>QLOH01000018.1:0-2400000 GCA_026901365.1 Sesbania bispinosa
CCTGATAAACTCTTCCAGTATAGTATTTTCATTTATTTTAGAGTCACCTGGCCCACTGGAATTGTGAGAAGATAAGCAGGAGATTAGTATGAATTTAGTCTTTTTGCATCTTCTGCAGTATTCCATTCCTTCTGCAGGGCTTCTGGAGCTTCACTTCTCTTGCAGATCTTTTAATATTCATCCTTTGCTTGATTGAGAATATCTTATTTTTATTGTACAGCTGTGTTCTTAGAAGATAAGGAATTCAATCTGTTCTTTGGTTTAAGACATATTTGTTCCTTCTGCAGAATTAGTAATCTTAGGTTCTTCTAAGAACAGCCATCCATCTTCTGGTAATTAATTTCATATATCAAAGAAAGCATATCTTGATGCTTGAAAGTCAGTAATGAGCTTTTCTTTTACTGTCTCAAAATGAATCTTCCTTCTAACACAATTTTATTATGATTTCTTCTCTTAGAAAGCTGTTCTGATCTTCTGGACAATGACAGTGTGCTTCTTATTGCTTTTCAGTATGCATTCTATCTATTTTTCACAGATTTGTCATTCTTGTCAAATCTGAGACTTATCTTCATAAATAAGTGTCATTCATTCCTTCTTTTGTTGCTCAATTGTTCCTTCTGCAGATGCTTACCTGTATCTTCTGAACATTCACTTGAACAAAATCATTAGTCCTTAAAGTTCAGAATTATTCCAAGTAAACCTTGATTGGTTGTCATCATTAAAACATTCTTTAAGGGATTCTTGGACCTTACAATCTCCCCCTTTTTGATGATGACAACCTATTAAGTTTTACATTGTTATAATTCTGAAGGTACTCCCCCTGAATGTATGCATGTACCTTTATCATTTCCTTTTATGTCATTCAGATTATTGTAAATTTCATGTAAGTTTCAAGAATGCACAACAGAACTTTATTGTTATAGTTAATCAATTGATCAGATTGTAGAGCAATTTATATCAGCAGGAAAAAGCATAATTTAATTGAACATTCATTAATCATAAAAAAGATCATCCAAGATCATCCAAAAAGACATGATCAATGTCATACAAAATAAGCCAAATAAGATCTCTCCTATCAGATTCCTAAGACATAACAATGTCACATAACCTACTACACTACTTCTCCCCCTTTGTCATCTATCAAAAAGAATCTAATAAGTCCTAGGAGAAGCAGAATCATCATCTTCTTCTACTTAGAGGGTGAAGAATGGTCAGAGGATGATGAGGTAGTTGGTTGGAGGATATTCTGAGGAGGCTGGTATTGATTGAATGGCATTTGTGGTGTGAGGAGCAATGGCAGGTAGGACAAAGGTGTTGAACCAGAACTGGTGTGTGTGAACCTTTCAATCATCTCATTTACAGAATTTTGCAGAACATTGATATTAGAAAATAGTTTCTTGATGTCTGCCTTTATTTTCTCACTTGTCTCTCAAGTGCTTGGGAGGAAGGAGTAGGTTCAGGGGCAGTGGGAGAAGCATCTTCAGATGCAGCAGCTTCAGGTTCAGCAGCCTCTTCCTTCTGCAGAGGAGCAGAGGGCATTTCTTCCTTCTCAGCACTTAGTTGTTGGAGAAATGTCTCCATAGATGAGAGATGAGCAGACACAGCAGGAATAGAGTCTTTGAGGCATAAGCAGGAATGGAGGAGTCCAAAATGGGAGAAGCAAGGAATTGATTCACCAGATCAGTTCCAAAGGTTCCTGCAGAAGGACCTGATGGAGTTCTTCCTTCTGCACTGCTTCCTTAGTAGCTACTTCCTCTGGAGCAGCTGCAGTAGTGGGGGTGTTGGGAGTGGAATGGTGGGAGAGGTAGGCTGAGCAGTGTAAAGCATAGCTAGGGTATTGACAGCTAATCCCTCTGCAGAAGCAAGTGATTGCTCCCTTTCTTCTTCTACAGACTCCTCTTCTATAAAAGCATGCTCTACTGGAGAAGCAGCTTCCTCAAAGGGTGAGGTGTCCATGCTGTCATGTGAGGAAGAAGGAGTTGGACAATCCTTTTCAGCTCCAGAAGAAGAAACCTTTTGAGCTTTACTGGGCTTCCATCTCCAGGTACTGTTGGACCTTCCTTTTTCTGGAGAAGGTCTTAAGTACCTCCTTCTTCTTCTTAGTCCTTGGAGCCCTTTCTTCTTCAGAAGCTTCTTCTTCTCCACTGCTACTGCTGGAAAATAGCTCAGAATGAGTGGGATGTACCATCTTCATTTTCTTATATTCTTTCTGTTAAAGAAGGTGCAGCTGTCTTCACATTCTTCATCCTCAAGAGGCACATTGTACAATCTGAAGATTTTGGTTACAGCATGCCATATGGTAGGCTGGCATAAGCTCTCTGTGGATTGGCTGAGTAAATCATGCTTCTAAGAAGCAGGTAGGATAGGGAAAGTGGTTTTCCAATCAGCAAATGGTAAAACTAGTAGGTCTTGGTGTAACCCTTTCAAGGGTTCCAGCTCTAGGAAGAATGGAGTAACACACATTTTTGGAATAGCCTACAAATGGGATTAGTTTACTAGAGACAAGAGGCAGACCAGGTTGGCTAAGGACTTTTCTGACTACTTCTTTGGTTATGCTGCAGAAGCATACCAAGTATCTTCATAGAGATGATTCTGACATGCAGGCAGATTGAGAACTTCTTCAATAATGCTTGGGTGAGGATGATAGTTGAACCTTTGACATCAGCAACAAGAGAGTTCCCATCACTCTTATATTTACTTGCAGAAGCATAGAAAGCTTTATAATCCTGGGATATATAGGTTCCTTAAAGACAAGGAAATCTCCCCATCCTTGCTTCTGAAGAATAGTTGGTATCCCATTCTCTTCTTATTTCCTTATCATGAAGACTCTGCCAGGAATACTCTTCCATTTCCATTTTCAGAGAATGCCTTGAGCATCTCAGAATTTCAAAGAGATCAAATCACTATCATCAGGATCCTCAGAAGGATCACTTTCTCTTTGCTTCCTCCTTCTGAAGCATTTTTCTCATCTTCTGCACAGGTTTGAGAACTGGATTTGTGAGTGGCAGTAGGAGATGAGGGTTTGGGTGGAGAATCAATCCCAATGGGATTGTTTGGATCATTTCCAATGGTATGGAAAGAGGCCTTATTCCTTTCAGACCTTCTTACTCTAACAATAGGGATATCAGAGGGAATTTTAAGGAGGAAGGAGCTGAGACAGGTTTGGTTTTGGTGAAGGCTGGAGAAGGTTCTGGTATTGATTTGGATGGTTCAGGAGCAGTTTCTTCAGCTGATATTGGTGCTGGTTCTTCAGTTGGTGATTTATCTATGGGGAGTAGGTGAAGCTGATGAGTGCTCTACTGCAGTTGAGACAGGTTCTGCCATGGGAGGTTCTGTGGATAAAGGTTCAGCACGAATGGGTTCTGAGTATGGAATCATCTCCATCCCTGTAATTTCAAATGGTTCTGGATTATCTTCCTCTGAGAGGGGTGAGGAGGTAGAGGCATTTTTGCAAGCAATGGACTTCATTCTCATTTTTGTAGAAAACAGAGTATGAAGAAGAGAAGAGGCAATTTTGTTTTGGAGTGCAGAGAGGGTTGGAGAGGAAGAGACTGAGTTCCTTAGCTGAGATATAGCTATTCTAACTAGCCGTTTGATAGGAGAGAGAACATGATAGTAGAAAGGGAGAGAGAAGAGCGCGCATCTCTACATTTTGGTTGTTTCAAACGGTCAGAAACTTAATTGCCTAATTAGTGTAACTAACTTCCTTTTTGAATTGGAGGGACAAAAGAACCTTTTTCTATAACACTTGGAGAGCTAAGCATTCTGCAGCTCATGTAGTGTCTTTCACAGTTGACCTAGGAGAGAATTTGAGAGGTTTTGATAGTGACCTTTCCTCGTATACATTTCAGGATTCAGGAAGATGTCATACTAGGTCAGTCATGATTCAGATATTGGAGAAGAACATTCTTCTTTTGAACAGAAGGAAGAAGTTTCAGAATTTTTGCAGAAGGAACACTCCTAATTGACTTTAAACCTTCTACAGAAGATATAAGTATCTTCTGTGTTTATGACAGAATTAAAATTCAATCAAATCAATCAATTTAACAATTTGCACATATTAATTTTTCTCTAATAAAACAAACCTATCTTCTACAAGGGTTTAGTGAAGATGTCAGCTACTTGAAGCTTGGTTTCAATGAATTTAAGTTCAATTTCATTTTTCTGCACATGATCCCTAATGAAATGATGCTTTATATCAATGTGCTTAGACCTAGAATGTTGTATAGGATTCTTGGACAAGTTTATGGCACTTGTATTGTCACAGAATATAGGATTTTTGTGTACCTTAAGCAATAATCCTCCATTTGATGCTTTATCCATAACATTTGAGAACAGCAGCTTGCAGCAGATACATATTCTGCTTCTGCAGTAGATAAAGCTATGGTAGGTTGCTTTTTGCATGACCAAGATACCAGTGCTTCTCCAAGAAATCCACCACTTGTGCTCTTTCTATCTAGTCTATCTCCAGCATAATCAGCATCACAATATCCTGTCAAGTCAAATTTTGTACCTTTCTTGTACCAAAGACCAAGATCAGTGGTTCCAACAAGATATCTGAGTATTCTTTTCACAGCAGCAACATGTGATTCTTTTGGAGAAGATTGAAATCTAGCACATAGTCCTACTGAAAATAGAATGTCTGGTCTACTAGCAGTTAAATATAATAGAGATCCTATCATTCCTCTATACTCTTTCTCAGATACAGATTTTCCATTTTCATCCTGGTCTAGAACTATAGAAGGATGCATGGGAGTTCCCATGGATTTTGATCCTTCCATTCTGTATCTTCTGAGAAGATCCTTAATATACTTTTCTTGGTATATGAAAATTCCAGATTTTTCTTGCTTTATTTGTAATCCAAGAAAGTATTTAAGTTCTCCCATAAGACTCATTTCAAATTCTCCTTTCATTAGATTAGAGAAATCTTGACACATTTTTGTATTTGTTGATCCAAAAATGATGTCATCTACATAAATTTGCACAATTAGTAGATCCTTCTTAATAATTTTCTTAAACAAGGTTGTGTCAATCTTTCCTCTAGAAAACTCATTGTTAAGAAGGAAACTACTTAATCTCTCATACCAAGCTCTAGGAGCTTGCTTCAATCCATATAATGCTTTTGTGAGTTTGAAAACATAAGTTGGATGTTTTGGATTTTCAAAACCAGGAGGTTGGTGCACAAACACTTCCTCACTTATGTAACCATTTAAAAAAGCACTTTTAACATCCATTTGGTAAAGTTTGAAATTTTTGTGAGCAGCAAAAGCAAGTAGAATTCTAATAGCTTCTAGTCTAGCAACAGGTGCAAAAGTTTCAAAATCAATACCTTCCTGTTGATTGTATCCTTGAGCCACTAACCTTGCTTTATTTCTGATGACTTTACCTTCTTCATCCATTTTGTTTCTGAAAACCCATTTAGTGCCAATAATGGAGTGATCTTCTGGAGAAGGTACTAGTGTCCACACTTTGTTCTTCTCAAATTGATCCAATTCTTCTTTCATTGCATTTACCCATGATTCATCTTCTAAGGCTTCATTTATATTTCTTGGTTCAATTTGAGACAGGAGTGCTGAACTATTTCCATTGTTTCTGAGTTGTGATCTAGTTCTGACTCCTTCTGCAGTGCTTCCAATGATTTGTTCATGAGGATGATTGGTGATTAGCTTCCAGCTCTTGGGAAGACTTTCTTCAGCTTTATCAGTATCTTCTGCAGAACCTTCTGCAGGAGATCCCTGTTCTGCTGTATCTTCTGGAGAGCCTTTTCTGTCAGAAGATTGCTTCTGCAGTAGCTCCCCTTCATCATCTGATTCTTTTGTATGTTTCTCTTGACAAGAGGGATTAGTATCATTGAAAACAACATGCATGCTTTCTTCTATGGTTTGATTCTTGATATTATAAATTCTATAAGCTTTTGAAGTTGTAGAATATCCAAGAAAGATTCCTTTTTCAGATTTTGCATCAAACTTTTCAAGATTTTCTTTATTATTTAAAATGAAACATTCACATCCAAATACATGAAAATATCCAACACTGGGTTTTCTTCCTTTCCATATTTCATATGGAGTTTTGTTCAAGATGCTTCTGATGGAAACCCTGTTAAGTATATAGCAGGCAGTTGACACAGCTTCAGCCCAAAAGTATTTTTGAATGCCACTATCACTTAACATGGTTCTAGCCATTTCTTGGAGGGTTCTATTTTTCCTTTCTACAACTCCATTTTGTTGTGGAGTTCTAGGACAGGAGAAATTGTGTGAAATTCCATTTTCATCAAAGAAGTTTTTAAAGAATGATTTTCAAATTCTCCTCCATGATCACTTCTTACAGAAGCTATTAAATGGCTACTTTCATTCTGTATCTTCTTTGAGAAGATTTTGAAAGCATCAAAGGATTCATCCTTAGATGTAAGAAATAAAACCCAGGTGAATCTAGAGTAGTCATCTACAATAACAAGTCCATATTTCTTTCCTCCTAGACTTGGTGTTTTGGAAGGTCCAAACAAATCTATATGCAGCAATTCCAATATTCTTTTAGTAGTGATGACATTTTTAGGATGAAAACTTGATTTCGTATGTTTTCCTTTTACACATGCATCACACATTCTATCCTTTTCAAATTTGATTTTTGGCAATCCTCTAACTAGGTCTAGCTTAGATAATTTGGAAATGCTTTTCATATTTAGGTGCCCTACTTTCCTATGCCATGTCCATTTGTCATTTTCAAAAGAAGCAAAGCATGTATGATCAGATAGTTCTTCTAGACAAATGTTGTATATTTTTGCTTCTAAGACCAGAAAATAGGACCTTCTTTGTAGATGCTTCTCTAATTTCACAAATGTTGGTTGAAACATAACTTCATAGCCACTGTCACATAGTTGACTTATGCTAAGAAGATTATGTTTTAACCCTTTTACATAATATACATTATTAATTTGGGTAGAATTTTTCATACCTATCTTTCCAATACCTTTGATGTGAGCTTTGTTGTTGTCTCCAAAGGTAACTGTTCCACCTTCCATTTTGTGGAGAAGTATGAATTTGCTTTTGTCTCCAGTCATATGTCTTGAGCAGCCACTGTCCAAGAACCATAGCTCTTTCTTCTTGAGGGATCCTTTTTTCCTACATAGAATAGAGCAAAGATTTAGGTACCCAAATGCTTTTGGGTCCTGAAGGGTTAGATACCTTTCTTTTCCAGCTCCCTTTTCTTTTGTAACAATTTTGAGCAATATGTCCAATTTTGTTACACCAAGAACATTTAGGAGGTTGCCTTTTAGCAGGAATGAAAACAGTTTTCTTGAATTTTGATGTTCCTGCCTCATGAAATCCTAATCCACTTTTATCAGTTGTTTCTCTGCCACTTCCTATTAATTTATTCAAATTGTGTGTGCTACTAACAAATTTACTTAAATCTATTTGCAGTTCATCAACCTTTTTCTGCAGAAGATAGTTTTCCTTCTGCAGTGCTGCAGAATTTGTATCTTCTGCAGGTTCTCTTTTATCATCCTTACTTGTTCTGATAGCTTAAAGTGTGATTGTTGAAGATATTGATTAGTTTTACTTAGTCTATCATTATCTTCTTTTAACTTTTCATTTTCCTCTTTAGTTTTAACTAGTTGTTCTTTTAGAAGTGCACATTTTTGTGCAAGTGTGTGTGAATCAGATAATAGATTCTCAAATGCATCTTCTAATTCTTTGTATGCAGTAGGAGTATAGGTAATTACCTCATTTTCTTCATCATCACTTCCAGCCATGAGGCATAAGTTTTCTTCTTCTCCAGTATCTTCTTCTTCTGAAGAGCTGTCTGAGTCATCCCAAGTTGCCATCATAGCTTTCCTTCTCTGGAAAGTCTTTGAATCTTTCTTTAGCTGGGGACATTCTGATTTGAAATGTCCTGGCTTGTTGCATTCATAGCAGATGACTTGTGCCTTTGAGTTTTCAGCTTTCTGTCCTTCCTTCTTGAAGTTGAAACTTTTCTTTCCTTTGCCTTTTCTCCTTATCAGCTTCTGGATTTTTCTTGAGATGAAGGCAAGTTCATCATCCCTTTCTGATGATGTTTCATCTTCTTCAGAAGCATTAACTTCAGTAGGAGTCAAGTTTCTTCTGGAAGTGCTTGCTTTAAAGCAATGGACTTTCCTTTTCTTGGCAGTTCATCCATGAGTTCTTGCTCATGAACTTTCAGTGAACCAAGCAGTTCATCTAGCTTTAGAACAGCAAGGTCCTTAGCTTCTTGGATTGCTGTTACCTTAGGTCTCCATATTTTGGAAGACTTCTAAGGATCTTTCTCACTTGCTTGGTTTGAATAGCTTTTTCCAAGAGACTTTAGGTCATTGATAATGATAGTGAATCTACTGAACATTTCATCAATAGACTCATGTTCAACCATGCTGAACATTTCATATTGATGAATCAATATATTGATTTTAGATTCTTTAACCTGGTCAGTTCCTTCATGGGCTATTTTAAGTGTATCCCATATTTCTTTGGCTGTTGAAAGCCAGCAACTTTGTCATATTCTCCCCTGCTTAGTGCACAGAGAAGGAAGAATTTGGCTTTGGAGTTCAGAAGATACTTCTGCTTATCTTCTGAGGTCCAATCTTCTCTGGCTTTTGGTTGAGGATCTTCTTGTTGTATTTCTGATTCTCCTTCTTTGGGCTGAGCAAGAATTTGGTCCTTCTAGTTACTGGAATGAAATTTCCCTTTTCTATAATATCCCAAAGGTCAATGTCTTGGGATTCTAGGAACAATTTCATCCTATCCTTCCAATAGTAGTAGTTTCCATCAAATGCTGGTGGTCTATTTGTGGATGATCCTTCTGGTATGAACATTGCAGCTCCATGATTAGCCATTTCCCTTGATCTTTTCCTCTCTTACTGTTAAGTAAGTTCAACCCTAGAGGCAAGCTCTGGTACCAATTGAAGTTTTGGCTTCAATCACAAGAAGGGGGGTTGAATTGTGATTGAATAAATTTATCTGCAATTTCTTTTTTTATACTTTTCTGCTCAAGGTTTGCCTTGGCTAAGTATGAAATAAACTTCAGAAGGTAATGGTTAGCTTGTATAGAAATATATATGTGCAGTAATAATAAAGAGAGAGTGAAGAAGATGACACACAGAAATTTATACTGGTTCACCTCTTCCAACCTGAGGCTACCTCCAGTCCCTACACCTGTAGGATTTTCTCACTCTTTCAAACAACTTACAATCTTCTTGGGTAACCTTACCACTAGTATTCTTTACCTGCCTCTTCAGGCCAACAACAACCTAACCAACTCAGTTTTACAACTGAAATCAACTGCAGAACCTTCTGCAGAAGATTCACTACCCAGAATGCTGCAAGTACCTTCTGCAGATTCTGTAATCCCACTGAGATCACCAAATCTCAGTAAACTCATTGGAAAACCTTCCAGTATAGTATTTTCATTTATTTTAGAGTCACCTGGCCCACTGGAATTGTGAGAAGAAAAGCAGGAGATTAGTATGAATTTAGTCTTTTTGCATCTTCTGCAGTATTCCATTCCTTCTGCAGGGCTTCTGGAGCTTCACTTCTCTTGCAGATCTTTTTAATATTCATCCTTTGCTTGATTGAGAATATCTTTTTTTTATTGTACAGCTGTGTTCTTAGAAGATAAGGAATTCAATCTGTTCTTTGGTTTAAGACATATTCTGTTCCTTCTGCGCTAGATGGATTGAATGTTAATTGTATTAACATGTTCATTACTCTGCATGATTATCACTGCACTTATAATTGTCATTGAATGATTTATATCACGTGCCTTGTATTGCTGTTTTGGAATGTTTTCCAAATAAATTAAGTATGCTACATTATTTTATATTATGTGTTATGCCTCCCTACACAGCACACACTATTACCTCACTCACTGGGACGTAGTCTCATCCCACGCTGCGGGAATTACTTTCAGTTGTGTAGGTTGTTGTACAGGCTTTTGACGAAAGAGTAGGGACTCAATAGAAGTAAAGAGTTAGGGATGGTATTTGTGAATTAGAAGTTTATTGATGTATTAATGTAGAGACTTTGGTTTGGCCATGGAGGCCTTATTGTAGATTGATACTATATGGTGATATTATAAACTGTACTGGTACTTTTCTGAGTTTCAGGTAAAGTTGTAAAATTGGGAAATGTCCAATTTTCAGGGGAAACTCTGTCGGATTTCCGGTAGGAGTTTTATGGACCATAACACACCAAAGTGTAGGTTCTTTCCCTAGGTTCTTAATTAAGAATCAATATTGAAAATTTGATGTATGAATTTTGTGGAAGCCTAAACAAACGTTGGATTGCTTAAGCATTATGTGATTTGTTTGTCGATACACGAAATGTGCGAAATGATTGCAGAAATTCGGAATAATGTTTCCAACGAACATTCTTCTTGAATTAAGAAATTAGGACGTTACATATTTCAACCACCAGCAACAACCTTTATCATCAGGACCACATTTGAAGTGGTTCCCTTCATAAGATTGGTTATTCTGGGATCTACCAGTGGTCTTCTAGTATGCTTGTGATTCCACACGATCTCCATGGTCCAAGCATAAAATGGGCAGGTATTCAAAAGAAACCTTTCCCTTGCTTATAATTCCATACATCATCCATGGGAGATCGATCTTCTCCAAATCATGTTCCAGGGCCACCTCTTCTGTTTTCTCCCGCTTCTTCATTATCCCTCAGAGAGCATACACCCAGATCTCATCCAAAGTGAAAGAAGAACTTTGAAGTGATAAGTCTGTATTGAGGGCTCTTGAGATTTTATAGGACTTTGAGGCAAGAGATAACAGAGAGAGACAAGGAGATTGAATCTTTTGGACGATTTTACACGGAACATGGATAGGCTCAGATAGCATTAATGATGACGGTTTCAGACATTGGAAGTAGTGCAACGTGCATCACTGACAGGACAAGTGAAGAGCCAACATTCATAGGGAATCGGATCATTAACGTTGATTGTAGAGATCAAAACGATTTTTAACTTTTGAAAAGAGAAAGAAAAAGAATAAATATTTAAATATTTAAATGAAATCATTTTAAAATAATCAAATATAAATTTTGTTTTTAAAAAAAAAAACTTCAGTTAGTATTCTCAAATTAACAAGATGCAATATGCTTACAGACTAATTTCACATAGGCACAGAATTTTAAGTTGTAATGTAGAACAATGTTACCAGCAGGGATACTCAGGATTTTATAGTTGCTGAGACTCAACTTGTCTTCAAGGATAGTCTTGTTGCTTTATTCTCTGAAATTGTTTGTAGCGCATCAAAGGCATAATCTTGATCTTCGTGCTTCATAGCCTTTCTGACTTCCTTTCTCAGCAATCCTGACCCACAATTTCAGCAGGTTCATTGAGAACCTTCTTAACAGGTTCAGAAACTAGGAGTGATGCCACATCAGCCACCTTTTAGATGGTGTTGCCTTCTGATGATCAGCTTTATAAGTTCTCTTTAAAATCTATTTGCTGAAACATACACAAACTATAATACCTTTCAGCAGCATCTGAATTAACTCAATAGAATTTGTTAATCATCAAGGAATATCTTACTGAAATAAACATTAAGTTTCACAGATAACATTCTCCCTTTAAATCAGAAAAAAAAAATCGTTAATTTGTTTTTCTTTGAAAGGGGCTCCCCCTTAATTTGATATTACTTTCTGAAAAACCACTTGGTTTAAGGGTTTTGTTATTAAAGAAAATCTTTTCCTTCTTTTGTCATCAGTATGTACAAACGTGCTTCAGAAAGTTTATCTTTAGAGATAGAGTTATTTATGACAAAGGAATATTTAACGTAAACTGCACAGACGTAAAAACACATGTTTAACTTAGGCAACCAAGCTAAAAAATATGAAACAGATAAAGGAAAACTATGATTAGAGATTTTGATCAAGTAGAAGAAAGTATAAGCTTTATCAAAATAATTTTCAAAACAAAATATAATATAGATTAACAAAAATAACAAGGCTCTAAGGACTGTCATCAGGTAAGTTTTCAGCAGCATTGGCAATCTCCTCTTCTGCCTCAGCTTCATTAGCTCCTTTTGAGTTTCCTTCAGCTTCTTTGCTAACCGATTCACGCGGACATGCAGTCTTTTCACATTGTAAGTGGCAAACACCTTTCGAATCCTTCCATGAGCACCCAGATGATCAGAGACTCTTGTCCTTTTCTCTTTGACATAGGATGCCACAGGAGGAACTTCAGCCACCATGTTCCCTAGGGCTTCTTCTCTTTCAGATATAGTCCGGTCTAACTGTTCAAACATAATCGGGGTGAAGAAGGAAGGAGGTGCTTGATCAAAGAGACTGTTCATTAGAAAGCCCCTGTGAATCAAGATTTTCATGATTAAGGTTTTATGGGGAAAGATATCCTTAACCTCCAATTCTTCTCTAAATATCATTTGGTATAGAAGAGTCCATGGAAGGTTGATCCTTTTCTTCATCTGTAAGTTGCCACCACAAACCTTTCAATGTCCTTGATATAAAGGTTATTACTTCCTTTCGGAAGGATACAACAGTTGAGAACAATAAGGAGAACTCTGGGGATATCCAGAAGTTGAGAATGCTTGGTGGGACCAAAGCGTCTTCCACCGAACAGCAACTGATCATACACCAGGAAGCCTCCATGGTGTACTTCCCAATTCTGACAGTAATTTTCTCCCTTGAAGGAACACCAATTACTTCAGTAAGCAGTTTGTAGTCCACAAATAGAGATCTCCCCATCACAGTCGTGTTTATCCCAGTGTGTTCTGGTTTGGAAACAACTTCTGAGTTGTTCAAAATTCCAAAACATTTTCCTCATAAATAGGCATGCTTGAAGCATTGATGATGATGGTAACATGAACTGAACAGTTATGGAAAGACGTGCATCGTTCCACTTTGAGGAGACGATTGATAATCCACTAATTCACATAGAGCCAGATCATCATAGTTTTGACAAAATGTTTAAATTTTTTAAAAAAAAACTTTCAACTTTCTAAAATAATGATTTAACATTATTTTTCAAACCAAAAAGATAATCTGATAAATAATTTTCAGCAAGTAAGTGCATTTCAGATAAGCATCGATCAGCAAGTCCATTTCTCATACAAAAGAGACTACATGCAAATTTTAGAGGATTCACACATATATATTTCACATAATGCATGTAGGTTGAGATAGGAAAGATGTTACCACAGATGGAGTTTGAATCTAACGTGCTTTCCTTTTCTCATCACACCCTTTTAAATGATGCTTCAGCAACTTGACTAATGAGCTTCAAAAGAATGTATTCTTTACTCATTCATCTATCCATTTGTTCACAGAGTTGCTTAAGCTAGATGAGGTTTCCATCTTCTGAGGATCTACTCCTTCAGCATTGTTAGATGCTCAACCCGAAGGTGAGCTCTGATACCACTTGTTGGAGCCACAGGAAACAATAGAAGAGGGGGTTGAATAGTGTTTTAAAAGTTTATGCAAATTTTCGGAAACCCTTTACAACAAACTTGTAATTCCAAATAAACCTTTACAGGTTTTTATGAAAAACTCTTTTTGCAGATAATAAAGAATATCAGAGTTAAGTGTAGGTAATTGAAAATGCGTTTTTCAAGGACTCGCTGAACTTTGATGAAAACTAATGAGCTTTCTAAAATCACTTCAGAGGGTTCAATAAAATCATTTTAAAAAATTTGTTTAAAACTAATTTTGATAAATAATAACTTCAAAACATAAAACAAGTTGTTCAAAAATGTTTTACACTAATATTCGAATGATCCAGTAACTTGCTGAAAAACTAAGTTATTAGGTAACCTGCTGAACCTACTTCAGAAGGTTCAGTAAGTACACTTTTTTAAAAGTTGATTTGGTTAATGAAAGAAGTTTTATTATGTTAATTGTAAATTCGCTTTACAAACCCTTCCTTGGTTAGAGATAAACAGAAAATAGCGGAATGTAAAGAGTTAAGGGTAGAGAGAAATTTACACAGAGAATTTATCCTGGTTCACTCACTAACCCAGTGAGCTACATCCAGTCCCAGGGCAAACCACCACTAGATTTTTCCACTAATCCGCAAGATTACAAGTATTCTTTATACCGGCCTCACCAGGCTTAACAACAAGTATTCTTTGTTTTCAACTGCCTCTCCAGGCAACTCGTGCAATATTCTTTGTTCACCCAGCCTCTCCAGGCTGTACCAAGTATTCTTTGTTCTCAACAGCCTCCCCAGGAAACTCATGCAGTATTCTTTTACAGTCAAGACTCTCCAGGCTCAACAACAAGTATTCTTTGTTTTCAACTGCCTCTCCAGGCAACTCGTGCAGTATTCTTTTACATTCAAGCCTCTCCAGGCTCTAACACAAGGATTCTTTATCAACCAAGCCTCTTCAGGCTCTAAACCAAGTATTATTTTCTATCAAGCCTCTCAGGCTCTACACAAGTATTCTTTTCTATCAAGCCTCTCCAGGCTCTACCAGAGTACTCTTTCTTCCTCCAAGCCTCTCCAGGCTCTCAAAAGTATTCTTTATTCCACCAAGCCTCTTCAGGCTCTCAGACACATATTATGTTTACAATGATGAATGGGTTTAAGTTTCAAGGAAACTTAAACTTCAATTTTCTGGTACATAGGGATTACTAAGTACAACTCATAATGCAAGGATAAAGCTTCTAAGTACAAGGAATAACAAAGATACAAGTGTATAATTCTAAGCTCTAATTCATCTTTGTACGATCATAAGGTTGACTTGATATGATCTTTATTGAGCTTGGCCAATTCTACTGTGGGCTTAACCATTGGCTAACTTGGGCTACATTCTCGCCACTTCACCATGAGTTTTGCCAATTCAGATTAATGGTTACTCATTTGGTTGACACCTTATGGATGCATCATTGGGAATTTTTGGCCAACGTGTCAGCATCTTCAAAGACTTATTTGAGGCTATTTATATGTTCTTGAATTATAGTCGTTTGAAGACTGCTTGGTTTTACCGTTGAGAAGAAATAATTAAGCTCATAGAGCCGTTGTGAAATAACTTCTCATTCGGTAGCTTCTGTCTTAAACAGATTAGGTGTGTAGATGAATTAGTTCTGACACACTACAGATAGGATAATAATCTTGCTTTGGTCTGAGAGATTTTCTTTGATCTTCATGCAGGTTGATGTTCTCTCTCTCTTCTCTTCTCTTTTTCTTCTTTTTCTTTCTTTTTCATTCTTGTGAGAGTGAGGAGATAGGATACAAAGATCCGTTAGACTTCTCCTTTTGCCATTGTGAGTTAGCTTCATAACTTCTGTGAAATAGGGCACAGTAGGTGTGTAGATATAGATATTGTTCTGACACCTAGCTATTTTACTCACATATTTTCTCCGAGAGTGAAATTGCCTCTTCAGCAAGTTGGCTTAGCTTCTCCTCTCCTTTTCTTTCACTGTATGAAGTCTGTTGTCTGGATAGAGATGATAATTTTATCTGTTGTACTTCTCTTTTATCCTTTAAGAATTTTGCTTTTCTTCTTTTAAGGACTTCAGACTTCTGATAGCGTATTGCAGAGTTTGTGCAGACGTAGGTGTATAACAACGCTGACCTATCTCTCACCTCTATTTGCTTTTCTGCAATAGGTTTCTTCTTTTTCGAACAATGCTTCTTAAATTAAGGAAAATAGCTTTTTGTTACTATTTCCTTGTAGATGAAGGCATAAGACATTTAGATAATTTCTTGTCATTGAGCAGATGGTCTTTGCCTTTGTTGAGACTTCTCGACGTTGAATATTTATCCACGTAATCAGAGAGTTTAGAGAGTCTTCATATCTTCAGAGTGTTGCATGATGTGTCTGGCGTCTTCTTCTTCAGAGAGTTTGAAATGCCACGTCATCACGTTCAGACAGTATGTGTTCAGCAGGTTCAATCTTTATTACACATACTTTCAGAAGGTTGAGTTGCTCCAGCATAAATTAATTCTGCTCTTTTAATCTTCTTCTGCAAATTGCATGTCTTCAGAAGGTTGGTCACTTTAGCATGTTACATGTCTTCAGAAGGTTGATCACTTGTAGAAGGTTGCTTTTCTTTCACCAGATTTCTTTCTTTAGTGTTGCAACTTGAGAGGAATTAGGTTCAACTCTTGTGTGCTTTCTGATTGTTGATCTTCTTGAAGACTTTCTTCACTTGGTCTGAGTTCTCTTTTAAGCCTATTGTTCTTCCTTCTGCTTCTTCACTTCTTCTTTGGTTCAGTAGGTTGGTCGTTTTAGAGAGTTGCTTTAATGCTTTTCTCCTTTACAATATGTTGTATCTTAGCTTCAACTGTTCTTCTTCTTCTTTTGATTTCTTCAGTGAGTTGCTTCTTCGCAGTTCCGTTCTTCATTTCCTCTTGCTCAGATTTGCTTTATCTTTCTTTGGATTGCTTCCTTAGCTGTCTGCTTGCTTAGCTTTCTTCTGATCTTCAGTAAGTCTTCCTTAACTATCTTCTTCCTTTGTTGTCTTCTTCTCTTCAGATAGATGCTTCAACCTATTACTTGAAACACAGAAGAATACCTTTCTCAGTAGAACCTTTTCTTATATAGTCTAATTGTTAATCATCAAAACCTAAGGATAATGACTCTTAAACTTAATTTGAATATTTAAATTAATTCTGAGACTCAACATAGAAATATTTATCTTTTCATTTGAAATTGTGTGATTTATGTGATTTTAAATAGCGCTAAAAGCAAAGTAAATATAAAACCATGAATTAGAAAAGGAACAAAAGAAATGTGACTTGGGAAGAGTGACACATCATATTTTATTGATGTGGCACAGATAGATAGATGTGGCAATATTAGAAGTGATACGACAATGTCGAGTTATGAGATTAAGATTTAATATTTTATTAGGTCAAACTAATCTAGTTTTACTACTCATGAGATTATTTTATATACATTTTTTTTAATATATGTTGCTTCTAGAATTCAACTCACGTATTAATTTTTCTTCAAAGATCATGATCATCTAGAATAATAAAACATTTGCAAGACGATCTTAGTCCTTAAGAAATTAAATTTACATGTTAAAACAAACTAAAAAAATACAATGGAAAAGAGATAGAATTATCCCATTACAACTGCATCCCATGCAGTTTTATCAAAATGAAGAGCATTTCAATTCAATCTCGAAATACCAATATTTAATAGCTTTGAAGTTTCTCAATTATAAAAATAAATATAGGTTGATTCTCTGTTTCAAATATTAATTAAACTGTACTTCCCTTATGTTTCTTTTCTTTTAACCAATTCCCCTTGCATTTCAACATCAATACTCATTTTGGAGACCTGAAAAATAAAGGTTATGTGTAACATCCCAAAAATTAGACTTAAATTAAACTAGAGGAAAGTTGGGAGTGGGTTGAGAGGCTGAGTAGGAGAGGAAGAATTACAAGAAAGAATATGAGGATTAGTAAGAATCTATGGGTATTAAAGGGGTGATTTCAGAAGAATAATTGAGTTGAGTATGAATTATGGCAAAAGGAACTAGGAATGATAGAGTAGGTGAGAGTTAGGAGAGTTAAATTTAAGAGTTTAAGTGTTAAAGTTCTCATTCAATTAACATCCTGATAGTTAAGATCTTTGATGAATTAAAAGTGATTAGAATAATGATAGTAAGTTCAGTAAATTAAGAAAAGAGTAATTAGCAAATTGTAACATTCCGTAATTCAGAACTTCTATTAATTCATAAGATTAAGATAGGAATTTATATGTTAATAATTAAGGAAAGAAGTTTAAGAATTAGGAGATAAAAACTTAGGTTACAAACCAAGTTCCAAGTTTTAAGCAATTAGGGAGTTAGGAGTTTTCTGGTAATCGATAACCAGCATCTTGTAATCGATTACCTGAGAGCTGAATTTTGGGTAATCGCCTGTCAAGGATGTGTAATCGATTACCTGAGAGCTGTTCTTTCGGTATCGATTATGTAATTGATTACCTGAGGGCTGAGTTTTTGGTAATCGATTACCAAGGGATTGTAATCGATTACCAGATTCCAGAAAGGTTTTTCTAGTGTATTTTCGCCTCTGGTAATCGATTACAGTATGTCTGTAATCGATTACCGTCACTCCAGTATATAAGGTCGAGAACATGCAAAATCAGATTTCTCATTTTTCTTCCTTCCCCCTGCTTCACCTAGAGAGAGGGTCCTAGAGAGAGAAAGTTCATTTTGGAGCTTAGGAAGGAGATTGAAGCAAGAATCATCAAGTGGATCACTCCTATTCCTCATTCATCTCTTGGTTTTCAAGATTGGGTGAGTACAACTCACAAACACACACTCCCCTTTGACTTGAGTTTTCCCCAATGTATGAACCCTACTCTCTAATTCCCTTTCTATATGAATATAGTGGTTAGATTAGCGATGCTTGTACGTGACTGAGTAATTTGGTGAGGGTTTTTCATTGAAAACCTTAGGTAGCAAAATTACGAAATTGTCGAAATGCTCATTGTATGAACCCTATCCCTTTAATTCCCTTTCTATATGGTTGATTGATGTTATGATTTACTTGGAAAATCTTTGAATGTCGGAAGTTACGGAATCATAGAAATGCTTTAAACTTCAGCTTTAGTAGTTGATCCATGTTAAGCCGGTTCGACCGTGAGTTAATTCAAAACCGGCCTTTGCGCTATGAGTTAAAATTTAGTAATTATGTAAAAAAACTTGACTTCGGTCCAGTAATGGGTGGGATTCGTCCCCGGGAAAGACATTTCTCGTAGTCTGAGCTCAGTTCTAACTCCAGTTTAAGTGATAAGTTCATGCCTGCTGGCACAACAGTGAGTTGCATCTTAGTGCATTTATTTGTTTTAGTTATGATCATGATTATGGTTACATATTAGTTAATAATTGACTTTCCCACACCGCATGTCTCACCTATTAGTTTATTTAAATTATGTTCTAAGAAGTTCATTAAATTGTTAATTGTCATTGATATATGCTCCTTGCAGTCATGCATGTGATTGTATTCACTGGGATATTATCTCACCCACGTTTCGGGACATATTAGTGATGCAGGTATTTCCGGTGAGGTTGAGGCAGCTAAGGTGAGGGTGGAGCTGAGTCTTAATTCGGCTGGGAGATTAGTTTAATAGAAGTAGTTCCTGATGTATTTGTGTTTTGGTAATCGGTTATTTGTTGTGGTGTACTGATGTAAATTGTAGAAGTGTAATTATTCTGAATTGGCCACTGAGGCCTAGCTTTAATGCTATGATAGGTATGATATTGAATGTATTGGTTTTGCTGATTTTCAGGTTAAGCAGTTTCTGGTAATTGTTCGGTTTTTAGGGGAGACTCTGCCGAATTTCCGGTATGAGTTCTTTGAATCACATTTCTACAAGTGTGGATTCTTCCCTAAGTTTAAGTAAGATTTACTCTTATTTTAGGGAATTTGATGTTGTATTGTGATTGCTTAAGCTAATCGTTGGAAAGTTTAAGCGAATATATGACAATATCAGAAATTTAACGAAATAATTTTAAGAACTTCAGGGATAGTGTCTCCAACTGACATTATTTCTGAGTTTAGAAATTAGGGCGTTACATTTTGGTTTCTGAGTTTAGAAATTAGGGCGTTACATTATGTTCTTTTTGTAAATTTCTTCCAAGTGATTCTCGCTGAATGTTGCAAAATCGTGACCAATAAAAGAGAATCAAGCAAGCATATTTGAAAATAATCATTTTCAAGAGAACAACAGTCTGGAAAAACGTGTATAATCGTGACCAATGTCTTCAAGTTGAATTTGAAAAGCCTTTCGCGAGATGATTTCTACCGATTTGGTGAGGTATGTATTTCATGGAGACTTGTTGTTAATCCATTCGTTATAAGAGTCCCACTCCATTGCCCCTCATGTCCTTCCTTTTGGTGTATCCATTGGACATCTTGAATGATGTGAAAGTTGGCTTTTCAGCTTAAAGGAATGAAAATTGTATCATCCTAAGAAACAAATTTTCAATTAATTACTTTTTTAATGTTGAATATGATATAATATGTTTATTTACATTTACAAGACATGTTTAATTTTCAAAAAGTCTTTCCTGCATAAAAAATTTATAATGACACGTAATAACAATTATTTAAAAAATGAATCATATTACAATATTAAAAAGTGTAGAAATATTTATCCTTTCATTGAAATTGTTTGATTATGTGATTTTAAATAGTGCTAAAAGCAAAGTAAATATAAACCATGAATAAATAGAAAACGAACAAAAGAAATGAGACTTGGGAAGAATGACACATCATACTTTTATTGATGTGGCACAGATAGATAGATAGTAGTTGCAATATTAGAAGTGATACGACAATGTTGAGTTATGAGATTAAGATTTAATATTTTACTAGGTGAAACTAATCTAGTTTTAATACTCAAGAGATTATGTTACATACTTTTTTTAAATGTATGTTGCTTCTAGAATTCAACTCACGTATTAATTTGTCTTCAAAGATCATGATCATCTAGAATAATAAAACATTTGCAAGACGATCTCAGTCCTTAAGAAATTAAATTTACATGTTAAAATAAACTAAAATAAATACAATGGAAAAAAGATAGAATCATCCCATTACAACTGCATCCAATGCAGTTTTATCGAAATGAAGAGGATTTCAATTTAATCTCGAAATACCAATACTTAGTAGCTTTCAAGTTTTCAATAATAACAATAAATATAGGTTGATTTCTCTGTTTCAATATTAATTAATATGTACTTCCCTTATGTTTCTTTTCTTTTAACCAATTACCCTTGCAC
This sequence comes from Sesbania bispinosa, assembly GCA_026901365.1. Classification (NCBI taxonomy): domain Eukaryota; kingdom Viridiplantae; phylum Streptophyta; class Magnoliopsida; order Fabales; family Fabaceae; genus Sesbania; species Sesbania bispinosa. Next base: position 20,721 of record QLOH01000018.1, read on the forward strand.
TCCAACATCAATACTCATTTTGGAGACCTGAAATATAAAGGGTATGTTCTTTTTGTCAATTTTTTCAAAGTGATTCTCGCTGAATGTTGCAAAATCGTGACCAACAAAAGAGAATCAAGCAAGCATATTGACAATAACCATTTTCAAGAGAAAAGCAGTCCGATAAAACGTGTATAATCGTGACCAATGTCTTCAGTTGAATTGAAAAGCCTTTCGCGAGATGATTTCTATCGATTTGGTGAGGTATGTATTTCATGGAGACTGTTGTTAATCCATTCTTTATAAGAGTCTCACTCCATTGCCCTCCATGTCCTTACTTTTTGTGTATCCATTGGACATCTTGAATGATGTGAAAGCTGGCATTTTCAGCTTAAAGGAACGAAAATTCTATCATCCTAAGAAACAACTTTTCAATTAATTACTTTTTTAATGTTGAATATGATATAATATGTTTATTTACATTTACAAGACATGTTTAATTTTCATAAAGTCTCTCGTGCATAAAAAATTTATAATGACACGTAATAACAATTATTTAAAAAACGCATCATATTAAAATATTAAAAGTGTAGAAATATTTATCTTTTCATTTGAAATTGTGTGATTTATGTGATTTAAATAGTGCTAAAAGCAAAGTAAATATAAAACCATGAATAATTAAAAAAGGAAACAAAAGAAATGTGACTTGGGAAGAGTGACACATCTATTTTTATTTTTTGGGTAAGAAAGGAGGCTCAAAGCCACAAAACTAGAAGAAACTAATCTGGGAAAAATACAACCAGCAGAATCATAAAACATATCTAGAGATAAGTTCACAGGCACTGAAGGATAAATAAGGACACCAAAATCAGAATTCTGATGAACCATATAAGCAAGCCTGTCCGCGATGGTATTCCCCTCTCTCCAAGTATGGCACACATGAAATAACCCAGTCACGTTCCAGCATAGCCATTATCCTCTTCACCATAGAGTAGTAAGGATGACAATCCGATACACCATCCACAATGAGCTTTACAGCCATCGCAGAGTCGCACTCAAGGAAAGCTTGCGCACACCATACTCCCAGCAGTTTCAAGAGCAGTTAGAATACCCCAAAGTTCAGCCATTAGAATGGTAGAAGAACCCAGTTTGCGACTGAAACCAAACAACCACCTCCCAACATGATCATGCACCACCCCTCCATAAGCAGCATGGGAACTATTGCTTCGGACTGAGCCATCAGAATTTATTTTCCACCAACCTTCAGGGGAAGGTGACCAACCGACCTGCACAATAGATTTTCTAGGAGCAATAGAACTAGAGCTAGCAATAGTTCTATTCAAATCCTTTGCTAGAGCATTAATGCAGAACACAGTATTAGGAACACTAGGCACATTGCCATTAAAAACATAATCGTTCCTTGCTTCCAAATATGCCAACATGTAGTCACAAAGTAGCTACCCCAATTGTTGTCCCAACCACTGGCATAATAAGCCAAATTTCTCCTAATCCAATCTCCAACAGAGGAGTTGTCCCAGAAAGCTGGAAGATGGCCAAGCAATTTACTCCAAATTTGCTTTGCAAAATAACAATCCCGAAGGATATGGACCTCAGTTTCACTAGCCGAGTGACAGAAAGGACAGACATCACTCCCACTTAAATTGTATTTACCCTCTTAGAGTTAGTTTTGAGGCCACCCTTAATTACAAGCCAAATGAAACTTTTCAGGCGCTGAGGTATATTGAGGCTCCAAATGCTTTTCCAAAAACGAGTCCTGGATACATCCTCTTCAAAACCTTCAATTAACTCATAAGCCGAGCGGGTTGTGAACTGACCATCATTGGTAAGTCTCCAACAAACCTTATCACTACCAAGAAGATCTACAGGAGGGGGAAACAATTCAGCTCTAACATTATCCGGGATTAAATTTTCCACACTAGAAAGATTCCGTGAAGCACCATTAATGAAATAGGCAACAGAATGATGACAGAGCTGGACAGGAATATCACCTAAAACCACATCCCCCAAAACAATATTTGATGGTAACCATCTATCATGCCAGAAAGAGATAGATTTACCATTAACTACATTTCATCTCAGACCCTTCGAGAAGTCAGCCCAAGTAGCTAAGATACCCTTCCAAACATCGGAACCATTTGTTTTGGGAAGGACAGTAGGAATAGTCCAAACCACAATGATACTTACTCCTTAAAACACGAACCCAAAGAGAATTAGGCTTGTTAATCAGGCCCCAACTCAACTTCATGATCATAGCCTTATTAAAACTGTAGAGGTCCTTAAAAACCCCAACCCCCCATAGATTTAGGAACATTGAACTCCTCCCAGGGAACCGTATGCCAAGCCTTCTTATGAGGTTTATCACCCCAGATGAAGTCACGGCAGAATTTCTCAATTTTAGACAGACAGATTTTAGAAGCAACGTGGATTGCATTGTATAAGTGGGTAAGGCAGCAATAACAGTTTGAGCCAAGGTGATGCGACCTGCAAAGGCTAGTGACTCAGATTTCCACAAACTAAGCTTCTGTTGGACATGATCCAGAATATAATCATAATTTCGCTTCCTCTGTCTAGAGTGAAGATAGGAATTCCGAGATATTTTCCTAAATCAGCAGAAAGTCCAATCCTGACCGAACACACAACTCAGCAGCTCTAGAAGCATGAACATTTTTTAAAACAAACAGCCGAGTCTTCTCCATACTAACCTTTTCACCAGAAGCCTCACGAAAGTAGAAAGTAGTAAGGCACACGAGCATAACCTCTGTAACATCCCAAAATTTAATAATCTAGAATTGTAATTAAAGTATTTATAACTTATTTTAATATAAGTAATTAATAAGATTAATAATAAGGTTAGTATAATTTTTATAATAATAACAGTAACTATTAATAAAATGGTATTAATGATATAATAGTGATCTGATTATGTAGATAGTAAGAGGGAGATATAAGATTTGATTTTAGAATATATAATAATTGTTAATAATATAACAAGATAATAATAATATTATTAATAGATAAATCATAGTATTAAGGTTACAATTAAACCTGTTTATCCTAAATATAACAACATTAAGGGTTTGTAATGATGATCTTAAAATTATTATTACTATTAGTATTCTTATTATTATTATTATTATTATTATTAATATTATTATTAGTATTAATTTATTAAGTAGGGAAAGAAAAGAAAGAGGATTAGGGTTAGGAAGAGGAAAAAAGAGAGAAAGGGAAAGAAAGAAAGAAGGGGCGGCTGAAAGGGGGGTTAGGGTTAGGGTTTTCAATTTGGGGCAAAGTGGGGCAGGGGTGTGAGGCGGCGGTGAGTGCAGCCATGGATGAGAGGGAGTTAACTCCAGCAGAGAGAGGGAGCCACGGCCTCACATGTGGCCACAGCTGCAGCTGGAAGAAGGGGACGCGGCCATGGCCGCGGTGCAGCGAGATCGTGGCCACGACATCAGTAGCTGGCGCGCGACGTCGCGGAGGTGCAGCGGCCACCCTTGGCCGCGGAGATGACGAGGTGGTCGTGCGGCACGGCGAACTCGCGACCTGCGCACGGTGGAGCTATTCCGCAAAGGAGAGAGAGAGAGAGAGAACGACGGAAGGACGGTGCTACGCGACCGTGTCTGAAGGTGGAAAGAAGACCCGTCGCGGTGGCTGGACGGAGAAGACAACAGCTGCGAAGGGGAGGGGCGCGGCAGTCCTGCACGGTACAGGGTGTTTTGCGGCCGTTTGGACGATGGTGGTGGTGACCATTTGCGGTGGACGCGGTGCTCGTTCGAACGGAGGGAGTTACACAGCGGTGATGGCTGATGGGTTAGCGGCGGTGCAGGAGGATGGTGGTTGTTCGGACTGTACACAGCGGTGGTGACGGATCTGTTCAGGTGAGTGTGGTTTCACTCACTCTTAATTTTCTCCCTATGTATGCTCCCTATCCTTCCTTCCCTTGCTATTATTAAGATTTATGCTCTGATTTGTGTAAATATAAAGTTGATTGTTTGAATGAATTGAATGTGATTTAGTGATTAATTCTCGATTAGAGGAATTTGGGGGTTTTCATAAAATTGAAGGTTTGAGGTGTGATTGTGCTTATAATTGCTCATGTTTATGTAGTTCCTCATGTTTGTGCATAATTCGAATGGTTGTACATGAATTTACCCCCATTATATTCATTGAAAGAAATTGGGTCTTAGGACCTCATGTTTTGAAAAGAAAGGATTTGGGTCTTTGGACCTCATGCATAAAAAGGAATTCATGGGTCTTCGAACCAATGAGGGATCTTCGGATCAATGAGGGATCTTCGGATCAATGAGGGGTCTTCGGACCAAAGAGGTACAAGAGAGGTAATCACATTTGCTCCTAGCCAAGGGGTAAATGGGGTTCCTCAATTAAAAATGAATTATGCATGTTTAATAATAAAACTTAATGAGGGTGGCCCTAGACGACGGTCCTTGGTCACACGACCGAGCGCTCAAAGAGGTTAACAGTGAAAAGAACCCGTGGGTGTCTGGGTTATGACACTTGAGGACTAACTTTGCATTGACTGCTTATGTGACTGACTCATGATTCAGATTCTCTCTTAAGTTCATTTACATAATTCTATAAAGTATGTTGTTTGTCTCATGGTCCAGTTACCTGTGTTGTATTTCATATATATAATGGTTATGTAATTGGTTGTTCTCCCCCACACTTCACACACTTTATCATACTCACTGGGACGTAGTCTCACCCCATGTTACGGGGATATATTCTAGTTATGCAGGTTATTACAGGATATGCTCAATGGAGAGGGAGCTTCCAGGGAGGGCTATGTATTCCCAGTAATCAAGGGGAGTGTTCAATGGTGAATTATTTGTAATTACCTAGAGATGATATTGTAAAAATTGATTGTAGTAGTTATTTAATTGATGTTGGATGTGGTATTTTATAGGCTGGCCATGGAGGCCTAGTGTTATTGATTTGGATTCATAATTGTACTATATGAACTGCACTGGTATTTTGCTGGTTTTCAGGTGATTCTGAAATTTTGGAAATGTCCAGTTTTCAGGGGAAACTCTGCCGGATTTTCAGTAGGAGTTTATGAACCTTAACACTCTAAAGTGTTGGTTCGTTCCCATATTTCAAAGTTAGAATTGACCTTGAGAAATGTGATGTAGGAAGTATGTGGTAGTCTAAGTAAGCGTTGGATTGCTTAGGCATCGTTGTATTATGTGTGCCGATATCGAAAATGGCGCGAAATAATTTCAGAAATTCAGGAATAGTGTTTCCAACAAACATTATTCTTGGATTTAGAAATTATGACGTTACAACCTCCAACTGAGACATAGAAGCTTTGCCAAACAACAAGAGATCATCTGCGAAAAAAAGATGAGTCAGAGGGGGACCGTTTCTACCAAGGATAATAGGGCTCCAGTACTTATTCGAGTGGGCATTTTCAATTAGATGTCCCAATCGCTCCATACAAAGCACAAAAAGATAGGGGGACAAAGGATCTCCCTGTCTGATTCCCCTGGAAGGAAAGAAAGGATCAGTTGGCTCTCCATTCACCATAATTTGCATTGAGCATGTTGAGACACACTGAAACACCAGATTACAGAATACATCCGCGAAACCAATATCCCTGAGGGTGTCTATAATGAAAGACCAGTTCAAACGATCATATGCTTTCTCCAGATCCACCTTGATAACCATAAAACCATCCTTTCCCCTGGTATGTCTCATTGAATGGAAAATCTCCTGGGCAATAACAATATTGTCTGTTCCAGTTCGACCTGGGATAAAACTACATTGATTGGGCAAAACTAGGAAATCCATACAACCCCGTAATCTACTTGCCAAAATCTTAGTGATAATTTTATAGACAACATTACACAGACTGATGGGGCGATATTGCTTGATCAAAGTCGGATGAGCAACCTTAGGAATCAGGGAAATAAAGGTTTGATTAATCGATGATACCTTGCTGGGAGATAAGAAAACCTCTTTGACAAGCGTACAAACAGAAGGCCCAACAGCATCCCACTGAGATTGAAGAAATAGAGGGTGGAGTCCATCCGGACCCGGGGCCTTCCACGCCCCCATCTCACAAACAACCTTATGAATTTCCACATCATTAGGACACAAATGGACAGAATGTAGAACACTCTGAGGAAGTTTGGGAAAAAGATTAATGCCTGCCACGTAACACAATTCTGAGTATTCGTGTAAATATTCTTGAAGTAGTCCTGGATGAGTTGTTTAATATCATTGACATCATCAACAACACTGCCCTCATCATTCAACAAATTAACAATCTTATTCTGGTGTCTCCTGGTAACAGTACTCAAGTGAAAGTAACAAGTGTTTTTGTCCCCAAATTGGATCCAGTCCCTACGAGCTTTATGATACCAATAAGCTTCTTCTTGGTTAAGGATGGAATGGTATTCACTCCAAAGTTTCCTATGCAATTTCAGTAGTCCACCGTGAGAACCCATAGTAAGCTGCCTATTAGTACCCTCAAGCCGAGCAAACACCCTCCTCCTCTTCTGAAAAATATTACCAAAACTATTATGGTTCCAGGTAGTTGCAGTTTGTTGAAAAGATTGTACACTGTCAAGCCAACTTCGACCCTCTCCCCAAGCACCCGCAACCAGGTCTTTAAAAGAAGCATCCTCCAACCAACTTGCTAAAAATTTGAAAGGTTTAGAAACATGATTCTGAACAGAGGGATGAACATCCAGCAATAGAGCCATGTGATCAGAGCAGAAAGAGGGAAGATGGGTAATAATCGCTTCCGGAAACAGCAACCTCCAAGACGCATTGCACACCCCTCTGTCCAAACGCTCCTTAACACCATGCCAACTCCAAGTATATGGGGGACCAGAATAACCAATATCCATGAGACCACATCTCTGCAAGGTTTCCCGAAAATGAGTCATTGATCTCTCAAGTGGGGAGCACCTCCAAACTTCTCTTCAGGAGAGATTATGCAGTTAAAATCACCTATGACCATCCAAGCATCACCAGGAGGCGGAACAAGATGAGTCAGCTGCATCCATAATTCTTCTCTAATATTGGGCCGAGGCGAACCATAAACACAGGTAAGAAACCAAGACGGAGAGCCACCAAGAGGAATTACCCGGAGATGAACAGACTGAAAGTGATCGGAAAGCACCTCCAACATGCTAGTTTCTTGCTTCCATAAAATCCAGACCCCCCGGGAGAAGCCCTGAGCGTGCACAATGTGAGAGGAATTAAGCCCAATCTCCGAACAATTCTGTTAGCCTTAGCCCCATTAACACGAGGCTCTAAAATAGCCAAAACATCAAAGCAATATCTCCTAGCCAAGTCACGAATGAGCGCAGGGAAGGACTTAGCACCTGCACCCCTCACGTTCCATGCTACTAACTTCATAAAAAAAAACAGATTTGAAAGTAGAGGCCAGCTCAAAAGCTACCAGGCCCTGCCAAATCCCCAATAGGGGTCTCAATCTCATCATCTTGTAGAGTAGTTTGACCCAAGCCCATGTCTTGAATAAGGGGTCCGTTCAAATCCTCATTAACCCGCTCCAAATTTTCATCAGGTGGCCTACTATGTAACTCCATCCTACCATCTTTTGGGTCTAATAAACAAGGCTCATCACCTGGCAGGATGTTGTCCCCCACAAATAGAGATTCACGTAGCAAAGGTAAGGAACAAGAAGAGTTGGACCCTACTTTACGGGCTGCCTTTTAACATTCTTGAATTTAACCTGAGATTTCAAATTAAGGCCCATTTTTAATCTTTGTTTACCCGGCCCAAATGGTTGATCGAGACTCACCTTAGGAAGCACACCCTTCTCATTAAATGGCCTCATAGCTGGCTGCTCAATTGTATCATTTAAAAAACTATCAGACAAACCCACGCACACATGGGAATTATCCCCCTTATCCGCCGCAGCTTTTGTAGTGATAGTAGGAATACTCTTCGCCAAATGATTGGCCTTATTAATAGCCTTTGACGATTCTCCAACAAATCTCTTGGTAGTAACCGAAGGTCCATCAATACGGGAGCCTGAGCGGTGATTGCTCCCAGTCAGGCTTATGCCTTTGCTTTTTTTCCGGTGGGCACCCCCCTCCTTTAGTTTTCCACGTGGATCAAATTTGCGACCAGGTTCAGTAGTGGTAACCTCTTGAGGAACAACCTTGTCATCAGGCTCCATATCAAGCGAAGCAAATCTAGAGCCCTGCTGTTTCGTTTTATTTATATCAATAATATTGGATACTCCTGATTTTGCTCCTCTCAAATTACGCTGATCATTAATGGTTCCACCAGCATTCCTGGGATTACGTCTTTGGGGTTTTTGGACAATCATCCATGGCCCAAAGGAGGTATCATCCACCGGAGCTGCCGCCGTCGTCGACTGATTAGGCTTAACCACCGTTGTGACATTTTCTTTTTGCTTCGAACTAACTTCCGATAACAGTAGAGGGCATCCTTCTCTCCTATGGCCATACCGCCCACATTGAAAACTGACTAAATGCAAACCCTCATACTCAACTGGATAAACTCTACCTTCTAAAGAAAACTTGGATATCAGGATTTTATTCAAATCCACTTCAATGCAGATCGTGGCAAACTTTGCTCGTTCGGTAACAAAATCACCATGCTCAGTTGCTTTCTCCTGCAGAGTATTTGCATCTATCTTGACAGTCTTTCCTAGGACATTCCCGATACGCCAGAGAACTCTTTTGTCATAGAACTCAATGGGTAAACCAGGAACCCGAACCCACACCGCTACACGACGAAGATCGTCCTCAAGAGGAACAAAACCAGGTTGTCATCGTTGAATCACTATATAGTGATCAGATAACATCCAGGGGCCATCATCAAAAACGTGTTGTAAATCGTTCAAGTCTTCGAACCTAATAATGAAATACTCATTATCAAGATCAATCACCTCCATACGAGCCATTGGCTGCCAGAGCTTATACAAGCGCGCCTGAAAATAACGAAGTGTCGTACGTTTCCCCAACACTTTGACGATAATGGAACGTTTCCAAGGAATCTTTATCATATCTCTTTCCTCCGTCGATAACCTCACCACTGGGCATAATGGATCCCCTAAAAAAACCCCATCAGACTCATTGTTGTTGTTGTCCACCACATGATCCTTCTCTTGATCATTTTCGACAGGAAACAAATTATCATAGTCGCTATTATTATGGTCATTCACTCCTAAACAGACATCCTTGTATGACACCATTTTCCTCTGCATTCCCATACCGGTAGTCGTTTGAAACTGCACCTTTGGCGCCTTTCCTCCCGTTCCCGAAGGAAAGCCTGACTGAGACGAAGGTGGAGTTTCCTCTACCAATGTAACACTGCAAGGATCCTCCTCCACTGTAACCACTTTAGCTTTCTTAGCACTCCTATCCAGAAGATCTTTCTCCTCAGTAGTCAAGTCATCCTCCATAATAGCAACCCCAGAAGGGGTACCGCAAACCCTAGCAGAGCTTGCCATAGAACACTGTTCGAGGTTATTAGAAGTGATACGACAATGTTGAGTTATGAGATTAAGATTTAATATTTTACTTGGTGAAACTAATCTAGTTTTAATACTCAAGATATTATTTTATATACATTTTTTTAATATGTGTTGCTTCTAGAATTCAACTCACGTATTAATTTGTCTTCAAAGATCATGATCATCTAGTGTAACATCCCAAACTTTGGATCTAGGAAAATGTAAGGGAAGCCTTGGGCTGGGAATCCGGCCAAGGGAAGGGATTAGTTGGAGGTATATGTTTTGGTATTTTAATTTAAGATAAGATCTTAAAATAGGCTAGGAAAATGATGAGATTACAGAGAAGGTAATATCAGTTTTAGGATAATGTTTAATTATAAGATTTGAATTTAAATTTAAATGTAGACACTACGCCAATTTGAGGATATTAGAGTACTCCCCTTAGGGCGCTCCCGTGCGGGCTAGCGTCTAAAACAATCGTTTAAATACCAGGGCGCTCAAAAGATGGGCGGGAGTGCCCTTATAGGTAGAATAGAGGGCGCTCCAACAGCGCGCCCTTGTTCCCAGCGTGAATTTGTTTTTTTTTTTTAATTCTGATGAAAGGAGGGCGCTCCTAGGAGCGCCCTCATTGGATTTTCTGTTTATAATTCCAGGGCGCTCAAGTGGAGCTTTTTTTTCTAATTCTATGGGAATACAGGGCGCTCCCGGGAGCGCTCTTTTTTATTTTTTTTAAAATTATTTCAGGGCGCTCAGTTGATCCTTAAAAATGACCACCCAGATTTAATTTTCACTTTCATTCATCCCGCGTCCCTTCTCCCTCCATTCTCCTCCGTGCCCAAGCTTCTCCTCCGTGCCCAAGCTTCTCCTCCTTCCTTCTCCTTCATCCCTTCTCCTCTGTGCCCAAGCTTGTTCCTCTTTCCCTTCTCCTCCGTCCCTTCTCCTCCGTGCGCGAGCTTCTTCATTCGTGTCTTCTCCTCCGTGTTCGTCGTCTTCGTCCGTGAGGGAGCTTGGGAGAGCTTCTCCTTCCCTTCTTCCTCCGCAGCGCAACCGTACGTGAGCTTCTCCTTCCCTTCTTCCCTTCTCCTCTCCCTCGGCGCGGCGCGACTCTCTCCTTCCCCTTTCTTCTCTCAGTCCGCGGCGGCTACTAGGGTAAGCAACTCCAACATTGACATTTTTTGCTATCTGCACCACTTTTGTTTATGCTGCACATTGTTTTTTTTGCTACATGCACCCCCTGTTTTGCTATCTGAACTGTTTATTTGTTGTTAAGGTTAGATAACATTGAACATTAGTATTATAGTTTATAATGATTTGATGTTTGGGATATAGTTTATAATGATTTATGTGTTAAGTATATAGGTTGTCATATATTACATTAGATTTTGAAATGTTATATAAATATATATTACTCATATTGATCTCTTTTGGACTGGTAGTTGGTGGTTTAGAGTTAAAATTGTTTTTTCGTTAATTTGGTGGTTGCTGCTCAAATTTTTAACGACTACTAATTTTTATTACTAGTTAATTTTTTGACTTGTCTTTTTTTTTCAGGTCTTGTTTCCTAACTGCTTATAATCTAACAACTGCTTATTGGTGATTGACTTTAATCAGGTATATCATTTATCATATTATCGTTTTTCTTTCAACTATAATTATTAGGTTATTTGTATGTACATGCATTAGGAATAAGTTTGATAGGTACTTCATACTTTCACCACACTTTATAGCATGCGTAGGAAACTATTCAAAGTATGACAAGTTTGAATTCTTCATTTGAAGTAGATAACCTATTGATGCTTTGAATAGTTTCACATCTTTTATTTCCTTTAATTTATTTGTAATAAAAAACATGGTTGAAACGGAAAATAATAATGACGTGTATAAAAGTATGCGTGTTGTTTACTAAGTGTTGTTCATAGTATGACTAAGTGTTTGAATTTTAAGGAATTAATATGCATGATTTTGGATTAAGCCATTGGGATCAGACTGAAATAAATATACAGGTTAAAGTAGATTAAAAAAACAAAAAATTGAAAAAAAAAAGAAAGGAGGGCGCTCCTTGGAGCGCCCTTGTTGTAAAACAGAAATTGAAAAAAAAAATAAAAAACGAAAGGAGGGCGCTCCTTGGAGCGCCCTTGTTTTAAAGAACCAGGGCGCTCCAGTGTGCGCCCTTTAAGGCTGCACGGGAGCGCCCTCTTTTTGCTTCTGTCAGGGCGCTCCATTGAGCGTCCTCGTTTTATTGACCAAACAAGAGCAGATTCTATTAGTGCGCACGGGAGCGCCCTTTAAGGCTGCACGGGAGCGCCCTCTAAGGCCTTTTTTGGCATAGTGAGATGGATAAGATTTTGTAAATAAGGAAAGTGTAGCAAAATGAATTATAGATAATTAAATCAAGGAAGCCGCATAAGTCTATATCATGATAAAATATAGTTATAAAAATAATATGTTAGAAAATAGATAAAATAATGAGATATAGGTGAGTAAAGCTCACACACTTTCACCTCATATTGTGTATGCTTCTATCATGACCTCCATCCTTCTATTCCCCTTCATTTTAGCTTGTGGATATATGTGGTGTTATGGTTGGATTAGAGGATATCCATGCTTTGAGATGATTATGTTATATTTATATAATTATTTATATATTATTATATAAATAATTAATAAATACAATTAATATTATTATTATGGATTAACATTAATCAATAAATTAATTATATTTGTTAATATCAATTATATTGCACATTATTATTAATTTTATTGATTTATGGATAGTACATATTGGGTTCTGATGAATAGTCCGTGATGGGTTGGACTGTTCAGTAACCCGTTGAGAGGTCCCTGGTCTCTACTGGTATGGATATAAACTGGTACCCCATTAGTCAGTTTATATATATAAGACATATGACACTGCACTCTGCACTCTGTACTCGTATTCTGTCTTTTGGCATCCTACCAGGAAGAGAGCAGCATTCTCTCACTCTGTTCAAGACAAACACCATAGATCCTTCTCTGATTTCAGATACGCAATTCCTTCTAATCATTTTATGAACATGCTATATCTTGTATCTATCTGAATTGATCTAGGCTATTGTCGTTTAAATTCAACAGTTGGTATCAGAGCATTATAGATACAGATTATGGTTGTTCTATGTTGTAGAATTAGTACCCTATGAACCCTAAATTTATATTGATAAAATTATTCGCTAATTGTACATAAAATTTAGGGATATTTCGTTGTGGGATATCTGTCATACTGTGTTAATACTGTGAAGGATATTTCGAATTACATAATCATTTTTCTTCTCTGTTTCGTGAAACGTTCGAAATTTTGATTCTCGTTTTTTTTTTTGCCTTCGAAACATAAAATTGATTTAGGGGTTTTATTACCCATACAATTTCGAATCATAAACCAAATTTTGGTGTGATTTTGTTGAGTATTTCGTGAGATTTAGACCGTTTTCTTCATTGGTTCGAACCTTTAAACCCAGTTTTTGATCCCACAATTGAGCCAATCTTTTTCGAAATTACTTTGGGGGTTTTGTTTGCCTCTAGATTTCATACAAATCTGCACATTTTGAGAACAAATCGTTGGAAAAATCTGGAGAATTTCTATAAGTTCTTCATCGCGGGTTTTATAAACCCTTGTTTTTCGATCTGCAAATTCCCGTTCCACAAAGGCTAGATCACGAAATTGACTTGGGGTTTCTTGCCGCCATGAAGTCACGATCCTCTGGCCGGAAAATCGCGGCCTATCGTCGTTGGAGAATGCCGAACGCGAATGGAAAAATGATGCGCGCGACCGGAAAAACCCCAACTTTTTTTATCTGAAATTGGACAGGAATGGCAAGCTTAAACTCGAAATTGATAGAGGGCTTCGAACCGCCGTGAAGAGGCGGTCCTATGGCTGTAAAATCGCTGCTCCCCGTCGCCCGTAACCGCCGCGTGCAGGCGGGTCTGTTTCGCGGGTCAGGCGCGACCCGTTTTCCTGGTATACGGGTCAAGAAGACCCAGTTGTTGGGTTGCGCATGCCCACTCTCGGCACAAGCGCGTGGGAGCGCGTGGATACCCCATTTTGGCCCGAAAAATTTTATTTTTTATACCAAAATTAATTAATTAATTTTCTGAATTTTTGGTATATTGTTTGTAATTTTTGGATGCCTGGAGGTATTTATTTTAATTATTTTGAGAGTAATTTATAATTTGAAAATGCTACTCTGAGAATTTTGGCCTGAAATTTTTTGTGTATATTTCATATATTATTAGAGAGTTTTTGGTATAACTCACTCTCTCTAATATTGAGCCAATGTTATGAAATTATTTTTGGTCACTTTGAAATCATATATTATGTATTTATAATACATATAGTTTGTTAATCATGCAATTTATTTATTCAATTAAATTATGTTTGACATGTTTTTTTTTATTTTGTATAATTGTGAGCTAACCTATCGTGGGTACAATTGTGCAAAATTTTATGGAAAATTAGTTGTTTTGAATTATATTTATATTACATTAATAATAATTATACCCTATCGGTGTGTTGTTATTAATGTGATTTGTTTTTATGCAATATATATATATATATATATTGGTGTTTAACTCATGTCAAATTTTTTATTTGGTACCCTATCGGTATTAGAATTTTGTTTTGGGACATGAAAATTATATATTGTATCATTTTTATTTCTTATTTATTATGATTCGGGACCCTTAGACGGGATCATTGTAAATAAGAAATTTTGGTTAATGGGGCATCTTATTATTTTGGCTAGACACACAGATTCATTTAATTTTGTGTTAGCATAAAATATTATGCATATTAAATGTTTCTTTGTTATATTTTGGTGTTAGCCTCTATGTCCATTTCTGTCAATATTTTGATAAGACCTAAATTTAGTAAATTATTTTATTGAAATAAGTTGAATTGAATTGTGTAGGTGATGGACATACCCTATCGGTATGACATTGCTTGACATGATCATTGTGTGATAGAGAAAATAATTTTTATTTTTTTTATATGTTTTTCATATCATTTATTTAATTACTTTTCTCTATCAAGTGGGAGAAATCTACATATATTAGGTTATGATTTTTTTCAAGCAAGATTGTAGTAATGCAATGACTATTTTCCCTTAACATAATCTTATTTTGTAGTATTTCTTCTTTCTTTAAAAATTACATGTTATCCTTTATTGTCAAGACTTTATATTTAGGATATTGTTTGTTAAGTCTCTTTGAGAACATTATAGTTAAACTCCATGTTGTTGTCTTATATTATGGGTACCAGACAATATGTTGATGTCCCAAATTAACTTGTTATTGTTTGAAGAGATTAATTTCTCTATTGCATACCATTAATCTTTCTTATAATCGATGGTATGTCAAACTATAGACTTATTAAAGCTATTTTGAAATAACAAGTATCATTCTTAAAATTTTGGGATATATAGATGAATTTTTTATATAATACAATATTGTTATCTTGTAATTTTGTAATTATAAGAACAATGGGAGTTAGAGACTTCTTAAATTTTTTATTGTATCCTCAATAATAGTCAAGGGTCTTGTGCACTTTTATTTCCGCTTCCGCTAAAGAGTGTTTTGCTATTATTTAAATTGTAACACTTGAGTCATGGGAGTGAGTTGTTGAATTTTTCTATGATCTCATTTTGAAATATGTTGGAGATTATAATATCACTCATATGTTGGCAATTTTTTCAAATAGCCATCATATTTTATAAAATTGCGTGTTACAATATTTTTTAAGGAGATTTTCTATTTTGTAATGTCAAGTGGACATTTATAATTTCCTTCATTTTGTAATCAAAGTATATGGTTAACTATGAAACTCCTTTGTAAAACCATGGTTAAGATTCTATGTTGAGTTTCATATTTTATTTCGTAACCATTTTCTGTTGACTTTGCTTTAATATGTTTCTCTCTAATATCAAATTTTGAAGAGAGAAAAATTGTGAGTTTTAGACTCATAATGAGTTCCTTAGAAAAATTATAATCCCACTATTAGATATTATAACATTAGAGTATTTTAATATTATTTGACTCTAATGAGAATCCTAATAATATATTATTTTGGATTAGTGGGAGTACACACAATTGTTTGTCTTGAGACAATAGCATTGTTATATGTTCTTGTGTGCAATTTTATATTAAAATATTATTTTTGATCCTTTTTTGGTTGTCATATGTTCTTATGTGCACTTAATTATATGACATGCTCTTGGAGATTTTAAGAAGAAGGCTCATTCCGTATTACTGAGACATGTTCTTATGCACAATTTATTGATATATATTATTATGTGCAATTTTGTTGAATCTCAGTAAGGCACATTAAGTGTACGCTAAGATTATTTTGTTGGTATTGCACATTTGGCTTGCAATTTTATTGTGCTTCTCTTTTGACTAACATTCCACATTTTATAAGGTCACAGATTTATAAGTATCATATATGAAATTAATACTCCTATCGAGTATGATTTCTTGGATCGATAAGGTGCTTATAAATCTTATTATTTGGACCAATAAAGTGTTTACTCATTGATGCCATTTGGTATGCCCATTTTGTAATTACTTTGGTTATTGGGTTATGCCCATATGTAATTATTTTTTGTTATTTGTTATTGGGCTATTATAGGCACTTGAGTTTATGTGGACTATGTTTTTATTATTATTTTGGCCATTGTGTTATGAGAGACACTTTGATTATTTTAGTATACAACTTTGTTGTAATTTTCTTTAACTGATATTCCACATTTCATAAGGTTAAGATGTATGAGTATCTTGCATGTATGATATGAGTACTCCTATCGAGTATGATTTTCTGCATTGTTGAGGTACTTATATTCTTTTGTTTGAACCAATTGCTATAAGTGTTTGCTCATTGTTGACATTTTTTGTCTATATTTATCTTGAGTTTTATTTTGTTTAAACTAAGTGTCTATGTTGTTCAAGTGGGAGATTTGTTAAATTTGTTTATTCTATTTGAACATGCATAGTCACTTATTTAGTAAAACTCATATTATTAAATGTCAACTGTTCTCGAGCATTCTTGATTTAGCCCTTGTGTAATTACTTTTTATACTGGGCTATTGTGTGCACTTATACTTGTGTGGATAGTGTCGGGTTTGTGGCCTATTGTGATGGTGAAAGGAGCTGTTTTGGATTAGTGTCGAAAAAACATTAACAACAACTATCACGTGTGTTGAGCATTTTAGTAGATCCACTAACCGAAGACTTGATTATTACAGTTTTCATAACTCATGTGTGTTTGTATAAGTCTTTTGATGTATTGAGTTAGTGGGAGTCTGAAATTTACACTTTATATATTATTATGGTTTTCATGAAATGTAAATTTATCAATGACGTCATTTTCATTACATCTCTTTTAGCATATAAAAATGCTTGAACCATTTTGGGATCACATATTTATTATGTTTTGTTTTTTTTGTTATCCATTATTTATGGAATATAAGCATATGGTATGTATCCCTATGGGATACTATCTTTGTGATTCATGTTTATATTTCTTATATTGTTAATTGATATATGTGCTTGTGTTGTAATTGATATATTTAGTTTATTGATCAATGTTATCCAAGTGGGAGAATGTTATATTTATATAAGTATTTATATATTATTATTATATAAATAATTAATAAATACAATTAATATTATTATTATGGATTAACATTAATCAATAAATTAATTATATTTGTTAATATCAATTATATTGCACATTATTATTAATTTTATTGATTTATGGATAGTACATATTGGGTTCTGATGAATAGTCCGTGATGGGTTGGACTGTTCAGTAACACGTTGAGAGGTCCCTGGTCTCTACTGGTATGGATATAAACTGGTACCCCATTAGTCAGTTTATATATAAGACATATGACACTGCACTCTGCACTCTGTACTCGTATTCTGTCTTTTGGCATCCTACCAGGAAGAGAGCAGCATTCTCTCACTCTGTTCAAGACAAACACCATAGATCCTTCTCTGATTCCGGGTGCGCAATTCCTTCTAATCATTTTATGAACATGCTATATCTTGTATCTATCTGAATTGATCTTGGCTATTGTCGTTTAAATTCAACAGATTATTGGTTTGTATGTGAAGAACCCTAGGTGGGAGTAATTTGGGGATTTTGGGAGTTTTGGGAAACAAATGTTATTGGGTGATTTTATTGATGATTCTTGCTTTAAGATGATTTTGTTGTATGAAGATGTATGTTTATAGGTTAGGGTTTATCATGGAATATTCTTTCAAGGTTTCTAATTGAGAATGTATTTTGAGATTCACATGCTTGAGGTGGTATGATTACTATGAGGAAACTTAGATTCATTGTATGACATTTGTGCTCTGTACATGTGGTTATTCTATGCTTGAATTTATCATGAGACATGTGTTATCTGTGAAGTTTAAGTTGCTGCATGTTTTTAGCCTATGGCCCAGTTAATACTAAGAAAATGGTTTTGGCTTCGGCCCAGATAAAATGGCTTCGGCCCAAGTTAATCTAAAGTTAGAAGATTGTTTTCAGAAATTCGAGAATAGTGTTTCCAACGGACATTATTCTTGAATTAAGAAATTAGGACGTTACATTTTGGTATCAGAGCAGTTCAATCCAATTGGATTGTGGTTAGGTTAGATGCTCGTAACTTACCATGATTCCACCGTACTCCGTACTCAGTATAAGGACTGATCACCCCTCTACTGGGTGCGTTGTACACGATATTATGGTTAGTGACATGAGTAGGATGCCTTGGTTAGGGAATTGGGACACTTCTCTAACAAGGTTAGAGCTACCCACTTGATAGACAGAAGGAGAGTGACATAGGCCCATTTCCAGGAATAGGACTTCCAACTTAAAAATCTTATAGAATGTCTTCTTTAGTTCTTAGTGGACCTGAGGCACCCTTAAAAGGAAAGGTAAAGTAGAAATTTTTGAGAGAGTGTGCGTAATTGGTTTGGAAGGTGAAAGCAAGAGAGAGGTTTAGAGGGAACATAAGGAGTAGGCCCTAGTGGGGGGAGGAGAGTGTCGGTTGTGGCTAGTTGCACCTTGGTGATGCGATTTGCTTGAGATGAATAGTGTTTGATTTGTCTGACTGAATATGATGTTTGTTTGCTTGAGTAGTTGTATGTCTTCTACCTGTTATTTTGTGTTTTAGTATCACTATAGTTTTCTTTAGAAAATGAGGTAAACAATGTGTTACACTTAATACATTAGCTTTTAGACTC
The DNA here is from genome assembly GCA_026901365.1 of Sesbania bispinosa. Classification (NCBI taxonomy): domain Eukaryota; kingdom Viridiplantae; phylum Streptophyta; class Magnoliopsida; order Fabales; family Fabaceae; genus Sesbania; species Sesbania bispinosa. The sequence goes on from QLOH01000018.1 coordinate 39,460, forward strand.
GTGAATACATTGACGAGTTTTGGTGAATTCTGGCAGATCCATGTATAAGGTTAGTACTTAATTAATTATAATAACAAGAGTTAGAGAACTGCAGTAAAGTTTATCCTATTTAAATGAGTGGCTTGATTCAGGGACAATGAATTAGTTAAGTTAATGGCACGCTAGAAAAAGGAATTGAGTTTTTTTTTGCCACAACAGACCTTTGTGTCAGCACAGCAGAGACTACTGAGAATTCAATAGGGCAGGGAGAAACCCAAAAATATTGAGATGCATAATGGAACATTAAATTAAATTAAACCGCATGTCACCATACATACAGTGAACATGCAACTTATATAAGCACTGACAACTTTTCCTTCTGTTCTTATCAGATAAGCTTTTAAAATATTTTACCATTAATTTCTCTTAATAATTAACTCTTGCCTGGTGGTATGGATTAAGTTAATAATGTATTTTGAGTTGAAATCAATGGTTCAGAATTGCGTGCTGTGTGAGGATTGTTTTGATAACTTGTTTGTCATTGATATATGAACTAGAGGAAGCTAGATTACTGTTCAAATTATAATGGAACTAATGAAAGCTCAATTAAAGAACTTGCATACTTACTATCACAACCATTTAATATCATAATGTTATTATGGGTGATAGTGATATTAGTATGGATACCTTCTTTATTGTTATGTTCTCTGCAACATAAAATTAAGAGCCCAAACTGAATAATAATATGTAGGGTGGATGGAATGATGCGTTGATTTTCCTGCAACATGGAGCAAAGTAGTTTTCCCATTTCAAACTCATTCTGCTGTTTAATTCCTATGTTTATGACATTATCAGTTGTGTTATCCAATTTTTTCAAGCCTAAACGACACAATATAACTTAGATAGCACCGAACTAGGACTAATGACTTCAAGTTAATTTCTTCAACTTTTAAGTCTTCCAGTTATGGACATCTAAAGAAAAGGCTTAATTGATGATAAGGTGTTGTATCTCACATACTTAGGTAAAGTGGGTGATCTCATACTTAGGCTTAATTTACAGTTTTGACTACCATTCCACCCAATCCAATGCCTCCATATGGTATGGGAATAGGCACAGATTTGGGGAAACAAGAGTAGTATATTGGAAACTAATTCCATCTTAGATTTAAACTTTGAATTTATTTTATTTTATTTTATTTTATTATTATTTTGAATTGCACAGAACTAGTGAAATGATTCACTTTTCACTCTCTCTTATCATTGTATTGTTGCATATTCTGTTTTGTATGTATTCACATTAGTGATTTGGGTGCCACAGAACCATTCTTATGCACATTAGTGAAATAATTGTCATCTCTAGCTCCATTTGGGGTAGGGGAACTGGTGTAGCTAGCTAAGGTGGGTTTTAACTTCAGAAATCATTTTCTGAACATGATACTTGAGTAACTGTATGAACATGATCAGCAGCGTATATGTGGCGCTGTGTTTGTGCTTGAATTGACTAGTCATAGGTATTTCATTTGCACTTAATTAAGATAATTAATTAAGTATTCTCTCTTTGTGAACATGGGTGTGGTTATGAAACCAAGAGACTAAATTCTTTCTAATTTTAATTTATTTGGAAACGATCAATTTTATAAATTCAATTAATCATGTCATGCATCAAATTTTAAACAATTTAATTAAACATTTGTAAGTAGATATGTAATATATTAGAATGCACTAAGAACATTTGGCAGTAGTAGGAGGTATAGGGACAGGGGCTCTCATGATTGTGGACACCTTCATAACTTGTTAACATGTAGCTCCAGTCTACCCTATCCCTTTCCACTCTTCACCAGAGTTAGGGGAATGAAAGTGAGATAGAAGGATAATGACGTGATTCAAAAATCAGACTTAGGGCGAGATTAAAGGGATGATGAAACCCAAAACTTGACCAGTGATTAAAGGATGAGTAGGTGAGGCTAGGAAGCCAATCAATCCTTAGATTTCCTTAGCCATCTTTGGGGGAATGAAGCGTTTAGGAACGAGTATTGAGTGGAAAATTTCATAGTGTACCGGCACAGATAAGAGGAGAACCATGACTGGGAGTGGAGGTAAAGCATGATAACCTAAAATTTTGAGGACAAAATTTATTTAAAGGGGGTAGAATTGTAACATCCCAAACTTTGGATCTAGGAAAATGTAAGAGAAGCCTTGGGTTGGGAATCCGGCCAAGGGAAGGGATTAGTTGGAGGTATATGTTTTGGTATTTTAATTTAAGATAAGATCTTAAAATAGGCTAGGAATGATGAGATTAATGAGAAGGTAATATCAGTTTTAGGATAATATTTAATTATAATATTTGAATTTAAATTTGAATGTAGATGGATAAAGATTTTGTAAATAAGGAAAGTGTAGCAGAATGAATTATAGATAATTAAATCAAGGAAACTACATAAGTCTATATCATGATAAAATATAGTTATAATAATAATATGTTAGAAAATAGATAAAATAATGAGATATAAGATAAAATAATATATTGATAAACATATGAATCTAAACTTTAATTTTAGTTAAATCAAATCAAGTTTCACTTGATCATAACGATCATAGTTTATCTATGAAAATTGAAAATAAAATAAGATAAATATATATGTAACTAGAGTTTAAATGAATTCTATTTAAATGATATGATATGATATTTTATAATTATATATACATAGCCTGTATTAAGACATAAATTATAAAGTATTAAAAATATTTATATATATATATATATAAATAGTATAAAAAAAAGGCCAACGGCCCATGTTGATTGGGTTTCCTGAAGGAAACCAATTACCCCCTTCCTTTTATATTTAGCACTGCAATCGCAAAACAAAAGACCCCAACCCCCCCTAAATGAGTAGCGCTCCCCCTTTGTGGCCAGAGGCGACCATCGGTCACCATAAAGCAGGAAAATAAATTTGAAAAGAAAGAGAGTGAGGAGAGTAAGCTTATGGAGGGGAAAGCGGTACAATAGTTTTAGAAGATAAAGGGGTGTGATTTTCTCAACCGTGAAGGAAAGAAATCAGTGAGGGAAGAGTTGAGTGCAAGGGGAAAGAAAGACTCAACACGAGATGTTGTAGAAGACAGATTGGTGAGGATAAAGTTAGAAAACAGATTGGGAAAGAGAGCAAGAATAATACTAGGGAATCTCATCAAAAACATTATTTAGGTGAGTAAAGCTCACACACTTTCACCTCATCTTGTGTATGCTTCTATCATGATCCCCATCCTTCTATTCCCCTTCATTTTAACTTGTGGATGTGGTGTTATTGTTGGATTAGAGGATATCCATGCTTTGAGATGATTATTGGTTTGTATGTGAAGAACCCTAGGTGGGAGTAATTTGGGGATTTTGGAAGTTTTGGGAAACAAATGTTATTGGGTGATTTTATTGATGATTCTTGATGCTTTAAGATGATTTTGTCGTATGAAGATGTATGTTTATAGGTTAGGGTTTATTATGGAATATGCTTTCAAGGTTTCTAATTGAGAATGTATTTTGAGATTCACATGCTTGAGGTGGTATGATTACTATGAGGAAACTTAGATTCATTGTATGACATTTGTGCTCTGTACATGTGGTTATTCTATGCTTGAATTTATCATGAGACATGTGTTATCTGTGAAGTTTAAGTTGCTACATGTTTTTGGCCTATGGCCCAGTTAATACTAAGAAAATGGTTTTGGCTTCGGCCCAGATAAAATGGCTTCGGCTCAGTTTTGGCTTCGGCCCAAGTTAATCTAAAGTGAGAAGATTGTTTTCAGAAATTGATTTAAGATTTGGGTGATTAGTGCCCAGCTAATAAAAGTGATTAGTGCCCAAATATTTAAGGGGTGATTAGTGCCCAGGGTGATTAGTGCCTAGTGGTGGTGATTAGTTCCCAAGAAAGACGTTCCTTGTAGTCTGAGCTCAGGTCTAACCACACAATTAAGTGAGATTTAAGTGATAAAAACCCGACGGCCGAGTTAAGCCGTTCGTATGCATTATTTAAGTTTGTGTGCATGACAATCTATTTGAATATTGAAATGCCTTGATTATCATGTTGTAACTATTTGCTAATTCCATTCATTTAAGATATGAAGTAAATGACTAGAATGTTCAAGTATGCCTTAATGAACTATGTTGGTTGTGGCATTGCACCTGTGTGATTCCCCACACTGTTTGTTGCATGCTTTGCTCACTGAGACCGTAGTCTCACCCCACGTTTCGGGGATATATTTTAGTTTGTGCAGGGAACTTCCAGCTCATGTTCAGGGAAATATGGAGCTGTTGGAGTGGACTCACCCACTCCCAGTGGTCAAGAGGAGTTTTAGTTGTTTATTAGGTGCATTGATAGTTTAATGATGTAATTATATAGAGATGTTATTGGAGAATTAATTGTAATGGCTATTTAAATGATGTGCGACGTGGAAGTCTATAGTTGGCCAGGGATGCCTATTAGTTATTGAGATGGATTAGTTATTACGTTATTATGAACTGTACTGGTGGTTTTGTTGGTTTTCAGGTTAAGTTGAAAATTGGGAAATGTCCAGTTTTTAGGGAAAACTCTGCTAGATTTCCGGTAGGAGTTTTATGAATCATGTCATTCCGAAGTGTAGGTTCTTCCCTAGGTTCTTAATTAAAAATTGTTTCGCAATTCATGATGATTGATTTTTATCGAAGTCTAAGCAAACATTGGATTGCTTAGACATTTGTGTGGTTTGTTTGCCGATATCGAAAATGGCACGAAATAATTTCAGAAATTCGGGAATAGTGTTTCCAACGGACATTATTCTTGAATTAAGAAATTAGGACGTTACATCTAGAATAATAAAACATTTGCAGGATGATCTCAGTCCTTAAGAAATTAAATTTACATGTTAAAATAAACTAAAATAAATACAATGGAAAAAAGATAGAATCATCCCATTACAACTGCATCCCAGGCAGTTTTATCGAAATGAAGAGGATTTCTATTCAATCTCGAAATACCAATATTTAGTAGCTTTCAAGTTTCTCAATAATAACAATAAATATAGGTTGATTCTCTGTTTCAAATATTAATTAAAATGTACTTCCCTTATGTTTCTTTTCTTTTAACCAATTACCCTTGCACTTCAACATCAATACTCATTTTAGAGACCTGAAATATAAAGGGTATGTTCTTTTTGTAAATTTCTTCAAAGTGATTCTCGCTATATGTTGCTAAATCGTGACCAACAAAAGAGAATCAAGCAAGCATATTTGACAATAACCATTTTCAAGAGAAAAGCAGTCCGACAAAACATGTATAATCGTGACCAATGTCTTCAAGTTGAGTTTGAAAAACCTTTCACGAGATGATTTCTACCGATTTGGTGAGGTATGTATTTCATGGATACTTGTTAATCCATTCGTTATAAGAGTCCCACTCCATTGCCCCCCATGTCCTTCCTTTTGGTGTATCCATTGGACATCTTGAATGATGTGAAAGCTGGCTTTTTCAGCTTAAAGGAATGAAAATTGTATCATCCTAAGAAACAACTTTTCAATTAATTACTTTTTTAATGTTGAATACGATATAATATGTTTATTTACATTTACAAGACATGTTTAATTTTCAAAAAGTCTCTCATGCATAAAAAATTTATAATGACACGTAATAGCAATTATTTAAAAAACGAATCATATTCAAATATTAAAAAGTATAGAAATATTTATCTTTTCATTTGAAATTGTGTGATTTATGTGATTTTAAATAGCGCTAAAAGCAAAGTAAATATAAAACCATGAATAAATAGAAAAGGAACAAAAGAAATGTGACTTGGGAAGAGTGACACATCATATTTTTATTGATGTGGAACAGATAGATAGATGTGGCAACATTAGAAGTGATACGACAATGTTGAGTTATGAGAGATTATTTTATATACATTTTTTTAATATATGTTACTTCTAGAATTCAACTCACGTATTAATTTGTCTTCAAAGATCATGATCACCTAGAATAATAAAACATTTGCAAGACGATCTCAGTCCTTAAGAAATTAAATTTACATGTTAAAATAAACTAAAAAAAATACAATGGAAAAAAGATAGAATCATCCCATTACAATTGCATCCAATGCAGTTTTATCGAAATGAAGAGGATTTCGATTCAATCTCGAAATACCAATATTTAGTAGCTTCCAAGTTTCTCAATAATAACAATAAATATAGGTTGATTCTCTGTTTCAAATATTAATTAAAATGTACTTCCCTTATGTTTCTTTTCTTTTAACCGATTACCCTTGCACTTCAACATCAATACTCATTTTGGAGACCTGAAATATAAAGGGTATGTTCTTTTTGTAAATTTCTTCAAAGTGATTCTCGCTATATGCTGCAAAATCGTGACCAACAAAAGAGAATCAAGTAAGCATATTTGACAATAATCATTTTCAAGAGAAAAGCAGCCCGGCAAAACGTGTATAATCGTGACCAATGTCTTCAAGTTGAATTTGAAAAGCCTTTCGCGAGATGATTTCTACCAATTTGGTGAGGTATGTATTTCATGGAGACTTGTTGTTAATCCATTCGTTATAAGAGTCCCACTCCATTGCCCCCCATGTCCTTCCTTTTGGTGTATCCATTGGACATCTTGAATGATGTGAAAGCTGGCTTTTTCAGCTTAAAGGAATGAAAATTGTATCATCTTAAGAAACAACTTTTCAATTAATTACTTTTTTAATGTTGAATATGATATATAATCTGTTTATTTATATTTACAAGACATGTTTAATTTTTATAAAGTCTCTCATGCATAAAAAATTTATAATGACACGTAATAGCAATTATTTAAAAAACGCATCATATTAAAATATTAAAAAGTATAGAAATAATTATCTTTTCATTTGAAATTGTGTTATTTATGTGATTTTAAATAGTGCTAAATGCAAAGTAAATATAAAACCATGAATAAATAGAAAAGGAACATAAGAAATGTAACTTGGGAAGAGTGACACATCATATTTTTATTGATGTGGCAATATTAGAAGTGATACGACAATGTTGAATTATGAGATTGAGATTTAATATTTTACTAGGTGAAACTAGTTTAAATACTAAAGAGATTATTTTATATACATTATTTTTAATATATGTTGTTTCTAGAATTCAACTCACGTATTAATTTGTCTTCAAAGATCATGATCATCTAGAATAATAAAACATTTGCAAGACGATCTCAGTCCTTAAGAAATTAAATTTACATGTTAAAATAAACTAAAATAAATACAATGGAAAAAAAGATAGAATCATCCCATTACAACGGCATCCAATGCAGTTTTATCGAAATGAAGAGGATTTCGATTCAATCTCGAAATACCAATATATTTAGTAGCTTTCAAGTTTCTCAATAATAACAATAAATATAGGTTGATTCTCTGTTTCAAATATTAATTAAAATGTACTTCCCTTATGTTTCTTTTCTTTTAACCAATTACCCTTGCACTTCAACATCAATACTCATTTTGGAGACCTGAAATATAAAGGGTATATTCTTTTTGTAAATTTCTTCAATGTGATTCTCGCTGAATGTTGCAAAATCTTGACCAACAAAAGAGAATCAAGCAAGCATATATGACAATAACCATTTTCAAGAGAAAAGCAGTCCGGCAAAACGTGTATAATCGTGACCAATGTCTTCAAGTTGAATTTGAAAAGCCTTACGCGAGATTATTTCTACCGATTTGGTGAGGTATGTATTTCATGGAGACTTGTTGTTAATCCATTCTTTATCAGAGTGTCACTCCATTGCCCTCCATGTCCTTACTTTTGGCGTATCCATTGGACATCTTGAATGATGTGAAAACTGACTTTTTCAGCTTAAAGGAACGAAAATTGTATCATCCTAAGAAACAATTTTTCAATTAATTAATTTTTTTAATGTTGAATATGATATAATATGTTTATTTACATTTACAAGACATGTTTAATTTTCATAAAGTCTCTCATGCATAAATAATTTATAATGACACGTAATAGCAATTATTTAAAAACGCATCATATTAAAATAATAAAAAGTATAAAAAATTTTATCTTTTCATTTGAAATTGTGTGATTTATGTGATTTTAAAAAGCGCTAAAAGCAGAGTAAATATAAAACCATGAATAAATAGAAAAGGAACAAAAGAAATGTGACTTGGGAAGAGTGACACATCGTATTTTTATTTATGTGGCACAGATAGATAGATGTGGCAATATTAGAAGTGATACGACAATGTTGAGTAATGAGATTAAGATTTAATATTTTACTAGGTGAAACTAATCTAGTTTTAATACTCAAGATATTATTTTATATACATTTTTTAATATATGTTGCTTCGAGAATTTAACTCACGTATTAATTTGTCTCCAAAGATCATGATCATCTAGAATAATAAAACATTTGCAAGACGATCTCAGTCCTTTAGAAATTAAATTTACATGTTAAAATAAACTAAAATAAATACATTGGAAAAAAGATAGAATCATCCCATTACAACTGCATCCCATGCAGTTTTATCGAAATGAAGAAGATTTTGATTCAATCTCGAAATACCAATATTTAGTAGTTTTCAAGTTTCTCAATAATAATAATAAATATAGGTTGATTCTCTGTTTCAAATATTAATTAAACTGTATTTCCCTTATGTTTCTTTTCTTTTAACAAATTACCCTTGTACTTCAACATCAATACTCATTTTGGAGACCTGAAATATAAAGGGTATGTTCTTTTTGTAAATTTCTTCAAAGTGATTCTCGCTGAATGATGCAAAATCATGACCAAGAAAAGAGAATCAAGCAAGCATATTTGACAATAACCATTTTCAAGAGAAAAGCAGTCTGACAAAACGTGTATAATCGTGACCAATGTCTTCAAGTTGAATTTGAAAAGCCTTTCACGAGATGATTTCTACCGATTTTGTGAGGTATGTATTTCATGGAGACTTGTTGTTAATCCATTATTTATAAGAGTCTCACTCCATTGCCCTCCATGTCCTTACTTTTGGTGTATCCATTGGACTTTTTGAATGATGTGAAAGCTGGCTTTTTCAGCTTAAAAGAACAAAAATTGTATCATCCTAAGAAACAACTTTTCAATTAATTACTTTTTTAATGTTGAATATAATATAATATGTTTATTTACATTTACAAGACATGTTTAATTTTCATAAAGTCTCTCATGCATAAAAAATTTATAATGACAAGTAATAGCAATTATTTAAAAAACGAATCATATTAAAATATTAAAAAGTATAGAAATATTTATCTTTTCATTTGAAATTGTGTGATTTATGTGATTTTAAATAGCGCTAATTGCAAAGTAAATATAAAACCATGAATAAATAGAAAAGGAACAAAAAAAATGTGACTTGGGAAGAGTGACACGTCATATTTTTATTGATGTGGCACAGATAGTTAGATGTGGCAATATTAGAAGTGATACGACTATGTTGAGTTATGAGATTAAGATTTAATATTTTACTAAGTGAAACTAATCTAGTTTTAATACTCAAGAGATTATTATATATACATTTTTTTAATATATGTTGCTTCTAGAATTCAACTCATGTATTAATTTGTCTTCAAAGATCATGATTTTCTAGAATAATAAAACATTTGGAAGACGATCTCAGTCCTTAAGAAATTAAATTTACATGTTAAAATAAACTAAAATAAATACAATGGAAAATTTAACATTCCAAAAATCTAGAAATCTAGCATAAAAAAAACTTATAATTGTACTTCAATGACGTTGGTTATAAAAATAGAATTTTTATAATAATAATAGTAACTATTAATAAAATAATATTAATGATATAATAATGATATGATAATATATATATACTAAGAGGGAGATATAAGATTGGATTTTAGAAGATATAGTAATAATAATTATTACTAATATAACAAAATAATAATAAAATTATTAGGAGATAAATCATATTATTATGATTACAATTAACCTTAATTGTTATAAATATAGTAATTATTATATTAATATAATAATATCAAGATTGATATGGATAACCTTAGGAAAGAGATATGCTTTAGTATTTTAATTTAAGATCATATTTTAAAATAGTAAGGATGACATCACAAGAATTAGAGATAGGAAAGTGATACCAATTTTAGGATAATGTTTAATTATAAGATTTGAGTTTGAATGTAGATGGATAAAGATTCTGTAAAAGAAAAATGTAATAACATGAATTATAGATAATTAAATTAAGGAAACCGCTTAAGGGCTACCATCATGATAATATATAGTTATAATAATAATAATATGATAAAAAATAAGTTAAATAATGAGTTATAAGGTAAAATAATATATTGATAAACATATGAATCTAAACTTTAGTTTTAGTCAAATTAAATACAGTTTCACTTTATCATAACAATTATAGTTTATCTATAAAAATAGAAAATAAAATAAAATAACTATTAATTCGACTAGAGTTAAAATTAATTCTATGTAAATTACATGATAATATATATATATATATATATATATATATATATATATATATATATATAGAACGCCTTTCCCTTATGCTCCCCTGAACATATGATGTTCTATTGAGTACTTTATGTTAATTTAATATTTAGAGAAGAAAAGTATTAGTCAATCAAAATTCTGTTACTTTTAGGCACCTGGATTCATGTAAACTTAATAAGAAGCATCTATACTTTGAATTTTGATTGGACAACGTTTAACTCCTTACCCAGTTTTGAAGCACAACAATTTTTTATGAGGTAACCTTTTTGTATAATTCAAATTAAGAACTCCAAGGCTTATTATTTTCGGTGCTGGAAATTACTTTTGTAAAAAGTTCTTTTTATTGTTATGCAGAAATTCATGTATGAATATAGAAAATAGTTTTGGATTTTATGGAGTAAGTAACGGCACATGTTGATTAGGTTTCCTGAAGGAACCGATTACCCCCCTCCCTTTTATTATTTGCGCCGCAATGGCAAAAATAAAAAGAAAGACCCCAACCCCCTAAATAAGTAGGACTCCCCGGAGAGTACAGATCTCTCCATATGGAGATGTCCAATTGATAGAATTACCTGATGATACGTGTAGCATTTCATCAATGGTTAGGATTTAATCAATTAATTCAATTTAAAAAAATAAAAAACAAAACATGATATACGCGCCAAAAATCATGACTTACGCACCACGAGCTGAAAACTAAAAGAAGACTTTGAGCTCGGCCAAATCTCCATAGCTCTCACAGATTTGAATATTGGATACCAAAGTATGTTTTTTTTTTCTTCGGTCAAAATAAATTCATTTACTTTTCTTCATAGATTTGAATATATTATTTGAATACCATATTTGTTTCTTGTTCTGAAAGTAGCAACCCATTTTACTCTGGTTCTTTAATCATGTGCGATTACTTGCGGCTTGAGTTTGATATAACTATGTATTGCTCATTCTATTTAGTAATGTTTAATTACCTTCTAAATGCTTGCTTCCTGAAATGCCATCTCTATCTTGCCTGGTGTTCTATATAAAATAGGAGTGTGTTGGAATGTAGGAGTGGTGACGTTTCCTGTAAATTGATTCAAAATCATCTTATGTATATATTGTATATGGCTGAAATAATTTTCAATATATAAAGAGGGTTGAATGAAGTTATCTCTAATATGTGTGTAGGTCGTTGATTTAACAATAGAAACTTGCATTTGAACTTGTTGTTTTTTAATTTTTTTGTGATATTTAACATCTTGACTTTATTCTTTTTCAGAAAAATGAATGAGTCATCAATTCCAATAGTCAAAGGTGTAGAGAAATGGGTCAAAAATATTCATGAAAATATTGTTCAACGTGACCAAGAGAGTGTTGTTGACTATACACCATACTTGGAAATGAAGTTTGAATCTGAGGTAGCGGCCTATGAATTTTATAATGAGTACGGTAGAAGAATTGGATTTGGTATTCATCGAGAATATGGAAATAAAAGCAAAAAAGATGGAATTCTAACTTCAAGAAGGTTCTCATGCTTCAAAGAGGGTAAACGGAGCGTTGACAAACGAGACCACTTGACAAAAGAGCCTAGAGCAGAAACTAGAACAGGATGTGACGCGCGTATGGTTATTTCACTTGATCGAAAGATCGGGAAATACAAGGTTATTAACTTTGTAGCTCAACATAATCATCCTCTTCAACCGTCAGAATGTATTCATATGATTCGCTCTCATCGGCACATATCTGAGTCACAAGCATCACAAATTGTATTAGCAGATGAATCTGGATTGAAACCAAAAGATTTTCATGAATATGTGTCCAAGCAAGTTGGTGGAATAGACAGTGTTGGCTATACAAGACAAGACCATAAGAATTACCTCCGAACTAGAAGAAAATTGTCTTTAAGGTATGGTGAAGTGGGTGCATTATTGATGTACTTCAAACGACAAAGTGAAAATCCTTCATTCTTTTATGAATTTCAAATGGATGTTGAAGAGCAAATAACGAATATATTTTGGGCAGATGCACAGATGATAAATGATTATGGGTACTTTGATGATATCATCACTTTTGATACCACTTACAAAACAAATAAGGATTATCGACCTCTGGGAGTATTTCTTGGGCTTAATAATCATAGGCAAACAATTGTTTTTGGGGCAACATTGTTATATGATGAAACAATACCTTCTTTTCAATGGTTATTTGAAACTTTTTTGAAAGCAATGGGCGGAGAAAAGCCTAAAACCATTCTAACAGATCAAGATGCAGCAATGGCTAAGGCTATTTCTTTAGTTATGCCAGAAACATTTCATGGATTATGTACTTGGCATATAAGAGAAAATGCCCTTAGGCATGTGAACCATCTATATCAAAAGAGTTCACAATTCTGCTCAGGTTTTGAAGCATGCATTGATCTACACGAGGAAGAAGGTGAATTCCCGACTACATGGAATGATTTACTTGTTGACCATAGTGTTTCCGATGATTCGTGGCTACATACAATTTTTCGAGTGAAGGAAAAATGGGCATGGGCTTATGTCCGAAAAACTTTCACTGCAGGTATGAGATCTACTCAATTAAGTGAGAACTCTGTTCAATTATCTAAATCTCGAAATGTTTTGAAAGTTTTACTTGTTGAGCATAATGTTTGGAAAACTGATTACTGCAGGTATGAGATCTACTCAATTAAGTGAGAGCTTTAATGCTGATTTGAAAAATCATTTGAAGTCAGATTTAAATTTGGTACAATTTTTCACACACATGGAAAGAGTTGTCAATGGAAAACGGTACAATATGTCAGAAGCTGATTATGAGTCAAGACATAAGCTGCCTAGATTGAAAATGAAGAAGGCCCCTATGCTTGTACAAGCTGGAAATATTTACACTCCAAAAATATTTGAGGAATTCCAAGAGGAATATGAGGAATATCAAGGCACTTGCATAAAAGAAATGAAAGAAGGGTTGTACATTGTTACAAATTATGATAACAGTAAGGAGCGAATAGTATTGGAGAATGTTGTGGATCAAAAGGTTGCTTGTGATTGTCGTAAATTTGAGACTCATGGTATCTTATGAAGTCATGCTTTGAAAGTTTTGGATGTGATGAATATCAAGTTAATTCCTCAACATTATATACTAAAGCGATGGAGAAGAGATGCAAGGTCGGGAAGAAATCGAGATTGGAAAGGAAAACATGTTGAATTGGACATAAAAGCCCATTTCATGAAGAGATGCAATGGTCTCTTTCCACTAATTGAACCAAGTCATTAGTTGCCTTCTAATGCATTCCATCATTTGAATTATGGGAAACCCCGATGCATCTAATATCCATGTGTTCAAAGATTCAACTATGTTTGCTGTCAAATGACCAAACCTTTGCCACTCAAAATATGCAGTAGCCCACAAACGAGGTGGAATTCTTCGAATCCAATATGTAGCATCTTGTGATATCTCTTCAATCTCTAAAATTTTTTGCTTCAAATTCAATTAGGCTTTAATAATAGAATTATAAATAGGGAATTAGACACAAATTTCTCTCACTAATTGAAGTATAAATAAGGAATTAGACACATCTCTAAAAATTTTTTAGTCTAAATGAAGTAATAGTAAAAACATTGAATGGAAAATAGAAGACTAGGCTAATTGAAGTAACAGTAAAAACAGAACAAAAGTAGACCATCCTTTTTGGACTATCAATAAGGGAAAATAGAAACTTACATGATTCAATGGAAAGGAGCAGCGGTGCAACAATGAGGTGAGGTATGGCGTGATGACGGTACAACGGTGGGGAAGGCGGTAGCACAACGGTGGAGCGACATTATGGCAGGCGAGGCACGAACGACACAGGCACGACTGCCCCTCTTTTGGTTGCGGCTTCTGTAACTAATATCCTTTTCAAAGAGACCAACGCCAAGCAATTTCAATTGAATCAGACACATGAAAACATAGCCGTTGGATTTTCTAATGCCACGTGCCGCTTGGAGATCCTACGAAATGGAAATGTCCATTTCTTATAGAAATGGAGACAAACTGGACTCCTCCCCGGAAGGCTTTGTGGCCAGAGGCGACATCGGTCACCATAAAGAAGGATTGTAAATCTGAAAAGAGAGAGAGAAAGCAAGGAGGAAGCTTGGAAGTATGATTCTTCAAGTAGGAGACAGTGAAGGAAATTTAATACTTACTTCTGAACACGTTTTGGTTTGTCTTGGAGAGAGAGGGAGAAGAGTTTTCTAGAGAAAGGAGGAGCTTTTGGAGCCAAGAAGAAGGAGTAGAAGCTAAGGATCTCAACCCCCAATCATCCCCTATTCCTTCCTTTTCCCTTGGTGCTTCCATAGAAGTGAGTAGAGTTCACTCACCTTCACCTCATCTTGTGTATGTCTCTATTATGACTCTCATTCTTCTTTTCCCCTTCCTTTTAGTGTGTGAATGTTGGATTATTGTTGGATTAGAGAATATGTATGAGCTTGAATTTGAAACCCTAGGTTAGGGGATTTTGGAGAATTTGGGGATTTTGTGGGAATGATAACTATTAGAAAATTTAGATTTATTATATGATATTTTCTATGTACATTTGTTAGTTGTATGCATGCCATGAGGCTTGTATTAATTGTGGAATTGAACCATTGCATGTTTTTGTCCTATGGCCCAGTTAAGACTGAGAAAATGGTTTTGGCTTCAGCCCAGATAAAATGACTTCGACTTAGTTTTGGCTTCGGCCAAGTAAATCTAAAGTGAAAAGATTGTTTTCAGAAATTGATTTAAGTCTTGGGTGATTAGTGCCCAGATATTTAAGGGGTGATTTGTAACGTCCTAGTTTCTAAATTCCGAAATAATGCCTGTTGGGAGCATTATTTCCAAATTCGTGAAATCAATTTGTTCATTTCGCGTATCGGCATGCACACATTCGCTTAAGTACTCCAACACTTACTAAAGCTCCAAACATTTCATACATGAACAAAGAAATAATCATAATCTATATTCGCCACATAGGCTCCAGTCAATACAATTATCCAACAAATCATAATAGTATATGAATACATAGAATATAACAAAGTGCTAAATTATCCTATCATATGGCTCCTACTGGTCATCTTCATCTGGGGAAATATCCTGCACAACTGAAATATTGTTCCCATAGAATGGGGTGAGACCAACGTCCCAGTGGGCATGAACAAAGACACTCCAGGGGAAACATACAGACAGTTATCATGCTTCTCAAACAACCAATACAATCAACAACAATCTCATAACCATCAAATAAAACACAATAATAATAATAAAGCTTAATAATGCATGTCTGTGAAGTGTTGTAACCCGACACCCAGGGTCTTTTCACTATTACATGATCATGATTGAGCGCTCGGCCTGAGAATCCAAGGACCGTCGTCCAGGGAAACCTGAGATTAAGTCTTATCTGAATATGATGAACACATACTTGATTTATTATCATGATTGAGATTTCCCCATCTTCCCCTTGGCCAGGTCAATGAGTTCGCCTAGTCTTGCTTAAACATGATTGCTCGAAGGCCTGAGATAGTCCGAAGACCCCTGAATTAGCCCGAAAGCTCTGAATTGGTTGTAAGCCCTGTGATAATTAACTCATACTGCATAAACATGGTGGCCAAAGGCCTATGGTCATAATTACAAATGCTTAAGCACAATGATACACATCCATATAAGTCTCCTATCCTATGGTTCACATAAGTCGTAGATCAAACAATCATCACATTGACACTAACTGTATTTATACTAGCATACTCATCATAATTTAGGGAAAGAAAGGAAGAACGAATAGGGGATCATACTCTGAGAGTCAAACAACAGAGAAACATACAACCACACTCACCTGAGGGTCAAGAAACGAAGAAAGAACGGAGAGTAGATAACGTTGAAGGAGGAAGGATTGATGAAATACTCGTTCTTGGAGCGTGGGAATCGTTCTTGATCGTCACAGGGATGTTCTCTCACTAGAACCTCTCTTTCTCTCTCTAAAAGTGCGAAGAAACGGATGAGAAAACGAGTGAAAACTGACTGAGTTCGAAATTTAAACGTGGAGTAACTGACAAATTAGCTCGAGCGAATTTACTGAATTAGCTTGAGCGAAAATATTTTAGCTTGAGCGAATTTCGTCCAGAGAGCACTCTAAAACCCCCCATTTTTCGCTTAAGCGATTTTCATTCGCTTGAGCGAATTTCCTGATAGCTGAAACCTTATTTTTGCCTCTTAAGCTTTTCCTTATCCATCTACACTCAAATTTAAATCCAAATCTTATCGTTAATCCTTATCCTAATTGATTTTACTTCCTTATCTCTACTTCTTGTGATGTCACCATTCCTATTTTGAAATATGATCTTTAAATTAAAATGCTAAAGCATATCTCTTTCCTAAGGATATCCCAATCGGTTCTGATATTATTATATTAATATTAATAATATAATAACTACTATATTTATAACAATTAAGGTTAATTGGAACATTAATAATATAATTTATCTTCTAATAATTTTATTATTATCTTGTTATATTAATAACAATTATTATATCTTCTAATATCAAATTCTATATCTCTCTTTTAGTATTCATATTATCGTGCCATTATTATATCATTAATATTATAATATTATTTTATTAATAGTTACTGTTATTATTACAAAAATTCTTTTTTTTATAACCAGAATTATCGAAATATAGTTATAAGTATTTTTATTTTATTATCATTATTATTTTTATTATAATTCTAGATTTCTAAATTTTTGGGATGTTACATTATTAGTGCCCAGGGTGATTAGTTCTCGGTGGCGGTGATTAGTGCCCAAGGAAGACGTTCCTTGTAGTCTGAGCTCAGGTCTAGTCACACAGTTATTCGAGATTTAAGTGATAAGAACCCGACGGCCGGGTTATGTCGTTCATGTGCATTCACTTAAATTGTTTGCGTGATAGTCTATTTGAGTATCGAAGTACCTTAATTATTATGTTGTATTTATCCGCTAATTCTATTGATTTAAGTTATGAAATAAGTGACCAGAACATTCAAGTATGCTTTAATGAACTGTATTGGGTGTTGCATTGCATCTGGTTGTTTCCCCACACTGCTTGCTGCATTGCTTTGCTCACTGGGACCGTAGTCTCACCCCACGTTTCGGGGATATATTTTAGTCTGTGTAGGATATTTCCAGCTAATGTTCAAAGAGAGCTGGAGCTTTTGGAGTGGACTCACCCACTCCCAGTGGCCCAGAAAAGTTTGGTAGTTTATTGGTGTATTGATAGTTTAATTATCGTAATTATATAGATATGTTATTGGAGAATTACTTGTAGTGACTATTTAAATGATGTATAACGTAGAAACCTTTAGATTGGCCACAGAGGCCTATTTCTCCTTTGAACTAGATTAGTCTTCTTGTTATTAGGAATTGTACTGGGATTTTGCTGGTTTTCAGGTGATTTTGGAAATTGGAAAATGTCCAGTTTTCAGGGGAAACTCTGCTGAATTTTTGGTAGAAGTTTATAAACCTTAACACTTCAGAGTGGTGGTTTGTCCCCATATTTCCAAGTTAGATTTGACATTGAGAATTGTGATGCTTGAATGTTGAGGAAGTCTAAGTAAACGTTGGATTGCTTAGGCGTTATGTGTGTGTGGCGATACTTCAAATGACGCGAAATAATTTCAGAAATTCGGGACAATGTTTCCAACGGACACTGTTCTTGGATTTAGGAAATTAGGACGTTAAAGAAAAAAATAGAATCATCCCATGCAGTTTTATCGAAATGAAGAGGATTTCGATTCAATCTCGAAATACCAATATTTAGTAGCTTTCAAGTTTCTCAATAATAATAATAATAAATATAGGTTGATTCTCTATTTCAAAAATTAATTAAAATGTACTTCCCTTATGTCTCTTTCTTTTAACCAATTACCCTTGCACTTCAACATCAATACTCATTTTGGAGACCTGAAATATAAAAGGTATCTTCTTTTTGTAAATATCTTCAAAGTGATTTTCGCCGAATGTTGCAAAATCGTGACCAACAAAAGAGAATCAAGCAAGCATATTTGACAATAACCATTTTCAAGAGAAAGCAATCCGACAAAACGTGTATAATCGTGACCAATGTCTTCAAGTTGAATTTGAAAAGAATTTCACGAGATGATTTCTACCGATTTTGTGAGGTATGTATTTCATGGAGACTTGTTGCTAATCCATTCTTTATAAGAGTCTCACTCCATTGCCCTCCATGTCCTTACTTTTGGTGTATCCATTGGACATCTTGAATGATGTGAAAGCTGGCTTTTTCAGCTTAAAGGAAGGAAAATTGTATCATCCTAAGAAACAACTTTTCAATTAATTACTTTTTTAATGTTGAATATGATATAATATTTTTATTTCCATTTACAAGACATTTTTAATTTTCATAAAGTCTCTGCTGCATAAAAAATTTATAATGACACGTAATAGCAATTATTTAAAAAACACATCATATTAAAATATTAAAAAGTATAGAAATATTTATCTTTTCATTTGAAATTGTGTGATTTATGTGATTTTAAATAGCGCTAAAAGCAAAGTAAATATAAAACCATGAATAAATAGAAAAGGAACAAAAGAAATGTGACTTGGGAAGAGTGACACATCATATTTTTATTAATGTGGCACACATAGATGGATGCGGCAATATTAGAAGTGATACGACAATGTTGAGTTATGAGATTAAGATTTAAAATTTTACTAGGTCAAACTAATCTAGTTTTAATACTCAAGAGATTATTTTATATACATTTTTTTAATATATGTTGCTTCAAGAATTCAACTAACGTATTAATTTGTCTTCAAAGATCATGATCATCTAGAATAATAAAACATTTGCAAGACGATGCCAGTCCTTAAGAAATTAAATTACATGTTAAAATAAACTAAATAAATACAACGGAAAAATGATAGAATCATCCCATTACAATTGCATCCCATGCAGTTTTATCGAAATGAAGAGGATTTCGATTCAATCTCGAAATACCAATATTTAGTAGCTTTCAAGTTTCTCAATAATAATAATAAATATAGGTTGATTCTCTGTTTCAAATATTAATTAGAAGGTACTTCCCTTATGTTTCTTTTCTTTTAACCAATTACCCTTGCACTTCAACATCAATACTCATTTTGGAGACCTGAAATATAAAGGGTATGTTCTTTATGTAAATTTCTTCAAAGTGATTCTTGCTGAATGTTGCAAAATCGTGACTGCCAAAAGAGAATCAAGCAAGCATATTTGACAATAACCATTTTCAAGAGAAAAGCAGTCCGACAAAACATGTATAATCGTGATCAATGTCTTCAAGTTGAATTTGAAAAGCCTTTCGCGAGATGATTTCTACCAATTTGGTGAGGTATGTATTTCATGGAGACTTGTTGTTAATCCATTCTTTATAATAGTCTCACTCCATTGCCCTCCATGTCCTTACTTTTGGTGTATCCACTGGACTTCTTGAATGATGTGAAAGCTGGCTTTTTCAGCTTAAAGGAACGAAAATTGTATCATCCTAAGAAACAACTTTTCAATTAAATACTTTTTTAATGTTGAATATGATATAATATGTTTACTTACATTTACAAGACATGTTTAATTTTCATAAAGTCTCTCATGCATAAAAAATTTATAATGACACGTATTAGCAATTATTTAAAAACTGCATCATATTAAAATGTTAAAAAGTATAGAAATATTTATCTTTTCATTTTAAATTGTGTGATTTATGTGATTTTAAATAGCGCTAAAAGCAAATTAAATATAAAACCATGAATAAATAGAAAAGGAACAAAGAAATGTGGCTTGGGAAGAGTGACACATCATATTTTTATTGATGTGGCACAAATAGATAGATTGATGTGGCAATATTAGAAGTGATACGACAATGTTGAGTTATGAGATTAAGATTTAATATTTTACTAGGCCAAACTAATCTAGTTTTAATACTCAAGAGATTATTTTATATACATTTTTTTAATATATGTTGCTTGATCTAGAATTCAACTCACGGATTGATTTGTCTTCAAAGATCATAATCATCTAGAATAATAAAACACTTGCAAGACGATCTCAGTCCTTGAGAAATTAAATTTACATGTTAAAATAAACTAAAATAAATACAACTGAAAAAAGATAGAATCATCCCATTACAACTGCATCCCATGCAGTTTTATCGAAATGAAGAGGATTTCGATTCAATCTCGAAATACCAATATTTAGTAGCTTTCATGTTTCTCAATAATAATAATAAATATAGGTTGATTCTCTGTTTCAAATATTAATTAAAATGTACTTCCCTTATGTTTCTTTTCTTTTAACCAATTAACCTTGCACTTCAACATCAATACTCATTTTAGAGACCTGAAATATAAAGGGTATGTTCTTTCTGTAAATTTCTTCAAAGTGATTCTCGCTGAATGTTGCAAAATCGTGACCAACAAAAGAGAATCAAACAAGCATATTTGACCATAACCATTTTCAAGAGAAAAGCAGTCCGACAAAACGTGTATAATCGTGACCAATGTCATCAAGTTGAATTTGAAAAGCCTTTCACGAGATTATTTCTACCGATTTGGTGAGGTATATATTTCATGGAGACTTGTTGTTAATCCATTGTTTATAAGAGTCTCACTCCGTTGCCCTCCATGTCCTTACTTTTGGTGTATCAACTGGACTTCTTGAATGATGTGAAAGCTTGCTTTTTCAGCTTAAAGGAACGAAAATTGTATCATCCTAAGAAACAACTTTTATATTAATTACTTTTTTAATGTTGAATATGATATAATATGTTTATTTACATTTACAAGACATGTTTAATTTTCATAAAGTCTCTCATGCATAAAAAATTTATAATGACACGTAATAGCAATTATTTAAAAAACGCATCATATTAAAATGTTAAAAAGTATAGAAATATTTATCTTTTCATTTGAGATTGTGTGATTTATGTGATTTTAAATAGCGCTAAAAGCAAAGTAAATATAAAACCATGAATAAATAGAAAAGGAAAAAAGAAATGTGACTTGGGAAGAGTGACACATCATATTTTTATTGATGTGGCACAAATAGATAGATAGATGTGGCAATACTAGAAGTGATACGACAATGTTGAGTTATGAGATTAAGATTTAATATTTTACTAGGTGAAACTAATCTAGTTTTAATACTCAAGAGATTATTTTATCTACATTTTTTTAATATATGTTGTTTCTAGAGTTCAACTCACGTATTAATTTGTCTTCAAAGATCATGATCATCTAGAATAATAAAACACTTGAAAGACGATCTCAGTCCTTAAGAAATTAAATTTACATGTTAAAATAAACTAAAATAAATACAATGGATAAAAGATAGAATCATCCCATTACAACTGCATCCCATGCAGTTTTTCGAAATGAAGAGGATTTCGATTCAATCTCGAAATACCAATATTTAGTAGCTTTCATGTTTCTCAATAATAATAATAAATATAGGTTGATTCTCTGTTTGAAATATTAATTAAAATGTACTTCCCTTATGTTTCTTTTCTTTTAACAATTACCCTTGCACTTCAACATCAATACTCATTTTGGAGACCTGAAATATAAAGGGTATGTTCTTTCTGTAAATTTCTTCAAAGTGATTCTCGTTGAATGTTGCAAAATCGTGACAAACAAAAGAGAATCAAACAAGCATATTTGACAATAACCATTTTCAAGAGAAAAGCAGTCCGGCAAAACGTGTATAATCGTGACCAATGTCTTCAAGTTGAATTTGAAAAGCCTTTCGCGAGATTATGTCTACCGATTTGGTGAGGTATGTAATTCATGGAGACTTGTTGTTAATCCATTCTTTATAAGAGTCTCACTCCATTGCCCTCCATGTCATTACTTTTGGTTATCCATTGGACTTCTTGAAAGATGTGAAAATTGGCTTTTTCAGCTTAAAGGAACGAAAATTGTATTATCCTAACAAACAACTTTTCAATTAATTACTTTTTTAATGTTGAATATGATATAATATGTTTATTTACATTTACAAGACATGTTTAATTTTCATAAAGTCTCTCATGCATAAAAAATTTATAATGACACGTAATAGCAATTATTTAATAAACACATCATATTAAAATGTTAAAAAGTACAGAAATATTTATCTTTTCATTTGAGATTGTGTGATTTATGTGATTTTAAATAGCGCTAAAAGCAAATTAAATATAAAACCATGAATAAATAGAAAAGGAAAAAAGAAATGTGACTTGGGAAGAGTGACACATCATATTTTTATTGATGTGACACAAATAGATAGATAGATGTGACAATATTAGAAGTGATACGACAATGTTGAGTTATGAGATTAAGATTTAATATTTTACTAGGTGAAACTAATCTAGTTTTAATACTAAAGACATTATTTTAAATACATTTTTTTAATATATGTTCCTTCTAGAGTTCAACTCACGTATTAATTTGTCTTCAAAGATCATGATCATCTAGAATAATAAAACACTTGTAAGACGATCTCAGTCCTTAAGAAATTAAATTTACATGTGAAAATAAACTAAAATAAATACAATGAAAAAAAGATAGAATCATCCCATTACAACTGCATCCCATGCAGTTTTATCGAAATGAAGAGGATTTCGATTCAATCTCGAAATACCAATATTTAGTAGCTTTCATGTTTCTCAATAATAATAATAAATATAGGTTGATTCTCTGTTTTAAATATTAATTAAAATGTACTTCCCTTATGTTTCTTTTCTTTTAACAATTACCCTTGCACTTCAACATCAATACTCATTTTGGAGACCTGAAATATAAAGGGTATGTTCTTTTTTTTAAATTTCTTCAAAGTGATTCTCGCTGAATGTTGCAAAATCGTGACCAACAAAAGAGAATCAAGCAAGCATATTTGACAATAACCATTTTCAAGTGAAAAACGGTCCGACAAAACGTGTATAATTGTGACCAATGTCTTCAAGTTGAAATTGAAAAGCCTTTCGCGAGATTATTTCTACCGATTTGGTGAGGTATGTATTTCATGGAGACTTGTTGTTAAACCATTCTTTATAAGTGTCTCACTCCATTGCCCTCCATGTCCCTACTTTTGGTTATCCATTGCACTTCTTGAAAGATGTGAAAATTGGCTTTTTCAGCTTAAAGGAACGAAAATTGTATCATCCTAAGAAACAACTTTTCAATTAATTACTTTTTTAATGTTGAATATGATATAATATGTTTATTTACATTTAGAAGACATGTTTAATTTTCATAAAGTCTCTCATGCATAAAAAATTTATAATGACACGTAATAGCAATTATTTAAAAAACACATCATATTAAAATGTTAAAAAGTACAGAAATATTTATCTTTTCATTTGAGATTGTGTGAATTATGTGATTTTAAATAGCGCTAAAAGCAAATTAAATATAAAACCATGAATAAATAGAAAAGGAAAAAAGAAATGTGACTTGGGAAGAGTGACACATCATATTTTTATGGATGTGGCACAAATAGATAGATAGATGTGACAATATTAGAAGTGATACGACAATGTTGAGTTATGAGATTAAGATTTAATATTTTACTAGGTGAAACTAATCTAGTTTTAATACTCAAGACATTATTTTAAATACATTTTTTTTAATATATGTTCCTTCTAGAGTTCAACTCACGTATTAATTTGTCTTCAAAGATCATGATCATCTAGAATAATAAAACACTTGAAAGACGATCTCAGTCCTTAAGAAATTAAATTTACATGTGAAAATAAACTAAAATAAATACAATGGAAAAAAGATAGAATCATCCCATTACAACTGCATCCCATGTAGTTTTATCGAAATGAAGAGGATTTCGATTCAATCTCGAAATACCAATATTTAGTAGCTTTCATGTTTCTCAATAATAATAATAAATATAGGTTGATTCTCTGTTTTAAATATTAATTAAAATGTACTTCCCTTATGTTTCTTTTCTTTTAACAATTACCCTTGCACTTCAACATCAATACTCATTTTGGAGACCTGAAATATAAAGGGTATTTTCTTTCTGTAAATTTCTTCAAAGTGATTCTCGCTTAATGTTGCAAAATCGTGACCAACAAAAGAGAATCAAGCAAGCATATTTGACAATAACCATTTTCAAGAGAAAAGCAGTCCGGCAAAACGTTTATAATCGTGACCAATGTCTTCAAGTTGAATTTGAAAAGCCTTTCGCGAGATTATTTCAACCGATTTGGTGAGGTATGTAATTCATGGAGACTTGTTGTTAATCCATTCTTTATAAGAGTCTCACTCCATTGCCCTCCATGTCATTACTTTTGGTTATCCATTGGACTTCTTGAAATATGTGAAAATTGGCTTTTTCAGCTTAAAGGAACAAAAATTGTATCATCCTAAGAAACAACTTTTCAATTAATTACTTTTTTAATGTTGAATATGATATAATATGTTTATTTACATTTACAAGACATGTTTAATTTTCATAAAGTCTCTCATGCATAAAAAATTTATAATGACACGTAATAGCAATTATTTAAAAAACACATCATATTAAAATGTTAAAAAGTACAGAAATATTTATCTTTTCATTTGAGATTTTGTGATTTATGTGATTTTAAATAGCGCTAAAGGCAAAATAAATATAAAACTATGAATAAATAGAAAAGGAACAAAAGAAATGTGACTTGGGAAGAGTGACACATCATATTTTTATTGATGTAGCACAAATAGATAGATAGATGTGGCAATATTAGAAGTGATACGACAATGTTGAGTTATGAGATTAAGATTTAATATTTTACTAGGTGAAACTAATCTAGTTTTAATACCCAAGAGATTATTTTATGTACATTTTTTTAATATATGTTGCTTCTAGAATTCAACTCACGTATTAATTTGTCTTTAAAGATCATGATCATCTAGAATAATAAAACATTTGCAAGACGATCTCAGTCCTTAAGAAATTAAATTTACATGTTAAAATAAACTAAAATAAATACAATGGAAAAAAGATAGAATCATCCCATTACAACTTCATCCCATTCAGTTTTATCGAAATGAAGAGGATTTCGATTCAATCTCGAAATACCAATATTTAGTAGCTTTCAAGTTTCTCAATAATAATAATAAATAAAGGTTGATTCTCTGTTTCAAATATTAATTAAAATGTACTTCCCTTATGTTTCTTTTATTTTAACCATCACTCCATTGCCCTCCATGTCCTTACTTTTGGTTATCCATTGCACTTCTTGAAAGATGTGAAAATTGGCTTTTTCAGCTTAAAGGAACGAAAATTGTATCATCCTAAGAAACAACTTTTCAATTAATTACTTTTTTAATGTTGAATATGATATAATATGTTTATTTACATTTACAAGACATGTTTAATTTTCATAAAGTCTCTCATGCATAAAAGATTTATAATGACACGTAATAACAATTATTTAAAAAACACATCATATTAAAATGTTAAAAAGTACAGAAATATTTATCTTTTCATTTGAAATTGTATGATTTATGTGATTTTAAATAGCGCTAAAAGCAAAGTAAATATAAAACCATGAATAAATAGAAAAGGAACAAAAGAAATGTGACTTGGAAAAAGTGATGTAACATCCCAAAAATTTAGAAATCTAGAATTATAATAAAAATAATAATAATAATAAAATAAAAATACTTATAACTGTATTTCGATAATATTGGTTATAAAAGGAGAGTTATTTATAATTATAACAGTAAACATTAATGAAATAATATTAGTGATATAATAATGATACGATAATGTGGATATTAAGAGGGGGATATAATATAAGATTGGATTTTAGAAGATATAATAATTGTTATTAATATAACAAAATAATAATAAAATTATTAGAAGATAAATCACATTATTAAGGTTTCAATTAACCTTAATTGTTATAAATATAGTAATTTTATATTATTAATATAATAATATCAGAATCGATAGGGATAACCTTAGGAAAGAGATATGTTCTAGCATTTTAATTTAAGATCATATTTCAAAATAGAAATGATGACATTACAAGAAGTAGAGATAGGAAAGTAATATAAGTTTTAGGATAATGTTTAACTATAAGATTTGAATTTAAATTTGAATGTAGATGGATAAGGAAAAGCTTAAGAGGCAAAAGTAAGGATTTGAGATTATGGATATCACGATTGAGCGAGAATTTTCCAGAGAAGGGTGTATTTTCGTGAGCATTCTCGCTCAAGCCAAAAATTCTCGCTTGAGCCAAAATGTCGATCTCGCTTAAGCCAAAAATTCTCGCTTAAGCCACAATCTTCCAGAGATGATGTATTTTCGTGAGCATTCTCGCTTAAGCCAAAATTCTCGCTTGAACCAAAATGTCAATCTCGCTTAAGCCAAAAATTCTCGCTTGAGCCAGAATGACAGTTTCAGCATTTTTAAAACACGACTGCAGACAGTTTCTACTCAGTTTCTCTTCCGTTTCTTCATCTTTTAGAGAGAGAAAGAGAAGTTCTAGTGAGAGAATGTGCCAGTGAAAGTCAAGAACGGTTTCTACACTCCAAGATCAAGTCTTTCATCAATCTTTCCACCTTAGAAATCTTATAGAATATCACTCTTAGTTCCTAATGGACATAAGGCACACTTAGAAGGAAAGGAAAGGAAAGGTAAAGTATAAATTTGAGAGAGAATGCAAAATTGGTTTTAGAACATGAGAACAAGAGGGAGGCTTGGAGGGGACATATCAAGTAGACTCCCTAGTGGGGAAGGAGTGTAACGTCCTAATTTCTAAACTCATAAATAGTGCCCGTTGGAGACACTATTCCTGAATTTCTGAAATTATTTCGCTTCGATTTCGATATCATCAAACAATCGCTTAGGCTATCCAACGATTTGCTTAAGCTGGTACTAATTACATACATGAATATCTCAAATACAATTAATATCTATGACTAAGCCTCCATGACTAAACGGGATTCAAATACAATGAAAATTAGTTAACAATCATTATCAAAAGAAACTATTCCTACTAAGCATTTCTTCTCGCTAAAAGTAGAGTTTTTCTCCAAAGTTCCATCCATTCCTTCACCTTAACCTGGGATTTCCCTGCACAAACTAGAGTATATCCCCGAAACATGGGGTGAGACTACAGTCTCAGCGAGCAAAGTATGTAACATGCAGAAAGAGTAAACAATCATATGCAATACAACACCTAGTGCAATTCATAAGGCATACCTAACTATTCTACTCACTTGAATCATAATGTCCTAATTAACTCAACTGGTATGTTATATAAATTTAACTTAACACTTAGTAACTTAACATGATGGAAAAACTTAAACAAAAAGGCACATAATCGGCATAACCCAGCCGACGGGCTGTGGCGCATACGCCCTCAACTGAAATCGGTGCATACACCCACAACTGAAATCAGAGCATACTCCCACAACTGAAATCAGAGCATACTCCCACAACTGAAATCAGAGCATACTCCCTCAACAATAACTAGATCTTTTCAGGAAATTCCTAACATCTATTATTTCATTCAATGCAAACATCACAATTCCAATCCATATAATCATATAGAAATGGGATTAAAGGGGTGGGGTTCATACATTGAGCACTTCGAAGGTTTCGTAACTATCGTAAGTTCGTAACTTTGACATTCAAAGATTTTCCCAAGCAAACCCTAACATTATTTACTCAATTCCAGTGCAAACATCATAAATCCAATCAATTTAACTATATAGAAGGGAAAATCAAGAGGTAGGGATCATACAATGAGTATTTCGACATTTCGTCAATTTCGCTAGTTTCGTAAATCTCGCTACCCTAAGGTTTTTAATGAAAATCTAACAACAACTACTCAATCTCATGCAAACATTACTATTCTAACCACAATACTCAAATAGAAAGGGAATTAGAGAGTAGGGTTCATACATTGGGGAAAACTCAAAATTACAAGGGGGTGTGTGTGTGTGTGAACTTTACTCACCAAATCTAGAAATTCAAGAGGAGAAAGAGGAGTTGAAGCGATCCAATTGATGATCCTTGTTTCGATTCCCTTTAAAATCTCCAAAATCACATTCTCTCTGTCTAAGCTCACTCTCTCTCTAGGGCACGAGGAAGAAGAAGAAAGAAATGCTGAATAACTAATTTTGCATGTCCGGCTATTTATACTAGACAGCTGGTAATCGATTACAGTAATGTTGTAATCGATTACCAGAATCGATTACCACAGGTAAAAATTACACTAGAAAACGTTTCTGGGAATCTGGTAATCGATTACACCCCTTGGTAATCGATTACCACCAAAACTTCGCTCTCGGGTAATTGATTACAGACTGTGAGTAATCGATTACCACAAATACTGCTCTCAGGTAATCGATTACAAACTCTCTGTAATCGATTACCAGCAACCCAAACTTACCAATTTTACTTAGACAAAGTCCTAAACTTGGTTTTATAGCTAAGTTTTAACCCCTAATTCCTCAACTTACCTTTCCTTAGTTACTAACACATAATTCTCTGTTTGTAACCTAATGGATTATTAGAGTTCCTAATTTGCGGGATGTTACAAGGAGAGCATTGTTTGCTGGTGTTTACACCTCGGTGGTGTGAATTGTTTGATTGATCGTGATACTTGTTTCTGATTGAATGATTGAGTGACATGTCTGTTTGTTAGTGTGCGTTGTTTGAATGTCTTGCATGTAGAGGTTGATTGTAGGTACCTAGAAATGGGTTTTTCAGTGGCAGGCAGAGGTTAGAAGGGAAGTGTGGGACTCATGGGAGGTTAGAGAAACCTAATGGCATTAGTGAAGGGGGAGTAACATTAGCTCTTGGTTAAGTGTTTACCATCGGGTAGGTGTAATCTTAAAGATAATTTGAGGAATTGGATTAGGACCTTTAATCTCACATTCTTGTTTCCTTTCTTTAAATCCCAGTTAGTGTATGTTGATGTTGATGGTTGTTGGTAGTTGCACCTTGGTGACGTAATTTACTTGAGTAGGATGGAGTGTTTAATTTACCTGACCGAATTTGAATTTCTTGGATTAAGATTTATCTAAATTAGGATTTGAATAATCTGCATAATTTGAATTTGAAACCGAGGATTAGAATTTCATTAGGTTATGCGATATGGAAAATATGTATCTCCTTGATGTTGAGTTCTAATATTAGGATGTGATTTTGAAATTTTGTTAGGATTTAGTTAGATTTGGATTAAATGATCAACTTAATTTGGGTTTATATCAATTTAGATTCTATCTGTAGTTACAAGATGAGTTGGAAGAATGAGGAGGCTTTGATTGATGGTGAATTTTGATTTCTAAAAATTGGGACTAGTCTATGATGAATTCAAATTAGAATAATTTAGATTCCCAGATAAGGTCTTACTTAGATTTGAAGTAAAATGTTTTCAAGGATAGGATTTGATAAAAAAATGTTAGGATTTATTTAGATTTAAATTGGAGGATTTTGAGATTAGATTATCTTACGAGTTTAATTTTTAGGGGAAGCTAGAAATTTATGAAGTATAGCTAAGATTTCGATAAAGGTGGTGATAATAGCAACTAATAAACTACTTTATAGAACTAGAGGATTCGGATGAAATAGTTTTTGTATGATAAATAAAAATATTTGTAAAATAAGATAAGGTTTGTTGGAAGTAGATAAAGTCGGGAAGGAAAGAAGACATATAGCTAAGATGAAATTAGATATTATTTGTGTGGTGATATATTAACAATAATTTTTTTATTCATGATAGCATAAATTATATTATTAAGATAAATGTTATTTAGTTTTTATGGATCATGTTGATTATTGTGACTAATTTTATTTGTTAATAGTAGACTCCTTGTGACTATAATTGATATATGCATATGTAATTGTAATAATGTTTTCATAAGGAAATAACATCTATTATTCCCTATATAATTTTAGGGATTGTTAGAGGAAAATATGAATTTTAGGATAACACAAGGTGGATAATTATTAGAGAGGTATCATAGTATTTTAAAATATATCTTACCCCATCAAATATTGTGTAGATAAATAAAGATTGTTAAAAAGTAGAAATAATGACGATATGAAACTAGAAAATTAATGATAAATTTTACAAAGTTATATAATTGAATATTAGGAATTTACTATCAGAACCCCTATATTATTCAGATTTATTTGAAATTATAACATTGTCTAAATTTAGAAACAAAAAAGAAAAAAAATTATTAGTTAATAAGCATAGTATAAGTACCATCGTAAAATTTAGAATTTAGAATAAGAATTATATTAGTTAACAAGAAAAATAAAAGAAAGAAACCCTTAGAAATAAAAACAGTTTAAGTGTACAAATCTTCACAGCTAATTAAAACTGGGAAATAGATGAAAGGAGAACTGTAAATGGATTTTTAGATCTTAGGATAAGATTATAATGGTCTGGAGTTGTATTCAATTGATGAAGGATATGAGGAAAATATTATAAGAGATTAAATTACTTTCGAATATAGAAATCTTTCTAGAGTGATGATAAATTATTAAAACCTAGGAAGATGGATAATGTTTTGCACAAAGTTTAAGTGGTCTTTTATTTGAGGAAAACTGTTAAGCTTGTTTTTATTGGTTAGGTATAGAGATTTAATTTTAATTGATAGTTTTAAGGATAAAGATTTGATATTGTATGATTTAAGGGGTAGAGATTTAATCTTTTTAGAGATAGAGATTTCTTTACTTTGATGGTTTTGGATGATAGGGATATGATTGTAACATCCCGTAAAATTAGGAGCTTTAATAATTCATTAGGTTACAAGCATATAAATATGTGTTAGTAATTAAGAAAAGGTAAGTCGAGGAATTAGGGGTTAAAACTTAGTTATATAACCAAGTTCAGGATTTTGTCTAAATAAAATTAGTAAATTTGGCTTGCTGGTAATCGATTACAGAGAGTTTGTAATCAATTACCTGAGAGCAGAATTTGTGGTAATCGATTACTCACAGTCTGTAATCGATTACCCGAGAGCTGAATTTGTGGTAATCGATTACCATAAGTTGTAATTGATTACCAGTTTGCCAGAAAGGATTTTTAGTGTTATTTTCGCTGTTGGTAATCGATTACAATGGGTCTGTAATCGATTACCATCAGTTAAATGACTTAAAATCTGCAACTTAAAACATAACATATTCATTTGCTTTCTTCTCCCTTTTCAACCTAGAGAGAGGGAGAGAGAACCTTAGAGAGAGAAACTTCAAATTGAAGCTTTAGAAGAGATTTGGGGCTAGAAATCATCAAGAGGATCATCTTTAATCATCTTTTCCTCCTTGAGATTGCAAGAATTGTGAGTACAACTCACTATTTATGTTAGGTTTTCATGTGACTCTTGTGCATGCTCCCACCTCTCCTCTTCCCCTTCTCAATTTCATTATTTTTGAATTGTATTGGTGCATTCATGTTGTTTGAAGCGATTATCGATAGATTGAATATATGAGTATAGAATCGGGCGTCGAAATCCTTAGTTTCGAAGTTTTCGAAACTATCGAAACTATCGAATTCCCTCGATTTTAAATCATACTGTTCTTCGAATCGGTTATTGTTCTTCGTTTAATGCTACTTCATAGATGGATATGATTGTTTTAGAGTTTGAATTGAAAATGTGGGATCGTTATTCATAAAGTCAAAACTAGCGAGATTTACGAAACTGTCGATATGCTCAATGTATGAACCCAACCCCTTGATCTCCCTTTCTATTTAGTTATTTTGAATGATTTAGTGACGATTGCTTAAGATTGAGTAATTTATGTTAGAAATTGGTTATAAATCCCTTGAATTTCGAAGTTACGAAACTTACGAAAGTTACGAAACACTCGAATTACTTGAAATTCTAGTTTTTGGGTTATCAATTCATGTTTACTGGTTTCGACCGTGAGTTAATTCAAGCCGGCCTTTGCGCCGTGAGATAAAAATTAAGTAAATAAGTAAAACACGACTTCGGTCCAGTTTGGGTGGGATTCATCCCCGGGAAAGCCGGTTCCCGTAGTCTGAGCTTAGGTCTAACTCTAGAAAGTGATAAGATCATGCCTGCTGGGCACAACAATGAGTGCATCATAAGCATCATAACTTGCATTACCCAACATTTCACATTAATCGAATTATGTATTGCTCTTAGTTTGATATTGACTAATGGTAATCATGTTTTATGTATTTGGATTCATGAAAGTGTAAGATATGGAGTTTTGTTGAATCGTTAAGTTGTCATTGATATCTGCTCCCTGCATTCATGCATGTGGTTGTATTCACTGGGATTATTATCTCACCCCACGTTTCGGGGACATATTTTAGTGGTGCAGGTACCTTCGGTGAGATTGAGGCAGTTCAGGTGAGGGTGGAGCTGAGTCTTATTTCAGTAGAGAGATTAGTTTAATAGGAGTAGTTCCTAGATTACTTATATTTGTATATTTGAATATTCACTGAAGTGTATTGATGTAAACTGTACAAGTGTAATTATTCCTGAGTTGGCCACTGAGGCCTAGTTGTACTCTTATAATGTGTATGATATTGAGTTGTACTGGGTGTTGCTGATTTTCAGGTTAAGCTGAATTCGGTAATTGTCCGGTTTTTAGGGGAGACTCTGCCGGATTTCCGGTATGAGTTCATTGAATCACACTTACCTAAGTGTGAATCCTTCCCTGAATTAAGTAGGTTCCATGCTTATTTAAGGTTTTTAATGTTTGTCTTGTTTTGGCTTAAGCTAATCGTTGGAAAGTTTAAGAAAATGTATGATGATATCGAAAATTTAACGAAATGATTTCAAGGAATTCAGGAATAGTGTCTCTAACGGGCATTATTTCTGAGACCAGAAATTAGGGCGTTACGATGATAATTTTATGTTTATAGTTAAAAGGTTCAGAGATAAAGATCTAATCTTGAGCTTGTTAGAAATTGAGTAATTATGTATGTATAGTTAAGAGTTGTTGATTTGATCATTGGATCTAGGTGGATCTCGATAAGGATATTTTACAGTTTAGATAGTTTTATAATTAAGATATCATCATGAGTTAAAGGCTCACACATTTATCGTTATTTAGGCTATGACCCTTGAATGTGTTAAAATTAATTATTTAGTAGTTGCATATGCCTTTGATATTAAGAAAATATTTAGAATTTATACTTGGAGACATGGAGCTTAGGTTTATGATAGAAAATTGATCTATGAGTTATGATAAATTTGACTGATGATTAGATGGATTTAGTTTAGGAATATAATTTATTTTGGACTTCGAATAGTTAGTTTACAATTATTATTAATAGGAACATGATATCCAACCCAAGCTATAGGTTATCAATACATAGTGTCATAGACTTAAGTTTAAGAGAATATTAAGACAAATTTTGAGGACAAAATTTATTTAAGGGGGGTGGAATTGTAACATCCAAAAAATTTAGAAATCTAGAATTATAATAAAAATAATAATAATAATAATAATAATAATAATAATAATAAAATAAAAATACTTATAACTGTATTTTGATAATATTGGTTATAAAAAGAGAGTTATTTATAATTATAACAGTAACTATTAATAAAATAATATTAATGATATAATAATGATATGATAATATGGATACTAAGAGGGGGATATAATATAAGATTGGATTTTAGAAGATATAATAATAATTGTTATTAATATAACAAAATAATAATAAAATTATTAGAAGATAAATCACATTATTAAGGTTTCAATTTACCTTAATTGTTATAAATATAGTAATTTTATATTATTAATATAATAATATCAGAATCGATAGGGATAACCTTAGGAAAGAGATATGTTCTAGCATTTTAATTTAAGATCATATTTCAAAATAGAAATGATGACATCACAAGAAGTAGAGATAGGAAAGTAATATAAGTTTTCGGATAATGTTTAACTATAAGATTTGAATTTAAATTTGAATGTAGATGGATAAGGAAAAGCTTAAAGAGGCAAAAATAAGGATTTGAGATTCTGGATATCTCGATTGAGCGAGAAGGATCTCGCTCAAGCGAGAATTTTCCAGAGAAGGGTGTATTTTCGTGAGCATTCTCGCTCAAGCCAAAAGTTCTCGCTTGAGCCAAAATGTCAATCTCGCTTAAGCCAAAAATTCTCGCTTAAGCCAAAATCTTCCAGAGATGGTGTATTTTTCGTGAGCATTCTCGCTCAAGCCAAAATTCTCGCTTGAGCCAAAATGTCAATCTCGCTTAAGCCAAAAATTCTCGCTTGAGCTAGAATGACAGTTTCAGCATTTTTAAAACACGATTGCAGATATTTTCCACTCAGTTTCTCTTCCGTTTCTTCGTCTTTTCAGAGAGAGAAAGAGAGGTTCTAGTGAGAGAATGTGCCAGTGAAAGTCAAGAACGGTTTCTACACTCCAAGATCAAGTCTTTCATCAATCTTTCCTCCCTCAACGCCAATTACTCTTCATTTGTTCTTCGTTTTCTCGACGCTCAGGTGGGTGTGACTCTCACTTGTTTGTCTTGATTGATGCCATAGAATGACCCCTATTCTTATTTCCCTTTATTTCATAGAATAATGATGTATGTATGAGATGAACTTAGGAAATACGAATGTATTAATGATTGGGTGTATTGATTTGCAAAACCATAGGGTAGAGGACTTGAATGATTATATATTATGAACCTTGAGTATGTTATTATGAAATCATGGGCCTTTGGCCATCACAGTCATGAATTATGAGTTAAGATATCACAGGGCTTATAGCCATCACAGAGCCTCCTGGCTATCACAGGGTCATTGACCATCACAGGCCTTCGAGCAATTTATTTAAGAAAGACGGGGTAACCACATCGAACTCATGACCAAGAGGGAGATGGGGTCCCCAATCACAAAATGAATTATGATTTAAATATTATTTAAGACTTAATCATAGGTAGCCCTGGACGACGGTCCTTGGTTACATGGGCGAGCGCTCATCACAGTCACGTTACAGAGAAAAGACCCTGGGTGTCGGGTAACAACACTTCACAGTCATGCATTGCATAATAAACATTGTTTCAATGATGATATATTATGTGTAATTAATTTATTCATGATGCTCTAGATAGATATGTGTAATTGTGATGATTCTTGATTGTTTCCCTACACCGCACACACTTGTTACGCTCACTGGGATGTTGGTCTCACCCCATTCCATGGGAACAATATTTCAGTGGTGCAGGATACTCTTCAGGATTATGACGAGCAGTAGAGGACTAGTATAATGTTTAGTTACATTGATGTACTTAACGTTGCTTAGGACCACTATTGTTATTTGTTAGGATGTTCTTAGGAATTATCATGTTATTTTAATACATTGGATTGGAGCCTTGATGACAACCTTGTATTGGCTTTTCTTTGATTTATGTGTGTAATGTTGGAGCTTTAGTAATTGTTAGGTTACTCAAGCGACTATATTTTATTTGGGTCCTTTTAGGGTGTGTCACCCACATGGGTGACACACCGGTGTATCACTTTTGTTACAACTTATAGCAGGTAGATTGACCTGTTGGAATAAAATAATGAATTTTACTAATTTGCAGAAAAGGGCCTTATGTAAAAAATTGGGCAGCGCTCCTATCTATGTTGCTGCACGTACCGATCTTCTGGGAGCACGTCGCAGATCTGTCTTCGTCGGACCACAACAAATTATTAGGAAACCGGACAAACAGGTAGCAGGTTGAAAATCATAACCGTTGATTAAAAAACAAAATAAATCTAACGACTAAAATACTGTGTCACATCAGTGTGTCACCCAGACGGTGACACACCCTAGACGTTGCCATTTTATTTTGATACGCGAAATTGACGAAATAATTTCATGAGTTTGGAAGTAATGCTCCCAACAGGCATTATTTCTGAATTTAGAAATTAGGACGCTACAAGTGACACATCATATTTTTATTGATGTGGCACAAATAGATAGATGTGGCAATATTAGAAGTGATACGACAATGTTGAGTTATGAGATTAAGATTTAATATTTTACTAGGTGAAACTAATCTAGTTTTAATACTCAAGAGATTATTTTATAAACATTTTTTTAATATATGTTGCTTCTAGAATTCAACTCACGTATTAATTTGTCTTCAAAGATCATAATCATCTAGAATAATAAAACATTTGCAAGACGATCTCAGTCCTTAAGAAATTAAATTTACATGTTAAAATAAACTAAAATAAATACAATGGAAAAAAGATAGAATCATCCCATTACAACTGCATCCCATGCAGTTTATCGAAATGAAGAGGATTTTGATTCAATCTCGAAATATCAATATTTCGTAGCTTTCAAGTTTCTCAATAATAACAATAAATATAGGTTGATTCTCTGTTTCAAATATTAATTAAAATGTACTTCCCTTATGTTTCTTTTCTTTTAACCAATTACCCTTGCACTTAAACATCAATACTCATTTTGGAAACCTGAAAAATAAAGGGTATGTTCTTTTTGTAAATTTCTTCAAGTGATTCTCGCTGAATGTTGCAAAATCGTGATCAACAAAAGAGAATCAAGAAAGCATATTGGACAATAATCATTGTCAAGAGAAAAACAGTCCGACAAAACGTGTATAATCGTTACCAATGACTTTAAGTTGAATTTGAAAAGCCTTTCGCGAGATGATTTCTACCGATTTGGTGAGGTATGTATTTAATGGAGACTTGCTGTTAATCCATTCTTTATAAGAGTCCCACTCCATTGCCCTCCATGCCCTTACTTTTGGTGTATCCATTGGACATCTTGAATGATGTGAAAGCTAGCTTTTTCAGCTTAAAGGAACAAAAATTGTATCATCCTAAGAAACAAATTTTCAATTAATTACTTTTTTAATGTTGAATATGATTATATAATATGTTTATTTACATTTACAAGACAGTTGTAATTTGTCAAAAGTCTCTCATGCGTAAAATATCTATAATGACACGTAATAGCAATTATTTATAAAACGCATCATATTAAAATGTTAAAAAGTATAAAAATATTTATCTTTTCATTTGAAATTGTGTGATTTATGTGATTTTAAACAGTTCTAAAAGCAAAGTAAATATAAACCCATGAATAAATAGAAAAGGAACAAAAGAAATGTGACTTGGGAAGAGTGACACATCATATTTTTATTGATGTGGCACAAATAGATAGATGTGGCAATATTAGAGGTGATACGACAATGTCAAGTCATGAGATTAAGATTTAAAATTTTACTAGGTGAAACTAATCTAGTTTTAATACTCATGAAATTATTATATATACATTTTTTTAATATATGTTGCTTCTAGAATTCAACTTACGTATTAATTTGTCTTCACAGATCATGATCATCTAGAATTATAAAATATTTTCAAGACGATCTCAGTCCATAAGAAATTAAATTTACATTTTAAAATAAACTAAAATAAATAGAAAGGAAAAAAGATAGAATCATCCCATTACAACTGCATGCCATGCAGTTTGATCAAAATGAAGAGGATTTCGATTCAATCTCAAAATACCAATATTTAGTAGCTTTCAAGTTTCTCAATAATAACAATAAATATAGGTTGATTCTCTGTTTCAAATATTAATTAAAATGTACTTCTGTTATGTTTCTTTTCTTTTAACAATTTACCCATCCACTTCAACATCAATACTCATTTTGGAGACATGAAAAATAAATGGTATGTTCTTTTTGTAAATTTCTTCAAAGTGATTCTCGCTGAATGTTGCAAAATCGTGATCAACAAAAGAGAATCAAGAAAGCATATTTGACAATAACCATTTTCAAGAGAAAAACAGTCTGGCAAAACGTGTATAATCGTGACCAATGTCTTACAACTGAATTTGAAAAGCCTTTCGCGAGATGATTTCTACCGATTTGGTGAGGTATGCATTTCGTGGAGACATGTTGTTAATCCATTCTTTGTAAGAGTCCCACTCCATTGCCCTCCATGCCCTTGCTTTTGGTGTATCCATTGGACATTTTGAATGATGTGAAAGCTGGCTTTTTCAGCTTAAAGGAACGAAAATTGTATCATCCTAAGAAACAACTTTTCTATTAATTACTTTTTTAATGTTGAATATGATATAATATGTTTATTTACATTTACATGACAATTTTAATTTTTCAAATGTCTCTCATGCATAGAAAATTTATAATGACACGTAATAGCAATTATTTAAAAAAGGCATCATATTAAAATTTTAAAAAGTATAGAAATATTTATCTTTTCATTTGAAATTGTGTGATTTATGTGTATTTACATAGCGCTAGAAGCAAGGTAAATATAAAACCATGAATAAATAAAACAGGAACAAAAGAAATGTGGCTTGGGAAGAGTGACACATCATATTTTTATTGATGTGGCACAAATATATAGATGTGGTAATATTAGAGGTGATACGACAATGTCGAGTTATGAGATTAAGATTTAATATTTTACTCGGTGAAACAAATCTTGTTTTAGTACTCATGAAATTATTTTATATACATTTTTTTTAAAATACGTTGCTTCTAGAATTCAACTCACGTATTAATTTGTCTTCAAAGATCATGATCATCTAGAATGTTAAAATATTTGCAAGACGATCTCAGTCCTTAAGAAATTAAATTTACATGTTAAAATAATTTAAATGAAATACAATGGAAAAAAGATAGAATCATCTTATTACAACTGCATCCCAAGCAGTTTTGTCGAAATGCAGAGGATTTCAATTCAATCTCAAAATACCGTTATTTAATATCTTTCAATTTTCTAGATAATAACAATAAATATAGGTTCATTCTCTATTTCAAATTTAATTTAAGTTGTACTTCCCTTATGGTTCTTTTATTTTAACGTTTTCCCCTTGCACTTCAACATCAATACTCATTTTGGAGACCTGAAAAGTAAAGGGTATGTTCTTTTTGTAAATTTCTTCAAAGTTATTCTCGCTGAATGTTGCAAAATCGTAATCAACAAAAGAGAATCATGAAATCATATTTGACAACAACCATTGTCAAGAGAAAAGAGTCCAGCAAAACATGTATAATCGCGACCAATGTCTTAGAGTTGACTTTTAAAAGCCTTTCGTGAGAGGATTTCTATCGATTTGGTGAGGTATGCATTTCATGGAGACATGTTGTTAATCCATTCTTTATAAGAGTCCCACACCATTACCCTCCATGCCCTTGCTTTTGGTGTATCCATTGGACATCTTGAATGATGTGAAAGCTGGCTTTTTCAGCTTAAAGGAACGAAAATTGTATCATCCTAAGAAACAACTTTTCTATTAATTACTTTTTTAATGTTGAATATGATAAAATATGTTTAGTTACATTTACAAGACAATTTTAATTTTTCAAAAGTCTCTCATGCATAGAAAATTTATAATGACACGTAATAGCAATTATTTAAAAAAGGCATCATATTAAAGTATTAAAATGTATAGAAATATTTATCTTTTCATTTGAAATTGTGTGATTTATGTGAATTTAAATAGCGCTAGAAGCAAGGTAAATATAAAACCATGAATAAATAAAACAGGAACAAAAGAAATGTGGCTTGGGAAGAGTGACACATCATATTTTTATTGATGTTGCACAAATATATAGATGTAGTAATATTAGAGGTGATACGACAATGTTGAGTTATGAGATTAAGATTTAATATTTTACTTGGTGAAACCAATCTTGTTTTAGTACTCAAGAAATTATTTTATATATATATTTTTTAAATATGCTGCTTCTAGAATTCAACTCACGTATTAATTTGTCTTCAAAGATCATGATTGTAACATCCTGTAAATTAGGAACTTAATTAATTTATTAGATTGCATACAAGATAATTAAGTATTAGTAAGTAAAGGGAGGAAAATTAAGGAACTATAAGTTAAAACCCTATCACAAATTAAGTTATGTTTTAACTTAAGAGAAATTGAGAAAATTGAGTTCTGGTAATCGATTACAAGGAGTCTGTAATCGATTACCCGAGAGCTAGTTTTTAGGTAATCGATTACTCACAGGCTGTAATCGGTTACCTGAGAGCCGAGTTTTTGGTAATCGATTACAGGGATTTTGTAATCGATTACCCGAGAGCTGATTTTGTGTAATCAATTACTCACAGGGTGGTAATTGATTACCTGAGAGCTGAGTTTTTGGTAATCGATT
Organism: Sesbania bispinosa; assembly: GCA_026901365.1. NCBI lineage: Eukaryota > Viridiplantae > Streptophyta > Magnoliopsida > Fabales > Fabaceae > Sesbania > Sesbania bispinosa. The sequence goes on from QLOH01000018.1 coordinate 80,075, forward strand.
ACCAAGGGTTGTAATCGATTACCATATTCTCATAAACATTTTCCAGTGTAAATTCTACCTCTGGTAATCGATTACAGCACGATTGTAATCGATTACCAGTTGTCCAGTATATATACTCGGACATGTAAAATCTAAAATTTATTTTCTCTTCTTCTTCTCCACCGAGTCCTAGAGAGAGAGTGAGTGAGTTAGAGAGAGAGACACCAATTGGAAGCTTAGGAAGGAGGATCAAAGCTAGGATTCACCAAAGGAACTCCCAATTCATCAATTCCTCTTGAGAATCTCAAGAAATTGGTGAGTATAACTCACACACTCTCACTTTTCTTTGAATTTGATTTTCTCCCCATTGTATGATCCCTACTCTCTTGATTCCTTTTCTAATTGTAAATTGCAGTTGGATTGTTGATAGCTGTGTAAGATTGATTAGTTTAATCGGTGATTTTCATTGAAACCTTAGGATAGCGAGATTTACGAAAATAGCGAAATTGTCGAAATGCTCGATGTATGAACCTTACCCCTTGAATCCCTTTCTATATAGTTAAATTGAATGGAATTATGTTGATTACACTAGAATTGATTACATTATGCTTGGATCGATGGTAAAACTATTGAATTTCGAAGTTACGAAAGTTAGAAACTTGCGAAAGTCTCGAAACACTTGAAATGTTCGAAATTCTGGTTTTAACTATCGATTCATGTTTACCGGTTTCGACCATGAGTTAATTCAAGCCGACCTTTATGCTGTGAGTTAAGAAAACTAAATAATTATGTGAAAACTTGACTTCGGTCCAGTAATGGGTGGGATACGTCCCCGGGAAAGACGTTTCCCGTAGTCTGAGCTCAGTTCTAACTCCAATTTAAGTGAAAACATCATGCCTGCTAAGTAAAGCAGTGAGTTGCATTTTACTGTTTATGATTAAGTTAGTTATTTTATGAAATATGAATATATATAATGATGTTGAATGTTTATTAGTTTGAAATACATTGATTGGTATTTGTTTCCTGTACACTCAGTATGCGTAGTTATACTTCACTGAGACATTAGTCTCACCACGCGTTTTGTGGATATAATCTAGGTGTGCAGGTACCTCCAGGAGATAATAAGTGATTTAGAGCTGGAAATGTTGGATCTAGACATTTCTCTTTTTGGATTGTATATGCAAGTTGTATCTCCTTGCATTTCGTTTAAGTTTGTTCAATTTGTAGCCTTCGGGCCTGATGTATATATATATATATATATATATATATATATATATTAGAGAGATGATATATGTAAATAGTTTTGTGAGGTTAGTTTATAATCTTTGGACCAGATGTTTATATGGACTCTGATTATAAAAATAAGGTTTAAGTTATTCACATTTATATGAGTTTTGTTGGATATTTATGTAAATGTGAGGTTTGGATAACCAGAATTGTATGTTTTAATTTTGAATTTTAGAATTTAGTTTCCAACAGACTAAGTTCTGAATTTAGAAATTAGGGCGTTACAATGATCATCTAGAATGTTAAAATATTTGCAAGACGATCTCAGTCCTTAAGAAATTACATTTACATGTTAAAATAATTTAAATGAAATACAATGGAAAGAAGATAGAATCATCTCATTACAGTTGCATCCCAAGCAGTTTTATCGAAATGCAGAGGATTTCAATTCAATCTCGAAATACCAGTATTTAATATCTTTCAATTTTCTCGATAATAACAATAAATATAGGTTCATTCTCTATTTCAAATCTTATTTAAGTTGTACTTCCCTTATGATTCTTTTATTTTAACCTTTTCCCCTTACACTTCAACATCAATACTCATTTTGGAGACCTGAAAAATAAAGGGTATGTTCTTTTTGTAAATTTCTTCAAAGTTATTCTCACTGAATGTTGCAAAATCTTAATCAACAAAAGACAATCATGAAAGCATATTTGACAAAAACCATTGTCAAGAGAAAAGCAGTCCAACAAAACATGTATAATCGCGACCAATGTCTTAGAGTTGACTTTTAAAAGCCTTTCGTGAGAGGATTTCTATCAATTTGGTGAGGTATGCATTTCATGAATGATGTGAAAGCTGGCTTTTTTAGCTTAAAGAAATGAAAGTTGTTTCATCCTAAGAAACCACTTTCATTTAATTACTTTTTTAATGTTGAATATGATATATTGTGTAACATCCCTAAAATTGGACCTAAGAAGAATCTAGTGGAAGTCTTAGGTGGGGGAATTCGCCAAGAGAGGAAAGTTAGGAGTGGAATGAGAACTTGAAGGGGTGGGGATAAATTAAGATAAAGAATAGGAGGTTTAGTGAGAGTTCATGACTGTTAAGGGAAATTTAGAAGGGAAACCAAGTATCAAGTCCCAAGTGACCGTAGAGTTAACTTAGGAGGAGTCACACTTGATCGTGGAAAGGATAGCAAGGTGAGGAGGTGAGGAAGGAAGTAGACACATTGAAACTAGGGAATTAGATGTAGATGGAAGGAACTAAACTTAAAAGAATTGGCGGGAAGGAAGAGGAGAGGCGTAGAATCAAGGAACCGGGTAGGAAGGTTATTTATAGGAAAGAATAAGGAATTAGAGGAGCATATTATAATGGACACTTAGAACCCTTTAACTATAACCTTATTGAAGTGAATTGATGATTTACATCATGGTTCACGTGAAGTGTCCCCTGTTGGGCTTCAACCAAGGTCGTTGCTTAATTTTGGTTTTTAAGCCTAATGACCTTGCTACACTAATTCGATAATATCTAGAGTTATAGGTGCCTTATTGAGGTGATTACACTTGCATTAGAAAGTTAAGATCCAGGGCTTCAGTTTGATATATAATACAATAGTATTCCGATTTCATTTGAGCCCCCAAACATTCTGATAATCTCTCTTAGCCTCGCTTGAGTGAGTCTGAGCGAGAATATTAGCAGAAACAGGGAAAATTGTTCTGGTTTTCTTGCTCAGGCTTGCCTGAGTGAGGCCTGAGCAAGGAAAACAGAGGTAATTGCTGGAAATTCTGCTCAGGGCTCGCTCGAGCGAGCCTGAGTGAGCCTAAGCGCGTAGAACACCATAAAAACACATTTTTAGCTTTCTTCCTCATTTATTTTCCTTCCCCTTCATTTTAGAGAGAGAAAGAGAATTCTAGAGAGAGGATCCTTCATTGAAGCTTGAAGAAGGGCTTCAAGGTGAAGAACTCCATCTCCTTACCTTCCCCAACTTTCATCTTCTTCCCTTTGAGCTCCCTTTAGGTGAGTAGAGCTCACGCACTTCACTCTCCCTTATGTGAAACTCCTTTATGTACCCTAATCCTCCTTGTCCCTTGCTATTTGTGTGTGTTTGGGATGTTTTGTATGATTATCACTTGTTAATACTTAGATTGTTAGGTGATTGCTCTTAATTGAGACTCATTGATGGAAAAACCCTAGGTTAAGGGATTTATTGGGAACCTATGTTCATGTTTATGGTTGCAAGTTTGTTTTCTCATGATTCAAGTATAAATTGAGGTTGTCTTTTGTTTAGATTTCATTGTAAGATTGGAAACTTAGGTTATTGTTTATTGTTCAAGTGGCTCATGTTTATGTTCATGTTCATTGTTAACTAAATATGTTCTCATAAATCATGTTCAAGTTAAAAGAAAACTACTCATGTATTCAAGTCATCAAGTAACTCAATTGAAAAGAAAATCATGTTAGGCTTCATCCATCAGGGGTCTTCGGACCATCATGTTCAAGTAATTAAGATCATGTTCATGTGGATCTAAGACCGAGTCCCAAAAGGTCTTGGGTTCGGTCACGGAAGGTTCTCTTTGGAGAATAATCCACCTTGGGGGGGTGGAGAAGCTTAAGTGGTCAATGGTCCAAATCCAAGCATGGGCCAAGAGGTAAGGGTCGTAGTCGAGGTTGGAGTGCTATTCACAATGACGCCTTTCCGGACCTTCATGTTAATTGATTGAAAACTAGGCTTCTACCATCAGGTAACGACGACGACTTTATGTCCCCGAGGGAGATATCCCTTGTAGTCTGAGCTCAGTCCAGTTGTAGGAAAGTGATAAGACCGCTACTATTGGGTTAGCAGTTCATGTTAAAATTAATATTCAAACTATCATAGTTATTGGAGTCAATTATTGTATCATTTCGTTTTCCATGCTTGGCAATCATTGTTTATTGGATTTAAATTGCTAGTTCATGTCAACATTGCTATGCTACGCATCATTCGTTATATGTTGTACATGTATGCACTTCTTTGCTCACTGAGGCATTAGTCTCACCTTGTTGTGAGTTTACATTTTAGATTCCTAGGCAGGTCGTTGATGTAACGTCCTAATTTCTTAGTTCAAGAATAATGTCCGTTGGAAACACCATTCCCGAATTTCTGAAATTATTTCGTACCATTTTCGATATCGACATACAAATCACATAAACGCTTAAGCAATCCAACGTTTGCTTAGGCTGCCACAAAATTCATACATCATAATTCTCAATACAAAATCTTAATCAAAACCTAGGGAATGAACCTACACTTTGAGTGTAATGATTCACAGAGCTCATACCGAAAATTCGGCAAAGTTTCCCTTAAAAACTGGACATTTACCAATTTCTGTCTTAACCTGAAATCCAGCAAAACCACCAGTACAGTTTATAACAACACAACATAATTTTAACTACAATCAAGCCTCCATGGGCATGGCCAATCTAAAGTTTTACAGAATTACACCATTAACTATCAATTAAAACTACTTCTACTTCAAAAGTCCCTGGGAGTGTGGATTCCACTCCGAAAGCTCCCTCCTCTTTTGAACGTGAAGCTATACATCCTGCATAACTAAAATATATCCCCGCAACGTGGGGTGAGACTACGGTCTCAGTGAGCAAAGCATGGAACAGGCAGTGTAGGGAATTCAAGCAGATGCAATGCACAAACGATTCACATAAATCATTAATCATGAACTCTGAAATACATATTAGCTTTGAAATACATAATAAATCTGAAATACATTATGACTCTGAAATACATGGTAACTCTGGTAATATGCATGAACTGCATTTCCCGGCAGTACGGGGTCTTAACACTAACTCTGGGCTAGACCTGAGCTCAGACTACAAGGAACGTCTTCCTTGGGGACATATCCCGCCATTACTCTAGACCGAAGTCAAGTTTTAATGCATGAATCTATGGGCCGAAGCCAAAACTCTAGCCTGAAGCCAAATCTCTGGGCTCTAGAGGGCCTCAATGCGGTTAATACTCAAATCCCGACTACAACCATTCATTCTGGGCCCATGCCTAAATTGGAGTATTAACAACTTGAGCTTTTCCACCCCCTAAGGTGAATTATTCTCCGAAGAGAACCCTTTGTGCCTGACCCAAAGGCCTAGGGACTCAGCCCTTGGATCCTCTGATAATCTGTTGATCTTAAAAGGCATCAGCAGAGTCAATACTCAAATCCCGACTACGACCACTACTTCTAAGCCCATGTTTGGATAAGAGTATTAACAACCTGAGCTTCTCCACCCCCCTAAGGTGAATTATTCTCCAAGGAGAGCCTCCCTTAACCAAATCCAAGGCCTACTGGGACTCAGCCCTGGACCCATGTGGAATTAATCGTGTCTTTTAGATTATGCAGATGCATAGAGAGTACTTCTAACAAAACATAGCACATATAATCAATAACATAAACTTCATGCTGGAAACTAACATTCACATAAAATCCATATCATTCCAAGCTTACTAATCTCCATACAAAGCCCTAGATAGAGCCCTAAAGCAACTTCTCAACATAAACCCTAACATTATGCTCATACATTCATCAATGACAAAATCAACCATATAAAAACACACATGCAAGCTCAAGAAAGGGAAGATAAGAGGTAGGGATCATGTGGGGAAACATTCACCGATGAAGTGAGAGTGTGTGAGTTCTACTCACCTTAAGGAAGCTCAAAGAGAGGAGGAATGAAGTTGGTGAAGGTTGGGGAGTGGATATCCATGGCTCTTCCTCCTTTTTCCTAGCTCCAAGGTCACTTTCTCTCACTAGGAACTACCTCTCTCTCTCTCTAGACGAAGAAGGAAGAAGAAGAATGAGGGAAAACATTCCCTAAATGTGTTTTAAAGAACCAAACGCGTTCCTGCGCTCAGTGCAGCTGGAGCGCAGGTTTCCCCAAAATCCTCTGTTTCCTATGCTCAGGATGCGCTCAACGCAGCTGAGCTGAATTTCCTCAATTCCTCTCTATTTTCTGGGCTCAGGTTGCGCTCGAGTGCAGCTTGAGCTAGGAAAATAGATTGGAATTCCTCTGTTTCTCGACAGCTTTCTCGCTTGAGCAAGAATGCATCTGTTTGGGGAGCAAACAAGCTCAGAATACTATTATATAACATATCAAACTGAAGCCCCAGATCTTAACTTTCTAATCCAAGTGGAATCACCTCAATTGGACACCATAAACTCTAGATATTTGCAATTTAGTGCACCAAGGTCATTAGGCTTAAAACCCGAAATTAAGCAACAACCTTGGTTTTCGCCCCTCTTTGATTTCCCATTCAAATCTCTCCTTCTCAAACCTAATTACTCTCCACCAAAACCTTCTTCTAACTTAGTTCTTCTTTATCTAACCTTATTTCCTCATTCTTTAACTGTTACAAATTCTCTCCGATACAGGGTGCGATTTCTTCTAGGTTTGACCTACAATATGATTGGCTTAGATCTTGGTCCCTCTTCTAAACTCTTTTAAAACTCATGGTTTATATTGGCTTCCCTAATTTCTTGTCTGAAACCACACTTAGCCTCTGAATTCTCATCCTACTTCTAACTTCCCTCTCTTGGCTGGGTTCACCACCTAAAGCTTTTCTTATGTTTCCTAGGTTCCAGTTTCTGGGTTATTAAAGTTGAGGCCCTTGTTGCAGATGGAGCACCGAGTTTATCTAGCTATTGAGCTTCCCTTTTGTTCGTATTCTTTTAAGATTGAAGATGTATATATGTGTGTGTGTGTATGTATATTCCTTTGGATGGATAACTAGTACATATGAAATTCATTATGCTTCCACTTTGATGGGGCACATGTATTGTAATATCCATGATGTTGTTGCATGTAAGAATCCTCAGGTCAAGTTTAATTAAACGTTGGATTTAGTTAAGCTTGTATGTATCCTTGTTGTTGATATTGTTAATGTCGCGAAAAATAATTCCCTTAATTCGGGACTTATGCTTCCAACGGGCATAATTTTTAAATTCTGGGAATTGGGAGGTTACATTGTGGTATCAAAGCAATTCAATCCATTGGACTGTGATTAGGTTAGTTGCCTGTAACTTCCTATAATCCTATAGTACCTTGTACACCTTATAGGGACTGATCACCCCCATATTGTGTGCGTTGTATGTAGGATTATAGTTAGCGATTTGAAAGGGATGCTTTTTCAGGGATTTTAGGTTGTATCCCTAACCAGGTTGGTGCCTATTACCTGTTAGGGAGAAATGAGTTCATAGACTTGTTCCTTAGGACCAGACACCTACCTAGGGTACCCTATAGAATGTCATAGCTAGAGCCTAGTGAACATAAGTCTCATTGGAAGGAACCTACATAAGTGAACCACTTGATAAGTGATCCTAATGTTATTTGCCCTTGAGTTCTACAATTGGTTTTCTATGGACGATTAAGTAACATGATTGTAAGGTATGTACGTGAGTGATTGTGTATCTCTTGGGTTTAGGATATGGCCGGGTTGAGAATTTGATGCTTGGGTAGATTATAAGGGAAAGGTATGGAACTCGTGGGAGTTTAGGGGAACTAGCATCCTTGTTGTGGGGAGAGTGACCCTAGCTCCTAGGTTGAGTTGGCTTATCATGGGATTAGAGTAGTCTTAAATATAACAAATAAGGTAGAACCATGGTCGTAAACCTCTTATTCTTCTACCTCCCAAATTTCCTCTTGGTGTAGTGATATTGGAGGAATTGATGTTGAATTAGAACCTTTGATTTTGGATTTGAAGAGTACCCACATCTGAGGTTTTAGGATTAGTGGTTAGGGTGACCCATGAGCCATAGGGGCTTGCCTTGAGACTGGAGGATGGGGACCACATTAGGTGAACTTAGACCACAATTTTTGAATTATTAAGGACCATGATAGGATTCAGACTACAACGAGCAAGTAGAGGAGATCTAAGCTTAATGACCTAAACTCAATAACCATCTTATTCCACCTTAAAACTTCCCTTATAGGTTCAACTACTTATATACAATTATGTTATTCATCTTTTGTCTTTGGCTGGTCATTTCTACTTGATGATAATCTCATAGTCAATTTTGCTTGAGTTAGGAATTAAATTTAGTAATACGAAGATAATGAGTGAATCTGAAAAACTTGGATGGTTAAAATTACCTTGAAGGTTGTTATCATGGTCGATTCTTTTAGGTTCTAAGTTTATTAACTTAGCTATTAGCACTTAAGGAACAAGGTTCCTTGTCTCTATTGCTTGGTATTAGAAAAGCCTTCTTAGAATCCATGCCTAGTTCATAAATCCCTATACTTACACATTTGTTTCCTACTGTTGATAGTTATAAGTAATCCTTCTATGTTTTGTAAGAGGTGCTACAATGGGTTACCTTAGAGCCTCATTTAACCAAGATGAACATTCTAGCACGTGGTTTTGGTTCCCCTAAGTACAAGCTAATCTCCTAGTATTAATATAAGTTATTTAGTGTATCAACCTCACTTGATTGATTGATTTGATGGTCCCTTAGTTTGAAATCACGATGAAATCTACCATAGATTTTCCATTATTTTCCCGAACTAAGGTCGGTACTAATTGGGTTGCTTAGTGACCCCAATGGCCCAAGAACAAGAGGCTCAACTTCACATAAGTGAAGTATGATGCGAGTGAGGGGAAAGATGGGAGTATGTTAGACAATGACCTGAGTTGAAGAGTACCTAGAATTAAGAAAAACTTCATTCTCATCCACGACTTTAGTACTTAGGTGGGGTTAATAATGGCTGGGTTGTAGAACTCTGGCTTACTTCGGGCTAGAAGTAGCTAGGTAGGCTAGAGGGCGTAGAGTCAAGTTCCATGATCTTGAGTGGGACACCCTGAGGAGAAAATTAGAGCCTTGAGCCTTCAGAATTTGGTTGAGACCCATAGCTAAGCCAGGGTAGCCTCATTCTTTAAGGGGGTAGCTTGTGGTATAGACCTGGGAAGGAAACTCATGAGAATAGATTACGGAACAATGCAGGGTGTACCAGAGTCATTCCATAACCCTTAGGGATTGCACTTGTACTAGTGATAGAAGTATTGCATGTTCAGGTCATTAGTGTTTCCTCATCTTTTCCTGTGTGCTTCATTGTCTTTCAAGTCATTGATTGTTGCATGTGCTACTTATGTTGATATATGTTCCTTGGATGCATCTTGAGTGTCGGATTACCTCTTCGGTGCAAGTTTCATGATTCATGGATTAATTCATTGCATGTGAGTGGATTGTCAATATTAGTTTTAGGAAAACCATAGGATGAGTTATAAATCAATTAGAAGTATCCAGGGTAAGACCAGGGTGTAGGCCGACACAGAATTTCAGGTCGAGTTGTAAATATCAAGAGTGTGGACAATTAAGAATCAGGTTAAGAACTAAAGCCTGGTGTTTTATGAGATCACTTAATGTTGTGACCCTTTTGGTAGCATGGGAAATTGGCATATGTCATGGGATGGTTAGTGTTGTCAAAAGTTAGGCTTAGAACGAATTTAGGAGATGGTGAGATCTAAGACTTGACCTATGAATAAAGGATGAAGAGGAAAGGCTAGAAAACCCAACTGACCCTTAGTTCCCTTAGCCACCTCGGGAGGGGGTAGAGTTAATGATGATCAGGTGCTAATCGGAGAAAATCTCATAGACGAGAACGTGACCATGAGTCGAGGCAAAACATGATAACCTAAAATTTTGAGGACAAAATTTATTTGAGGGTAGAAATGTAACATCCCAAAAATTGGACCTAAGAAGAATCTAATGGAAGTCTTAGGTGGGGGAATTCTTCCAAGGAGGAAAGTTAGGAGTGGAATGAGAACTTGAGGGTGTGGGGATAAATTAAGAGAAAGGATATGAGGTTTAGTGAGAGTTCATAAGTGTTAAGGGAAATTTAGAAGGGAAACCAAGTATCAGGTCCCAAGTGACCGTAGAGTTAACTTAGGAGGAGTCACACTCAATGGTGGAAAGGATAACAGTGTGAGGAGGTGAGGAAGGAAGTAGACACATTGAAACTAGGGAATTAGATTGAGACGGAAGGAACTAAGCTTAAAAGAATTTGAGGGAAGGAAGAGGAGAGGCGTAGATTCAAGGAACCGGGTAGGAAAGTGATTTATAGGAAAGAATAAGGAATTAGAGGAGTATATTCTAATGGACACTTAGAACCCTTTAACCTTAGCCTTATTGAAGTGAATTGATGATTTACATCATGGTTCACGTGAAGTGTGCCCCGTTGGGCTTCAACCAAAGTTGTTGCTTAATTTTTGGTTTTAAGCCTAATGACCTTGCTGCACTAATTCGATAATATCTAGAGTTGTAGGTGCCCTATTGAGGTGATTCCACTTGCATTAGAAAGTTAAGATCCGAGGATTTAGTTTGATATATGATATGATAGTATTCGATCTCATTTGAGCCCCCAAACATCCTGATAATCTCGCTCAACCTCACTTGAACAAGTCTGAGCGAGAATTATCAGCAGAAATAGGGAAAATTGTTCTGGTTTTCTCGCTCAGGCTCGCCCGAGCGAGGCCTGAGCGAGGAAAAGAGAGGTAAATGCTGGAAATTCCGCTCAGGGCTCGCTCGAGTGAGCCTGATCGAGCCTAAGCGGGCAAAACACCATAAAAACACATTTTTAGGGTTTCTTCCTCATTTATTTTCCTTCCCTTTCATTTTAGAGGGAGAGAGAATTCTAGAGAGAGGATCCTTCCTTGAAGCTTGAAGAAGGGCTTCAAGGTCAAGAACTCTATCTCCCAACCTTCCATTTGAGCTCCCTTTAGGTGAGTAGAGCTCGCCCACTTCACTCTCCCTTGTGTGAAACTCCTTTATGTACCCTAATCCTCCTTGTCCCTTGCTACTTCTGTGTGTTTGGGATGTTTTGTATGATTATCATTTGTTAATACTTGGATTGTTAGGTGATTGCTCTTGATTGAGACTCATTGATGGAAAAACCCTAGGTTAGGGGATTTGTTGGGAACTTATGTGTTGGAGCCACAAGAAACACTAGAAGGGGGGTTGAATATTGTTTCAAAAGTTTACGCAAATTCTCGGAAACCCTTTACAACAAACTTATAATTCCAAATAAACCTTTACAGGTTTTTATGAAAAACTCTTTTTGCAGATAGTAAAGAATATCAGAGTTAAGCGTAGGCAATTGAAAATAAGTTTTTCAGGGACTTGCTGAACTTTGATGAAAACAAATGAGCTTTCTGAAATCACTTCAGAGGGTTCAATAAAATCATTTTCAAAAACTTGTTTAAAACTGATTTTGATAAATAATAACTTCAAAACATAAAACAAGTTGTTCAAAAATGTTTTACACTAATATCTGAATGATCCAGTAACTTGCTGAAAAACCGAGTTATTAGGTAACCTGCTGAACCTACTTCAGAAGGTTCAGTAAGTACTCTTTTTAAAAGTTGATTTGGTTAATGAAAGAAGTTTTATTATGTTAATTGTAAATTCACTTTTCAAACCCCTTCCTTGGTTAGAAATAAACAGATAATAGCAGAATGTAAAGAGATAAGGGTAGAGAGAAATTTACACAAGGAATTTATCCTAGTTCACCCACTGACCCAGTGAGCTACATCCAGTCCCAGGGTAAACCACCACTAGATTTTCCACTAATCCCGCAAGATTACAAGTATTCTTTATACCAGCCTCTCCAGGCTTAACAACAAGTATTCTTTGTTTTCAACTGCCTCTCCAGGCAACTCATGCAGTATTCTTTTACCGCCAAACCTCTCCAAGCTCTAACACAAGTATTCTTTATCAACCAAGCCTCTCCAGGCTCTAAACCAAGTATTCTTTTCTGTCAAGCCTCTCCAGGCTCTAAACCAAGTATTCTTTTCTGTCAAGCCTCTCCAGGCTCTACACAAGTATTCTTTTCTATCAAGCCTCTCCAGGCTCTACCAGAGTATTCTTTCTTCCACCAAGCCTTTCCAGGCTCTCTAGAGTATTTTTTCTCCAAGCCTCTCCAGGCTCTCAGAGTATTATTTCTTCCACCAAGCCTCTCCAAGCTCTTCATACACTCAAGGTGTTTACATTTAAGAATATGTTTAAGTTTCCTAAAAACTTAAACTACAATTTGCCTATACTAAGGGTTTACTGAGTACTACTCAGAATATGGAGATTAAATCTAGGTACAAGGAATGACAGAGATTACAAATGTATAAATCTATGATCTAGTACATCTCTATTTGATCATAAGGTTGGCTGTATATTATCTGTAATGAGCTTGGCCAATCTCTTCTGTGGAGGTTGATGACATGCCATGGTGAAGGATAGAGATTTGTGATACATGGCTGCCTCATTTTTGTCAATGCCTTATGAATATTTCATTTTGATCTTAAGGCTGACTTTCCTCTCTTTTCTTGTTCGTCTTTCTTTCTCTCTTGGAGATTCTCTGGGAACTCTCCCAGCTCTTATCTGTGTTCTCTCCTTCTCCTGAGGCCACAGTGTAACACCCTAAATTTCAAAATCAGAATTTAGTTCGTTGGAAACCAAATTCCTAACTTAGAATTTATAACGTGACAATGTCGATATCAACATGTTATCTAAATTGTCAAGAATCCAACGAAAATCCGACAACTCAGAGAACGATTCTAAGAATCACACAAGAAATAACAAGACCAACCATTATTCACATAATCATAGATTTATCCTATACACCAAGTCACTAGAATTTACAAAGGATCTTCTAAAATAAACATAGACTTTACTATCATAAGTATATACAGACAAGGTACATCATCTCAAAACAAACAAAAAAGAAATAAGAAGTCCATTCCACTTGCACTTCATCTCCCGGACTAAGAGTCTGATCAAGGTGGTACCTGCTCAACTAAATAATCCACATAACGCGTGGTGAGATAAAAATCTCAGTGAATGCAAATCACATGCATGAATGCAGGGAACAGTTATCAATGTCATTCCACAAATCAAACATGAATCATAAACCAAAATCACTTAAACTTATATGCAAGTATGATGCACTCACTGCTGTGCCCAACAGGTATGTTCTTATCTCTTTCTGGAGTTAGACCTGAGCTCAGACTACGGGAACCGGCTTTCCCGGGGATGAATCCCACCCAAACTAGACCGAAGTCGTGTTTTAAAACATAATTACATAAGTTTTACTCACAGCGCAAAGGCCGACTTGAATTACTCACGGTCGAAACCGACTTAAAGTGTTTCATTTAACTTAACATAATAATGCATCAATCATTCATGATAAAACAACAAGTTAGAAACCATACACATTTAATAGAAACACCTTCGATAGTTTCGAACCTAACTTGTAGCACAAAATGCCTATTTCAATTCTAAGTCTCAATTTATATAATACAACACCAATTTAGTTACAAGAATGTAAATTCAAACCATAATTCCTAGTAAAGAAAGGGAAAGTAAGGATTAGGGAGCATGCTTATAGAAACTACTAAGAAACCCCTAGAGAAAGTGAGTTGTACTCACCTAAACTTAGAATGGAACGAGGAAGAACGGATCCAAGGTAGTTCAATTGGTGATTCTTGCTCAAATCTCCTTTTTCAAGCTTCAATCTACACTTCCTCTCTCTAGAATTCCAGAGCCTCTCTCTCTAGGTTAAGGTGGAGGAAGAAAAGAAGTGGAAAAATTCTGATTCTAAAATGACATTTGGGGTTTTAAGTGGATTTTCGCTCAAGCGAAATATTTTCGCTTGAGCGAATGAGACTTTTGCATGCAAAAATACGAATTTTCGCTCAAGCAAATTTGATTCGCTTGAGCGAAATTGACACAAGAAAAGTACCCTCTCTGGACGATTTTCGCTTGAGCGAATTTTCTTTCGCTTGAGCGAATTTCACAGCAAACTGAACTTCAAAATTTCTCTGCATAATTTGCTCAAGTGAATCCTTTTCGCTTGAGCGAAAACCATAAAATTTGGTTTTTAAACTAAGTTTTATTTCCTAATTTCTCCAACTTCTTTCCCTTAATTACTAACACATAATTCTCTGTTTTTAATCTAATGAATTATTAGAAACTCTAATTTGTGGGATGTTACATTCTACCCCCCTAAAAAGAAAGTTTGTCCTCAAAATTTGCCACACAAGTCCTCTCTACATTTCTTTATTCTAATCTAACATTTAAAGTGAACATAACATCGAAGGAAGAATATAAGTAACTGACACACGTGCATCCAATCATCTCAACAAAATAATCAGAGACATAGAATGGAAGGAAAATGACTAAAACTATGCTCAACCTCCCTTCTAAGGAACTAGATTAAATGAGAAGATTCAACCTTAATCTCTACCTTCAATCTTTCTTAACTCTGGGCACCAACGTGCTATGTGACCCGACTTTTGGCAATTAAAACAACTCTTCCGGTTTGGTGATTCTGGGCAATCCCGCATAATGTGTCCAGGCTCGTTACACTTGAAGCATACTCTGAGTCCCCACAGGCATTCTCCCCCGTGGTTTCTCCCACACTTGGTACACAAGAGCACTTCCCATTGCTTTTGGGTTGAATTGTCGTCAATAAAATTATTGTCTTGCTCCTCTGACTCTGAGTCAGTGTCCTGGCTAGACTCCTCCAGCTTTCTCTTCCCCTTGTCATCTGACTGTGGGGGTGGGGCAGCATTCTCCTGGTTCTTCTCAGCAATGTAGCATTTGTTGATTAAGGTGGGAAAGTCCTTGATCTCATGTGTTCCGATTCGATCCAGCAATTCCGGTCATAGTCCTCCTTCAAACTGTGTGCATCTCCATTCTTCGTCGGTGACTGCTTGCAGGTACCTGGAGTACTTGGCTAGCTCCTCGAACTTGGCAACATACTGGCCCACCGTCAGACTCCCTTGTTTTAGTTGAAGAAACTCAGCTTCCTTCTGTCTTCGAACGGTTGCCGGATAGTACTTCTCCAAAAACAAAGTCTGGAAGACACCCCAGGTGATTGGGGCTTCTGCCACTGCAGCCCGAACACTAGCAGTCTTCCACCAATCCTCAGCCTCGTTCCTTAACATATAGACTGCAAACCCAACCTTGGAGTGAACATCACACTTCATCACATCGAAGATTCAATTGAGATCACAGAGCCAAAAAGCCGCCACGTCCGAATCATAAGCCCCGTTGAATTGAGGAGGATTATGCTTGAATTCCGCTAGCCCTTGAACAAAAGGATTTACCGTAGGGAGGGGTGGTGTTCCCGTTGCCCTTCGAGCCAACTCCTGAAGTAGTGTGGCATTGGCAGCCGCCTGCTCCCGAGCCGCCTCCGTTTGAACTCGATTGGAAGTTATCTGCTCCCACGTCATCTGAGTAAATGCCTGTAGAGCTACTGTTACTGGATCCATAGGTGGATCTCGGGACGAAGAGGAAGGAGAATTAACCCTAGCACAACCCCTCCTGCCACTTGCCATAATTCTCTACACATCATTAAGTAAACATCAAGGTGATCGGTCTCTCAATTTACATAATAATGCACACAATATGATAACAAGTCACAAGAATACTCTAATGCCACAGTCCAATTGGATTGAACTGCTCTGATACCAAAATGTAACACCCTAAATTTCAAAATCAGAATTTAGTTCGTTGGAAACCAAATTCCTAACTTAGAATTTATAACGTGACAATTTCGATATCAACATGTTCTCTAAATTGTCAAGAATCCAACGAAAATCCGACAACTCAGAGAACGATTCTAAGAATCACACAAGACATAACAAGACCAACCATTATTCACATAATCATAGATTTATCCTGTACACCAAGTCACTAGAATTTACAAAGGATCTTCTAAAATAAACATAGACTTTACTATCATAAGTATATACAGACAAGGTATATCATCTCAAAACAAACAAAAAAGAAATAAGAAGTCCATTCCACTTGCACTTCATCTCCCAGACTAAGAGTCTGATCGAGGTGGTACCTGCTCAACTAAATAATCCACATAACGCGTGGTGAGATAAAAATCTCAGTGAATGCAAATCACATGCATGAATGCAGGGAACAGTTATCAATGTCATTCCATAAATCAAACATGAATCATAAACCAAAATCACTTAAACTTATATGCAAGTATGATGCACTCACTGCTGTGCCCAGCAGGTATGTTCTTATCTCTTTCTGGAGTTAGACCTGAGCTCAAACTACGGGAACCGGCTTTCCCGGGGACGAATCCCACCTAAACTGGACCGAAGTCGTGTTTTAAAACATAATTACATAAGTTTTACTCACAGCGCAAAGGCCGGCTTGAATTACTCATGGTCGAAACCGGCTTAAAGTGTTTCATTTAACTTAACATAATAATGCATCAATCATTCATGATAAAACAAGTTAGAAACCATACACATTTAATAGAAACACCTTTGATAGTTTCGAACCTAACTTGTAGCACAAAATGCCTATTTCAATTCTAAGTCTCAATTTATATAATACAACACCAATTTAGTTACAAGAATGTAAATTCAAACCATAATTCCTAGTAAAGAAAGGGAAAGTAAGGATTAGGGAGCATGCTTATAGAAACTACTAAGAAACCCCTAGAGAAAGTGAGTTGTACTCACCTAAACTTAGAATGGAACGAGGAAGAACGGATCCAAGGTAGTTCAATTGGTGATTCCTTGCTCAAATCTCCTCTTTCAAGCTTCAATCTACACTTCCTCTCTCTAGAATTCCAGAGCCTCTCTCTCTAGGTTAAGGTGGAGGAAGAAAAGAAGTGGAAAAATTCTGATTCTAAAATGACATTTGGGGTTTTAAGTGGATTTTCGCTCAAGCGAAATATTTTTGCTTGAGCGAATGAGACTTTTGCATGCAAAAATACGAATTTTCGCTCAAGCAAATTTGATTCGCTTGAGCGAAATTGACACAAGAAAAGTACCCTCTCTGGACGATTTTCGCTTGAGCGAAAATTGTCCAGAGAGCCTCTCCCAGACCCCTGATTTTCGCTCAAGCGAATCCAATTCACTTGAGCGAATTTCACAGCAAACTGAACTTCAAAATTTCTTTGCATAATTTGCTCAAGTGAATCCTTTTCGCTTGAGCGAAAACCATAAAATTTGGTTTTTAAACTAAGTTTTATTTCCTAATTTCTCCAACTTCTTTCCCTTAATTACCAACACATAATTCTCTGTTTTTAATCTAATGAATTATTAGAAACTCTAATTTGTGGGATGTTGCACACAGAGCTTTTCCAAATTCGTATTTCAGCTATTTATATGTTCTGATAAAATATAGCCGTTGAGAAATGTTTTGACTTTACCGTTGAGAAAGTATGAGTGATGCTCTTCGAGCCGTTGTGAAAGTAATTTCTCATGCGGTAGCTTCTGTCATTAAGCATATTATGTGTGTAGATAAATTAGTTCTGACACACTGCAAATAATATAATAATCTTGCTTTTGTCTGAGAGATTTTCCTTGATCTTCAGCAGGTTGATATTCTCTATCTTCTTCTTCTTCTTCTTCTTTTTCTTTTTCTTTCTTTCTTGTGAGAGTGAGGACATAGGATACAAAGATCCGTTAGACTTCTCCTTTTGCTCGTTGTGAGTTAGCCTCATAGCTTCTGTGAAATAGGGCATAGTAGGTGTGTAGATATAGATATTGTTCTGACACCTGGCTATTTTACTCACATATTTTCTCCGAGAGTGAAATTGCCCCTTCAGCAAGTTGGATTAGCTTCTCTCTCCTTTTTCTTTCACTGTATGAAGTCTGTTGTCTGGATAGAGATGATAATTTTATCCATTGTACTTCTCTTTTATCCTTTAAGAATTTTGCTTTTCTTCTTGTAAGGACTTCAGACTTCTGATAGCGTATTGCAGAGTTTGTGCAGATGTAACGTCCTAATTTCTCAAGTCAAGAATAAGTGTCCGTTGGAAACACTATTCCGAATTTCTGAAATTATTTCGCTTCATTTCGTGTATCGGCATACAAGCACAATTTCCTAAACAGTCCAACGTATGCTTAGGCTACCTCAACACTCAATAACACAATTCTAAACATTCCCCTAAGAGAGACAGGGAGGGACCCACACTTGGCGTGTTTAAGGTTCATAAAACTCCTACCGGAAATCCGGCAGAGTCTCCCCTGAAAACTGGACGTTTCCCAATTTCCAGATCTTCCTGAAAACCAGCAAAACACCAGTACATTTCATAATAACAGAAGCACTAATCCATTTCAGTAATAAGAGGCCTCCGTGGCCAAACCAAACATTCACATCAATCTCCTAAAATAATACAGTCCAATAACCTATAAGCATATACATATATACACAATTCTTAATCATTACATGACTTTATTAAATCTAAGCGTCCTAAGGCAACTGGCAGCTGGGGAGGCGGGAGGGTTCGCCTCGAGACTCTGACTCGTCCTCCAATGCTAAGAAATCCTTTCCTGCACAACTGAAGATGTTTTCCCATAATGTGGGATGAGACTACGTCCCAGTGAATGAGGTAACAGTGTGTGCATATGTGGAGAGGCAACACATGATATACAACACTACAACATAACTCAACTTAGACAAGTCAGAAAAGAATTCATAATGACAATCATTCCATAACAACCATATAAGCAATAATGATTATGCAAGGTTATGAACATGTCAATGCAACTAACATCCAATCTATCTACCGTACTTATTCTGAAGTGTTTCGTTATTCCTCAACACTCAGGGGGTCTTTTCACTGTCACGTGCTTTGAGCGCTCGACCATGTGACCAAGGACCGTTGTCCAGGGCCACCCTCAATATGTTTTTATCATCAAACATGCATGATTTACTTTTAATTGAGGAATCCCATATACCCCTTGGCCTAGAGGTAAACGTGATTGCCTCTCTTGCAACATGAATCCAAGGACCGGAGACAAAGTCTCAGAAACATGAGTCCAGGGATTAACCTTATTAATTCACATGAGTCCAAGGACCAGAGACAAAGTCTCAGAAACATGAGTCCAGGGACCAAAAGTCTGAGTGTGTAACATGATCAATTTAAACATGAAATCCAAGGACCTAAAATAATTCTTTTCAAACATGAAGTCCAAGGATTCAAAAGTCATTAATTTCAACATGAGGTCTAGAAGACCCAAAACTCTTCCTTTCAAAAACACGTGGTCCTAAGACCCAAATCCTTTTCTTTTTCAAAAACATGAGTAAATGATTTCATGAGGATAATAACACTTCCATAAGCATGTACATATGCATAATCAACAATTAATTTAACATTCAACATCAACAATCCAACATTCAATAAAATTTCCAATTCCTCTAACCTAGGGTTTTACCCAAAATCAAGCAATCCAAGGCAATCCATACATATCCTATTTTTAACCTCCAATAATCATATAATCAAGGCTCAATCATCCATTATACAATAAAATCCTCAAATCTCCAATTTCCTAACCTAGGGTTTGGCCAACAATTCATATATTCAATTAATCTAGCAATCAACCCTAGGTTTTGCATAAACTCATACATAATCAACTATAATAGCAAGGGGAGGAAGAATAGGGAGCATACATAGGAGAATAACTAAGAAATAAGTGAGTGAGAATCACACTCACCTCAAATGGAGAACCAAAGGGGAGGAGAAATAGAGAAATGAAGGTGGAGGAGAAAGGTGGAGTTGATCTCCAAGCCCTAGAGTGGTAGAGTTCCCCTTCAATCTTCCTCTTCTTCTTCTTCTTCTTCTTCTTCTTCTTCTTCTCTCTTTCTCTCTCTAATCTTTGCTCTCTCTCTAACCCTAATAGAAGGAAGAAGAAAATGAAAGGAAAGAAGAGGGGTGTTGTTTTATAAAAAAAATCTGACGCGCGCACGCTCAAGCATGCCCCTGGTGCAGCGCTTGAGCGTGCACAACCAAAAGCCCCGATATGATTCTGTCTCGCGCACGCTTGAGCGTGGGTCTAGCATGCCTCTCTAGCGCTTACTCTCTGCCACAGGCACGCTGAAGCGTGCTACCTGTGCGCCGCTCAAGCGCTCACTCTCTGTGACAGGCACGCTGAAGCGTTCTACATGAGCGCTTGAGCGCCCAACACCCCCTTTTGGTTCTGCCTTGCGCACGCTTGAGCGTGCGACAACCATAATCCAATTTTATGGTTTTTGATGATTTTACTCATTCCAAGCTTTTCTAACCCCCTAAACCTTTCCAAGAAACCCTGAAATCAATTCTTTATCCTCTCTAATCACCAACTACAATTTCTTTGCCCCTAAATCCTATTTCCTAACCAACTTAACATACCTAATATCTAACTTGGTATGATATACCTCTAAGGTAAACCTACGATCACTTGGGGCTTGATATTGGTTTCTTCTTCTGAATTTCCCTTAACATTCAAGGACCCTTGACTAAACCTCCTATCCTTTCTACAAATTCATTCCCACCTCCTTAGGTTCTCATTCCCCTCCTAATTCTCTTCTAGATTCTTCTTAGGCTCAGACTTTGGGATGTTACAGCAGACGTACGTGTACAGCAACGCTGACCTATCTCTGACCTCTATTTTCTTTTCTGTAATAGGTTTCTTCTTTTTCAAACAATGCTTCTTAAAAAAAGGAAAATAGCTTTTTGTTACTATTTCCTTTGTAGATGAAGGCATAAGACATTTAGATAATTTCTGGTCATTGAGGAGATGGTATTTGCCTTTGTTGAGACTTCTCGACGTTGAAGATTTATCCACGTAATCAGAGAGTTCAGAGAGTCTTCGCATCTTCAGAGTGTTGCATGACGTGTTTGGCGTCTTCTTCTTCAGAGAGTTTGAAATGCCACGTCATCATGTTCAGAGAGTATGTGTTCAGCAGGTTCAATCTTTATTACACATACTTTCAGAAGGTTGACTTGCTCCAGCATAAATTGATTCTACTTCTTTTAATCTTCTTCTGTAAATTGCATGTCTTCAGAAGGTTGGTCACTTCAGCATGTTACATGTCTTCAGAAGGTTGATCACTTGTAGAAGGTTGCTTTTCTTTTCACCAGATTCCTTTCTTTAGTGTTGCAACTTTGAGAGGAATTAGGTTCAACTCTTGTGTGCTTTCTGATTGGCGATCTTCTTGAAGACTTTCTTCACTTGCTCTGAGTTCTTCTTTTAAGCCTGTTGCTTCTTCCTTCTGCTTCTTGACTTCTTCTTTGGTTCATTAGGTTGGTCGTTTTCAGAGAGTTGCTTTAATGCTTTTCTCCTTTACAGTAGGTTGTACCTTAGCTTCAACTGTTCTTCTTATTCTTCTTTTGATTTCTTCAGTGAGTTGCTTCTTTGCAATTCCGTTCTTCATTTCCTCTTGCTCAGATTTGCTTCATCTTTCTTTGGATTGCTTCCTTAGTTGTCTGCTTGCTTAGCTTTCTTCTGATCTTCAGTAAGTCTTCCTTAACTATCTTCTTCCTTTGTTGTCTTCTTCTCTTCAGATAGATGCTTCAACCTATTACTTGAAACACAGAAGAATACCTTTCTCGGTAGAACCTGTTCTTATATAGTCTAATTTATTAATAATTAAAACCTAAGGATAATGAGTCTTAACTTAATTTGAATACTTAAATTAATTTTGAGACTCAACACTATGTTCATGTTTATGGTTGCAAGTTTGTTTTCTCATGATTCAAGTATAAATTGAGGTTGTCTTTTGTTTAGATTTCATTGTAAGATTGGAAACTTAGGTTATGGTTTATTTTTCAAGTGGCTCATGTTTATATTCATGTTCATTGTTATGTAAACATGTTCTCATAAATCATGTTCAAGTTAAAAGACAACTACTCATGTATTCAATTCATCAAGTAACTCGAGTAAAAAGAAAATCATGTTAGGCTTCGGCCATCAGGGGTCTTCGGACCATCATGTTCAAGTAATTAAGATCATGTTCATGTGGATCTAAGATCGAGTCCCAGAAGGTCTTGGGTTCGGTCACGGAAGGTTCTCTTCGGAGAATAATCCATCTTAGGGGGTGGAGAAGCTCAAGTGGTCAATGCTCCAAATCCAAGCATGAGCCAAGAGGTAAGGGTCGTAGTCGGGGTTGGAGTGTTATTCACAACGAACTGAGCACCACCGATTGATTTTGCTTGTTTTTCAGTCCTTGGCTCAAATTCCAGATCCGGGAAAGGAGGTGCTATCAAAGACTATATAGCTTATGGAATTTAATTACTATAACATGTTATAAACTTTTTTTAATATTGAGATTATTAAAATGAGCTTTAATATTGATATATGATATTTTGATGTGATAACATGTTCCCTTCATAATATGCCTTTTTTTATTGTATTTAATGCAATAATTGAAATTTTAAAAGAAATGGGGACTGTGTAATACATATCCCTTAAACATGTTGGAATTTTCATTCCAAGACCGGTTTTTTTTCTCACAATCAATTGTTTGTTGCACTCTTAAGAGTAACATCACGTAATGGACTTAAAATTCTTATATGTGATGAAGAGGGAAATTCAACGAATACTACATCAAATGTGGTTTTCAAAGAAAATTTCCAAAATTTAATTTAGGTAAGTAACCTTCTCTTTTCTTTTTCCCCATATATACTATTACTTTATATTAACTTCTACATTATTTTAACCTTAACTTTTCTTTTATCGGGATTAATCCACCTTCCTATCTCCAACAATAAGAGTTTATCTTCATAAGTTATATGCTTCATCAAATATATGTTTTTTATTCTTTTTTATAGTAACTCTTTTACCATGTATAATTTCTTCTCATACACATATTTATTACGAATTATATGCACATTCACCTTCAAATACACATTCAAACCAAATTATATTTTAAAATAATAACATTTAACTTTAAAACTTATCTGTCTAACATTCCCATTATGATCGTCCTTCGTGCATCGCACAGGCACCATGCTAGTAGGTTTAAAGTGATTGTGTTGTGGGATCTCAAATTTTAATATAATTTAAATTTATAATTATATTTATGATGTATTGGTTACTATTTTCTATAAACATATTTTTTTAATTAAAATTATAAAATTTATAATTATGTTATTTTCATTTGAAATAAAAAGTTTTTTATATCAATTTATTATATATTTATTAGAGTAAATTTCAAATTTAAGTAAATTTTTTTATTATAGATTTAAATGGATTATTTTTTATCATTATATTGCATGGGTACTATGCATAGTTAATAATATTATTGAAAAAGGATAAAAGAACATCATAATTTATAAAAATTTAAATATATTCTAACCATTTCACTAATTGATATATATAATTTATGATTATAACATAAGTTAATTTTATTAAAAAAATTCATCACCTACAAATTAATGTCAGGGGTGCAAATTCACAACATTTCATATTGATAGTCGTTTTAGGAAAATAAATTTTTTTCATAATATGAGTCGTTCTCTAGTTTCTATGTGAGTATTAATGTTAGTTTTCCATTTTTACCCTCCCACTTTTATGGGAAAAGAAACTTAAAAAACGGTGCACCACACTACTCATTAATATATTTAGGTAAAATGAAAAAAGTGTATACTAAATTAATAAGGGTAATTTAGTAAGATTACTATGTCTTTTAAGTCATTTATTATTATTCTTAATTTGTGTGTAGAAACCTTAAACGACTGTCAAAATGAAATGGAGGGAGTACTGTGCTAGTATTTTATAATTCCCAAGTTTTGGTCGGCCTGCAAGACAGATAAAACAACTCCTTGGAGTTGGACTTGGTCACTTTGATGGCGCATGGCCTGAGTGAATCATGGTACATGGCTACATGCTCATGCCGTCATCTATGTCTTGGCACAATATCTGAAGGTGACACGTGATTGGGCCACGTGGCACGGAGTGTCGACTAGGTGGCAAAACACGAAAAATATCTTGTGGGATGCAAAGCTGTACCACCAGATATTTCTTAGCTGCGTTACCGCATCCCAGCCACTAACTATCCCACGTGTTCACAAATGATTAGTTTTCCTCTCCTCCTGTGTGATGGAATATGTTCAGGTTCGACCACCTTGTTTTGACATCTGTTACACACTCGCAATAAATTTACAAAGGTTTAATTAGTTTTTTTTTGTGGCTTCTACGGTGCAACTCCCAGTACCACTTCTTTTTTACCTATGATAGGCGGTTGTAATTAGTCACTAGATAAAAACAAAATGAGTTTAAGGTGTCGTTTAACGTGAGTTTACTAATTTTTAGTATAACTAGTGACTCGTCTTTTCTAGCCATTAAATTTAATATTAATTTAATGAATGATTTTGATGAGTTATTGGCAAATTGTTCTCATATTGATGTTTAAAAAAGATTTTTTATTGAGATATGGAGGCATGATAATTAAACCCGAATCTATCGACCCGCCCTCGTTCCGATTTTGATGGGGAAAACCCGCTTTGACCGGGTTTAAGTAAAACCCGACTCCGAACCCGCCCCATCTTTAACGAGGACGGGGAGGATTTGGGGGTCCAAGAACCCACCCCGCCCCGATATACTAATTAAATAATTTTAGTTATACTAATAATTAAATAATAAAGGTAAACTTATATATTTTGCTTAAAATATAATATAGTTCTTAAGTTTCTTATTTTTTTTAGGATTATCAATGTTTATATTTACATATTATTTGAATTAGAATATATTAGATATATATAATTTATTTAAAAACATGTATTTAAGTTATAAAAAATAGAGAAAAATTAAAAAATGAGAAGGTGAAATCCCCGCGGGTTTCCCCGAACTCGACGGGGACCCGCGAGGATGGGGTTGGGTTTCATAATTTCATACCCGTTATCTTTAAACTCGAACCCGAACCCAACTTGACTTTTACGGTGGCGGGGATGGGGATAGCAAAACCCGCCCCCGCCCCGCCCCGTTGCCATGCCTAATGGTGTTTTTCTGTGTTAGATCTTCATCGACCTCCGCCTCTACGCGAAGCCCTCCTCCACTACATCTGCTTTAACACCGCGTTGCCCTCCATCGCATCTCCCTCAAACACCGCGTCACTGCCATCAAATTCTACCCCAGTGGCAACCTCATCGCCTTTGCCACTAAAAAACTCATCCAGATCTGCGCTCTCCTGCCTCCCGCAAGGTATACTTCCCCTCCGAGCTGGTTCTAACCTTCATCAGTGACACTCGAAAGTAGAAGCACCATGGAGTTACTCTCGTAGTTGGTGCAGAGCTGCTTGCATGTCAATCGCAACTGAGTAACCTTAGCCAATCTATGTCACAACTTCTATTGTCGTCCTTGCCAAATTCTTGGTGGGGAGTGTGTTCAGAGACCACGGGGAGTCCCTGTATAACGTCCTAATTTCTTGATTCAAGAATAATGCTCGTTGGAGACACTATTCTCAAATTTCTGAAATTATTTCGTGCCATTACCGATATCCATACATACACACTCATCAAACGCTTAAGTAATTCCAACGCCTAAGTTGAATACATTATACATTCTACATACATATCAGAGTCCCTCTGCCACTTAGTGGCTTAACGTATACAATCAATCTACATAGTTCCCACTTAACGCAACATTATACAAATTGAAAGACATCCAAATCCCTTGTTGGGTCTAGACTAGCATTGGGGGTGGAATACTCCACTCTACGAACTTCAATCCTCCCTCCAAGCTTTCAGCGAAACCGTCCTGCATACATAACTAAAATGTATCCCTGTAACGTGGGGTGAGACTATGGTCTCAAAGAGCAAAGCATGCAACATGCAGTGTGGGGAAAATAGTCATATGCAATGCAACACCCAACACAATTCATAAGACATACATAACTATTCTAATCACTTTGAATCATCATATCATGTTTAACCCAATTGGCATATCATATAAATTTAGCTCAACACTTAGTAACTTGTCAGGATAGGAAACTTAAACATAGAAGCACATGATCGACATAACCAAACCGACGGGCTATGGCGCTTACGCCCTCAACTGGATCACGACTAGGCGCAACTGCCCTAAACTAAATCACGACTAGGCGCATACGCCCTCAACTGAACTCGCCGCATACGCCCTCATCTGAACTGTGACTCGGCGCACACGCCCTCAACTGATCTGTGACTCGGCGCATACGCCCACATCTGAACTTGGCGCACACGCCCTCAACTTATCTGTGACTCGGCGTACGCCCACATCTGTGACTCGGCGCATACGCCCAAATTTGAACTGTGACTCGGCGCACACTCCCACATCTGAACTCGGCGCACACGCCCTCAACTGATCTCGACGCA
Organism: Sesbania bispinosa; assembly: GCA_026901365.1. Lineage (NCBI taxonomy): Eukaryota > Viridiplantae > Streptophyta > Magnoliopsida > Fabales > Fabaceae > Sesbania > Sesbania bispinosa. The sequence continues at coordinate 106,409 of QLOH01000018.1, forward strand.
TACGCCCTCGACACTTAGGTGAAGCTTTACATAGAACATTAATCAACTACACTTCCTTTTCATACTCTAGGAATTACATTCATTTAACACTAGAAAAAACCGCCAAACCTATCAATTAGGGCAACCATCATCATCTTAATTACCAATCAACCATCAATTCCACATATATTCCCAAAATCCCCAAATTCTCTACCCTAGGGTTCACATGCAATCCCATAATCAACTCAAACCTTGCATATCATATAATTCCAACCACAAATCAACATTCACAAACTAAAAGGGAAGAGGAATAGGAGAATAAGGGTCATAATCGAAGCATATACATGATGTAGTGGAAGTGTGTGAGCTTCACTCACCTCAAAGAAGTAAAAAGGGAAGAGGAAGGACGTTGGGGAAGATTGCGATGAAGATCCTTGGCTCCTCCTTCTTCTCCTTGGCTCCAAGAACTCCTTCTTTCTCTAGGAATCTCCTTCTCTCTCTAAGACGAAACAAGAATGGGGAAGAATGAACAATCTCGTGCCCTAAACCGTGTTTTTAAGCCTGTAAGTGGATTCTTGCTCAAGCGAAGCATTCTCGCTTGAGCGAAATGCTCGAGATCATCTTCCCTTTCTCATTCTCGCTTGAGCGAGAAACGCTCGCTTAAGTGAGAATGGACCAGAAAATAACCCCTCTCTGGAAGATTCTCCCTTGAGCGAGAGCCATTTCGTTTGAGCGAAAAACGTCCAGAGAGCACTCCAAACTCCCCTGATTCTCGCTTGAGAGAGACCATCCTCGCTTAAGCGAGAAATGCAGAATTGCATTTTCTCCCTTTTTACTGCAAAACTCGCACAAGCGAGCCATTCTAGCTTGAGCGAGAATGTTGAAACTTGCTTTTCTTGGCTAAGTCTTTTAATCTTTTACCCAATTAATTCCTCACACTATACTAAGACCTTTACATGTAAATTACCTTTCTTATAAGTCATTATTATGAAATAATGGGATGTTACAATTCTACCTCCCCTTAAATAAATTTTGCCCTCAAAATTTGCCATATGAATCCTCCGACTCTTCAGTCGCTTACCTCCTCCCTACATCTCAAGGTACTCCTAAGGGTCCTTTCTACATTCTCTTTTCATCTAGTGCTCTCACTCGCCTTACCTCTACTCTAACATCTCCCCCTCGACCTCGAATCGAACATGTCTCCCCTCTAGTGAGTACTGTCTATTATATTCCTTCACTTATGTCTTATTAAATTTTGGTTTGTTCTAGACAAGATTCCTACTTCGATCCATGTGAATCGTCCTATTCTTACTTCTACCAATGTCTGGAAAGGTACCTAGTCAATCGAATCTTGGCTCGAACTAACAATCCAACCCACACAAACAAGGCATAACATTTCATTCAATCATGTAGGTAATTCAGACATCACAGTCACTTAAACAATTCATACATTACAATCAATTCAAACAACCTTCATCCTCAAGACTGAAGGTCAAGCAAACAACACTCTCCTTACTCACTAGGGAGCCTATTCATTTTAGTTTCCTCTACATGTGTCTCATGTCCACTAGGACCCAAGGGTGACATTCTATAAGATTTCTAAGGCGGAAGTCTTACTCTAAAAAATGGACCTATGTCATACTCCCTTCATCTAATAAGTGGGTGGCTCTAACCTTGTTAGGGAAATGCCCCAATTCCCTTAACGAGGTATCTTGTTCACGTCACTAACAATAATCCCGTGTACAAGACATCCAATAGAGGGGTGATCAGTCCCTATACAGGTCACGGGGTACAGTGGGATCATAGTGAGTCACAGGCATCTAACTTAACCACAGTCCAATTAGATTGAACTGCTCTGATACCATAATGTAACATCCTAATTTCTTGATTCAAGAATAATGCCAGTTGGAGACACTATTCTCAAATTTCTGAAATTATTTCGCACCATTACCGATATCCATACATACACACTCGTCACACGCTTAAGTAATACCAACGCTTATCTAAGCGGAATACATTATACATTCTACATACATATCAGAGTCCATCTGCCACTTAGTGGCTTAACGTATACAATCAATCTACATAGTTCCCACTTAACGCAACATTATACAAATTGAAAGACTTCGAAATCCCTTGTTGGGTCTAGATTAGCACTGGGGGTGGAATACTCCACTCTACGAACTTCAATCCTCCCTCCAAGCTTTCAGTGACACCGTCCTGCATACATAACTAAAATGTGTCCCCGTAACGTGGGGTGAGACTATGGTCTCAGCGAGCAAAGCATGCAACATGCAGTGTGGGGAAAATAGTCATATGCAATGCAACACCCAACACAATTGATAAGACATACATAACTATTCTAATCACTTTGAATCATCACATCATGTTTAACCCAATTGGCATATCATATAAATTTAGCTGAACACTTAGTAACTTGTCAGGATAGGAAACTTAAACATAGAAGCACATGATCGACATAACCGAGCCGACGGGCTATGGCGCTTACGCCCTCAACTGGATCATGACTAGGCGCAACCGCCCTCAACTAAATCATGACTAGGCGCATACGCTCTCAACTGAACTCGCCGCATACGCCCTCATATGAACTGTGACTCGGCGCACACACCCTCAACTGATCTGTGACTCGGCGCATACGCCCACATCTGAACTGTGACTCGACGCACACACCCACATCTGAACTCGGCTCACACGCCCTTAACTGATCTCGGCGCCCACGACCTCGACACATAGGTGAAGCTTTACATAAAATATTAATCAACTACACTTCCTTTTCATACTCTAGGAATTACATTCATTTAACACTAGAGAAAACCGCCAAACCTATCAATTAGAGCAACCATCATCATCAAAATTACCGATCAACCATCAATTCCACATATATTCCCAAAATCCCCAAATTCTCTACCCTAGGGTTCACATACAATCTCATAATCAACTCAAACCTTGCATATCATATAATTCCCACCATAAATCAACATTCACAAACTAAAAGGGAAGAGGAACAGGAGAATAGGGGTCATAATCGAAGCATATACATGATGTAGTGTAGGTGTGTGAGCTTCACTCACCTCAAAGAAGCTAAAAGGGAAGAGGAAGGATGTTGGGGAAGGTTGGCGACGAAGATCCTTGGCTCCTCCTTCCTCTCCTTGGCTCCAAGAACTCCTTCTCTCTCTAGGAATCTCCTTCTCTCTCTAAGACGAAACAAGAATGGGGAAGAATGAACAATCTCGAGCCCTAAATCGTGTTTTTAAGCCTGTAAGTGGATTCTCGCTCAAGCGAAGCATTCTCGCTTGATCGAAATGCTCGACATCATCTTCCCTTTCTCATTCTCGCTTGAGCGAGAAATGCTTGCTTAAGCGAGAATGGACCAGAAAATGACCCCTCTCTTGACGATTCTCGCTTGAGCGAGAGCCATTTCGCTTGAGCGAAAAATGTCCAGAGAACACTCCAAACTCCCCTAATTCTCGCTTGAGCGAGGCCATCCTCGCTTAAGCGAGAAATGCAGAATTGCATTATCTCCCTTTTTACTGCATAAATCGCTCAAGCGAGCCATTCTGGCTTGAGCGAGAATGTTGAAACTTGCTTTTCTTGCCTAAGTCTTTTAATCTTTTACCCAATTAATTCCTCACACTATACTAAGAGTCATTATTATGAAATAACGGGATGTTACAATTCTACCCCCCTTAAATAAATTTTGCCCTCAAAATTTGCCATATGAATCCTCCGACTCTTCAGTCGCTTACCTCCTCCCTACATCTCAAGGTACTCCTAAGGGTCCTCTCTACATTCTCTTTTCATCTAGTGCTCTCACTCGCCTTACCTCTACTCTAACATCTCCCCCTCGACCTCGAATCGAACATGTCTCCCCTCTAGTGAGTACTGTCTATTATATTCCTTCACTTATGTCTTAATAAATTTTGGTTTGCTCTAGACAAGATTCCTACTTCGATCCATGTGAATCATCCTATTCTTACTTCTACCAATGTCTGGAAAGGTACCTAGTCAATCGAATCTTGGCTCGAACTAACAATCCAACCCACACAAACAAGGCATAACATTTCATTCAATCATGTAGGTAATTCAGACATCACAGTCACTTAAACAATTCATACATTACAATCAATTCAAACAACCTTCATCCTCAAGACTGAAGGTCAAGCAAACAACACTCTCCTTACTCACTAGGGAGCCTATTCATTTTAGTTTCCTCTACGTGTGTCTCGTGTCCACTAGGACCCAAGGGTGACATTCTATAAGATTTCTAAGGCGGAAGTCTTACTCTAAAAAATGGACCTATGTCATACTCCCTTCATCTAATAAGTGGGTGGCTCTAACCTTGTTAGGGAAATGCCCCAATTCCCTTAACGAGGTATCCTGTTCACGTCATTAACCATACTCCCGTTTACAACGCATCCAATAGAGGGGTGATCAATCCCTATACTGGTTACGGGGTACAGTGGGATCATAGTGAGTCACGAGCAACTAACTTAACCATAATCCAACTGAATTAAACTGCTCTGATACCATAATGTAACGTCCTAATTTTTTTGATTCAAGAATAATGCCCGTTGGAGACACTATTCTCAAATTTCTGAAATTATTTCGCGCCATTACCGATATCCATACATACACACTCATCAAACGCTTAAGTAATTACAACGCTTACCTAAGCTGAATACATTATACATTCTACATACATATCAGAGTCCATCTGCCACTTAGTGGCTTAACGTATACAATCAATCTACATAGTTCCCACTTAACGCAACATGATACAAATTGAAAGACATCCAAATCCCTTGTTGGGTCTAGACTAGCACTGGGGGTGGAATACTCCACTCTACGAACTTCAATCCTCCCTCCAAGCTTTCAGTGAAACCTTCCTGCATACATAACTAAAATGTATCTCCGTAACGTGGGGTGAGACTATGGTCTCAGCGAGCAAAGCATGCAACATGCAGTGTGGGGAAAATAGTCATATGCAATGCAACACCCAACACAATTCATAAGACATACATAACTATTCTAATCACTTTGAATCATCACATCATGTTTAACCCAATTGGCATATCATATAAATTTAGCTCAACACTTAGTAACTTGTCAGGATAGGAAACTTAAACATAGAAGCACATGATCAGCATAACCCAGCCGACGGGCTATGGCGCTTACGCCCTCAACTGGATCATAACTAGGCGCAACCGCCCTCAACTAAATCATGACTAGGCGCTTACGCCCTCAACTGAACTCGACGCATACGCCCTCATATGAACTGTGACTCGGCACACACACCCTCAACTGATCTGTGACTCGGCGCATACGCCCACATCTGAACTCGGCGCATACGCCCACATCTGAACTGTGACTCGGCGCATACGCCCATATCTGAACTTGGCGCACACGCCCTCAACTTATCTGTGACTCGGCTCATACGCCCACATCTGTGACTCGGCGCAGATGCCCATATCTGAACTGTGACTCGGCGCACACGCCCACATCTGAACTCGGCGCACACGCGCTCAACTGATCTCATCGCATACGCGCTCGACACATAGTTGAAGCTTTCATAGAACATAATTCAACTACACTTCCTTTTCATACTCTAGGAATTACATTCATTTAAAAATAGCAAAAACCGCCAAACCTTTCAATTAGGGCAACCATCTTCATCATAATTACCAATCAACCATCAATTCCACATATATTCCCAAAATCCCCAAATTCCCTGCCCTATGGTTCACATAGAATCTCATAATCAACTCAAACCTTGCATATCATATAATTCCAACCATAAATCAACATTCAAAAACTAAAAGGGAAGAGGAATAGGAGAATAGGGGACATAATCGAAACATATACATGATGTAGTGGAGGTGTGTAAGCTTCACTCACCTCAAAGAAGCTAAAAGGGAATAGGAAGGACGTTGGGGAAGATTGGCGATGAAGATCCTTGGCTCCTCCTTCTTCTCCTTGGCTCCAAGAACTCCTTCTCTCTCTAGGAATCTCCCTATCTCTCTAAGACGAAACAAGAATGAGGAAGAATGAACAATCCTGTGCCCTAAACCGTGTTTTTTAAGCCTATAAGTGGATTCTCGCTCAAGCGAAGCATTCTCACTTGAGCGAAATGCTCGAGATCAGCTTCCCTTTCTCATTCTCGCTTGAGCGCGAAACGCTCGCTTAAGCGAGAATGGACCAGAAAATGACCCCTCTCTGGACGATTCTCCCTTGAGCGAGAGCCATTTCGCTTGAGCGAAAAACGTCCAGAGAGCACTCCAAACTTCCCTGATTCTCGCTTGAGCGAGACCATCCTCGCTTAAGCGAGAAATGCAGAAACTGCATAACTCGCTCAAGTGAGCCATTCTGGCTTGAGCGAGAATGTTGAAACTTGCTTTTCTTGTCTAAGTCTTTTAATCTTTTACCCAATTAATTCCTCACACTATACTAAGACCTTTACATGTAAATTTCCTTTCTTATAAGTCATTATGATGAAATAACGGGATGTTACAATTCTACCCCCCTTAAATAAATTTTGCCATCAAAATTTGCCATATGAATCCTCCGAATCTTCAGTCGCTTACCTCCTCCCTACATCTCAAGGTACTCCTAAGGGTCCTCTCTACATTCTCTTTTCATCTAGTGCTCTCACTCGCCTTACCTCTACTCTAACATCTCCCCCTCAACCTCGAATCGAACATGTCTCCCCTCTAGTGAATATTGTCTATTATATTCCTTCAGTTATGTCTTAATAAAATTTGGTTTGCTCTAGACAAGATTCCTACTTCGATCTATGTTAATCGTCCTAGTCTTACTTCTACCAAAGTCTGGAAAGGTACCTAGTCAATCGAATCTTGGCTCGAACTAACAATCCAACCCACACAAACAAGGCATAACATTTTATTCAATCATGTAGGTTATTCAGACATCACATTCATTTAAACAATACACACATTACAATCATTTCAAACAACCTTCATCCTCAAGACTCAAGGTCAAGCAAACAACACTCTCCTCACTCACTAGGGAGTCTATTCATTTTAGTTTCCTCTATGTGTGTCTCGTGTCCACTAGGACCTAAGGGTGACATTCTATAAGATTTCTAAGGTGGAAGTCTTACTCTCGAAAATGGACCTATGTCATACTCCCTTCATCAAATAAGTGGGTGGCTCTAACCTTGTTAGGGAAGTGCCCCAATTCCCTTAACGAGGTATCCTGTTCACATCACTAACCATAATCCCGTGTACAACGCATCCAATAGAGGGGTGATCAGTCCCTATACAGGTCACGGGGTACAGTGGGATCATAGTGAGTCACGGGAAACTAACTTAACCACAGTCCAATTGGATTGAACTGCTCTGATACCATAATGTAACGTCCTAATTTCTTGATTCAAGAATAATGCCCGTTAGAGACACTATTCTCAAATTTCTAAAATTATTTCGCGCCGTTACCGATATCCATACATACACACTCATCAAACGCTTAAGTAATTCCAACGCTTACCTAAGCTGAATACATTATAGATTCTACATACATATCAGAGTCCATCTGCTACTTAGTGGCTTAACGTATACAATCAATCTACATAGTTCCCACTTAACGCAATATTATACAAATTGAAAGACATCAAAATCCCTTGTTGGGTCTAGACTAGCATTGGGGGTGGAATACTCCACTCTACGAACTTCAATCCTCCCTCCAAGCTTTTAGCGAAACCGTCCTGCATACAAACTAAAATGTATCCTCGTAATGTGGGGGTGAGGCTATGGTCTCAGCGAGCAAAGCATGCAACATGCAGTGTGGGGAAATTAGTCATATGCAATGCAACACCCAACACAATTCATAAGACATACATAACTATTCTAATCACTTTGAATCATAACATCATATTTAACCCAATTGGCATATCATCTAAATTTAGCTCAACACTTAGTAACTTGTCAGGATAGGAAACTTAAACATAGAAGCACATGATCGGCATAACCCAGCCGACGGGCTATGGCGCTTTCGCCCTCAACTGGATCATGACTAGGCGCAACCGCCCTCAACTAAACCATGACTAGGCGCATACGCCCTCAACTGGACTCGTCGCATACACCCTCATCTGAACTGTGACTCGGCGCACACGCCCTCAACTGATCTGTGACTCGGCGCATACGCCCACATCTGAACTTGGCGCATACGCCCACATCTGAATTGTGACTCGGTGCATAGCCCACATCTGAGCTTGGCGCACACGCCCTCAACTTATCTGTGACTCGGTGTATACACCCACATCTGAACTGTGACTCGGCGCACACGCCCACATCTGAACTCGGCGCACACGCCCTCAATTGATCTCGGCGCATACGCCCTCGACACATAGGTGAAGCTTTTCATAGAACATTAATCAACTACACTTCCTTTTCATACTCTAGGAATTTCATTCATTTAACACTAGCAAAAACCGCCAAACCTATCAATTAGGGCAACAATCATCATCATAATTACCAATCAACCATCAATTCCACATATATTCCCAAAATCCCCAAATTCTCTACCCTAGGGTTCACATACAATCTCATAATCAACTCAAACCTTGCATATCATATAATTCCAACCGTAAATCAACATTCACAAACTAAAAGGGAAAAGGAATAGGAGAATAGGGGTCATTATCGAAGCATATACATGATGTAGTGGAGGTGTGTGAGCTTCACTCACCTCAAAGAAGCTAAAAGGGAAGAGGAAGGACGTTGGGGAAGATTGGCGATGAAGATCCTTGGCTCCTCCTTCTTCTTCTTGGCTCCAAGAACTCCTTCTCTCTCTAGGAATCTCCTTCTCTCTCTCTAAGACGAAACAAGAATGGGGAAAATCGAACAATCTCGTGCCTTAAACCGTGTTTTTAAGCCTGTAAGTGGTTTCTCGCTCAAGCGAAGCATTCTCGCTTGAGCGAAATGCTCGAGATCAGCTTCCCTTTCTCATTCTCGCTTGAGCGAGAAACCCTCGCTTAAGTGAGAATGGACCAGAAAATGACCCCCTCTCTGAACGATTCTTGCTTGAGCGAGAGCCATTTCGCTTGAGCGAAAAACGTCCAGAGAGCACTCCAAACTCCCCTGATTCTCGCTTGAGCGAGGCCATCCTCGCTTAAGCGAGAAATTCATACTGCATAACTCGCTCAAACGAGCCATTCTGGCTTGAGCGAGAATGTTGAAACTTGCTTTTCTTGTCTAAGTCTTTTAATCTTTTACCCAATTAATTCCTCACACTATACTAAGACCTTTACATGTAAATTGCCTTTCTTATAAGTCATTATTATGAAATAACGGGATGTTACACCCTGGGTCCAAGATTTTGAAGGGAATCGGGTCAGGGTGCAGCGGAATAAATGGATTCCCTCCCTTGTTATGAACGTTAATGCGAAAACACGAATTAAGGCATGAAACATAATGACATACCTTATGAGGATTGTAAATGAGGCAATAGCAGCCACGTCTCTAGTGGTGTCCACGCCAACAGCCAAACTAGGAAACCCTCCTCAACTCTGCTAGTAGCGTTTTGAGAGTAAGAGTGACTGCTCATCTGTACAGGGTAATGCATCTTATGCTATATTTATAGAGTGGTCACTAGGGTTTTACCCCTCACTTTATTAATCCTAACATATATGGGCCTGGCCCATTATGTTATAATCCTAATCATATTAGAATTAATATCTTTCTTAGCGGCTTGTTGTATGCATGTGACCCAATAGGCTTTTAATCAAGTATCTGAATGAGGGGGAGAATAATTTTCTCTTAAGAATGTCTCATTACAAATAATTTTAATTTTCAGATATTTGTTAGTCATATCAAATTTGTCATCATTAAAAGGGGGGAGAATGTTGAGTCTCAATATAAATTAAGTATTCAATTTAAATCAAGACTCTTAACCCTTTGTTTTAATGATTAACAAATTTGATTGAATAGAAACAGATTCTACTGAGAAAGGTAGTTTGTCTTTAATGTTTCAGGAACTCTGAAAAGAACATATCTTCAAGCTGTAGCAACTACCAAAAGGATTGATCAACATGCTGAAGAATTGAAAGCAACTATTTAACAACCTGCTGATAGTATGTGCGTAGCAAAATCTGTACATGCTGAACACATACTCTCTGAATTATCATGATGACGTGGCAACCTAAGTCTGCTGAAATGTAAGACTCTCTGAAGTGTTTGAATTTACTGAAGATCTATCCAACCTTCTGAAGAGTTGCATCATCTATGAGAAGAAGACTTACTGAAGACGTTCAACGTAAAATCTGCCAAAGTCAAGAGATACTCTGCACAAAAGATTTAAAGGTCTCTAAACGTCTTCTACAAGCAACTATGAAGAGGCTATCTACAAAAGTTCTTTCCGCACTCTCTAAATCATAGTACATGAAAAAGAACTTTTTATACCTGCTGTGAAGTACACTGTGTACAAAAAAGTAAGGACTGTGCCACTGTTACCTACTCTCTGCTACACCTGCTCTACAAGCTATCAAAAGCCATAGGCCACCTCTCAACGGTAACCAAGCTAACCTCAACGGCTATTTCTCCAGACTCTATAAATAGCTTCTCACAAGAACTTGAATGTGTCGGCCATATTCTCCAAAAGAAATATTATGAAACTGCTGACCAACTAGAAGGAGCTAGAGCACAATGTAGAAAACACTTATGAGAAAGCTCCGGAGAGCAGAGTAAAGAAGAAAAGAGAGACAAAGAAAGCTTGAAATTTTTTAAGAGAAGCTCTCCAAAAGAAAAGAAGAAAAGTCTCAGAGAAAGAGTGATTTAGCTACCTCAAAGAGAAAAATACTTTCAAACCTAAACACTATGTTATTTCAAATTTCCTTGTACTTAGATTTCATTTCATATATCCTGAGTTATACTCAGTAATCCCTTTGTACAAGAAGAACCTAAGTTTATGTTTCTTAGAAACTTAAACTTAGTTTAAATTGTAAACACTATCAAGTGTCTGAGATCCTGGAGAGGCTTGGTGGAAGAAAGAATACTCGCTGAGACTGGAGAGGCTTAACTATAAAGAATACTTGTTTGATCCTCGAGAGGCTTGACTGTAAAAGAATACTGCATGAGTTGCCTGGAGAGGAAGTTGAGAACAAAGAATACTTGTTACAGCCTGGAGATGTTGGGTGAACAAAGAATACTGCATGAGTTGCCTAGAGAGGCAATTGAGAACAAAGAATACTTGTCAGGCCTAGAGAGGCCAGGTGTGTAAATAATACTCGGTTGTAATCTTGCGGGATTAGTGGAAAATCCAGTGGTGGTTTGCCCTAGGACTAGATGTAGCTCACTGGGTTAGTGGGTGAACCAGTATAAATCTATGTGTTAAGTTTCTCTTCCCTCAACTCTTTACTTTCCGCTGCTATATGTTTTTATCTAACAAAGGAGGGTTTAAGAAAAGTTGTTTTAATAATCAGAGCAGAAAAACAATCTTTTATTTAAGAGAAATTAATTTCAAAAAGGTTTTTATTCAACCTTCTGAGTTGCATCAGCAAGTTGAAACTCCCAGTTTCGGAAGGTTGATCAAATATTCTCAAATCAGTTTTGCTTGATTCGAAAGGTTTTCCAGAAAATCTGTAAAGATGTTTAAACACTATTCAACCCCCCTTCTAGTGTTTCGTGTGGTCCTAACAGTTGGTATCAGAGCTCACCTTCGGGTTGAGCATCTAACAAGTGTTGAAGGAGTAGATTCTAATGGAAACCTCAACAAATATTCTTAATAAGGGAAGGAAAACTCCATGAAGAATGGATGAGTGGAGAACTAAGAGAAAAAAGGTGTACATGAGGAAAGCATCAATCTGCTGAAGCAATTCGGAAAGCAACGTTAAGTCTCAATCTTACTCAGACTTCATCCTACGGTAACATCATTCCTATCTTAGACTCTCTGAAAATTTATTGCTTGAATGATGTGTACTCTCTGAATTATCTTGATTGATGTCTTTGTGATAATCCTTCTGAACCATATATGTGCTGAAAAATTATTTTAAAAACAATTATTTTTCTAAGAAATTTGAAAAGCTTTAAGTTCAACCGTTTTTGAAAATTGACAAAAACCGGCTCTTGGCAACTAATGGCATATCATTTGGCCATTCAAAGCGGCACGACGCACGACTCTCCATGTCTACGCAGTTTTTGTAACCGCTATCTTCAATGCTTCAAATGTGCCTATTTATAGAAATTGAGAAATCATCATAAGGACTACACTTTCCCTACAATCAAGAAAATCCTATAAGCATCTAAGAGAACTCTCTCTCTCTCTCTCCAAGAACTTCAAGAGTTTCTCAAGTCCTAAACGTCCACACCCATGGCTGATGAATCTGATGCCTCATGCGCCACTGCTCCAACTTCCTTTGATAAACGAATCATTCCCACTAAGGCGGTTAATCTCTATGAATTTGATGAGGCTGGATACAATATCTCTGAGTACTTTGAGGCAGTAGGATGGATCCCATTCTTCAACAATATTTCCTCTCCATGGCATGAGGAAAGTGTTCTGGAATTCTGGAACAACTATGAAGTTATTTCAGAAGACCACTCTACAGGAATCAAAACTACTATAATGGGGAGATCACTTTTTGTGGACTGCAAGCTGCTGGCGGAAGTGATTGGCGTTCCTACCAAGGAAAACTTGTTTGTCAAAACTGGGAAACCTATCATGGAGGCCTTCTGATATTTAATCAAATGTTGTTCGGGGGGAGACGTTTCCCTCCGATTGAGAATTCCCAACTTCTGGAAACCCCCCAGAGTCCTTCTTGTTGTTCTTAACTGTTGTATCCTTCCAAAAGGAAGTAATAATATCAAAGAACTTGAAAGGTTTGTGGTAGGGAACTTTCTAATAAAGAAGAAGATCAATTTGCCATGGATCCTTCTCTATCAAATAATTTTCAGAAAAGATTTGGAAGTTGAGGACCTCTTCCCCCACAATACCTTAATTATGAAGATTCTGATTCATAAAGGCTTTCCAATGAACGGACTCCATAATCAATCGCCTCCTTCTTTCTTCACTCCTGTTGATTATGAACAAATGAAGGGTATGATCTCTGAGGAGGTTGAAGAAAAGAAGACGTAGCTAGGACTTCTGAAAATCCTCCTGCATCACCTCCGGTCAGAAGAAGAAGAACCAGGATCTCACGTCCTCTTAGTGCTCATGGAAGGATAAAGAAGGTGTTTTGGGCCTATAACTTGAGAAGGCTACATGCTCATGTCGATCGGATAGCAAAGAAGTTGAAGAAAACTCAAAAGGAGTTACTGAAGCTAAAGGCAGAGAAGGATGGTGCCAATGCTGCTGAGACTGAGCCTGTTGATAGCCATTAATTCTTCAAGGAACCATATCAAAGTTTTTGTCATTTTGTTTTAAAACACTTGTTCAAACATTTTACTAAATGAAAGAACTTTTCGACTTCTCTAACAGACTCTCATTTTATGACTCTGTATGTGCTATTTAATGCTGCTTAATTTATGAATTCGCTGAATTTAATTATTGGCTGCTTGCATTTATTACTCTCACACTTAACCGTCCTATTTAATCACCTAATCAGTTTCTCATGCTTAAGTTGTTTGAACCCTTTTAAATAATGACAAAGGGGGAGAAATACAACTAATAAATAACAAAGTGAAATATATCTAAGTTTTATTTCGAAAGGGAAGTTGCAAATTAAATCTTGTGTTAAGGGGGAGTTTCAGATTCAATCAAGTATCTGAATGAGGGGGAGAATAATTTTCTCTTAAAAATGTCTCATAACAAATAATTTTAATTTTCAGATATTTGTTAGTCATATCAAATTTGTCATCATTAAAAAGGGGGAGAATGTTGAGTCTCAATATAAATTAAGTATTCAATTTAAATCAAGACTCTTTACCCTTGATTTTAATGATTAACAAATTTGATTGAATAGAAAAAGATTCTACTTAGAAAGGTAGTTTGTCTTTGATGTTTCAGGAACTCTGAAAAGAACATATCTTCAAGCTGAAGCAACTACCAAAAGGATTGATCAACATGCTGAAGAATTGAAAGCAACTATTTAACAACCTGCTGATAGTATGTGCGTACCGAAATCTGTACATGCTAACACATACTCTCTGAATTATCATGATGACGTGGCAACCTAAGTCTGCTGAAATGTAAGACTCTCTGAAGTGTTTGAATTTTCTTGAAGATTTATCCAACCTTCTGAAGAGTTGTATCATCTATGAGAAGAAGACTTACTGAAGACGTTTGAACGTAAAATCTTCCAAAGTCAAGAGATACTCTGCACAAAAGATTTAAAGGTCTCTAAACGTCTTCTACAAGCAACTATGAAGAGGCTATCTACAAAAGTTCTTTTTGCGCTCTCTGAATCATTGTACATGAAAAAGAACTTTTATGCCTGCTGTGAAGTACATTGTGTACAGAAAAAGTAAGGACAGTGCCACTGTTACCTACTCTCTGCTACACCTGCTCTACAAGCTATCAAAAGCCATAGGCCACCTCTCAACGGTAACCAAGCTAACCTCAACGACTATTTCTCCAGACGCTATAAATAGCTTCTCACAAGAACTTGAAGGTATCGGCCATATTCTCTAAAAGAAATATTATGAAACTGCTGACCAACTAGAAGGAGCCATAGCATAATGTAGAAAACAAAGATGTGAAAGCTCCGAGAGCAGAGTAAAGAAGAAAAGAGAGACAAAGAAAGCTTGAAAGATTTAAGAGAAGCTCTCCAAAAGAATAGAAGAAAAGTCTCAGAGAAAGAGTGATTTAGCTACCTCAAAGAGAAAAAATACTTTCAAAGCTAAACACTCTGTTATTTCAAATTTCCTTGTACTTAGATTTCATTTCATGTATACTGAGTTATACTCAGTAATCCCTTTCTACAAGAAGAACCTAAGTTTATGTTTCTTAGAAACTTAAATTAGTTTAATTGTAAACACTATCAAGTGTCTGAGAGCCTAGAGAGGTTTGGTGGAAGAAAGAATACTCGCTGAGCCTGGAGAGGCTTGACTGTAAAAGAATACTTGTTTGAGCTTGGAGAGGCTTGACTGTAAAAGAATACTGCATGAGTTGCCTCGAGAGGCAGTTGAGAACAAAGAATACTTGTTACAGCTTGGAGAGGCTGGGTAAACAAAGAATACTGCATGAGTTTCCTAGAGAGGCAGTTGAGAACAAAGAATACTTGTCGGGCCTGGAGAGGCCAGGTGTGCAAATAATACTCAGTGTAATCTTGCGGGATTAGTTTTAAATCTAGTTTTGTTTGCCCTGGGACTGGATGTAGCTCACTGGGTTAGTTGGTGAACCAGTATAAATCTTTGTGTTAAGTTCTCTCTTCCCTCAACTCTTTACTTTCTGTTGCTATCTGTTTTTATCTAACAAAGGAGGGTTTAAGAAATGTTGTTTTAATAATCAGATCAGAAAAGCAATCTTTTATTTAAGATAAATTAATTTCAAAAAGGTTTTTATTCAACCTTCTGAGTCTTGCAACAACAAGTTGCTGAAACTCCCGGTTTCAGAAGGTTGATCAAATATTCTCAAATCAGTTTTGCTTGTTTCGAAAGGTTTTCCAGAAAATCTGTAAAGATTTTAAAACACTATTCAACCCCCCTTCTAGTGTTTCCTGTGGTCCTAACAATAGTGAGCGGTATCTAGCAATACATCACTACCCAAATATTGAGATTATCAACAACTTTGACGAATCTTATTTTATGATAATAATTATAAGATTTGTCCCTTTGTCCAAATATCTAATTGAACACAAGGGCATGGAATGAGTCAACCTTGTATAGTTCAATTTATGTTTTCTTGATCCCCAAGTAGACTGTACAGAAAATAAACATCTCATGTTATCCTCCTGAGCATGGCCATGCATTTTGCAGTCTCACTTTATCAAGAGGCCTACGGATATAACTCCTGTTACATAGGAGGGACAAATTCCATCTAGGTCACTCACATCCCACCACATAATTTATTATATGTCCAAATACCAACTTTATGATCACCTTGTTACAGGCAATGTTTGATGATATTCAAAACACATAATTCCTTATGTAGGAATCATAGTGATTTCAGGTCAAAGGACTTCATATAACATTTATCAATTTAAGAAACGTTCATGACACTTATGTAACAATCCATGCAACACTCTTAAGGTGGGTCTGTCCAATACACCATTACTCTTAATATGTACTTATGTGAGCACATGATATCTCATATCCATGATCCGTGAGATGTGATCATCAATGAACTCACATACTAGTCTAAATGCATCTTTGTCCTAAGATGATACTTGACCAGGGACTATTTTAAGAATAGTTCTTCATAAGATCTCACGATCAAGTCATCTACTTGATTTCTTATGAAGTTTGAGCTTACTATTCTAAGGACATTAATTGTATTCTTAAAAGAATGAATTGCCTTTATAAAATAATATAATACATGTGATGGATGTTACAAAAAACATATAAGTCTTTAGTGCATATACCCAACAGATTTAGCTCCTCCGACGATAAAGCTTCAACCTTTTTGGTGGATATTTTTTGGGTTCTCGTATCTTTTCCTTAAAGAAGGCGGTGACAGAAAGCAAGTTGTGGAAGGGATGGGGGAGATAATGGTGGGGGTTATGGAGAGTTTGAGAAATCGAGGAGATTGTTCTTATTGGGGTTTTTTTTGTTCATAGTATAGTATATCTTCCTATTAACTATTGTGATACTTCCATAATGTTTATGTAGTTTTGTATTTTGAGTTATGTGAATGTAAGTAAGTTTTCTAGTATTTCTAAATTTGTGATGCAATGTTCATGAAATGCTGCTACTGCAACTTTGCAAATTATACAAAGTCAATACACACCCTCAGAAAGCACATGCACCAGCACTACTGAGTTGTTCTCTTCCTATTAGAGAAGGTTCCTTTGCAAGATTGTAGATCAGGAAACAAATCAATACAAACACTAATTTCATCTACGTCAAATCAAGTTTAGACAATAGATAAACTATGAGTATGATTTTTGTTAACCAATCCAATTTGATACGTTTTTCTAGGATTACAAAGCTTCAGGTTTTAAGTTGTAATTTTTAAAAATTAAATTATTTAGTTTTGAAATTTTCCCGGTTGCATTACCCGTTACAACACGTAACAAACTGAGCACCACCGGTGCCACAACTTTTTAATGAGTCACGCTAGAAGCCACCTTTTTTTCAATTTTGCAATGATGTTCTTAGCTTTATTGAAGATCGTGTCAATGCACACTACTCCAAGCACAATTCAATATGAAATTTGTCGAGTCAAAATCTCTACCACAGTGAGTGAGTTACTTTTCACCAGCTATCTTACGTTCTTAACCGGATGATATTATTTAAAAAATTGCAACCAGTCCCATTTTTTACTATTGTTTCCAGCCCTGCTCGTTAAACTTCATTCTCTCCTTCCATTGTCAACTTGTATGTTGTTGGATCGATGTCTAAGAGATCATATTCTCCTTAGAAGAGGTTAATAGCAAAAGCCTTTGTTAAGACAAACTCACTCCTAAGAGTTTTAATGAAATCAAACCATCAAAAGTGGAAATATAAAAGATGAATATCTAAGATGTCTTGTTCCTACTAACTGCGTGCTCAAGTGTGTGCAGAATTTAGCTTCTCATATTGCAGGATAATTTTTCTCGTGTGTTAAGACAAGCTGAGATGCTAAGGAGACTTGGAATCTAAAAATAACACTTGAGATGTACAAAGTTGAAGTGCTAAAGCAATCAGAAATAAAATTTATCACGCTAAAAACAAGATCAAGAGTTACATAGAGCTAAGAGGATAAGACCTCAGACTCAAACTCAGATGCATAAGTCATGATGGAACCCAGATGAAGAACAAGAGATTGAGCTGCACATAAGAGACTGAGATCCAATTCCAAGCCTAAGACTGAGATTGAGACTCAGACTCAAACGCAAGATAAACTTGAGACATAAGCCTAAGACTCAGACTCAGCCTCAAACACATGCTCCACAGAAGCAATAAAAAAGTCAAAGCAAGTATGCTGCAACTACTGCAATGGATAGAGCAGACCTGAGCGCAGCAGAGCAGTCCTGAGCAGTGTCAGCAAAAGGCAATCTCTCTCCTGTAACGGCTAGAAACGGCTAGTTTTATTTGAATTAAAAGACAGGGTCCAAGTCAAGGCAATGTGTGAGACTATATTGAATATTTCCTTACCTACTCGTCTCCACTTAATCTTAGTAATACTTGAGTGCATCTTAAGTCTGTCTCATATAATCTCTTTCATACTATTGTTATTTGCTTGTAACTCTTATAAAGAGAAATACCTAGTTGATCTCACTGTATATTCGAACCTTATACGTTGTCTAAGCTAGTCCAATATTATCTCTGTTCCATCCTTGTAAGATTCTCAACTGAGTTAGGAGGAAGCCTTAGACTCAGTGTGAGTTGTGTAAGAGCCTGAAGAGGCAAGGTAAAGAATACTTGGATCTAATCCAGGTTAGGAGGTCCCAAGCTTGGTGTGAGGGTGAGCCTGAAGAGGCAGGAAAGAATACTTGTATTTGACAAGGTTGTCATAGTGGAAATCTCACAAGCTTATGATGACTGGACGTAGCCAAGGAGTGGGTAACCACGATAAATCTGTGTGCATCTCTTCTCTCTATCTTGTTTATTATGTTTTCTTTTGTAACACATAACATCAAGTTTGCACACTTGAGATGCTGAATTGAAAAAATAAACTATATCATAACCAAACAATTGAATCTCAACTATAAGACTCTCAGTTATATCCCTTATCTGAGTATCACTAACCTTTCACTATCTAAGTCAAATTGAGATTCCAAGCTATTGAGCTTGAGAACTAAGCTCAACTTGAACTTAAAGTTTTCAGGAGAAAGTTTTAAATTCTCTATTCAACCCCCCTTAATACAAAAGACCCATTGGGAAAATTTGACACAAAATCTGATAAGGGAATCTTTCTTGGCTACTCACTCACTTCCAAAGCTTATCGTGCATATAACTTGAAACTAAAACTCTTGAAGAGTCTGTGCATGTAGTTTTTAATGAGGTACAGGGTCTCTCACAAAAGAAACTAGAAGAAGAATTGGATGAGATCATGGGAGAATTGAGAATCTCAAACTGGGAAGCAAATTAGCAGAAAAGATCATCTCTGGATCAGAAAGATGGGAGTTCAACTCAAACTGAGCTTAGAAGGCCATCTCAGACAGGGTCAACAAACAACCTCAAACTGAGATTGAGAGGGGTGACCACTCCCAAATGAAGAAAAGATCATAGATCAGACTGAGCTTGAGCCAGTAGTAAACCAACCATACCTGAAACTCAACATCAACATGCATTTGAGGATGCCCAGAAGTTGGAGATTAGTCAGATCCCATCCAAGAGAATAGATTATTGGGCAGACCTCAAACAGAGTAAGGACAAGATCCTTGTTCAGAACTACTGAGAATCTTGTGGCTCTCTTATCTAAGATAGAGCCAAAGGACATTCAAGAAGCCCTAAGTGATGAGTCTTGGGTCAAGGCAATAGAAGAAGAGCTCAACCAATTTGATTAAAAGCAAAGTTTGGGATCTTGTTCCTCCTACTTCTCATCAATCTATAATTGGGACCAGATGGGTATTTCGTAACAAACTTAATGAGAAAGGCAAAGGGATGAGGAACAAAGTACGACTGGTAGCTCAAGGATACAATCAACAAGAAGGAATTGACTATGATGAGACCTTTACACCAGTTAGAAAGACTTGAGGCCATCAGAATTCTTCTAGCCTTTGCAGCATACAAAGACTTCAAGCTCTACCCAAATGGATGTTAAGAGCGCCTTCTTAAATGGGGTAATAGAGGAAGAAGTCTATGTGAGACAACCCCCTGGTTTGAAGACCCAAAACATCCTGAGTATGTGCTCAGACTGAGAAAGCCTTATATGGACTCAAGCAAGCACCAAGAGCTTGGTATGACAGACTGAGCTCATTCCTTGTTGAAAATGGGTTCTCCAGAGGTCAGATTGACACAACTCTATTTAAAAGGGAGTATAATAAGGATTTATTAATTATTCAAATATATGTAGATGATATTAATTTTTGGATTAACTAATGAATCTCTTTGTCAAGAATTTTCAGGTCTCATGCAGGGTGAGTTTGAGATGAGCATGATGGGTGAGCTGAGATTCTTCCTTGGCTTACAAATCAAGCAACAATCAAATGACATATTCTACATCAGAGAAATATGCAAAAGATCTATTGATGTGAAATTCAAGATGAACGATTGTCAAGCCACTGAAAACACTAATGCACCCATAAACTCTGATTGACAAAGATGAGCAAGGTAAGTCAGTCTCAGAGAAGCTGTATAGAGGTATGATTGGATCTCTCATGTATTTAACTGCCAGTAGGCCTGATATTCAATATGATGTGGGTATCTGTGCTACATACCAATCTAATCTTAAAGAGTCTCATCTCTCAACTGTTAAAAGAATTTTTAGATATTTAATTGGAACCACTAAGCTTGGTCTTTGGTATGAGAAGGGAACTAGATTTGATCTCACAGGCTATAGTGATGCTGACTTTGCTGGAGACAAGCTGGATAGAAAAAGCACAAGTGGGACTTGTCAGTTCCTAGGAAAATGCCTTGTCTCATGGTCATGCAAAAAGCATACACAATAGCCCTATCCACAACTGAAGCTGAGTACGTCTCAGTTACAGCTTGTTGTTCCCAAGTCTTGGGGATCAAATCTCAGATGCTTGATTATGCACTAAGGTACTCTAAAATTCCAATTTTGTGTGATAACACTAGTGCCATTAAGCATCATTTTATTAGAGATCATGTCCAAAAAGGAAATATTGAACTTGTGTTTGTTGAGACAAAGAGTCAGCTAACTGACATCTTTACTAAACCACTTGTGGAGGATAGGTTCAATTTTATTTTGAATCTCTTAAACATGCATGCTTGTGAATGATTCTGTACTACAATTATTCCTATGATAGTTATTCTTTATTGTTTTTAAGAGTTGAGACTGAGACTGAGCTCGGCCCTGAGACTCAGTCTGAAGTAGGAAGTGAGATGAGACTCAGATTGGGTTATAAGTTGGAGAGCCAAAAGGTCAAAGAGACATTGATAACTGTCTCTGAGTAATTGGACTCTAACGGCTAGTTGCGCAGAACGGTTACCATGAAAAGTGCACCACTAGTCGTTGCATTTAAAAAGGAGACATAACCTTTCAACCACCTCTTACACCCCACTAAGCCTTTCTCCTCTCTCTCTCTTTCCCTCCGTCTCTTCTCATTTATATAAAAGAGAAAAATCATCAAACCAATCTCACAAATGCGTATCAAAATATCTAGAATCAAAATCCCTCCCTCTCATCTCTTCATCTTCATCATTACCTGAACTCAGTATGTCTTCTGCTTCTAGTGAATCCATGGGGTCTCTTGCCTCCAGCCAAAAGAGGCTCACACGCTCACCTACTCCCCAACCAAGTACAGAGTCTGAGCCTACACAGAATCAATCTCAACCTTCATTAAAAACCAAATCCACTCCCTCACGCAAAACCAAATCTTCATCCTCCTCCAAACCAAAATCACCACCCAGAAAATCAAGGAGAATAGCATCTAATGTGGTGCAAACTTCTGCACCCAGGCCCCCCAGATCACCACAACACGTGGATCTCACTGCTCCTTCTCCTTCTGTTAAAGGCAAGGGAAAACTTTGGGAAGGAATCAAGAGCAAAAAAGCTATCCTTCCAGTGTAACATATTGGCAAATGATGTTGTGGAGATAAAGTTTGCAGGAAGATTCAAGGAAAGAAAAATAGTTATTGGACAAGTCATTTTGCTTGAAGAACTGAGACAAGAAAATTAGGACATTGCTCCCTATCTGAAGATGCAAGGCTGGGAAGCCTACTATGCCTGATTGAACCCGTTTATCCTAGACTTACAAGAGCGTTATATGCTTCTTGTACAACTATAAAAGGAGCATCTCAAGGATTGCCCCATGTGGTGGCAAACCTGAGGGGTGTTCACATGGAGTTAACAGAAGAGGTCCTTGGAGCAATCATCAAGGCTCCAGTTGCTGGCAATAGGATTTACAACGAGGAACAATGGTAGAATTTGTTGGACATCCCCTCTGAGAGTGTTGCCTCCTCTCTGTTTAAACAAGATGAGCTAAGCAACTCCTCCTGACGAGAATCCAGGGGGTGGATTCGTTTTACGGATCTATCTAGGTTGGAATGCTCCTAAGTAGGAAATTTGGGAAATGGTTAAACGAGAAAATGGAAAAAGGTAAGAAGATGGAATGGAAATTGATAGACGTCACACTTCCAAGGATGGAAGATAAGCCTAAGAGTTATACACACAAGGGATGAAGGACCTTTGATACAAACTCAACTCTTGAATTAACAAGAAAATTAGAGAAACACTCTCTTGATTGAAAAAACTTTGCATAAAACATCTGAGTCCCCTTGCATGCTTTGCATGTCCCTTAAATAGATTCATGCGCACCATGCATGGTTTTTGACATTCAGCCTATTAATCTAACATAGGAACATGAAATACTCAATTAAAATAATTAAACTATAGCCTAAAATTATCCTATGTAGCCGCCCCCCTTTTACACCATGTGGCTAACCATCAAAACTCTTAATTAGGGAAATACAATTCAGCCAATTAAACCCTATGTTAGCCGCCCTAATTAACCAAAATAATTCAGCCAAATATGTTACAAATGAATGAAAATAAACAAGCATTAACATGTGTTGGCCGCCCCATTAAATGGTCTTCATTCTCCCAATTTCATCACATGTTGGCCACTTTTTATGATCATGATTCAGCCAATTTACTCACATGTTGGCCGCCACTTTGAAGGCTAATGAATCAGCCAATTCTTGCACATGTTGGCCGCAACTTTAAGCCATAAGAAGGTAGCCTACAACTCTTCATTTTGTAACCTCCATGCAATTAATTACTTGTCTCCTTGTAACGGTTTCACTTTGATTTCCTTTCAATGCCTCCTTTGTAACAACCAGCCACATTATTGCAATTTGAAACAACCCATATGATTTATTGAAAACAATAAAACATGAAATAACTCAGCAATTCAACCCTCCTTGGCCGCCCCACCTTGGCTCACTTGGTGGCAATTGTTCTTGAGTTGGTTTTATGACAAGTACTCTTCAATTAAAAGGCCTTGCCACCTCCTCTTCAATTTTATCTGGTTGGATTCTTATCACCTCCTCCTCTCTTAATCCATTACGACGGTTTCTCTATCATCTGGTTCTGAAGTCAATAATCCCAAGGGCTGGATGTTTGACAAGTTGTATGCCACCGATCTGATGGTTATGTACCATCTCAAACATGGTATAGCTTTAAACCTTCCCTACCTCATTCTGAGACACATGGAGCATGCGTTTAACAACGCTAAGATGATTGCATCTCTACCCTTTGCCATGTTGATCATGAAGATATTGAAGCACTTCAAGGTTGACCTCTCTGGGAGTGAAGAGACTTAGGAGAGACCCACCTGCTTTGGAAAATCAAATATCCAAGCCTTGAAGTTAGAAGGTAAATCCATTCCTCCTCTCACTTTCACAATTCCCTCTAACTCACCCTCCCAGGTTCCTCTCAATGTGCAAGCATCCCCCTTGTCCAAGATGTCCTGTCCTAAGACAATGACAAAGAAAAATAAGAAGAAGAAGACTATGGAAGAAATATTGGTGAAGGATCTCAAGCTGCAGATGAAGTCACCAAGAAGAAGGGAAAGAAAAGAACCCATTCCTGAGACTCATGAGCATAGTAAGACTCCTACTCCATCTCCACCACCTTACACTCCCACTCATCCTACTAATTTACCTACCCTTGGATAATTCTTTGTAGAATCACTCTTCAACTATCTTGTTCCATATCCTCCAACCATTTATGATCAATCAGCTCCACCACCTACTGCTCCTACTCCTGCTCCCGCCCTATCCATTCCAACTCACTTGTCTGACTCCATCAACACTTTTCTGAATCAATTACACAAGGAATAACAGCAACGGCAACAAGAGCTTGGCACTAGTCAGCAGCATGTACAAAAGAAGATTCTAAAAGAGCTCAAGAGGAACAAGCTCAGACAGGAAGCAATTCTCAATGGCATGGACATGGTTCTTCAAGCCATCAGCACATCAAATGACTATAATCACAAATTGCATTTGCACTTGTCTAATTTTCCGCCTCTTCCTGTTGTACCTCAGACTGTGCCAAAGCCTCTTGAATCTCCTTCTGACTCATCTTCCTCCCCATCTAGTTGAACTAATTAATCTTTCTATTTTGATAATGGCAAAAGGGGGAGTAGTTAGGAGCTTAGTTAGGAGTTAGATTTTCAGTTGATGGCACTCTTGTTTATGCATTGCTTGCTGGCTGCTGAATGTAAATTTTATTTTGATTGCATACGTAATCCCAGCTTCATGATAATCAATGAAACACTCACTGTTTTGTATCTATTTCAAGCTGTGTTGAACATCTCAAATCTGGAATTCAAATGCTAAAGAAAAACCTAAGAGTTTTAATGAAATCAAACCATCAAAAGTGGAAATATAAAAGATGAATATCTAAGATGTCTTGTTTCTAATAACTGTGTGCTCAAGTGTTTGCAGAATTTAGCTTCTCATATTGCAGGATAATTTTCTCGTGTGTTAAGACAAGATGAGATCCTAAGGAGACTTGGAATCTAAAAGTAACACATGAGATGTACAAAGCTGAAGTGCTAAAGCAATCAGAAATAAAATTTATCACACTCAGAAACAAGATCAAGAGTTACAAAGAGCTAAGAGGATAGACTAAGACTCAGACTCATGCATAAGTCATGATGGAACTCAGATGAAGAACAAGAGACTGAACTGAACATAAGAGACTGAGACCCAGTTCACAGATACTGAGACTCAGACGCAAGATAATCTTGAGACAAAAGCCTAAGACTCAGACTCAGCCTCAAACACATGCTCCATAGAAGCAATAAAAAGTCAAAGCAAGTACGTTGCAACTACTGCAACGGACATAGCAGACCTGAGTGCAGCAGAGCAGGCCTGAGCAGTGTCAGCAAAACGAAATCTCTCTCCTGTAACGGCTAGAAACTGCTAGTTTTATTTGAAATAAAAGACAAGGTCCAAGTCAAGGAAATGTGTGAGACTATATTGAATATTTCCTTACATACTCATCTCAACTTAATCTCAAGTCAAGCTCAACTCAATCTTAGAATTACTTGAGTGCATCTTAAGTTTGTCTCATATATTCGCTTTCATACTATTGTTATTTGCTTGTAACTCTTAGAAAGAGAAATACCTAGCTGATCTCACTATATATTCGTACCTTGTACATTGTCTAAGCTAATCCAACATTATCTCTGTTCCATTCTTGTAAGAGTCTCAACTGAGTTAGGAGGAAGCCTAGTCTCAGTGAGCGCGTGTAAGAGCCCGAAGAGGCAAGGTAAAGAATACTTGGATCTCAGCCAAGTTAGGAGGCCCTAAACTTTGTGTGAGGGTGAGCCTGAAGAGGCAGGAAAGAATACTTGTATTTGACAAGGTTGTCATAGTGGAAATCTCACAAGTTTGTGATGACTGGACGTAGCCCAAGGAGTGGGTGAACCAGGATAAATCTGTGTGCATCTCTTCTCTCTATCTTGTTTATTTACATTTTCTTTTGCAAACACATAACATCAAGTTTGCACACTTGAGATGCTGAATTGAGAAAATAAACTATATCATAACCAAATAATTGAATCTCAACTATAAGACTCTCAGTTATATCCCTTATCTGAGTATCACTAACCTTTCACTATCTAAGTCAAATTGAGATTCCAAGCTATTGAGCTTGAGAACTAAGCTCAACTTGAAATTAAAGTTTTCAGGAGAAGTTTTAAAGTCTCTATTCAACCCCCCTTCTAGAGACATCCAACCAACTTCAGCCTTATGAAGACCATGATGTCACACATGCACTACAATAGCGTGCCGACATGAATTTTATCGGAAATGTTGTATATACACTAATTTTTCTACAATTGTCCTACAGTAAATACCAACAAAATTAAAGGTAGATTTTATGGTACCATTTTAAATTTATGGGAATCTGTCCAGTCATGTCGTGTTTAAATGTTATTGAGACATGTGTTAAACTTTTTTACACATGATCAGTGAAAATTAATATTACACTTTAACTCATAAATTTTTTATTTTACAATTATATACTCAATTTTTTTCTGTCTTCCACCATTATTAGTTTTATCCCAAATAATAAATTTAAAATCAAAAGTGGGGGTTTGCAGGCATAGTGGTCTTCGTCGCCGAGTGCCATGTTCCTCTTCTTTACTCTTGGACTCATGTCCTTCTTCTCCTCTGCCACCGATCTCATCATCACCAAGAGAGCGCTGAAGCACAAAGGTAGACAATGCATGTTAATTGTTGCACAGTAGTTGACATCCTTTATCATATCGAATAATTACATATTGTTGGAAATTTCTATAGGATGAATCTCAGCATAATCAAAGTTGAACACCATGCTTATGTACCATGTTTTTCCAGCAACCTTGATAACAAAAACCTCCTCCTTAGAAGCAATACGTTGCACTTCTATCAAACTTCTCCTTCATAAAACATGCAACTAAACTAAAGTTCTGGGATAATAGAACTTGGTAGGCATACCAAACATCAGCTCCAATTTCTTCGATTTCACCCATTTGCATCAATTGGGGGTTAATTAAAAATTTTAGAAATGATAAACGTTTACCTGTGTGGCAATGTGATGACATACTGCTAGAAGGGTACAAGACTGCTTAGGGCTGCAAGATCAAAACTAAGAATTATGAATCATCTTCAAGCAAGGAAGAGATGAAAAATTTGTGTCCTACAAATTTAGGGACACTACCCTACAGAAGGGCACTACCCTTCAGGAGGACACCCATGACCCTGGAAAGGACCCTAGTCCTATGTACCACCCTTAATTAGGACTCTCTTTGTATTTTCTTTTATTTTGTAATTTTCCCTTTTATTTTCCTACATAGGGGCGCTATTTGTTGGCTTTATTGGCTAAGGCTTAGCTTAGCTAAAAGCCATAGGAGTCTTGGGTTCAAATCCCACTTAGGAGTAGAATTTAATTCTCCTTTCTTTTCCTCATTAAGTGGTCACCCCCTACTCTCTATATAAGGGAGGCTCCCCACTCTTGTAACACTTAATCTTCATTCATATATTGAGCTTATGCTTGTATTCTCCCTTGTGAGGTTGAGAGGCTTGATGGTTCTTGCTTAAACCATTGTGATTCTTATCCAGTTCCACGAGCTGGTGGCGACTCTACACTGTTGGCTTATCTGTTGAAGGGGTTGGCTTCCTCAGTGGCGCCAATTCCACCTCTATTCTCTTCCATTTTCTTTCTTTTATCTCATTTTCCTTTATTTTTCTGCGCATATATGCTTGTTTTCCAGCCACTATAATTGCTTGATTTTAACTTCTAATCTGTTGATTTTGCTCAATTCTAGATCCACAACCTTCTTGCTATCAATTGGTCATCAGAGCTTTGTTGAATTGAGCATTCTTAGGGTTGTTTGGAGGTGATATTGGTGTTGCATTCATGGCTTTATGGTGCATAATTTTTGGTCAAAACTTGTGTAATTCTTCATCCATTTCATTTGTAGTTTGGACTTTGAACTGTTCTCAGGCCCGAGTTGCCTTTCTGCTGCTTTCAACTTGCTTGAATTTCTTGAGTTTTGTGTGAATTGTGTTAGTATGGGGCTGTTGGGTACTCGAATCATCCACCCCTTAGGTGTTTGATAAATTGCCTCTTCTAATTGCTCATAATTTGTTCTTGAGTGATTCTTGCAAATTAACTGTTTATTTGTGGTGGATTGTGGTAAGTGGGAGCATTGTTGCTTCCATTTTCCAAAGATCGTTCACCTACATTTTCTCCCATCCTTTTACATTCTTGTTCATCTCCCCCCATATAATTGTTCATCCATATTCATCTCTTTACTATTCCGCTTTTAATTTACAGACATTTACATTCCGCCATTTAAATTCAGTTTCTCTCATCCTTTTAATTTCTGTCTTCCCCCCTACTTTCTGCCATTTAATTTCAGTCTTCCCCATCCTTTTACTTTCAGTTCTCCCCTTTACATTCTTGCTCTTTACATTTTGCACAATTTTTTTCCTTATTTTTGCCATTTTATGTGCATTTTTATGGCTTGTTTTGTTCAATATTCTGCTTTTGTTCTGTCTGTTATTCTTCTATTCTGATTGCAAATTTGGATTGAGCGCTAGCACAACCTTAGGAAACGCCTGTTTGATTACGCAAAACGCTTGACTATAGGTTGGGTTTGTATCTCAGAATACAAGATAAAATCACCAAAATTAATTGATGATTTTTTACTGTATTTCTCACTTTTGAACCATAAAATCAATCCAGCTTGCTTAAACATTTATGTGCAAAATTTTTGTGTAATCCAAGGTGCATGCTAAGCAATTTTTGGTCAAATTTTGAATCAAGTTGTCATACCGTTTTGAAAAATAATTTTTAGAAAACAGACAATTCTTCCAGTTTTTTGGTACCATTTTGGTCCAATTTTTAGGCAAAACTCTTACAAATTTTATTTTAGGTAGATTTCTATTTTTTGTAATTTTGTACAAATTTCTGTAATTTTCTGTTGGGGCAATAGGCAAAGAAAAAGAAAATAAGCAAAAAAGAATTAAAAAAATATAAAAAGAGGTGCAAAAAGGGTGCTAAAGTCAAAGAAAAGAGAAAAAATCAAAAGACACCCAAAAAGTCAAAAAAAATTCAAAAATACAGAAAAATAAAAAGAAAAACAGTTAAAGATAGCCCAACAATAGTTATATATTTGCTGTAATTTGCCTTTCATTTCCTTTGTACACAGTTCTTTGAGTTGTAAAGCTCTTGTTTTCCACAAAAACAATTGTTTTGGCAACTTTTTCAAAACTTAAACCAAAAATAATTCTCTTTGCAATTCTTGTGTGTTTTGTTTGTCTTGTTTGACCATCCAATCTTGTGTATAAGCTTTCTTCTAGCTAGCTTTTCTTGTTTGTCAAATTCTATTCTTAGTTTTGCCTTTAGAAGATTTCCTTAGGCAATCTTAGATAACCATAGTGTTGTTCATTCTCAATCTCATCCAACTTGGTAGGGAAATAACTTTGGTCTTTGTAAGAACTAAAATCAATCCTAACCGAGTAGAGAGAGTAGAAGAGGTAGAGTGAACACATTATAGAAAAAAAAGCCATAGAAAGAGTGACAAACACGAGTGAATGCATTCTTTGAGTGAAACACTTAGTGAGTGGAGAGGTCCTTAAACACTTTCAAATAAAATCATTCTAGGATGTCAAATAGATTGTGGAGGAAGGAGCTAGATGAAGATAGGAAAGAAAAGGAAGTGAGAAGACACTCTTCTCATGATAAAATTAATGAAAGATAGAGAGAGAAGGAGAGAAAGAGAAATAAATGAATGTCATCTTAAGGATAGTAAGAAGAAGGAGAGAAGTTATAGTAACTCTAATCATGGTAGTAGGAGGGATGAAGAAAGAAACTTTAGAAGAAAAGGTTATTATGAGAAAACTTATGAAAAAGAGGAAAAGAGGAGAGAGAAAATAGGGAAACCACAAAAGACTCTTTTAAAAATAGATTTGGAAGAAAGTTAAAAAAAAATCTAATGAAATCAAAGACGAATTTCAAAAATCTTAATTGAGATAGAAGAGAAAAGAAAGTTAGAGAAAAAGGAATAATTAGAAAAGGAGGAAGAAAACTTAAAAGTGAAAGTGAGGAAAGTGAATTAAGAGTGCAAGGAAAAAAGAGTTGGGAAAGCAACTTAATTTATCTTGTGATCATTTGATTTCTAACCCTTCTAGTGGAAACTTGAATAGGTTGATGGCAAATACTCTTAGTAATGCAAAAAGGACAACTCAAGTTGTTGAAAGGAGTTTCCTAAACTAACTTTCTTTATGCATGAAATGCTCTTTCTATGCACAATTATACGCCTCAAAGCATTACATGTTTGAAAGAAATAAACCATTTTGATAATGCTTTCAAACCTATTGCATGTGTAGAAAAAACAACTAAGTTTAAGAGTACCATGAAACTTACTAGAGATGCATGTTTAGTCAATTCCTTTGATCAATTTAGATTGCATGATAACAAAGTTGGATTGAATATGCATGTACCTTTGGTTTGTATCTATAATGTGCATACACATTTTGGACCTAAAATAATTGTTTCATATAAATATGTGTGTTATGCTCTTGAACTAGTTAGTGAAAAGGATAAAAATTTGGATGAAGCTATCACATGTAGGAAAACTTGTTTGACATCCATAACACTTGTTGATATTCCTCATGATATGCTTGCGCAAGATGGATCTTAAATGTTTTACCTTACACTCACACAATGATAATTTTAATATGAGTAAGGTGTTATCATCCTCTATTTGGGTAAGTACATTTCTATTGATATGCCTTTTGAAATAAATTATAAAAATCATTCATGGCATGAACATGTGCGATATGCTCCTAAACAAGATGCATGTGGTAGAGAGTCGTAGGGCATGTTGGGATGTTATTGAAAAATATTAAGACATTTATGCCACATAGTTTCACTTGTGCATTTATTTGGGAACATAGTGTAGAATATTTTGATGAGTATCACACATTGAAACGCATTTGGTACTTGTGTGGAATTTATTTCCTAAGCCTTCTCTATGACCACTTACTTGTCTTACTTGCAAGGGAGGGCTTCAAAAGAATAGTCTTTGATCCAGGATCTAATTCCAAGAGTACATGAACAAGATGGTTCCAGCTTTAAAGAGGGAGTTGAAGTTGAAGTTTCAATCATAAGAAAGGGGGTTGAATTGTGATCTTTTTAAAATTTTGCAAATTACTTCTAATACAAACTATGCTCAAGTGAAACCTGGCTAAGTATTAGAAGAAGAGACTCAAGAAGATAAGAGTTATTTTATGTATAGTATGCAGAAGATATGGTTCCTTTTATTGGAACTCTTGTAGGTATCACTTACTTAGGTATTAAATAGTTTTCAAAATAATTTATCCACATGTAATCAATATGAAATAGAGAGAATAAGGGTAAGAAGATTGCACAAACAGATTTTATACTGGTTCACCTCTTCCAACCTGAGGCTACGTCCAGTCCCTACACCAAGTAGGATTTTCTTACTCAACTTTCAGTTTACAATCACTTTGGGTACACCTTACCCCTAGTATTCTTCTGCAGCCTTCTTCAGGCTCCTAACAAGTTCCTTTTGTAGTCACTTAAGGCTTCACCCTTATTGCAGCTTCTTCTGCAAAAGGTACAACCACCAGAAACACTATAGAATACACTCTACAGGCCTTTCTTCTCAACCTATCTTACCACAACTCAGTAAACCTCTCAGATTACAAGCAAACCACTCAGTCACAAGAGGCACTAACAATCTTAAGCCTCCTTGTGAACTTATAGAAGATGTGAGTAGTAAAAAAGATAAATACAAGGCTCAAAAATACATGTAATTTAGGCGCAGCAAAGAATATAATGAGTCAGCTCTCTCTCAAAGACTTTTGATAGCAGACACTCAGAATATTGAAGAGAGAGAAATTGTCCAGAAGATATGAATTGAAATTCTGAAGATTTGGAGCTTCTTCTGGTTAGAGGTGTGTCAAAACATGAAGAGAACCTCTCATTATATAGAGGAGGTGAGCAACTAGCCGTTGGAGAGGTTGTCTGCACCTCCAGCTATCCTTGAGTGAGATGTCTATGTCATGATACAGTTGCCTCTGTTGTATACAACTGTTATGTTTGACTGACAGTATCTTCTAGAGACATTTCTTCTACAGACAGGAAAACTTATGAACCCTGCAGCCATTTCTTCTGGGAGCACACCAAAATCCATAATTTACTCAGCATAAATTATTCCAAATATTTTTGACCCAGCTACAGCTCTAAAAATGATAAAACAGAATTTAATGAATTCTGCTTCTTCTGCAGTATGCCTGACAGCAGAATTCTTCTACAGATTATCCTTCTTTCTTCTGTAGAGGATTGTCATTAGCATGTGAGAATTTAGAGGCCTCCAGAGAATAATTTTTGCTTGACTTTATCTTTGGAAAGCTTAGGAAGTCATGAACCTTAAGCATAGTGTTGCCTTTTTTTTTTACTTTTTATAAAAGTAAATCTTCCTTCTAATTTGATCCAAGTCTAGGAATCTGATTTTAAGGACAGAATTAAGTTTAGTCCAATCATTTAATATCCAGACTTTCCTTTCTTGTTCTTTGAAAAGCTTCCAATATTTTCAATCATGTTTCTTCCATAGAAATGTATCTTCTGCAGACCTTGTTCCTATTAAATCTCATTACAGAAGAACTATTTCTTTATTTTCTCAACTTCTTTTCTTTCCTTCATCAAATTGTTATTTCAAATATGTTGAAAAACATCTTTTATAGCTTGATGTAGTGTGAGAGTGTTGATTTTTTCTTCTGGACTTTACTTCTATCTTTTGAAGATTCCTTCTTGTATCTTATTATCATACAATCAAGTGAAATGATTAGTTCCTTTTAAATCAGAATTATGACAAGTGAATTTTGAGAATCTGTCATTATTAAAACATCATTAGAGGATTCTTGGACCTTACAGGAGTTCCCTACCCCCTACTTTAAATACCATTTGTTCATAACATATGTTTTTCTATTACCAATCTTTATGATCCCTAAGTTCTTTTGCTATGACTCCTTGTTTTCTACGTTTGGAACTTATGGAATTTACTTGTGACTTAGGCTGCGAGGAGCCTACTAAGGGAGGAAAATCTAGGATCCATGATTCAAAGGGAAGTATCCCCCCTCTCATCTTGTCTTGTCATCCACTTTACCTCTCTACTTCTTTTCTTCTTACCCCTTTTTTACCTTTGCAATTATATGCCTATTTTGTTCAGATTTAAGGTCAAATCCTTTTCAAGGGGGAGGGAATGATGGCATACTGCTAGAAGGGTACAAGACTGCTTGGGGCTGCAAGATCAAAACTAAGAATTATGAACCAAATTCAAGCAAGGAGAGAGATGAAGAAATTAGTGTCCTATAAATTTAGGGACACTACCTTACAGAAGGGCACTACCCTTCAGGAGGAGACCCATACCCTAGATTGGACCCTAGTCCTATGTACCACCCTTAAATAGGACTCTCTTTGTATTTTCTTTTATTTTGTAATTTTCCCTTTTATTTTTCTACATAGGGGCACTATTTGTTGGCTTTACTGGCTAAGGCTTAGCTAAGCTAAAAGCCATAGAAGTCTTGGGCTCAAACCACTTATGAGTAGAATTTAATTCTCCTTTCTTTTCCTCATTAAGTGGCCGCCCCTACTCTCTATAGAAGGGAGGCTCCCCACTCTTGTAACACTTAATCTTCATTCATATATTGAGCTTATGTCTGTATCTCCCTTGTGAGGTTGAGAGGCTTGATGGTTCTTGCTTAAACCATTGTGATTCTTATCCAGTTCCACGAGCTGGTGTCGAATCTACACTACTGGCTTATCTATTGAAGGGGTTGCCTTCCTCAGTGGTGCCAATTCCACCGCTATTCTCTTCCATTTTCTTCATTTTCTCTCATTTTCCTTTATTTTTCTGCGCATACATGTTTGCTGTCCAGCCATTATAATTGCTTGATTTTCACTTCTAATCAGTTGATTTTGCTCAATTCTAGATCCACAACCTTCCTACTATAACAATGTTGTCCAGAGCGGATACACGTGGCCCATCCATGTTTGGACAACACATGACTGGATCGGTACCCACAAATTAATAATGGGACCCCATGACCAAAATTAAATGGAGTGTTATCGTAATAAATTTGAATTGAGTCACCCAAAAAAACATCACGTTCACAATGAAAGTATGAAGCGGTGAGAAGTTTTTTTTTAATTTTGATTCTTTTCACCCATTTTTTTTACACATTCATCTACACTTCATTTTTCTTTGTTAGGTATCTACTTGCTGATTAGATCAAGGATCACAGGGGTGCACGCTGGGGAGGGCAGAGGGTTCGGGGGGGACCCAGGCGCGAGACGGCCCACCAACAAAGGGAAGGGAAAAGGATTATTTTCACACCCATTTTTCTACACTTTATTTTACACTTAATTTTTCTTTCCATATTTTTCTTCCTTTTACATCACATCAATTATTGCATATTTCACTCACTCTCTCTTTATTTCTTTTTTTCGTTCTATTTCTCTCTTCCTACACTCCCTACCCCAAAAATTGAATGCGGGAAAATATTTATCATTTTTTTAATACCAATGTTGCTTTGTACTTACAACAAACACAACTATTTATTTTAGAAATTAATTTAAATTAAAAACTTTATGAGAAAGTCCAACATTGTTTTGAACTGACAACATCACTCCTATTTTTTTAGAAATTAGTAACACTCCTAACATTCTACTCTCGCTCTTTCTATTCATAAATTTTAATTATAATTATGAAATTTAGAATTATGTTATTTTCACTTACTTGATTAAAATTATTATTTTATATTTTGATTCATTGTATATTTATTAGAGTAAGTTTAAAAGTTAAACAATTTTTTTCAATTATAGGCTAAAATGATTTTTTTATGAACCACATGTTTATTTCACGATAAATAGTCTTGCTCCTATTGAGAATATATTTTCAAATTTTCATGTTATCCAAATTGACATGGTAATTTGAGTAATACAATAATATATAGTATGAATGAATCGAATTGAAGTTCCAAAGTTTAATATATTAGAATATTAATAACTACTTTGAAGTTCTAATATTTTTAATTGAAAAAATCTAGCTATTTTATTTTCTTTTTCTATATGAGTTGTGATTTTTACATCTATAAGGAACAACACACAAAACCTATTAGAGAAGCCCTCACTATTTCTTTTGAAATTTCAAATTTTGTTCTTCCTTAAGTTCACCTTTGTCTCCCAAAACCTTTTCTCTCTTTGTTGCTTTTTAGGTTCGTTTTGGAGTCATAACAAGGCCTGCCTTTCCCCCGCCCCCTTAAATAGTTGTTATTCAATGATGTGATACCACATTACTTAATAAGTATGATACATCATATATTATTAAATTTAATAAATAATGTGACAACACATGTTAAACTTTTTTACACGCAGAAGAAGAAGGAAGAGGTTTGCAGAACCCCTGCTCTTCTAATGCTAGTTGTACAATTTTTTGTCACCTTCCAATGTTGTTCATTATGGTATGCAATCGGAATCCAAATTAAAATACAACGCCCATGTTCCATACATTCACATGTCACCAATGTTTTCAATTTCGCAAAATCATG
This sequence comes from Sesbania bispinosa, assembly GCA_026901365.1. Taxonomy (NCBI): domain Eukaryota; kingdom Viridiplantae; phylum Streptophyta; class Magnoliopsida; order Fabales; family Fabaceae; genus Sesbania; species Sesbania bispinosa. Next base: position 141,703 of record QLOH01000018.1, read on the forward strand.
GTTTATGCAACAACCTAATTCCTAAATCCATGGATAATGCCTGTTGGGAGCATATTCCTGAATTTCCGAAATTATTTTGCGCATTATGAATATCTGCAATCAACACATAATAGCTTAGGCAGTCCAACAATTACTTAAGCTCAATATAAATACATTCATCCAGTCAATGTGTATGCCAATAGTGACTCAGTACAAAATAATCAGTTTTATAGGCATGATGGGATACTCTTGTACATGTGTCCTAGAATACTAAAAACATCCCTCTGGGCATCACATGTACCAAGATATCTTGTCAAGAGAATACATAGTAATACCTATACAAAAGAAGTCTAAATACATTAAGTAAAAGAGGTCAACATAACCCAAAAGAAGCCCTGCCACTCCAATCAAGTTCCGGGTTGAGAACCCTACACATCTAAAGAATCCACAAAGCATGTGGTGAAACTAAAGTCCTAGTGAGCGTGGTCATGCAAGCAGTGTAGATGTACAGGAAAAATTAAATGCACAGCGGAAAACAAAAATACATAAGACATCATTTCTCAACCAACATCATCAAATTCATAACAATTTCAAACATAAGCCTCTTGGTGGTTTACCCATCACCATGGGGGTCTTTCTCTTATAACCTCTGGTCAAAACTGAGCTCAGTCTGTACAGGGAACGTCTTCCCTGTATCCTTTTCCTCCTATCATAATTAACAATCAAGGGTTCCTTTTACTCTTACATAGTTCCTCAAGGCTCAAGGGCCCAAAATTCCTCTCATACCAAGGTATGAATAATGTTCATAATGTAAGAGTCATTCAACATTTATAGACACATTTTAATCATACATCATGTGGTTTCCAGAATACCCAATCAAGCATACAAGTTCAAAAAGCCCTAATGTCAAATACTAGGGTTTGCACCCTTTACCATTTCTCAACAAATAATACATTTATAACCTTCAAACATTCAAAGAAAGCATGCAAATTTCAAGAATCAAGAAAGGGGAGAGAGATTAGGGTTCATACAGGGAGATCACACAGTATGAAGTGAGCGGGTGAACCACACTCACCTCAAATGACACTCAAAATAAAGATTGAATGAGGGAAAATGGATAAGAGACTTGGTGGTTGATGAATCCTTTTTTTCTTCAAGGGATGGCCAAATCTTTTATTCCTCTCTCTAACCTCTCTCTAGGATAGAAAGAAAACCATTAATGATCCTCATAAATGACCTAGGTTGGGTTTGTTAAAAAATTGACTCATGCACTCTCGCTCAAGCGAGGATTTCTTGCTTGAGCGAGAATAATAAATGGGTTTTGTTTTCGGGTTCTCGCTTGAGTGAGAATACTCTAGAGAGTATCCCCTCTCTAGATGATTCTCGCTCAAGCAAGACCCTTCTCGCTTGAGCGAAAATCTTACAGAGAGCACCCTCACAATAGGACATTCTCGCTCAAGCGAGAACATCAGAAGTTGTTTTTCCCCATTTTGCTGATATTCTCGAGCGAGAATGCTTAGGATGGGAATCTTGAAATTCCATCCCAAGCCTTCTCCAAAGTTTTACCCTCTTTCTTAGTTCCTTTTTATGAAAAACATCTTTCTAATCCTAATTAGCTTATAAAATAGTTACAAACTTTGAGATGTTATACGATTGTTGTTGTCAATCAAACATTGCTTTGGAGTTTGAATTATTTCTTAAGATGATCAAACATTAGCATCAGAGCCCCTCTTGTCCTTTCAATTTTATGGCAAATCCTTACTTGCAATTTAAGAAGCTTTTCAATAATAGTTTCCTTGCAATTAATAGTGACTGTCACAATTTTTATATTATAATTATATCCTACGCCCACATATCTCTTCCACCGGTGCCTGAGTTTTCGACTCTGGCATGCTAGACAACACCGTGTATCAAGAAAGAATGATATGTCCCTATTCGTTTCAATTTTTTTTCCTTACATTAGTCGTGTTTAGAATTTACAATATTAACAGGATAATTCATCTATCTACATATATTTCATTAAAATGTGTATGTCATTAATTATCTTTAAATTAATTTTTTATTCTAATTAAATTAGAAAGTGTATGTCATTAAATTATCTTTAAATTAATTTTTATTCTAATTAAATTAGAAACTGTAAAGATCAAAATATTTTAATAACTATATACTGTCAGTGTAAAATATTTATACAGTTCTCCAATAATGTGTTGACACATCATTTAACAAATTTAAAATACATGAGGTGTTATATTCATTAAATGATGAGGCAACACATCATTAAATGTATATATAAATTTTCTACACGGACAACTCTTTCATATTTTAAAAAATTATTCCACCAATAGTAGGTAAAATTGTTAGTTTAATTCGTCAAAAAAAAAGTTGTTAGTTTAATTACCTTATTTTAACTTTACACGGTTAGTTTTTAAAAAGATACTCAAATAAAAATATGTGAAATATCTTTAACTGTAAATTTTATTGCATGCTTATTACCACAACAGATTTTAATAAATTAAATTAATATCTCAAATACCCTATGATTATGGTGATCACATCCTCTCTTCCAATTGTGTTTCTAATATCCTTGTTCCTCTTCATTCTCCCTCTTTCTATCTCTTTAAGTTTCAAGGAAAACAAATTCAATGGGTATCATAATATTTTAATATATTTAATAAAAAATATATTTTAATGATGAAATGTTAATCCCACGGGATGATAGTATAATATTGTCCTTACACATTTAATAAATATGCGGGTACCCATTACGGGTGTATTTGTTAATATCAACTGGTGTGGGAATTTTGCCACTCTGCACAAGTAATTTAAACTCGTTAAGTACATGTTTGGTTTAACGTTGAAACGTGTCAAACTCACGTTTCCAACGCTAAAAATAATTGTGTTGGGGAATCCAAACTTGAGTTTAACAAGTTTTAATGTTAAATCAAACACACACTAATATAAATTTAAGTAACCTCATCGATTTGTCATCCGTACTAAACTCTATATTGTATTAGTCTCACAACACTAAACACTACACATTCAAACGAACACACATGGAGGGGTATGAAGCACAGTAGCTCACACAGGGACAATGCACACTGTAGACACACACATAAATTGGATTTTAGATGAAACACTTCTAAACAATTTTAAACTGTATACATCAAATGGTTGTGACTCAGTTGGTAATGTAAACTGAGATTGTGGGAAGAGCTCCCGGGTTCGATCCCCACTAAACACACTCTTCAGGAGGTGAGAAGCCTTAATTGTGACTAAGCCCCGAACAGGATTGCCCCTGGTAATAGGGGATACTGTGGTTAACACCAAAAAAATTTTAAACTAGGGGTGTTCATATCCAATCCAATGCAAACCGGAAAAACCGAACCGAAAACCGAATCAAACCAAAATCCAAAAAACCGCAAACCGCAAAAAACGGAAATTTTTTATTGGATTGAATCGGTTTTTGGATCCTATGTTGAAAACCAATCCAATCCAATCCAAACCGAACTTATATATGATATATTAACTTATAAAATAAAATATATTTATACCTGCATACATATATATTGATAAAAATACTTATACTAATATATTTTTTATGATTTATTAGCTAATATCATGTTAATATTTCTAAAAATATATCAATATAAAACTAGTTTTAAATTAATTTTCATGTCTTATGTCATTCTTTTTATATAATTTTATATTAATTTCAATAAATATAAGTTTCAATAAGAAAATGTTTACTATTACTTCATTATTTTATCAAATATTTATTGTCACTTTAAAAAACTGAAAACCGATCCAATCCAATCCAATTTAAATTGGATCGGATTTAAAAAAATGTCAAAACCGATCGGATGATGAAATGATAAAACCGCAATGATCGGATCGGATAGTTTTTTGCCTCAAAATCGATCCAAACCGAACCGCGAACACCCCTGTTTTAAACTGCATACAACCCCTTTTAAAAAAAAAACGGAGGACCTAGCGATAAATATAAAACCGGGACAACAGGTAACATTGAGCAATACTAACCGTTTATCACAATTACAGAAAATCTAATGGTACATACAATGTATATCAGGCGCTTGTGAGGGAGATGTGCAGTAGACGTTACCTTTTTTTTTCTCCAAAATATTACCATTTTTTTATTTGGTCCCTTTTTTAATTTTACTTAAATGTTTTCCATAAACAATAATCGTTTTTTCAAATGGTTCATATGTTATTTTTTATAATTATTTTTTCTAAATGACCCCTAATTTTTAATTTTTCTAAAATGTTCTTCATAAACGATAATCGTTTTCTTCAAATGGTTCATATGTTATTTTTTATAATTATTTATTTCTAAATGTTCCCTAAAAATTATCAATAATTTCTAAATTAACCTCATAAAATGTCACGCCTTTCAAATTATTTTCTCATAAAATATTTTTTCCCAAATAATCCCTTTGTTTGTGTACCACATATGTACTATTTGAAAAAAAAAAAAAAGAGAAAAAAAACCAAACATATGTACTATTTGGTAAAAAAAATAGAGGAACCATTGAGGGAAAAATTGTTTATGGAGGATAATTTTAGAAAAGAAAAATGGGGGAGTAAGTGAGAAAACTACGATACTTTGACATAAATATAATCAAACCATTTGGAAAATACACATGTTTTATTCATGAACTAGATAGGGGTAGCGACATTTTTATTTGAGTTTAATAGATATATATTGTGAATGTAAAATTATTTTATACATACATTTAATGATGTGTTATAACAATACTAATCAAGAAAAAGGTACCTAAAACCCATAATAAATAAATCACCAAATTAGTTGGCTTTAAAGTATCCTCAAATGGATCATAATATTAGCCCATTTTTCATAAATCTAAAACCCACAATTAATTGTAGCTTGTAACATCTCAAATTTCAAAATCATTTTCATAAGTGAAATTATAAGTATAAATGGTTTTCATAAAGGAATTAAGTTAAAAAGGGTTAAAAATTGTTAAAAGGGCATACCATTGTCCTTTTTTTGCTCAAGCGAGAAATGACTCGCTTGAGAGAATGGGAATGGATATTTGGTAACTCCATTCTTTGAGATTTTCGCTTGAGCGAAAAATATCAACTAAAACTCGTAGTAGAAACTTTATGATATTTTAGCTTGAGCGAGGGATTTTTGCTCAAGCGAAAATAAGGCAGAAAGCTATGGGTTGGTTCTGTTATTTTTTGCTTGAGTGAAAGATTCACGCTCGAGCAAAAAACAAGGATCTAGCTCCAGCGAGAATTAGATAGTAAGCTCACTGTCTGATAAAAAATTGACTACCGGCTTAATCCACATTGTTTAGTATTTGGTTTGTCAAGCTATCAGGTTAAATTAAACCCACGATTACCTGATGCCTTAGATTTAGAAGCTCGTTCTTGAGTCTCCAGTATTGCATTTAGTATGCAAAAATTACTGCAAATCCTGGCACTAATTTAAAACTAATTTTGTATTGCGAGTTAGTTTTTAAAAACCTTTTGAGGGTCATTTAACCCATATTCAAAATACATTTCCCACGCCCCTTTTGTGCCCTAGGAGAGAGGAGAGAAGAGAAGGAGAAATGAGAGCTTGGGAGTGAATCATCAAGGAAGAAGGAGGCCATGGAAGTCTATCACATCCCCTCAAGACCACTATTTTCTATTCTAAAAGTGAGTGTGATTTACCCATACTTCATCTTGTATGGAAACCCTAAATAACCCATATTATTTATTCCTCTTCTTATCTTGCTTGTGTTGGCTTGATTGTTGTAGCTTTGAGTTTTCCCTAGGAATTATGTGAGATGTATGCAATGTGATGCTTTGAAAACTTTTTAACTCTATGGTTTGGTGTTAGGGCTTGTACGAGCAATGTATGTTGCGGCTTCCAAGAGGAAAGAGGATTTGAAAGGAAAAATAAAAAATAAATTCATGATTAATTGTTAAAATCTATGAGGATTAATGGCAAGGTCTTTATGGCCTTCATGGGAGATGTTTCCTATTAGAGTCTGTGCTCAGGTTTAGCCCCAGTCAAGTGATAAGACACTGGTGATGGGTTAAACACCAAAGGACTAACCATTGCATATTGTGGCTTGTAACACCCCAGCCTTGACCTATGACCCCCTTTTGGGCCTAGGAATTTACTGGGCGCCCCACCCTCATGATCATCACCACCCCCTGATTTGGTTTATTCCCTGAAGGGAACCTTCCGTGGCTCGAACCCATGACCTCAGGGATATAGTCACAGATTCCTTCAATAGGAATTTAACATAAAAAGGCGCAAATTCCTAGGCCAAAAGGGGGGTCATAGGTCAAGGTTGGGGTGTTACATACCTTTTTATGACTATATCCCCGGGGTGTTAAATTCCCATTGAAGGAGTCTGTGTCTATATCCTTGAGGTCACGGGTTCGAGCCACAGAAGGTTCCCTTCGGGGAATAAACTATTTCAGGCGGTGGTGAAACTCATGAAGGTGGCACGCCTAGTAAATTCCTAGGCCTAAAAGGGGGTCGTAGGTCAAGGATGGAGCGTTACATGGCTAATTATATATGTTGACCATGAGATTGAATATATGATTTATTGTTGAATTGCATATGCCTGTTTACCTACATTGTTTGCATGATTGCATTCATTGGAACTTTAGTCTCACCACACGTTTGTGGATTTATTTAGATATGCAAGATTCTCAGCCGGTTGCTTGATCGGAGAACTTGGGAGTCCATAAGTTGATCCCTCCACTTACATCTCTCTTTCATGTTTAAAATTACACTTTTGTTGTATATGTATTGAATTAAATTGAATGAACTTATTATATATTTTTTAGCCACTTAGCGGCCTTAGGATTGTATTTGGGATAATGCAATTGAGATTGAGGCTTATGTAATCGTTGGAATACTTAAGCGCGTTGTATGTGATTGTATGACGATATCAGTAATGTCACAAAAAATAATTCTGTAAATTTGGGAATATGCTTCCAACGGGCATTATTTCTAGGTTTACGGAATTTGGACATTACATAGTTCACAAAGAACATTGGAAAATTCTATCGGTATATATATTATAAATTTTAGTAAATAGTCATTTTTGTCTTGTAAGATTGGGAGTCGATCAATTTGATCCCTCAAAGAAATAAATTAACAAATGAGTCCCTAAAGATACTTGTATCAATCACTTTGGTCCCTCCGCCAATGTCCGTCTGGTAGTGTTAATAGAAGTGATGATTTGGCACATTAAGTGCTATGTGGACTTTTACGTGGCAGACCCATGTTGTTATGTAACACATATAAGGGACTAAAATGACACTAAGTGGTAACTTGGAGGGACTAAATTGATTAAACGAAACTTTCCTGACCAAATGCAAAAGTTGTAAACAGGTCTTCTTTCCCAAATTCCTCCCTTGAACACCTTAACCCTAATTCTCCTAATTCTGCTTTAGAGACAATTGGACAAGATTTGAGGCATGATAGGATGAAATTGGAGAATTTTCATTTGCACCAATACAGGAAGGCATCAAATGTTTTATGGAGTGGTTTAGCGAACTTTATGGAGGTTGCGAAGGAGAAGAAGGAAAATGGGGTTCTATTTTGCCATTGTGATAGTTACTCTCATCCATGATTGTAATTTTTACTTTTAACTTATGTATTGTCTATGTTTATTGGAATGAAGAAACTTTGTGTAAATGTTCTATATATTAATTTCTACAAAGGAGTAAATGAATCAATATAATGATAAAGCATAAAAAGAACTTAAAAGTGAATCACAAAATTGAACAAATGGACGTATTATTGTTACTAAAATTTGATAATCAGATTTCATGCATACAATATTAAAAAAGACATAACATTAACAAAAACTTGATGGCGCAAATGAGAATGTTATGATCCCCACCAATCATGCCTCTAATCTTGATGACATAGCACATCAGCCTCCTATTGAAGCAGTCAAGGACCGATGACTAGAGGAAGAGCTAAGAAGATTAAAGAGGAAATGAGAAAGTTGGTGACCTACACTTTTTAAAGGACACTACCCTACAGAAGGACACCACCACCCTACAGAAGGACACCCTTGATCCTGGAATAGGACCCATGGTCCCTATGTACTACCCTCAATTAGGACTCTCTCTTGTATTTTGTAAGAGTAGGGCGCTAATTGTATAGGGTTTATTGGTTAGTAGGTTGCCTTGCTAAAGGCCTAGGAGCTTGGGTTCAATTCCCACATAGGATAGAATTTTACTCATCTTTCATTTTCCTCCTAGTTTTGGGCGCTAATTGTGGGTTTAATGGCTTAAGTCTTAGCTTTAGCACATAGCCTTGGGGACATGGGTTCAAGACCCACTAGGATAGCTTTCCTACCATCTTTTATTTTTTCCCCATTTATTTCCAAGTGGCCGCCCCCCATCTCCTATATATAGGAGTCCTCTCTTCTTGTATTGGATACAATTGAATTTAAGTAAAGGCATTATGCCCAAATTCTCCTCCATTGGTGAGTTGAGTGAGGCTTGGTGGTTGATGCTCAAACCATCCTTTGAGACTTATCTAATTCTCCCGAATTAGTGGCGTCTGGCGATTGGACTTATCTGCTGTGGGTGGATTCCTGCTTCAGTGGCGTCCCCTACCTTTTCTTCCTCTCCACCTTTTTCTTTCACTTTCTCTTATTTTCCTTCATTTTGCTTCGCCCAAATTAGCTGCTGCCCTTCACCTAATTTGCGCATTTTATTGCTTGTTTTCAATTCTAATTGGTGGTTTTTCCTCAATTCTAGATCCTACACCCAAACCGGCTATCAATTGGTCATCAGAGCTTGTTGAATTGAGCAATTGGAAGCATCTTGGGGCTGTTCTTGGCCGCGGCTACTGCACCTATTTTGTGCAGAATTTCACTCATTTAGTGTAATTCCATCCCTCTTTTCAATTGTATTTGGACTTAGACTGTTTCCCCGAGCCCAAGGTGTCTTTCTGCTGCTATCAGCCATTGTTTGTCTTGATTGAATTGCTTGCTTTCTTGCTAGTTGGGGGCTGTTTTGGGCCGCTAATCCCACCCCTCTAGGTGTTTGATTAATGCCTCTTAATTGCGCCATACTTGTTCTTGAGTGATTCTTGCCATTAATTGCTAATAAACTGCTTGTTTGTTGGTGAAGTGTGGTAAGAGGAGGCATTGTTGTCTTCATTTTCCAAAGATCGTTCACCTACATTTTCTCCCCTTCACATTAATTGTCATCCCCCGTATTCATATCTTTACTTTCCACCATTTAATTTTCGCCATTTAATTTCCGCTTCTCCCATCCTTTTAATTTCTGCTCTCCCTTTACATTCTGCCCATTTTACATTTCTGCCTCCCCATCCTTTTAATTTCTGCCATCCCCCTTTACTTTTAGTCATTTATTTTCAGTCCTCCCCATCCTTTTAATTTTCCGCTTCCCCCTTTACATTTTGCTCTCCCCATCCTTTTACTTTCTGCCATCCCCTTTCTACTTCTCTGCCATTTACATTTTGTCTTCTCCATCCTTTTAATTTCAGTTTCCCATTTTAATTTCGTGCCATTATTTTTGCGCAATTTTTCCTTCTTTCTTTTGCCATTTTATGCGCATTTTTGGGCTCATGTGTTGTTCAATTTTCTACTCCTGTTTGTCTATTGATTGGCATTCTGATGCAAATTTGGATTGACTTGCATCTCTACCATGGACTTTCTCTATTGATTGTGCAAAATGCTCACCATTAGGCTCTTTTGGTTCATAGTATTGGAAGGAGATCAACAAATTCCAATTGTTGATTCCTTCAAATTATAATTCCAATCTTAAAATTGAACCAAGCGCGTTTTCTTGTGACCGTACTGCTTTTGTATAATCAACAAGAAAGTGCTAAGCAATTTTTTTGGCCATTTTTTAAATCAAGTTGCCATTACGTTTTCACAGCTTTTAGAAATCAGTTTATTTATTATTTTGCTTTCTGGTACATTTGGACCAGTTTACTGTCAGAAAATTCCAAAAATGTTACAGTAGTTACAGTTTATTTTCTTTCATTGTGTACAAATTTCTGTTAGGGAAAAGACAAAAAAAGAAGAAAAGGCAAGAAAAAATACAAAAAGTACGTACGTGCAAAAAAAACAAAAAAAGGTTGTAAAAGCAAAAAGGGTGCAAAAGTCACAACAAGGAGGAAGAAAAGTCAAAAGACACCCAAAAAGAGTCAAAATAAAAAAAAATCCAGAAAAATAGAAAAATAAAAACAAAGAGTTATCCCAACAATACAGTTGACAGTTTACTGTAATTTTTCTTTCATTTCTCTGTATACTGTAAATTGAGTTGTATTTGCTGTTTTTCAAAAACGACAAATTTTGGCAACTCTTTTCAAAAATCACCAAAAACAATTCTCTTTGCAATTTCTTTCGTCGTGTCTTGTTTGCTGTCTGTTCTTGTGTATAAGCTTGTTTGAGTGCCCAGCTTTTTCTTGTTTGTCATATCAACTCCATTGTTTTGTCTTAGGATTTTCCAATCTGCTTTCAGTAGGTATTTTCTTTGTTAGTGCGCTTCTATTTTGGGTAAGGGTTAAGACATAGTCTCAGTTTGTCTTTGCAAAATCTAACCAACCTCCAACCGAGTAGGAAGAGGCAAGAGAGTTTTCATTATAGAAAAAGCCTAAAAAGAGTGACATACACGAGTGTTAACATTTCCATTGAGTGTAAACACTTAGTTGAGTGGAAAGTTCCTTAAAGCTTTAACATAAAAACCAATCTAGGAGAATGGAAGGAAGGAGGCAAGGGGACAGGGAAACCTTGTTGTTTAGGAAAGCCTTAGAGACACCCTTGGGTGGAGAAGAGAGCCAAAGAGAGAACCTATTCCATACTAGGTGCCACATTGAAGATAGGGTATGTTTAGTGATCATAGATGGAGGAAGTGGTAGCAACTTAGCTAGCCTTAGGTTAGTTGACAAGCTAAACTTACCTACTACCCCACATCCAAAACCATACACACTTCAATGGGTGAGTGATAAGGAAGAATTTATGGTGGATAGACAAGTGAGCTTAAGGTTCAAAATTGGGGATTACCTAGATGAAATGACCTTTGATGTTATACCCTTAGAAGCATCACATATTCTTTTAGGGAGACCTTGGCAATATGAGAGAAGGGTAAAACATGATGGGTACTCCACACCTATAGGTTCCACCACCAAAATGTTAAATTCACCTTAATGCCTATGACCTCTAGTGAAATTAGGGAAGATCAAATCCAACTTAAGGGGTTAATAGACAAAGAAAAGGAAGAAGAATCTAAGAAAATAGAAAAGGAATTAGAAAAAGGATAATAGGATTCATATGGTAAGGAAAATAAGATAAAAAGAGAAGTTACCAAAGAAGAACCTTGTTCCTACTACTTAGTAAGGAAACCAATGGAGAAGAAGAAAAAGATCCCTTGATCGATCTTGATCTTCCTCCAAACATAAGAGATCTCTTAACAGAATTTGGGGACATTTTCCCAAAGGATATTCCGAGTGGGTTACCACCCCTTAGAGGAATTGAGCACCAAATTGACCTCATACCTGGTGCTGTTCTACCCAATAGGCCAGCTTATAGGACTAATCCAGTTGAGACCCAGGAAATACAAAGACAAGTAGGAGAATTAATTAGTAAGGGTTGGGTTAAGGAATCTCTTAGTCCTTATGCTGTTCCTGTTATCATTGTACCAAAGAAAGATGGTACATGGAGAATGTGTACTGACTGTCGTGCTGTTAATAACATAACAGTCAAATACCGACATCCCATTCCAGGATTGGATGATTTACTTGATGAATTACATGGAGCCTGCATCTTTTCAAAAATTGATTTAAAAAGTGGCTACCATCAATATTCGAATCAAGGAAGGGAATGAATGGAAGACGACATTCAAGACAAAATATGGGTTGTATGAATGGCTAGTTATGCCTTTTGGCTTAACCAATGCACCAAGTACATTCATGAGATTAATGAATCATGTGCTTCGAGCTTTCTTAGGCAAGTTTGTAGTTGTTTATTTTGATGATATACTTGTCTATAGCAAAAGCTGTGAAGACCACATCATTCACCTTAGAAATGTACTTGAGGCACTAAGAAAGGAACACTTATTTGCAAATCTTGGAAAATGTATTTTCTACAAAGAGAGTGTCACTTTCTTAGGCTATGTCATTAGCTCCCAAGGGGTGCAAGTAGATGAAGAGAAAATCAAAGCCATCAAAGAATGGCCCACCCCAAAATCCGTGGGAGATGTGAGGAGCTTCCATGGTTTGGCAAGCTTCTATAGAAGGTTTGTCAAGAACTTTAGCACAATAGCTGCTCCCCTCAATGAAGTGGGTTAAGAAAAATGTGGGTTTTAAATGGGAGAAAGCACAAGCGGATGCTTTCCAAGAACTTAAAGAAAAACTTATGCAAGCTCCCATTTTAGGACTTCCAGATTTTTCTAAATCCTTTGAAATCGAATGTGATGCATCTAATATAGGAATAGGGGCTGTCTTAATGCAAGATGGACATCCTATAGCCTATTTTAGTGAAAAACTCAAAGGTGCAATGTTGAATTACCCTACCTATGACAAAGAATTTTATGCCTTGGTGAGGGCACTTCAAACATGGCAACATTACCTCATACCTAAAGAATTTGTGATACATACTGATCATGAATCCTTAAGGTACATCAAAGGACAAGGGAAACTTAACAAAAGACATGCAAAATGGGTTGAATTCCTTGAACAATTTCCCTATGTCATCATTATAAGAAGGGCAAAGCCAATATAGTGGTCGATGCTCTTTCAAGGAGGTATAGTTTGTTAGCTACCTTAGATGCAAAACTACTTGGTTTCAAAAATTTAAAGGGATTATATGTGCATGATTCCTTCTTTGCCGATAAATACAATGCTTGTGAAACAATGGCAAAAGATGGATTCTATAGGCACGAAGGATTTCTCTTCAAAGGGGACAAGTTGTGCATTCCCCATTGCTTCATTAGAGAGCTTCTGGTTAAGGAAGCCCATGAGGGAGGGCTTATGGGACACTTTGGTGTACCCAAAACCTTAGGATTCTACAAGAACACTTTTATTGCCACATATGAGCACACACGGTAAGGCACACTGTGATAGATGTATAAAATGTAAAAGTTCCAAATCAAAGGTAAATCCCTATGGCCTCTACACTCCTCTTCCTATTCCTGAGGGCCCTTGGTTGGACCTAACCATGGATTTTATTGTAGGGTTACCTAAGACCCAAAGAGGAAAGGATTCAATCTTTGTGGTAGTGGATCGCTTTTCAAAGATGTCACATTTCATTCCATGCCAAAAGGTAAATGATGCACAGAAATTGTAGATCTTTTTTTTAGAGAAATAGTTCGCTTACATGGCATACCTAGAAGCATAGTGTCCGATAGAGATACTAAGTTCCTTAGTCATTTCTGGCGCACCCTATGGCACAAGCTAGGCACAAAATTACTGTTCTCTACCACATGCCACCCACAAACTGATGGACAAACAGAGGTTGTCAATAGGACAATAGGCACATTATTAAGGGCTATGGTTCAAAAGAGTTTAAAATCATGGGACTTATATTTGCCTCATATCGAGTTTGCATATAATAGGAACAAGCATTCTACTACTTTGCATACTCCATTTGAGATTGTTTATGATTTTAATCCTCTTACTCCTCTTGATATTTTGCCTATCCCTAGCTCTTCTTTTGTGGAGCATAAAGATGGTAAAGCTAAGGCCGAGTTTATTAAGAAACTCCATGCTCAAGTAAAAGCTAATATTGAGCGCAGGTTGGCCTCCCAAACAAAGACCGCAAACAGAGGGCGTAGGCGGATGATATTTGAACCTGGGGATTGGGTTTGGGTTCATTTCCGCAAGGAAAGATTCCCAAATGAAAGGAAATCCAAACTCTCTCCTAGGGGTGATGGGCCTTTCCAGGTTTTGGAGCGCTTAAATGACAACGCCTATAAAATTGATCTTCCTGGTGAGTATGGTGTAAGTGCTACTTTCAATGTTTCTGATCTCTCCCTCTTTGATGTAGGCGATGACTATCCAGATTTGAGGTCAAATCCTTCGCAAGGGGGGAGGGTATGATGACATAGCACAACAACCTCCTATTGAAGCAGTCAAGGATATCACTAGACCAATGACTAGAGGAAGAGCTAAGAAGATTAAAGAGGAAATGGGAAAGTTGGTGACCTACATTTTTAAGGACACTACCCTACAGAAGGACACCACCACCCTACAGAAGGACACCCTTGATCCTGGAATAGGACCCATGGTCCTATGTACTACCCTCAATTAGGACTCTCTCTTGTATTTTGTAAGAGTAGGGCGCTAATTGTATAAGTTTATTGATTAGTAGGTTGCCTTGCTAAAAGGCCTAGGAGCCTTGGGTTCAATTCCCACATATGATAGAATTTTACTCATCTTTCATTTTCCTCCTAGTTTTGGGCGTTAATTGTGGGTTTAATGGCTTAAGTCTTAGCTTAGCCACATAGCCTTGGGGACATGGGTTCAAGACCCACTAGGATAACTTTCCTACCATCTTTTATTTTTTCCCCATTTATTTCCCAAGTGACCGCCCCCCCTCTCCTATATATAGGAGTCCTCTCTTCTTGTATTGGATACAATTGAATTTTAAGTAAAGGCATTATGCCCAAATTTCTCCTCCATTGGTGAGTTGAGTGAGGCTTGGTGGTTGATGCTCAAACCATACTTTGAGACTTATCTAATTCTCCCGAATTAGTGGCGTCTGGCAATTGGACTTATCTGCTGTGGGTGGATTCCTGTTTCAGTGGCATCCCTACCATTTCTTCCTCTCCACTTTTTCTTTCACTTTCTCTTATTTTCCTTCATTTTCTCGCCCAAATTAGTTGTTGTCCTGCACCTAATTTGCGCATTTTATTGCTTGTTTTCAATTCTAATCGGTGGTTTTTGCTCAATTCTAGATCCTGCACCCAACTGGCTATCAAATCTTGTCTAATTGTCTTTGAAGCAAAATTAAGATTTTGGTGTTTACATGAATTGAGAAAAAAATTGGGGAAGAAGTCCTAAATACAAATTTCCCATTAGATCAGTAAAATTTTATTTTAGTCAATTTAGTCCCTCAAAGTCACCACTTACTATAATTTTAGTCCTTCGTGTTATAAAATTCGAATCGAACTGGACGGTCCAACTAGTTCAATCGGAAATCTCGGAAATCGGACCTGTGACTAGTCTAATCAAGCAAATAGATTAGACAAACCGAGCATGACATCATTAACTCAGGGTTCAACCGCTCGAACTGGTGCGGGTTGCAAGACGATCCGTCAGTCGCTTAAGCATTGCGTTGACTATGTTAGGAGAAAATCCAAAAATTGCTCTCAATAACTTTCGAACACGGGACACCTATAACGACAATCAACATTGCTTCTTACTAATACATATGCGAGTTAGAGTGTGCTTGACTTGCTATTTCAGCTAGTTGAAAGTTGAAAATAGTAGTTGAAACCATTTCAACAGTGTTTGGGAAGGTAGCTTTTTGGGTAGCTACAAGCTTTTAAAAAAGCTCCAATTTTTAGCTACTAGCTGAAAATTAATTACAAGTCTAGCCCTCAACCACCCCCACTTATCATTATTTAATAAGGGTTACGTATGTTTTACCATTTTCAACTAGTTTTACCAAACACGTTCAATAGCTTTTCAGCTTTCAGCTAGCTTTAAGTTTTCAGTGAGCTTTTCAGCTTTCAGCTAGTTTTAAGCTTTCAGCTGGCTTTTCAGCTAGTTTTACCAAACACACTCTTATATTATATATCCCATTCTAACGCTTTGGATGTCTTATCAATTAATTAAATAAATTCGGGAAAAATTAACTAACAATTAGAAATATTATAAAAAATAGGGTTAAATATGTTTTTGGCCCCTCAAAATATGATGAAATTTGATTTTGGTCCCTCATTTATTTTTTCATTGGTTTTGGTCCTCCATTTTTTAAAATCACATGTTTTTAGTCCTACTTATTAATTGTACTCTGTTAAGTCACTTTCACAGTTCCACTGTGACGTTTCCCGGGTACAAATTTACAGAAAATTTCTTGCATTTTTTCTCTAGAAAATTCATGTGCAGTAAATTTTCAAAAAATTACAATTTTTATATAAAAATGCTGCAATAAAATTTCTTTGCTTTGTTGTAAAAAATCTATAGTAAATTTCCTGTAAATTTTAGAATATAAACAAAATTTCTTTTGAATTTTGAAATCTGCAAGAAAATTCGAAGGTAAATCTATAGAAAAATCTAAAAAAAATATTACTACGTTATCATTTAACGGAACATAACTAACGACGAAGACTAAAATTATGTGATTTTGAAAAATGGAGGACCAAAACCAATGAAAAAAATAATGAGGGACCAAAACCAAATTTCACTATATTTTGAGGGACTAAAAACATATTTAACCCTAAAAATAATATTCCTAACCTAAATTGTATTTTTTCTTAATTATTTAAAAATTTTCTTAATTATTTCTTAATTGCCTATTTATCAGTGTTAGTTTTTGTAATTTCAAACTCTACCTTAGGAAAATTATAAAAAATCATGAACAAGTAATTCCCATCATTCTAAAGTGAATTACATTAATTTAGAACACCTTCTAGATTATTAATAATAAATTATATAATTTTCTAGCTGTATAATCGACCTAAACAAACAGAGAAATTTGAGGGTGTATAATTATTTTTTATTTTTAATATTGTCAATTTTGTTCATAACTCTTATAATAATTGAGAATTATATATTGGAGTTATTATAAAATTAAATTAAAATTAATTATAATTTGTATAAACAAAATACGCAATGTCCTAATGAATGAGTGATTGATTTGTTTGATAAAAAATATTTTTATCTAATAGTTACAAAAATATCATATCATTTTTATTTAAATTCTCAAAATTTAACAAAAGAATTACTTATCATGTTTTTTATCTTATATTTAAAATATTTAAAATACTACATTAAATTTTTATATTTATTTATAAAAAAGAAAATTACAATTTTTTTTTAAAGAATCTCCAATTAAATTTGAACTTTGTAATATGGGGTAATAGGATGATGGGATGGCTATGTATTTTGACAATGCATAGATGTATGCATGCGTGTAGAAGATGGATGACACTGTATACCAACATGATGTGGCAAACAGTGAGCAATGAGGCGAGAGCAAAATATCTTTGCCACGTATGCGCACAATCTTGTTTCCTTTACCTCAGAGCTTCTTCTTCTCTGTCTTCTGATTTCTAAAGATCTTCTCTTCTCTTCTCTTCTATTTTTCTCTCGCTCTGTGTGTCCCTCGCCATAAGCAACCACCACCACTTCTAAATATTTTCTTCAATGAAATATTTGTTAAAAAGGGTAAAGGAAAGATCAACACTAAAATCCCATTTTTTGCACCTGCGTCGTTTCACCTTCTGAAATCAGATATTAGTTTCTTAACAAATCAATTCTGCTTATAGAAGTGATCAGGTACGCATAGTTTTTTTTTTCTAATTATTTTCATGTAATTTTCTGTTACATTTTTTTTTGCCTGAATTCCGTTTCATGTATGCAAGTTTTGCTCTTGGTGTTTCTGTGATTTTTTATGTGGGTTTGATTGTTTCTTTCTTTCATTTTTCTTTAATATTTTTTAATCTGCTTTTAGATATTTTAGTGAAAGTTTCATTTTGACTTTATTTACCAGTTTTTGAAGATGAACTGTATTGTTTGATCATGAAGAAAATTAATGTTTCTACTAAAAAGTCTCAATCTCATTATTTATTTTTGTTTACTTGTATGATTTGTCAAAGCTTTATGTATGCCTTGTTAAATAAGTCTTTATTTCAGTTCTATCTCTGCTCTGATTTTCATTATTTAAACTATTAATTTGGATTCTTCTTTTCTGGGTTTTATAGTGGAAAGAAACTCAGAAATCACCTTTAATTCCCAACAATTTCAACTGTAAAGA
The DNA here is from genome assembly GCA_026901365.1 of Sesbania bispinosa. Lineage (NCBI taxonomy): Eukaryota > Viridiplantae > Streptophyta > Magnoliopsida > Fabales > Fabaceae > Sesbania > Sesbania bispinosa. Next base: position 159,642 of record QLOH01000018.1, read on the forward strand.
TTAAGTTACATAGAGCAACCAACCGTAGTGAATAACTAATTTTTTCTGATAGAGATTTGTCATCTCATTGATTTATTTTTTTATTTATTTTTTGTATTATTATTATTATTATTATGATTATTAGTATTATTATTATTTCGTATTTGCTTTCTACCTAGTTCTGAAATTTGATCTTGGTTCAACAATTCCCGTTGCTGAATACTAAGGTTATAAATATCTGGTTATGCTAAACAGGGAATGTTGAATTACGATATTTTAATTCTTGATTGGTAGCCGGTTTTGGCTGGATTTTGGGTTATTGGTTTTTATATCAGAAGCAGAAAGGAATACCTTGAATGTTGAAAGTAGATTTCTGCTTCAATGGCTGGTACTGGAGAAAGGTGGATTGATAGTCTTAGGTTTTCCTCATTGTTCTGGCCTCCCCCACCAGATGATCAACAAAGAAAGGTACCATTTTAATACCATGCTAATAACAAATATTTGAACTTCAGTGTTCTCTGAAATTAAATGTAAGTCCAATGCATTGAATATCTGTTTCCCTCCTTTAGGGATACTATGTTATATATATTATTATTTACTACTACGACTGCTACTACTACTACAATGTAAATGTTCCAATGTTTAACAATTAGCTCATAGAACTTGAGTAGTCAATGTAGAATAAAGGAAGACAATTTTAAGCACTATGTTTCAAACTCTTCATGATTAATCTTGAGAAAAAGTAGCACATCGTTTTTTCTTGAGCTTAAAAATACCAATGGGTGTTTTTTTAATATGTTTCACCAATTTACTGAACTCTTTTTTATGAGAGTTGTGCTATGTGCATTGAAGGCTTTAACTTAATTAATTCTACCCAAATTGGCGTGGCAGCCTTCATGTATAAACACAAATAAAAGTATTTCTCTTACATAAACATGGAGGAATTTCATGTATGAAGAGACATCATTTGATAAATGTTTAGGGAAGCAAACTTGGTTATTAGGATTTGGTTTACTGTGAGAGTGAGTTTCTGACAGACTGACAGATGAGTGCACTGATATTTAACTTTGATTTACTAAAATGTACAGAGTTGTTTGCTGTGGCACTGTTGCAATATCCTTGTTATTTTCAATGAGAATTTTGGTTTTTCATATTAGATATTGACACTGAAATCTGGATAATTCTTTTTCTAATGTATGCTGGAAAAAATAAACTGTAGCTCACACATCAACATTCACATTTTAAATTAACTATTATGTATTTGAGAAACAAAGTTGGAGTAATGAGTGTTAGTTGTATGTTACATATCAGAGTATGTTACATGTGTACTAGCTACGGTGTATAGCTTGCTCTGCCATTCTTACATCTGTGAAATTAGGGAGTTAGTTATTACAGCTGCCATGCCATCTCAGCTTAACTGAATCTGCAACAGATTCAGTGTTAGTTAGCTACCTGTATTATAGATCCCATCCTGTTAACCACCCAGTCTATAAATAGATCAGTGTACCTGGAATCAATGCAATGAAATCAGAAGCTCAGTTCTCAAATTACACTCTCAAATCTTCCTTTCACTACTTCTAGTATTACGCAATACACATCATTGTCTTTCCTTGTACATGATTTTTATGATGTATACTTCTGATTTTCTTAGGATCAAATTGCTGCATATGTTGAGTACATCAGTCAATTTGCATCGGAACAATTTCCTGATGATATTGCTCAGGTATGATAAATGCAACTATATTTGCAGATAAACATCGAAAATTGGAATTAGAAATAGGGTTAAATATGTTTTTAGTCCCTGCAATTTAAAACCGGTGGTTTTGGTCCTTTAAAAATTAAAAATATACCAATTTAGTCCTTATTGATAAAAATTCGTAGCTAATCGGTAACAAAATCTGTAGTAAAACTATGCAATAAGGACTAAATTGGTGTATTTTCAATTTCTGAAGGACCAAAACCACCGGTTTTAAATTGCAGGGACTAAAAACAAATCTCAACTATATTTCAGGGACTAAAAACATATTTAACCCTTAGAAATATATACATATTATTTCTATAGATACAATTTAAAAATTGTGTTTTGTGACTCATGATATCCAAGAGTTTGTATCAAACATCACTCACTGGTCTGTGTTGCTTTGACAGTTGATCCGCAACCGTTATCCATCAAAAGAAATGCTCCTCTTTGATGATGTTTTGGGTATTTATGCTTGAATTCATGTCAGTTGAAGTTATGATTGACTCAACAATAACTTATTACTATTTCTTGTCTAAATAACTTCTTTATGTATTCACATGTACATCCAGCGGTGCTTGTTTTTCATCATCCAGAGCATGGGCACACAGTTGTACATCCAATCATTTCCTGTATCCTTGATGGTACGCTGGTCTATGATAAGACTAGTCCTCCATTTGCTTCTTTCATTTCTTTAGTCTGCCCAAAAAGTGAGGTATAGCCCCTTGGCTTATATTTTGATTTTCTTTGTATATCCAAATTCATAGCAAAATAAGTTTCTAGTTGGTGGAATGCAGACACTAATTATTTACTCAATGAGGTTGTCATTACTTAGTTTCTAAGTGATTTAAGGGTATCATTTAATCATCTTCAGTATCTGCAAAGAAGTTCCCTGTCAAGCTATTAATTTATTATGTCTAATTTTACAGAATGAATACTCTGAACAATGGGCTCTGGCATGTGGTGAAATTTTGCGAATTTTAACTCATTACAATCGCCCCATATACAAAACGGAAAGACAATATTGTGATACAGAAAGAAGCAGTGGTGGAAGCCATGCAACGATTGGTGATTCTGTAGATGGGGAGTCTGGCCATAATTCTTTGATGCAGCAGGAGAAGAAACCTATAAGGCCCTTGTCCCCTTGGATTACTGATATATTGCTGGCTGCACCTTTAGGCATTAGAAGCGACTATTTCCGATGGTGAGTATTTTTTTAGCTATGCCTATAAAGTCACCTAGTGCTTATAAAATCACTTGTGTATATTTTAGCCCTGCCTGCATGTTCTAGGGGTTTTCATGGCCCAATCGGTTTTAGTTTTAAACCTCAGCCAATTGTATTATCTTCAAGACTTGTTGAAAGCACTTCTGGCCCTTTAATTCTTGATGCATCCAGTTGACTTGATCAATTTTCATTCTATCATTGTCAACAGCTTCCCTTAAAATCTTGGGTCTTCCACATTCACACCTCCTGCTAATTCTTGGTCCAATCTGCCAACAAAAGATTTAGGGTCAGTTTGGATAAGCTTCTCTAAAAGAACTTATAGGAGAAGAAAATAGAATAAATTAAGAAAGGTAAGATGATTTCAACTTTTTCCATAAGTTGAAATTAGTTGTTTATGGAAAAGTTAAAAGAGAGAGCTTCTAAAAAAATTTAGTTGTAAAAAGATTAATTTCAACTTATGAAAGAAGTTGAATTCATTTTACCTTCTTAATTCATTCTATTTTTTCTCCTATAAGTTCTCTTAGATAAGTTTATCCAAACCGACCCTTAAGGAGAGCCTTTTGAGATCTATCGGCAAATCTTTCTAATTTTATTTTTGGATAATCTCATAAAGACCCAGTTTGCATGACTTGTGTCAATGCCTCATCACAATCCCCAAATTCAGTAGGTCCAAACTGAGAGAGCAACTCCTTTTCAAACCGTTCCCAAGTTATCTGTTTATCCTTTTCCTTATTTGTTCACTTCAACCATTGAAGCGGTTGAAGGCTCTACCAGTTTGTTTAATGAAAAAAAATATATGGCTTAAGTAATCATCTCTTGGAGCAGTGTAAGGGAAGCTTTTAGACTCTTGTTCATTTGGATTATCCTATAACAAGGTTCAGGGGTCTGCAGTTTCATATTTTTTTCTCAGTAGCATATATTAGAGCAACATAAGCACTATGATTTTAGTCTCTCATTCTTTTGGTATGGTTATATTGCATTTGTAGTATAAAATGTTCCATTGTATCAAGCAATTGAAAGTATGAGATTCCTCATGGTGGTTGTTCTATCTTGTTTTCCCTTTGACTCCAAAAGTAAACTTTTTCCTATGTCAATGAAAATTGCGATCCATTAACAGGTGCAGTGGTGTTATGGGTAAATATGCTGCTGCAGGAGAACTCAAGGCACCTACAACTGGTACGTTATATCCTGATTTTATATATATGTGTGTGTGTATTGGTCAGCAGTTCCTTCCTCTAATATATAAAACTATAAATATTGTGGAAGCTTCAAAACAACATATTTCTAATTTTTTTAGCTATGCTCTCTTTTTTTTCCTTTTGAATGCATAAAAAAATTTGATTCTCTTTCAAATTTGAAAAACAAAACAAAATTTGATGATATTTATTGTGCAATTACTAATAATTATGGATGTCTTTTACAATTGGAACAACATGAGAATAGATATATGTAGATTTGATTAAGAGTAATTATTCATGATTTTAATTTCTTATATACAAAAGTGATTCTACCAACGGGGTTGGTTCAAGTGGTACATGCTTGATTCCCCTTAAGCAAGGTCTCGGGTTCGAGTATTGTGTATGAAAAAAATCCTCGCCGGGAGAGCTAGTCCCACCATGATGTGAATGTTCCCGAACAGGATTGCCTCCCGTGGAGGATACCTGGTACCAAAAAAAAAGTGATTCTTGTTAAAGAAATGCGTATTTGATCACTATTACTCCATTGAAATAGAACAACTTATCGGAGATTCCAATTATTATCCTTGGATGTTTTTTAAGATAGAATTTGTTTGTGATATTTCCATTTTAACAATAATTTCCCTTGACATTTCTTATTGTTGTATACGGTGAGAATTGTGCAAACTGCAATGAATTATTTAATAAATTCCAATTATTTAATGTATGTTTAATTTATTTTATTATATTCCATATTTTATAATTTATGAAATATTATTTTTCAATAAATTCTTTACATATTTAAATTGAAATAACTTTCAATTTAAAAAATTTTACCATTAAAAGATAATGTATAAAATACTATAAAACATTGTGCTAACACATATGATTATTACCATATTAAATGTTATATTTATTACATGTAATATTTGAAATACTATAAGAAATATTTATTATATTTCATTAAATTTTTAATGTCAAATACTCCCATTATAGATATTAGTTTTAACTTAAAATCATAATTTGTTATAATATTTTCCCTATAAATTTAAATTAGTTTTATAGTTCAAAACTATATAAGAATTATCCCCATATTATCTCTTTGCAATTTTGACAATATAAAATGGTCCTTCTAATTTTTAATATAGAATTATCCCCATAATATTTTATAATTATACTATAAAATAATTCAGTTATTTTTTATTTTTAAAATACTATAAGGAATTTCTAAATATTTAAAATGCAAGAATCTAGTGAATTCAGAGTAAAATTAAAAAAAAATATTAGTAAAACTAGTCATTTGTTCTTATATTTTTTAATTTATTTTAATAGTTAAAATTATGTAAGAATGCATTTGTAATTTTGAAAATATAAAATGGTCTTTATTATTTTTAATTTAAAATTATCCAACAATAATTTATAATTACATTATAAATAAAAAATTCAGCTAATTTTACTATTTTAAATAATTCAAAATATAAGAATGAGTTTGGAGTAAAATGCAAGAAAACAATTATGAAACTACTATAAAAAGGAAGCGAATTATTTAATCTAATAGTTTTATTAAAATAATTTTGTACATTCTGTGAATCATACATACAACAAAGTTGATAATATTAACAGTAGTAAATTACGTTTTTTTATCTAAAGAAGATAAATTTGATACTAATTAGTTTGGTTTCTTTAAGATAGTTGACATTGATTTAATTGGCATTAATTAGTTTGGTTTATTTCTTTAATCATTTTTTTTTATTTTTTTTAAAAATTAATTCATTGAATTAAATTCATAATCTATTGTTAGTTGTATATTTTTTTAATTATTATAATTAATTTTTTATATTAAAAATATTTTCTAATGACATCACATTATTAACATTTTATTGATCAATGCACATTAAACTTCAAAGTATAACTAAACATGGTACTTAAGAAAATAATGTATAAAATTATAGATTATGAGAACTTCAAAATTGTACACTTTTGTGTTTTATGCTATTCATTACTATTTTCTTCTCTTTGATTTTGAAATGCACAAAAATAATAAATTTCTTTCAAATTTGAAAAATCTTTTCAAATTTATTGTGAAATTACATTATAATTTTACATATAAAACATCATATATATAAATTTAACTTTAAAAACAAATATTTATACAATTTTAATAATTTAAATATGTTTTATACAATAGTGTTTAAAATTCACAATGGCATGAAAATAGAATAATAGGTATTTATAATAAATACAGACTATCATGTGAATATCCTTTTATATGAATAAAATTGACTGAAAAAGTATGCTTTCATTTTGTACAAGAAATTTAAACTGATTGCTTTTAAAAGAAACAGGTTTGTCAATTTTTTAATTAATCAATTAACTGATTAATTAATTAAACTAATATATACATGTAATCACTTAATCACTATATTGTCTCGTGCTTATTTTTTAATTTTTTTTACAACTATAGCTATTTGATCACTACAATTTCCTAGAAGCAGAACAAATCATAATAGAATTGTATAGACTATGCCAAAAATATTGTTGACAATAAATCATTTAATGAGCTCCTCAATATGTATATTTTTATTTATGATGTTATATATTTTACATTTTAAAAAATAATAAATTACAATTTATAATATATTATATTAATATTCAAATTATAATTACTCTTACATATTTCTTTATTATTTGTATAAAATATTATAAATATAAAATATTAACAAACTTGTGCAACGCACATGTATTATCTATAGTTAATATAGAAAGCATGGTGTGAACAATTGCATAAAAGTATTTGAGTCATGTTTTTCTTGAGAAAGTAGAGAATTTATTTTGGTTGTGTGTGTATCTTGTAACATTTTACTTTAGTTAAAATAACTTTTATATGAAGACTTGTTCATATGAGCTTGAGTTTTTTTTTTGTTTTTGTTACAAGGGAATGAGTAAAAGAAACTAAAAAGACAAGTTCCTATCAAACAAAATTTACTATTTTTTATAAGACACTTTATAATTTCAAGAAAACATTTATTACTATTTTTCTTATTTGCCCTTTTTAAAAACTTTAATCTCTTTTCAACTATGTGGAGTTAGTTAATGATACTCCCTCTGGTCCTATTTATAAAAACTTTTTTTAAGGTGGGTCATGGTCCTTTTTATAAGAAGTTTTTTAGATTGTCTCGTGCATTAATTATTCTTTAACAAAAATACCCCATTAGAGGTAGGTGAGTAATTAATTAATAGAGAGAGTATGACACAATTGAGTAGTTAAATAAAAAGAAAAATATAATGTGTCTCAATAAATTTAAGGGTAGTTTAGAAAATATGATACACATTCATGACAAATTTATTGTAACTAACTACATTAACCAACTTTCTTGATCTGTGTGAAGTAGTTAAATAAGGATAAAATTAGAAAGTTATATTATATTTTAAAAGTCCAATAAAATTAATTATCTTTAACAACTTTTGTTGGTTTTGTAATTCGGGAGTAGCTTTTATCAGCAGGAAATAAAATATACATTTGTCCTTCAAATTTCTACATCTTATTAAAGTTCAATCTGAACCACGTTTGAATCCAAATAAAACCACTGTCAGTCTGGAAAGCCCTACCTGAGAGGTTGTAGCAAGCTCAGAGGCTGGTATTTCCAACACCACCAGCCTGACCAACATTACCATCCTTCCTATCACTGACAACTAACTTAATGGCCAGGATTTTATTTGATGGGCTTGATCTGTTCAGATTTTCTCCAAGGAAAGGGAAAAGAGGAATAGATCACTGGTGATGCCAAACAACTGGAAAAAGATGATCCCAGCAATCAAGTGTGGAAGCTTTTGAACAGCTTGGTGATGTCATGGCTGAAAAACTCAATGACCAATGAAAATAGAGAAAGTTTTATGTATTACAGCACTGCAAAGGAGATATAGGACCTAGTAAAAGAAACTTATTCAAACATTGACATCACCTTTGCAATATTTGAAATCAAAAGCCTCCCTCCAAAACCTGCGACAAGGAGACACCTTAGTCACCAAGTACTTCAATACTCTCATTTGGTGTTGGTACTTGGTAGCAACTTAACATTTATAATGAAATTGAACAGAAGTGCCCTGAAGATGGCATGCACTACAATACAAGAAACTTCTGGAGGGAGACAAACTAGATTTGTAAGTTTCTTCTTGGACTAAACAAGAATCTTGATGAGGCATGTAGGAGGATCCTTGGATCCAAACCACTTCCAAGAATTCGAGAAGCATTTCTAGAGGTGAGAAGTGATGAAGTAGAAGGGAAATAATGTTGAGAAATCCATGCTCACCCGTCAATCCTAAAAGTTCATGCTTGACAACAAGAGGACATTAGTTGACTTAGTCGAATCACCAACAAAGAAAACATAGGCTTGTTAAGTCTAAAGACTTAATCACTTAGATCTCTTGTTTTAATGATAATAATTCATGGCTTAAGAAAGCTCTTTATGTGAAAGTTGTTCAAAGTGTGCTAAGTGTTTCAAGACTAATAGTCTTGGTTAAGAACATTCAACTATGAGCTCAACATTAGAAAACCCAAAGACTCGAGAACAAGTCTAAGCCTAAAGAATCAAGAACACATCAAAGATTAGAAAGCCCTGACTCCAAAGTCTTTGTAAAATGTGAATATTGTAGTTGAAGTTCAGAATACTCAAAAGAATTAAATGGAAGAAGAAATGCAAGATCAAAACTCATAAGATAAAAGTTAAGACTTGGAAGATCACATTTCAAAAAATGTAGACGACTACCCAACTCAAGATCATACTTCAGATGACGTGTGTCTCGAAACCTTTTAAAGATTCAAATGGGAACTTGATGCTTGTCAAAAACATTCTTCAAGTGTTCATTCTTTGCAGAAATAGGACATACTTGAAGTAAAAATTGACTTCTTCCTACCTTTTGTAATTCTTAACAAAAATCCTCAAATGCGATTCTTATGAAACCTTGTTTGTATATACTTGGTAACCTGTAGGAATTTGATTATGTCATTTTCAATCTTCCATTGAACTAAAGTATTAAAAAGCATCAATATTATATTTTTTATTCAGTAAAAAGAATATTTATAATAAAGAGGAATTCTTTCTTCACAGAAGATTTTTTCTTAATTGAATTTGTTTTTCCTCTTAGGTTCTTCTTGTGGTTCTGGGAAGCATCCTCAGCTCATGCTTTCAACTCCAAGATGGGCAGTTGCCAATGGTGCTGGTGTTATATTAAGTGTTTGTGATGATGAAGTTGCTCGTTATGAGACTGCTACTTTAACAGCTGCTGCTGTTCCTGCACTTCTACTTCCTCCTCCAACTACGCCATTGGATGAGCATCTTGTTGCTGGATTACCAGCTCTTGAACCATATGCACGTTTATTTCATAGGTTATTTTGAGCTCAATACCTTTTTCTTATTTTGTTATTCTTTGAGTGTATCTGCCTGAGCAAATTTATATACCTGCATTATGTAGATATTATGCCATTGCAACTCCAAGTGCCACACAAAGACTTCTTCTTGGGCTTTTAGAAGCTCCCCCATCATGGGCTCCAGATGCACTTGATGCTGCGGTGCAGCTTGTGGAGCTTCTCCGGGCTGCTGAAGATTATGCTTCTGGAATAAGGGTAAGCTGTATGATATTTATACATAGACAATACTCTGCAGTGATGGCATTGATGAATACACCACATTATCATCTTTAAGCTATAATCAACCCCAAAAGCTAGCTTGTAGGGTGAGGACTGTGTAAAAGTAGAGAATAGGATTACTGAATTGCTTGAGGAAAAATACCTCAGCAGCTGAATATTTATATACATGATTTACACTCACTAATAAAGGAAACATAGGAAATATAATCTGTACAAAATAAGGAAACATAGACCTATACAAAAATAAGGAAATACAACTATACAAATCAACACCTAATGTAGTTTCCTAGTTTCCATAAATACATTTATTCTATTCTAATTTCCCTAAATAGGAGATATTCTCTAACACTCCCCCTCAAGCTGGAGCATACAAATCATATGCACCAAGCTTGCCACAAAGAAATTGTATTCGAGGACCTCGAAGGGACTTTGTCAGAATGTCTGCTAGTTGATCATTAGAGTTAACAAACTCAATGACAACTTCCTTGGAAAGAACCTTTTCCCTGATAAAGTGGCAGTCAATCTCTATATGCTTTGTTCTTTCATGAAAGATTGAGTTGGACGCAATGTGGAGTGCAGCTTGGTTATCACAATATAACTTCATCTCGTTAATGTTACCAAACTTCAATTCACTAAGCAACTGTTTTACCCAGATGAGTTCACAAGTAACCAATGCCATAGCACGATATTCAGCCTTAGCACTTGATCGAGCAACTACTTGTTGTTTCTTACTCTTCCAAGATATGAGGTTTCCACCTACAAAGACACAATAACCTGAAGTGGAGCGTCTATCAATGGGAGAACCAGCCCAGTCTGCATCTGAATATCCGACAACATGAGTGTTTCCTTTGTCTTCATAAACCAACCCTTGACCAGGAGCATTTTTAATGTATCTCAGAATTCGAGTTACTGCATTCCAGTGATCAACACGAGGGGATTGCATGAACTGACTTACTACACTGACTGCAAAAGAGAGATTTGGTTTGGTTATAGTAAGATAGTTTAGTTTCCCAATTACCTTTCTATACCTGCTAGGATCTTGATAGAGCAACCCCTGATCTGGTAACAACTTGCTATTTGGATCCATGGGAGTGTCAACAGGCTTACAATTTATTATTCCCGTTTCCTCCAATATATCTAAAGCATATTGCCTTTGTGAAATTGTAATACCACTTCTAGACTGAGCAATCTCCAAACCAAGAAAGTACTTTAGTTTACCCAAATCTTTGGTTTGAAAATGATCAAATAAATGTTTCTTTAACAGAGATATTCCCTCATGATCATCACCTATAATGACTATATCATCCACATAAACCACTAGATAAATACACTGACCAACTGAATTATGTTGATAAAAAACTGAATGATCAACTTCACTGCGAGTCATGCCAAACTTTTGTACCACTGTGCTAAACTTCCCGAACCAAGCTTGAGGAGACTGTTTCAAACCATAAAGAGATTTCTTCAACTTACACACCAAGCCAGACTCCCCCTGAGCAACAAACCCAGGTGGTTGCTCCATATAGATTTCTTCTGCAAGGTCTCCATGAAGGAATGCATTCTTGATGTCAAGTTGAAGTAATGGCCAATGGCGAATGGCTGCCATGGCAAGAAGAAGTCGAACAGAAGCCATCTTAGCGACAGGAGAGAATGTGTCGCTATAATCAAGGCCATATGTTTGAGTGTATCCCTTAGCAACCAAGCGAGCTTTAAGACGATCAATACAACCATTTGAATCAACTTTCACAGCATATACCCATCTGCATCCTACAACTTTCTTTCCTGGAGGAAGGTGAACGAGATCCCATGTGCCACTATGCTCAAGAGCAGTCATTTCATCAATCATAGCTTGCCTCATCCCGAATGAGAAAGCGCTTCACTGTCACTTTTAGGAATAGGAACAGAGGACAAAGAAGATACAAAGGCATAATATGATGGTGATAAACGATGAAAACTTAGAAAGTTGTAGATGGGATGAGGATTTCGAGTGGATCGAGTACCTTTCCGGAGAGTAATGAGAAGATCATCACTTGATTGTGATGACTTTGGCAGGTTCGTGATAGGAGAAGCCGTTGGAGTTGGGTATGAATCACTAGGACCTTCTATTATGTCTTCTGTTGATGGAAGAACTTGTGTTCTTCGTTGATATGTGATGAGAGGGTGCTGTGAAGGAACTGACTGAGTCTCTCCAGACTGGACAGGTGAAGAACCAGGTGACAAAACCTGCAAAGGAGACAAAGGTGGACCAAAATAGGGAATCAGTAATACATCAGAGATTGTATTAGGTTCAACAGAAGAGGTGAAGTATGGTGTTCCTTCAAAGAATGTTACATCTGCAGAAATATACCAACGACGGGAGGAAGGACAATAACACCGATATCCTTTTTGTAGCCTGGAATAACCTAAAAATACAAATTTGATAGCACGAGGAGACAATTTATCTGTACCAGGAGAGAGGTTATGAACAAAACAAGTACAACCAAACACACGAGGAGGGACAACATATAGACTTTGTAGGAAACAATAATTTGTGAGGTACTTGGTTATTAATAACAGAAGAAGGCATACGATTAATGAGATAACAAGCTGTTAAAACAGCATCCCCCCAAAAATGTAGAGGCATATTTGTATGTAATAACAGAGTTTTGGCAGTCTCAATAAGATGACGATTTTTTCTTTTAGCCACACCATTTTGTTGAGGTGTGTGGGGACATGTAGACTGATGTAGAATACCATGAGATGACATAAATGATGAAAATTCATGAGAGAAATATTCTTTGGCATTGTCACTCCTTAAGATCTTAATTGATTTTCCAAATTGGTTTTGTATTTCAATATAGAATGACTTGAAGATAGAAAATAATTCAGACCGTTCTTTCATAAAAAACAACCAAGTAAACCTAGAAAAGCCATCTATAAAGGTGACAAAATACCTGAATCCTAATGAATTAGAGACACGACTTGGACCCCATATATCAGAATGAATAACAGCGAAAGGTTCTATTTGATTCTGAACCTGAGCAGGAAAGGAAGAACGAGTATGTTTCCCGAGTTGACATGACTCACAATTTAGGGACTTCAATTTTGAAAGACATGGAACCATTAGTTGAAGTTTCTGCAGACTGGGATGACCTAGACGTTGATGAAGAAGGTGGGGAGACTCAGTAGCAGCACATACTGTTGGAGACGTGGTCTTCAAATAGTAGAGTCCTTGTGATTCACGTCCTACACCAATCGTCTTCCCCGTATCGCGATCCTGAATAATGAAAGAGTCAGAATCAAAGGTGACTGAGCAATTAAGTGAATGGGTGAGTTGACTCAAGGAAATCAAATTAAAGGGACATCCAGGCATGAATAGGACAAATTTTAATGAGATAGATTCAGTGGGAGAAACATGACCAATGCCTTGGACTGGTACTTTAGAACCGTTAGCAAGAGTAATAGAGCGAGAAATCTCAAGTAAAGGAGAAGAAAATAGTGACCGATTACCAGACACATGGTCGGAAGCACCAGAATCAATAACCCAAGATGTCGGATTATGATTGGTATGAGATATACAAACTGTAGGATTACCGGTATGAGCAATTGTAGTTGTGGCTGACTGATTTTGTTTGGCTGCCCTCCACTGCATATACTCCTGGATTCCAGCTTTGGACAAAAAAATAGGTTGCTTTCCTGTCACAACTTCAGAAAAGGATGTGGATGATGCCATTATAACGACTGCGAAGAAGACCAACGAACTGAGATTTGACTTTTAGGGTATTTGACCCCCAAAACGGACAGAGGAGGCCTGGACGAAGCTGACGGGACCGGCGGCGAAGCAAACGGAGGCCTGGAAGGCGGCGCGTGGCTTACACGCGCCGACAAGGACAGCGGACGGTGACGGCGCGTGAGGGCGCGTGTGGAAGCAGACGGCGGCGCTGTTTTCGGGGATCAATAGATCGACTCCTTCTGTGTCTGTTGCTGACGTTTCGGTTGCCGGACGGTGACTTCACGGTGGCCGGACGGTGACTGCAGGTGGCCGGATGTTTCTAGGCAGTGCTGGACAGTGGACTGTTAGAGAGGGACAGGGACAACGGACAGCGGACTAGGATTCTGATGACGGACAGCGGACTAGGATTCTGACTTTTATCAGGCCCACAGGAAGTGAGCTTTGATACCATGTAAAAGTAGAGAATAGGATTACTGAATTGCTTGAGGAAAAATACCTCAGCAGCTGAATATTTATATACATGATTTACACTCACTAATAAAGGAAACATAGGAAATATAATCTGTACAAAATAAGGAAACATAGACCTATACAAAAATAAGGAAATACAACTATACAAATCAACACCTAATGTAGTTTCCTAGTTTCCATAAATACATTTATTCTATTCTAATTTCCCTAAATAGGAGATATTCTCTAACAGACTGCTCAAGGCATATATACTATTAAATGGCCTTATCACTAGTCAATGTGGGACTTTCCAACGCACCCCCTCACCCTACAAGCTGGACATCTGGAGCGTGGACACATCAAGGGGTGGGGGCGCAATAACAATGGATCTAGGATAGACTCTGATACCATCTTAGATTTTGGACCTGGGCCTAACTCAACCCCAAAAGCTAGCTTGTAGGGTGAGGACTGCCCAAGGCTTATATACTATTAAATGGCCTTATCACTAGTCAATGTGGGACTTTCCAACAGTTATGATATAAAGTTAGAAAGTCATCTGTGTGCTAAAAAATGTTCTCCATACATGCAAAACCTCAAATATAAATTCAAGGGTTAAAGTGGTGCCTTATCTTAGGATGTGTTGTTGTTCACTTTGATGGTTGAATGTCTGTGCTTCTGCCAGCGATGCTTGTTGCAATTTGGTCCTGTCATATTATCCTTAGTCCTTAAAGTTAACAGGATTGTAGAAAGTGAAACGATACAGAGAAAAAACCCATATTTTGTGATTACTTATTCATGTCTACCATCTTACATCTGTTTATTATTTGAAACAAAACAAGAGGCTTTATTGTTGTAGGACTGTATAGTGCAAGAGTAAAAAACAAATGTACAACTAATACAGCTATGTACAATAAATAATAATAATTTCAAATAAATGGGATAGCTATTATTTCAACACTACTTCAGGTCAGAGCATATAGATCATATGGCAGTTTGTTATAAACTAGTGTATAACCCGTGCAATGCACAAGGATCACTTAAGAAATTGATTTCGATAGAATGGTGAGAATATTGGTTTTTTTAAATTGAATTTTGTATATATGCGGATGGTGCGATAGTAGAAACACAATCTAACTAAATGATATAGGTTATAGGGAACTCAGGTGGTAATTAATATATAGGATCTAGTGAATGCTTGTAGTAAAATTGTGTATATCCACCTGGTTTTGCTTTAGTCGATGTGACACCGGTAAGACTTTAAAAGGATATCATAATTATATCATATTATAAGGCTAAATGCAGGAATCCGAGTTACTGACTCTATGTATTGTTTTGTTATTTCATTTTGCTTTATATATTGATATATAAAGATAAAGTATATATCAGAACACTCTACCATATTAACAATCATTGTTCCATGTAGCAAACCCTAAACCCTAAATAATATCTCAACAAATAAATTTATACTCATGTGTATGTTGATGATTAATCTCTCATCTCTTCCAATTTTTTTTTTATTTTAGTACAGTTTTTTTTATTTAGGGTGGTTTGGTTTGGTTCGGGTAACAGATCCAGTATCTTTAATCCGTTACGTACCAGAACCAATCATTGACGAGTTTGATTGGTTCGGTTCGTATCCAACCTGATTTAGCTAAAAAAATCCAAACCAATCAGATTGGTTCGATAGGATTTAGGGTTTATCGGGTTCTTCAGATTGAACCAAACCAATGAACACCCTAAATAATATATTAGGAAAATACATAATATATTTGATGTAAATCAACACATTTTATTATATTACCACATCCAAACTTTAGTATCAATCTTAACAAATATATCTGTACTCTTGTGTATCAATATCTACAAATTAAACAATTTTAATGTAAATAAAATATTAGGAAAATACACAATAAAGTTGATGTAAATCAACACATTTTATTATATTACCACATCCAAACTTTAGTATCAATCTCAACAAATATATTTATACTCATGTGTATCAGTATCTATAAATTAAATAATTTTCTTTTGAATAAAAGATATTACACGACTTTTGATAACAGAAAAGTAGTAAAATGGGCTTAAATAACTTTTTGGTCCTTGTAAAAATTTCGGTTTTTGCTTTTGGTCCTTATAAAAATATTTTTATTATTTTGGTGCTCATAAAATTTGAAAATTTTGAAAATGGTCCTTATTATCATTTTTTTGATGATATGTCATGCATCTAGACACGCCACATCATATGCCACCTCAACATGATTACTTATGTAGCATGGTTGGATGCATGACAAGTGGCAATAAGGATCTTTTTCAAAGTTTCTGAATTTTATGAGGACCAAAAGAATAAAAATAATTTTATAAGGACCAAAAGCAAAAACCATATATTTTACAGGGACTAAAAAGTTATTTAAGTCTTATAATAAATTGAATGAATAGTAAAAAAATATTAAAATACCTATAGGATTGTATAATTATAGATTATAGATAGATGCAAATCAACATATTTTGTTATAATACCACATCCAAACTTCGATATTAATCTCAACAAATTTATCTGTACTTATCTGTATCAATGTCTGCATCTTAAACAATTTTACTTTAAATAAAAAAGATGGCACGATTTTTGATAACAGAAAGTTGTAACAATCATAAAAAATAACTAATAAAATATTGTAATAAATTGAATGAATAGTGAAAAAAATATTAAAATACCTATAGGATTGTATAATTATAGATAGATTATAGATAGATGTAAATCAACATATTTGTTATAATACCACATCCAAACTTCGATATTAATCTCAACAAATTTATCTGTGCTTATCTGTATCAATGCCTGCATCTTAAACAATTTTACTTTAAATAAAAAAGATGGCACGATTTTTTATAACAAAAAATAGTAACAATAATAAAAAAACAACTAATAAAATATTGTAATAAAATTGAATGAATAGTGAAAAAAATATTAAAATACCTATAGGATTGTATAATTATAGATTATGGATAGATGTAAATAAACATATTTGTTATAATACCACATCCAAACTTCGATATTAATCTCAACAAATTTATCTGTGCTTATCTGTATCAATGTCTGCATCTTAAACAATTTTACTTTAAATAAAAAAGATGACACGACTTTTGATAACAAAAAGTAGTAACATTAATAAAAAACAACTAATAAAATATTGTAATAAATTGAATGAATAGTGAAAAAAATATTAAAATACCTATAGAATTGTATAATTATAGATGTAGGTAAACCTAGGACCTTTGACTTGATGAACTAGTAGTATGGTGTAATGCACCAATGTATTCTATCACATAAAATGGTCCACCTCAATATGTTTGGTGTTCTCATTGAAGGCTGGGCTGTAATCAATGTTCAAGGCTCTTTCATTGTATGTACTTTTTTTATTATTGAATTTGAAGCCGTTATTGGTCTTCTTCTCACATGATCAACACACCTTAGGAGAATTTCTACCATCTGCTTAAAAATTGGTAGCGGTACTGTTGTGCATCAAGTCACCAACTTTCCCTTGGATGTGAGTATAGCAGTAACCAATCTCACTTTCATATGGTCAATCTATAGCTATGTAGACCAACCTTAATTACATAAATTGAGGTATTAATGACTGTATATTTATTGGGAGGTAAAGAAACCAAATCGTAAGTACCAAAATAATGCAAAGCAGTAATTTCTTTCTCCACTTTCTTGTCTCACCAACCAAAATAGGATAAAGCACCACTAGTAGTTTAAGGAATTGAAACAAAAGATAAAAGTAACAAAGGCAGAGTAGTGTGATACTGTGATGACAATTGGTGATAACTCAAAATTGTAAATGCGATAAGGATTATTAGTAAAGTGAATAAGTTTTCTGAGAGAAATTGGGGGGGGGGGGGGTGATTGAGTGTGAGTGGAATGAAGAAGTCCCATATTAGAAAGACACAATGTGGACCATATAAAGAGGAAGGACTCATTAAATTAATGCCTTAAGGTTTTGGGTTCAGATGTGGTGTCAAGCCAACTAGTGTGGTTTCATTGGTAAGTCTTGCTTTTCTGGATACCCTTAATGGCCCAGACTTGATGACTCTTATCAGTGATAATCAAGCTGCCCTACACATTTCCTCAAATCCAATGTTCAATGAGAGGACTAAGCATGTTAAGATAGATTTTCTTTTCATTACAGAGAAGATACTATCTAAAGACACTATTCACTTTGTCAACTCAAATGAGTAGCGATAAGAGGTCCTCAAATAAGTTACATATGTAACAAGCTTGGTGCATAGGTGGTTTCAACTTAAGGATGAGTGTTACAAAGAATGTAATTAAGGTAACTGTAAATCTTTGTATTTGTTATTTTCAATTTATATAATACATTTTTGCTATGTAATTTAAACACACTAATTCCATCACATGTCTCTCATTTCTCTTATTACTCAATAACAAGGATTGTACATGAAGTGCACAAAAAAAGCTGATGTGACAAAACCAACATTTTGTAGGCAATATGCTTTCATTTTATTTTGTTATTTTTTTAACTTTTGGACAAATGCAGTATACATTATGCATATGCGGTGAGATTACTAACTACATGATTGCATACTATTTTGCTTTTTGATGTTTTCATCTGCAGAAAACTTACTGAAAGCTTAAAGACCAATTGACTAATTCAATTTTATTTTCTAAATGTTAATACAGCTTCCTAGAAATTGGATGCATTTTCATTTCTTGCGAGCCATAGGGACTGCAATGTCCATGAGAGCTGGTGTAGCTGCTGATACTGCAGCCGCTTTACTTTTCCGTATACTTTCTCAGCCTGCATTACTTTTTCCTCCACTTAGGCAAGTTGATGGAGTTGAAGTTCAACATGAACCTATGGGTGGTTACATTTCTTACAGAAAACAGGTTCTGACCCACTTTATATGTTAGCTCTCTTTTACTCATTTTGTACCATACTGTAGAGGTGATTCTTTATGAATGCTGAAGATCTATAATGTTGATCAGATTGAAGCTCCTGCAGCTGAAGCCACTATTGAGGCTACAGCCCAAGGTATTGCATCATTGCTTTGTGCCCATGGTCCAGAGGTTGAATGGAGAATTTGTACCATTTGGGAAGCTGCTTATGGCCTGATTCCCTTAAATTCCTCAGCTGTTGATCTTCCAGAAATTGTAGTTGCAACACCACTGCAACCTCCCATACTCTCATGGAATTTGTACATCCCCCTACTCAAGGTTCTGGAATATCTTCCTCGTGGAAGTCCGTCAGAAGCATGTCTCATGAAAATATTTGTTGCCACAGTGGAAGCTATACTTCAGAGAACATTTCCAGTTGAGTCAATTAGTGATCAAAACAGAAGAATAAGATACCTCCATTACATAGGATCTACCTCCAAAAACCTTGCTGTGGCAGAACTTCGTACTATGGTGCATTCACTTTTCTTAGAATCATGTGCATCTGTAGAGCTTGCTTCACGACTACTGTTTGTTGTCTTAACTGTTTGTGTTAGTCATGAGGCCCAATTTAATGGAAGCAAGAAGCCAAGAGGTGAAGATAGTTATTCAGCTGAGGAAATTATTGAGGATTTACAAGCAATATCTGAAAGCCAGAGAGAAACAAAAAATAGGAAAATGAAGAAGCAAGGTCCTGTAGCAGCATTTGATTCTTATGTTCTGGCTGCTGTTTGTGCTCTTGCCTGTGAGCTTCAGTTATTCCCTCTGGTTTCACGAGGGGACAATCACTCCATCTCTAATAAAGTACAAGATATAACCAAGCCTGTTCAAATACATGGATCATCCCATGAGTTGCAGAACGGCATAGATTCAGCAATACACCATACTCGCAGAATTTTAGCAATTTTAGAAGCACTATTTTCATTGAAGCCATCTTCTGTTGGTACCCCTTGGAGATACAGCTCAAATGAAATAGTTGCAGTAGCCATGGTTGCTGCAGCCATGGTTGCTGCGCATATTTCTGAATTATTTAGACGGTCAAAAGCATGCATGCATGCTCTATCTGTTTTGATGCGTTGCAAATGGGACAATGAAATTCACTCTAGGGCATCATCATTGTACAGTCTCATAGATATTCACAGAAAAACTGTTGCATCCATCGTTAACAAGACAGAACCATTGGGAGCACCCTTAATTCATACAACTGTAAATAAAGACTCCATTTATAGTAGAAGGCAAAGTCAGTTTGAAAATAGTAGATGCATTGACCCTGGGCAGACATCTGTCTCACCTTCTGAGGATTCAGCCCCCTCAGAACTTAATCACAAATCTAAAAAATCATCACATTCAAATGAAGCATCTGAATGTACCTTTGGAAAAGGTGCCACAAGTTTCCCATTGGATGCTTCTGATCTAGCCAACTTCCTCACAATGGACAGGCATATAGGATTCAATTGCAGTGCCCAAATTTTTCTGAGATCCATGCTGGCAGAGAAACAAGATTTGTGTTTCTCTGTAGTTTCACTACTATGGCACAAGTTGATTGCATCTCCTGAAACTCAACTTTGTGCGGAAAGCACTTCTGCTCAACAGGGGTGGAGACAGGTACTATTTCATTTATTATACTACTGGAATTATTATCCTCTTTCTTTGCTTTTATTTTTAAAATGGTGAATCATTATTTATCCTCTATTATTCCTGTTCTAGAATTATACTTGTTTTTAATCTAAAACACAAGTTGAAAGCAAAGTTACCATGATGGAACAGCTTAGTTCCGGAGCTGCTGAAAAAAATAGAGACTGGTTATAATTTGAATTTGTAACAATAATGTAATACAAACTCTAGAAGAGGTGTATCTTTAGTACCCCATAGAGACAGAAAGATACCACCAAATTGCTTAAACAGCAACACAGGAAGAAAATCAGAATCCAAATTTTAAAATTTCAAAGTGATCTGTCTAGACTCTAGAGTGAATAGGACATGTAACATCCACTAAAAAGAGAATTGTATATATATACATTTTCAAAATAAGTAAAGAGCTCTACTTGTCATCAAAGATAGAATATTATGCTCAAGCCAAATATTGCACATTAAACAGTAAGAAGCAGCATCCTAAGACAATCTACCATGATCAATTAGATGAAATATGTCATGTATTATTTCTGAGCATCAAAAGAAATGCTGAAATAAGGATAGTTTATGTGAAGGAAAAGAATATAATATTAAGTGATTAGAAAGATTTTGTGGATTAATTAATTAGAAAGAAAATAGAGAGAAGAGAAAATAAAAGAAAATGAAGGTGGTTTTGTATTTGTTTGGACAGAGAGAATAAACAAGAAAGAAAAATTAAAATTTTCTCAACTCTTGTTTGGTTGAATAAAAAATAAGAGGAAAGAAAATGCGGATTTTTGAAATGATAGAAATATCCATACCTATTGAAAAAGAAATGCTGAAATGGAGAAGAATAACGGTGTTTCTGTAATTTGGCTAGTTTTCTATCCAAAGTTGGGGGTCCTTGGGGAGAAACTTTTTGTATGGGACTTACACCCCTATTTTCCTTCATGTTTTCTTTCCACGACCAAATGGGGTAAAAGTCCATCTTTCTTTCTAGTTTTCTCCCTGCATTTTCACATTTGTCAAGTAAAGGGTTAATGTCTAGCTCATATAACAGCCAATGACTAATAGCCATCCGTAAGATGTCCACGCTCCAGATGTCCAGCCCTGGGCATGAGGGGGTGTATTGGAGAGTCCCACATTGACTAGTAATAAAAAAGTTAAAGTATATAAGCCTTGGTTAATACTCACCTTACAAGCTAACTTTTGGGGTTGAGTTAGACCTGGTCCAAAATCTAAGACTTACCATAGTAGCTATTGCTATATGTATGCCATATGGTTTTACAGACCCAAATATCTCAATTATATTCCTATTTCCCACTGAAGAGGCTTATTATTTAACCATTACGTGATGGTTTAATGTGATGTAGGTTGTTGATGCATTATGCAATGTTGTATCAGCATCACCAACAAAAGCAGCTTCAGCAGTTGTACTTCAGGTCTATTTTCATCATTTTAATGAAATGGTTGCTTAAATAATGACTATGGCTATGGACTTCAACACCTATTTTGTTTAGCCAGAGCAATTTTGGCTTTTAATGTGTAGAAAGTTTAAATATCCGATGCTGAGGATCTCATCTAACCAGTGTCCAAATCAGCTTCCTTTTCTGAGATTCTTTTTTAATATTTTATTTGTATAGTTACTTCCCTCAGCTTGTGTCTTGTTAGGCTGAAAGAGAATTGCATCCATGGATTGTCAAAGATGATGATGTGGGTCAGAAGATATGGAGAATCAATCAGCGGATTGTAAAATTGATAGTTGAACTAATGAGGAATCATGATTGTTTAGAATCATTGGTAATCATGGCAAGTGCATCAGATTTACTGCTACGAGCCACAGATGGAATGCTAGTGGATGGAGAAGCTTGCACTTTACCACAGCTGAAGGTAACATTTTCAATGTCTCTCAACCAGGAAACTGTCTTCAATTTCATGACTACTTGTCACTAAAAGATTTTTTATTTCAAGAAAAATAAAAGATATTAGTTTACTTACCCACTTATTGTCATTCAACCTTAATCTGATTTCTTGAACTATTTACATTTAATTCTCTCTGATGAACATATCGGCATATCGGAAGATGTTGTTTTGAGATAAATATTTGTCATTATTCTTTTACACACACCCACGTATATATCCATGAAGTCATTGTTCCTATATCCTTGATGATGTTTAATATAAGGAATTACAGATTTTGAAGCAGGTTGGTTTATTTTTCATGCTAGAGGTCAAAGGACTAAATTGACATTTTTATGCTATATTGGAGACTATTTATAAGAGAAATTATGAGAAAATAAATTTGTGCAACCTTACTGGATGTGTGCTCAACTTTAGCCTTCTACTTTCTTTTTGCATCCACTTTCAATTCAAAACTTTCAATGTATTGACCTAAAGAACTTGCCACTGGCAGAATTCAAGTATCTGTTATTACTAACATAATATGAAGCACCAATTTGTGGCACTGTAAAGGAGGATTTGGTATTTCATATGTTTTCAGGTTTATCCTTTAAGCTTTCTGATATTCATATTTCAAATTTTGGTAAAACTGGCCAGCTATTGGAAGCAACAGCTAAAGCAGTACAGCCAATAATGGAGTTGGGAGAATCTGGACTCGCACTGGCAGATGGCCTTTCAAACCTGTTAATGGTAAACAAATTTCCCTCATTTGAACTTCTAATTTTGGCTGGCTTACATTGAATGAAATGTTGGGGCCATTTAGATTGAGAAAACCTTTTCAGTTTTTATTTCCTGTTTTTTAGTTTTAATTACAAAAAATGTTAACTTGTTTTTTCCATTTCATTTCATGTCTCACGGTTTTGTATAGGAAACTGAAAAACTCATACAATGTTATTTTCACTATTTCCTGTACAAAACTTTGAAGACAAGAAACAAAATGAAAACAATGTGATATTTTTATGATCAAAACTAAAGGCATTTGTGTAATTTAAACTAAAAAACAGGAAATGGAAATAGAAAATGTTTTCTCAAAGCAAACGTTAGAACATTGAAAATCTGAGTGTAGATTACAAACTGCACATTTTAGAAAGGAAAATCAAATTCAAAACAAGAGTAACTTATTACGTGCATGTTTTATAGTTAAATAGAATAGAATTGTTGACCAATATCTTTTTGGCATACACATGCAGTGTCGCCTACCAGCTACTATCAGGTGCCTTTCTCATCCAAGTGCACATGTCCGTGCCCTGAGCACTTCAGTTCTTCGTGACATTTTGCATAGTGGTTCAATTAGATCCAGTCTTAACTCAACATCAAAACAACAAATTGGTATCTATAATCCATACCTCAATTTGGATGTCATTCAATGGCAGGCTGACATTGAAAAATGCTTGACATGGGAAGCTCACAGCCGACTTTTGAATGGATTGTCTATTGAATTTCTTGATACTGCTGCAAAGGAATTAGGCTGCAGTTTTTCCATATGAAATGAAATGAAATCATGTGAAGCCATCATAGTCTGACAATTAAAACAAAAGATTATTTATGCTTATATAGGAACTTGTTTGCAAATAAGTAGAACTTCTTATTCTGATAGTTTTGTTGCAAAGTCACAATTGTTATTTATTCTAGCTCTCTTTTACTCAAACAAGACTTTTCACAAGGATGACCGTGTACTGAAGGGTAAGACTGGAAAGCTTGTTTTGTACTTAAAACCCTGAGAAAATTTTCATGACTTGCTAAGGACCGTGAGCATGTTTGCTCAACATAAAGTAACATGTATACTAATTAATATTTTAACCATTGATATACATGGGATAATATTCTTATTTTATCAATACTTTTAAGATAACTCAAAAAATAATAAAGTATAAAAGATGTTATGTTTTAAAATTGGGTTAAATATAATTTTTGTCTCAGTTTTAATTCCTAAAGTTTAAAATTGTTGGTTTGGTCCCTTATGTTCTTAAATAATATAAGTTTAGTTCATTCCCTTAATACTTTTAACTTTGATATTGTTGTGGCAAATAGATTTATGTGTGAGCTTGTCCAATCATCTTTAATGAAAATGATTTGACAATTAGTAGACATATACTAAGATTTCATTTTACAATTTCAACACAGTAAATGGTAATTGTAATTTCTAATAATTTCAATTTATTTAATAAAACCATAAATAAAATATGTTTGGATGAATTGAGGTGTTATTCAATTGCCAAATTATTCTCATTAAAGGTGACTGGACAAACTGACACATAAATCTGTTTGTCACGTCAACATTAAAGTTAACGATGTTAAGGAGAAAGACTAAACTTATGTGATTTCAGAGCATAAGGGACCAAAACCAGTTTTTTTATCCTTTAAAATTTAAAAAACATACAAAGAGTGCAATACACATGATAACATACTTATTTTTTGATATTTCTAAGATAAAATGATCAAGTATATAAAATGATGTTTTTATTTAAACAAAAATATCTAAAGGGTGGGTGAAATGCAGCGATAAAATTCCTATTTTCTTAATACTTTTAAAATAAAATGATCAAAAATAAAAATGATATATTTTAAAATTTAAATAAAAATATCTAAAAGAAAGAAAACTATCATATAAAGTTTATTAATGTACTTCTTAATTAATATATTTTAAAATTTAAATAAAAATTTTAAAGGATAAAGAAAAATTGAAACTACGAGGATTAAATAAAGAGAAATATAAAATTTTGTAAAGATAAAAAAATGTATGAATTAATGTGGGAGGGTTGTTGATTCAAGAGCTTCACATGTGAACAATAACTTAGATTTAATATATAGATAATAATATATAAAAATGTTATAATAAAAAGTAGATAATTTTAAATAAAAATTAAATCTTATTTAAATTTTTTTGTCAACAAAATCCTATTTAAATGAAATGATTATGTCCAATCCTATTGTGCCAATCAATGTTCACAATCCATTGGACATTGCTTTTCTACACCCTCCTTCTTGCCATTTACACCTCCTTCCCTATCTTTTTGAAATTGCTTTTCCCGAAACTACCCTCAACCCATCACTCCTCTACCACCCTACCGCCATCGCCACCTCCACCTCCACATCCCCAACCAACCTCCCGACACCACATCACTTCATTCAAGTTTTTTTTTTTATGGAAATTATTTTTTGAAAAAACACTTGCGGAAATTAATTTTCGGAAACTAAATGATAAAAATGACTTTTGAAAGAGTGTGTATAGAAAAAAGGGGGTGCTAAAAGCAACTCCCCAGTCCATTGGGGGGAAAGAATCCTTAGAACGGGCGTAAAGTGTGACACCCTTCTACCCCAACTATTAATACAATCATCAATTGGAAAATAAGGAAATGTTGTAGATCTACATCGGGTAAAAAGGTTCACAATTCTCTCTTTAAATATCTATATAATTCAAATTAAACTCAATGTAAGTAAAAAGTAAAATCAACGAATTTCAAAAATTAAAATATCAAAATATCAACATCTTAAAAATCTCACTTGGCCATGTAAGGCACTTAAAACAGTTTTCTTCAATCTCTACTCAACAACATGAATAAAAGTAAACTCCTAATACTAAGCCATAATGTCACAAGTATCAGAGTGAGACCCCGTCATTTCAATACTCGACACATTGAGTGTCATCTTCATCACCTATAAAATAACCACAGAGAGTACGGTGAGGAAAAGAACACAAACTCATACATGCATGCAGAAGGCTACCCTATCCCCATCCATCACATAGTCATATCCATTAATTTCATCACATAATTGTAACGTCCTAATTTCTAAACTCAGAAATAGTGCCTGTTGGAAACACTATTCCTGAATCTCTGAAATTATTTCGCTTCGATTTCGATATCGTCAAACAATCGCTTAGGCTATCCAACGATTTGCTTAAGCTGGTACTAATTACATACATGAATATCTCAAATACAATTAATATCTATGACTAAGCCTCCGTGGCTAAACAGAATTCAAATACAATGAAAATTAGTTAACTATCATTATTGAAAGAATCTACTTCTACTAAGCATGTCTTCTCACTGAGAGTAGAGTTCCTCTCCACAGTTTCTTTCCATTCCTTCACATTAATCTGGAATTTCCCTGCACAAACTAGAGTATATCCCCGAAACGTGGGGTGAGACTACGGTCTCAGCGAGTACAACTATGCAAATGCAGTGTGGGGAAACAATTACATAAAATGCAGCACCAAGCTTATACTAAATTCTAATACTTTACAAAGAATAACTTATTTTAACTCAAGGTAAGGATATGTATACAATTCTAATACATAATAGTTATGGCATAAAACTCATACATCACAATCAACTCAATATAATGCAATTATGATGCAACTCACTGCTGTGCCCAGCAAGCATGATCTTATCACTTAAACTGGAGTTAGAACTGAGCTCAGACTAAGGGAAACGTCTTTCCCGGGGACGTATCCCACCCATTACTGGACCGAAGTCAAGTTTTCACATAATTACTTAATTTTCTTAACTCATAGTGCAAGGGTCGGCTTGAATTAACTCACGGTCGAAACTGGCTTATATGATTAACTGAACTAATAACTGATCATCGACATATTTCGTAAGTTTCGTAACCTAAGTTTCTCAATATCATCATCAACATTAAATCTACAGGCGAGATACTAATTTACTAAACTTTATCACATGAAAATCACACAATTTCTAGCAATTAACCTAAACATGTATAAAGAAGGGGAATTAGAGGATTGGGTTCATGCATCAAGACCTACATTCACAAAAGTGGAAGTGTGTGAGTTGTACTCACCTAATCTTGAAGCTCAAAGAAGAAAGATTGAGTAAGGGTGGTTCACTTGATGATTCCTTGCTCCAATTTCCCTTTTCAAGCTTCAATCTACACTTCCTCTCTCTAAAATTCCAGAGCCTCTCTCTAGGTTAAGGTGGAAGAAGAAGAAGTCAAAATTCTGATTTTGAAGAAAGATTTGGTGCTTTAAGTGGATTCTCGCTCAAGCGAGATATTCTCACTTGAGCGAGCGAGGCATCTGCATGAAAATTTCGCAATCTCGCTCAAGCGAATCTGTTTCGCTTGAGCGAAAATGACCCAGGAAATACACCCTCTCTGGACGATTCTCGCTTGAGCGAAATTATTTTCGCTTGAGCGAAAATTGTCCAGAGAGCTTTCCAAGACCCCTATTTTCGCTTGAGCGAAATCAACTTCGCTTAAGCGAAAATTGCAGAAAACTCAATTTCAGAACTTCTCTGCATAATTCGCTCAAGCGAATCTATTTCGCTTGAGCGAAACCCCTGAAACTTGGTTTTCAACCTAAGTTTTATCTCCCAATTCCTTAATCTTCCTTTTCTCAATCATTAACATATAAACCTCTATTTTAATCTTATGAATTAATAGAAACTCTAATTTGTGGGATGTTACAATAATCATCATTAATTATTTCATCTCACACTCTTATTATTCAACATATTAACTCATCACAATTATATAAGTCACACTTCACAAATCATCACACTCAACACATAACACTCATAACATAAATTCACATTTCAACACCATCATAAAATGCAATGTATGCTCACTCTATGCTCATGCACAAAAACTCATCCTAAGGATCATGACTTGGAACACCGCACAATGGGCACACCTCATCAATCTTCCTAGTTATTACCAATGATGGCCCTACCGTTAAATGCCCTCTCTTGGCCGATAGGTTGCACAAAACCCCTCTCTTGGGGTCGTGCAGAGACATCCGCCCCGCAATGATGGCCCTACCGTTAAATGCCCTCTCTTGGCCGATAGGTTGCACAACACCCCTCTCTTGGGCTCGTGCATAGAATGTCCCCCATCATGGTCACCGAACCCTATTCGTTGCCCCTCTCTTGGGCTTATGCTAGCCACGTCTGGCTTATGCATCACACACATCTCATATCTCAATGTTATACTCAATGCAATCAACATCATATCTCATAACTCTCACACAATTTCTATGCTCAATGCATCATCAACAATTCACATATAACTCATACAATCTCTATGCTCAATACATCACCATCATCCCATCACATAGCAATTATTATAAACACATAACATCACATAATATATTCATATCACAATACTCATATCACAATTAATACACTCTATGCATCCAATTTAATTTCACCAATAAAAACCCCAAATATACAGCTATAGTGCGAACTAATTATCTCCCAACGTAGAGTTCTTATCAACAATCCAACCGTTCAGAATGAAGAAACAGATGTTCCGAACCAGCTGTCAAAATTTCAGCCCGATCCAACGGTGAACGAATTTGCAGTCTCTGTTTTACAGCCTCAACTCTGTGTAAAAACGGGAATGATTTTCCTCTTGTGCGAACTAAATATCTCCCAACCCAGACTTCTTAACAACGATCCAACCGTTCAGAATGAAGAACCAGAAATTCCGAACCATCTGTCAAAATTTCAGCCCGATCCAACAGTGAACAATCTGCAGTCACTATTTTACAGCCGCAGCTCTGTGTAAAAACGGGAATGACTTTCCTCTACCCTCTTCTTTAATCCCTACTCAAATCCTCAAGATCCTAATTCAATTAAACTCGTTTTTACCAATTAAATTCACTGAAAATATCAATTATTTCAACGGATTAATTCAACAATCGTTCAATTATGAATCTCACCCCCAAATCCTAATTTTTACCGCTTTTCGCTATGCTCGCTACCAACATCCAATTTATCAGAGTCATCATATGCATACATCAAATCAAACACATACCAAACTCACAACACATAATTCACATATAAGTTCTCAAATTTAGAATTCTTAGAGGGTCTTATGGTTGCCCTCACTACCCAAGCACTCCCACATACACATACAAGCAGCACCCTTTCCCCCCGTACCTTAGAGGTGAAGATCAAACAACATATGGTAGGCTCTCTCTTGATGATTACTATGCAGCACCTTCCCCTTGCGAAGTCGTTCTTCTTCTTCTTCTCCCTCCTTAAGGTTTCACTCTCTGACAATTTGAAAAATAAGGATTAGGGTGAACTGATAACCCCTCCTTAAATAAACACTTAACTGGGCTAGGCCTACCCCCAACCCACTCATTCCTCTTTTATTAAAATAACATTATTCAAAATATTAATATTATTTATGAATAATAATAATTAAAGATAATAATAATATTATTATTATTTCTCCTTTTTATCTTATTTTATCTATCCTATAAATTTTAGGATGTTACATAAAGCCCGGGCGACTAAACCAGCAATGAAAGTTCAAGACAATGCAAAAAGGAAGACAACAGGAGGGGCACCGCCAATGTAAAGCAGTGAAACATTTCCAACTCCAAGATCCAGGTGACTGAAGCGGCTAATCGCAACCATAGTCCCAAGAGTAAATCCCATTTCCTTTTTTTTTAACGTAAATTGCGACAAATGTCATGAATGAGTCAAATAAACCTAATGATGCCTACTTGGACCCACCTATTGTGAAAAATGATCTTAGCCAAGATTAACATACGAAGTTTTGATGAAGACAACCACTACAGGCAAGGACAATAGATCAAGAGCTTCAATGTTTTCCTTTTTATTTGAACTTCTTAGTTCTTAGTATTTTGTTTTAGTAAGAAGTAGAACTCTTGGAAATAAGCTCTTAAAGACATAAAATGAATCTGACCTAAAAGTTGAGGATGAATTGGAAGTTGAATTGCATGAAAAATCAAGTAAAATCTTGGTTGAAATCAATTAAATTCATTATGAAATTGTTAGGAACTTAATTTAAGGGATTGAAAAGTTTGATCATGACACAAATTTAATAGATTATGTAACCGATTAAATTGATCTTGACACATTTCTAGATAGTTTAGAATCAACTTAAAAAATTACAAATGGAATGTAATCAATTACAAAGTGGGACATTTCTAGAATTCCTCTCTAACTTTGATTTAATCAATTACAAGCCAATATTAATCAGTTAATTTACTCTTGATTTATTTGTAGAAAGTTGAAGATCAAAATAATAAATTACAATGATCAAATAATTGACTAAAATAGACAAAATAAATTGAATATACATTAAAATTAACTTATCAAATTAATTAGCAATCTCAGGAAAGTAGTTCCAACTGCCTAGCCCACTTTTGATAGTTATAAGTGTGTGTAACGATCTTATTCTTTAACATCCATAAATACTTGAGGGTTCATGGCCAAAATAGATGAGAATCACGTGCAACTTGAATCATTCATCATTTTCTAAGATCTAAAGAACTACTTATATTGAGTTTCCTTTCAAAGTGATTCATTTTGTAATATTTTCATAGTGAGTGTGATCATACGCGATGTATTTTGTTGTTATCTAGAGGGTGATGCATCTCTCTAAGTGTTTGAGGTTAGGTGAGGAGGTATTCTATTGTGATTCAAGGCTAGAGTAAGGTACCTTTTACCTTGAGGCTTTTCAAAAAAGGTGGTTATTAAAAATGGCCAATTGTAATATGATTTTGTGTAAGTTGGCTTGTGATTCTTACTTGATTAGTTAGTTCTTGTTAAGAGATGCCCTGGGGTTGTTTTACTTAGGGTTTTGATAATAATTTGTAATAACTCATTTGCCCCATGAGCCATACTACATCCATGTTATGCTTGCATGATGCACTTTGGCCTTTGGCCCTAGATAACAAGAAAATATATTTCGAGCTTTGGCTCCCAATTAAAAATGATTTTTGACTTTGGCCCCAGTTAACACCTTAAGAAGATTGGACTTTGGTTCCTAGTATTAATGGACTTCGGTCCCCAATTAAAACATGGGTTTCGGCCCTTAGTTAATGGCTAGTATTAGTCCCCAAAGGAGACGTTCCTTGTAGGCTGCCATGCATTTATGAGTTGTCTTTGATTGAGATTTACTATGTTATGTTCATTGCATATTTCTCTTGTTGCATAGCATCTACTTGTATCCCTACACTGCTTATTGCATGGTTATAATCACTAAGACACTAGTCTCACCACATATTGTGTGGCTATCATTTTAGATGCATAGGTACCCCCTCGTGCTGGTCAGTGAGAGCTTGGAGCTTGGGAGCTTGTATTTACATTTTGACGTATTTGGTGCTTTATGTAGAGATTTATATTACATTAACATGTATTATTTTGTGGGATATAGTTGTACATGTGTAGCCTTCGGGCCATTTCTATTTTGTTGAGAGCACATGTATAATGGTATCCCAGCTTGATGTAAACAGTATATTTTCATTGAACCTTAGTAGCAAGTCATGTTTAATTCAGCTTATGTGATTGTGTATGGTTTAAGTAACGTTGGATTGCTTAAGCGCGCTTGTTGATTATACGTGATGATATCGATAATGACGCGAAATAATTTTATAAATTCGGGAATTTTGTCTCCAATGGACATTATTCTTGAATTCGGGAATTAGGACGTTACATAACACATTTGGTAAAGTATTGATTCAACCTTGCCCCAATAGTCTCTTCTCCTCTTCCTTTAGCATGTTCGTCGTTGTTCTTCAAGTGTAGAGGCCATTGGTGACACTGTCTTCTTCTTTCTTGTGCTTCTTCTGCAACGACACTTAAAGCTTCTGCTTCCTCTACTACTTCTCCATGTTACCCTTTCTTCTTTTTGTGAATGATGAACAATAGGTGATCCAAATCCTCACAAATTTTGCAGAGAGGGAGATCCGAGCAAAATTTTCAATGCAACCTTAACAGTTATAACGGTTATAAGGGTTTCAAAAACTGAAAAAAAAAATCCAAGAAGGTTGTTCTATGGATGTCCTAAGCTTAGGGTAATGTCTGGTGGTTTTTGAATTTTTAATTTATGTCTTTTAAGTTGTTGGATGTTGTTAATGGATTCTGTTTTGGTAGGTTGGAGACAAGTCCCATTTTTCTTGTGGGTGGATGGTGAAGTTGTGGCAGAGGAGAGCACATATGAAGCTACATCAAATGTTGGGGTTGCTGCAATTGATGATGAAGAATGGAGGAAAATTTTGGTTATGAAGCTTAATAAACTAAACTATGACATTAGGAGATTGAATTGGGCACTTATGGTTTTGTGTATTCTGTTGGGTTTTTTTCTGGGGTTATTGTTGAAGTAGTGAAATTGGTTTTGTTGTAATGACGAGATGATGTAGGAAGATTTT
This sequence comes from Sesbania bispinosa, assembly GCA_026901365.1. NCBI lineage: Eukaryota > Viridiplantae > Streptophyta > Magnoliopsida > Fabales > Fabaceae > Sesbania > Sesbania bispinosa. The sequence goes on from QLOH01000018.1 coordinate 192,242, forward strand.
GTGACATCTCCTGTATTTGTTTTTAATTATGTGACTCGTGTTTAAGTTAATGGTAATGAGAGTATGCTATGTTGTTTTCCCAACTATCTCACTAATTTTTTCACCTCACTGATCATGTTGTTAAACTTAATGTTATCACTCTAAAACCAATAATTGACAAAAGAAAGCCTAACCAAAAGTGTTAAAGAAAGTTACATAAAGAATGTGTAGAAAAATCATAATTTAGAATGTGCAGTAAAACAATCCATTGATAAACATCATAAACATAACCAAAAGTGCTAAAGAGCATTATCATCCAAAGGTGCTTCATCCAGAAAGTGCCAACATTAGTAACATAAGTACATCCAAATGTCATACAACCAAGGAACCAAAAGTGCTAAAACCACTAATGAAATATGCTTACATCCAAAAATAGATAATGAAAAAACCAGTAATTACATCCAAAATAAGCTAATCATATCCCTAAAATGTCAAAGTGACCAAATATAAATTCATGGCGGTGTGATCTTCATCCTAGGTATTGGCATAAACTAGTGGGCCTTTGATGAATCATCCACTGAATCAGTTAGAGCACTTAGAGGACTTTTCTGTCTTTGTCTTTGTCTTTCTATTGGTTTAGAACCTTTCCCCATGGTTGGCAGTTTATGTTGAGTCTCAAAATGTTATTAAAAGGATAATATTGTTTTAAGTCTCATAACCCCAAGTTTTAATGGACAACAAATTTGGTTATTATAAGAAAGAATAAGTTTCTGCTAAAGGTATTTGTTCAGTATTTCAGAAGGTGCAATCTGAAGAAATCATATCCTCTGAAATAAGTGGAACCTTCCGAAGCAAGGAAACCTGCTGAGAGAATGCAATCTGCTGAAAGTGGTGAACCTCCTGAAGATGATGTACCGATTCCTGTTCATCTTCAATATAATACTCTCAGAAATTCTCCTTGAAGACTCAAATCTCTTGTAGCAGTCTCAGAATACTTGTGCCTCTTATTCTTCTGGAAAGTCAGAGAAAGTGCTTTTTGGCATATTTCAAATTTCTCTCACCAAAAAGGCAAAGTCTGCAGGAAAGTACATGCGGCTCAGAAAAAGTAAAGTCTGTGAGCTGACTCTACTACCTGCTACTGCTGAGGGTTCGGGCTATGTGTCACAACGAGAGCATTTGCATTAAATGCTATCTCTCAACGGGAAATCGATTGGAGTTCAACGGATGAAAGCTTTCTTCTCTATAAATACCAGACTTCATGAAGAAAGAAACAGAGAATTAAGAACAGAGAAATCAACTTGCTGAAACGCTGTAGAAATTTATACTCAACTGTTTCATTATTTGTTCATTGTACAACAACTTCTATATCCTGAGTCTTACTCAGTTATTTGTACAAGTTTCCCAGTTCGAGCTCAAAACTTGTGTAGTTTGAGAGTTTAAGCATTCATCTTTCAAAATTGTATTTACTACTGGGTTAGCCTGAAGAGGCTGTGTTAAAAGAATACTTCGGTTTTCAGCCTGGAGAGGCCGTGTGTTCAAAGAATACTTGTGTTGAGCCTAGAGAGGCTAGGTGTGAAAAGAATACTCGGTGTTGAGCCTGGAGAGGCTAGGTGTGCAAAGAATACTCAGTGTTGAGCCTGGAGAGGCTAGGTGTGCAAACAATACTCGGTGTGAAGCCTGGAGAGGCTAGGTGTACAAACAATACTCGGTGTTGAGCCTGGAGAGGCTAGGTGTGCAAACAATACTTGTAATCTTGCGGGATTAGTGAAAAAATCCAGTGGGTGTGTTTGCCCTGGGACTAGACGTAGCTCACGGTGTTAGTGGGTGAACCAGGATAAATCTCTGTTGTTAAGTTCTCTCAACCATTTACTCTTTACTTTCCACTGTTATCTGTTTATCTCTAACTGAGGAGAGTTCTGGAAAGTGAGTTTATAATTTGTGCAGCAAAAACAATTTTATTTATTACACAAATCAGTTTTAAAAGACAATTTTACTGGACCCTGCTGAAGTGTCTCAGCAAGTCTCTGAAAACTCATTTTTTCAGCAAGTTGCTTGCATCCTTTGAGAAAACTCTGTTTATGAAAAAGGTTTTCCAAAAATCTGTAAAGATTATAAAACACTATTCAACCCCCCTTCTAATGTTTCCTGTGGTCTTAACAGTTGGTATCAGATCTTAACCTCGGGTTGAGCATCTTACAAGTGCTGAGGGTAAAGATCCAGATGGAAACCTCTACAAGCAACTCTCATTACATAGCAAAAGGTGCCTCCTGTAACATCCCGCAAATCAGGAACTTAAATAATTTATTAGATTGCATACAAGAGAATTAAGTATTAGTAAGTAAAGAGAGGAAAATTAAGGAACTATAGGTTAAAACCCTATCACAAACCAAGTTATGTTTTAACTTAAGAGAAATTAAGAAAATTGAGTTCTGGTAATCGATTACAAGGAGTCTGTAATCGATTACCCGAGAGCTAGTTTTTAGGTAATCGATTACTCACAGGCTGTAATCGATTACCTGAGAGCTGAGTTTTTGGTAATCGATTATAGGGATTTTGTAATCGATTACCCGAGAGCTGGTTTTGTGTAATCAATTACTCACAGAGTGGTAATCAATTACCTGAGAGCTGAGTTTTTGGTAATCGATTACCAAGGGTTGTAATCGATTACCAGATTCCCAGAAACGTTTTCCAGTGTAAATTCTACCTCTGGTAATCGATTACAGCACTACTGTAATCGATTACCAGTTGTCCAGTATAAATACCCGGACATGCAAAATCTGAAAATTCTATTTTTCTTCTTCTCCTTCCACGCGACCTAGAGAGAGAAAGAGTGAACTTAGAGAGAGGGAACTCAAATTGGAGATTAGAAAGGGAATCGAAGCAAGGATCCTCAATTGGATCGCTTCAACTCCTCTTTCTCCTCTTGAATTTCTAGATTTGGTGAGTATAACTCACACATTCTCACTTTTCCTTGATTTTGAATTCTCCCCATTGTATGAACCCTACTATCTTGATTCCCTTTCTATATGCATATTGTAGCTAGATTGTTGATTATGGTGTATGATTAAGCCGTTTGATCGGTGATTTTCGTTGAAAACCTTAGGATAGCGAAACTTACGAAAGTAGCGAGATTACGAAACGCTCTATGTATGCACCCCACCCTTTGTTTCCCTTTCTATGAGATTAAAATGGATAGAATTATGATGTTTGCAATGAGTTTGATTAGATTATGCTTGGATCGATTGTAAAGCTATTGAATTTCGAAGTTACAAAAGTTACGAAACTTGCGAAAGTCTGGAAACACTCGAAATGTTCAAAATTTTGGTTTAACTATCGATTCATGTTTACTGGTTTCGATCGTGAGTTAATTCAAGTCGGCCTTTGCGTTGTGAGTTAAGAAAACTAAATAATTATGTGAAAACTTGACTTCGGTCCAGTAATGGGTGGGATACGTCCCCGGGAAAGACGTTTCCCGTAGTCTAAGCTCAGTTCTAACTCCAATTTAAGTGAAAATATCATGCCTGCTAAGTAAAGCAGTGAGTTGCATTTTATTATTTATGATTAAGTTAGTTATTTTATGAAATATGAATATATAATGATGTTGAATGTTTATTAGTTTGAAATACATTGATTGGTATTTGTTTCCTGTACACTTAGTATGCTTAGTTATATTTCACTGAGACATTAGTCTCACCACGCGTTTTGTGGATATAATCTAGGTGTGCAGGTACCTCCAGGAGATAATAAGTGATTTAGAGCCGGGAAATGTTGGATATAGATATTTCTCTTTTTGGATTGTATATGCAAGTTGTATCTCCTTGCATTTTGTTTAAGTTTGTTCAGTTTGAAGCCTTCGGGCCTGATGTATATATATATATATTAGAGAGCTGATATATGTAAATAGTTTTGTTGATGTTAGTTTATAATCCTTGGACCAGATGTATATATGGACTCTGATTATGAAAATAAGGTTTAAGTTATTCACATTTGTATGAGCTTTGTTGGATATTTATGTAAATGTGAGGTTTGATAACCAGAATTGTATGTTTTAGTTTCGAACTTTCAGAATTTAGTTTCCAACGAACTAAGTTCTGAATTTAGAAATTAGGGCGTTACATTTTGGTATCAGAGCAGTTCAATCCAATTGGACTGTGGTAGTAGGATTTTCTTGTGACTTGTTATTCTAATTTATGCATTGTTTTGTGAATTGAGAGACTGATCACCTCGATGTTTACTTAATGATGTGTAGATAATTATAGCAAGTGGCAGGAGGGGTCACCCTGGAACCAATACCTCTTCTCCGAATCCACCACCTGACCCAGTGGCAGCAGCTCTTCAGGCATTCACACACATGATGGGAGAGCAGGCGGCTGCTAATGCTGCATTATTTCAGGAGTTGGCCCGTAGGACTACGGGGGCACCTCATGCACCTGTGGTGGATCCGTTTGTTCAAGGGCTGGGGGAGTTTCGAAAGCGCAACCCTCCTTAGTTCAATGGAGTATACGACCCGGATGTGGCATCTAATTGGCTGAGGGATCTTAATAGGATCTTTGATGTGATGAGATGTGCGGATGAGTCTAAGGTGGGTTTTGCTATTTATATGTTGAGGGGCGAAGCTGAGGATTGGTGGAAGACTGCTAGTACTAGGACTACTGTGATGGAGGCTCCTATTACTTGGGGTGTCTTTCAAACTTTGTTCTTGGATAAGTATTTTCCTGCTACGGTCAGAAGGCAAAAAGAAGTAGAGTTTTTACAACTAAAGCAAGGGAGTATGTCAGTGAGCCAATATATGGCCAAGTTTGAGGTGTTAGCTAAGTATTCCAGGTATCTACAGATAATGGCTGATGAGGAGTGGAGGTGTAATCAGTTTGAAGGAGGCCTCCGACCTGAATTGCTGGATCGGGTTGGAACTCTTGAAATCAAGGATTTTCCCACTTTAATCAACAAGTGCTATATTGCGGAAAAGAACATCAGAGGAACCACCAGTTCAGCACCACCTACTGATATTAAAGGAAAACGGAAGATAGAAGGATCTAATCAGTTTAAGGGCCCGAGGCCTAAGTGGCAAGGCACCTCAGCTTTGACCACTAGACCGGCCCAACGCCAAGGGGTACCCAGTTTCCCCAAGTGCGGAAAGGAACACTCTGGAGAATGCCTAACGGGGAAGAATGTATGTTTCTTTTGCAAGCAACCTGGTCACATGAAGAATGAATGTCCCAAGAGGAAGGATCTACCAAAACCCCAAACCACTGGAAGAGTCTTCACTCTGAGCGGGGAAGTGGCAGCTTCTGCTGATAATCTGATGCGAGGTATGTGCACTCTAGGAGATCGAACCTTAATTGTATTATTTGATTCAGGAGCTACTCATTCTTTCATTTCTCTTGATTGTGTAAAACAGTTGAATTTGCATGCTGTATCTTTACCTTATGTTCTGAGTGTTGTTACTCCCGCCAAGGAGGCCATTTCTACTTCCCTTGTGTGTATTCAGTGCCCCATTGTGATACAAGGGAAGGCCTTCGAGGTTGACCTAGTTTGTTTGCCTTTACGGGGTATAGATGTTATTCTTGGTATGAATTGGTTGTCTTCAAATAGAGTCATGCTTGATTGTTTTAACAAACAGGTTGTCTTCCCACTCCTTCCTCCTCTTTTAAGGGAGAGACCATCAATTCTTTTGTCCAGTGTCACTGAATTTTCTGAATGCCTTAGTGATGGGAGTGAGTGTTTTGTCTTATTACTTTCCTCAACTCTAGAGTCCAAGATAGATTTAAGCAGTATAACTACAGTTAGAGAGTTTCAAGATGTTTTTCCTAGTGAGGTAACCACATTACCTCCAGACCGAGAGATAGAGTTTACCATAGACTTAGTACCAGGTACAAGACCTATCTCTAAAGCACCATACAGAATGTCCCCACTAGAACTTAGTGAACTTAAAGCCCAGCTAGAAGATCTTATGTCTAAGGGGTTCATTAGGCCTAGTGTGTCACCTTGGGGGGCTTCAGTGTTTTTAGTGAAAAAGAAGAATGGGAGTATGAGGCTGTGTGTAGATTATAGGCAGTTGAACAAGGTTACCATTAAGAACAAATATCCTTTACCTAGAATAGATGACCTTCTAGATCAACTTAGGGGAGCCTCAGTTTTCTCTAAGATAGATTTAAGGTCCGGTTATCATCAGATCAGGATTAAGGGGGAGGATATACCAAAAACAGCCTTCAGGACTAGGTATGGGCATTATGAGTATTTGGTGATGCCATTTGGAGTAACCAATGCTCCTGCTGTATTCATGGACAACATGAATCGAATCTTTAGGCCCTATCTGGATCAGTTTGTCGTTGTCTTCATCGATGATATTCTGATCTACTCCCATAGTGTAGAAGAGCATGAGAGACACCTTAGGATTGTGTTAGGAGTTTTGAGGGAGAAGAAGTTGTTTGCAAAACCTGAGAAGTGTGAATTTTGGAGTGATAGAGTTCAATTTTTAGGACATGTGATCACCAGTGAGGGTGTGTCCATTGATCCTAGCAAGGTAGAAGCTGTCCTTGAATGGGAAAGACCTAATACCGTTACGGAGATTAAGAGTTTCCTAGGATTGGCCGGCTACTATCGGAGATTCATTAAGGGATTCTCCCAGCTAGCCTTACCTCTCACAAGGTTAACTCGGAAAGGGCAAGCCTTTGTGTGGGATGAGATCTGTGAGCGGAGCTTCTTGGAGCTCAAGAGAAAGTTAACCACCTCCCCGGTATTGGCATTACCGGATTTGTCTAAAGCCTTTGAGGTATTTTGTGATGCTTCAGGGAAGGGTTTAGGTTGTGTTCTTATGCAGGATAGAAGAGTACTGGCTTTTGCATCTAGATAGTTGAAACCACATGAGGAGAACTATCCTACTCATGACCTAGAATTAGCAGCGGTGGTATTTGCCCTCAAGATTTGGAGGCATTACCTGTTTGGTGTGAGATTTGAGGTCTTTAGTGATCATAAGAGTTTGAAATATCTCTATAATCAGAAAGAACTCAATATGAGGTAGAGGAGATGGATGGAATTTCTCAAAGATTATGATTTTGAATTGAAGTACCATCCTGGTAAGGCCAATGTAGTGGCTAATGCCCTCAGTAGGAAATCCCTTCATGTGTCTTCAATGATGATTCATGAATTGAATTTGTTGGAAGAGTTCAGAAACCTAAGCTTAGGTGTTACGGTTGGTGAACATAGGGTTATTCTTCATAGGCTTGATATCACCAGTGAGCTGAAAGCTCTAATCAAGGAGGCCCAGAGTTTGGACTCAAGCCTTCAAGAGAGAAAACACCAGTTAGGGTTTTCAGAGTCAGAAGATGGGATAATTCTCTTCCAAGGGAGAGTCTGTGTCCCTAAGGGGGGTAGCCTCAGGCAACAGGTTTTGGAGGAAGCTCATAGGAGTAAGTTTTCTGTACATCCTGGATCTACTAAGATGTATCAGGATCTGAAGAGGATGTTTTGGTGGGATGGTATGAAGAGAGACATAGTTGGTTATGTTTCTAAGTGCTTAATATGCCAACAGGTTAAAATAGAACATCAGAAGCCATCTGGAACCCTTTTACCATTAGATATCCCCGAGTGGAAGTGGGAGAGTGTAGCTATGGACTTTGTGGTTGGTTTGCCTCGAGTTCAAGCTGGGTTTGATGCTATCTGGGTCATTGTGGACCGACTGACCAAGTCAGCCCACTTTCTACCAATTAAGAACACTTATTCCCTTAGCAATTTAGCCAATCTTTATGTTAGGGAGATTGTCAGACTTCATGGTATTCCCTCTAGCATCATATCAGATAGAGATCCTAGATTCACTTCCAGGTTTTGGAATGCACTTCATCAGGCTTTCGGGACCAAACTCCGGTTTAGCACTGCTTACCACCCTCAGACTGACGGCCAGTCTGAAAGAACCATCCAGACCTTAGAGGATATGCTCAGGGCTTGTGTTTTAGAGGAGTCAGGTGGTTGGGATAGATTTCTACCCCTTATTGAGTTTGCCTACAATAATAGTTTCCATAGCAGCATAGGCGTGGCACCTTTTGAGGCACTGTATGGTAGGAAATGCAGGTCTCCTTCGTTTGGTATGAGGTAGGTGAGAGAACACTTTTAGGCCCATAATTAGTGCAGGAAACTTCAGATAAGATAAGGGTCATTAAGGAAAAACTTGTAACTGCTCAAAGTCGTCAAAAGAGTTATGCTGATAAAAGAAGAATAGACTTAGAGTTTGAGGAAAGGGAACATGTGTTTTTGAAAGTAACTCCTGTCACAGGCATCGGACGATCCATTAAAACCAGAAAACTCAACCCTAGATTCATCGGCCCATTTCAAATCCTGCAGAGGGTTGGCCCTCTGGCTTAAAGGATAGCTTTGCCTCCTCAGTTGTCTAGGATACATAATGTTTTCCATGTGTCCTAGTTAAGAAAATATGTTCATGATCCCTCTCATATTATTAGCTCTGAATCAATACAATTAAGAGAAGATCTCACTATTCCTTCTAGACCTACACAAATTATTGACAGGAGTGTCAAGACTCTAAGGAGTAAGACGATTCCTTTGGTAAAGGTGTTTTGGGAGGGTCAATCTCCAGAAGAAGCCACATGGGAGAAGGAAGATGACAATCGGGGTCAATTAACTTTTCAGTTGAGGTAGTTTCTGAATTCTGTTTTGTGTTCAATTTTGAGGTCAAAATTGCTTAAGGGGGGTAGAATGTAACATCCCGCAAATCAGGAACTTAAATAATTTATTAGATTGCATACAAGAGAATTAAGTATTAGTAAATAAAGAGAGGAAAATTAAGGAACTATAGGTTAAAACCCTATCACAAACCAAGTTATGTTTTAACTTAAGAGAAATTAAGAAAATTGAGTTCTGGTAATCGATTACAATGAGTTTGTAATCGATTACCCGAGAGCTAGTTTTTAGGTAATCGATTACTCACAGGCTGTAATCGATTACCTGAGATCTGAGTTTTGGTAATCGATTACAGGGATTTTGTAATCGATTACTCGAGAGCTGGTTTTGTGTAACCAATTACTCACAGGGTGGTAATCGATTACCTGAGAGCTGAGTTTTTGGTAATCGATTACCAGATTCCCAGAAACGTTTTCCAGTGTAAATTATACCTCTGGTAATCGATTACAGCACTACTGTAATCGATTACCAGTTGTCCAGTATAAATACCCGGACATGCAAAATCTGAAAATTCTATTTTTCTTCTTCTCCTACCACGCGACCTAGAGAGAGAAAGAGTGAACTTAGAGAGAGGGAACTCAAATTGGAGATTAGAAAGGGAATCGAAGCAAGGATCATCAATTGGATCGCTTCAACTCCTCTTTCTCCTCTTGAATTTCTAGATTTGGTGAGTATAACTCACATTCTCACTTTTCCTTGATTTTGAATTCTCCCCATTGTATGAACCCTACTATCTTGATTCCCTTTCTATATACTTATTGTAGCTAGATTATTGATTGTGGTGTATGATTAAGCCGTTTGATCAGTGATTTTCTTTGAAAACCTTAGGATAGCGAAACTTACGAAAGTAGCGATATTACGAAATGCTCTATGTACGCACCCCACCCTTTGTTTCCCTTTCTATGAGATTAAAATGGATAGAATTATGATGTTTGCAATGAGTTTGATTAGATTATGCTTGGATCGATTGTAAAGTTATTGAATTTCGTAGTTACGAAACTTGCGAAAGTCTCGAAACACTCGAAATGTTCGAAATTCTGGTTTAACTATCGATTCATGTTTACCGGTTTCGATCGTGAGTTAATTCAAGCTGGCCTTTGCGCTGTGAGTTAAGAAAACTAAATAATTATGTGAAAACTTGACTTCGGTCCAGTAATGGGTGGGATACGTCCCCGGGAAAGACGTTTCCTGTAGTCTGAGCTCAGTTCTAACTCCAGTTTAAGTGAAAACATCATGCCTGCTAAGTAAAGCAGTGAGTTGCATTTTATTGTTTATGATTAAGTTAGTTATTTTATGAAATATGAATATATAATGATGTTGAATGTTTATTAGTTTGAAATACATTGATTGGTATTGGTTTCCTGTACACTTAGTATGCTTAGTTATATTTCACTGAGACATTAGTCTCACCACGTGTTTTGTGGATATAATCTAAGTGTGCAGGTACCTCCAGGAGATAATAAGTGATTTAGAGCCGGGAAATGTTGGATCTAGATATTTCTCTTTTTGGATTGTATATGCAAGTTGTATCTCCTTGCATTTTGTTTAAGTTTGTTCAGTTTGTAGCCTTCGGGCCTGATGTGTATATATATATATATATATATATATATATATATTAGAGAGCTGATATATGTAAATAGTTTTGTTGATGTTAGTTTATAATCCTTGGACCAGATGTATATATGGACTCTGATTATGAAAATAAGGTTTAAGTTATTCACATTTATATGAGCTCTGTTGGATATTTATGTAAATGTGAGGTTTGATAACCAGAATTGTATGTTTTAGTTTCAAATTTTCAGAATTTAGTTTCCAACGAACTAAGTTCTGAATTTAGAAATTGGGGCGTTACACCTCCGTCTCCAGGCCCCCTGATATGAACCTTAAGGTTCTATTTTTCATGGACCTTAGAAATTTCTGAATAAAACAACACTTTTCTTGACAAGTACTTTTTTTCTGTTCTTCGCAATATTTTCTTTTTCTTTTCTTTTGCTATTTTCTTTCTTTTTCTTTTCTTTTCTTTTCTGCGAGTACTCAAGTAAAATAAAATAGATGAAATAAGAAAGATGATAACCAAGTAGTAACCTTGCCAAAACAATATTCAACCTTAGAAAAACTTGATAAATAAATCACTTATAAACCAAGTAAGACGTATAGGAAAAATATAGGTTTTGAACTCAAAAATAATTCGTAGAAGAAGAAGAAGAGATAGGGATGGACGTCACACTTTCAAGGCTTGAAAGATAAGTCCTTGAAGATACACACACAAAGGTGAAGAACCTTTGATAATCTTCACCCTTGACTAGCTAGAAACTTAGAGAAACACTCTCAAAGTATAGGTAATTTTCTGCATCAAATTTCTAACCTTTCTTACATGCATGAAGCATGAATTTTTAAGAGTTACAATTGGTTCATTAGTCATGCAACCAACTAGGGTTACACGCCCCAAATATCCCTAAAATGTCCCTCATACAATTCCCATGCACACATAATTTTTACTACAAAAAATAAATAAAGAAAGTAGTAAATTAACTAACTAAAACTAGGCCTATTCCTAGCTTGTGCAGCCGCAAAAACCAGCCAGATTTTCTTGCACATGTGGCTGAATTATTCTTTGAGTTATAACCTCCAAAACATGGAATAATTGGCCAATTGAATCAGCCATGAAGTGGCCGCCCATAACAGCCCATTGTGATCAATTTTGGCTTCAATTTGTAACTCCCATCTCATGAATTTTGGTCGCCACTTTGATGACAATTCATGCAGCCATTTACAACCTTGTTGGCCCCTCTTGATAACTTATAACCCAGCCAAAATTAGCACATGTGGTCGCAAACTATAGTGAGATTTTAGGCTTTCATGTAGCTCCAAAAATGGCCAGGTTCATGCGCACCTAGCAAGCTTCCTCCCAACGGCTAGTAGACACAGTTTTAATGCATTTTAACCTCATTACAACCTTGTCTTGTAACCATCAAAAACAATAACTAAATGTTTTGTAACTTCCTAATCCTTATTGAAAGCAAATAAAACAATTTATTCAGCAAAATAAAAGGAAGTGGCTGCCCACAATGCCACATGTGGCCGCCCACATTGCCACATCATTAGTCCTTGAAGGTGCTCTATCCTCTTCAACCTGAGTGTAATTAATGAACTGAGTACTTCCATTAATGCCCTTCATATTTTGAGTTTGGATTTCTTTGATGACAAGTTGTAGTGCCTCCTTAGCCTTCCTAGCTTGCGCCCTTGTCAAGGGCCCACCTAACCTCTTGACTGCTTGACTGATGTCCACATCATGCCCCCTTCTTGAAAAGGATTTGTCCTCAAATCTGAAGGGTCCTCACCTGCATCAAAAAGAGTTAAGTCAGCAACATTAAAGGTTGCACTAACATTATACTCACCATTCAAATCTATTTTGTAGGCGTTATCATTGATCCTTTCAAGCACTTGGAAAGGTCCGTCTCCCCTTGGTTGAAGCTTAGACTTCCTTTGTTCTAGGAACCTTTCTTTTCTCATGTGTACCCATACCCAATCCCTTCGTTGGAACACCATTTTCTTCCTTCCCTTGTTTGCTTGCTTGGCATAGCTCTTATTTTTCTTTTCAATTTGAGCCTTAACCTTCTCATGCATTTTCTTGACAAATTCAGCCTTAGTCTGCGCTTCCTTATGCTTAAACACAGAAATATTAGGCAAAGGTAATATATCTAGAGGAGTTAAAGGGTTAAATCCATATACTACCTCAAAAGGTGAGCAATTGGTAGTACTATGAACAACCCTATTATAAGCAAATTCAACATGAGGCAAATAATCCTCCCAAGAATTAATGTTTTTGTTCAAAATTATCCTAAGCAAAGTACCTAGTGTCATATTAACTACTTCTGTTTGACCATCAGTTTGAGGATGACAAGTAGTAGAAAATAATAACTTGGTGCCAAGCAAACCCCACAAAGTCCTCCAAAAATGACTCAAGAATTTCAAGTCCCTATCACTCACTATGCTTCTGGGCATCCCATGCAACCTGACTATTTCTTTGAAAAATAAATCTGCTACATGGCAAACATCATCCACTTTCTTGCAAGGTATGAAGTGAGCCATTTTTGAAAACCTGTCAACCACAACAAAAATAGAGTCTTTTCCATTCTTTGTCCTTGGAAGTCCCAGGACAAAGTCCATGGAAATATCAGTCCAAGGAAATTCAGGAACAGGTAAAGGAGTATATAAACCATGAGGTTTAACCTTAGACTTAGCCTTTTTGCAAACAATACATTGGTCACATAATTTATAAACATCACGTTTCATATTAGGCCCTAAAAATTATCTTGAAAAATTTCCAAAGTCTTTTGCACTCCAAAATGTCCCATTAATCCCCCTTCATGTGACTCCCTCACAAGCATTTCTCTTATGGAACTTTTAGGCACACACAATTTATTCTCTTTAAACAAAAAATCATTATGCCTTAAAAATCCATTTTTTGATTTTTTTTATACATGCCACATACAAATCAACAAAATCCATATCATCACAATACATGTTTTTCAAAGATTCAAGTCCATACAATTTAGCTTCAAGCATAGCAAGCAAGACATGTCTCCTAGAAAGAGCATCAGCAACTATATTTCCTTTTCCTTTTTTATCCTTTATGACGTATGGAAATTGTTCCAAAAATTCAACCCATTTAGCATGCCTTTTATTTAATTTTCCTTGGTCTTTTAAATACTTCAAAGATTCATGATCACTATGAATTACAAATTCTTTAGGAAGTAAATAATGTTGCCAAGTCTTAAGAGCCCTTACCAAAGCATATAATTCCTTATCATAAGTAGAATAATTAAGTGTTGGTCCACTTAATTTTTCACTAAAATAAGCAATTGGATGCCCCTCTTGCAACAAAACAGCACTAATACCAACATTAGAAGCATCACATTCCAACTCAAAAGATTTTGCAAAATTTGGTAAGGCTAAAATAGGCGTATGTGTGAGCCTATCTTTGAGGGCAGTAAGGGCCGCCTCTTGTTTCTCCCCCCACTTATATCCCACATTCTTTTTAACAATATCATTTAGGGGTGCAGCCAAGGTGCTAAAATCCTTAACAAATCTTCTATAAAAACTTGCTAAGCCATGAAAACTTCTCACCTCACTCACATTTTTAGGCGTTGGCCATTCTTGAATAGCCTTCACCTTTTCCTCATCCACTTGAACTCCCTTGGAGCTTACAACAAATCCCAAGAAAACAACATGGTTGGTACAAAATATGCATTTTTCTATGTTGGCATACAAATTTTCTTTTCTAAGCACATCCAAAACAGATTTTAAGTGATTAACATGCATATCCAAAGAAGTGCTATAGATAAGAATATCATCAAAATAAACTACCACAAAATTTCCAATAAATTCCCTCAAGACATGGTTCATCAATCTCATAAACGTACTAGGAGCATTAGTTAAACCAAAGGGCATAACCAACCATTTATACAACCCATATTTAGTTTTAAAGGCTGTTTTCCATTCATCCCCCTCCCTTATACGTATTTGATTATAACCACTTTTAAGATCAATTTTGGAAAAAATGCAAGAACCATGAAGTTCATCAAGTAAGTCATCTAACCTGGGAATAGGATGACGATACTTGATTGTGATGTTGTTGACTGCCCTACAATCTGAGCACATTCTCCAAGTTCCATCTTTTTTTGGTACCAGAATGACTGGTACTGCGCATGGACTCATGTTATTCCTCACCCATCCTTTGCTTATGAGCTCATTCACTTGCCTCTCAATTTCTTTGGTCTCTTGAGGATTACTCCTATAAGCTGGCTGATTTGGCAATGAGGCTCCAGGAATGAGGTCTATATGGTGCTCAATTCCTCTTAAGGATGGTAAACCATCAGGAACATTTTCTGGAAAGACATCCTCATATTCCTGCAAAAGAAATTTAACTACAGAAGGCAACTCAAATTTGTCAAATTGGTTAGCAGTTAAAAGAAAAGTTGTATCAAACAATAAGTAAAGAGGTTGTCTTGTGCATAACACTCTCCTCACTTCTCTTTATTTTGCTAAACACAACTGTTTGCCTTCAAGTGTTTCACTCTTTTTCTTTTGGCTCTCTTCTTTTTCAAGTGTTTCACTCAACCTCTCTTGAGCAATCTTTTATCTCAACTTATTTTGATCCTCACTAACCTCTCTAGGTGTCAATGGTCTCAAAACAATTTTTTTTATCTTGGTACATGAAAGAAATTTTATTGGTAAAGCCATCATGGATAGCTTTAGTGCCAAACTGCCACGGCCTCCCAAGAAGTATGTGGCTGGCCTCCATGGGTACCACATCACAAAGCACCTTGTCTTGATATTTTCCTATTGAAAAAGGAATTTCAGCTTGTCTGCGCACATGCACTTCATCTCCCTCACTAAGCCATTGGAGTCTGTATGGCCTAGGATGAGGTTGTGTGTCCAATCCCATCTTATTCACCAATCTGGAACTAACAACATTAGTGCAGCTACCACCATCAATAATTACCAAGCAAATTTTACCATTGATTGAACATCGAGTGTGAAAGATGTTCTCCCTTTGGTTTTCCTCCTTGCCCACGGTTTGGCTTCCTAGAAGTCGTCTAATCATGTAGACTTCTCCCACATCAGCACGCGTATCATCATCACTGGGCTCCTCCCTTTCATCCTCTGATTCGCTTGTGTATTCACCATTGTCCTTAAGAAGAATGGTCTTCTTAGTTGGACACTCATAGGCATAGTGCCATCTTCCTTGGCACCTGAAACAAGTCACATCCCTTCCTTTCTTTGCAACCTGTTCAACATTTTTATTAGTGGATTTACCTTGAGGATTGGGCGCTGCATGGCTTGAGGATTCAACCACCTTTTTAATTTTGTCCTTCCAATTTGCAGGCAAATTAGTAGAACTCCTCCTGGCAGCTCCTTTTCTTTTTAACTGTTGCTCCACTTGAAGAGCTTTATGTAACAAGTACTCCATTTCCACAAACTCCTGTAACTCAACAATGTCTCTAATGTCATTGCTCAAACCATTACGAAAACGTACCATAGTAATTTCAGGATCCTCTTCTATGTTGGCTTGAATTTGCAGCATCTCCATCTCCTTATAGTACTCCTCCACTCCTTTACTGCCTTGAGTCAATTTCTGTAACCTTAGCTTCAAGTCACGTTAGAAACTGGAGGGAACATACCGTTTCCTCATAATCCTCTTCATCTCCACCCAAGTCTCCACCATAGGTTCTTTATTTATGACTCTCTCTTTCTGTAGCTTATTCCACCAAACAAGTGCATAGTCAGAAAATTCAGTTGCAGCAAGCTTTACCTTTTTGCGCTTCTGTATAGGTGTTACACGTAAATATGTGCTCAATTTTGAGCTCCCACTCTAGGTAAGCTTCTAAATCACTGCGTCCTTTGAAGGCTGGTATGGTTAACTTAACTCCTTGTATTCTCCCTTCATCTCTTGGTGGTCTCTCCTCTTCCGCGTCAGGTGTTGGTTTGATCTCCAATTCATCCAACCTAGCATGCAGCTCATCACACTGTCTTTTCATTGCCAACTCTAATTGCTGATAAAGACCAGCAATTTGTGCCTAAAGATCACGATTTTCTACCACCCTTTCTGCCATAGTAAAAGAAAGAAACACGTAACAGAGAAGAAAAATGATGGTTAACTGTTTAGAAACTCACCACTCTCGTGTTTACACTCAATATTTCGCTTTTTCTATAACGTAACTCTCTTGCCTTTTTCCACTCTATTTCTCTTGAGTTTCTTACCACACCAATGAGGAGAAAAAAATCAAATAATTCACTCACCTATGTGCAGTCAAGAAAAAATAATAATAATAAAACAAGAAAAGCTATGAAGAAATAGAATTTGTTAGAAGAAATGAGAAGAAATGATTTCAGAAGAATTTATAATAACCGGAGCTCTGATGACCAAATGATATGAACCTTAAGGTTCTATTTTTCATGGACCTTAGAAATTTCTGAATAAAACAACACTTTTCTTGACAAGTACTTTTTTTTCTGTTCTTCGCAATATTTTCTTTTTCTTTCTTTTGCTATTTTCTTTCTTTTTCTTTTCTTTTCTATTCTGTGAGTACTCAAATAAAATAAAATAGATTAAATAAGAAATATGATAACCAAGTAGTAACCTTGCCAAAACAATATTAAACCTTAGAAAAACTTGATAAATAAATCACTTATAAACCAAGTAAGACGTATAGGAAAAATATAGGTTTTGAACTCAAAAATAATTCGTAGAAGAAGAAGAAGAGATAGGGACGGACGTCACACTTTCAAGGCTTGAAAGATAAGTCCTTGAAGATACACACACAAAGGTGAAGAACCTTTGATAATCTTCACTCTTGACTAGCAAGAAACTTAGAGAAACACTCTCAAAGTATAGGTAATTTTCTGCATCAAATTTCTAACCTTTCTTGCATGCATGAAGCATGAATTTTTAAGAGTTACAATTGGTTCATTAGTCATGCAACCAACTAGGGTTACACGCCCCAAATATCCCTAAAATGTCCCTCATACAATTCCCATGCACACATAATTTTTACTACAAAAAATAAATAAAGAAAGTAGTAAATTAACTAACTAAAACAAGGCCTATTCCTAGCTTGTGCAGCCGCAAAAACCAGCCAGCTTTTCTTGCACATGTGGCTGAATTATTCTTTGAGTTATAACCTCCAAAACATGGAATAATTGGCCAATTGAATCAGCCATGAAGTGGCCGCCCATAACAGCCCATTGTGATCAATTTTGGCTTCAATTTGTAACTCCCATCTCATGAATGTTGGCCTCCACTTTGATGACAATTCATGCAGCCATTTACAACCTTGTTGGCCCCTCTTGATAACTTATAACCCAGCCAAAATTAGCACATGTGGTCGCAAACTATAGTGAGATTTTAGGCTTTCATGTAGCTCCAAAAATGGCCAGGTTCATGCGCACCTAGCAAGCTTCCTCCCAACGGCTAGTAGACACAGTTTTAATGCATTTTAACCTCATTACAACCTTGTCTTGTAACCATCAAAAACAATAACTAAATGTTTTGTAACTTCCTAATCCTTATTGAAAGCAAATAAAACAATTTATTCAGCAAAATAAAAGGAAGTGGCCGCCCACAATGCCACATGTGGCCGCCCACATTGCCACATCATTAGTCCTTTAAGGTGCTTCAACTGGTAGTTGCATTAAATGCAACTGTCTCTTCATTAATGGCTCCATCCTCTTCAACCTGAGTGTAATTAATGAACTGAGTACTTCCATTAATGCCCTTCATATTTTGAGTTTGGATTTCTTTGATGACAAGTTGTAGTGCCTCCTTAGCCTTCCTAGCTTGCGCCCTTGTGAAGGGCCCACCTAACCTCTTGACTGCTTGATTGATGTCCACATCACCCCCTGCCTTCAACGACTCTGATTATCATTACTGGAGAGATCGTATGAAGCTCTTCATCGAAAGCAACAATATAGATCTTTGGGATGTAGTCACTGATGGTGATTATATTCCCACCAACAATGGTGTGCCTATTGCAAAGTCAGAATGGACGGGAGATCAGAAGGCACGTGTACAACTCAATGCAAAGGCGAAAGTCTACCTAATTTGTTCGTTGAGCAAATCAGAATATGAGAAGGTGTATGGCTGCTCCTCTGCTAAGGAAATCTGGGACACTCTGGTTGCGGCTCATGAAGGAACTGACAACGTGAAACAGTCTAAAATCTGCATGTTAGTGCATCAATATGAGATGTTCAAGATGCATGAGACTGAATCAATTGATCAGACGTTCGACAGATTCCAGACTATCACTAATGGACTCAAATCTCTGGGAAAGACCTATGATACTGTGGATAATAATCGCAAGATCTTGAGGAGTCTACCAAAGATTTGGAGGCCCAAGGTAACTGCCATTCAAGAGGCAAAAGACCTCAATTCGTTGAGAATGGAGGAACTCTTGGGATCGCTCAAGGTCCATGAGTTGGAACTAGGAGAAGATGCTCCTAAGAAGAAGTCACTTGCCCTGAACGCCAAGTCCAAGCTGGCTAGGTCGTGTGCTCAAAAGGCTTTGAAGGTAGATGAGTTCTCAGAAGAATCTGAAGACTCAGAAAGTGACTCTGATGATGATAATGATCTCACTCTGCTAAGTAGAAGGATCAAGAGGATGCTTCAGAAGAAGGCCAAATTTAGAAAGTCATCCTCATCTGACAACAAAATAGGTAAGTCAGGTAAGGAGACCTTCTCTGATAAAATAACTTGCTATGAATGCAAACAACCTGGATACATGAAAGCTGACTGCCCTAAGCTAAGAAGGTTTTCTTCAAAGACGAAGAAATTTCCAAAGAAGAAGAAATGGTACATGGCGACATGGGAAGATCTTGATGACTTCACCTCTGAAGAGGATGATGAAGATGCTGAAGAAGCCAACCTATGTATGATGGCAAGCCTTCCTTCATCAGATAGCTCTGAATCAAAGGTAATACCTCAAACCCTGCAAGATATATATGTATGATGATCTGGTGGAAAGTTATAAGGAACTTTTTCATGAGTACAAAGAGCTATCAAGAGCATTCACTGAAGTGGCTACCAAAAATGAAGCTCTTGAAGCTGAAAATTTGTCACTTAAGGAAAAGCTTCTTTGCTCTGATATTTGTGATTTAGCAACTTTGAAAATTGAAAATGAGAATCTTAAAAAACAAGTTGTTGAACTCACAAAGGACCTAGTTGCTTTTGTCAATTGAACCAAAAACCTGAATATGCTTCTGGGAGTTCAAATGAATTCCAAAGACAAAAGTGGTCTTGGTCGCTCAGAAACTTCCTCCCTGCATGATGTTAAAAATTCTAATAAGGCTAAGAAAGGTAAGGGATGCCTTCACTGTGGTAAGCCTGGACATGATATGTCTCAGTCCCGACACAAAAGGATAGGTAGACCTCCTGCTAACAAGAAAGGACCCAAAAAGATGTAGGTACCTAAAACTTTACTTGTTCCTGTTGCAGATGTGTTTAACAGGACAAAGAAGACACCACAAATGGTACCTGGACAGTGGCTGCTCGTGACACATGACAGGAAAAAGTTCTTTGTTCCAAAACCTTAGACCTAAGGATGGTGGTGTGGTGACTTTTGGAGGAGATCAGAAAGGCAAAATCACTGGCGTAGGTTCAGTAGGTATATCTCCTTTATCTGTTATCCATAATGTTCTTTTGGTTGAAGGACTCCAACATAACCTACTGAGCATAAGTCAATTATGTGACAGTGGTTTTTTTTTGTATCCTTCACAAGGGATGGATGTATAGTCAGAAACTCCTCTGATCAAATCATTTTTACTGCCAAGAGACACAGTAATGTGTACAAAATTGATCTTGAGGACCTAGCATATCAAAATGTAACTTGTCTTATTTCTATGAAAGATGAAAAACATATTTGGCATCAGAAACTTGGGCATGCCAGCTTGAGATTAATCTCAAAGCTCACAAAACACAATCTTGTGAAAGGCTTACCCAAACTCTCTTTCAAATCTGATATTTTGTGTGAAAATTGCTTAAAGGGGAAGCAAACTAGAAGTTCTTTTAAAAGCATAAATGTTGTTTCAACTGCTAGACCCTTAGAACTTTTACATATTGATCTGTTTGGCCCTACAAGAACTGAAAGTTTTTCTGGTAAAAAGTATGGTTTGGTCATCGTTGATGACTATATATTCCTCAAAAGCAAGGATGAGACTTTTGAGAACTTTGCCAGATTCTGTAAAAAGGTTCAAAATGAAAAAGGATTTTGCATATCTGCCATAAGAAGTGATCATGGAGGAGAGTTTGAAAACTCAAGCTTCAGTATGTTCTGTGATGAGAATGGGATCTCTCACAATTTCTCTGTGGCACGAACACCTCAGCAAAATAGGGTTGTTGAGAGAAAGAATAGAAGCTTGCAGGAGATGGGAAGAACCATGCTCATTTTAAGAAATCTTCCAAGGTCTTTCTAGGCAGAGTTTGTTCACACAGCATGTTATATCCAAAACAGAATTTTGGTAAGGCCTATTCTCAATAAGACTCCCTATGAATTGTGGAGAGGAAGAAAGCCCAACATATCATATTTTCACATTTTTTGTTGTGAGTGTTTTATACTTAACACCAAAGATGATCTGGGTAAATTTGATTCCAAATCTGACAAGGGATTTTTCATTGGTTATTCAGAAACCTCTAAGGCATATAGAGTTTACAACTCTAGAACCCAATTTGTTGAAGAAACCATACATGTTAGATTTAATGATGCTAAAGAGACTGATAGGGAACTATCAGATCTAGAAGAGGATTTTGCAGGAATGGAGTTGAATCACACCTCAGAGACTTCAAGGGCTAAGGATGTAGCATCTGTTGAAGGACCCTTTGAAGTACCTGCTGAAAAGACAACTCTTCAACTTGCTGAAACTGATACTCATCAGAAAGTTAATGCTGAGTCTCAAAATGAGCAAGCTTTCCCTCGCTGGCGTGAGTGGAGATACAGAATTAATCATCCGCGAGAGCAAATCATTGGCAACACCTCAGAAGGAGTAAGAACAAGATCAAGACTACGAGAAGTCAATAATCTTGCCTTTCTCTCTAAAATCGAGCCAAAGAATATTGAAGAAGCTCTGCATGATGAAGGTTGGATCCTAGCTATGCAAGAAGAGCTAAATCAGTTTGCCAGGAGTGATGTTTGTACTCTTGTTCCTAAACCTCATGAGAAAACTATCATAGGAACCAAGTGGGTGTTTAGAAACAAACTATCTGAAGATGGTCAAGTTATCAGAAATAAGACCAGACTTGTTGCTCAAGGCTACAATCAGCAAGAAGGTATTGATTTTACTGAAACCTTTGCTCCAGTAGCTAGGCTAGAAGCCATTAGGATTTTACTTTCCTATGCAGCAAATAATGACATCAAACTATATCAAATGGAGTGTCTTCCTAAATGGGTTCATTGAGGAAGAGGTATTTGTTAGACAACCCCCTGGTTTCGAAAATTTGACTTTTCCTAATCATGTTTACAAGTTGAAAAAGGCTCTTTATGGTATGAAATAAGCTCCTAGAGCTTGGTATGAAAGACTGAGCAATTTCTTACTCAAAAATGGTTTTGAAAGAGGAAAAGTTGATATAACTCTTTTAGAAAAATGTCTAGCAAAGACCTGATTCTGGTCCAGATTTATGTTGATGATATTATTTTTTGATCAACAAATTCCTCTCTATGCATGGAGTTCTCAAAGCTTATGCAATCCGAATTTGAAATGATTTTAAAGGGAGAAATAAAATTTTTCTTGGGACTTCAAATTAAGCAAGATTCTGAATATATATGGATCCATCAAGAGAAGTATACAAAAGAAATGATTAAAAAGTTTAATATGAATGATTGCAAGCCTATGACAACTCCCATGCACCCCTCATCTATTTTAACTAAAGATGAAGGAGGAGAATCTGTTGACCCAACAATGTATAGAGGTATGATTGGATCCCTACTGTATCTTACAGTAAGTAGGCCTGACATCATGTTTAGTGTTTGCTTATGTGCAAGATTTCAATCTGATCCAAGAGTAACTCATTACCAAGCTGTAAAAAGGATATTCAGATATTTGAAAGGTACTATTAATCTTGGTCCGTGCTATAAGAAGAGTAAGGACTGCAGGTTAGTAGGATTCTGTGATGCTGATTTCGCTGAAGATAGAGTTGAAAGAAAATCAACCAGTGGAGGATGTCACTTCATTGGAGGAAATTTGATAAGATGGTGGAGCAAGAGACAAAACACTATAGCCCTTTCAACTGCTGAAGCTGAATACATTTCTGCTGCATGTTGTTGTTCACAACTGCAATGGGTAAAGTATCAGCTAGACGATTTTAATATTCATATTAAATCTATTCCAGTCTTCTGTGATAACACGAGTGCAATCAATCTCTCTAAAAATCCAATTCAACACTCTAGAGCAAAACACATTGAAATTAAACATCATTTTATAAGAGATTATGTTCAGAAAGGGATTATTGATATACAATTCATTGATACAGAACATCAATGGGATGATATATTCACTAAACCACTTGATGAAGATAGATTCAAATATTTCAGAGAAAATTTGAATATTCTCACACTTTCTGAAAGTTAAAACTATTTTTAATACACTATTTTGCATATAAAATGTTGGTATGTACAAGTGGTATGCTGAATCTTTTTCCTACTTATCTTTCACTTCTTCAGAGTCTCTATCTGCCCTTTTGACTGATGACAAAAGAGGGAGTATTAAGAAACTAACAAAATCTTCAGAAGGATTCTTAGATTCAGGGGGAGTAAATGAAACAGGAGCAAATGAAACAAAGAATTTAGCAAGAAGCTCTACATCAGTATCTGGTTTAGGGGGAGCAGTACTCTTATATCTTATTATATCTTCCCTTCAGATATTTGATTTAGTTCTTAAAGCAAATTTGTCATCATTAAAAAGGGGGAGAATGTCGAGTCTCAAAATGTTATTAAAAGGATAATATTGTTTTAAGTCTCATAACCCCAAGATTTAATGGATAACAAATTTGGTTATTATAAGAAAGAATAAGTTTCTGCTAAAGGTATTTGTTCAATATTTTAGAAGGTGCAATATGAAGAAATCATATCCTCTAAAATAAGTGGAACCTTTCGAAGCAACGAAACCTGCAGAGAGAATGCAACCTACTGAAAGTGGTGAACCTCCTGAAGATGATGTACCGATGCCTGTTCGTCTTCAATATAATACTCTCAGAAATTCTCCTTGAAGACTCAAATCTCTTGTAGCAATCTCAGATTACTTGTGCCTCTTATTCTTCTGGAAATTCAGAGAAAGTGCTTTTTGGCATATTTCAAATTTCTCTCACCAAAAAGGTAAAGTCTGCAGAAAAGTACATGCAGCTCAGAAAAAGTAAAATCTGTGAGTTGACTCTACTACCTGCTATTGCTGAGGGTTCAAGCTATGTGTCACAACGGGAGCATTTGCATTAAATGCTATCTCTCAACGGGAACTAAGAAAGAAATAGAGAACTAAGAATAGAGAAATCAACTTGCTGAAATGCTGCAGAAATTTATATTCATCTGTTTCATTATTTGTTCATTGTACAACAACTTCTATATCCTGCGTCTTACTCAGTTATTTGTACAAGTTTCCCAGTTCGAGCTCTAAACTTGTGTAGTTTCAGAGTTTGAGCATTCATCTTTCAAAACTGTATTTGCTGGGTTAGCCTGAAGAGGCTGTGTTAAAAGAATACTTGGGTTTTCAGCCTAGAGAGGCTGTGTGTTCAAAAAATACTTGTGTTGAGCCTGGAGAGGCTAGGTGTTCAAAGAATACTTGGTTTTGAGCCTGGAGAGGCTAGGTGTGCAAAGAATACTTGGTGTTGAGCCTGGAGAGGCTAGGTGTGCAAACAATACTCGGTGTTGATCCTGGAGAGGCTAGGTGTGCAAACAATACTTGTAATCTTGCGGGATTAGTGAAAAAATCCAGTGGTGTGTTTGCCCTGGGACTAGACGTAGGTCACGGTGTTAGTGGGTGAACCAGGATAAATCTTTGTTGTTAAGTTCTCTCAACCCTTTACTCTTTACTTTCCGTTGTTATCTGTTTATCTCTAACTGAGGAGGGTTCTGAAAAGTGAGTTTATCATTTGTGCAGCAAAAACAATTTTATTTATTACACAAATCAGTTTTAAAAGACAATTTTACTGGACCTGCTGAAGTATCTCAGCAAGTCTCTGAAAACTCTTTTTTCAGCAAGTTGCTTGCATCCTTTGAGAAAACTTTGTTTACGAAAAAAGTTTTCCAAAAATCTGTAAAGATTATAAAACACTATTCGACCCCCCTTCTAGTGTTTCCTGTGGTCCTAACAGTTTACTCCTTTGCACCATGTTGTGAGTCTTTGTTGGACTTTGAATGATAGGGGGATGTGATTGGGAAAGGTCAATTTGTTCCGGTTGTGTTGTTGGGGTTTCAGTAGCATTATCAGTTGGCCCACCTTGGTTTCCATGTGCTGATGTATTGGAAGACCCACTTTGATTAGCATTTGCCTTGCTTTGTTGGGATTTAAACTCCTCCAACCTATGTTTTTTTGCCACAACACAACCAAATTTGTTATGTTTTTTTCCACTGCAAATAGAGCATGTGAAATCAGGCAGCTTCATTTTCAGTTTAGTCACCTTGATAGGTTGTTTCTTTCCCCCACCATCCTTTCTTCTCTACTTCTTTGGTGTAGCTAGAGCCCTCTTCATTGGTGGTGGCTTTGAAGGAATTTGGTCTAATTTTTGCCAAAATTTTTCACCCCGCAAGGGGTTGACATGGTGAACATAGGTTGCGGCAATTGATGCCATGGTGAGGCATCCATGGCAGTAGTCCTCTAGCCTCTCATTCTTAAATGCAATTGCAGCTATGGCATGCATGCAAGGCATATCTATAATGAAAACAAAACATATAAGAAAATAAAGACATACATGTATGCAAATTGGGTCTAAATAAATATCCTACAACAACAATATATTACCTATTAACTGCTAGAATCTACATGTACAAGTTTGAGTGCCAAAATTAACTGATACCTTTGTCGGCATACAATGCACCTTAGACTTGTATATATCATCATCACCTAACCATTGTGCAAAAAGACATGTTATATGTATGTCTAAGGTAAAAATAAAGTTGAAGCTATTAAATGTGTGTCTAAGGTAATGCTACTACCTGACCATATTGGGCTCCATTTATTGCTCTCCTTTTCTCCTTCACAATCCTACTTTGCTGAATAGGTGTCAAGTGACCAATGTGCTTCTCTAACTTCAATTTGTTTGTTGTTATTGTTGTCATAATGTAGCATCTCACCTTTTCCAGCATGGTGATTATTGGTAGGGGTGTTCATTGGTTCGGATCGACCCGACGAACCAAACAATTCAAATTGGTTCGGATATTTTTACTCATTTGGATCCGAACCGAACCAATGAAACCGAAGGCTATTGGTTCAGGTAACGGGTTGGACAATCTGAACCCGTTACCCGAACCGAACCAACCCCATATATATATATATATAAAACGCGTTTTTTTTGTTTGTGTTACCCTACTACCAGACTTCACTCATCACTCCCCTCATCTGTGTGCCGCCTCCCCTCTCTCTTTCTCTCAATCTCAAACTCTCAAATCCGGCCTCCCTTCGCTGTCAGACCTCCGGCCTCTCTTCGCTCTCCGGCCTCCATTCACTCTCAGACCTCCTCCGACCTCCATCTCCATCTCTGTTGCAGCTCCGTCTCTGTCTCTGTTGCAGCTCCGTCTCCGTCTCTGTCTCAGGCCTCCAATCATCTTGAGTACATGAGCACCAACAAGATTTCCCTCTGCCAGTCTACATTGATAAAGTGCCTTTGAGACTTCAAATCGTTCATGCCTAGCTTGGCCTTGATAAAGTCTCTTTAAATGTACGATCATAACATATGCCTCCATGTTCTCATGTTGTTTTTGGAGTTCAGAATTCATGGTTGCAAGCATAAGGTATCATACATCGAGAGCATCATCCAGATGCTTCTTAAAAGCATCTTTGTCAGCTTTCGAAGCAGTTGCAGCGGGTGTTTCAAGAATGGCCTCTTCCAGGACATACAACTTTTTTCATGCCTAAGGATAATCCTTAGGTTTCTGTACCAATTTAGAAAGTTAGTTCCAGACAGTTTGTCCTTCTCAAGGACAGATCTCAGTGACAGGTTACTTGTTGTGTTTGTTGCCATGGTTATCTATTAACAGAAAACTATGCAAATAAGTATCATATAACAAACATATTCAACAAGGTCAAATATGCCTCCCACTATTTTGATTCAAAATAAGTACCCTCTATATAAAATCAGAAAATCCCATCTCTAGATTTTCTAGTGGGCCAAGATCCATATTTCACCTAATTTTAAGTCAGTTTTGGCTGATCGCTTAGAAAAGGCTATTTAGGTAGGAAAACGCTTTCCAATTGTATCTCATACAACTCTTGGATATATACAGTTAGGTGAATAACTCTTATTCTAATTCATCTTATGAATTAATGTCTAACTTAGTGCCTCTAGGTTCTTCAATCCTATTGAATATACCTAGTTAAGTCAAAAACCCAATGAATAACATTCGGATATTACTTTTATCCTATCGCGTTTTACTAAAATAGATAAAGGTACCCTGCTTTGACAGACCCACACTTCATCGCCTCTAGTCTTAACGAGTGTTATTCATTGGAAGGCAAAACAGACTTAATATTCTCTTTGAGGGATTTTATCGTTTTAATTTTATTTGTTGTTAAACCATTTAACATACAAGCATGCATCTCATACAAATGCATGATATGGTTATGGCCTCCTAAAATTCCAATACAAAATTACATCACATATAATCTTGAAGTCTCCATCCACATGTCTCCACATGCTCCTTTGACTTCATGCTCTTCCCGGTTACATTACATAACAAGAAGAAACCTCGTTTTAATATACGAGGGGATAGAGATGAGAAAATAATTACAAGAGGAATGTTTAGAGGTAAGGCACGACACGTGAGTCGTATTTAAATTAAAACAACTAAGACCATAGCCAACCATCATGCGAATTCAACATCCATTGATTGTAAAACGAGTGATATAATAAGATGTATATATATTAAGCGAGGTTTGATTACGCGCATACAAAATAAAACATTACACAGTGTTTCAAAACAAAAACTGGATTTGATAAAGACTCAACCAATCATCAATAAGTGTCTCGCATCAAACGAATACTTCACGAACCGATAAACGAGTAAGTCCCTCGTATCATTTGAATACACTCTTGTCAGCAAATTGATAAGTGGCATGTTTATCGCAGCCAATATTTGAGTCAAGACAAGGTTTCAACAATTGAACCCTTTGATTCCCAAGACATGAACTCTTTCATGTTCCTTGGGACCCTCCAAAATTAGAACATATAAACATATATATACATCGCACATAAGACAATCAATAAAGGGAACAAAATAAACTGATTCTGAAAGTTGCACTTTACCTGCGCTACAGCGTAGGTGAAGCACAAGTATCAGAATCGAAAACGTAAATTGCGCTTCAGTCTGCGCTGCAGCCTAGCTTGCAGCGCAGATCTGTGCTTCAGCCTGCGCTGCAGCGCAGGTTGCAGCCCAGATATCAGCGCTACGTTTTTTTTTCAGCAGAAAAAAACAAAAAAATCATAATCTTCATAAGATTAAAAGCCTAAAACATGTTTATTGAAACCAAAGCTCTGATACCAATTGAAGGGAATCAAGCATGTGGTCAGGGTGCAACGGAAATAAATGGATTCCCTCCCTAGTTATAATCGTTTTACGAAAACACGAATCAAGGAATAAAAGGTATTAAAACGAAAGGTCATACCTTATTAGGATTATGAACGAGGCAATAGCAGCCACGTCTCTAGTGGTGTCCACGCCAACAGCCGAACTAGGAAACCCTCCTCAGCTCTGCTAGTAGCCTTAGAAAGTAAGAAGCGATTGCTTATGTGTGTCTGGGGTAGTGCATCTCATGCTCTATTTATAGAGTGGTGGCTAGGGTTTTACCCCCTCACTCACTTAACCCTCACACTTATGGGCCTGACCCATTATGTATTAATTCTAATTAAATTAAATTAGAATTATTATCCTTTTCCTAGTGGCTTGTTGTATGCGTGTGACACAATAGGCTTTTAATATTTGGTTATAATATTAAAATAAAACCCTTTTATATTTAATATCATAAATAGTGAGCGGTATCTAGCAACACATCACTATCCAAATATTGAGATTATCAATAACTTTGATAAATCCTATTTTATGATAATAATTTATATGATCTGTCCCTTTGTCCAAATATCTAATTGAACACAAGGGCATGGATTGTGTCAACCTTGTATAGTTCAATTTATATTTTCTTGATCCCCAAGTAGACTGTACAGAAAATAAATATCTCATATTTATCCTCCTGAGCATGGCCATGCATTTTGCAGTCTCACTTTATCAAGAGGCCTACAGATATAACTCCTGTTACATAGGAGGGACAAATCCCATCTAGGGCACTCACATTCCTCCACATAATTTATTATATGTCCAAAAACCAACTTTATGATTACCCCGTTACAGGTAACGTTTGATGATAATTAAAACATATAATTCCTTATGCAGGAATCGTAGTGATTTCAGGTCGAAGGACTTCATATAACACTTATCAATTTAAGAAACGTTCATGACACTTATGTAACAATCCATGCAACGTTCTTAAGGTGGGTCTGTCCAGTACACCATTACTCTTAATATGTACCTATGTGAGCACATGATATCTCATATCCATGATCCGTGAGATGTGATCATCAATGAACTCACATACTAGTCTAAATGCATCTTTGTCCTAAGATGATACTTGACCAGGGACTATTTAAGAATAGTTCTTCATAAGATCTCACGATCAAGTCATCTACTTGATTTCTTATGAAGTTTAAGCTTACTATTCTAAGGACAATAATTATATTCTAAAAGAATTAATAAAATGAAATGCCTTTATAAAATAATAATATGATACAAGTGATGGATGTTCAAAAACATATAGGTCTCTAGTGCATACACTAACAGCGATAAACACGTTTTAGGCTTTTAATCGTTTTCAATATGTTGATATTCTGTTTCTCTGTTGAAAAACGCAGTCTATACATTGAACGCTGTTATCTGCGCTTCATCTGTGCTGGGCGCAGGTGAAGCGCAGCATACGGGATTTTGAATCTGATACCTGCGCTTCACTCACGCTGAGCGCAAGTAAAGCGCAAGTGAAGCGGAAGTGAAGCGCAATTTACAGAATTTAAAACTGGAACCTGCGCTTCACCCACGCTGGGCGCAGGTGAAGCGCATGTGTGCGTTTCAATTATTTTGATTTCATTATTGAATGTTTTATGTACGATGTATATATAATTATATGTTCTAGTGTTAGAGGGTCCCATGGAACATGAAGAGTTCATGTCTTGGGCGTCAAAGGGTTCAATTGTTGAAACCTTGTCTCGACTCAAATATTGGCAGCGATAAACATACCACTTATCAATTTGCTGACAAGAGCGTATTCGAATGATACGAGGGACTTACCTGTTTACAGGTTCGTGAAGTATTCGTTTGATGCGAGACACTTATTGATGATTGGTTGAGTGTTTATCAAATCCAATTTCTTGGGTCGGGGCGCTGCCCCCGTGCTAACATTGTGTAGTGTGTTCTTCGTATACGCCTAATCAAACCTCGCTCAATATATACATCTATACATCTAAATATATCACTTGTTTTACAATCAATTTGGATGTTTGGTTATGGCCTTAGTTGTTTTTTTAAATACGACCTACGTGTCGTGCCTTACCTCTTATATTCTATTTGTAATTCTTTTCTCATCTCTATCCCCTCGTATGTTAAACGAGGTTTCTTCTTGTTATGTAATATATCCGGGAAGACATGGAGTCAATGGAGCATGTAGAGACATGTGGATGGAGACTTCAAGATTATATGTGATGTAATTTTGAATTGGAATTTTAGGAGGCCATAACCATATCATTTATTTGTATGAGATGCATGCTTGTGTGTTCTGTTAAATAGTTTAACAAATGAATAAAATTAAAGTGATCAAATCCCTCAATGCTTGTTTTGCCTTCCAATGAATGACACTCGTCAAGGCTAGAATCGATGAAGAGTGGGTCTGCTAAAGCAGGGTACCCTTATCTATTTTATTGAGGTGTGATAGGATAAAAGTAATATTCGATTGTCAACCATTGGGTTTTGATTGGGTATATTCAATAAGATTGAAAAACATAGAGGCATTAATATTAAGTCATGTTTTGCCTTCCAATGTATGACACTCATCAAGGCTAGAATCGATTAAAGTGTGGGTCTGCTAAAGCAGGGTACCTTTATCTATTTTAGTGAGGCGCGATGGGATAAAAGTAATATCCAACTGTCAGCCGTTGGGTTTTGACTTAACTAGGTGTATTCAATAGGATTGAAAAATCTAAAGGCATTAAGTTAGGCATTAATTCATAAGATGAATTAGAATAAGAGTTATTCACCTAACTATCCAAGAGTTGTATGAGATGCAATTGGAAGTGTGTTCCTACCTAAATAACCTTTTCTTAAGCGATCAGCTAAAGCTGACTTAAAATTAGGTGAAATATGGATCTTGGCCCACTAGAAAATCTAGTGATGGGATTTTCTGATTCTTTATATTGAGGGTACTTATTTTGAATCAAAATAGTGGGAGGCATATTTAATTAAAGACCTGATTAAATATTTTTGTTATATGATACTTAAGTGCATAATTTTTTAACACAAAAAGTAACCTTTCATTGCGATCTGTCCTTGAGAAGGACAAAATGTCTGGAATTAACTTTCTAGACTGGTATAGAAACCAAAGGACTTTCCTTAGGCATAAGAAGAGGTTGTATGTCCTGGAAGAGCCCGTTCCTGAAACACCCGCTGCAAATGCTTCAAAATCTGATAAGGATGCTTATAAGAAGTATCTGATGAAACAAAAATCTGAGTCCTTTGAAGAGTTCAAGGAATTTAAGAATTAAGTACAAAACCAACTTGGCAAGACTATTAAAACACTTTGATGAGATGGAGGTGGAGAATATTTGAGCCAACAATTTGATGACTATCTAAGAGAGTGTGGGATAACATCTCAACTCACTCCTCTTGGAACACCTTAATGGAATGGAGTTTCAGAAAGGAGAAATCGAACTATATTAGATATGGTTCGTGTTGAGTCTCAAAAATATCATAAGAGAAAATATGATGTTTAAGACAGCTCAATTCCCAAGTTTTAATGCTTAACAAATTTGAGTTAAAATATTTATCATAGATACATATATGTTTTAATGATCTATCTATGATTTCAGCATACCTCAGATTTTATTGTACATTGTCTTTGTTTAAGCTTCAAACTGGTATAGTTTAAAAGCTTAGACTTATTTCTTTGTAATCTTTGTTTAGAGCCTGGAGAGGCTTGGTTGACAAAAGAATACTTGGTTGTAGAGCCTGGAGAGGCTTGGTTGACAAAAGAATACTTGGTTGTAGAGCCTGGAGAGGCTTGGTTGATAAAAGAATACTTGGTTGTAGAGCCTGGAGAGGCTTGACTGTAAAAGAATACTTGGTTGTAGAGCCTGAAGAGGCTTGATTATAAAAGAATACTTGGTTGTAGAGCCTGGAGAGGCTTGACTGTAAAAGAATACTTGGTTGTAGAGCCTGAAGAGGCTTAACTGTAAAAGAATACTTGTAATCTTGGTGAAGATTAAGATAAAATCCAAGTGCTAGTTGGCATTGGGACTGGACGTAGCTCACAGTGGTAGTGAGTGAACCAGGATAAATTCCTTGGCTAAGTTTTCTTACCCTTATCTCTTATCAATTTATTTATACTAATCAAAGGGTGTTGAAAAACTGTTCTGATATTTTAAAAGCAAAGAAACCTTTTAAAATACTTTTTTAGAAGCCGTCTTAAGAAACTTCAGACAGCCCCCTTAAACCTGTCTGAAACTGTTTCAAACTTGTTGTTTGCGAAAAGCTTTCATAAAATATTAAGAAACACTATTCAACCCCCCTTCTAGTGTTTCCCTGTGTTTCTACAGTTGGTATCAGAGCTCAACTCAGGGTTGAGCACCTAACAAGTGTTGAGGACTAAAGATCCAGATGGAAGCTTCCAACAACAACAGGCAATACATCTCTGAAGGAGCCTCTATCACAAGGCCCCCAGTATTCAATGGAGTGGATTACCACTACTGGAGGGATCGTATGAAATTGTTCATTGAGAGCAACAACATTGATGTCTGGGATGTGGTCACTGATTGAGACTATATGCCTATGCATAATGGAGTGCCCATTCCTAAGGCTGAATAGACCTTGGAGCAGAAAGCCAGAGTACAAATGAATGCCAAAGCCAAACTCTATCTGATATGTTCTTTGAATAAATCAGAGTATGAGAAGGTTCATGGATGTACTTCTGCCAAGGAGATCTGGGATACTCTTGCAGCAGCCCATGAAGGGACAGAAACTGTCAAGCAATCCAAGATCAGCATGCTCATACATCAATATGAGATGTTCAAGATGGAGGAATCTGAAACCATTAACCAGATGTTTGGAAGGTTTCAGACTATAACTAATGCACTCAGGTCCTTAGGTAGAACTTATGAATCTGGAGACAATAATAGAAAGATTCTAAGAAGTTTGCCTAAGTCCTGGAGACCCAAAGTTACTACCATTCAAGAGGCAAGAGACTTAAACTCTCTTAGAATGGAAGAACTGTTGGGATCTCTCAAGGTCCATGAGCTTGAGCTTGGAGAAGATGACAACAAGAAGAAGTCTCTAGCACTAAACTCCAAGGCCAAACAGCCTAGGCATGGCAGCATGAAGGCTATGCAAGCTGAGGAAACTTCAGAAGCAGATGAAGATTCTGGAGATAGCTCAAAAGATGATGATCTTGCTCTTCTAAGTAGGAAGATCAAGAGAATGCTGCAAAATAGAGGAAAGTTCAGAAAGAACCAACCTTCAACCTCTAAAGCAGGTAAATTAGGTAAAGACTCTCAAAATGACAAAATTACTTGTTTTGAGTGCAAACAACCAGGTCACATGAAGGCAGAATGCCCAAGACTGAAGAAGAACACCTTCAATAAGAAGAAGTTCTTCAAGAAGAATAAGGGTCTGATGGCAACATGGGAGGATCTTGATGAGTCTACCTCAGAAGAAGAGGAGGACACTTCAGAAGAGGCCAACCTGTGTCTCATGGCCAGCCTGCCCTCATCAGACAGCTCTGAAGCTGAGGTAT
The DNA here is from genome assembly GCA_026901365.1 of Sesbania bispinosa. Taxonomy (NCBI): domain Eukaryota; kingdom Viridiplantae; phylum Streptophyta; class Magnoliopsida; order Fabales; family Fabaceae; genus Sesbania; species Sesbania bispinosa. The sequence goes on from QLOH01000018.1 coordinate 225,710, forward strand.
TTCCCATAACTCTTCAAGAGATGTATGATGACCTGATGGAAAGTTCCAAGGAACTCTTTCAAGAGTATAAGAATCTGTCCAAAGCCCACACAGAAATGTGTAGTAAATATGAGGCTCTTGAGATAGAAAATATTATGCTCAAGGAAAATATTCTTGTGACTGAAGTCAGCAGTTCACAAACTGTATCTGAAGAAAATAAAAAACTTCAGAAACAAGTTGAGGAACTAACAAGAGACTTAGCCAAATTTGTCAAAGGAACAAAAAGTCTTAATATAATACTTGGAAATCAAAGGCATTCCCTTGACAAAAGTGGTTTAGGCTTTTGTGATCACAACATCTCTGAACCTCCTACTGTCTTAAATTTTACTAAAGGCAAAAAGAAGGTTATTGGGTGTTCTCACTGTGGCAAGCCTGGACACAATGTGGTTCAGTGCAAACACAAGAGAAAAGCAAGGCCCAAAGCTAACAAGAAAGGACCCAAAAGAATATGGGTACCTAAAAACTTGATCATTCCTGTTGCAGATGTGTTTAACAGACAAAGGAAACCCCACAAATGGTACCTGGGCAGTGGATGCTCGCGACACATGACAGGAGAAAGGTCTTTGTTCCAAAACCTTAGGCCCAGAGCAGGAGGTGTGGTCACCTTTGGTGGAAATCAGCAAGGGAAGATCACTGGTATAGGGACTATAGGTATATCTCCTTTATCCCTTATTAAGAATGTTCTTCTAGTAGAGGGACTTCAGCACAATCTACTGAGCATAAGTCAATTGTGTGACAGTGGATATGTGGTCTCCTTTACTAAAGAAGGATGTATAGTCAAAGACTCTCATGATCAAATCCTTTTTACTGCTAAGAGACACAACAATGTGTACAAAATTGATCTAGAGGAGTTGGCAAGTCAAAATGTAAAATGTTTCATCTCTGTTGAAGATGAAAAACAGATTTGGCATCAAAGACTTGGGCATGCCAGCTTGATATTAATCTCAAAGTTAGTAAAATACAACCTTGTTAAAAGGACTGCCCAAGCTTTCTTACAAATCTGACATTTTATGTGAAAGTTGTCTGAAAGGGAAACAAACAAGACACTCTTTTAAGTGTAAGGATGTTGTTTATACTAGAAGACCTTTAGAACTGTTACATATTGACTTGTTTGGTCCTATTAGAACAGAAAGCATTAGTGGTAAAAAAATATGGTTTGGTCATTGTTGATGACTATTCTAAATTCACATGGGTATTATTCCTAAGAAGCAAGGATGAGACTTTCAAGAATTTCACAATATTCTGCAAGAAGGTACATAATGAAAAAGGATTCTGTATATCTGTCATCAGAAGTGATCATGGTGGAGAGTTTGAGAATGCAAACTTTCAACTGTTCTGTGATGAGAATGGGATCTCACACAATTTCTCTGTGGCAAGAACACCTCAGCAAAATGGGGTTGTTGAGAGAAAGAACAGAAGCTTGCAAGAAATGGGTAGAACCATGCTCAACTCATGCAACCTACCAAGATCCTTCTGGGCAGAAGCTATTAACACAGCTTGCTACCTTCAAAACAGAATATTGGTAAGACCAATTCTGAAAAAGACTCCTTATGAATTGTAGAAAGGAAGGAAACCTAACATATCATATTTCCATCCCTTTGGATGTGAGTGTTTCATACTCAACACCAAGGATGATCTTGGAAAATTTGATGCAAAGTCTGACAAAGGATTTTTCATAGGTTATTCTGAAACATTGAAAGCCTATAGAGTTTATAACTCTAGAACTTTAATTGTAGAGGAATCAATCCATGTTAAATTCAATGACATGAAAGAGACTGATAGGGAACTATCAGATCTAGAAGATGATTTTGCAGGTGTGGAGCTGAATGATCATAACAGCTTGAAGGATGAACAAGTGTCTGAAGCACCATCTGAACCTCTTTAGACAAATGTTGAGTCTCAGATTGATTTGATATCACCTCAGAAACCTGACTGGAGATACAAGTCACATCATCCTAAGGAGCAAATCATTGGCAGCACTTTAGAAGGAGTTAAGACAAAATCAAAATTCAAGAATCTGAATTCTCTTGCTTTCCTGTCTGAAATTGAGCCAAAGAACATTGATGAAGCTCTGCATGATGAAGGGTGGATCCTAGCCATGAAAGAGGAGCTAAATCAATTTTCTAGGAGTGATGTCTGGACCCTTGTTCCTAAACCCCATGGGAAAACTATTATTGGAACCAAATGGGTGTTCAGAAACAAGCTGTCTGAAGAAGGAAAAGTGGTCAGAAACAAGGCAAGATTGGTGGCTCAAGGGTACAATCAACAAGAAGGTATTGACTTCACTGAAACCTTTGCCCCTGTTGCCAGGTTAGAAGCAATTAGAATTCTTCTCTCTTATGTTGTAAATAATGGCATCAAACTATATCAAATGGATGTCAAAAGTGCTTTTCTCAATGGATTCATTGAAGAAGAGGTTTTTGTTAGACAACCCCCTGGTTTTGAAGATATAACTTTTCCTGATCATGTTTTCAAACTGAAAAAGGATCTTTATGGTCTGAAACAAGCCCCAAGAGCTTGGTATGACAGATTGAGCAGCTTTCTTATCAAAAATGGTTTTGAAAGAGGAAAAGTAGATACAACTCTTTTTAGAAAATAGTCTAACAAAGATCTTATACTTGTCCAGATATATGTTGATGACATTATTTTTGGTTCAACTAATTCTTCTCTATGCAAGGAGTTTTCTGAGTTGATGCAATCAGAGTTTGAAATGAGTTTAATGGGAGAACTAAAATTTTTCTTAGGACTTCAGATTAAGCAAGATTCTGATTGTATTTGGATCCATCAAGAAAAATATACAAAAGAAATGCTCAAGAAGTTTAACTTAAATGATTGCAAACCCATGTCAACTCCTATGAATCCCTCTTCATCTTTAAGCAAGGATGAAAATGAAGAACCAGTGAATCAAACTTTGTATAGAGGAATGATTGGCTCTTTATTGTATCTAACAGCAAGCAGACCTGACATAATGTTCAGTGTGTGTCTTTGTGTTAGATTTCAATCAGATCCAAGAACTACTCATTACAAAGCTGTTAAGAGAATTTTTAGATATCTTAAAGGCACTACTAATCTTGGTCTATGCTATAAGAGGAGCAAAGATTGCAGGTTAATAGGATACTGTGATGCTGACTTTGCTGGAGATAGAATAGAAAGAAAAAGCACCAGTGGAGGATGTCATTTCTTTGGAAGTAACATGATCAACTGGTCAAGCAAAAGGCAAAGCACCATTGCATTATCAACAACAGAAGCAGAATACATCTCAGCAGCCAGTTGTTGTTCACAACTGCTATGGGTGAAGTATCAGCTTGAGGGCTTTAATATTCCTATCTCTGCTATACCTGTTTTCTGTGATAATACCAGTGCAATTAATTTGTCTAAAAATCCTATCCAACATTCTAGGGCTAAGCATATAGAAATCAAGCATCATTTTATTAGAGACTATGTTCAGAAAGGTGTTTTTGATATTCAGTTCATTGAAACAAAGCATCAATGGGCAGATATATTCACAAAACCCCTGGCTGAAGATAGATTTAAGTTCATACGCAATAATTTGAACATACATGCATTTTCTAATAATTGATTGTGTATGATACTGTCTGATATGTTAAGAGCGTCTGAAATTCCAGGGTGTCTGAAATTGTGACATGTCTGAAATTTTAGGGTTTCTGAAATTTTATATGTGTGTCTGAAATTTCTCACTTATGTGAAATGACTTGCTGACATGGCTATCTGAGACGGTTTAATTCCATTTATTTTGTCTCTTCCACTTCGCACGATTACCCAATGTCTGCGCAGCCAGTACTAGCCATTATTGCATCGTGGGTCTAGAAATGCAGGAGTAAGTCTGTCGAGGAAGCCTTACACTTTCTCTCAGCACTGTTTGAACTTCTTCTTCTCTCTAGCAACCGTTTTTCTCTCAAGTTTTCTCTGTAACTTATCAATGGCACCAAAGAAGTCTTCCAGTTCCGGTGGAAATGTGGTCAGATCAAAAGGTGTGGACTTTGAGGAGCTTCGAAATCTTGGTATGGATTTGGTTGAGGAATTTGATGCTGTTGGCTGGACTCCATTCTTTGACAACATCTACTGTTCATGGCACGAGCAGAGTTTCATAGATTTCTGGGCTTCAGCTAGAGGAATCCCTAACTCCAAGGGAGTGTATGAAAGCATCAAGGCTACTGTTCTAGGAGTCCCTGTTTTTGTTGATGTAGGGATTCTCTCCACCATCACCAAGGTCAAGGCTGAAGGAGAAATCTTCACTCCAGGGTAGGAGTTGAGGAATGGTGGGCAAAAGAAGTACACAAAGATGTTGTATTGTACAGAAGAACCCAAGACTCCTGATTCTAAGTTCTTGCTGGATAAGGTTAGAGTACTTCACTCCATCTTAGGGTGCTCCATAATCCCTAAGAGTGGAAGCAGAAACCATGTGTCTGAATTGGAGAGATTCTGCATGATTCACTTGCTGCAGAAGAAGAAGGTCAATCTTCCCAGCATCATCATGTTCCACATACAGAAGAAGATTAGAGACTCTGGTGCAAATCTACCTCACAAGTCACCTGCTTTCTTTGGTGAGTCAAATCTGAAAAGCAATAATCTGAAGAACCCTCTCACTCCAAGACCTCCATCTCCTACTCTGAAGGAGAGTGTTCTAATGGAGAAAGCCTCAAGGAGAGGTAGCACCATTGAGATTCTGGAACTGGATCTTCAAGGAGACATCAGAAAGGCAGAGTTCAAAGCCTCCAAACCATCTCCTCAACCTAAACTGCAAAAGCTACCAGTGAGAAGCACAGCAAAGGTATCTTCAGCAGCTTCTACTTTGCACACTCAGGCATCTGAACCTGTTTAGAAGGCTTTGCAAAAGTCGTCTGAAATAGTGGGTCAGGGTTCTGAAGGTGCAAAACCTCCTAAGCCTACTTTTGACATAGAAGGAAAGGCTCATGAGGAAGAGATTGCTAACCTTGCTGATCCTGAAGTTGTAGCAGCTCCACCTCTGGCAGCTTGCCCCTCTGATCCAGAGTTGATTCAAGTAGCAGCCATAGCTACTGCCTTAGAGCAAGAAGAATTGGATAAGAAGGCTGAGCAAGAGAAGACAGACTATGCTATTGTTGTGGCCTCTCAGCTAGCCTTGGCTGAAGATGAAAGGCAAGCTACCTTGGCTCAAGGTAATAAGAAGAGAAAGAGGTCTAGTGCTCAGCAAAGGAGGAGAACCAAGAGCAAGATTCTTGAGACAGCTCCTGAACCTACTACTAGGGTTACAAGGAGCATTGCTAGCCAAATGGAAGCTATGGATGAAGCTTGCAAGTACCAGAACTTTGTAAAGGCCAATCTCTATTTCAAGAAGAGAAGAGAAGAAAAACAAGTGTCTGAACCTGAAAAGACCAAGGGTGAGATTTGACAACGTGACTCCATCACCTCCTTCCTCATCAGAAAAGAAAGAAGAAAAAGAGAAGGAAGTTGTGAAGAAATTAATTGTCTGAACATATAAGCTCTCTAAGTGCATGGAACAGATTTCAACATTGAAGAAATCAATACATAAGCTAAGACTATATGATACAACAACTATAATATCATATATCTTTATTCAAAGAAGAAATTGTAACAACAACTATCTGACAAGACACCTCACTCAAAGAAGAAAGAAGAAATGGTGACAGAAAGCAAACAAAAAAGGAGCATATACAAAATAAGCAAAAGGACAAATCCAATGGATACCTCCTCATATACACTCCTAAGAAAAGCAGAGGAAATCAGAAGTCATCTGAGGAACACAGAAGAAATCACAAGACAGCTGAAGAAAAGCAAAAGGATATCAAGAGAGATAACATGCAAAATAATATCAAGAAAATCTCTCTAAAGAGCTCATCTACAGAAGTGTCAGAACAGGACTGTCTGAACACTTATTTGCTTAAGAAGAAGCAACCGTTTGAGACACTATTACATAACCGCTATATGAGCCACATCATCAACATCTCAACGGTATTATGAATCATCTTAAAATGGCTATATTCCAACATAACATATAAATAGCCTCAAGGAAGAATTTGAAGAAGTTGAACTCATTCACTTGGTTCAATCAGTTGATCAAGATGTATCAGAAAAACCTTATTGGTTGTTGACCATGCTTACTTGAATCAACCATGCTGCTGATCTATTGATCAGTTAGTCAAAATTGTAGTTGTTCTGTTGAACAATCAACCAGGCTGTGCTTAATCTCATATGAACCAAGAATGGTTTGAAGCTGCAAGTATGCCTTGGTTTTTCCAATGATACGGGTGAGAATATAGCCCATGGAAACCAATGGTTGGAGAACAAGGCTGGAGCTTAAAGTCAGTATCTACCTAGCCAATTCTCAGAGGATGTTATTCCTCATATCAGAGACATGGATTGTACTTAAACTTATACACTTGTATCACTGTCTTAACCTTGTACTTAGAATTCATTCATTGTATCCTGAGTAGTACTCGGTTAACCTCTAGTACAGGAAAAGATTAAGTTTATGTTTCGTGGAAACTTAAACTTAGTTTAATTTGTAAACATTTTATGTGTCTGAGAGCCTGGAGAGGCTTGGTGGAAGAAAGAATACTCTACACTTGGATAAGTGTTTGAGAGCCTGGAGAGGCTTGGTGGAACAAAGAATACTCTACACTCGGATAAGTGTTTCAGAGCCTGGAGAGGCTTGGTGGAAAAAAGAATACTTGTTGTAGAGCCTGAAGAGGCTTGACAGAAAAGAATACTTGTTGTAGAGCCTGAAGAGGCTTGACAGAAAAGAATACTTATTGTGCCTGGAGAGGCAGTTGATAAGCAAAGAATACTCATTGAGTTGCCTGGAGAGGCAGTTGATAAGCAAAGAATACTCATTCAGTTGCCTGGAGAGGCAGTTGATAAGCAAAGAATACTCATTGAGTTGCTTGGAGAGGCAGTTGAAAACAAAGTAATACTTGTGTTGGCCTGAAGAGGCTGTGAATAATACTTGTATCTGTGGATTCAGATAGTGGAAAATCCAGTGGTGGTTTGCCTCTGGGACTGGATGTAGCTCACGGGTTTGTGGGTGAACCAGGATAAATTCTGTGCCTAAGTTCTCTTTCCCTTAATCGCTTTATTTCCAGTTTTCATATTTATGTTGGGGTTTGAAAAGTATTTTTTATAATAAACTTAACACAACTATTTCAATAAAATGATCTTTCATATGAACAAAACATGAGATGTCTCTTATATCATTTGAAGCATTACAAAGAATGTTCCTTGAAGAACTTCTGAAATAAATTCTCTGAAGTGAGTCTGGAAAGAGATCTGTTCAGAAATCAGGAACAGACTTCAAACAACCTCTAGTCGTCTGAAGTATTTCAGAAACCGTTCTGAAAATACTCTTTGTAATAATCTTCAGAAGATACTTTGAGAAGCCTCTGTTTAAAACAATCTTAAGCTTTAGAAGAAACTCTGTTTTTCTTATCTTCCGCACGTTTCAACTATCTCTAATCTTAAGACTTGTTTTGAACGTTGCCCATCTTCATGACTTAAATTAAAGATTTCCAAAAACAATCAAAAATCTTAAAACACTATTCAACCCCCCCCCTTTAGTGTTTCATGTGGTTCTAAAAATTAGTATCAGAGCTCACCTTCGGGTTGAGCATCTAACAAATGCAGAAGGAGTAGATCCTCAGAAGATGGAAATCTCACCAAGCTGAAGCAACTCTGAAGAATGATAATGAGAAAAGAAAATCATTTTTCTTAAAACTCATTATTCATACAAGGCATCTTTCAGAAGGATATAGCTGGAAAAGGAAAGTGTATCTATCTCTAGATCACAACCGGGTAACACCTTTCCTATCTTTGTTTAAATCTAAATTTAAGTATAACTGATTATCTGCTAAATGTTTTGTTTTATTGAAATTATTATTACATAAGTATACTTGTGTGAAAATAAATTATTGCATAATAATTCTCCTATATATGTATGCATATTACTTGTTTTGTGTGTAAATTACTTGTATTGCATGCGTGTATATATGTGTGTAAATGAAGAGTCATGTATGTTTATCATTTAATATGAAATGGCACGCTGAGGGATAATGGATCATCAAACGGTTTCTCATAATTGGCACGATGCACAACTCTCAATAACTGCTTGGTGCGTGTAACCGTCACTCCTCATTGAATGAAGCAATGATCACTACCTATTTAAAAGGAGTTTGGATGATCATAATGGAAATTACACTTCATTCAACCATTTTCTTAAAAAGGTCAAAGCTTCTTCAAAGCACCTATTCTCAGAAAGTTCAACAGTTCATTAGTACTCAATGGTCAACATGTCTGCATCATCAAATGACTCAAACCATCCCGTGTTTGATGAGAGAATCATATCCTCTAGAATGGTAAAACTCTCTGATTTTGATGAGGCTGGGTATAATATCACAGAGTACTTTGACGCTGTGGGGTGGACTCCTTACTTCAGCAATATCTCCTCACTGTGGCATGAAGAAAGTGTGCTAGAATTCTGGAACAACTCCAACATTGTGTCAAATGATGATTGGACCGGGATTAAAACAGAGGTAATGGGAAGATCAATTTGTGTGGACTACAAATTGATTGCTGAAGTGATTGGTGTGCCTGCTAGAGGAGAACAGTACTTTCAGAGGTGGGAATCCTTGCATGGTGGAACTTTCATCTTTGATGAAGTTCTTTTTGGAGGAAGACGTCTAGCACCCTACCGACCTTCTCAACTTTTGAAGATTCCCAGAGCACTTCTTGTTGTGCTAAACTGCAGCATCCTTCCAAAAGGACGCAACAGGTTAGAAGTAAATCAGCTGGAAAGGTTCGTATTGGGACACTTGCTGACAAAGAAGAGAATCAGTCTTCCCTGGGTGCTGATGTATCAGATGATCTTCAGACAAGATATGAGCAATGAAGATCTCTATCCTCACAACACCCTGATAATGAAAATACTGATGCACAAGGGCTTTCCAGTGGAAAGTCACTTTGACCAACCGCCTCCTCACTTCTTTACTCCGGGAATGTATGATCAGTTAGACCGGACTCTAATTGATTGAGAAGAAGCCCCAGAGAATCAGGTGATCATTCCTCCCTTGGTTGCTCCACGCAACAAAGGAAAAAGGGTTTTTACTCATCTGCGTGTTCATAAAAGAAAAAGGATGGTGTTGGGTGCATACAATCTGAAGAGGGTGAATGACAAGGTGAATCGGCTGGCAAAGAGGCTGAGAGTGGCTGAGAAAGAGCTGCAAGAGCTCAAAGCTGAGAAAGAGGCTGCCAACGCCGCTGAGAACCCATCTGATGACCATTGAATCCATTTCAAATGTCTTGTCTTTTTGTTATTATTTTTGTTTTACATCTTAAATATTATAAATATTTTTATATGATTATCAAATCTTTTCTTGTCTGTGTATGTTTAAACAGTGTGTCTTTTATCTTTGAATGAATCTTTAACTCAACACAACTTTTTCTTGGTACAACTACTTGATAAAATCAATTAACTTAATAAGGTAAAGACAAAATTAAGATTCATCCACTATAAAAATCTTCTAATAATTTAACTTGCTGAAATTTGATAAAATTAAAATAATTAATCTAAGACATTTGTTTTAATGTTTAACTAATATGATTAAGAAATATCAAATACTACTGAAAAGCATCTTTAGTTTATGTTTCAGAAAAACAAGTTTTTGAAAATAAACTCAAATAAGATCAACCGGAGGAAATGCCATGTGTAAAAAGATGAATCAAGGCAACATCGTCTAAAAGAATGTCTAAGTGTGATATCATCTGCATTGTCTGAACCTGTTCAGACAGTTCACAATGAACTTACTGAAATTGTGGGTCAGAAATGTTAAGATGGTTGATACACAAAGCACTGAGCCTACCTCTACGCTTGAAAAGATAATTTTGACTTAGTAACATCTCTACTTTCTGAACCTGTTCAGAAGGCTCTCGGTGAACCTCCTGAAATTGTGGGTCAGGAATGTTAAAGTAATGGAAACTCAAGTCATTAAAGTCTATTTCAATCCTTGAGGGACAGGTTAAGATGATTGTTCAAAGATTCTCTGAAGCACAAAAAGACAAAAGACTAAAAGGAGGATTTGCAGACATCAAGCGACCTCAGAAGAAGAAAAGTCTTCAAAGAAAGGTGCAATGTCAGAAAAGCATTCTTCCATCCAGAGAATAATGGTAACATTACTTCACCTTAAAACTTAAATATCTGTGAAAAATTGTCCTCAAGTAAAGAATTTAATCAACTAATAAAACTTTAATTAATGAGTAAAAACTTAAAAAAAAAACCTCAAAATTTTAAAAGTTTCTCAGATAATAATAATCATAAAATCCTTTGTTCTGATACCATAAAAATTTGTTTTCAAAAATTTTCTTCTTAAATGTTTTCTCACATATTCTATTCTATTTTTCTTTCTTTTTTGTTTCTAAAAAGGTGTTTCTAAAAAGTAATATCTTCTAATACGTATTTATGTCTCTTCTTAATTGTTTTTCAAAAACGTTTTCCAAAACTTACTTTATCCATGCTAATGACTCAGTTTCCTATAGGGCTTCATCTATGACCAATCAATGATGCACGTTTCGATACTTTCAAGGTTTGAAACTGTCATCATGAAAAGCTATTTGAGCCCATATACATCGCGTGAACAACAATCCAATGGATTCATTTCCATTACTTCTCTATTTTACCCTTGCTTCAAAGTCCTATAAATTCACAAGAGCCCCTCACACAAACTCACATCTTCAAAGCTCCTCTATAGATTTGTCTAAGGTTCTGAGTAAGTGGCTCCCAGAAGGATGATGAAGAAGCAAAGGAAAACAGAAAAAGGACCTCTGGAACATGTTGAGGCAAAGATCAAGTCATCTTGGATGATGTATGGAATGAAGAGTAAGGGAAAGGGTTCATCTGAAAACCCGTTTCTCTATACTTGGACCATGGTGATCTTGCTGCATCACAGGTGGACTGGAAGATCACTAGGAGATCCCAGAATAGTCAATCTTATTAAAAGAACTACTGACAAAGTGGTTCTTGGAAGTAAGGTGGTGGCTAATGATCGAGACACAGTCTTACATGATGCACCTCCATCGTCCCAGCGGCTAGAAGGAAAATGCGTGCAGCAAGGCACGGTTGGGATGAAGTCTGGGGCTCTGAGGCAACTCCTGAAGCTTTTGCAGCAGAAGGAGTGGTGATAGCTTTGAAAGAGATGAAGTCTATAAGGCTATGCCTTAGGCCTTCGAAGGAATCTCCGGCGTTAGCAATGAAGAGTGCATTCTATTTTTGGAATGTAACTTGTTTTTCTTTTAAAGATTTCTTTATCAAATGTTTTGAAAATTTAAACTTGTGTATTTCTGTTTTTATTTCAGTTTATTTTGTTTATCAAAAATTTTTTTATTCATTAACAGTTGGTATTTATTCCTTAATCTTTGGTATCTGAATAATAATAATAACAATTTGAGTAATAACGTCCCTGCAAAATCAGAACAACTAATTCAGAAAATATGTAAAAACTTTAATGTAAGATAAAAAAGGGGGAGAAATATAATCAGTAAAGAAATACGGCTAAATGAATAGGATGATATATATGAAACTCAACTATATGAAACCATGAACCTTTTTAATTAATGATAAAAGGGGGAGAAATATAAAACTCACAAAATGATGTTAAAGGGGAGAAATAAGGGAAAAATATATAAATAATAAAATGATGTATGTCAGAAAATAACAATCGGTATATGTAATAACAGTGTAATTATAACAATCGATATCTGTGATAAGTTAACAATATGTGGTAATATTAGTTTTCAATGAATAACAAACAATAATAATTGGTATCTAAAAAGATTAACATCTGATTAATAATTGGTATCTAAAAGATTAACATCTAGTTTCTAAGAAGTACTAACAATTGGAATCTAAAGATTAACATCTAGTTTCTAAAGGATAAGTTAACAAAATATATCTAATCTTGTTAGCAATTAGAATAATAACAATTGGCAACATTTAATAAACTAAAGAATAAATGTTCTTCTCAGGGGGAGTATTATAGATAGGGGAGCCTTCTATATACTTAACCATCTTTCCTTAAAACATTTTGTAAGTTATACATATCTTATTTGTCATCATTAAAAAGGGGGAGATTGTGAAGTCCATTAATCAGTTTGAGCATTCAAACTTGACTCAAAGACTTAATATCCTTTAGTTTTAATGATTAAGAAATAAGATTATATAAGAACATAATATTAACAAATAAGATTATATAAGAACATAATAAGAACAAATAAGATTATATAAACAGATTCTACTGAGAAAGGTATTGGTTTGTTGATTGTGTTTCAGGATGAAATATTTATCAGAAGAAGAAGAAGATTTGATGAACAAAATCAGAATCAGAAGATCAGGATCAAAAGAACAAATGCAGGATTTAATATAAAGAAGCTGTCTGAAGTAAGCAACTCGTCTGAAGCATAGAAGCTGTCTGAAGAACGCAACTCGTCTGAAGTGCAGAAGCTGTCTGAAGTGCGCAAGCCGTCTGAAGACATGAAGACTGTCTGAAGACGTGAAGACCATCTGAAGACGTGAAGGCTGTCTGAAGACGTGAAGACCATCTGAAGACGTGAAGACCATCTGTGTAGGAACACAGGGAAACACTAGAAGGGGGGTTGAATAGTGTTTCTAAATATTTTAGAAAGCTTTTCGCAAACAGGTGTTAAAAACACGATTTCAGACAGGCTTTTAATGGGCTGTCTGAAGTTTTCAGACGGCTTGTAAAAACTGATTTTAAAAGATGTTTTGTGCCTTTATAAAATATCAGATTAATTATTCTGACCCCTTGATTAGTATAAAAAGAACTGATAAGAGATAAGGGTAAGAGAACTTAGCCAAGGAATTTATCCTGGTTCACTCACTACCACTGTGAGCTACGTCCAGTCCCAATGCCAACAAGCAATTGGATTTTCTCTTAATCTTTCAAGATTACAAGTATTCTTTTACAGTCAAGCCTCTTCAGGCTCTACAACCAAGTATTTTTTTACAGACAAGCCTCTCCAGGCTGAAACCAACAAGTATTCTTTTTCAGACAAGCCTCTCCAGGCTCAAACCAATAAGTATTCTTTTTCAGACAAGCCTCTCCAGGCTCAACAAATAAATACAGAAAAGATAAAATGCTTAAGCTTACAAACTATATCAGTCTTGAAGCTTAAACAATTACAAATGTACAGAAAAACTAAGGTATGCTCAGGATATTACAATATGTGTAAATATTTTCAGAGTTGTTGCAGCGAAAAAAAACTTGTAGAGTTTTTGGTTCTTTTTCAAAATCAAAATCTTCTCCCATGATGGTCTTCAAAGGAGGGGGTATTTATACCCAATCTTCAATCCGTTGAAATACCACCGTTTAGAGATAGCATTAAATGCTATTTAATCCGTTGTGAGACATGCTTCTGAGAGCTCTGATATTTCTGACACGGTACAAGGTTGCTCCTGCCATAAAGCTGCTACAAATGTTGCTGCAGAGACTGCGTTGCAGAGATTTCCTCAGTGGTGTATGAAATTCAAAAACACCAGGAAAGGTCTCTGTGTTCCTTGCTATAAACGTGTTTGAAAAGGTACGTGCAGCAGAGGTTCAGAATAGTCTTCACAAACTCCAGCAGAGGGTGCCACGTCATAAATGAGACTTCAGACGACTTCAATACTTCAGACTAGAGGTGCCACGTCATCAAAAGACTTCAGACGGCACTGATACTTGAGACGGGTTGAACTACTTCAGACAGCTTCAACTCTTCAGATGAGTTCTGCTTCTTCAGACAGCTTCAACACTTAGTCTTTTTATGTAGGCTCATAGTGACTCTTGCTGAAATCATAGATAAAATATTAAAGCATATGTGTATCTATGATAAATACTTTAAGTCAAATTTGTCAACCATTAAAACTTGGGAATCTAGTTGTCTTAAAACATCATAAACAACCTTATGATATTTTTGAGACTCAACATTCTCCCCCTTTTTAATGATGACAAATTTGGTTAAAATATACAAATCTGTAATCAGTTTTTGAGAATAAGAAAGCTCCCCCTGAGATAGAAATATCCTTTAACAGGTTCTGTTTAAGGTATATTTTACTCATTTGCTCAAATTTCTCAGAAAAACATATGTACTCCCCCTACTCCCCCTGAGTCCTGTAACCACTTCAGTTTCAGATTTGGTTAGTTTAAAACTCCCCCTTTTGTCATCAATCAAAAGGGAATATCAGAGCAAAACAGTAACAGAGCAATATATTCAGATAAAACATATAAATTAGAGCACAAATAATCAACTCAAAATATGAGATAAGCCACTGATTGTATTTAATGAATGTTCAGATAATGAAATAGACAATCAGACACTTGTCATAAACATGAAAATAAGCAAAGACAGTGGCTAAATTAACAGTTTAATCCTTCTTCTTCAGCAGAAAGGAAATCAAGTCTTCCTTGGCCTTGTCTATTGCTGCTTCCATTGAGGTTTTCAATTCTTGCTGACCAGATATGATAAGCTGTTGTTCTTGAAGAATCTGCTCTTGTTTAGCAATTAGATGCTTAGTCTTCTTCTCTTGATCAACATACTTCTTTTCAAGTTTCTTAACTTTGGTCTTCAGCTTCAGATTTTCCTCAGACAAGTCTTGCTCAGATTCATAGAAGATTAGCTGGATGTAGGGGCAAACAAATCTAAGCACTCCAAATCCTGGCTTCAATCTGTATTCAGATGGCCTGAACACAGGGCAAAAGAAGGTGCCAATAGGCTTCAGCAGAACCCAATCTTCATTGAAAGAGTCAGCAGGGTGGGGGAAAGTGATCTCTCAGATAGTGATATTTGACATTGGTTGACTTTCCAAGTCCAACTTCAGAATCAGCATCAGGACCAGTTGATCCCGAAGAAGATCCAGCATCTTCTCTGATCTTCCAGTAAGAGGACCACATCCAATCTTGAAGTAGATGATCCAGGCCTCCTCCTTGGTTTCTGATGAACTCTGGTAAAGATTCCCACTCTGATGGACTCATCATTTCAGACAGAGGTGAAGATACAGAATAAACTTTAGCTCCTTTGAATTTCTCACTCTGACCTTCCTTTAAGGGATGCCTAGGAACTATTCTATCAGGTTTCACCAAGATTTTAGTGGTTGGCCTGATTAACAAGTTCTAGGAGGCCTGTAGCCTCTCATCCCAACTCCCTTGTGCAGATCCCTCTGAAACAGCTCAGACTCAGTGTTCAGCTGCCTCACAAAACTCCATTCATCACTATTCAGCCTGAGGGAATCATCTGAGAATGGATTGATGGGAGCCCAAGTATGTGCAGGAGGGACAACACCCTTCCTGATCTTTTCTAATCCTCTTGAAAGAGCGATGTATTGGTTTCTAACTTCAGCAACAGTTTTTCTGATTAATCCATGATGCAAGGATACAGCAGGTGCTGGTCTGAAATACTGTAGCTCTTCAGACAGGTTGCCAAACTTAGGCAATGAACATGGATCAGAAGGAAGGAGAGACAACCGTAGAGCTTCAGCAAGGACTTGCTCTTCTTCAGCAGAGAGCTCTTCTTCCAGAGAAGGTGTAGGTGGTGGAGGTGATGAAGGTAAAAGTGGTATCATAGCAAGGTCATGGGTTCGTGGGGAAGGTAATGTAGGTTCAGAGAGTTGATTCTCTGAAGGTTGTGGTGAGGTAGGTTCAGAGGGTTTGTTTTCTGTTGGTTCAGAGGGTTCAGAGGGTTCAGAGGGTAGGTTTTCTGTTTGTGGAGGTGGTGATGGTTGTGATAGAGGTGAAGATGGTTGTTTTTCAGGTGATAGGGGTTTTTGTGAAGGTTGTGGTGAAGGTTGTGGTGTAGGTTGAGATGTTGGTTGAGGGGATGGTTGAGAGGGTTGATGAGGTGTTTGTTTTTCTGGTGAGGAGGATGGTGAAGGAGTTACATTATCAAATCTCACCTTAATTCTCTTGTAGGGAGGCTTGGTTACCTCAGATTCTTTTGCCTTTGCTTCTTCCTTCTCCCTTTGTGCTTATTTTGCTTCCCTTTTTCTTTTAAAATACTCATGTGCCTTGACATAATTTTGGTATTTCCCAGCCATATCCTCTGCTTCCAGCTGAGAGGCAATACTTCTAGTCACCCTAGATTCAGGTGCAGTCTGAAGTAGCTTGCTTTTGGTCCTCCTTCTCTGAGGTGCACTTGACCTCTTCCTTTTCTTTGCTCCCTCAGCTATGGTTGCTTGCCTATCATCTTCAGCATAGGCCAATTGTGAAGCAATAGCAAGAGCTCTATCAGTCTTCTCTTGTTCTGCTTTCTTCTCCAGCTCCTCCTGCTCCAAAGCAGTAGCCAATGCTGCCACCTGAATGAGTTCAGGATCAGATGGGCAAGCAGCCAATGGCTCAGCTACAACTGCATCAGTTTCATCTGCCTCTTGAGCCTGTCCTTCCATTTCAGAAGTAGGCTGTGGAGTCTGTACAGGTTCAGACAACTGACCCACAATTTCATATGGCCTTTGTGATGCCTTCTGAACAGGTTCAGACACCTGACTCTGCACAGATGCAGATGCTACTTTAGCAGCACTCCTTACAGGTAGCTTCTTCAATTTTGCTTGAGGAGAGGGTTTTGATGGCTTGAACTCATGCCTCCTTATGTCTCCTCTGAGTTCATTCTCAAGAACCTCCATTGTTGTCTTCCTTCTAGCAGCTTTCTCAAGAAGAAGGCTCTCCTTCATGGACGGAGATGGAGGTCTTGGAGTCAGCTTCACTCCCATGCTCTTGAGGTTTGATTCACCAAACACAGGTTGTGAAAGGCGATCAAAAAGCCTCTCAATGGGGACTTTGAAATGCAGCAAGATCTTGGTGATGATGGTATTGTGAGGGAAGCTCCCAGCAGAGTCTCTGAGACGCTTCTGCATGTGGTACATTATGATGTTGGGGAGGTTCACCTTCTTCTTCTGCAGTAGGTGAATCAGACAAAATCTCTCCAACTCAGAAACATGGTTTCTGCTTCCACTCTTAGGGATTACAGAGCACCCTAAGATGGCATGCAAAACCCTAGCCTTGTCTGACATATGCTTTGCATCCAAGCTTACTGGTTCAGAGGTGCCATACAGAAACTCTGTGAACTGCTTCTGTCCACCATTTCTTGCTTCCCAGCCAGGAGTGAATACAACTCCTTCAGTCCTGACCTCACAGATGTGAGCAAGGATATCTTCATCAACAAAGACAGGGACACCACGTACTGTGGCCTTGATGCTAGTGTAGATACCCTGAGGATTGGGTATTCCTCTGGCAGTAGCCCAGAAATCCAGCACACTCTGCTCATGCCACTGTGTCAAGTTGTGGTTGAAATACGGAGTCCACCCAGCTGCATCGAACTCAGCAAATAAGTCCATTCCCAGAGATTGAAGATCCTCCAGGACTACACCCTTAGTCTTCACGATGTTGCTTCCAGCAGATTTCTTAGGAGCCATTGATGAGTTTTCTCAGGAACTTGAGAGAGAAATAAATTGCTTGTAGAAGAAGGATCTCAAGAGGTGAATACAGAATAGTGAACGGTGAAGTTCTCTGACCCACTAGCTTCTGTATTTATAGACCCATGAAGTAATGATGGCATGTACTGGCTGCGCAAACATAGGAAAACGTGCGAAGTGGAAGAGACAAAATAAATGGAATTAAACCGTCTCAGAAAGCCACGTCATTTGTTTACTTCAGACAAGTGACAGATTTCAGACACCCATATAGATTTCAGACAACCCAAAATTTCAGACAAGTCACTTGTTTCAGACAAGCTGAAATTTCAGACACATCATTTTCAACAGATCAATTCACACACAATCAAAATGCATGTATGTTCAGATTATCTCTAATGAACTTAAATCTATCTTCAGTCAGAGGTTTTGTGAATATATCAGCCCATTGATGCTCTGTATCAATAAACTGAATATCAAAAACACCTTTCTGAACATAGTCTCTAATGAAATGATGTTTTATTTCTATATGTTTAGCCCTAGAATGTTGAATGGGATTTTTAGACAAATTAATAGCACTTGTATTATCACACAAAACAGGTATAGCAGATATAGTAATGTTAAAATCTTCTAACTGATACTTCACCCATAACAGTTGTGAGCAACAACTGGCTGCTGAGATGTATTCTGCTTCAGCTGTTGATAAGGCAATTGTGCTTTGCCTTTTGCTTGACCAGCTAATCATATTTTCTCCAAAGAAATGACATCCACCACTAGTGCTTTTTCTTTCAATTCTGTCTCCAGCAAAATCAGCATCACAGTAATCCTATTAACCTGCAATCCTTACTTTTCTTATAGCACAGACCAAGATTAGTAGTACCTTTAAGATATCTGAAAATTCTTTTTACAGCTTTGTAGTGAGTACTCCTTGGATCAGATTGAAATCTAGCACACAAGCATACACTGAACATTATGTCAGGTCTGCTTGCTGTTAGATATAATAATGATCCAATCATTCCTCTATACAAAGTTTGATTCACTGGTTCTTCCTTCTCATCTTTATTTAAAGATGCAGAGGGATGCATTGGAGTTGACATGGGTTTGCAATCATGTAAGTTAAACTTCTTAAGCATTTCCTTTGTATATTTTTCTTGATGGATCCATATACAGTCAGAATCTTGCTTAATCTGAAGTCCTAAGAAAAATTTTAGTTCACCCATTAAACTCATTTCAAACTCTGATTGCATTAACTCTGAAAACTCCTTGCATAATGAAGAGTCAGTTGAACCAAAGATAATGTCATCAACATATATCTGAACAAGTATAAGATCTTTGTTAGACTGTTTTCTAAAGAGAGTTGTATCCACTTTTCCTCTTTCAAAACCATTTGAGATTAGAAAACTGCTCAATCTGTCATACCAAGCTCTTGGGGCTTGTTTCAGACCATAGAGAGCCTTTTTGAGTTTGAAAACATGTTCAGGAAAAGCAATATCTTCAAAACCAGGGGGTTGTCTAACAAAGACTTCTTCTTCAATGAGACCATTGAGGAAGGCACTTTTAACATCCATTTGATATAGCTTGATGCCACTATTTACAGCATAAGATAAAAGAATTCTAATTGCTTCTAACCTGGCCACTGGGGCAAAGGTTTCAGTGAAGTCAATACCTTCTTGCTGGTTGTATCCTTGAGCAACTAATCTTGCCTTGTTTCTGACTACCTTGCCTTCTTCAGACAGCTTGTTTCTGAACACCCATTTGGTTCCAATAATAGTTTTCCCATGGGGTTTAGGAACAAGGGTCCAGACATCACTCCTAGCAAACTGATTCAGCTCTTCTTGCATGGCTAGGATCCACCCTTCATCATGCAGAGCTTCATCAATGTTCCTTGGCTCTATTTCAGACAGGAGAGCAAGAGAATTCAGATTCTTGAATTTGATCTTGTCTTAACTCCTTCTGAAGTGCTGCCAATGATTTGCTCTTTAGGATGATGTGATTTGTATTTCCAATCAGGTTTCTGAGGAGTTATCACATCTGTTTGTTCTGTCTGAGACTCAACATTTGTCTGAAGAGGTTTAGTAACAGTAGGTACTTCAGACAGCTGCTCATCCTTCAAGCTGCTGTAGTCATTCAGCTCCATTCCTGCAAAATCATCCTCTAGATCTGATAGTTCCCTATCAGTCTCTTTGTTATCATTGAATTTAACATGAATAGTTTCTTCAACAGTTAAAGTTCTAGAGTTATACACTCTATAGGCTTTAGATGTTTCAGAATATCCAATGAAAATCCTTTATCAGACTTTGCATCAAATTTTCCAAGATCATCCTTGGTGTTGAGTACAAAACATTCACAGCCAAAGGTGTGGAAATATGATATGTTGGGTTTTCTTCCTTTCCACAGTTCATAGGGAGTCTTTTTCAGAATTGGTCTTACCAATATTCTGTTTTGAAGGTAACATGTTGTGCTAACAGCTTCTGCCCAGAAGGATCTTGGTAAGCTGCATGAGTTGAGCATGGTCCTTGCCATCTCTTGCAAACTTCTGTTCTTTCTCTCAACAACCCCATTCTGTTGAGGTGTTCTAGCCACAGAGAAATTGTGTGAGATCCCATTCTCATCACAGAACATTTGAAAGTTTGCATTCTCAAACTCTCCACCATGATCACTTCTGATAACAGAAATACAGAATCCTTTCTCATTCTGTACCTTCTTGCAGAATATTGTGAAATTCCTAAAAGTCTCATCCTTGCTTCTTAGGAATAACACCCATGTAAATCTAGAATAGTCATCAACAATGACCAAACCATATTTCTTACCACTAAGACTTTCCGTTCTAATAGGACCAAACAAGTCAATGTGTAAAAGTTCTAGTGGTCTGCTAGTTGAAACAACATCCTTACTCTTAAAAGAGTGTCTTGTTTGTTTCCCTTTCAGACAGCTTTCACATAAAATGTCAGATTTGTATGAAAGCTTGGGCAATCCTTTAACAAGATTGTGTTTTGCCAATCTTGAGATTAATCTCAAGCTAGCATGCCCAAGTCTTTGATGCCAAATCTGTTTTTCATTTTCAACAGAAATGAAACATTTTACATTTTGACTTGCTAGATCCTCTAGATCAATTTTGTACACATTGCTGTGTCTCTTAGCAGTAAAGAGGGTTTGCTCA
This sequence comes from Sesbania bispinosa, assembly GCA_026901365.1. NCBI lineage: Eukaryota > Viridiplantae > Streptophyta > Magnoliopsida > Fabales > Fabaceae > Sesbania > Sesbania bispinosa. The sequence goes on from QLOH01000018.1 coordinate 246,367, forward strand.
GAGGAGTCTTTGACTATGCATCCTTCCTTAGTAAAGGATACCACATAACCACTGTCACATAATTGACTTATGCTCAGTAAATTATGTTGTAGTCCCTCCACTAGGAGTACATTTTTAATAAGGGATGAAGGAGATATACCTACAGTCCCTATTCCAATGATCTTCCCTTGCTGATTTCCACCAAAGGTGACCACTCCACCAGCTCTAGGTCTAAGGTTTTGGAACAAAGACCTTTCTCCTGTCATGTGTCGCGAGCACCCACTGTCCAGGTACCATTTGTGGGGTCTCCTTTGTCCTGTTAAACACATCTGCAACTAGGAATAATTAAGTTTTTAGGTACCCATATTCTTTTGGGTCCTTTCTTGTTAGCTTTGGGCCTTGTTTTTCTCTTGTGTTTGCACTGAGCCATATTGTGTCCAGGCTTACCACAGTGAGAACACCCAGTAACCTTCTTTTTGCCTTTAGAAAAATTTAAGACAGTAGGAGGTTCAGACATGTTATGATCACAAAAGCCTAGTCCACTTTTGTCAAGGGAATGCCTTTGATTTCCAAGCATTATATTCAGATTTTTAGTTCCTTTGACAAATTTGGCCAGATCTTTTGTCAGTTCCACAACCTGCTTCTGAAGTTTCTCATTCTCTTCAGACACAGCTTGTGAACTGCAGTTTTTAGTCTCAAGAATTTTTTCCTTGAGCATAATATGTTCTATCTCAAGTGCCTCATATTTGTTACACATTTCTGTGTGGGCTTTGGATAGATTCTTATACTCTTGGAAAAGTTCCTGAGAACTTTCCACCAGATCATCATACATTTCTTGTAGAGTAAGAGGAAATACCTCAGCTTCAGAGCTATCTGAAGATGGTAAACTAGCCATGAGACACAGATTTGCCTCTTCTGAAGTGTCTTCTTCTTCTTCTGAGGTTGATTCATCAAGGTCTTCCCATGTTGCCATAAGACCTTTCTTCTTTTTGAAAAACTTCTTCTTCTTGAAGTTGTTTTTCTTCAGTCTTAGGGCAATCAGCCTTCATATGCCCTGGTTGCTTACATTCAAAGCAAATAATTTTATCAGTGTTAGACTCTTTACCTGTCTTACCTGATTTGGATGATGAAGGTTGGTTCTTTCTGAACTTTCCTCTGTTCTGCAACATTCTCTTGATCTTTCTGCTTAATAGAGCAAGATCATTGTCATCTTCTGAGCTATCTTCAGAATCTTCATCTGCTTCTGAAGTTTCCTCAGCTTGCATAGCCTTCATGCTGCCATGCCTAGACTGTTTGGCCTTGGAGTTTAGAGCTAGAGACTTCTTCTTGTTATCATCTTCTCCAAGCTCAAGTTCATGGACTTTGAGAGATCCCAACAGTTCTTCCATTCTCAGAGAGTTCAAATCTCTTGCCTCTTGAATGGCAGTGACTTTGGGTCTCCAGGACTTAGGTAGACTTCTTAGAATCTTCCTGTTGTTGTCTCCAGATTCATAGGTTCTTCCTAAGGACCTGAGTCCATTGGTTATGGTCTGAAACCTCCCAAACATTTGGTCAATGGTTTCAGTTTCTTCCATCTTAAACATCTCATACTGATGTATAAGCATGCTGATTTTGGATTGCTTGACAGTTTCAGTCCCTTCATGGGCTGCTGCAAGAGTATCCCAAATCTCCTTGGCAGAAGTGCATCCATGGACCTTCTCATATTCTGATTTATTCAAGGAACATATCAGATAGAGTTTGGCTTTAGCGTTCATCTGGACTCTAGTCTTCTGCTCCAAGGTCCATTCAGTCTTAGGTATAGGCACACCATTTTGCATAGGCACATAGTCTCCATCAGTGACCACATCCCAAACATCAATGTTGTTGCTCTCAATGAACAACTTCATACGATCTCTCCAGTAGTGGTAATCCACTCCATTGAATGCTGGGGGTCTTGTGATAGAGGCTCCTTCTGTGATGTATTGCCTGTTGCTGTTAGAAGCTTCCATTTGGATCTTTCAGTCCTCAAACACTTGTTAGGTGCTTCAACCCTGAGTATAGCTCTGGTACCAACTGTAGGAACACAGGGAAACACTAGAAGGGGGGTTGAATAGTGTTTCTAAATATTTTAGAAAGCTTTTCGCAAACAGATGTTAAAAACACGATTTCAGACAGGCTTTTAATGGGCTGTCTGAAGTTTTCAGACGGCTTGTAAAAACTGATTTTAAAAGATGTTTTGTGCCTTTATAAAATATCAGATTAATTATTCTGACCCCTTTGATTAGTATAAAAAGAATTGATAAGAAATAAGGGTAAGAGAACTTAGCCAAGGAATTTATCCTAGTTCACTCACTACCACTGTGAGCTACGTCCAGTCCCAATGCCAACAAGCAATTGGATTTTCTCTTAATCTTTCAAGATTACCAGTATTCTTTTACAGTCAAGCCTCTTCAGGCTCTACAACCAAGTATTCTTTTACAGACAAGCCTCTCCAGGCTCAAACCAACAAGTATTCTTTTTCAGACAAGCCTCTCCAGGCTCAACAAATAAATACAGAGAAGATAAAATGCTTAAGCTTACAAACTATATCAGTCTTGAAGCTTAAACAATTACAAATGTACAGAAAAACTAAGGTATGCTCAGGATATTACAATATGTGTAAATATTTTCAGAGTTGTTGCAGCGAAAAAAACTTGTAGAGTTTTTGGTTCTTTTTCAAAATCAAAATCTTCTCCCATGATGGTCTTCAAAGGAGGGGGTATTTATACCCAATCTTCAATCCGTTGAAATACCACCGTTTAGAGATAGCATTAAATGCTATTTAATCCGTTGTGAGACATGCTTCTGAGAGCTCTGATATTTCTGACACGGTACAAGGTTGCTCCTGCCATAAAGCTGCTACAAATGTTGCTGCAGAGACTGCGTTGCAGAGATTTCCTCAGTGGTGTATGAAATTCAAAAACACCAGGAAAGGTCTCTGTGTTCCTTGCTATAAACGTGTTTGAAAAGGTACGTGCAGCAGAGGTTCAGAAAAGTCTTCACAAACTCCAGCAGAGGGTGCCACGTCATAAATGAGACTTCAGACGACTTCAATACTTCAGACTAGAGGTGCCACGTCATCAAAAGACTTCAGACAGCACTGATACTTCAGACGGGTTGAACTACTTCAGACAGCTTCAACTCTTCAGACGAGTTCTGCTTCTTCAGACAGCTTCAACACTTAGTCTTTTTATGTAGGCTCATAGTGACTCTTGCTGAAATCATAGATAAAATATTAAAGCATATGTGTATCTATGATAAATACTTTAAGTCAAATTTGTCAACCATTAAAACTTGGGAATCTAGTTGCCTTAAAACATCATAAACAACCTTATGATATTTTTTAGACTCAACAATCTGAAGACGTGAAGAGCATCTGAAGACATGAAGACCATCTGAAGACGTGAAGACTATCTGAAGAAGTCTACAAACAGAATCAAGAATTGATCTCTTGAAGACGTTGCTAAAGTGTAAAGCACACTCTACCAAAATGGTGTACACTTATTTCAGTATAAAAGTTAAACATGCTTTTATGCCTCGATCAAAGTCTTGCACAAATAAGGAAACTCTGCAAAGACTTTCTGCAACGCCTGGTGCACCTGCAACAAAAGGCACTTTTGTGTGCACAGACCTACTGCACCTGCACCTGTACCTGCTGGCTGCCCAGAACTCATCAGAAGACTGAGTAAAAGCAACCAGAAAGATGTTTGAATAAAACAAATTAAAATTCAACATCTTTATTCATCTATATCTCAGAAGAAAAAAAATGCAAAGAAGAACAGAGCAGCAATCGTCTGAAGAAAAGAAGAAATATATTATCTGAAGAAAAGAGCTTATTGAAAGCATCTCAAGCTGGAGAATTAACATAAGCTTGAAACAATTATATAAGATGAGCACATGTTGAAGCTGATAAAATTACGATGAGATAAAAGCAAGCATTTGAGTATATGTGAAGAAATTAATTGTCTGAACATATAAGCTCTCTAAGTGCATGGAACAGATTTCAACATTGAAGAAATCAATACAGAAGCTAAGACTATATGATACAACGACTATAATATCATATATCTTTATTCAAAGAAGAAACTGCAACAACAGCTATCTGACAAGACACCTCACTCAAAGAAGAAAGAAGAAATGGTGTCAGGAAGCAAACAGAAAAGGAGCATATACAAAATAAGCAAAAGGACAAATCCAATGGATACCTCCTCATATACACTCCTAAGAAAAGCATAGGAAATCAGAAGTCAGCTGAGGAACGCAGAAGAAATCACAAGACAGCTGAAGAAAAGCAAAAGGATATCAAGAGAGAGAACATGCAAAATAATATCAAGAAAATCTCTCTAAAGAGCTCATCTACAGAAGTGTCAGAACAGGACTGTCTGAACACTTATTTGCTTAAGAAGAAGCAACCGTTTGAGACACTATTACATAACGGCTATATGAGCCACATCATCAACATCTCAACGGTATTATGAATCATCTTAAAACGACTATATTCCAACAGAACATATAAATAGCCTCAAGGAAGAATTTGAAGAAGTTGAACTCATTCACTTGGTTCAATCAGTTGATCAAGATGTATCAGAAAAACCTTATTGGTTGTTGACCATGCTTACTTGAATCAACCATGTTGCTGATCTATTGATCAGTTAGTCAAAATTGTAGTTGTTCAATTGAACAACCAACCAGGTTGTGCTTAATCTCATTTGAACCAAGAATGGTTTGAAGCTGCAAGTATGCCTTGGTTTTTCCAATGATACGGGTGAGAATATAGCCCATGGAAACCAATGGCTGGAGAACAAGGCTGGAGCTTAAAGTCAGTATCTACCTAGCCAATTCTCAAAGGATGTTATTCCTCATATCAGAGACAGGGATTGTACTTAAACTTATACACTTGTATCACTGTCTTAACCTTGTACTTAGAATTCATTCATTGTATCCTGAGTAGTACTCAGTTAACCTCTAGTACAGGAAAAGATTAAGTTTATGTTTCGTGGAAACTTAAACTTAGTTTAATTTGTAAACACTTTATGTGTCTGAGAGCCTGGAGAGGTTTGGTGGAAGAAAGAATACTCTACACTTGGATAAGTGTTTGAGAGCCTGGAGAGGCTTGGTGGAAGAAAGAATACTCTACACTTGGATAAGTGTTTGAGAGCCTGGAGAGGCTTGGTGGAACAAAGAATACTTGTTGTAGAGCCTGAAGAGGCTTGACAAGAAAGAATACTTGTTGTAGAGCCTGAAGAGGCTTGACAGAAAAGAATACTTGTTGTAGAGCCTGAAGAGGCTTGACAGAAAAGAATACTTGTTGTAGAGCCTGAAGAGGCTTGACAGAAAAGAATACGTATTGTGCCTGGAGAGGCAGTTGATAAGCAAAGAATACTCATTGAGTTGCCTGGAGAAGCAGTTGATAAGCAAAGAATACTCATTCAGTTGCCTGGAGAGGCAGTTGATAAGCAAAGAATACTCATTGAGTTTCTTGGAGAGGCAGTTGAAAACAAAGTAATACTTGTGTTGGCCTGAAGAGGCTGTGAATAATACTTGTATATGTGGATTCAGATAGTGGAAAATCCAATGGTGGTTTGCCTCTGGGACTGGATGTAGCTCACGGGTTTGTGGGTGAACCAGGATAAATTCTGTGCCTAAGTTCTCTTTCCCTTAATCTCTTTATTTCCAGTTTTCATATTTATGTTGGGGTTTGAAAAGTATTTTTTATAATAAACTTAACACAACTATTTCAATAAAATGATCTTTCATATGAACAAAACATGAGATGTCTCTTATATCATTTGAAGCATTACAAAGAATGTTCCTTGAAGAACTTCTGAAATAAATTCTCTGAAGTGAGTCTGGAAAGAGATCTGTTCAGAAATCAGGAACAGACTTCAGACAACCTCTAGTCGTCTGAAGTATTTCAGAAACCGTTCTGAAAATACTCTTTGTAATAATCTTCAGAAGATACTTTGAGAAGCCTCTGTTTAAAACAATCTTAAGCTTTAGAAGAAACTCTGTTTTTCTTATCTTCCGCACGTTTCAACTATCTCTAATCTTAAGACTTGTTTTGAACGTTGCCCATCTTCATGACTTAAATTAAAGATTTCCAAAAACAATCAAAAAGCTTAAAACACTATTCAACCCCCCCCCCTTTTAGTGTTTCCTGTGGTTCTAACATATGTTTCATGCCTTTTATGCCTTAATTCGTGTTTTCGCATTAACGATCATAACAAGGGAGGGAATCCATTTATTCCGTTGCATCCTGACCACATGCTTGATTCCCTTCAGCTGCTAGCTATCCTATTCCTGAACTTCAACAAGTGGCTGCCTTAGCAGATATCTTGGGAGAAAGAAAATCAAGAAAAACTTATCTTTACAAGAGCATCTTCAGAACTTGTCTGGGCAAGAAGAGATTAATTTTTCTGACAATTCCAGATGCTTAAGGGCAAGGAAAATCTGCTTACACTGATCAAGAAAGTATTGTTGGAAAAGGATTGATAGTCCATGATGTGTTGCCACACACATTGTACTTAAGACTGTGTTTGCTCAGATAATACCATGTGTTGTCTGAACTTCATTATATGGTTGATGTCCATGCATTCATGCATTTTCTAGTATACGACTCCTTGAAATGCTTGATATCTCTGATTATTTGATCTTGCCTGATTTCTCTGATATATCATCTTGCTGATATATGGGTGCCTGTTGAATACTCTGAAATATTTGATTTCTCTAATAGTTTATCTACCTGCTAAATTTATTGCTCTGGTATGCACTGATTTCTTCAGACTGCTCTGTATAACCTTTTGATTGATGACAAAAGGGGGAGATATAAACTAACAAAATCTGAAGTTTAAGTGTTTTCAGAAAGAAGATCTTATATGCAGGGGGAGTAATGCAATGTGATCAAGTATATGTTAAAGGGGGAGAATTTCTTTAAACTTATATTTTAAATTCCCTTCAGATATGTGATAGTTTAGGCAAATTTGTCATCATTAAAAAGGGGGAGAATGTTGAGTCTCAAAATATTATTAAGTGATTAATAATGTTTAAGTCTCACAATCCTAAGTTTTAATGAATAACAAATTTGGTTAAAGATTATTAGTAAAAGTACAGATTCCACTTATAGGTATACTTTTCTGTGTTTAAGCAAGTCTATAAAGAATACATGCTAACAAAGATGAACCTACTGAAAATGTTCAACTCTCTGAAAGATCAGAATCTGCTGAAACAAATAGAACCTTCTGAAGTACTTGAACTCTCCGAAGTCTGAAACGACATGCTACCTTCCGAAGACGTGTGAGCCAACCTGTCAAAAGCATTAAAAGACTCAAGTCTGTGCAAAGCCTCATTGGTTAGCTGAACAAGGTGCAAGACGAATCAAAAGCTTTCTAGCATGGTTTTATTTCTTGACACAAAAGAGGAAACCTGCTGCAGAAAAGCAAACAGAGGTTAGAGATAGAGTCAGCGCTGCTTCACACCTACTTTTGTACTGTATCTGCAATAAGTTATCAGAAGCCTGCATTCCAACAAGGAGAAAAGTTAAACTCACAACAGGATTAAAGAGAAGTCTAACGGATCTCATCATCTCTATCTTAATAACAAACTTCCCGCAATAAAAGAAAAGAGAGAGAAGAACATCAACTTGCTGAAGTGCTAAGAAAATCTCTCAAGAAATATTCAAGAGCCAAACTGCTGTGTGACTGAGCTAAATCATAGCTGCATACCTACTCTGCTTAAGTCAGAAGCTAACAAAAGAGAAGTTATTTCTCAACGGCTCTAAGAGCATTAATCATTCCTTTTCAACGGTATACTAAGCAATATTCAACGACTATATTTCCAGAACATATATATAGACCTTCATGAAGGATTATGAAGATTGGTGGCCATGAATCTCAGAATATGAATTGGCTAAAATAATTGGCTAAAATAATGCCCAAGATTGGGGACATTGAAGTCCAAGAGAGAACCGGCAGAAGCTCCAAATAATATCCTATCAAGCCAACTCTCTGAGGAAGCAAACCCTCATACAAAGATGAGAATGAACCAAAAGTATACACTTGTATCTCTGTCATTTCCTTGTACTTAGATTTACCCTTTGTATCCTGAGTTTTACTCAGTTATCCCTTTGTACAAGAAGAACCTGAGTTTAAGTTTCTCAGAAGCTTAAACTTAGCTTATATTGTAAACACTGTTAATTGTCAGAGAGCTTAGAGAGGCTTGGTGGAATAAAGAATACTCGGTTCAGCCTGGAGAGGCTGGGTGTACAAAGAATACTTGGTTGAGCCTGGAGAGGCTTGTCTGTAAAAGAATACTTGTTGAGCCTGGAGAGACTTGTCTGTAAAAGAATACTTGTTGAGCCTGGAGAGGCTTGTCTGTAAAAGAATACTCGTTGAGCCTGGAGAGGCTTGTCTGTAAAAGAATACTCGTTGGGCCTGGAGAGGTCAGGTGTGCAAATAATATTCGTTGTAATCTTGCGGGATTAGTGAAAATCCAGTGGAGTTTTGCCCTGGGATTGGACGTAGCTCACTGGGTTAGTGGGTAAACCAGTATAAATTTCTGTGGCTAAGTTCTCTCTACCCTTATCTCTTTACTTTCAGTTTAAACTAACCAAGGAGGGTTTAAGAAAAGTTGTTTTATTAATCTACGCAGAAAACAATCTTTTCTTCACGAAGAAAATATTTTAAAATCGTTTTTATCCAACCTTCTGAGTTGCATCAGCAAGTTGCTGAACCTCCCAGTTTCGGAAGGTTGCTTAAATATTTTCAAATCAGATTTTGCTTGTTCGAAAGGTTTTTCAAAAATCTGTAAAGATTATAAAACACTATTCAACCCCCCTTCTAGTGTTTCCTGTGGTCCTAACACCATCCAGACCAATTAAAGGCCTACATCCAACTTTAACCCAGCCTTGCACCCTTGAAAACAGATGTATACTCTGTGAAATATTTGGGGGGGTGCTTCTTCTTGCGGGAGTGTATCCATCTTAACAGTTGAACCTGTATTAGCCCTTAGCAACTCACCACAGTAGTCCCACATTTTTTCAAATTGTGCTTTCTCACTTCCTTCTACAATCTCTCTTGCTCTAACTATAGCCTTGTATATTTTTGTATCTTCCAGAATGACGCCATATTTTCTTCTGAAGTAGTCATAAACCCCACGATGATTCATTGTAGGGGATTTTCTTAATTCTTCACAAGTTTTCCAGTAACCCAAGGTTGTTGAGATTGACAGTTTTTGAAGACTCTTGCACATGTATGCTCACTCTTTAATGTCTTGATTTGGAAACAATTTTGCACATTACTATAACCACAGTAAATCTCCCATTCACATTCATCCACCTTGCATTTTTCCCTTGCCCTGACCTTGTCATTCTTTACCCAATTGATTTCCCTTCCAAGGTTGAGTGAGTAATATTTGACTCCTTGTTTGAGTAACTATATAGTTGTGAACTCCATGTCAAGTTTTAATGTGACATGGCCAAATGTTGCCTTCTTGTTGAATTGTGGGTAAACCTCCTTGTCACTTAACTCATCTTCAGTGCTTGAAGGAGTCTTCAACTCCTCCAAAAGCCATGTTTCATCAATACCATCTAAACCTACAATACCTTCATTACAATATGTAGTCCTAAGTCCCCACAACTTCCCGCTCTTCTTCCATCTCAAAATCATCCTTTTCTATATAGACTGGCCTCTTGCCTTTACTTTCCTTCCCCTTTTGCACTATTTTTTTTCGATTTATTCTTAGAAGTTGTTATTTCAGTTGCCACATCTGCATCTTCCCTCTTCTACTGCCTATTTACCTTTTTGAACTCTGGTACTCTCTTGGGAATTATTCATAACATTATTCATTGGTGGGTTGATCATTGTTTCCACTCCTACACTATTCTTCAATGGACTTTTCCTCATTGGGCTTTTTTTGTTGGACTTTTGACCCTCAAAACCGCTTGGATCTTTGATGGACTTGGTGCACTGACTTATCCCCCCTTTGCTGAGCTCTTTAATCTCAAAGGCTTCTTTGTTGACTACCTGTTAATGACATTAGAAAGGAATTCAACAATTGGAAATTTTAAATCACACTCACTTGTATTTACCCCTACACTAGAATGGTCATTTTCATTCCTTTTTGGTCCACTGGTCTCTTTTATCCCTGTGAACATAAAATAAAAAAATATCGGCAATCAACTAGCAGTGATTGAAAAACAAGTATTTGAAAAATAATTCACATCACCTTGAAAACCACTTGCTGGTGCAGTTTGCTTTCTCTTCTTTTGTTGCATAACTTCATCTCCACAATTATATCATTACCTTTGTTCTTCTCCACACCAATCTCAGATGCCCCACCCTGTTGCCCAGAACCACCACATGCATCATCAACACCAACAGCAACATCCTTCTTGCTACCACATACACCTCTCTATTTACCATCATCCCTAACAGATTCAATAACTTCCTTAAGAATTGTTGAAATGTCCACCAACTCAAGGACATGAATAGGATGCTCATAGTAGATATGAAGTTCTCCCCCATTCCTTTTACCAACCTCTATAGCTTCCAATAAGTCAAAATATTCCTTCAAAACCTTCAAATCATCCCTAAATGTCTTAGAAGGGTCCAACCAAAAGACATTTCTGACATTGTTATAACGAAGCTCCTTATTGAAGTTAAGAAAACATCTACCTTACCCCATTTATATCTCACCCTTCCCCCATCCTCTTCCTCATCAAAATTTCCTCCATGATGGATATCAATTCTCTACATACATAGTAAATGGTTTTGGCAATCAGATAACTCCTCACGATGCCTAAATAAAATAATTCATTTTTTATTATAACTTAATAAAATAATAAAACATATTTAATTAAGGAATCACTACTATATCCACCTTTTCAGACACATGCATATTGCACATAGGTCCAACCTTATATAATATGCAAATAGGGGACCACATCCACCTTCTCTCATTATTCTATTCGTAATACATGTACCATTACACGACAAAATAAAAAACCTCAAAACATTGCCCCACCACTAAAGTGACCTTAACATACAAAAACAAACAAACACAGAAACAAATTTCCATGTCCCTATATGTACCTCTAAACCAGACCTCTAACACAGAAACAAACACATGTAAATTTTCTGGGTGCAGCCTTCGAACTTAGAAAGATAAATGTGAGAAGAACAAAAACCCTAGAATCCAGAACAAACACTAACCATTGAAGTAGGGAGAATCAGTGAACAATACCCATGAATCCATTGCAAGATAATCGTCCGAACATAGCGAATGGTATTCCACCTTCAAAGTCATCGGAGATTAAAGAAGAAACGACAAGAAAGAAATGAGAGAGGCGATGTGGGAAGAGTGATTGACTTTGGGAAGACTCCTCACTATTTAAGTCCTATTTGATTAACAGAAGTAACAACAAGGGACTAAAGTAATGGACGGAGCTAAAAGTCAGGGCCAATTGTGCTATTTTGGCAAAGTCAGGGACAAAACAGCATTGTCCCCCAAGAATCGGGGACCAATGTGCTAGTTTACTCTTTTTTTATGTTGACATCATAAATCAATTAATAGTGTCCTCAATTTTACAAATGACAACTTCTAAATCATATTCCAAAGAAGATTTTTAGAGTGGTTTTCATTTTGAATTAGATCCTACAAAGGTACTTTTAAAATAAAACACATCTATCTACTTTTGTAATGACATGCTTACCACATTTAAGAAGCTCTAATTTTAAATTTTTTATTCAAGATTTCATAAACATACACCAAACATTATGTAGCACCCTAACTCTAATTCAAGCATTACTTTTTTTTTCTCAACTTGAAATCTTACATCTTTCAAAATAAGAAAATATAGAAGCTCTAAAAGGAAATACAGACATTTTTCAACTAGATGTATATTTGTGATTACAGTACAACTTACAAAATTCCATACTTTCTAAACCTTGTAGTGTCCTAATTCCTAAAACTTATGATTCATTCCCGTTGGTGACATAAGTCCCAAATTTTGGGAATTATTTTTCGCGACATTAACGATATTGATGAACATATAATAGGTTTGCTTAAATAATCCAACGTTTACTTAAACGTAATCATTAGAGTGCACTAAATACATAATAATAGCATGGATATTACAATACATGTGTCCTAACAAAAGAAACTCCCAACATGAGAAACACATGTACTAAATATCCATCAAAAGAATATGCATGACAATGTTCTACAAAACATAAACCAAAACAACCAATGCTCCACAAGCAACATATGGCAATAATCTCCAACAGCTCCAAGGCCCTCAACGACCGGCCTAGAGAGAATCCTGGGAATCTAAAATGAAAATCCACAAACATGTGGTGAGACCAACGCCTCAGTGAGCACAGCTAAAACATTCATATGTAGGGAGCAAGGCAAATGTTATGCAACAACATGTACATAATAACTTAAAAAACATAATTGCATCACATGACTAATAACTTGGTTTTGTTCATTAACTTGAACTGCTAACCCAGCAACAGAGGTATTATCACTTGACCAGAAGCTAGACCTAAGCTCAGACTATAAGGGAATTCTCCCTTGGGGACATATAGTCTCCGCCATTACTTGAATCGATTAATATCGAACATGATACATGAATTGATTATTCTTAACTTGAACATGATGGTCTTAGACCCATGAGACCGAAGCCGAACATAATTATTTATTCTTGTATGCTTGAAAACAGGAACTTTAAAAGGTATTTTACTTGATACTCATGTAAATCATGAAGATATAACTACAAGGTGTGAACCCACATAAAATAGAACCCCCATGTCCCCTCAAGCCCTCATACATTCAAGCCCTAGCTCTAAACATGAATATTCAACATAGAGCCCTAGGAAAAGGGATAAACTAGAGCACACCAAAAACAATAGGCATTGAACATATCACAAGTAAGATTGGAAGGGGAATAATAGAGGAGGGATCAAGCAATAAATGGAGTGGTATGTGAGCTATATGACCAATCATAGGCCCAAAAGTGAAGAGGGGAAGAGGTGGTGATGATGAGGGGGTGAGCACTCTGTAAGGTCCAAGAATCCTCTTATGGTGTTTTCATAATGACAAACTCTCAAAATGCACTTAGTATAATTCTAATTAATAGTACTAATGATTTCAATTGAGATTATCTTAAGAAGAAACAGATAAAAGGCTCCAGAAGATCTCATTTAGAAGTAACAAAGGACTGTGTTTAGAAGAAAGAGTTTTATCACTGTCTAAACCTCTCAAAGGATCAATCTGCAATATCAGAAGTTGTATGGTTATTTCAAATAATGAAATAATTATAAAAGAAAGCAAGAAAGTTGTTGAGAAGACTCATGACAAGTTGCTGTCTATTCCTGAGAAGATGCACTCTATCAGTAGAAGCATTCTGGACAAAAAAGATCTCTCTTCAAGATACAACCATGCAACTGTTATTTACAGAAGAATAACATCCCTCCCAATGCAAAAGAACATAAGGAAAATGTCAAGAAGAAGGGTGTGAAGTTGCTGACAGAACTTCAGAAGTAATTTTCACTGATAGTAGGTCTGCAAAAGAAACAAATCATTTTGATCCATCAACTTATGATTTCTTTGAGGTTACAAGCTGCAATAATTAAATTTACATGGATTCCCTGCACCTATGGAAGTGTCAAGAACCTTTCCAGAAGAAGGAAACTTAACTTAAAGAAGGAATCCCAAGCTGCAGAAGATGTGCTCTCCAGAAGATATGGCTAGCCAAACTGATGAAAGAGAAACAACTGTACATGAAAGTGACAGCTCTTACTTTAACAGCTGGAGGTTTAACCTCTTCTCCAAGGCACTCCAACAGCTAGAAGCCTGGTCTTGCCTATAAAAGGAAGCCCTCTCTTCATCATGAGACACACAGCACTAGAAGAAGTAAACAGTGCATCAAAATTACCATATCTACCTTCTGGAAGAATTCCTCTCTCTACAAAAACTCTTAGATTTTGTGTCAAACAGTTCTAAAAGTGTGAAAAAGAGAGTGTTGGTTCAATAATTTTCTGTTGTGCTAACTCTATTATAATCTCGAACCTTATTCAATTGTAATTTATCATTTCCTTCTTCTGTAAACTCTCAAAAACAACATAAGAGTGTTTGTTCTTCTTGAGAAATTATTAGTTTTATCTGCAAGTTGCCTTGAGCATAGACTTGGATACAAATACCTTGTGTAATTCCTACAAAGGCTGCAGAAGAAGTCTGTTTACATTCTAGGCCTATAGAGGCTGCATAAGAATATTGTGGTGAGCCTGAAAAGGCTACAGAAGAGTACTAGTGGTAAAGGAGTACCCAAGAAGCCTGTGTAACAAAGTTGACTCAGTGAAAATCCTACTGAATGTAGGGACTGGATGTAGCCTCAAGGTTAAAAGGTGAACCAGTATAAAACTGTGTGTGCATTTCCTCTTCTCTTATCCTTCTTATAATTTATTCATTATACTGATTTTGTATATCACTTCATTTGCATAAAATTTTGAAATCAACCTAATACCTAAGCAAGTGATACTTCAAAGTTCAACTAAAGAAGGAACTATATTTTCTGCATGCTATACACTGTCATAAGATAATCATTTCTCAATTGACATTAAACTTCTAATATTTAGCCAAGTAATACTTGAGTAGAAAAACATTAGAAGAAGTTGCATAATTTTAAAAGACATCACAATTCAACCCCCTTCTTGTGATTACAATATTTACTTCACAATCTCCTTCTCCTTCTCTTTCTCCAAGCCTCGGGGAGCTTCTCTCTCTAACTCTCTTTGAATCTCTCTCTAAAGGGTGGAATAAATGTGAGTGGTTGCCCTAATTAATGTCTTTTAAAAAAACTTATCTCGGGCATTCTGGCTTGAGCGAGACGAAGACATGAGCTCTCTTGAAGATTCTTGCTTAAGCGAGACCTCCTCGCTTGAGCGAGAACAAGTTTCTCGCTTGAGCGAGGCCCTCCTCGCTTAAGTGAAAAACGTCTAGAGAGCACCCCATTTTCTGCCTCTTTTTTGCTTGAGCGAGGGGACTCTCGCTCAAGCGAAAATATCAGCACAAAATTTTCCCATTTGGTCTGAGATTTTCGCCCGAGCTAGAATGACCACGCTTGAGCAAAAATCCTCCAGAATGGAACTTCCAATTTTCCATTCCTCCACTCTCAAGCGAGCCATTTCTCACTTGAGCGAACAAAGGGCAGTGTTATGCCCTCTAACACAGTTTTAACCCTCATTTCCCCTAGTTTCTTTTATAAAACTCTTTTCTACTCTTAATTTCATAATTTGATTTATGAAAATCGGGATGTTACATTCTACCCCCCCTAAATTAAATTTTGTCCTCCAAATTTGGTTTCTAGACATTACCTCACTAAAACAACTCGGGGTACTGAGCGCGGACCTTGTCCTTCTTCTCCCACGTGGCCTCCTCTTGTGACTGACCCTCCCAAATCACCTTCACCAACGGGATTGACTTATTCCTTAGGGTTTTGACACTTTGGTCAACAATCTGTGCAGGTTTAGATGGAACCGTCAAATCCTCCCTTAATTGTAGCAACTCAGAACTAATGATGTGTGAACGATCATGAATGTACTTTTTGAGCTAAGAAACATGGAAAACATCATGAAGGTTGGACAAGTGAGGAGGTATGGCTATTCTATAGGCTACAGGACAAATCCTTTGCAGGATTTGGAATGGACCAATGTATATGGGATTAAGCTTCTAGGCCCTGATGACCCTTCCTATGCCTCTGACAGGGGTGACCTTGAGAAAAAAAACATGTTCTCCTTCCTCAAACTCTAGATCTTTTCTCCTCCTATCGGCATAACTCTTCTACCTACTCTGAGTAGTCAGTAGTTTCTCCCTAATTACCTTAATCTTATCTGAGGTCTCTTGGACCAACTCAGGCCCCAAGAGGTTCCTCTCACCCACCTCATACCAACACAAAGGAGACATACACCTCCTACCATACAAAACCTCACAAGGCGCCATGCCTATGCTGCAATGAGAATTGTTGTTATAGGAGAACTCTATCAATGACAGGTACCTATCCTAACTCCCCTGTTCCTCTAGCACATAAGATTTAAGCATATCCTTTAGGGTCTGGATGGTCCTCTCAGACTGACCATCAGTCTGAGGATGGTAAACTGTACTAAAACTCAACTTAGTCCCGAAGACCTGATGGAGGGCTCTCCAAAACCTAGAGGTGAACCTCGGATCCCTATCCGAGACTATGCTAGATGATACACCGTGGAGCTTTACAATCTCTTTGATGTATAAGTCTGCTAACTTGTAAGAACAAGTTTGCCCACATTAATACTTTCAAATATCAAAGCTATGCAATTCTAAGACCAAATTTATCTATTTACTCAATTTTTTTTTTTTGTATCTAATTGTATTTAGTGATAGAAATCATCAAAAGTAGTAATCAACAAACCTACATAGTAATTTAGAGTAATTCAAATATAAAACTCAAATTAATAAATTATTAGTTGAAAAGATAATTTAATTAATATCCCAAAATTTGAGTATTGATAGGTGGCATATAACTATATATAATTGAAACTGATAATAAGTATTTTTTATCATATAATGTCCTAATATTTTCTAATGATGAAAAAAAGAAATTTTAAAGGATTTTTTTTGTATGAAATTATCACCCATTCATTTTCCTTGTAATGACTCTTATTATATTAAACATATAGACATGACTAACTTTACTTTTTATTCATAAAAATTTTAGTTATACTAATATATTAACATAAGTTTGTGAAACAAAAATTAAATTATATATTAAAAAAGTATATATATATATATATATATATATTAAACCATTGATAAAAAGTATAGGAAAGTGCTAACTAGTATAAGGATAGTGATTAAAGAATTAAAGTAGAAACTTTTTCTAAAAATATAGTATTTAATGGTATAATGTAATAAATGTTATAATTTTTAATAAAAATTTTATTTAATGATTATTTAGTTTATGCTGTTATCCAGGCCCTAATTAGCATAAATAAAAATATATCATGATAATCCTTTATAAGACTTATTTAATAGGTTAGTTTTGAGTAGAGCAAAATATTGTCGCCAAGAGATTCAAATCCCCACTTATTTTTTTAAGGTAATGTGAGGTAAATGTAAGTCATAATTCCTGAGCTTGGAGACCTTTCCTATAGACTCGGACGTCATCTTCTTATAATAAAATTTAAGTTTAAGAAAATGTTAATTAATATTATAAGAAATTTTAAATAACTAAGAATTAAATTAATTTATTGCAATATTGATAATTACTTTTATTCCTAAATTTTAAAATTTAATAGTATTAGAATGGAATTCAAAAATTTACTTTTTTGTCAAGTAAATTTAATTTGTTTAATTAGTTTCAATTTTTACAA
The DNA here is from genome assembly GCA_026901365.1 of Sesbania bispinosa. NCBI lineage: Eukaryota > Viridiplantae > Streptophyta > Magnoliopsida > Fabales > Fabaceae > Sesbania > Sesbania bispinosa. Next base: position 263,766 of record QLOH01000018.1, read on the forward strand.
AATAAAAATAAAAGTAAAAAATATATCAAAATCTTTATACAGATGAAAAATACAAATAAAATTAGTTTTAAAAGAATTACATAAAATAATTTGTTACCAAACAGAAATTTTAGGTTTAATTATGTTTTTTATCCTTCAAAATATCACGATTCATTTGGTTCCCCATTTTAATTTTTTTCATAATAGCCCTCCCAAAATGAATTTTTCCTAAATGTCCACTCTGTTTTTTTACAATTATTTTTCCTAAATGGTTCCTAAAAAATATTACGATTTTCAAATTAATCCTCACAAAATATCATGATTTTTAAATTATTCCTCCAAAATATCACGATATTTTCCAATTGCTCCCCTAATTTATGTGTCATGTCAACACTTTATACTAAAAGAAAACAGAGGAACCATTAAAAAAAACTATTTTAAAGGACTACTTTTAAAAAAATTAAAAAAGGGGACCAAATAAAAAAGCCGGGATTTTAGGGATAAAAAGTTTAATTAAGAGTGTATTTAGCAAGGTCAATAAGCTAGCTACTAGCTTATAAACTAGTTTGATCAACACAAAAATGTTTGGTAAGATACCTCAAAGTAGCTTATTTTAGGAGCTTATAGATTATAAGCTATAGAGTGTGTTTGACAAGGCTAATAAGCTAGTAGTATAAGCTAGTTTGACCAACACAAAAGTGTTTGGTAAGGTATCTCAAAGTAGCTTATTTTAGGAGTTTCTAACTTATAAGCTACAAGCTACAAGCTACTTCACCTAGCTTCTAGCTTGTAGCTTATTTAATTTTCTTCCATCACTATCCTTTTTATTTTAATACATTTCTCTTATTATCCTTAATTTATTTTACCTATTATTGTTTATTTTCAATTGTAGTGATAAAACATTTCAATTTCTTTTTACCTATTATTACCTGTAGAATAAATAATTTAAAAAATTATGAATTAATTAAATTGTTATTTTTTTCACTATTTTATGAAATTGTTTTTATATTATACTATTTAAATTATCAATTTCACTATTTATTTTAATTTTTAATTAAATATTTTATCACTAAAAGGTTTAATAAGAATTTAATTATTTTTAAAAAAATCTAAAATTATAATTACATAATAATATATTTTTGTCTAGAAAACACAAATAGAATTTATATAATAAAACTTATGTAGTTATGTCCTTTTATGTCATTTTACATTTACCAACTAGCTTATCAGCTAGTTTTACCAAACACTTTTAATTCAATAAGCTAGCTTATCAGCTCGGAGCTTATAAGCTAGGTTATCAGCTCGGAGCTTATAAGCTAGGAGCTTATCAGCTAGTAGCTAGCTTATCAGCTACCAGCTAGCTTATCAGCTAGTTTTGCCAAACACACCCATAAGCTATTTGAGCTAGCTTCTAACTTGTAGCTTATTTAATTTTTTTCCATCACTATCCCTTATACTATTTTAATACATTTCCTTATTATTCTTAATTTTTTTTACATATTATTACCTATTTTCAATTACGAATTAATTAAATTGTTATTTTATTTTTACTATTTTATGAAATTATTTTTATATTATAATATTTATTTTATTAATTTCACTATTTATTTTAATTTTTAATAAAATATTTTATCATTAAAAAGTTTAATAAAAGTTTAATTATTTTTAAAAAAATCTAAAATTATAATTACATAATAAAATATTTTTATCTAAAAAACAGAAATAAAATTTATAGAATTTATATAATAAAACTTATTTAATTATGTTATTTTATATCTTTTTATATTGATTAATTAATTTATCAGGTAATTCTATCAAATACTTTAATTCAATAAGTTAACATGCTAATAGCCAATCTTATCAAAAAACACCTTCAAGCGAGATTTTATGTTGCGCGGGCAGGATTTCCACCGGATTTTCTTCAGGGGCGAAATTGTCATTCCACTTTTAATCTTCTTCACATGAAAACCCTACTTATAAGTAGTGTGAAGAGCCTCACCACAAAGAGCATAAAACGCAGAAACCCTAGAATCCCAAATCCCAAATCGGCAAGAGTAGGAGCTTCGGCGGCAATCTTCATCGTCCTCCTCCCCTAAGAAGAAGAAGAAGATGGTACAATTTCCGTGCTTCTTCCATTATTCTCTGCTATTTTTGTACATGGACATTTTTTTAAAAGATGCAATTTCATTTTTCACAAATTTGAATGGTGATTTTTTGGCACCGTGTTTGGAGTCACCTTATAGGGTTTTTGATTTTTCGGTTTCTGGATATTGGCAGTCTTTGGTGGCAAACGAGGATTTCCAGCACATTCTGCGTGTGCTGAACACCAATGTTGATGGGAAACAGAAGATAATGTTTGCTCTTACCTCAATCAAAGGTATTGGCAGGCGATTCGCTAACATTGTCTGCAAAAAAGCCGATGTCGACATGAACAAGAGGTTTGCGTCAGTTAGTTATGATTTTTTTCTTTAATTTCATATTTTTTATTGAAATGGGTATTTATGTTTTTAATTTATGATTTATGCTGAAATGGGTTTTGGTTGTTTTGTTTCTTAGAGCTGGTGAATTGAGTGCTGCTGAGTTGGATAACCTTATGACTATAGTTGCCAACCCTCGGCAATTCAAGATCCCAGATTGGTTTCTGAACAGGAAGAAGGACTACAAGGATGGGAAGTATTCTCAGGTGGTGTCAAATGCACTGGATATGAAGCTGAGGGATGATTTGGAGCGACTGAAGAAAATCAGGTGATTCATTCGCTTATCTTTATGTTAGTAGAATTAAAACTTAATAAAATGCTCCCTATTAGAAGGTGTGATTTCTCATTCTATTGGGTAGGGAATTGTGGTTTTATTTAGTATCCCTATTTGTGCATTAGGTGGCACTCTTTAGTGTTGAATGGAATTCTTTCTGTTCAAAATAGAGCCTGTGTTAACAGAGCCTAATTGGAAACTAGAGATCTATACCCAAAATATAAATGGAAAATGCAGAGCAGCTCAAGAATCATCTCATTTGATACTCCGTTTGTAAATGATTTTGATTTTATTTTCTTACTTGTCTTCTCACCTAGCATGAAAAGGTTTTTGTTGTTTTTGTTACTTGTTTCCATCCTTTTCATTTTGTGACAAATTAATTGTTTGCCAATGTTGTTGATATCATATTATGCAAGGAATGTTCTCATTAATCTGACTTAATGCAATGTCTGTCTGACACAATTTTTTTCTTTAAAGATAGTATTTAAAGTGGTTTGCTGGATTGTTACTAAGTGTTAGTATTTAGTAATAAGCTCTATTGGTCTTCTGCCAACCATATAATTTTATGAACTCAGTATAATTGTTGAGTCTACAGATAATGATCTTGGATGAGGTAGTCTAAAGAATATGGGAAGACCCTGTTGCATTTGATAGGTTATTTATGTTATGATTTGGGATGGTCGTGTGTTGATGTAAAACTAACCTTGTATTTTCATTTTTCACTTACCCAATGGTGTAAATAACTACGTACTTGATACTACTCATTAATCAAGATTGTCTGTTCCAGAAATAACTCATGCATTGACTGATTAATAAAATTATGTGGCTTATGCAGTAACCTATAAAGCATTGATACGCTGATTTGGTGCTGTGTCTATGTGTCCAACATGGACACTTGCATGACAGACCATATGTGTTGGACAAAATTCCTCGTGTGTCCAACTTCTTTATTTGTGTTTTTTTTTTGGCGTAGACATGAGGCATGGACACAACCATATAAAATTTGGAAATAAAAATACCTTTTTTGGTTATGCTTGTATATGCCTAGTTTTATTATGATAAATTTATCTAGGAATCTTTTTGGAAAATATCAATAGACATGACCAGTCCGTTTCCTTTCTCTTTTCTTGAATTTGGTGTGTTGCTGTGTTAATATCTGTGCTTCGTTGATAATAACACTTCTATCTCAAATTCTTACTATTATGCAGAAACCACCGTGGTTTGAGGCACTACTGGGGTCTTCGTGTTCGTGGACAGCATACCAAGACTACTGGTCGCAGGGGAAAAACTGTTGGTGTCTCTAAGAAGCGTTAGAGTGTTTTTGTTTTTTCTTGGATAATAGATTTTATTGGGGAAGCAAATTTTGAATTACGTTAGACATGTTTGCAATAATTTATATTGGTTGTTAATTGCTGTGATAATTTTAAAATTGTTTGTTATTTGTTTTACCTTGTGTTCAGTTACATGATGAAATTCTATGTTGTAGAGACCATACGTAGGGTTTTTGAAATCACGCGTGCAGCTTTTATTTAGAAAGGAAAGATTCTATTTTCACAATGCATGGACGTATATTGTTACTCATTTCTTGCGATGGTGATGATGCAGGAAAAAGATGTTGAGTTAATAAATTTTTGCATCTGTAAAAGGTTTTATATTAGCTTTTACTGGTTTGAAAATGATTTAAGTAGTTATTTATTAAAGGGTTAAATATATTTTTATACCTAACAAATATAGCGAAATTTGATTTTGGTCTCATTTAGGGGCTATTTGGGGTAATTGTTAGTTTTTAGTTTTTTGTTTTTAAAATTTTGAATCAAGTTTCTATAATTCAAAATCAAAAATAAAAAAGTGATTACTTTTTGTGGTTTTCAAAATGTTTGTTTGGAAAATCACAAAAATAAGTTTTCAATTGCTAGTTTTGAGTTATAAAAACTTGATTTATAATTTTTAAAAATAAAAAACTGAAAACTCGCAACCACTTCGAATAACCTCTTAGGGGTCGTTCGGGTGGTTGCGAGTTTTCAGTTTTTTATTTTTAAAAATTTTCAATCAAGTTTTTATAACTCAAAACCAAAAATTGAAAATCACTTTTTGTGGTTTTCAAAATGTTTGTTTTGAAAACCATAAAAACAAGTTTTCAGTTTTTGGTTGAGTTGTAAAACTTGATTGAAAATTTTTAAAAACCAAAAATTGAAAACTCGCAACCACTCCGAACGACCCCTTATTTTTTCATTGGTTTTGGTTCTCTACTTTTTAAAATCACGCGAATTTTGTCCTTGTTATTTATATTCTATTAAGTAATGACGTAATAATATTTCTGCCAGATTTTATCATGTACTTTTCTTCGAATTTTAATGTAGTTTTAAAATTTAAAGAAAATTTTATTCACATTCTTAGATTTGTGAGAAATTTATTATAGATTGTTTTATAACAGGAAAGAATTTTTATAAAAGCATTTTTATGTAAAAAATTTGTGATTTTTTTAAATTTAACACAAATGACTTGTTTAGAGAAAAAAAATTACAAGAAATTTCTTGTGAATTTTTTATTCGAGGAAAAGTCATAGTAGATCTATGAAATTGACTTAACGGAGTACATTTGCACAAAAAGGACTAAGGACTCGTTTGGTACTTTGGTGGATATAATAAAAAATATGATATGATAATTTTATTTTATTCTATCACTTATCATGTGTTTGTTGTATCAATAAGATATAGGGCCAGTTTGTTTGTGCTTAAAAAAGTACTTTTTTAAATTATTTAAAAAAATTAATTTTATTTTAGAGATTCTTGTATAATCAGAAATAAATTTTCATGGCTACAATTATAAAAAAAACACTTTATTTGCTACAATAAATGTTTTTACATTGTTAAATAAAAGCTTTCACTTTGTTAAAAAGTTTTCTCTCTCTTTTATTTTAACTGTTTTTTCAAGAAGCAACTCTGAGTTGCTTCTTAAAAAAAATAGAAAACTGATTATTTTCTGATTTTGTTTCTTGAAAAAAGTTTAGACAAACATCTTAAAAATTTATATAATTTATTTTTTAAAAAAAGAAGTGATTCTTTTAAGAAATAATTTTAAACAAACGGACTCATAATAACTTTATCATGTGGCTTATCTTATCATTTAATTTTTATCCTAAGGGGGGAGCTAGATTAGAGAATGATAAGATAGGATAATTTTTCCCCATTTGTCCTCTCTTTCTCTCTCCTCTCTCTCTCCTTTCTCCCCTCTCCCCCTCTCTTGTTCCCCTCTCTCTCCTCCCCCTCTCCCTTCTCTCCCCTCCACTCCCCTCTCTCTGCCCTCTCCCTTCTCTTTCCTCTTTCTCCTATCTCCCCCCTCTCTCCGCTCCCTCTCTTTCTCTACTCCCCTCTCCTCTCTCCACTCTACTCCCCTCTCCTCTTTCCACTAATTCTCTCTCTCTCTCTCTCTCCTCTTTTATAATAATTTTGATATCATTTTTAATAATTTTATTTTTTTTTATTAAATTTAAATATTATTTTATAAATAAATAATTTTTATTCATGTATGCTTATTGAAAAATTAAAAATTAAAATTAATTTTAATTTAATTTTATAATAAGGGTAATTTTGTTATATCAATATTTTTATATCTTATCCTATCAATATTTGTCCATTTCAAACGTATAATAAGATAAAATAATGTTGTCTGTTTCTTATCCTGGTGTCCATCAAACATGATATGATACAAGCTTATCATGCTCTTGTCCTATCATGTTGCTATCCAACTCATTTATCCTATCATATCTCGTCCACCAAACGTGCCCTAAAAGTACATGATTTTAAAAAATGGAGGACCAAAATCAATAAAAAAATAAACGAGGAACCAAAAACTAAATTTCACTATATTTACTGGGATAAAAAAACATATTTAACCATTTATTCATCTACAACACATGTGGTTACCGGATACTAAACCTAGGGGTGTTTTAGAATTTCACTATTCATAACGTAAGCCAAGGATTCCTTAGTAAACCTAGGGGTGTTTTAAACTCTAACTTTATAATTATAAAAAACTAACGTTGAAGATTTAAAGAAAGTTGAAGTAATAATATTTTAGAGAAATAAAAAATACAAAGAAATAATAAAAAGTGATTGAAGTGCTTAATATAAAAATAAGAATTCAATCAAAATAGATTTCAACTCGGAAAAAATAAACCAAAGGATTAAATAAGTTTTTGGTCTCTCAAATTACACCTATTTTTGCATTTAGTCTCTCCCCACTATTTTTTATGGTTTGAATCCCTTATAAATTATCTATTAATATAATTAGTCCCTATGGTTAAATTAATCTGTTAAGTGATGATGTGGCCAGTTAAGTGCCACATCACACTAAACCACTTATGCAAATATATCCACATCAAAATTTTTTAGGGTCTTTCTCCAGCACCCCTTGTGGAGAAGGGGTTTTGGCACGTGTCCACTTTGGACCAATAGAAGCGTGTTTCATTTCTTAACTAGATCAGGTCTCAAATTTTCTAATTTTGCAACCTAGTCCCCCCTTCCTTGTTTTTTCTTTTTTCCTTTTCAATTAAACTTATTCCCAATTTAATTAAATATCATGTAATTAAAACCCTAAACCTGATACTCCTTATCATTTCAACATATCTGGAAATCAAAATGGGGTTCTCTTCCTCGCAATAAACCCAGGAACGCCATTTTTTTCCTGCTCGCGATAAAACCATAACACTAACCCTCGATTGAATCCTTCATCTTCTGATTTTGTTCGCTGCCTCTTCACCGTCCTCGTTCCCTTTTTTGTTCACAGCTTCTTCCTCGTCCTCGTCCCATTTTCTCGCTGCCTCTGCATCGCCCAGGTAAGTTATCTATACGGTTTTACTTTGATAGAAATTTTCGTTTTTTCAATGTTGTGTAATGTACCGTTTGAATGATGTAAATTTGATACTTGTTAGATTTCTGTTTTCGTTGTGTTGGCTAGGGTTTACGATGTTCAGTTTTGATTTCCCCTTTTTTGATTTCGTTGTGCTGCCTAGGGTTTACATTTGAAACCATGTTATCATTTCTCTCTTCGTGGCATTGGTTTGCAATTGGAACAAGCATTTCCACACGACTCCTGCTACAAATGGAGCTATTGGAAACTCAAATAAAATTCCAATTAAGGCATGAATATCAGTATGTCATATGTCATTTTTTAATCCCATTACACTCAATATCACGTTTTGATTTAATCTATCTGATATGTTGTTTTATTTCGAACTTGATCAATGCAATTTGAACCTGAATTAAACAATCGACATTGGCAATTTAATTTTTCTAATGTCATTACCTTGATCACAGACATAGGCACCTTCAATAATTCTACTTTGGTTGGGCCGCAGGTGCACTATGCACACTAAGTGTTCGACGAAAGTGAATGTTTAATGCTGGAATTCTTGACTGTCCATAGTTTGATGCTCTATTGTCATTCTTGATGAGTCATCCACGGGTTTTTTTTTTCAATTATCATATTTCTTAAACATCATGAAAATGCCTTTATCCATTTTAATTTTTTGTGTTGCAAAAAACACTCTTGGGCTCTTGTTTTAAATTTTAAACTTTTTAGTTCAATTGGTGTCTTGATATGTTATTACATCCCGGTTAACCACATGGTTAGAATTCAGTACTTGTTGCCTTCAATTTTGTTATCAAAATTCTGTTTCAAAGTAGTTTCTGCATAATTTATTTGTTCATCATGTATCGAGCCCGGTGAGCTTTGAAGTGAAGGCACATGTATCCAATCATGGGCCTTGCTTAGGCCTAGTAATTTACAACATAAAGCAACTGGACCTCTCATTTGAAACAAAAGAATGTCTGAAACTAGATATAGATAGCTATGTGAGAGATATTGCATATTTGCTTATGCTTGATGAACTGCAAAAGTATCAGCTGTCAGGTCTAACTTTTTATATTTCTAGGTATGGATCCCATTGCCAAAAGGTTCGTGTGGGATGTAATATCTAGAATCTCAACTAGACGAGGAAAGACTGTGGTGATTCTTACTACCCTTATATCATTTTTTCAGATTGTTTATGCAGATGTCAAATCCTTATATTCTTAGTAAATTTGGATTTTGATGAGTTCTGGCAAGTCAATTTGGATTTTGACAAGAGCTCAGGGAGATATTTTATCTTTAGTCTTTACAGTGGGATTTCCAAACCAGACTGAAATGGCAACTAAGTAAATTCTAGGGGTGAAACTCCATTACATACACTTATGCCCACATGTTAAACTTCAGCCCGCTTTGATAGTTAATCTCTCACTAATTAAATAAAAAGTTTTTAAATAGTTAATCTTTTATGTTTCTATACTATCTAATGTAACTTATTATGATAATATCATGTTATATAACATGTTGCACTTCAGCCTGCTTTGATCCTTTGTTAGGATGAGTTTGCAAAGTGCAAAGTGCAAAACCTTGTGACCCCTCTTAAAGAAAACTCGAACAAGTTCAATATTAAAGAAAGAATGAGAGATGAGGACTCGAATAAAAAAAGGTTTGAAAAATGCCATCTAGCTCCCCCTTCAGGTTCCTCTACATTTGTGTTCTACTGTTACTTACTTACCTTGTTGTTATTGGTGAAGCTTTCATGGCCCCATTTCTTGAACATGAGTAAGTGTTGGTGCTTTTTCCAGCTGGTGCCTTAACCATATCCTTTAATGAAGGGGTTTGTTGTATGGTGCAATATTTTGGTCCCATGTTAATCCAAAAATCATAATTCAGTTTAGATATCTAAATAATAATAATAAGGATTGACCAGCATTAGACCAATGTAAATAAAATGCACTATTGGATAGTTCACATAATTCCAGTCCCCAAATTGATAAGCCATAATAGTATTTTACAAGTCCTAAAACACAACATGCTTCAGTCCTAGACTCCTAGACCAAATTGTAAACACATCTCTATAAACACAAAGACAGACAATCCTAACCACATTTTCTTCATACGCAACTTGTTCATATCAAGTTCCAAATTATATCTTTAATCGTATACAACACAGGAGGGAGAAGACTTCAAATTTGCAGTGGGACTTGCTCTGTACTCTAACTTTCTGTGTGATCCAGAATTCCATATCTTATTCATATCTTATGATTTGAACTTAAATGACTCAAATTAGATTATATAATATGCTTAACAACTAGAATGTCTTCCAGAGCATAAAATTGGTAACTTAATTAGTAACATTTCTTATTCAATGATTTACCCTTAATTTTTTTTTTCATGTCCTGATTTTTCTGATTGTGTTTTCATGTCCTGATTTTGATGATAAGTACATACTCTGAAACATTGCTTGAATAACTTTTGCCAAATCACAGATCTGAATAATGCACAACTCTTAAAAGGCTTATACTTTAGACTATGGCGGCGCTCAATGATGCTTAAAGCCTACTTTCACCTAGGAAAGCTTGTAGAAGGTCTTTCTTTGCGGGAGCAACAAGAGGAAAAGGTGTCTGCTATGTAAATATCAAAGGATGTTGGCCACGGGGGGCACCATGCTTCTTTCTCTGCTTATTGGATATGACAGATCAAAATCACTTGTATTATTGTATGAAATTCATAGCAATACAAGGGCAACCCAGATCAAATCTCTTTGAACTATGTGTTGTTCCAACCAAATCCAAAAACCATTTTGCATTATGATAACATGTTGCATGCTCAAATTGATGCTGTTAGACAATGACTTTGCCTCGTCCCCTGCCACGTTGACGGGTTACTCTTCTGCCACCAGCCATCATTGATTTTCAGTTTTTGAAGAATTTGGTTCTGTAGGGTTTTTTGGAGATATCTTCTTGAATTGTGATGGGTCTTTGTACTTCCGGAATATGTACATATTGGAGTTATTTTACTAGAATTTAAACACAGCGATTGCATACCCCAATCCATTGGTAAGTGCAGCCGCATGATGAAAGGGGCGGAATCGAAGCGTTTCTAAGCTGTTAGTATGGATACCAAAGAGTCGCAGTGGCTGGATGGAGGTAGGTAGGTGGGGGTTGGAATTTGGAACGCTTCAAGAAATGGGTTGTGTTGCCCTAACTCTAACTTTTAACGTTTGTAAATTGTTTTGCTCTTTAGTTATTGAATTTCTGTTTTATTAAAGCAAAGTTATGTGTGCATGCTAATAATAAGGGGTTATAAATTATTAATTATGTAATAATGGGTCATGATATGTATTTAAATCATATTCAGTTTTGTTATTTAATTTAGTATAACTATTTTATTTTCAAATTTATTATTGTTACTATAATTATTTTTAAATTTAAAGTTTATTTTGATTTGATTTGATTCTAATTTTTAAATTTCAAAAAAGTGCTTTTACCGAGAAATGATTTCCCATATTTTTTCCTATTTCTCATGCTTTTATTTATATATTTTGAAAGTATAATTTGATTTGCTAAACATAGATTTATTTGAATATCCTCCATGGGGGCAATCCTGTTCGAGTCTGTTATAAAACCTATGTTTAAAAAAATTATTGGTACTATAACTAATTTTTTTACGGATACTATAATTAATTTATTGTTACTAGATCCACAATAATTGCTAAATGTAAATTTATGTTTCTAATTCAAACTCATTTAATGTTGATATGATATTAGTTTCAAATTTCAAATGATTTATTGATATAAATATTTGGTTATAATTTCTGATTATTTACTTAGAAATTGCACGGGGATGACCAAACGGTTTATTCACAATTTGGTTATAGTTTCTAATAATTTTAGAATAAAAATATATCACACATGGATGATTATTCTTTATGAAAAGAAAGATAATTAACTTTTAATTGATTATATAATTTCTGGATATATTTTCAAATAGAGTGATTTTGTTTTGACAATTATCATTTTTTAAGAAATATAATGAAGGAAGTAATGTGATAAGCATTTTAGAAAATTGAAAAAATGAAGAATAAAAAAATAAAAATAGTACGGTAATTTTGTAAAAAAGATTAAAAATAAAAGTTATGTAAAAATAATCTTACACAAATAATAAGAGAAAAAAGTCAGTGCAATAAATAATGAAATAAATAATTATATTTAATTATTCATAAATTGAGAAACAACTTAATAAACATTTGAGACAAATTTACTATATTTATAAGTTAACCTAAAAATAATAATTAAATATCAAACTATAAAAATTCGCTAAATACTATAACATTATAATCATTAATTACTAAACAAATTAAATTTATTAAAAAAAAATTATTCAATATGAAAATTATAAAGAATTAAGTAAATTTTGATAAAATAAAATGAATGACTTTTTAAAATTGAATTTTTAATTTATTGATAGTCTTTTTTAAAAAAATTATTATATTATTTTTAATACATATCACGAAGATAGATCTTTATATTAAATTTATTATTATTTAAAGGTTAATTAACTATATAGATGATAGTAGGTAAGTATAATGCACCTGAGGATAATTTTTTTTACATAAAATATATTAGCATTTAAATTTAAAATCATAGTTTTGTGTTGGATTTTTTTAATAGTTTTTAATCTTTTTGGGTTTTGTTATTTAGCTTATTTTTAATTATTTTAAATTTAAATTCTTTCCCTTAGTGAGTTACCTAATTCATAGTGTTTGGTGTATTGATTTTTGCCAACATTCTGTTATCATTTTTTGAATTTCCCTTATTTTAATATCTATTTGAATTTGAATTTCAAAATTGAAATGTTCCCGAACAAATTGTTTTTCTCCATCACTTCTTAACCTTTTCAATATTTTAATGTATTTTTTAATAGAAATTTCTTCTTTTATTCTCCTTTATGGTGCATTGATCTTTGTTCTCCTTCTTTCATCATTAATTGTATTCCACGTTTTTTTCATTAGAGATTTGAATTGATATCTTTTAATCAATTTTTATCCATTCCTATCTAAAGAATGAAAAAATAAATCATAATTTTTTTATTTTTTTAATTTAAATTCTTTCCCTTAGTGGATTATCTGATTCATGATTTGTGGTGTATTTGTTAACCTTTTGTCTTCATTAATTGAATTCCTCTTTTTTCAATATTGATTTGAAATTCAAATTTCAAATAATCCAGAAGATATTGCTTTTCTCCATTAGTTTTTAATCTTTTATGCATATATGATTATACAATTTTCATTTAATTCAGTCATTAAATGACTTTCCTCAGATTTCGAAATTCTTTTCGATTTAATTAAATTATTACATCATTGATATTTAATAATTATGTTTGAATGATTTTAGAGTAATTTTTCAATTGAGTTATAATTTATTTAATTAATGTTTTTTAATGAGTTATTACTTTTTCACTTAGATAATAGTACTTGACTTATACATAGTGTGCTATTTTGAGGAGTTTAAGCTGATTTTTTTTATTTTGCTTTTAGTAACAATAATTTGCTTCTTTTTTATACGCAGTGTGCTATTTTGAGAGGAGTCAATATGTACTCAACACCTCTTTATTATAACAACATATGATTGCCTTGGAGGAGAAGATTTGTTATTTATCTTTTCTGCTAGCAAGTTTTTTTATATGAGAGAAAAAATATTTGTTTAGTTGATGAGCATGGGTCCAAGTTTTTAGTCCAACTATTTTGATATTCTAAAAATAATTTATTTTATATGTGGTTTTAAGGAATTTTGTAAACAAAATAAATTGGGGGCAAGATCTCTAACTCAATTTCAAGCATATTTTGTTGATTGTTCTTTTATGTACACGTTTCAAAATAAAGGACGTCAATATTTACCTTTTATTTCATATTTAATAAATATATTATTTTTTCTATTATTTGGCCCTTCCTTTTGTACATTTGAAACTAATGTTTTTATTCTTTACATTCAAAATTGTCCTATATTATGAAATATATTTTTTATATGATTATTTTTTAATTTAAAAAATCTTTTTCAAAATTAGAATTTTGAAATTAGCATTCCCAACCAGCATGCATAATCAATTTAATGCACATTCCAAACTTGACTCTTTGTAAGGGTGTCACGTGACCAATACGGACGGTAAAGGGTTCATATCTATACCTAAGCTCTTCCACGCGTTTCTTGGAGAACTGAAGTCAATTATGACCGAACTGAACATGTGACTTTACCAAGTCGTCGAGGACACAGTGAGGGGCCTTGGTTTAATGTTTGGGTTTTTTTTTATCTAAATCCTATTTTTGGGGATTTTTATATCATATAAACAGTCAAAAATATTATATCATATCCCTGTTTAATCTGGGAACCTGATAGCATTTTTGGAGACTTGGCCTTTTGTAATTAGATGAAAGTACAATGTCGTGTCAGTGCAGTTGATATGACAGCACCTGAGCTGTAACATTTTGGTATTGTTCCAGCCACCTCTTGAAGGAAGGTTGTTGTGCTGGTTCCTTAATGGATTGTCTTGGTTTCATTTCTAATCCATTCGAATCCCAGTTACAGTGTGAATTGTATAGTCTTAGGCAACAAACTACTTATGGAAGTGAGAGTTTTCCAACCATATACATTAGATATATCATTTCTAGTAGTAGAGGAGACTGACTTGTATGTATGACGTTAGACTGGAGTAGCCATGGCAAATATAATCTCTTTCTCTCTCTCTTGTTTCTTTGGCTTGGCTTTCTTTTGTACATCCTTTTCAATGTATGATTTAACAAGCTTTTCAAATATGTTATGTTGCAAAGGCAAATTGTATTTGCCATGAACCCGGACCCGGACATGGAATAGGCGTGAAGAGCTAAGAGAGCTATAGCAAAAGCTAGCTTTTATACTTTGTTTAGTAAGAGGCCAGAAATGGAGAAGGAAGGAATAAAAATGGAGATAATTTATACGTTGTTTGGTATAAGAGAAATGAGAGTTTTTTTTTCTTAAGCTCTGTTTGCGAGTCAGAGTCCCATGGGAAAGGAAGGGGAGCCATGGGTTAATTGGAGTTCCTTCCCATGTTTGTGAGTTTTAAAAATGGAGGGGAAGATTTTTGGGGAAATTAAAAACCCTCCAAAAACCATGCTGAGCCTCATTTTTCGGTCCCCCCAGATTTTGGTGTTTTGAGGGGTAAGCCTACCGTAATAACACTTTTGCGCTTACCAATTTAAAAAAATTACATCCGTATTTTCTCTTCTCTCTCTCACTCTCTAGAAACTCTCTCGATGGTTTTGCGCGAAGAACCGTAATCTCTGCATCAAAAAGTTCAAACTCTGATCTCTTCATCAGACTCTCTCAAATCGAAGGTTCTTTCATCGTTGTTTCTTTCATCTCCGATTCTGATTTGGTTCATTCCCAATTTCATTTTCTCTGAGTTTGTTTCATTCATCTCCATTTCTTATCATGTCTTCTCTTATTCGTTGCAGATTCTTTTTTCCAATTTCTCCATTATCGGTTGGTATTTGAAGCACATTTGTTGCGAAAGCTAGGTTTCAGGTATGTTTACTTTTCTGAGAAACTGCATTTGTTTGTTTATTTCATGTTTTTTTTAAAGATGTATTGGTTTGTTTTTCTGATTTGGATATAAATCAAG
The DNA here is from genome assembly GCA_026901365.1 of Sesbania bispinosa. NCBI lineage: Eukaryota > Viridiplantae > Streptophyta > Magnoliopsida > Fabales > Fabaceae > Sesbania > Sesbania bispinosa. Next base: position 279,000 of record QLOH01000018.1, read on the forward strand.
ATACAATCTTGTTTAGGCATATAATCTGTAGCTTTAAATTTTGCAAAATTTTTGCTCTCTCTTTCAATTTTGTTTGGGCATGAAACATATAATTCGTAGCACCAAGTCCTGGAAGTTCTATGTAGCATATTCTTTGTGAATTTGGAAGACTAGGTTCTATAGCATATAATCCGTAGCACCAATCTTGTTTAATGTAGTTCTTTAGTACCTCTGATTCAAAGGTGGGTAATTTGATAGCTATAGGTTTTTTTCTGGACTGTGCATTCTGCAATATTCTCTCTGGTATGATTGAGGTTAAAGCAGACACCAATAGCTGGTTTCAGGCACTATGCTTTTAGTTATTCAGAAATGACAAAGTAGGCATAGTATTAATGTCAGCTAGGCTGCAGGGTCAGGGTATAAGCTATAGTTATATAAATCCAAAGGGACATAATTTATTAGCTCTCTGGATCCATAGGTTAAGGAATGAGGGAAAAGGGTTCTGGACCAACTGAGGGTGAGGTAAGTTGGGGAGTTGCAAAGTTGAGTTTGGCATATGCAGGTTACCACATTCTGTGGCACTTGAGAAATTTTGCTGCTGATGCTTGATGGTGTGTTGGGTTGGCTGAAACAAGTTGCAATCATGTTGTTTGTTCTTTCTTAAGAGTGTATCAGTATGTTTCTCAATTAAAAGCTTCTAAAAATTAGACTACTGAAAAGACCAATGCTTATCATTTGGATAAAAGAGAATAAAAGAGAAAACTAGCTTCTCATATTCGGATAGGGCTCAAATCTTAATGCTGCATGTACAAAAATCTTAGTTCAAACAATGAACATATCTATTAAATATCAAAAAGATGTCAGTCACAGATGCCTTGAAATCCATCTCACTCAATAATTCTTTTGCTGAACTTGTTTTGTTTGAATTTAGAGTTCAAAACTGTGTTAGTGTCACAAGTTTATGTCTTGTAGGAAAGTAGTTATTGTTAATGACAATCAGAAAATTCTTTAGTTATTGTTATTATTGTTTACATCTGCAATATACCAGTCACAACCACCGGGTAGCTCTAGTATAGTCAAGCCTGAAACTAATCCTCCTTCATAGACCTGAGGCTTTTTCTTCTGCTGCAACTCCACCAAGTTTTCTTGGTTCACTTTTGTTCAGCAGTCTGCCCTGTTGTGTTAGCAGCATCATGAGCCTTGTCTGCAGTTATGCTTGTTATAAGCGTTATGATATGTGTGTAGTGTGTTTCCTGGCCAAAACTCTCATCTCATAAACTGAAAATGAAAAAAAATCTTTTTGAATAATTCTTGCCAATTTAGAGGTAATCATGGTAAGGCCTCTTGATGAAATATAGTCAAGCCTGAAACTAACCCTACCAGCATTGGAGAGCATCAACTTTAGAGAGTATCTTCCATCCCATTGTAGAGGCAATTAAGTCCACCTATCTTTGACCTGACTGATCTGGTTGTTGCAGCTCCCATCAAAGGAGCTACAACTAGCTTCACCCCCAAACATGCATAAAACCACTGTTAACTTGGTAATTCTGAATAGGGCCAAAGAGACTTTCTTGTGCTTGAAAATTGGAATTAGCAGGAGTAGAAGAATTGCCACTCAAAAGACTAGAGGAGTACGAAATAGACTCAGAGCCTGTGAAAGACACATGAGGGTGGTAGTAAGAGTTGTGGGTTGTGGCTGTCCCTGAATGATAATGTTTAAGTTGATGAGGAGGATGAAGTTGGTGTTGAATTTTGAGTGGCAATTTAAATTTTGAGACACATTTTTATATGTTTATGAGTTAATTAGTTCCTGCTTAGACTCATTTTTTTTAATTAATTTTAAATGTTTACAAGTGCTTGTTGGAAGTGCCTACTACTTTCTATGACTGAACTAGCATTATAAAAACAAAGCATTGCAGACTTCATGCGTATTATTACAACCCCCAGAGTCTTAACAGCCATAGGATACTGATGTAGATCACTGAACACAACTCTTTTTTTCCTAATTGCTTTTTAAATCATGCATAACCCCTTTACTCAATACTGACACTTGTTTCAATTTTTTGCTATCTGTCAAGATTCAATTACTTGTTATTTTCTACAATTTCTTCTGTTTATTTATTACTTGGTATAGTTCTGTCTTTTTATTTGCTATCACTCAGTTGGTTTTGTTTTGTTCTCTGTATAGCATTCCTATAGCTTGGCCTATATAATTATATATCTAATAAGTTCCTATAGCATTCCTATAAGTTCGCAGGTTGTAACTTGTAACCCAAATTTCCTATAAGTGTCACTTTAAGAACACTGCCATACCTCTCATATATTATCCCAAATTTCTTCCTAAGCCACGTTCGAAATCCATCTAGGAACACTGCCATCTGCAGGAGGGGAATTTGGCCTAAATGAACACTGCCATTTGCAGCTCAACAACTTTACATGAAATCAAACACTGTTTGCTTCTGCTCTCTGCCTTTCCTACATATGGGTGGTATAAATACTTGAATCCTATAACTTAGACTGCACGAGTGGTACATGATGATATATTTGTATCTGTATATGTATCATGTATGTACAATTTAACATTATTGTTTCAACAATAATGGTGTAGTACTATAGTATCAATCTTTATGGTGTCTTGGCTAGCTAGTTTCAGATACTCCAATGTACGTGTTAGAAAAAGACCTGTAAGATTTTCTCTCCATAAGATAAGATTTGGTCTCCATCCGATTCCATGCTCTGCAATATCAATTACTAGTATCTCCCTATTCTTAGAATAATGGAATTAGTAGCTCAACTTTTAATTATATTAGCCTATTCTTTCATCTTGGTAGTTGATGAATTAGTTTTTACTATTAGTAGCTCAACTTTTAATTATATTTATGCGAGGACGAAGCTAAGAATAGTATTCTAGAAAACCAAGTAGAACTTTGCACATGCTAGGACTTTGGCCAATAATTAGCCTTATTAAATGATGATCACACTTGATTAGAGAATATTCCTCACCGGATTTCATATTGTCTTTTGTGTGCTCATCACGTCCTTTTGATAGATATATTGTCTATCTATGAATATTATTGCTTGCTTGCTTACTCTGGTCTGTTACAAAATGTATTGGTTGCATGGTCATTTGTTAATTAGAGATGTTGCAGTGAGATGGAGGAGTTCACTTTGCATGGTCATTTATTAATTTTCAGTCTTTTGTTTTTTTCTCTTGTAGGCGTAACATGATTAATAGGTAAATATTCATTGTGTTAATTGCTTGTTGATGACTAGAAGTACATATAGTAATATTATTCTGATTGCATATTATCCGGTATAGCATGATTAATAGGTAATTACATGTACTAGAAGTACGTGTAGTAATGTTATTCTGATTGCATATTATCCCATATACATGAGTTTTATACTGTATTTATTTTTTATTGAGTTACCATTAATATTCACTTATTTCATTTATTTTTATGTTGCAGGTATTAAAGAAAGATTACACAATTTCTCCACAATTCAAATGTTATTTTTGAACATGTTACAAGGATAATGATCGTAGAAAAATCTATTTCTCTTGTCTTGAATTTTTTTTTCTAGCTTGTTTTATCTAAAAGATTTTAACAATATAAGGGATGCACTTATGTTAAAATAATATTTTAATTCATGGCATTTATTTCTGTAATTGGATAATAGTATATTGTATTTGAACATTTTAAATATATAAGAGTTGTTAATTTGAGTTTTTATCTATGATATTTATCAATTGAATATAATTTAATTGATATTTGCTATTACTCATAAAAACATTGAATTTATATTAAAATTTATTGTATGTAATAAATTCAAATTCTAGTAATATTTTTTAAACTTATTATAAAATTAAAGTTAAATTATTTGTAAGTTTATATAAGTTTATTAAATTAAAAACCAAGTCTAAATATATTTTCATTATAAAAACCAAGTTTATATTGGACTATGGTGGAAAATATTTTTTTACCAAATTAAATTATAAGTTTGTTTGTAATACATATTATATTTTTATAAAAATCTATTTTTTATTTGATAAAAAAAATTCAGTAAATAATATGTAGAAAAAAATTAAAAAGGCATTATGGTTTGTTATTTTTTAGTAAATAATAAAATTAAAAAAAATCATTTAAATATTCATAAAAAATATAAAACTTGGTAAGGTAAAAAAATAGCACTCAAAGCAAAACTATTTATATATATCATGTTTGTTGTGCATTTAATGGCAAGGATAAAATTGTCTTTTTTATCTTGTTTAACCTCCATTTCCCTCTCCTTCCCAAATTATAGCTCCCAAACAAGGGGTGGGATTTTCCTCCCTCCCTCCTTTCCTCCCCTTCCCTTTCCTCCTAAATCCTTCATTTTCCCTCCCACTAAACCCACAAACAAAGCATTAGAATAACTAATATGAGGGTTAGTGTTTCATTGAGTATGTTATTAGACTTACACCATGTGATAGCATGATGTAAGTCTAATAATATAAGATATATGTTAACAATATAATTTTAATTATTACATTTTATAAGATATATGTTATAATATATTTAAGTCCATTCAACTACGATCCAACTAAAGTTCTGGTATCAAATCATTGATTGTCACTTGTGCTCTCCTAAATCAAATTCAAAACCTGCCAAAATCCAATGGTTGATGATGCCAAGCTTCTGACCTGAAGTAATAAACGACATTCTTGGTCAGCTTTCAGTGGTTAGAGCTAGTTTTCTATGGAAACTTGGTCATACCTTATCCACACACCTATTTTCTGATTTTGATAAGCCACCACAAAATCCAAGCAAAACCCAACAGAAGAAAAGCCTAAAGCAGAATAAAAATAATAAAACAAAATCTGAGCATAGATAGTTAGCATCAGTCATCAGACCACAAAAAAGTAAAAAAATGTCTGTGACATCTTCAATCCCATGCATCAAAATCCCAACATGTTCCTCTTCTCCATCTTGTACTTCTTCATCAACAACATCGTCATCCTATTCTTTTAGGTTCTCTTCTTCCAAGCCTCACAGTGTCACTATAAGGAATTCTCAGGCTGAAGGGCCCCTGAGAAGACCAGTGACTCCTCCATTGAGAGAACCACCATCACCTAATGCTCCTCAGCCCCTGAAGCCACCATCCCCTACGGTGGTGCCTCCCCCACAGAAGCCAAGTGCTTTTGTTGGGGATGATAAGAATGTGGTTACATTTGAGTTTCAGAGGCAAAAGGCTAAGGAGTTGCAGGAATACTTCAAACAGAAGAAGCTTGAAGAAGCAGATCAGGGTCCTTTGTTTGGTTTCATTGGAAAAAATGAGATTAACAATGGAAGGTAAAATCTTTTGCTATGCTATTGGAACACAATAAAATTGGGGCTATCTCTATATGTGGGTTTATGTTAATTGCATTTCTTTTTGATGGGTACAACTGGTTAATTGTGACCTGCTATTAGGTTAATGTGCTAACTATCAGAGTATCAGACTATTGGTGAACCTTGAAGTTGTCTCAGTTGTGAACAATATAGGCCAGGAAATTTCAAGGGATGTTGCTTCCAATTCATTACATTTGTGGTCTTTCCCCCTAAACTTCAAGGGGTATTATTGCAAACGAATATTTTATAATTATCTTGGTCTACTTTAATTGCATGAGGGCATGTGAAATTGAGCCTTTTTAGTGAAGCTTTGATGAACTACTAATCAAGGTTCAGGAAATCCAATATATTGCTCTGCAAAAGCTTTTCTCCTGTTTAATGATTAGATAGTAGTTATCAAAGACTGGTTGGAAGCAATAACAATTACATATTCAGATGCTGAAATTTTCTGCTTATGATTTACAATCCTTACTTTTTTGACAATTATATAGGGATGAAGACTAACCATCAGTGAATTAAGCGAAGAGAAATTAAGAGAACCAATCTTTTTGACATCTTAAAGATGCTCCAAAGGGAATTTAATTTTGTGTCTTGATCATTCTCATTCTCCTTTTGAAAGAGACTTTTTATGCATATTTACAAAGATTTTTCCATTTTTTCAACCTCTCTTGGTGTTCTCGCACCTTGGAGAGTAAGGATTTAGCCATTTGTGGATGGTGAAGAGAACATAAGTAGCCAAATTTTTGGTTTTAGAGAATGATGGCTTGAGTTGGAGGGTAGCAGTCAAAATTTTAGATAGAAATGGTTGTGAAGTAGATGTGCTCTAAGGTGAAAGAGATGAGAAAGATGAAGTGATTGGCTTATGTGAGTTTCCCTTGTAAAATGGGTCTCAAGCTGAGTATTAGGTGGTGTTATTTGTGGGTTGGTAATGGTAGAGAAATTACTTGTTTGAGTGGTGATCAGGAACATGAAAGAAAATCTACTGGGACTGAAACATATGGCATTCTTGGCATATAGTATCTGGCTTATGGCTTTTGTGTGTTATGGAATGATTTTGAAAGGGTAGTTATGGAATGATTTTGTCATGCAGTCCAAGAGACAAGATGAGATTTTGACAAGGACATGTCTTTTGGGTAGGGGTCAACCAATGAAGAGTAGTGTGTGCCAGTCGTGAAAGGTGATAATGACTGATCAAGGAAGGATGGGGAAGGGAGGGAGATGCTACATGCTTGCCTCAAGTTGGAGGGAGCCTTGAGGTTAATTATACTTGATTCTTCATGAAACTTCTCTTTAAGGTTTTGAAGTCTTGAGCATTCCTCACCTAAGAGCCCACCAATCCATGGAATGCATAGTCTTTTAAGGTCAAGGAAACTTTGCTTCCTTTGTAAAGGACAAGTTGGTGTCCTAAACCAATGTATATCTTCAAAGTTTGAATGCTTTGGACTGTTAGTTTATATCTTCAAAGTAGTGTCTCATCCTTGTGTAAGCATCTTTCTTGGTCTACAGATGCTTATGCAGATAAAATCCATATAGAAAACAGAGATAATCCAACTTAAGACTTTTTGGATTGCTGTAAATCCAAGTAATAAGAGAAATATATGTGTGTGGAATTTATGGAATTCTTTCTATCCCCCTTCTTGTATTTTACAATTCTGTCATTCCCTTTCCATTTAAAATGATTATGCGAACAGTCTTAACTGATAATATGGAGTTTTGTTCAATAATATTGTCTAAGATTTTTATCACAATCTATTGGAAATATGAAGTTTTATTCAAGATGAAAACGAACAGAGTTGAAGCCTTTTCATTGAGTTGAAACTTGAAACCTAGGCAGCTAAAGTTTAAAGAAGCATCTTCTAAGCTTCTTAAAATTGTCATTCTATTTATTGAATACCTGTTACACTAATCTGCATTGTTATGCAAGTTCTGCTGTATTTGATTTATTAATATGTATCTTTGTTTTGTGCAGATGGGCAATGTTTGGTTTTGCTGTAGGGTTGCTAACAGAGTATGCAACAGGCTCAGACTTTGTTGATCAAGTAAAGATCCTTCTCTCGAATTTTGGGATAATAGATTTGGAATGAATACCTGAATATAAAATACTGTCAATAGTTTCTTGTTCCCCTCCTTGGTGTAAACAATGTTGAGTAATTTTGTTTTGTCTTTATTTATAGCAAACAAGCATTCTCTTCACATTCATGAAATAATAATGTGATTTTCCTTTTCATTATGCTGAACTTGCTAGAGAGAATGGATTCATTGTAAGTGTATTATAATTTACAGTTAAGACATCAGATGTCAGATCAAATATGTGAGATTGCCATAATGTAAGCAACAATCATACAACTATTCTCTCACGGTATATTTACGAGCTGTTGACTTTTTGGAGGGAAAAAGAGGAAAGGGGAGGGCTTATTGGAAGTTCTTCCTCTATGTTTGGGAGTTTGATTTTCTAAAGTCTATCTTACAAAGTATTCCTCTCCTCTTCTCCCCTTCCTAGCACTACTGCGAGGATGCTTGTTGCAGGGGTCTAGGCATGTGATTAAGGGGATTTTGAGGATGCTTGTTGCAGGGGTATGTTCAAAAAAATTATTGAATCACATTATGGGTCTTATATGCGGTGAAGCATATTTTGATGCTTCACTAGTGTAGCAATAAATATAATCATTAGGTATATTGTTATTTGATTAAATGGCTCAGATGCATTATAGATTATCTATAATAGCGGTGAACTAAAATTTACAATAGCAGACACTTTTTTTATAGCTCCCAATTAGGAAAGAAAATTTTGTTATGATCCTTGAGAATATTAGTTAGAATGAAAATTGTTTTCATCACTCAAAAATAAGAATCTTGCCTGCACCATTAACACCTTCAACTGCCACGTCTAGTGACCAAGCTTAAGGACATCTTCCATCTACAAGAAATACAGGTGAAGTTAGTATAAAAAAAGTTTAAAAGTATAGAAAAAATAAAAAATATAAAAATATACCAATAAAAAGGGAGGGTAAATACAAATATCAATTCAAGAATAAAATACCATACACAAAGGTGTGCCAACACAACATAGAATTGATATTTGATTAAGGAGTACCTATACCTAACAGACTTCCTCTAACATAAAAGGACAAGATGAGATATTATCTCTAGAAGCAGATTTGGGTTAGTGCGTGCCCACACCCAGTGACCACATATTAGAATCTCCAATGTGAAAGTTTTTCCAGAAATGGAGTTAGGCATGGCCACTAACCACGCCTAGGGACATCTTCTATCTCTAAGGAACACTAGTAATGTTAGAGTAAAAAAACATTAAAAAATATAAAAAAAAAAGAAAAAAATTATATAAATACACCAAAAAAGAGTGAGTGTAAATAGAATATCAATTCATAAATAAAGTTATCATACAGAAAGACATGTCCAAACAACTCATAAGTGATTTTTGATTAAGGCGTGGCTATGCCTAATAGAAGGACTTCTTCTATCTTAAAATGATATTGATGAGAAATTATTTCTAGAAGCGAAGTCATAGAGCACATTAAAAAATCCCCAATATGAAAGTTTTTCTAGAAGTGAAGGCAGAAATGACCACACCTAAGAACATATTCTATCTCCAAGAAATAATGGTGAGGTTAGGCAATAAAAAATTTAAAAGATAAAATAATATAGAAAAATAAAAAATTTATAAAAATACACGGGAAAAAAGGAAGGGTAAATACAATACTAATTAATAAATAAAATACCATAAAAAAAGGTTACCATAGAGTTGACAAAATGGGTCAGGCTCATCAGGTAAGACTAAACCTACCCGTTAAAATGTAGGGTTTTGACATAAATTTAAGAGTCCAAATGGAACTTGAGTTTTTTTAGCTTGACCCGCTATAGCCTGTGGCATGCAACAGGGATGAATAGACCATTTTACCACCTCTAGTCTACCCACACAACATAGAAGTGATGTTTGGTTAAGGCCCATGCATAATAAAAGAACTTCTTTTAACTTAAATAAAAATGATATGATGAGGAATTACATTTTTGGCTTCCCGAAATGCATCAATTTCACACGCATCAATTAATTTATTCACAAATCCAACATTCCGTCAAGTAGCTAGGCAACACCCACTTATGCAAGTTTCCATGTAGGTAATTACATGCTACTTAACATTATCAGAAGGGTCAAATTCAAGTTTAAATCTCTCAATTTAATTATTTGTGACGTTGCAAATATGATTTTATATATCACATCCTAAACCAAAAACACTGTAACTTGTATCACGTCAAGTATATTACACTTTGTTAACGATCGCTAACTTAAAAGAATGAAATGTCAAGATAAAAGAATGGATCTAGCAAACTAGATTGTAGACCCGTGTATTGCATAGATAATTTTATTATTAACTTTTGTTTGTTATATAAATTAAATCTTCCATAACAAATAATTGTATAAATGAACTTACAGATAGATAATTCAATATGATATTTGTAGTTTTATCATAGATTATGTTTATTGGACTTCACCGTAAGAAGTTAGAAATTTAATATTGATCGTCTTTGATATATAATTTACTTAGGATTATTAATATGGTAGATAATCAATTTTGGACTTAAGAATTTGTTAATGTGGTTTAATATTAGAGAATTTACAAGTTGACATGTAACTCTACGTCTCACACTTAAGCTTTTATATATTATTCGATTAAATTAGATATGAACCCATGTATTGCGTGGGTATCATATAAAAAATAGGGGTATCACTAAGATTTTTTCTCCTTTTTCTTTTCCCCTCTCTCTCCCTTTTCTTTCTTATATTTCTCTCTCTCCCCTTTCTCACTCCTCTTTTACTCTTTCCATCTAAAAATTTAATTTTATTGTACACTGAAAAAAAGCCCCCCAATTAATATAACTCAGTTTCATTTTTTCACTGCAATCACAGAATTAAAATTACTAAAAAGTTATTTACTTTACTATCTAACAAATACTACAATAATAATTATTTAAAAAATCAACTTTTTCAATAATCTGATAATAAATAATTAATGTAAAATTAAGCCATGCCCCAATTAAGTCAAAGTAAGTAAGTAACGGTGAATTCCGGCCAATTTTATTAAAATAGTCAACTAAAAATATAAAAATCCGAGTTTAAGGTTCTCTATACTTTTCAATTAAAAAATATATTAAAATAATTTATATTTTAATAATTATATTTTTTAAAAACAAATCTCAAAAATCTATTTTAGTAAAAAGTAATAATTTTTTAAGAATAAAATAACAAAACTGTGTCATATATATATATATATATATATATATATATTATAAAGCTTACAAGTTACTAATAACCCAATCTCTTAATAATCACAAAAAATCGTGTGTAGTTAGCTAATACAAGCAACGTGAAATTCACTTTCAATAAACATATTTCCAAGTCTTAAATATGGGTTACGCTTTGCAGAAATATAATTCCTTGCATTGCTATCCAGCTAGCGGAGAAAAATCAATAGATTTTCTGTGGAATCAAACTTAGGAAGCTGTGATGCAACCGATAAAAATCCACTGGACTTACAGAAATAGCACAACGCATTAAGTGAGAATCCAGTGGTTTTACAACACAAAATGGATGGATTGGGAACCGTCCATCAATTTAAACAATCCAATCCATACGATCCGCGTTTTTTTTTTTTTTTTTTTACACTGGATGGATTGAACTGGATTTTTATATAGATGGATAGGTTGAATAATAGACAATTGGATTAATTTGTCACCCCTAGCAAAAAAGTAGAGTTGGTAAAATGGGCTACCCGACTGGGTCGGCCTGTAAAAATGTAGGGCTCTGACACTTATTTTAGAAGCCCGAATAACTTCCAGACTTTTAGTCCGATCCGATAAAACCCGTTACCCACAAAAACCTATGAAGGGCCGGGTAGCCCGCAAAAAAATAGGGTTTGGGCACCTATTTTAGAATCCCGAATAACTTCCGGGCTTTTTAGCCCAGCCTGATAAAGCCCGCTACTTGCATCGAGGCGGATCGGGTAGCCCGAATTGACAACTATAGTAAAAAGACACTAATTAATGTTTCCTTTAAATAAAAAAAATAACTAACATGTCATTATTATATGATTGCTCAAAATAACATTTATATTCTTATAAAATTCATTATAATAATGGAGAATATAAAAGATCATATGTTTAATATAGTAAGTGTAGAAAAAATTCACGTTAAAAAAGAAAACGTATACAAAAAATAAAGAAGAGTAATTACAAAAAAAAAGTAGAAAGTAAAGTTATAAGTCTATCAAATAGTTTAAAAAATATTATTATTTTTTATTTTATATTTGAATTTGGTTCTATGCAACACATCATTTTTTTTTTATAAAATTACTTTTATTAAATTGAAACTATGGCAAAAATCATAGTTTTGTTAATAATTTGGATTTAAGGACTTTTTTAATTTAATGCAGATTGGATTTATGGATTATGAAAATAAGGAATGTTTTCTATTAGGAAAAAGATTAGCATAAAGTTAAAGATTTTTCATTTACTTATCACGTTTTGTTCTTAATTCTATTTAATTATTTCATTTATTTTTTATTATCATTTTAATGTAATAATATTAAAAGGAGTTAGAAAGACAATGAATGAGATAAACATTATAGTTTAATGTTCTAATGAAAAGTAATTAAGAGTATTAAGAAGAGTTGAAATGTGGTAATACAACTATTTTAAGAGAAGTTGAAATGATAATGAAGAAGAAGTTTAGAATGTGTAAATTAATTTGGTGATGTAACTCAAAACTAAGAAAAAAATACAAGGTGGCAATTTTAATAACAAGCACTTCAGCTTTAATATATATATATATATATATATATAATGTATAAATGGATAGATATTTAATAGATTAACACGATTAAAATATCCTAATTTAAATTTTACATATAAACACTTTTAGGGGAAAAAAACAATACATGTTGCCAATTTCAATGAGTAAATTAGGGATGACAGAAAAACCCGCACAACGGATACATGTGGATATACCTGTAATGGGTACCCACATATTCATTAAATGAGTGAGGACAGATATTATATTATCCATCTGCGATTATCCGTATATTCATTAAAATATATTTTCTATTAAATATATTAAAATATTAAAATTTTTTATTATTTTATGATGGTGTTAAAATTATTTTTTATTATTTTATAATGATATTTATTATATTAACACGTAATGATATATTATATAATGTTAATTTATATTATATAATATTATGATATATTATATGACATTTTTTTTCTTTTTATAAATTTTAAATTTTTAAATATTAATGGGTACTTGTGGATACTCACTACCCGCCCTGTTGATATCCCTAGACTAAATTTTATATTAATTCATTTTTGTATCATTAAATACTTTTTCAAATAAATTATATAAAGTTGAAAATTCTATTGATAATATAGGATTTGGTCCTGTTTCAGAAAACTCAAGTTAGACGTGATCCGAGTTTTGGTAAGAAGATGAAATTATTTTCTGAACGAGCCAAAAATGTACCTCTTGGCTCATTTCCATTCCACCCTTAGAAAGGCCTCAAATATCTAAAAATACGATATATAAAGAAAGAGTTGATTGTTAAAATTCAAGTAAGGGAGAAAATTAAACCATATAAATAAGGAATTTAAATTTAAATATCTCAAATCTTTTTTTGGATAATAGCTAGAGGGTAAAACATATTATATATATCATCCAAAAGAAAAGAACGATAGATATATAAGAAAGAACGAAGTTTAGTACTAACTATCAATTCTTAGGTACATACCAACCCTTGCTTGTTTGTTACATATATAATATATAATATATAGCATGCTACTTTGCTCATACCCTTACACAAGATCAACCAAGAAACCCTTCATGACATTTTGATTGCAGAAATACATGTTGCACCCATTGATTTTTTTTTTTTTCTTTTTCCCATCAAACAAATATCCTATCTGATTAAAACACCTCTGAAGACAAATTGTATACAATTTTTTCATTTAATTTTCCTTTAAAGGAAAGTTTTTTTTTTTTTTTTCATTTAATTTCATACCTTATAAGCTGGGATATTTGGTGATAGACTCATAGTTCACATACCATTGTGAATATCACCAAACTTGTTCTTGATCCACTTGAAGCCGTTTCGTACACTTGATTTAAGCTTTGTCTCCACACTCAACACATTATAAGCCTTGATTCTCTTCTTCCTCTTAAGCTCTGCATCATTTGCTGCACAAAACCCACTTCCCTGCTGGCATGGCCCGTTAAAATTATATGATGAGTTTGATCGTTCTGTGGACCCAAATTCAGAGTAAGAGCAAGAGTATTTAGGGAATGGCTTGCTTTTCTCCATAGCAAAACCACCTGATTTCACAAAGAAGCCCTCTAGTTTGTTATTCAGTGCATGAAACAGGAAATATATATATATATATATATATATTTGTATTGTTATTACAATTACAATACAATGAGCAAAAATGGGACAAGCTGGATATGGGTTTTAGAGGAAGGGGCTACATCATGATCCACTGTGGTGACACCCATGTGTGATGTTGGATAGCTGCTGTGGGAATCATGAGGGTCATTGGTAGTGATGGAGATGTGGGACCTACTTGTAGGGAAGAAGATGCTACCATCTACTAGTGATGACACAAAATGGATTCACATGTTAGTGCAGGGGACCCAGACCCACCCTTTTTGGTTTTTAATAGAAGATGCACTAGGCTTTGCTTTCAACTTCATTTGCAAATTTTAGGAAAATGATTCATAGACACTTAAAGGTTGAATACCCAGAAAAAGATAAGAAAAAGTTACTAATAGAAGAGTAATAAGTAATGAATATGATAGGTAATATCATGTAATTAAAAGAGATAAGGAATGTTAAATAGGTGTTAATATAATTAGGTGTCTATATATCATAGTTGCAAATTTTATTACATGCACATATATGTGGTTTTTGTCATGGGAATTTGTAGTGTCCCAACCACTTCTGTTTGAAATGCAAAACAGAGTCATTTTCCACTTCATGTCAAATTTGGTGGCTCAGTGCTCTGTGGGCCTTGGATTTTCATGCATATCTCGTTTCCACTTATTTAAGGTATTATGGCAGAAATTATCCTATGCATTTTTTATTTGCTGCAGATAATTCACCAAATTGGTAAGATTATGAGTTTTAAATATGGGACAAATACCAATTGTGCTCTGCATTTAGTTCTTAGCGTACGTTTGGATGCGCGTAATCCATAGCAAAACGTGATTCGAAGCTTTTTCTATTTGTATATCTGACCTCCGTGTGTATCTGACCTCATAAAAATTTTGTAACAAATAATTGAAAAAGTCTTCAGGTTTGTCTAGATCTTGCTCAAATCCAACAATTTCAATAATAAAAATTAATAAAATAATACCTTAGGAAAAAGCGTAATTAGTCTCTGTATAAACCTAAATTTTTAATGATACTGAAGAATATAAAATTCAAAATGAAGACTTTTGTTGGATACATGTGGACCCATGTGTACGGCAGCAAGAGTAACAGTGCAACTGGCTTAATCCTGTAGACTCCAAAATGTTTAGTTTCTATAATGGGTCGGTAGCTCGGTTTGATCAATTATTATACGAATCTTCGCAAAGTTGTTAATTTTTAAAAAGGATGGAGTGAGAAAAATGCAAGTGGAGAAGAGAAGAACTTTGTAAGCTCTGTGCTCCATCTGCTCATGCCCTTATCTGTGAATAATTGAATATGCTTTGGGTTTTTTAATATGGAAGCATCTTGTTGCGATGCAAAATAAATAAATAAATGAGAGTCATTATCAATTTTATTAAAAATAAGAAAAATTAAAAATTCTGAAAAATCAAATTTGGGAATGAATTACGTTTAGAAATGGATGGAGACTAAATCCTACAACATAATATAATATGTTCTACACTTACAAGTCCGTCTAAAAATGATTATTCTTAAATTGATTGTGTAAATTAAATAAATTTTTTTACCCTTATTTCACAAATAAGATAAAGAAATAATTAAACAAAAATGAATAAAACAAAAATTTAGAAACAAAATTGACTTGTTAGGTAAGATCCGCTCTTACGTATTCTATGGTATAATAGATAATTCAAAATTCACATAATTCTTCTACAAAATAATTGTGAGTTGATTAATTTTTTTTTATTTTTTTTCGATTCTAACAATTTAAATCAAACTAATTAAAAAAATATTTATTTCTTCATTTTCAGATTTTTATTTCTAATCAAGACACTTAGTTTTCTTCTTCTTTTTAAACATAGAAAGGAATCACATTTTCTGGATGATATTGCAATTGGGTTGAGATCGACACATAATTTTTAAATTAAGTCAAAATAAAATTAGCATTAGCCCCCTATGAGAGAGTGATAACATCATAACTAATACCAACGTGGTGTCAGCTCTTAGTGTAGGAATGACGACATCTCAAATTAAATGAATGCAAACATCGTGTAGCCCTCAGTAATAAAAGGGTCAATCCTTGTCAGAGGTTATTAAATAAAATTAAGAAATCATTTCTGTTAGGCTCAAAGTGGGTGGCAGGGAATAATTTTAAATTTTTAAGATAGAAAAATATGGTTAAACTTCATTTTAAACTATGATCGTTTATGTTCAAAAACTTAATTTTAAGACAAAAATTTATGAGTTTTTCATATATGATCCTCTTCCTCTTCCTCTTCCTTTTCCTTTTCCTTTTTTTCATATGTTATTCATTCTTTTATTTTTGGAAATTTTGAGGTATAGATAACAAACCACAAAAATCAATATCTCCAATACACAAACACTTTAGTGAATCTTGCACTTAATGCCTTAGCGGCACATTACCCTTAATATTCGCCAATCCAGACTACTCACCTTACTACCATTGGCTACATCCCTACTTTGCACCCATACTTTCAAGAGGTTCATGGTTTATTTAAAAATTTTTAGGATTTTGTATTCCTCATATTTATAATTTAATTATATTAGTTATTTAACTAGAATCTTTTTCTAATTAAAAAAATAAAATCCCACCTATGAATCCTCTTGATTTGACAACATCTGAATCCTCATGAAATCATATAGCACAATCCATTTTAATTGACAAAAAAATTATTAATGATAGACTTCCTTTAATATTCTTGATAAAAATATACTCTCTTGATTGGTAAAAAATAGATGATTTATACATTAATGTTATTTTAATGCAATAATATTCACGAGTAATGTCTGTGTTTTTTTTCATTGTTATAAAAATGTTGTATAAATTATATGTATGACCACACTAAAAAAATCGTGGTTTAAACATATAGTTACATCACTGACAAAAAAAAACATATAACTACATGAATAAAACCGTTATCTAAAACCTAAAACAAAAACTATGATATGAAAATGCTCATGAAAACTATAGTCTATTCTATTAGTTTAGGTCATGTTTTTACAAAAGTATGGTCAAAGGTGAAAAACTTTGATCTATGGAAATATGTCACAATCTAATATAGGACGGCTGAAAAGAGTGGTCTGAATCTTTAGGCCACGATTTTTAGCCATGTCCGAAAATTAAAAATGTTATAGTGTTTTCAATTTTAAATTTGTTAATTTTTTTCTATAAATAAATAAAATAATTCTGTGAAAATTGGATAGTGACACATCTTATCAGTTTGCAGCTCGAGAACAAGGAAAAACTTGTTTACCTTATGCAAGGAGATACTATAAGGGGTCTTGCTCATTCTTGATTACCATCATGTATCCATTGGACAACCTAACCATTACTAAGAATAAAGAGAAAATGAGAGAATTTTTTTAATGTTAATAGGTTTTCAAATTCCACTTTTTTTTTTCACACTCATACCATTACACTCTCATTTGCATTAATTTTTTTTTATATCTCTTTCTTTCACATGACATCAATTATCACATTTTTTATTTTCTCTTTATTTTAATATTTTTTATTTCTCTTTTCTACACTTTATACACTCAATTTTTTAGTGTGAATTTTTTTTCCCTTTCAAACTAGGTTGTTTAATTTACACAAATTTCTGTATATAAAAAAACCGTTTATTTTGGTAAAATGAAAAGGTAAAGGAGGAAGTACGGGCACATGTTGGCGAACTTACAAGCATAGGTGTAGATTACTCTTACATAATGTGATTAATTTGCTTTTGAGAAAGAGGGAAGAATTCATGGCGAATGTTGACTTTGTAAAATCTGTCTCACGATTTTTTTAAATTAGACGAATGATTGAACCGGTGAAGCCACTAATTCACGGTTCAATGGTTCAACTATGATCGAACCGATAAAAATTAAATATATATTTTAAATATTATATAAAATTTTAAAAATAACATAAAATTATAAAAATTAAGATATATAAAGTTATAAATTAGTATAAATAACCTTATTATAAGTTTTATAAGACAAAAAATTAATAATAATTGGTAAAATAATAGATATCTATTTGTAATCCTTAAACGTATGTCTTTATTTATTTTAAATATTTTAGATTAAATAAAAAATTTTAAAAATTTTAAAAGATATGAAAATTTTGAAAAAAGACTTGTTCAACCAGTTTTCACTGGTTCTAAAAAACACCGGTTTTTAAGGGTTAATAAATAAGTTCTCAGACCAGTTCTCGATCGGACCGATCAAACCGGCCGATCCGGTCCAGTTTTCAAAACCATGATTATAACTGTGCCCTGTGGGCCGCCATTAAATAAGTGAGGCCAATGAGAACATTTTCCTTTTAAGTGTGTGAATATTTTTCTCATGCAGAAAGCAACCATGCAATGCAAAACTTGGTTATGCTTTTGACAAAAGCTGGGTGGGTGCTCAAAAAAGGGGTTAAATATGATGCATTGTTCATAACGGCAAAACCCGGACATCATGATGCTATACATCACATGCGCGAGAAACTCTCCTTGCTTTTGAGAAAAATATTTATTATACATATTAGTTTTTAATATAATAAATACATTTTTAATAAATATTTTTCATTTTAAATATTTGAATTAAATATGTTTTTAGTCCCTAAAGTTTGACTCTAATTTGATTTTAGTCCCTAAATTTCAAAATTGTTTGATTGGGCCCCCATGTTCTAAAATCACCTAACTTTAGTCTTTGACGTTAACACCGTTAAATTTTTCGCTGACGTGAAAACGGAGCTCTGACTCAGCATGTCCTGTCAACTTTGATCACCATGATGTGGCAAAGGTTAAATATGTTTTTTAGTCCCTAAAGTTTGACCCAAATTTGATTTTTGTCCCTAAATTTCAAAATCGTTGGATAAAGTCTCTCATGTTATGAAATCACATAACTTTAGTCCTGACGTTAACAACGTTAAATTTTTCGCTGACGCGATAATCAGAGCTTTGACTCAGCATGTCCTGTCAGCTTTAATCACCACGATGTGACAATTACATTACACCTCAGCCTTCATTTATTGTTTTTATTATATTAATACATAATTACAATTTAATTAAAAACACAATTACAATTACCATCACAATTACAATTAATGTGAGTAGTTTTGTTCAAATTGCAGTTACCATTACAACATATTGCAAAAATTCCTCTTTGCATCTTGTTATAACTTCTTTATTAGCCCATTAAAACATCATGAGGTTGAGGGGACAAAACTACTCGCATCGCAGTTCCTACATCTCCAGAACACTCTACCAAGGTTGGTTGCAATTTTTGAAGTTAGAAGAAGTAGCTCCTCTCCACAGTTACAACATCTGGACCTTGGGTGAGAGCAAGACACAAAGGAACAACACGACGAAGCTCTCTACACTAGATAAGGCATGGACGATTTCATCTTCTCCCTGAGTGATAAAAAATCTTTCTTCCAAGTCTCTTTATCCCCAATCTAATGTCTTTCCTTAGACACTGAAACTTCAATTTTAAACCCTAGGTCTTGATTGGGGGAGAATGTAATTGTAATTGTCTTTTAAATAAATTGTAACTATGTATTTATATAATAAAAACCATAAATGAAGGATAAGGTGTAATGTAATTGTCACATCATGGTGATTAAAGCTGACTAGACATGCTGAGTAAGAGCTCCGTTTGCCATGTCAGTGAAAAATTTAACGGTGTTAACGTCAAGGACTAAAGTTAGGTGATTTCAAAACACATGAGGGACCCAATCTAACGGTTTTGAAGTTTAGGGACTAAAACCAAAATTCATGTCAAACTTTAGGGACTAAAAACATATTTAACTCTAGTCACATCACGTTGATTAAAGCTGACTGGACATGTTGAGTCAGAGCTTCGTTTGCCACGTCAGTAAAAAATTTAACAGTGCTAACGTCAAGGACTAAAGTTAGGTAATTTCAGAACATGAGAGACCCAATACGACAGTTTTGAAGTTTAGGGACTAAAAACCAAATTCAGAGCAAACTTTATGGATGAAAAACATATTTAGCCCTAAATATTTTTATCTAATGTCATCAAAATTAGAAAATATCAGCCTCCACAACTAACAATGTGTTTGGTAGTGTCGACATGCAAGGGAAACTGGGAAATAGATTGGAGGTAGAGAAAGTAGGCACACCTCTCTTATTTGGTTTGATAGTGAAATGATAATAAAGTTATGTGGGACCCATGATTTTGTATTTCTCCGCAAAACAAATGAGAAATAGATAAACGAAGAGCTTGGGTCATAAAAATCAGTTTTCCTTATCTCATAATTGGTTTTTTTGTTCAAATGTCAGCAAATTTGTTAGTAGGGTCTAAAAAAATTAAGAAATTACTTTTTTCCCTATCTCTTTTATACAACTAAACAACTACTCATTAGCCATGATTCCCCCAACCTGTTTTTTAAAAAAACAAAGTATATATTTTATACATATTCATATAACTATATTTAACATTATATATTTATATTCTTAGTAATTATAATAAACTTTTGGGTTAAATATGTATTTAGTCCCAGAAGTTTGACCTGAATTTGGTTTTAGTCCCTAAACTTTAAAACCGTTGGTTTGGGTCCTTCATGTTCTGAAATCATGTAACTTTAGTCCCTCCTCTTAACAATATTAACTTTGATACTAACGTGAAACAAATTTTTGTGTCAGTTTGTCTAGTCATTTTAAATGACCATGATGTGACAGTTCAATTACAACTCAGCTCATCCAGTGAGTTTTGTGACCTTTCCTATTCATGAAAAATGTAAGTTAAATTTAATAAAACGCTAAATAAAATCTAAATGGATGAGCTGAAGTGTAATTCAATTGCCACAACATTGTCATTGTAACTAGCTGGACAAACTGGCACCAGTAATTCGTTTGTCACGTCAACGTCAAAGTTAGCGGTGTTAAGGGGAAGGACTAAAGTTACATGATTTCAAAACATGAGAGGCCCAACACCAACGGTTTTAAAGTTTAGGGACTAAAACCAAATTCGAGTCAAATTTCAAGGACTAAAAACACATTTAACCCTAAAAGATTTTATGATACTCTCACATCCTTATTATAATATTTTTTAAACCAAATTACACAAATTAATAGAAGCAGTTAAAGAAGTTAATTTTATTAGTTTTTGTAACATCCCGAAAATTAGGACTATAATGACTGTAAGAGAAATCACAGGTTAAGGACTCTGGTTAAAGGGAGAGAATAGGAATTTAAGAAGAGCTATGAGTTCTAAAGAGAATCCTAAACGTAGAGACCAACATTGGGTCCCCATTTCCAATCATAAATAAATTCAGGAGAAATTAAGCTAGGATATGGGGAGTAAGTTTTGGTGGTAAGGAAAAACATTGTGACGAGCATATTCTTATAAACACTTAGAACCTTTAACCCTAGCCTTATTGGAGTGAATTGGTGATTTATATCATTGTTCAAGTGAAGTGTACCCCATTGGACTTCAATCAAGGTTGTTGCTTAATTTTGGATTTTAAGCATAATGATCTTGGTGCACTAATTCGATTATATCTAGAGTTATAGGTGTCTGAATTAGGTGATTCAAGTTGCATTAGAAAGCTAAGATTCAGGGCTTCAGTTTGATATGCTACAAGATAGGGTCATTATCTCATTTTCACCTCCAAATAGGCTCATTCTCACTCAAGCGAGAAATCTATCGTATAAGCAAAAATATCAGCAGAAACAAGGTAGAGAAAATATCCTCTCGCTCAAGCGAAAATCGGGCAGAATGCCACTATTTTAATCTCGCTCAAACGAAATCATTTCGCTTGAGCGAAAATACGCGAGGCTAGCTTTTAAAAACAGAGTTCTAGCTAGGGTTTCTTTCCTCGTTTCTCACCTTCCTTGCCACTTTTAGAGAGAGAGAGTCTAGAGAGAGAAGCTCATCCAAGCTTGGAGGAGGAGAAGGAGGCTTGCTCATCCACACCCCTCACACCTCACTTTCCCTTCCTCTTTGAGCTACCTTTAGGTGAGTATAACTCACACACCTCCACCTATTCACACTTGAATCTCTTCCATGAACCCTACCTCTTTTCTCCCCCCTTTTCTTTAGTCTTGTATGTGTTTGTAGATTGATTGTTCCCTATGATGTGCATTGTATGAGATTTTTTGTTATAAGTATGGATTAGAGATATTGTATGCTGAGGGTTTCACCCACCTCCTTGTTGTTACATTATGCACTCATGATTCATATTTAGATAACAAGTTGTTGATGTTTGTGGGGTTTTGGTTATGGGATTCACATGACAGGGTTTCATCATGGCAATGAAAATACTTAGATCTATCATGATTCTTGTGGTATATGTTATGGTTAAGCATTGCATTAAGATTGGACTTCGGTCCTAGTGGTTGAGCTTCGGCTCCCAAATAAAAATGTATTTTGGCTTCAGCCCCAGATTAACACTTAAGCAAGATTGGACTTCGGTCCCCCGAGTAAAACTTGGGTTTTGGCCCCTAGAGTAATGGCAGGTATTATTCCCCAAGGAGGACGCTCCTTGTAGTCTGAGCTCAGGTCTAGCCCCAGAGATAGAGATAAGACCCTGTCTGCCAGGTAATACAGGTCATGCATATCATTATAGATATTTAATGAGATTTAGTATGTTTAGAACTTCGCCTCTATATGTTTATATTGCTCATGTTGCATATCAGGTTTAAATTGAGTTGAGTTTATGATACTATGATAAATTGTGAGTTCTCTGATGCATGACATTTGCCTGTTTCCCCCACACTGTATGATTGCATAGTTATGCTCACTTAGACATCAGTCTCACCCACTACAAGGAAATTGAGAATTAGCGACGACGCTAGGAAATCGAAAACCGTCGCTAAACGGGACATACCGACGGCGCAACGACGGCCAACAGGTCGTCGCTAAGGTCCTCGACGTTATTGCAATAGCAATGGCTATATATCAGTCGTCGCATCTTAGCGATGCATAGCCGTCGCTACAGTGACGGTCGTTGCAACGTTTCGACGACAGTGGTTGTTGATGGGATTTAGGCAAGCGTACTGAAATTCCAGCAGTATAATAGTAAGTAAAGAGTATCGTATCCACAGGGAACGGTTCAACTCGTAATGATTAGTGATCAGACTATCAAGTAAGAAGCGGCATTTAATGTTTGTTGTGCAGAAATTAAATTGCATAAAATAAATTGGAGAGTAGAGATAAAGTAAGATAGCGTTACTTGGATCAGGATTGAATTTCGTATCATCGCACCCCTTACACATGTGAATCCCAATATTATTTATGAATATATTTATATGATACCTTAGCCAAACTATATTGTTTTACCCCGAGTCACCAGCAGTAAAACACTCGAAGATAATCCATGCGGGTTCTCCCAGGCGACAAATTACCCCGACTTGATTGCTCTACTTTTACGTTCGTTAACACTATCAATTTGCCTTATATTCCTATACGACTACTATGAGTACTTTTACCAATCAGAATTCAAGTTTCCTATTCCTAGGCTCCCCCAAACTCGCTGTTGAATTTACAAAACCATTTTCCAATGCATTTTACAAAAACAACCTATAACTCTGGCACACAGGCGGAAGCTACGCATTAAGTAAAGTATAAAAGTACCGATATCATAGAATAGGGATTCATAAATAATAAAGAGAATTCACATACATTTGGGAATTGAATCAATTACATTCAACCCTATTGGAGAGTTTAGCTACGCATGGTAGCCATACAGACCAATGAAGAAACTGACACACTTTTATTCAATCCTAGCGTTGCTATCTCGGCGGCCCTTCGGGGTCTCCTCTGGAGCTTTGAGCCCACACCCTAACTCTGCTAACTCCCTTTGATCTTTGCAAAAGGTCCTATTTATAGACCAAGGAAGGCTATCTGAAATCTGGAAGGAATCTGTTTTGAAATTGAACTTGAAAACTGATTCGTGTAGCTGCGCTTCACTCTGCGCTCAGCGCAAATTCCAGAGTGCTGCGCTCCAACCTGCGCTAAACGCAGGTGGAGCGTGACACACGTTCCAGTCTTCTCTGTTTCCTCATTTAACAGCTTGATTTCTTCCAGATCTTATCCTTGTTTGCTTGGCTTTCCTTGTTTCCCTCTTTTTTTGACTTGATTCTGTGTTTATCTTGACTTTGAATTTAAATTGGGAAGCTTATCCGCAGAATCCTTGTTTAAATGGTTGTTGATCTTATCTTTATTTGCTCTTATTTAAACTCCAAATCTGCAGATTCTCTCCTCAAATAATGTTATCTTCTTTTCTCTTTTAAATCTCTTTCATAAATCTGCAAAATCAACAGATTTTCTATTAAAATAGCATCAAATTCAAATTCAAATTAAATAAACGCAATTATTACAATTATTAATAAAAAGGGATTATTTTGGGGCATAAATTACTATTTTACCCTTGATAAGTGTAGTAAAAATACAAGAATTTATCATACAATTGGAACTTATCAAATACCCCCCAACTTAACTTCTTGTTTGTCCTCAAGCAAGAGACCTCTTTGCAATAAAAAATCAATTCAATCCCCTGCACAATTCTCATAAATAAGGACAAAATTTCATCATCTCTTTGTTAGGCAGAAGTCACTTTTCAAATATCAGAAAAAATCAAAATTAAGAGATGTTACCAATATTCAATCAGAACAGGATACAATCAAATCAGTTAAACTTTCTCAGGAATAGCAATTGAAGCAATAAATGATAAAGCAAGGAATTCTCTCATGCTCACGGGTAAGTGTTTCCCTCAATTTTTCCACCACAGTTGAACAACTAAAATTGATAGTCGTTTCTAGTTTCTAAATATGCACATGGTCAATATGGATCAAAAGGTCTTTTCTTGATTGTAATGAGGCTGGGTTATCAAGAAATCATGGTTTTTCTGGATAAGCAAGAAAACACTTAGAATAGAGAGCATCTTTTGATTTGACTTTGACTTGGAACTTCTCTCCATTCTCCATCTCATTCTTGATTTGTTTCCTTTTAGTTGGCCTCTTTCTTTGTTTGAAGATGTACTCCCCCCCAACTTTTTTTTTATTTTTGAGGGAGTGGTCTTCTTTTGCTTTCTTGTGCCTGCTTTTTGTATTTCTTTTTCCTTTCAAGTAACCAACCTCTTCTCCCATTTCAAAGTTGCACCTTGCTCTCTATCCCAAGTGTGTAAGGGACATAATATAACAATTATTTTGGGCTGGGGTACATAAGAAGAAACATTCAAGCTCAAATGGGTTACCAAAAAAATTGGAAAAATTTCTTCAAGGGTTGGCTTTTTGGCACTGAGCAAATAAAAATAAAAATTTGCCATTATCATTTCCATATTTTCCATGAGCAGAATAAAATCCAAAAACTCAATCAATAACAATTGGCAAACAGCGGTGAAAACTCTCAATTCAGTGTTTGGACTCTCAACTCACTGGCTTTTTGGCTAAATTCCTTGATAAAGCACTTACTGGTTTTAATTAACTACCCTGATAGGTTTTCCTGAGAAATATCCTAATCCTAACTGATTATGGAATTAATCACAAAACCCTTTCTTCTTTCCTAATCTGGTTAGTTAAACTTCCTAATTTCAGTGAATTTTGAAAAATCTACCCTTTAATCCCTAATTCCTAATTACTAAAAAAAATCCTACAAATCCTAAAAATAAAGAAAATACTGAAAATGCACTGCATAGCAATATAATGTATCAGTGGAGTATATATACATTACATATCCAGAATGATCAAATAAAAAGAAGGAAAATAAAAGAAAAATGAAAAGAAAAAGAAAAAAAACACCAAATCAAAAAATATCAGTTTGCTCCATCTCCATCAGCTGCTCCTCCCTCTCTCGGAAAAACAGGCTTGTCCCTAGGCCACTGCATATATGCATGGAACTCCTCCGGAGTCATGCCAAAATCTGGATCATGTCTGGAGCGGTATTAGAACTCCTGGATATGGGATAAACTTCTGGAAATGGATGCATTTTGGGTGAGAATGTGTTGTGCCCAGAATGGGATTGAGGCATCTGCTGCTGGTGGTGCCTATGGTGGTGGTGGTGGTGCCTGCTGTTGCTGCACATCCTCATCATCCTCCTCCTCTACTGGGATACAGTTGGCTTTAATATAGCCTCTGGTCATCGGTTTCTTGATGCGAACCATGGGGAACACCTCAACTCCCCGTGAACTGCAGAGGGTCGTGATCAATGATGGAAAGCCCAGACTGATCCTAGAGTTGGCGCTGCGGCGCCCCACAGAAGGCACAAAGTCTGCGATCTTCTGTGTGATAACTCTGGCGATGTCAATGTCTGCACCAGTGATTATGTTGTAGATGAGGTGGGCGACTGGCATAGTGACGTCTGAAACATGGTTGGTGGGTTGGATGTTAGCCAACACCAACACTGTCCACATCTGCGCGATGTCCCTCATGTCGCGCCTATAGATGCGAGCAGCATGTCCATAAACATTCCTCTTGAAGGAACGTCCCTACAGGCATAGGTTCTCTGCGGTCTGAGTGTCTAGGGGATCATTACCATAGATCCCCACAGCTCGCATACGCTCATGGTACTGACACTCCATGAGTCGTCTGTCCTCGGGCCCTGGGAACAGTAAAAATGCATTGATCGCATCGCGATCATAAGGAATTACCCGTCCTCGAACAAACGACTGTCGCCTCGTGTCAATGCCATGGTCTCCAATGGCATTGGCATAAAATTCTCTAACGATGTCAGGGTCATAGTGCGAATCTGGGCGGCTAAGGCGGACCCAATTTCTCCTGTGAATGTCACTCCTAAATTCTTCAAACTTGCCAGGCTCCAGAGCCACTGGCCTTTCATAAATAAAATTACAGTCCATTAGTGAACTGTAAGCTTCAAAGGACTTGGCGTCCTTGAAGCGGTGAGCATCGAACTCAGGGTCCTCTTGGGGTGCCTCTCTGGATCTCTTAGCACCCCCTTTGCCTCTCCTAGAAGTGCCAGCTGCATTAACAACTTTGGTGCGAGCCATCTGCAACAATTTTAAACCAAGATTATTTTTATGCAAATAATAATAGATTACTCATAATCAATGAAATAAGTGGCCAATTTAATTCAAAAATCAGAGCAATCAACCAATCAAGCACTTGCACAAAAATCTTGATTTTAAAGTTACCCAATGCCAATTAATTAATTAATTTATTAAGAGCATGCTAAAGTGATCAATTAAAGCAAGTCCTAATTAATTTTTAAACAGGGCAAAAATTGGTAACAAAAATTAAGCTAAAAAATCATGTTATCAGTAACATGCAATAAAGCATAATTATTCAAGTACGGTCATGCAAAAATAGTATGGCATAAACTGAGCATACATGCACCAAACAGAATAATTTGCAATAATTCATTGAGCACTTCAAAAACTACCACCTAAACATATTAAAACACACCATAAAGCATACCACAATAGCAAACATACTAAACTAAGACTCTATTGACAAATTTTCCTAATCTAAAGGGTCCTACGAGCCTAAGTTCTATATCCTAAGGTTTTGCTCAAATAAATGAAAAACTGAAAATTTTAATCGGTGCAAAATGAATAAAACTATAAAAACATATCTGGTGTAGCTTCAAAAATTGAAAGGAAGAGGATTTGGAAGTAAAAAGGTCTAGGGAAAGGATGAATTCTCAGAGAAAATGGAGGTTAGGAGTGGAGGGAAGGTTTGGAATGACCTTCCCTCACTCCAGGATTTATTTGAATCCTGGAGCGGGAACGCACGCTCCATTTTCGCTCAGCGAATTTGGGGCGCGTGCTTCATAGAATATGAAGTGTGACGCGTCGCTTCACTTACACTTAGCGTAAATGAAGCGCAGAAAACATAGGCAAAATTTGATAATTCTGCGCTTCACCTACGCTTAGCACAGGTGAAGCACAGAAAACAGAGGAAAATTATCAAATCTGCACTTCACCTAGCGCAAGTGAAGCGCAGAAAACAGAATTGAAATTTTATTTTCTGTTTTCTGCTGCTTCCTAACTTTAACTGTTTCTCATCCTTTTCTTATTAAAATCAATCCAATTCCTAATAATTTCTTATTCTACACAGGCATTGACTCTAACACAAAAAATCAAAAACAAAAATAAAAAAAAAAAGAAAAATTAAAACAAAAAATGTTGGGTTGCCTCCCAGGAAGCGCTTGTTTAACGTCTCATAGCTCGACGCCTGATTCTCTCATGGTGGCCTCAATTGGAGGATAATGGTTGACTCTGTTCCAGTTCTTCCTTTTAATTCTCATCCTCCATGCCAATTCTTTATTTTGTTATCACTTTCACCACTGTCTTCCTCTGTGTCTGATGTTGATCTTTTCCTCTTCTTGAATCTGAACTCCATGATTGACTCTGGATGCTTAACTCCTATTCTTGGTTTCCTCAGAAATCTAAAAACCTTTTTCTTCTTTTGCTCCATATTATCTGGAGGAGCTTCTTTCTTTCATACCTTTGGCAGCTGAGATTTAGATTTAAATTTATAGATCCCATCAGTAGGATCTATTTGTAATTTTTCTGGAGTTTTCTGTACTTGGGGAATTCCTCTGTCAATATGGAAAACAACGCTCTCATCTTTAGAGCTTAATTGGTATTTTCCTCGATCAACATCCACTATTGCATTGGCAGCTTTCATGAAGGGTCTTCCTAGAATTAAGGGGACATCAGTATCCTCCTCTTCCATCTCTGCAATGTAGAAATCAACAGCATATACAAACTTACCCACTCTGATTGGTAAGTCTTCTATTATCCCATATGGGGTTTGGGTGGACTTATTTGCATGCAGTAACTTCACGTTGACAGGCTTGACCTTCAAAATTCTCAGCTTGTTAAAATATGATAGCGGCATCAAATTGATGCTCGCCCCAAGATCCAATAAAGCATGTGTAACTGGTTGATTACCAATAGAAAGTGGTACAGTGAACTTACCTGGGTCAAGTGACTTACCTGTGGTGTAGACCTCTTTTGGTTCTTCTTCTTCTTCTTGCACTGCTTCTGGCTTTTCCTCTTGTTGAACACTCTTCTGTGGGCACTTGCTCTTCAAAGGTGATGTTTTCTTCTATATCACTTTCTTCTGTAAGGTTGCCATCAGTAACAACCAAATTGTAGTGCTCCTTTCGATTGGTCTGAGTGTTTGTTGTAAACTGGCCATTCTTGTGTTCTACCATCTCTGTTGCTAATTGGCCCTGTAACACCCCAGTCCTCTCCTGGCACCCCCTCTCAGATTCCAGGACTTTACTAAGCATGTTACCACACTTTAGCTTTGGCACCCCCTGAAGTGCCTTATTCCCCCTTTCAGGGAACCTCCGTGGGTTTCGAACCCAAGACCTCAGGGATATAGTCTTAGATTCCTCAAACCCACTACTAGCTCAATTGGTAGTGGGTTTGAGGAATCTAAGACTATATCCCTGAGGTCTTGGGTTCGAAACCCACAGAGGTTCCCTTAGAGGGGGAATAAGGCACTTCAGGGGGTGCCAAAGCTAAAGTGTGGTAACATGCTTAGTGAAGTCCTGGGCCCTGAGAGGGGGTTCCAGGAGAGGGTTGGGGTGTTACCGATAACATGCTAGAAGAGCATCATTACTGTTGAGTTCCAACACTCCTTTCTTCTGTAATTGAGCTGGTTGTCGTCCAAACTGAGCTTGCTGATCATTCTGAGCAAAGTTGTCAATGATTGCGATCGCTCGCTCTGCATCCACTGATAAGATAGTTCCTCCTGCTGCAACATCATGAAAGATTTGGAATCTGACTTGAGTCCATTGCAGAAAATGTTGAGTTGAGCAATGTCATCATAGACATGATTAGGACATTTGCGCAACAATGATTTGTATCTCTCCCAGGCTTCACATAGTGGTTCATCTGTTCCCTACCTGAATGTGGATGTCTGATTTGGCTTGTATGTATCTGCTTGGTGGAAAGAATCTCTTCAAGAATTTGTCTTCAACCACTCTCCAGTTGTTCAGACTTTGGTTTGGATGCAACTTCAACCACTCCTTAGCTTTACCTATCAATGAGAAAGGAAACAAGCGTAAGTATACAGACTCTAAATCACCTTCCTCAAAACCCACAGTGCTAATTAATTCGTAAAAATTTGAAAGATGTGTATGTGGATCCAATCCAATCCTGCGAATTGATGGGCATTAATAAGATTGAGGTGGGCAGCTTTCAACTCCAAGGACTTCGCTGTTACAAGTAGGACAATGCTTGAATAATGGCAAGGTCCTTGGTGCATGACATAATCTCCTAAGAGTCTTCTCCTTGGATTTTGTTGATCCTCTTCCATGTTTTTGGGTTCTTCCTCAAGTCTCCTTCTCCTTCTCCTGTTTCTACTTTTGTTCTTCCTTGATGTCCTTTCTATTTCTGGATCAAATTGTAGCTGATTTGGGGACATCTGGCCTCTCAAAAGCATAAACAAGAAAACTAGAAAAGGGTAACTGTGGAATAGAATTTTTATAAAAAGAATAAAAATAAAAACAAAAATAAAAATTCCTAAAAGTTCCTAAGAAAATAAAAATCTAAAAATCCTATATACAACTTGATAGTTAGACCTCCCAAGTCTATACGAATTGATACACCGTTCCCCAACAACGGCGCCAAAAATACTTGATGGGATTTAGGCAAGCGTACCGAAATTCCAGCAGTATAATAGTAAGTAAAGAGTATCGTATCCACAGGGAACGATTCAACTCATAATGATTAGTGATCAGACTATCAAGTAAGAAGCGGTATTTAATGTTTGTTGTGCGGAAATTAAATTGCATAAAATAAACTGGAGAGTAGAGATAGAGTAAGATAGTGTTACTTGGATCAGGATTGAATTTCGTATCATCGCACCCCTTACACATGTGAATCCCAATATTATTTATGAATATATTTCTATGATACCTTAGCCAAACTATATTGTTTTACCCCGAGTCACCAGTAGTAAAACACTCGAAGATACCCCGAGTCCCCCAAACTCGCTGTTGAATTTACAAAACCATTTTCCAATGCATTTTACAAAAACAACCTATAACTCCGGCACACAGTTGGAAGCTACGCATTAAGTAAAGTATAAAAGTACCGATATCATAGAATAGGGATTCATAAATAATAAAGAGAATTCACATACATTTGGGGATTGAATCAACTATATTCAACCCTATTGGAGAGTTTAGCTACGCATGGTAGCCATACAGACCAATGAAGAAACTGTCACACTTTTCTTCAGTCCTAGCGTTGCTATCTCGGCAGCCCTTCGGGGTCTCCTCTGGAGCTTTGTGTCCTACACCCTAACTCTGCTAACTCCCTTTGATCTTTGCAAAAGGTCCTATTTATAGACCAAGGAAGGCTATATGAAATCTGGAATGAATCTATTTTGAAATTGAACTTGAAAACTGATTCGTGTAACTGCGCTCAGCGCAAGTGAAGCACAAATTCCATAGTGCTGCGCTCCAGCCTGCGCTCAGCGCAAGTGGAGCGTGACACACGTTCCAGTCTTCTCTATTTCCTCATTTAACAGCTTGATTTCTTCCATATCTTATCCTTGTTTGCTTGGCTTTCCTTGTTTCCCTCTTTTTTTGACTTGATTATGTGTTTATCTTGACTTTGAATTTAAATTGGGAAGCTTATCCGCAGAATCCTTGTTTAAATGGCTTATGATCTTATATTTATTTGCTCTCATTTAAACTCCAAATCTGCAGATTCTCTCCTCAAATAATGCTATCTTCTTTTCTCTTTTAAATTTCTTTCATAAATCTGCAAAATCAACAGATTTTCTATTAAAATAGTATCAAATTCAAATTCAAATTAAATAAACACAATTATTACAATTATTAATAATAAGGGATTATTTTGGGGCATAAATTACTATTTTACCCTTGATAAGTGCAGTAAAAATACAAGAATTTATCATACAATTGGCACTTATCAGTTGTCGCTAGCCATCGCAATTTAGCGACGGGCATAATGTAGAGACGGCCTGCCCGTCGCTAAATGTTTAGCATTTAGCGTCAGTTTCTTAGCGATGGTTGGGCCGTCGCTACACATAATATTTTTTTAAAAAAACCAATATTTAGTTAATTATGATTATAAAATATAATTAAAATTCATGGTAAAATTTAAATATTTTTGTACACATTAATATTAACTTCGCTGAAAAGTACATCAATATTAATATTAACTTGACGAAAAAGTACATCAATATTAATATTAACTTCACACAATAGTATATAATATTAATATTAATCTAATTATACATCATTTTCATCGTCTTGATCTTCATCATCATCATCATCATCTTCATTGTCATCCCACTCATCTTCATCATCATTTTCATCTTTTTGATCTTCATCATGATCCTCAGATTCATCATCTTCACCTAAAGTCCCAGGCTGAATAACTGGTTCATATCAATTCTGAGCTAAGCCTGACAAGTGTTCAATGTCTACAACCGGTAAAACAGTTGAAGTGTCATCAGCCTGATAAGGAACTTCTTCCTCAACCCCATCAACCTCAACATGACCCCTTGTTTTTGTTGTGATTGCCACAATCCAACCTCGTAAGTCCTTACATAATTCTGATAAGGGGCATAATAGACTTGTCTTGCTTTTTGTGCAAGAATAAATGGATCATACCGATTATATCTTCCACTCTTCCTTATTTCTACGATATTGTATTGTGGTTGAACTCTCATGCCACTGTTTGTGGTTGGATCAAACCATTCACAATAGAAAATAGGAATCAAGTTAGGCAAACCAAGATACTCTAATTCATAGATATGGTGGATGATACCATAAATGTCATCTTCATCGCCATCAGTAAGTCCTTTTACACGCACTCCACAATTTGTAGTCCTTTTACCCTCACACCAATCCTTTGTCTGAAATCTATAGCCATTTATTAGGTATCTGTTCCATGACTTTGCTTTAGAGTTTGGTCCCCAAGCCAATGATATAACTTCATTGTTGGTCACTCTATTTCGCTCATCACGAACCTAATCATAAGAACCATTTAATATTAATTGAATTCAGTTTACTCAGTAACAAATAGAAAAAAAGTAGATGATCAACTTACATATTTCCTAAACCATGTTGAAAAGTCTGAATGTATTCGAGCAGAAGAATCTCGATCATCGATCGAGTGAATTTGTAAGAATAAGCTGAAATGGAACAAATAGTTAATAAATTATTCATTTGTAAACCCTAAAACGTAAAGATAATAAAAACATGGTCACTTACTCAAGGTATGGTTTAACTTCATTGCAATTGATCAGTATATGTACATTAGTTTATTTTCATTTATCATCAGTTAACCAGTGCTCACTTGACATTCCTACAAGGCGTCCTGACTTGTTCAACATTGACAACGTGGAATTGCCGCATTGAAGTCCACTTGGAGACTCATTCCTCAATGTAGTGTTTGACAACAAACATGAGATCTGAAATAATGCGAACAAAAATACGTGGTTTCTCGGTGTAAGTGGAATAAGCATATTGAGCCCTCCACCCTAGCCAAATTACCCACGGGTCGTTTCGCATCTCCTATCATTCTAAAACAAAAACATACATTGTTATTTGAATTTTATTACAAATAAATTAAACTAAACAATATAGTTTTATTAACAAACCTTTCAAATGGATACATCCACCGATATTGAACTGGACCCCCAAGTCTTGCTTCCATAGGAAGATGAATTGACAGATGCTCCATTGAATCAAAGAATCCCGGTGGAAATATCCTTTCCAATTTGCATAGAATGATTGGTATATTTTGTTCCAATTTTGCCACATCATCCATCCTCAAAGTATGAGAACGGGTATCTTTGAATAATTGACTTAATTCAGCAAGTGGTTTCCACACACAATCTGCCAAGGATCGAAATGCAATTGGGAGCAAACACTCCATGAATACATGACAATCATGACTTTTCATCCCATGCATTGTACCTCTATTGATATCTTCACATTTTGCAAGATTGGAGGCATAACCATCGAGAAATTTCAATTCAGAAATCCATATACAAATAAGGTTTGCATCTTTATGTTCTAAAGAGTAGTTTGCCTTTGGTTTTCCCATCTTTCCATTACCAAGGTCAACCAACTCCAAGTCACCTCGCGCACAGAATGCAGACACATCCATCCTTGTCTTTACATTGTCCTTGGTTTTACCCGCAACATTCATGACAGTTTTAAAGACATTATCAAAGAAATTTTTCTCTATATGCATGACATCAAGATTATGCCTTAACAAGTTGTCCTTCCAATATGGAAGATCCCAAAATATATTGCGTTTAACCCAATTATGAAGTTGCCCATACCCTCGCAGTTTGGAACAATTACCATCTGTCACCTTCGAAAAATCTTGCACAAATGACCAAATATCATAACCTGTCAACATTAAAGGTGGTCCATCATACTCAACCTGGTTTCTTCTAAACCCTCTTTTACTCCTTCTGAAGGGGTGATAACTTTGCAAGAATCTACGATGACAATCAAATCATGAGTTTTTTCCACCATACTACAAAGTGAAAGCTTTTGTGTCTTCCATACAATAAGGACATGCTAATTTAACCTTTGTTTGCCATCCAGATAATATTTCATACACCGGAAAATCATTGATAGTCCACATCAAACATGCACGCATGAGAAAGTTCTGTTTCATGGAAATGTCATAAGTCACAACATAATACGTCCACAATTGTTGCAGATCATCTATTAAAGGTTGTAGAAACACGTCTATGTTTACTTTGGGATTATTTGGACCAAGTATTAGACAAGTCAAAAATATATATGGCTTAGTCATGCATAATTCAGGAGGGAGATTATAAGGTGTTAGAATAACATGCCAACAAAAATATGGTGAAGTCGAAGCTTGAATGTATGGTGTAAACCCATCAACACATAACCCCAACCTTACATTTCTTGGCTCATTTGCAAAATCAGGATACACATTATCAAAGTGTTTCCATGCTTCCTGATAAGTGAAAAATATATGATAATTTACTGTATAATTTCTGCACTTATCAAGGATAAAATAGTAAATTTATGCCCAAAATGACCTCTTTTTAGTAATAAATGCATATTTTGTAATTATTTGATTTGAATTTGAATATGATTCTATTTTGATAGAAAATCTGTTGATTTTGCAGTTAAAAGGGAAAGTTTTAAATGAAGAAACAAGATAGCATCTATTCGAAAAGAGAATCTGCAAGATAAGGATTTAAATGGCAGCTGATCAAGATACAATCAACAATTATTTGGATAAGGATTCAGCAGATTAAATTCTAAATTCAAATTTAAGATCAAATCAGCACAAGATCAAACTAAAAAGAGGGAAATAAGGAAAGCAAAGCAAATAGGGATAAGATCAGAATGAGATCAAGATGAAAAAGAGGAAATCAGGGAAAGTTGGAACGTGTATCACGCTCCACCTGCGCTGAGCGTAGGAGGAGCGCAACAACAAAATTCTTCTCTGGACTCTGCGCTTCATCTGCTTTGAGCACAGGTTGAAGCGTAGGAATACAGGATCAGTTTTTCAAAGGATTTCAAAACAGATTCCTTCCAGATTTCAGATGGCTTTCCAACTTCTATAAATAGAATCTTTTGCAAAGATCAAAGGATCTTTTGGAGAGACGGCGGAGCAGAAGCTAGGGCTGGAGAAAAGTGTGACAGTTTCTCCGTTGGTGTGTAATGGCTACCATGCGTAGCTAAACTCTCCGATAGGATTGAATGTAGTTGATTCAATCCCCAATTGTATGTGAATTCTCTTTAATATCTATGAATCCCTGTTTTATGATATCGGTTTTTTTATTCTGTGCTTAACGCTTAGCTTCCGCCTGTGAGCCGGAGTTATAGGTTGGTTTTATGGGGCGCATTCGAAAGGTGGTTCTATAAAATCAATAGCGAGTTTGCGGGAGCCTAGACATAGGAAACTTGAACTCTGATTGGTAAAAATACTCATAGTAGTCACCATGGACACTAGGGCGAATTGATAGTGTTAACAAACGAAAAGTAGATTATTAAAGTCGGAGTAATTTGTCGCTTGGGAGAACCCGCATGAATTATTTCTGAGTATTTTATCGCTGTGGAAACCAGGGTAAAATAATATAGTTTGGCTAAGGTATCATAATTACATATTCATAAATATTATTGGGGTTCACATATGAAAGGGGTGCGATGATACGAAGTTCAATCCTAGTCCAAGTAACTGTCTCTACCTATCTCATTTAAGTTCAATTTTATTTTATTATCGCAATTCTCTACAACCAACAATTATACGCTCTTACTTGATAGTTGTGACCACTAATCTTTATAAGTTGAACCGTTCCCTGTGGATACGATACTCTTACTTACTATTATACTGTTGGGGTTTTGGTACGCTTGTCAGATCTTCAACAAGTATTTTTGGTGCCGTTGTCGGGGAACGATGTATCAATTTTTAAAGACTTGGGAGGTCTATTCTATCAAGTTATATATATTTTATTTTTTAGGACTTTTATTTTTCTATTTTTTAGGATTTTTAGGAAAATTTTAATTTTAATTTTTAATTTTTATTTTATAATTCTCTTCCATACTTACCCTTTTTTCAAGTTTCTTGATTTATGCTCTTGCGAGGTCAGGTGTCTCCAAATCAGTAGCAATTTGATCCAGAAATAGAGAGGACATCTAGAAGGAACAAGAGTAGAAACAAGAGAAGGGGACGAAGGAGAAGTCAGGAAGAACCCAAAAACATGGCTAAAGAACAACCAAGGAAAAAAGTCTTAGGAGACTATGTCATGCACCAAGGACCTCGTCATTACTCAAGCATAGCTCTATCAGCTACAACGAAGTCCTTGGAGATAAAGCTTGCACATTTAAACCTCATCAGTGCCCACCAATTCACAGGATTGGATCATGAAGATCCACATACTCATCTATCTACTTTCTATGAATTGATTGGAACTATGGGTCTTGAAGAAGGGGATTTGGAATCTGTCTACTTACGATTGTTTCCTTTTTCTCTAATAGGTAAAGCGAAGGAGTGGCTAAAATCACATCCTAATCAAAGTTTGAACAATTGGGGCGTGGTAGAAGATAAATTTCTAAAGAGATTCTTTCCACCATCCAGATATATTCAAGCCAAGTCAGACATCTCCACATTCAGGCAAGGAGCAGAGGAACCATTATGTGATGCCTGGGAGAGATTCAAGTCCTTTCTGCGAAAGTGCCCAAACCATGGTTTTGATGAAATTGCCCAATTGAACAACTTTTGCAATGGATTCAAACCCGACTCAAAGTCATTCATAGATGTTGTAGTAGGAGGAACAATTTTGGCAGTGGATGCAGAACGTGTTATCACCATCATTGATAATTTTGCACAGAATGACCAGCAAGCTCAATATGGGAGACAACCAGTCCAAGTTCAAAAGAAGGGAGTGCTAGAATTAAATAGCAATGATGCACTTCTAGCAGAACAAAAGCTTCTCAAGCGACAGCTAGAGGCACTCACCAAGCAATTGGAAGCACTTCCTCAGCAACTGAAAGCAGTGCAGTCTCAACCCAGCCAAGCCCAACCGATGATCTGTGACTTTTGCGGAGGCGACCATCCCAATGGTAATTGCTCTTCTCAGGACATTCAAGCAGAACAGGTCAGCTACATGGGAAATCAAGGAAGGCAAGGTAATTTCTCCAACAACAATCAATATTTACAAGGATGGAGAAATAACCAAAAAAACAACTCTGGCTGGAGACAAGATGGAGGAAATAAACAGATGCCATATCAGCAGCAGCAGCAAAGTCACCCTTCAACAAATGACAGACTCTCAAAACTTGAAGAGAAGATTGATGCTTTCATACAGAATTTTGATGGATTTAAGAAGAATACAGAAGCATCAATCAAATCCTTGGAGAATCAAGTTGGCCAACTGGCAAATGAGATGGCAGAACATAAAAAGGGTCACTTTACTACAAACACTCAAACCAATCCAAAGGAGCATTGTAATGCAGTTACTGCTGATGGTAACGCAACAGAAGAGAGTGACTTAGAGGACAATATCATATTTGAAGAAAAAGTGCTCACAAAAGAGATTGTTCAAAGGAGTGCTCAAGAAGAGAAGCCTGAAGCAGTTATGAAAGAAGCAGAAGAATCAGAAAAAGCCAACAACACAGGTTAGTCACTTGACCCAGGTAAGTTTATTGTACCAGTTTCTATTGGTAATCAGCCAGTTACAAAAGCTTTATTAGATCTTGGGGCGAGCATCAATTTGATGCCGCTATCATTCTTTAACAAACTGGGAATTTTGAAGGTCAAACCTGCCAAGGTGAAGTTACAGCTTGCAAATAAAACCACTCAACACCTATATGGGATAATTGAAGACATACCAATAAGAGTGGATAAGTTTGTGTATGTTGCTGACTTCTACATTGTTGAGATGGAAGAGGAGGATACTGATGTTCCCATAATTCTGGGAAGACTGTTTATGAAAGCTGCCAAGGCGATAGTGGATGTTGATCGGGGAAAATATCAAATCAGCTCTAAAGATGAAAGCATTGTTTTTCATTTAGACAGAAGAATTCCCCAATTAGTTGAATCCCCAGAAAAGCTGAAGATAGATCCTACTGATGGGATCTGCATAACTCATTTTGAACCAAAGCTGCAAAAGGTAAGAAAGAAAGAAGCATTAAACTTAAAAGTACCTGAAAACAAGAAGAAAAATTTCCCAACATTCGGAGGGAACCAACAAGAAGGAAGAAGTAGCAGAAGGAGTCTATCATGGAGTTCAAGTTCAAAAAGAGAAAAAGATCAACATCAGATGAGGAAGAAGATCATGAAGACAGTGATGAAAGTGATGACAACACCAGGAACTGGGTTGGAGGATGGGCAATAAAAGGAAAAACAGGAGCTGAGTCGACCATCATCCTCCAATTGAGGCCACCATGAGTGGAACATGCGTCGAGCTAGAAAACGTTAAACAAGCGCTTCCTGGGAGGAAACCCAGTGTTTTTGCGTTTTTATTTTCATTTTTGTTTGTTTTTAATTTTTGTTTTTGTTTGTGTTTAGTGTCTTAGTTAGTGTCAATGCCTGTTTAGTGTGGAAAATTGTTAGGAAAAGGGTCAATTAAAATAAGGAAAGGGATTAGAAACACTTTGATTTAGGAAGCAGCAGAAAATAGAACTGGAATTTCAATTCTGTTTTCTGCGCTTCACTTGCGCTTAGCGCAAATGAAGCGCAAAATTACCATTTGATTTTGTTTTTCACGCTTCATCTACGTTGAATGTAGGTGAAGCGTAGCGCTTCACTTTAGATTCCTTTGAAGCACGTGCTCCAACCTCACTGAGCGCATATGGAGCGCGTGTTCCCGCTTCAGTTTAAATTTGAAATTCTGAAGCGAGGGAAGGTCATTTTCACCTTCCCTTCACTTCCTAAAGTGTTTTTCTCTGAGATTCTTACCTTTTCCTTACCTTTTCACCTTCCAAACCTCTTCCTTTCAATTTTTTAGCACTATCCCAGGTATGTTTTTACTGTTTTATTAGTTTTTCACCGATTAAAATTTTTAGTTCTCTATTCTATTGAGCAATACCTTAGGATAGAAGACTTAGGCTCTTAGAACCGCATAAATTAGGATTAATTGTCAATAGAGTCTTAGTTTAGTATGTTGATTATGATTGTATGCATGGTGGTGTGTTTTGGCATGTTTGGTGGTAGTTTTTAAAGTGCTCAGTAACTTTTTGCAAATTATTCTAAATGGTAAAATGAATGCTTAATTTGGCTAATATTTTTGCATGACCATTGCATGAATAATTGTGCATTATTGCATGTTTGAAAAGCATGATTTTTGAGCATAATATTGTTTACTCTTTAATGCCCTGTTTAGAAATTAATTAGGACTTGCTTTAACTGATCACTTTAGCATGCTCTTAATAAATTAATAAATTGGCATTGGGTAATATAAAAATCAAGATTTTTATGCACAAGTGCTTGTTAAATGGTTGCTCTGATTTTTGAATTAACTTGGCCACTTATTTCATTAATCATGAGTAGATATTTTTTTTTTTGCATGGAAATAATCTTGGTTGGTTTTATTTTGCAGATGGCTCGTACTAAGGTGGTTGACGCTGCTAGCACCTCCAGGAGAGGAAAAGGAGGTAAGGGTGGTGCCAAGAGGACCAGAGAGGCATCACCAGAGTTTGATCCATCCAGATTTAAGAACTCCCAGGCTTTCGAGGCATACAGCTCGCTGATGAACTGTAACTTTATCTATGAGAGGCCAGTTTGTGTTGTCTGATGGAGATCAAATGACTCAGATATCGAGATGTGTTTTAAATATGATTACATCATCTTGACATGTGAATTGTTTGATCTCCATTGGTATATTTGTTGGTGATAAGTACAAATCATACACATTAATCCTCCCTCAAATTTAACCTTTTAATACATCTTTTATGCTTAATTAATAATTCATAAGCATATTATGCCAATTTAGGTTTATATTGGGCTTAATTACATTTTTCAGCATAATTAAAAATTACACTATTTTTGTTTTTTAAGCAAAACTCGAGTTTTAGACATCTAAAAATTTTGCACTTTATATTGTATGAAATATAAAAGAAAACCCTACAATTTTGATGAAGAATCCAAAAGCTAAATCGAATGTCTAGTGGTTCAAAATGGGTTTGGAAGACGGAATAGTCAACATTACATGAAAACCTGACCAACACTCAATGATTAGGCCATAAGTTAGGCTTGAAAACTCCTTTAGGGATCAAACCAACAACATTTGAAAGCTAAGGTCCAGGACTTGATTTCATATGAAGACAACTTCCTTGGATTCTGCCATCTAGAGGATGGAATGCATGATGCAAGTGGAAGACAAGTTGGTGAATGATAGCTAGGGTGGGTGAATGATTCAAAGTAATGGAAAAATGCATTAGGTAATTGATCAAATAAGTCCATTTATGGACAAAACATGCTTAGTCATGGCTGAGTGATCATCTTTGGAATGACATCTTTTCCCTTCCTATAAATAAGAGGGCTTACTAGGGAGAAGATCATCCAAGTTGTAGTAGAAATTACTAAGAGTTTCATTTACTTTTGTTCATCTTTTTGTAAAGTCTTCATGGAAGACTAAGTTTGTATTCAATTCAAGGAGTCAAACTTATTTTCATCTTGGTTTTAAGGTTTGATATTCATTTACATGCTAGTTGAATTACATCTACCTTGCTTTTCTACTTGCTTCAATTTCATATTTCTTTGATTAAAGCTTGATTGGTTAATATGTTTTGGTTATGAAATTTGTTATTGATGTATGGTGTACTCTTGATTGGTTAATCATCATGCAACAATTAAAAATCACAAAGTAAGTAATTAAATTGAAGGTATTCATTTAATTATTTACTTCAATTGGGTTCCGATTATAAAATTGATTTGGATCTAATATAAGATTTGGTGGTTATTTGATATTGTTAATCTTAATCAATTGAATTTTGGAAATTATTTCAGAAGTGAATCAAGGGATCATTGTAGGGGTTCCATATGATCCTAGGTTTATAGATTTAATCTCTTGAACGCATGTTATTAATAACCAATGATTAACCATGAAAAAATAGCCTCTGAATTCCTTGGATTGATATTGTCTTAAATTGATTCAATCTTTGCTTTTAACTTGATCTTTGTTTTCTTCAGTTTATTCCAATCAATCAACCCACCAAAGAAGGATTAATTTGAGTGGATCTTCAGGGTCCGACCCGGTTTGTACCATTCTACTACAAGTAGTTTGCAGATCGTATAATTATACTTATAATTTTGTGCAAGTTCGACAACTGTCAGTTGGCTGCAATATGACTGCGACAAAAAATAACTTCAACAAATTCCGGATTCATTTCTATGTATGCAAGAATGTTTATTATCTCCTATTGGTTATTAATGAATAACTAACCAACAAAAATAGTGAAAGATTTTAATAAAAGGGGAAAATATGGGGAAAAAAACTAAATGATTTATTAGAATTATAAAATTCCTTATAAAAAGGACCGATAAAATAGTCTATGTTACGGACTGACCTAAAAGGCCCAGAACCATCTAGCCCAGTTCGGACCCTCAGTCCAACTTGACAAAGTCGTCCCGAGCCAGTGAAGGCAACTCCAATCTAGATGGTTATAGGATATGGAGCACCATAGCG
Organism: Sesbania bispinosa; assembly: GCA_026901365.1. NCBI lineage: Eukaryota > Viridiplantae > Streptophyta > Magnoliopsida > Fabales > Fabaceae > Sesbania > Sesbania bispinosa. The sequence goes on from QLOH01000018.1 coordinate 320,886, forward strand.
CCTCCTGCACTGAATACTACATGATAATGGGCCAGTTTGTTTGTGCTTAAAAGAAGCACTTTTTTAAATTGCTTAAAAAATAGATTTTTATTTTAGAGATTCTTGTATAATCAGAAATAATTTTTCATTTGGTTACAATCATAAAAAAAACTTTATGAAATAAATGCCTCCGCACATTTTAAATTTTTTTCTCTCCTCTATTATAGCTGCTTTTTTTTTCTAGAAACAACTCTAAGTTACTTCTTAAAAAAGCAGAAAACTGATTATTTTCTGATTTTGCTTCTGGAAAAAAGTTTAGACAAGCATTTTAAAAATTCTTATAAGTGATTTTGTTTTTTTTTTCAAAAAAGTGATTCTTTTAAGAAATAATTTTAAGCAAACGGGCTCAATATCTTGTGGACCAGGACCCAAGGCACAAATCCCAAGATTTCCCCTATAAATATTGTAGACATCAAATGTCATGTATGCATTAATTACACATTTATTGTCAAAAATCCGAACCATCACTTATTTGGGCATCGGAATATCTTCACAGGTACACCCCACCACCGTTGTGGACAGACTCGCGAGACCCATCGAAGCAGGAACCTAAATCCAAGATTCGAAGAGCCGAGTTTGAGTTGTATACTCAAACATTCTATATGGTGCATTATAATAAAGAGACAAGGGAATATTTATTTTCAAGTATTTTTTAGAGTGGTTTAAAAAAATTTTATTCAGTTAGAAAGAATTTTATCAATTTAAATGATATTTTATGATCCATTTTCTATTTAGATTACATTTTATATTTAGATATATAGTATAATATTATATATTAAAATCTTGTTTTGACTCCCCCAACATTTTATTCAAAATCCACTAATTTATCAAACAATTTATAAATCATCTCAATCTCTCTTCTATTTTACACAAAAATGATAATTCTTATTTACTTATCTATAATAAAATTATAAAGGCAAATTTCAACACAGATACACACGGAGATACATACCTACATACGCATGTACACAGACATGAATAAACTAATTTTCTCATCTAAGATAATCCCATTCTAAAAGGCTTGCTTTATAGCGGGGCACAATTGTAGAATAAGAACTTCAAATAAATGGAATATGCCCTCATGCTTATAACAATTATTTCTTTAAGCATTCTTATAATCATAATTTATGTACTTCTGCAATTTTTTCTTTATGTTTATTCGTAGCTCGTGAAAGAAATGGAACTTTAAGTAATAATGAAAAAACAGGAATTAGATAATAATAAAATTTATTTAAAAATAATAATAAAAAGCAAAAACAGGGGCACAATCGTAGAATAAGAACTTCAAATAATGGCATATGCCCTCATGCTTGTAACAACGGAAATGTCCCACAATTTTACCACATAATTTTTTTAACCCCCATTCCTTTTTTTTAAAATTTTTTATTTTAAACTGCCCCATTTTTTTAAAGTTTTTTTAACTTTTTTTAAAAAAATAGTTTTATATTTTTATTTTATTATTTTATTTATTTTTATTTATTTATCTCATCAAATAAAGATATAGATCAAGAAATATAATAAATGATCGCATAAAATTTGTGTTAATCATTCATGTTAACACGAGGTTAATTATGTGTCCCGAAATGGTGAACATATTAAAAAATGAGGTTAATGGTGTTTCCGTTTTTTGGTTAATAGAAAAGGATTTTTGGTTAATTGATTTTGTGAGGTGAACTGCAACCCCTGTTAACACGAGGTTAATTATGTGACCAGAAACGGTGAACATATTTAAAAATGAGGTTAATGATGTATCTATTTGTGGTTAACAGAATAAGATTTTTGGTTAATTTATTTTGTGAGGTTAATTGCAACTCCTGTTAATACAAGGTTAATTATGTGTCCAGAAATAGTGAACATATTTAAAAATGGGGTTAATGATGTATCCATTTGTGGTTAACAAAGTGAGATTTTTGGTTAATTGAATTTGTGAGGTTAATTGCAACTCCTGTTAATACGGGGTTAATTATGTGTCCAGAAGCGGTGAGCATATTTTAAAATGAGATTAATGGTGTATCCATTTGTGGTTAACAGAGTGAGATTTTTGGTTAATTGAATTTGTGAGGTGAACTGCAACCCCTGTTAACACGAGGTTAATTATGTGACCAGAAACAGTGAACATATTTAAAAATGAGGTTAATGGTGTATCCATTTGTGGTTAACATAATAAGATTTTTGGTTAATTTATTTTGTGAGGTTAATTGCAACTCTTGTTAACACGAGGTTAATTGTGTGTTCAGAAACGGTGAACATATTTAAAAATGAGGTTAATGGTGTATACATTTGTGGTTAACAGAGTGAGATTTTTAGTTAATTGAATTTGTGAGGTTAATTGCAACTCTTGTTAACACGGGGTTAATTCTGTGTTCAGAAACGATGAACATATTTTTAAATGAGGTTAATGGTGTATACATTGACGGTTAACAAAATGAAATATTTGGTTAATTAATTTTGTGCGGTTAATTGTGTGCACAGAAACGGTGAATGAAGTAGTACATTTGGTTAATAACATCAAAATAAAATAATGATGATAAAAAACTTATGTTAACCTTTCAAAAAACACACATTTATTATATTTCTTAATCTATATTATTATTTATTAAAATAAATAAATAAATAATAAATATATTAATAAATTAAAAAATAAAAAAAAACTATTTAAAAAAATGAAAAAAAAATAGAAAAAGAAAAAAAGGGGGAGCGGTGCTAAAAGAAAAAACCTGTGGGAGGGGCTACTCAAAAAAATTGGGAGGGATGCTAAAAGAAAAAACAGTTTGTGATAAGAAAATGGTATTATTGTATTTATGTACGTTTATCATTGTTGTTATAACAATTATTTCTTTCACTAAAAAAAGAACAATTATTTCTTTTTCGTCCAAAAAAAAATAATTATTTCTTTAAGCATTCTCATAATCATAATTTATGGACTTCTGCAATTTTTTCTTTATTTTTATTGGTAGCTCGTGAAAGAAATGGAACTTTAAGTAATAATGTTTATCATTGTTGTTATAACAATTATTTCTTTTACAAAAAAAAGAACAATTATTTCTTTTTGGTCCAAAAAAAAAAATTATTTCTTTAAGCATTCTCATAATCATAATTTATGGACTTCTGCAATTTTTTCTTTATTTTTATTGGTAGCTCGTGAAAGAAATGGAACTTTAAGTAATAATGAAAAAACAGGAATTAGATAATAATAAAATTTATTTAAAAATAATAATAATAATAAGCAAAAACACGCCCAGTGGGACTCGAACCCACAATCGCTTGATTAGAAGTCAAGCGCCTTATCCATTAGGCCATGGGCGCTTATATACTTAATTGTGAACAATTATTTTAAAGATTCTTTTGTTTCTGATAGTTTGTAATACAATCAACAGTATACGTGTCTTTTCTTTGACGGTTGATGGGCCGGGTGTTTTTGGGCTCCAGCCCCTATCTTTCAATGCAGCGCTCATTTTTTTTAGAAAAAAAAGTGATCTAGGAGATAAGATGTATTTGTAAGTTGTAACTATAAAATTGGTTTAAGATTCGTCCGCATATAACAAACTAATTACTACTTTATCACAACACTTTATTTTAACATCTGACATATTTTTAAAATATAAGTGAAAGTGTGCTGCAAGATAACATACTTATGAATATCTAAATGATTTGAAATTTAATATATATGATCATTATGATAATATAATATGATTCAACGGTTGGATTAATCAATTTCACATTCTACAAAAAATTATTAATTGTGTAAGTCTTAAAATTTGAAACCCGGTGTCAATCGATCATGACAATATATGAGTCATGAATTAGAAACCTGGTGTCAATCAAACCATACTGAGACTTGTCTGTTGTTGGTGGATTCCTGCTTCAGTGGCGTTCCTACCATTTCTTCCTCTCCATTTTTTCTTTCATTTTCTCTCATTTTCTTGCTCTTTCTTGCGCAAATATAGCTGCTGCCCTGCACCTATATTTCGCAATTTTAGTGCCTTTAATTGATTCTAATCGGTTGGTTTTTCTCAATTCTAGATCCTACAACTATCCTGCTATCAGAAACAGTAAGAGCTTCATTCAGTGTTGACCTCCAAGCTTCATAACAAAAGAATTTGGGAAGCATAAAGAAAGAAGATGAAGTATAGGGTAAAGAAAACCCCCTTGTAGATCGTAGATTAGCAACTCCTTCTTCCATTGGATGTCCTTTTGTACCTTCAAAACAAACAACATTAGTTTCTAAAGGGAGTTTAAGTAAAAGGATGGTTTCCTTCTTCTTAGTCCCTTTAGTTTTCCCTTTGCTAACCTTAGGTTGTTTTCTAGAGTTTTCTACCTTTTTTTATCTTTCTTTTGTTTTTCTTCCTCACTACCCAACCTTAGTTGAAGTTGATCCTCACATACTTCATTGGGAGCCATTGGCATTAGGGCGATCTTCATCCCCCTATGTTTAAAAGTAAATTCATTAGAGTAGCAATCATGGATTGCCCTCTTATCATATTGTTATGGACGCCCCAATAAAACATGTGTGGCATCCATTGGAACTAGATCACAAATTATCTCATCTTGGTAGGTTCCTATAGATAAGGCTATGAGGACTTGTTTGTCTACCACCCTTTCCCCATCTTCACTTGTAAGGTCCAAGAATCCTCAAATGATGTTTTCATAATGACAAGTTCTCAAAATTCACTTAGTATAATTCTGATTAAAAAAAGGTACTAATGATTTCACTTGAGTTTGTCTTAAAGAAGATACAGACAGGGAAACTTCAGAAGTTCCTATTGATATCCTTAAAGGACTTTGTTAAGAAGAAACAGTTCAACTCTCTTCAAAGATTAATCCTGCATATCATCAAAAGATACTTTCACATTGTGTATGTGATATAATTATAAAATAAAGCAAGAAGGCCGTTGAGAATAATTATAATAAGCATTCTGTCAAAATGCCAAAAAGAATCACCATTGCAGAAGAAGCAAACTGAAGAGAAAGAAGAATTTTATTCAAGAATGTTAGAAGGATATCATATTACAGAAGGTCAAAATTGAAATATAAAAGGAAAACTGTCCAGAAGAATAACATAAAATGATGACAAAATATTAGAAGGAAGATTCATTGTCAGGAAGTCTGTAGAAGAAACAACCTTCTGTAAATTCATATTCTCTAAGTTTCCTTGTGCTGCAGTTACTGAAATCCATCCTAAAATTATTCCTTCATCCTTAAATGTTTCAAAAAACCCTTTCCAGAAGTAAAAGGGTTATCTTGAAAAAGGAATTAAAGTCTGCAGATGAAGCACCTTCCAGAAGACATGACCAGTCAAGGGACAACTGTACATGAAAGGGACAACTCCTACTCTAACAGCTGGAGCTTCAGCATCTACCCCAAGACTTCCCAACGGCTAGAAGTCTGCCCTTGCCTATAAAAGGAAGCCATCTCTTCATTAAGAGATACACAGAACCAGAAGAAAGCCTCATTGCTTTAAAATTACAATCTCTACCTTCTGGAAGATTTTCTCTCTCTTCAAATCACTTAAATTTTAAGTCACAAAAGTCTGAAAGGAAGAAAGGGAGAGTACTGGCTCAATAATCCTCTGTTATGCTAACTCTGATTGTATTTTGAGCCTTAATTTACTGTATTTACTATTTCCATCTTCTGTAAAGCTCTCAAGAACAACATAGAAAGTGTTAGTTCTTCTTGAGAGGAGTTATTCTGTTTTGCAAGTTGCTGTGTGAAGGGAATCAAGCATGTGGTCAGGGTGCAGCGGAATAAATGGATTCCCTCCCTTGTTATGATCGTTAATGCGAAAACATGAATTAAGGCATAAAAGGCATGAAACATAATGACATACCTTTTACGGATTACGAACGAGGCAATAGAAACCACGTCTCTAGAGGTGTCCACGCCAATAGCCTAACTAGGAAACCCTCCTCAACTCTTCTAGTAGCGTTTAGAGAGTAAGAGCTACTGCTCATGTGTCTAGGGTAAGGCATGTTATGCTATATTTATAGAGTGGTGGCTAGGGTTTTACCATCACTCAATTAACCCTAACACATATGGGTCTGACACATTATGTTGTAATTCTAATCAAATTAGAATTATTATCTTTCCTAGCGGCTTGTTGTATGCGTGTGACCCAATAGGCTTTTAATATCTGGTTATGATGTTTAAAATAAAATCCTTTTATATTTAATATCATAATGAGTGGTATCTAGCAATACATCACTACTACCCAAATATTGAGATTGTCAACAACTTTGACGAATCCTATTTTATGATAATAATTTATACGATCTGTCTCTTTGCCCAAATATCTAATTGAACACAAGAGCATGAAATGTGTCATCCTTGTATAGTTCAATTTATGTTTTTCTTGATGCCCAAGTAGACTATACAGAAAATAAACATCTCATGTTTATCCTCCTAAGCATGGCCATGCATTCTGTAGTCTAACTTTATCAAGAGGCCTATAGATATAACTCCTGTTACATAGGAGGGACAAATCTCATCTAGGTCACTCACATTCCACCACATAATTTATTATACATCTAAATACCAACTTTATGATCACCTTGTTACAGGCAACGTTAGATGATATTTAAAACACATAATTCCTTATGTAGGAATCATAGTGATTTCAGGTCAAAGGACTTCAAATAACATTTATCAATATAAGAAACGTTCATGACACTTATGTAACAATCCATGCAACGTTCTTAAGGTGGGTCAGTCCAGTACACAATTACTCTTAATATGTACTTATGTGAGCACATGATATCTCATATCCATGATCCCTGAGATGTGATCATCAACGAACTCACATACTAGTCTAAATGCATCTTTTGTCCTAAGAAGATCCTTGACCAGGGACTATTTTAAGAATAGTTCTTCATAAGATCTCACGGTCAAGTCATCTACTTGATTTCTTAAGAAGTTTAGGCTTACTATTCTAAGGACGTTTATTACATTCTAAAAGAATGAATTGCCTTTATAAAATAATATGATATAAGTGATGAATGCCCAAAATAAAACATATAAGTCTCTAGTGCATAAACTAATACTGTGAGCATTATATCTATAAACATAAACATAGGAGAATCCTGCAAGGAACTGCAGAAGAAATTTGTGTACTATCTGAGTTGTTGAAGCTGCAGGAGAACATTGTGGTGAGCCTGAAGAGGCTGCAAAAAAATACTAGTGGTAAGGAGTACCCAAGAAGCTTGTGTAACAAAGTTGACATAAGGAAAATCCTACTGAGTGTAGGGACTAGATGTAGCCTCAAATGTTGGAGGTGAACCAGTATAAATTTGTGTGTGCCTTCTCTTCCCTTATCCTTCTTTACATTGATTAAATTATTTAACTTTGCATCTGCATAAAATAATTTTGGAATCTATCTAATACCTAAGTAAGTGATACTCTAAGGTTCCATCAAAGTGAATCATATTTTCTGCATCCTATAAACTGTCATTAGTTAACTATATCTTTATTGATATTAAAGCTTCTAATATTTAGCCAAGTAATACTTGAGCAAGAAAATATTAGAAGAAGTTGTAGAAATTCAAAAAGGAATCACAATTCAACCCCCTTCTTGTGATTGCTATATTTACTTCACACTTATCCAAGACAATTTGTATGGTTTAAGGTGGGTGGTGGTCCTAAGACCTAGTTATTCTACCATTCTCATACTAGCAATATTAGTACAACTCCCATTATCAATTATTAAGGAGCAAATTTTTCCTTCTACAATGCACCTAGTATGAAAGATGGTTTCTTTTTAACTCTTATTCATTTTGATTGTTTCATTTCCTAAGACTCTTTTGATCATAAGTCCTAACCTTCTCTCAGGCCTATGGGCAGCTACTGGCCTAGGTTCCATTTCTATCTCCTCAATGTCCTCTTCATCACTATTTGTTGGTGTTGATTCTTTAGAACTTGCACTAGTGTACTCCTCATTCTCTTTTATTAACATTGTTCTTTTATTAGGACATTGGGAATCAATGTGTCCCTTCCCAACACATTTGAAACATTTGATGTCTCGGGTAGAGTTTGAAGGATTTGCGCTTTGGGATTTGGAAGGAGTAGGGTTCGAAGCAATCCTAGGGTCCTTAGGCTCTTCCTCCACTTGACTTTTACCCTCATCTCTCTTTGGGAATTCTTTGTTCCTAGTTGAATAACTAAAGTTGTTCTTTTTAAAGCTTCCTTTCCTTTTGAGTTGGGTTTCTACTTTAATGGCTTGATGTACCAAGTCCTCTATTTCAACGTAAGGTTGCAATTCCACTATGTCCCTTATGTCAAAATTGAGTCCACTGATAAATCTAGTCATAGTGGCCTCTCTATCTTCAATTATGTCGGCCCTAATCATAGCAAGTTCCATCTCTTTATAATACTCATCAACACTCTTAGAACCTTGTTTTAGTGATTGGAGTTTAGTGTACAACTCCCTAACATAATGTTGACGAATAAACCTTTTCCTCATGATTCCTCTCATTTCGTCCCAAGTTGAGACTAGAGGAAGTCCACTTCTACCTCAGTCAGTTTGGAGTTGATGCCACCAGACTAAGGCATAATTCTTAAACTCCAAAGAAGCTAACTTAACCTTCTCCTCTTCTTTATAAGTGTGGCAACTAAAGATTTGTTCAGTCTTTAACTCTCACTCTAAGTATTGCTCAACATCATTCCTTCCTTGGAATGTGGAGATTTCTACCTTAACTCCTTAAGGGCATTATCTCTCACAGGTTCTTCTTCCCTCCCAGGTCTCTCTCTTCTAGGTTCTCTCCTCCTAGGTTCTCTTCTTTCCCTCCTCCTTCTATTCGGATGATTTTGGTAGTACTCCCTATCACTTTCCTCTTCTTCTTCTTCTTCTTCATACCTATGTTCTCTACGGGAGTTAGCAGAACTCCTTCCTCCATGACTACTCTCTCTATGATACTTATCTTCGGTTCTAATCCTACTGAACCTACCATCTCTTTCTTCCTCACGAGAAGAATTTCTTCTCTCCCTCCTACTATGAGTGATTTCTATCCTTATATCAGCCAACTTTTCCTCCATGACCCTTGTAAATCTTTGGGTCAACTCCTCTATTTCGGCCCTATGCTTCACAATTCGAGGCGTTGGGGGGGATAGGTGCCTACTTGCCATTTTTAAGTTTTCTTAAAGGACCTTTCCATACAAGCTAAGTGTTTACACTCAAAGGATGTATTCACTCATGTTTGTCACTCTTTTTACGACTTTTTCTATAATGTGTTCACTCTAGCCTTTTCTACTCGGTTAGGATTGATTTTAGTTCTTACAAAGACCAAAGTTATTTCCCTACCCAAGTTGGACAAGATTGAGAATGAACAACATTATGGTTATCTAGGATTGCCTAAAAGGAAAACTTCTAAAGACAAAACTTAGAATAAAATTTGTCAAACAAGAAAAGCTAGCTAGAAGAAAGCTTATACACAAGAGTAGAGAGTCAAACAAGACAAACAAAACACACAAGAAATTGCAAAGAGAATTGTTTTTGGTTTAAGTTTTGATTCAAAGAAGAGTTGCCAAAACAGGTGTTTTTAGAAAAACAGCAGATTACAACTTAAAAATGAAGTAATACAAGGAAATGAAAAAAAAAATTACAATAAATTGGAAACTGTATTGTTGGGCTTTCTTCTTTACTATTTTTCTTTTCCTTTCTATTTATTTGATTTTTGTATCTTTTTGACTTTTCCTCTATTTCTTTGACTTTTTGCACTTTTTTTTTTGCTTTTTGCACCTCTTTTTTATATTTTTGGCTAATATTTCTTTTTTGAAAATTTTCTCTTCTTTTCTTTTTTCTTCGTTTTTTTGCCCCAACAGAAAATTACAAAAATTTGTACAAAATTACAAGTAATGTAAACCTATCTAATCGGCCTAAGAATGGACCAAAACAGTACCAAAAACTGAAAAGAATTGTTTGTTTTCTAAAACCTGATTTACAAAACGGAATCACAACTTGAATAAAAAATTGCACCAAAAGTTGCTTAGCATTTCTCTTAGATTACACTAAAATTTGGCATACAACAAATCAAGCGAATTGAATTGATTTTATGGTTCAAAACTAAGAAAAATAGACAAAATTCAACAATTAATTTTGGTGAATTTCGCCTATTTTCTAAGCTACAAACCCAACCTACAATAATGCATTTTGCGTAATCAAACAAGCGTTTCTAAGGTGATGCTAGCGGTTAATCCAAATTTGCAATCAAATTTCAATAATAACAGACAGAAAAAGAATAGAAAATTGAACAAGATAAGCCCAATAAATGCGCAAAAATAGGCAAAATAAAAGGAAAATGCACAAAATTAAAGAACAAGAATGTAAAGGGGAGAACTGAAAGTAAGAGGATGGGGAAGACTGAAAGTAGATGGCAGAAAGTAAATGGCAGAAAGTAAAGGGGATGGTAGAAATTAAAAGGATTGGAGAAGCGGAATTTAAATGGCGGAAGTTAAATGACTGAAAATTAAAAAGCGGAATAGTAAAGAGATTGAATATGGGTGAACAATTATATGGGGGAGATGAACAAGGATGTGGAAGGATATGAGAAAATGTAGGTGAACAATCTTTGGAAAATGGAAGTAACAGTGCTCCCACTTACCACAATCCACCACACACAAACAGTTATATGGCAAGAATCACTCAAGAACAAATAATGAGCAATTAAAATAAGCATTTTATCAAACACCTATGGGGTGGGATTAGTGGCCCAAACAACCCCTCTAATTCAAACAATTGCAAGCAATTCAAGTTGACATCAGCAAAAAGGCACATCGGGCCTAGGAAACAGTCAAAGTCCGAAATTACAAAGAATTAGATGAAGATTTACACAAGAATTTGATGAAAATTCTGCACCAAAAGACGGCAAGTGCAGTGGCCAAAACTCCACTAAACAACCCCCACATTGCCCGATTCAACAAAGCTCTAATGACCAATTGATAGAAGGAAGGTTATGGATCTAGAATTGAGCAAAAACAACCGGTTAGAATTGAAAAACAAGCGCAAATAGTGGCTAGACAACAAGCTAATTCACGCAGCAGAATGTAAGAAAATGAGGGAAAATGAAAGAAAAGTGGAAGATAAAAGGGATGGTGTAGGCGCCACTGAGGAAGACAACCCCTTCAACAGATAAGCCAGCAATGTGGATTCACCACCAGCTCATGGAACCGAATAAGAATCTCAATGGTTTAAGCAAGAACCATCAAGCCTCTCAACCTCATAAGGGAGAAAAATAAGCATAAGCTCTCTATTAGAATGAAGATTAGCTTTACAAATGAGGAGAATGCCCCTTTTTATAGAAGGAATGGGCGACTCAAAGGAAAAAGAAAGAAATTAAAATCTATCCTGATGGGTCCTTGAACCCATGACTCCTAATGCTTTTATTAAAGCAACCTCCTAGCCACTAATTCCATGTAAATTAGCGCCCCATATGAGAGTAGGAGGTAGGAAAATACAATAAAATTCAAATACAAGCAAATCCTATCAAACGAAGATTTAGAGGCCATGACTAGGTGAACCTCTAATTTAGGGAATTCAAATTACAATCAAAATGATGAGAATTATTTGTTCGACCAAGAGTAATATGGTCCATGTTGACTTTGTGAAGTCAACTCTCCTTTGTTGGGCCTTCAAGCGCCCAAGCATCAGTAATACTAGCCCAATCTCTCTGACTCCAAGCTGCTTCTTTCAGCAGGATGCTATCAATTGGGGTGTGACATTGAAACCTTAGCTGGAGAAGGAGTTTTTTTTAGTGGGAAAACCTCTATTTGAGTAGTTTCAAATTGTTATTAACTCGATTTATGTTAATCGAAGTCAAGAGATAGATTTGGAGGATGGATCCTAATGTTGGATATTCAGTGAAAACAAGTCATAGGATATTGTTAGGGGAATCAGCTATGGTTGATTAAAACTTCTTTAAAAGGTTTTTCTCAAATCTAGTCCCTTAAAAAACCATTGCTTTTGTTTGAAAATTGTTACTTAATAGGATTCTTACAAAGATGAATCTCAAGAAGAGAGGGATGACTCAAATGGATCATGACAAATGTTGTGTCTTTAGAAAGCTTAGTTTGAAAATTCGTGGCATTTTTTTCCTTATCAGTTCTACTATTTAATTTGGATGTAATGTTATAGTTGGTTGGGACTTCAAAAATGCTTGACTGTGGATTGTAAACAACATTTTTGCAACATGTCTCCATGTTGCAAAAATGGGAAAATTACCGCTGTTAAAAAGGAAATAAAGGAAAAACATATAATTAAATGAATAAAGGCAAAATATATACTTAAATGAATAAACATATATAAATATTGAATACCTTTCCTAATAAAGGGAAAACATATATAATAATAAATACAAAACATATAAATAAATTTGACTATACTAGCAAATTAGTCTCTGAGAGATTCCTGATCGTGCAGTTTAGTCCCTGAGAGAGTCAAAATTCCAAAATGGTCCCTGAGAGATTGCTTCGTCATGCCAAATGGTCAAAGGTCATTTTTCAAGGACTAATTTGCATGATTTTTTAAAGTCTCGGGGACTAATTTGCTTGTTTTTGCTTGTTTTTCAGGGACCATTTTGCACGACAAGGACCATTTTGCATGACGGAGCTATCTCTCAGGGACCATTTTGGATTTTTGACTCTCAGGGATAAATTGCACGATCAGGAATCTCTCAAGGACTAATTTGCTAGTATTTTGATATAGATTTTTGTGATTCAAATTTATCATATTGTAATTTAATTACATTTTGGGAATTTTAGTATTTAGAAGTTGTAAGATATTTTTAATAAATATTAGGATCACTAGGTGAGGTTTATACTTAAGTTGAGGCTTAAATTTGAGTTTGGGACTTATATATACTTATAAAATTGAGGCTTCTAATTATTTCTAAATTAAGGTTTTAATTTAAGGCTTATATATACTTAAGTAATTTCAATTTAATTCCTTATTTCTAAATCAAGGCTTATATATATATATGTATATATACCTAAGCAATTCCATATTAATTCCTAAATCTACTAATAAACCAAACTAAGCAATTTCATATTAATTCGTTATGTCTAAATTAATTAAGGCTTATATATATACCTAAGCAATTCCATTACAACTAAACCAAACTAAGCAATTCAACAACCTAACTCAATAAACCAATTATAATTCAGCAACCTAACACAATTCCATAAATTATTTCTCATATATAAACATAAAAATGAACAACAACTATCATGAATCCTATATATCACAACCATATGCTCACAACTCAAATCGAGAAACCACAATTTAGCCAAAAAATCTAGCTAATTCCTAACTTACAGTATAATTAAACAGTAGAAATGCTCGTACAACTCAATTCGGGAAACCACAAACATACATACAATGAACAATACAAAAGTATTTAAAATCAACTATCAAAGTGAAATTTACTCTAACCTCAACAGCAAAGAAACACGCAGAAGAAGCAAGGGCGCGGAGGACGAGCAACAGCGGTGGAGCACCTGCTCGAGGCAACAATAGTGGGGGGAGGAGCGCACGGTGGCCGGGACAACGGTGGGGGGAGAGAGACGAAGAGGGATGAGAGAGAAAGCGAGAGAAAGGGTGAGTGAGAGAGAGAGAAACGACGAGGGACGGCGCAGAGCGAAATGAGGAGAAGGGTTTTCTACACATATTTACATGACAAATGACAATGGTTCCCCATATAACCGTTGTCATTTTGCTTTTCAACGATGATTATACTGGGAACCGTCATCGTTTTGTTGGGGAAAATAGAAATGACGACGGTTCTCAGTATAATTGTCGTTGTTTGGCTTTTCAACGATCGTTAAAAGGGAGTATCGTTGAAAACTTCGCAATAATTTAAAAAATGTCACAACACAGTTTTTAATGACAATTCCCTTTTAACCATCGTTGAAAGGTGTCGTTATATGTCTTTTTTCCATTAGTGTTTTACAATTATTTGGAGTTTTTGGAGTACACCTAAAAATATTATTATTTTAAAAAATGAAGAGGTGAGGATACAATATGTGTTAGAGTTATTTTTGCTAATTAAAGTTGTTCTGGTATAGAACTCGAACCTGGGTCTGAGTCAGCAGGAATGAACTCGGATCTGGATCCGGCTTGATGAAGCTTGAATCCGAGTTGAACCCGGGGGGGTGTACCTGCAAAGGGACTCCGACGCCCAAGTCAGATATGTAAAACAGTCAGAGGGATTGACTGAGTAAGATTGTGTACCTGATGATCTATCAGTGATCCGTATTTATAGGGGTTTTCCCTGTATAAATATGGTAAGTGGACCTTTGTATAAAAGGAGTAAGTATGCAGGTGTAATAATATAATTATAGATATTATAATTATATTTCATATATTGTGGGATATCGTAGATATAATTGCAGATATGGTTATATTGCATATGGATATTATTATATATTTATGGATATGATAATAATATAGCATGTGGGCCATATTGGTTGTTGGGCCTTAGGTTTAGACCGTAACAGAAGCCCCCCATCTCAAGTCGACTTGATGAAGTTGGCTTTGAGGTTAAATACCTTGGGTGTGTCCGAGACGACATGCATCGTTTGAGACGCCTTTGGAGGTTTGACTCGGAGCAGCCTTGAAGATACTGTCCGAGATTGTTTTGAGTATTTCTGATCCGTCCTATGTGGATATGATAACTTGTGAGCTGCTTTTGCTTCGAGATGCTGTTTATATATCATCATTTTTGGTTCGGGACGATATATCATTATTGATATCTTTGTAGGTCTGAGACGAATCTGCGTTGGTATCAGCCGGTTCGGGATGGGATTCCGAGACAGCTCGTTGCGACGTTTCAGTTTCTTTGAAACGTTACAATTGCTGGTGGCGTTTTGTCTTCCAGTGACGTGTCAGTCTGCTATAGGATTGCGACGCTTCGACTTCCTGGGCCGTAGCGGTTATGGGCCTTTTCGGCCTTATAAATAGGGGTGAAACTGAGTTCTTCTGTCACTTGCCTCATTTTGCTTTTCGCTTTTCCCTGTGTGATAACATTCTCGAATCTTGAGTCGACTCTCTGCTTCCAAATCGAATTCAGGATCCGACTATCAGGTATTATTCCTTTCTCTTTCTCTTCTTTTTATTTGCGTGAATGAGTGAGAGTGATTCTTTAGAAGTTCTATCTGGGAAACCTGAGTCGTGGCTGTCTCGGAGTCGGAGTCGGTCATCATGTGGGGATAATGAGGGTTTAAGTCCTGAGGTGTTTGAGGTGTTGAAGAGGAGGAATATGGCCTCTGGGGAGAAACCTCGAAGTGAAAATGATAACAGATTAGTAAGATCCGAGACTGGTTCATATGATAGTGCCTTTGAGTCAAATGCTAGTCGTCCCGGTTTTGATGAGGGTAGTTGTTACACAATTACCTCTGCAGGCGTTGACATGGCTGAATCCCATGAGGAGTACTTCGTGCCCCTGTGGGCTGATAGGTATCAGTGGGTGGATCCGGAGGTCCTTGGAACTTGTTCTGTATATAGACCCGGTTGTCCTGAGCATTTCTAGGAGCACTTATTTGATTTGGAGGTGTTTGCTTCAAGCGAGATGAAGGAATTCTATAACGTGGTACTGCCACCTCGAGGGGGCCGAGTGTGTAACTTGTCCGAGACCAACACGCCTTTTTTATACACTTATGATTTTTTTCATTCGAAGGTCAAGTTGAGGTTTCCACTCTCCAAATTTCAAGAACAAATTCTTATGTTTTTGCGGTGTGCTCCTTCACAACTGCACCCCAATTCGTGGGCCTTTATTCGGTGCTTTGAGTTGATTCTGACCGAGTTCGGCTTCACGCCTTCAATACAATTATTCTTTCATTATTTCATAGTGCTAAGGAAACATCCCCCCGGGAATAAGTAGACATTGAAGAGTTGGATCTCTTTCAGGGAGCATAAAGATAGGAAAATAATAACCCCATTCTGTGAGTCGGCCAAAAGGGGAAGCATCACCTTCAAACAGGAGTTTTTTCAAGTGCAAGCGGCTAAGGGTGTGAAGCCGTTTTGGGAGGAGCGGTTTTCCAACACACCACGATTTTTTATCTATTGGAGTGACGGACACTATGATATGAAACCATCTGATTTTGAATTCTCCGAATCGGCTTTGTCTCCTCGAGATTTAGTAGTGAGGGATTTGCTGAAGGAGTCAGTGGAGGAATGTGGGTTATTTTCTTCGGAGCGGTTTTCCAACACACCACGATTTTTTATCTATTGGAGTGACGGACACTATGATATGAAACCATCTGATTTTGAATTCTCCGAATCGGCTTTGTCTCCTCGAGATTTAGTAGTGAGGGATTTGCTGAAGGAGTCAGTGGAGGAATGTGGGTTATTTTCTTCTAAGAAAATATTAGATGGTCCGACTCGTAATGTTGGATCTAGAATATGTGAGACTTATTTTAAGTATTTGCTTGTTATTATCTGAATTTTCATCTCGGCTGATCGTTCGTGTTTATTTTTGCAGCTTCGATGGCGTCTGCTGCGCTGAAACAACTGAGGGCCCTGCAGAATTCCCAAGTCAATAATGCTGACGTTCGGGTTGATATGGATTTGACCCGAACTGACGGTGGAAACGGTTCGGGAATGCAACCGGTTGTTGACCCGGTCCCGACCAGTCATGGCGACGGGCAGCCTCAGAGGAAGAAAAAGAAGAATAAAAGGGCTAGGATGGAAGAGTCAGAGGAGGAATCCGGGTTGAACTTGTACGACTCAGATGTCGATTTGGACACCCCTAAGCTTGAT
The DNA here is from genome assembly GCA_026901365.1 of Sesbania bispinosa. Taxonomy (NCBI): domain Eukaryota; kingdom Viridiplantae; phylum Streptophyta; class Magnoliopsida; order Fabales; family Fabaceae; genus Sesbania; species Sesbania bispinosa. The sequence goes on from QLOH01000018.1 coordinate 337,663, forward strand.
CATATTTTATACAATGCCTTCCTAAAGTCGGTTCATGAAACCATCCCGAAGGTCGAGGGCTTATTAGATATTAGGCGCCAATGCCTTTAACATGCTGCATATATAAGGCAATCTTCGGCTAGATGTGATCCCGGCCTCTGAGCAGGCTGTTTCAGAGCTCGAAAACCGGACGACCGAGAGGGATAAGGCCTTAGAAGATGTGAAGATTGCCCAAGAGGCCCTCAACCTTGAGAAAAAGGACACCAAAAAATACAAGGGTTTGTACAAATCTATAAAAGACAAGAACAAAACCTTGGAGGCTGAGGTGGGTAGGTTGAAGGCCGACTTGGAGAAGCTTCAATTGGCTCCATCTGCATCCGGGATGACGGATGAGGCTGTTGTTGAAGTTGTCAAGAGAAACTTGCAGAAGGCGCAAGCCAAATTTAATGAGGAAAAGGCTAGCCTTGTGAAGCTTTCTCAAGAGATCAGCGGTGCTTCGTTCGAGAATGCTGTGGTGCAGTTGGGGGTGCTCAATCCCGGTTTGAAGACTGAGGGAACTTCACCTGAATATGAAGTTTTCAAAGGGGTGATTTGCCGGGTCGACATGGAAAAGAAAGTTTACGTTGATGTCGCTTCTGGCGAAGAAGTCGACCCGTATGAAGAATGATCCCTTTGTTTTAACTTGTACTTTTTGTTGCACTTTTGGTTGCATTGTGTATTTCCTCCTATTGTATGAACAATGTTTGGGTTTAATGGAATTTCTGGTTCATATTCTCGTTCTCGAACCATTTTGCTTCATTTTATTGTGCGCTTTTAACGTTAATACGTATTATGTGTGCTTTTATCGTCTCGATCCATCATGTCGTCTCGAATTATGTTGATTTCTTCGTAACTTGGCGCTTTTAACATAAAAATGCTTGTAACGCTTTTTTCCTTAAATTTGTGTGAGAAGGAATAGGAATAGCAGTTTGTGGTAACTGCGTTTTTATTGGTAATGGGTCGGGATACTCTTCGTATCTGACTTTTAATAATACTAAGCCGAGATGCTCTTCGCAACCGGTTAAACATTACATAGAAATAGAAAAGTTGGGCCGGGATCCTTTTCGTATCCGACTTTAGTAATATTGAATCGGGATGCTCTTCACATCCGGTTTTAATAAACTACAAGAATATAACTTAAGAAAAATAGGTCTTGAGTTTATCTGCGTTCTAGAATCTGGGTACAGGCTTTCTCTCAAGAGTTTCTAACTTGTAGGCCCCATTCCCGGTTGCCTCGGTGACTCTGTAGGGACCTTCCCAGTTTGCTGCCAATTTTCCCTGGGCTGCATTTTTGTTGCCGATATCGGCTCTGCGCAGAAGAAGATCTCCGGGTTGGAAGCTTCGGGTCATTACTTTGGTGTTGCGTCGTGTGGTGAGACGCTCCTTCAAGGTTGATTCTCGGACATGAGCTATAGCCCGGGTTTCATCTAAGAAGTCCAATTCTTCTAGAATTGCCTTGTCATTTGGCCCTTGGGTGAAGTTCTGCACCCTCCAACTCGATTCCCCAATTTCGACCGGGATGAGAGCTTCGGTTCCGTAAGTGAGTCGGAAAGGAGTTTCATTGGTGGAGGATTGTGGAGTGGTACGGTATGCCCAGAGCACATGGTCGAGTTGTTCTACCCAGTTACCTTTGGCGTTGTCTAATCTGCGCTTAAGGGCTTGGAGGATCACTTTGTTCGCAGACTCGGCCTGGCCATTGGTTTGTGGGTGTTCCACTGAAGTGAAGTGATGCTTGATCTTTAGGTCTGACAGTAGTTCTCTGAATCTCTTATCAGTGAATTGTGTCCCATTGTCCGTGATTACAGAATGGGGTATCCCGAACCTAGAGATAATGTTCTTGTAAAAGAACTTCTGCACTTTAGCTGAGGTGATTGTGGCAAGGGGTTCTGCTTCTATCCACTTGGTGAAATAATCCACTGCTACCACTAGGAATTTGACCTGCCCTGGAGCTGGGGGGAAGGGATCGAGTATGTCAATTCCCCACTGATGGAAAGGCCAGGGGACCGTTAAGGTTGTCAACTCGGATGAGGGTTGGTGGTGGATGAAAGCATTTTTCTGACAGGTTTCACACTTTTTAGCATATTCCATGGAATCTTGGGCTAGAGTCAGCCAGTAGTACCCGACTCTCAGGGCCTTTCTTGCAAGTGTTTTACCTCCTTGGTGATTTCCACAACTTCCTTCATGTAATTCAGCCAGTACATACTTGGCTTCTTTGTCATCAATGCATTTAAGGAGGGGGGGTGGAGAATCCCTTTTTGTACAATCTGTCTTGGATGATTGTGAAATGGGAGGCTAGTCGTCTCAGCTTCTTTGCCTTCTTTTCTTCTGTAGGGAGTGTGCCCATCAGAATGTAAGTCTTAATGGGTGTCATCCATGAGCTAGACTCTTCTATCTGTAGTAGTGATGGTTCTGAAATTCGTGGAGTCGAGACGACTTCCTGGAGGACAGATTTGTTGTTCCCAAGTTTCTTGGTGCTTGCAAGCCTGGAAAGAATGTCGGCTCTGGTATTGTCGGCTCTGGGGACGTGTTGGAAGATAATTTCTTCAAACCCATCACTTGATGCTCTGACCTTCTCCAGATATCTCTGCAGTAATGGTTCTTTTGCTTGGTATTCCCCTTTGATTTGGGATACCATCAATAGGGAGTCACTGCACATGAGGACCTTTTTAGCCCCTACTTCCTTTGCCATCAGGAGACCGGCAATGCATGCTTCATACTCGGCTTGGTTGTTGGAGGTTTGGAATTCGAACTTCAGAGACTTCTCTATGTAGACTCCATCCGGGCCTTCTAGGACTATCCCAGCTCTTGCACCTTTTTTGTTGGAGGATCCGTCAACGAAGACGGTCCATTCAGCGGTGGGTGAATCTTCAGGGGGTGTCATTTTAGCAACGAAATCAGCAAGAATTTGACTCTTGAGGGCAGTGCGTCCCTCAAAGTGTATGTCAAACTCAGATAACTCCAGGGCCCAGGCAGTCATACGTCCAGAGAGGTCCGGCTTGTGAAGGACGAGTCTGAGGGGTAAGTCGGTCCTGACCGTTACTTTGTGTCCTTGGAAATAGTGTCTCAATCTCCTTGCAGTGATTAATACAGCCAAGGCGGCCTTCTCTAGCTTCTGGTATCTCAGCTCGGCCCCTTGGAGGGCTTTACTGATGAAGTATATGGGGATTTGGGTGTGCCCATCTTCTTTAACCAAAACTGAACTTATGGATTGGTTGGTCACAGAGATGTAGAGGTACAGATGTTCTCCTTGGACCGGCTTCACTAGGATTGGTGGGTTTGTCAGTGTCTGTTTCAGCTGTTGAAAGGCGGCTTCGCATTCGTCAGTCTAAGTGAAAGATTTCCCTTTGCGAAGGAGCTGAAAAAAGGGGAGGGAAGTTGTAGCCGATTTGGGGATGAATCGGCTGAGAGCCGTGATCCTTCCATTGAGTTGTTGTATCTCCTTAATCCAAGTTGGGCTTTTCATGTCTAACACGGCCTTACACTTGTCAGGGTTTGCCTCCACTCCTCTGCTGGTGAGGAGAAAACCCAAAAAATGGCCTGAGGGAACTCCAAAACAGCACTTAAGGGGGTTAAGTCTCATGTTGTGTTTCCTGAGGCGAGCAAAAACTAGCTCCAAGTCGGCTATGTGGTCATTTCCGTCAGCCGTTTTAGCTATGATGTCGTCTATGTAAACTTCCACTGTATTCCCCATTATATTACCAAAGACTTTGGTCATCATCCTCTGGTATGTGGCACCGGCATTCTTCAGGCCAAAAGGCATCATAGTGTAACAGTAGATTCCCTTGTCAGTAATGAAGGCCGTCTTTTCTTCATCGTCTCGGTCCATGGGTATTTGGTTGTAGCCAGAGTAGGCATCCATGAAGGATAACCAGCGGTACCCAGATGAATTGTCAACTAGCTGATCAATGTTGGGGAGGGGAAAAGGGTCCTTAGGACATGCTTTGTTCAGGTCTGTGTAATCCACGCACATCCTCCATTTGCCATTTGATTTTTTAACCAGGATGACATTGGATAGCCAGGTGACGTACTTGCATTCTCTGATGAACTTGGCCTTGAGGAGTTCCTCTATTTGCTGGTCAGCAGCTTGTTGCCTTTCGAGGCCGATTTTCCTCTTCTTCTGAGCGACCGGTTTGACATTGGGGTCAACCGAGAGTTTATGACAGCAGAAGTTGGGATCAATACCCGACATGTCAGCTGATGTCCAAGCAAACAGGTCTGAGTTTATCAAAAGCAGGGACTTTAGCTTTTCTTCCATGGTGGGATCCATATCACAGCCGATTTTGGTCGTCTGTTCTGTTGAGACTCCAATCTGAAAGGGTTTCGTCTTGGCTGCTGGCTCGATTCTCTCTCGTCCTTTGTGATCTATCTCGGCTCTGGGGTCGAGATCAATCATGTGGATTTGACCTCTTGGGACTCTCTTTTCCTGCTGAGATGCGGGCATGGTACTGAGGGCAGCATTGTAACACTTCCTTGCTTCTTTTCTGTCTTCTTGGACAGTGATCACCTTCCCGTCTCGGCCGGGGAACTTCATCACTAGGTGCTTGGTAGAAATAATTGCTCCCAGGTCATTCAGGGATGGGTGCCCAAGAATGGCATTGTATAAGCTGGGGCAATCGACTATCAGAAACTTAGCCGATATGGCCTAATTCTCGGTTTCCGAGCCGACCCTGAGTGTAGTCTGAAGGTATCCTTTGGGTTGGATTCTCTCACCAGAGAAACCCACTAGATCTCCTGAATAAGGCAATAGGGATTCTGGTGGTAACAGCAGTTGGGTGTAGGTCCTGAAGAAAAGAATGTCGGTTGAGCTGCCTTGATCAACGAATATGCGTCTGACATCGCCATCTGCTATCAGGGAGCGTATCACGAATGAGTCATCATGATCGGCCACATCATCGAAGAAATCTTCGTCTGAGAAGGTGATGACCGGGTTTGGGGGTCTTTTAGTCATGACTTTCGAGTCGGATTGTTCAACACTATAAACTTCACGTAGGTGTCTCTTTCTGGAGTTGTTTGACAATCCCCCTCCAGCAAAACCTCCTGAAATCATGTTGATCCTCACCCTTGGTGTGGTGCTGGAGCCGGGTTTGTCTTCTTTGTTGTCATTTTTCTTGGGGGATGGAGAACGTTTCCGTTTCTTGTCTTTTTCCCCGTCAGGGCTGGACGACCTCTTTCGTTCCTCATTCTTCTTGTATCCTCCTTGGGACCGATTCTTCTTCACATATCAGCCAAGTCGGCCATCTCGGATAAGCTGCTCAATGAGGTCAGGTAACTGTATGCATTCATCAGTATTGTGCCCGTATCCTTCATGGAAAGAGCAATATTTAGTCTTGTCCTTTTGAGCTGCAGCTTTGAGAGGTGGGGGCTTTGGTATGTCTGCAAACTCAGTGTGCATCACCTCCTTAAGGATTTTCCCTGGATTGGTGTTCAGGGACGCATAGTTATTGTATCGACCTTTAGTACGCCGATGTTGGTCCTGTTGATGGTGTCCCTTGTCTTTCCCTTTATGTCGGTCCTGGTAAGAGTCTCGGCCTGATCCCTGGTGAGAGTCTTTCTTGGCGGCGACAGCTAAATGAGCTTCCCGTCCCACGTACTTGTGTGAGCGTTGTCTAAACTGTTCCATGGACCGGATTCTTCTGACAAGGAGACGGCCAGGGGGGATCCTGGTGAGAGGGCCGACACGACGCATACGAGCTGGACGTTCTCGGCCAGATCCGGGATCAGAGCGCATTCTTTGTAGAATCGGGCGAGGAAACTCCTGAGCGGCTCATCCTTAGTCTGCCTAACCTTTGCTAGTGTGAATTGGTCTCTGGGGATCTCAGTGGAAATTGTGAACCGTCCCAGGAAAGTGTGCTGCATGTCGTCCCAGGTGTCTATGGAGCCCAAGGGGAGGGTTTTGAACCAAGTTAAGGCTTCTCCTTTCAATGTCCTGGGGAAAGAGCGGCAGATGATGGCTTTTGGGGCGCCAATGAAAAGCATTTCATTGGTGAAGGCGTCCAGGTGTTTGACCGGGTCTGTCGTGCCATTGAAGGATTCAATGGGGAGTGCTCTCCTGTATTGCTCAGGTACCTCGACTCGGACTAGTCTCTCTGAGAATGGGTGTCTGAAAGGGGCGAGCGAGCCCGTAGCTCTTGTTTGTTGAACTTCCTGATAATCTTTTTCTGATACGAGCCGAGACTGGATAGTGGGCTGTGGTTGAGGGTTTATGCTACGCTCCAGGTGTCTGAGGCGTTCCTCAATGTGATTCACGGCCGGATTTCCGGCCGGTCTCGAGTGTGACTCGTGGGAGTGGCGTTGTTCATGAAGCTCTCTGATTTGAGCCTCTAACCGTCGAATCACTTCGTCTCGGGGATCGGATCGATGAGTCTCCTCATGTTGCTCGACTTCAACCTGTGGATTTGAAGTTCCTTCCTGTTCAGCTGAACCGTTTTCGGCTCCGAGGTCCTCCACCCAGCCTTCGGGTGTTGGTTGAGGACGGGGCCGGGTTTGTTGACGGTGAGTGGTAACTGTCATGCTGGATCGGAGGAGGCCCTCCTTCTAGCGCCAAATGTTCTGGCATAGAACCCGAACCTGGGTCTGAGTCAGCAGGAATGAACTCGGATCTGGATCCGGCTTGATGAAGCTTAAATCCGAGTTGAACCCGGGGGGGTGTACCTGCAAAGGGACTCTGACGCCCAAGTCAGATATGTAAAACAATCAGAGGGATTGACTGAGTAAGATTGCGTACCTGATGATCTATCAGTGATCCGTATTTATAGGGGTTTTCCCTGTATAAATATGGTAAGTGGGCCTTTGTATAAAAGGAGTAAGTATGCAAGTGTAATAATATAATTATAGATATTATAATTATATTTCATATATTGTGGGATATCGTAGATATAATTGCAGATATGATTATATTGCACATGAATATTATTATATATTTATGGATATGATAATAATATAGCATGTGGGCCATATTGGCTGTTGGGCCTTAGGTTTAGATCGTAACAAAAGTCATGGATGTTGTTGAGAGTTAAGACTAGCGGCTTCTATTTCTCTTGTTTTAAATGAGTAAAGGAGCTTGTAGCATGCATGTTCAAGAAGCTTACATTCTGCATGATGAAGAATATACATATTCGTCTATGTTCTGTTGTATTTTCTCATATATTAATTCCTTTTTTGGGGTAAGATGGGTGCTGAACTATTGTAGGCTGCTTTTGTAAGATGGGTTTGGAACCCATTAATTGTGCTTACTCATAAAAAACTGATAACCTTTGTCACATGTCACATAAAAAAAGTGTGTCCAAATCTGTTTAATCAATTCCTCATTAATTATAATTCCCTATTTATTTGATTTTTTTTATTAATTTTTAACTTAAATTCTTTTGAATGAATCATACATATAATTTTTTTATGATTTAAAACATTTTCTCTTTTCAACATATATTTAAAAATTTTATTTAAATTAATTATGCATACATACTCTTACAATCTTAAATATTTTTCTAATTTAAGTTTTCAATTTTATATTTTACATCAATTGAAAAATACATGGAGTCACAAAAAAAAAAATTGAAAAATACATGTAACTGCGCATGATTCTTGCTAGTATTGTTAATGAAAAAAAGTAGAAACATTTTAATTAACATTTGATATTTTCTTAGAACAATTTTCCAGTTAAAATTGCTTTTAAAAAATTAGGATATCTTCCAATAAGAAATTTTTTTCCCTTCACTATATTTTAAAGCAAAGAAAACAAAAATACATTGCACCCTTTTTTTTCTGCGAATCAAATGCGAGCACACATTCTTTGGAATACATGGGAAAATAGGAAAATGTTAAAAATTTACTGGACCAATTCGTAAGTACTATTTATTATCTTTATCTCAAACTTTTCTGATTTTAACTTTTGTGTGAAAAAATAAGACTTATTTACCTTGCCATCATTTGTTTTTTTTAATGCCATATGAATATATATTAGGATTTCAAATGCTGAGTTACCGTTTGGGAAGGATTTTATATAACCATGATTCTCGAGCTAATGATTAATCCACAATTATCCATACATGATTCCTACTTAAATACCAAAATTAAAATATCCAAATTCCTTTATATCTAGTTTTTAATTAGGCGTGTGTTGGCATGTGATGTAATACATCTTACTTCATATAGATTCTACTATGTATGCTTTAAATACGTACCATATTTTTGTTGCATGTTATCGTGGCTACTTTTTAGCCGTCAAGATACTGTTGATGAATTAATAACTTGTACCTCATGGGTGCCTCTATATATCACATATAGATATCAAGGCAGCGAACGCATATATGAAGCATGAATGCTACACAATTAAGTTCCAAACATTGAGAAGCCTTCAAGAGTACTAAAGACATGAAGCCTCCACTATCAAGAAAAGTGGTTCTTCTTATAGCATTCTTAGCTATATGCTATTCTTCATCATTTCTTACTGGAGGTATATATATATAATTTCTTTTTTATTTCATTTAATTTCTTACCTAGACATAACTTTATAGCATTTTGAACTTTTATATATATATATATATATATATATATATGAAGAAGAAAAAGGCTAATAATTGCTCTAAGAATACTTGTTAAAGAAATAAAAATAGAAAATTTTTATTTAAAATATATAATATTTAATATTGTAAAATACAATAAATGACTCTATTTCAAATAAAAAATTCTTACTTATTGATTCCTTAATGCTGTTAGGATATTTGTTGATATGAATCCTTGATTAGGTTCTTTATGTGCCAACTAATATATATTCTAGTGGGATCAAAGCTTCTGTCACCTTAATTAATTAGTTTTGTTTATTTTCCATCTAGCGTCTGCAGGAAGTGTGAGGACAGATCCATTTGGGTCTCATGCTAGTCATGTGGGTCATGTTAGTGCAGAGAAACTCAAAGAAGATGAGGAAGATATGGTCTCCATGGATTATACAGCACCTCGGAGAAACCCACCGATTCATAACTAGTGTTGTCAAATTTAATGAGCATGCATGTGTATTTTCTGTGGGCATTTGTAACTTTTTCTTTTGATTTGTGAAAGCAATGTTTTCAGTATATTATTTTGTATTAATTAATAATGGAGGAGAGAAGACCGTTACTATATGTGTTCTAGGCAATACGTATCTAGCTAGCCACTATATATATTCTTTTATATTAACGAGAAGAAAAATTTCAGTAACACACTCTTTAGCATACTCTCTCCAACACACTCTATGTGATTGGTTAAAAGTCACATGGGTCCAACCACATTGGGAGTGGGACCTACAAATTTGGTGGGACCCATGTGAATTTTAACCAATCACATAAAGTGTATTGGTGAGAGTGTGTTAGAGAGTATGTTGCTAGCACTCCTCTAATGAGAAATACTAATTTGACACCTGAGTTTTTAGCATGAAAGGCGTGGAGAAAACGAAGATAAATAGAAAAAAAAAATGAATAGACGACATGGAAGATATGATAATTGATATAATAAAAAAGAAAGAAAGGAACAGAAAAAAATGGTGCGGAAAACTGAAATGTGAAATATCAAAATTGTTTATTATATTAATTGAGTTTAATTAGTATACATTGATCATAATCCAATGATTTGACACTTATCATTTATTGAGTATAACACCTAATCTAATATATATATATATATATATGTTTTTAAATTCATTAAATAATATGACTACACATCATTAGTTTGAGTAATATGTTAAATCAGTTATATTTAATTTAGAAGAATCGGTTAACCAGTTTGACTCAGTGAGTTTTCATCCAAAATTGATGATTCATCCAGGTTAACTCAGTCTAAAAACCTAGTTTATTCAACTGAGTTATGTATCTATAAGATTTTGCCTATAATGAAAAATTAATGTTCAAAGCTTAAAAAGATAAAAGGCAAACAAAATAGTTAAAATTGCATTAAAAAAAGGCAGTTTTCAAGTGTTTTCAATAAGAAAATTAGGGTTCCAAATTTGACACATTTGATTTTTTTTAACATAAATTATATTTCGTATTGGTTGCTTATAGTTATAATTGTGATCAATTTTTGTACAGAAAATCTTGATTGTTTATTTTGAATTTGTGATTATAATTATAATATTTAAAATTTAGAATACAACTATTACCAACTCAGCTCAAAGTTGTGATTGATCAACTGACAATGCAGATTGAGATTTTATGGGAAGAGTTTCCGAGTTTGATCCCCGCTATACACATTATTAGGAAGGAGTGATGAGTTTCAACTGTGACTAAGTCCTAAATAGAATTACCCCTCGTAATAGGGGATAATTGTGGTTAAAAAAACTAGTATAATTACTAATAACTCTGGTTAAATCAATAAACACAATATTGTCGTGTCTAATAACATTAAGCAAAAGCTCTCCCTTAAAGGAGACAAAAAAACACCCATTTTTCTTTATTAAAAGTTATGTTTAAAAGAATTAAAAATAATAATATAAGTTCTACATCCACAAAACAATGTAAGTTTCCATTAAAGCATAAATAAAAAACTATTATTTTTTTTATCATTAGCTAAAAATAGTAGTCTTTTTTGGCTTAATTGCATTTTTGGTCCCCCTATTATCATCAATCCGCGATTTTGGTCCCCCTACTTTTTTTTTGTGATTTTGGTCCCCCTATAATTCCTAATCCGGAATGTAGTTCAAAATTTTGGTCCCTCTATACCTCCAAAAATGTGTTAGAGGGACCAAAATTGCGAATTGATAATAATAGGGAGACCAAAATCGCGAAAAAAAAAGTAGGGGACCAAAATCGCGTATTGATGATAATAGGGGGACCAAAAGTGCAATTAAGCCTTTTTTTGTAAAATATTATAAATTTTATATCATGAAAGTATTTTTCTAATAATATTAAGCAAAAACCTAAATTTTTATTAATTAATGGTAACTTTAAAATTATTTTTTAATTAATATTTATGGTTTTGTGTTAATTTTATATCAATATGTCATGTTATATTTCGGCAATGTATGTAGTTAGTGTTTTGTAATTTTCAAAATTTGCCACAATGGCCTATAGATGATGTATCTCGTGTAACTTTTTTGTTTTTTTTTTTACTTTGCAATATAAAAGTGTTGATATCTTGAATATATTTAATTTTATGCAATTTTCGAAGGTGTCATGTTATTTGAAAATTATAATATATATTGCAGCTAAAGAGAATTGCGATTGATGATTGAAACACACAAAATATAACTAGTGATTAAAACGCCAAGTTATTATGAAACCTCAAAGATCCCTATAGTACCCCTCCACCTCAAAGAAAACAACAAGCTAAATATGGAGTTTGAGGTGCTTTAAAATGTATTTCACGGGCTAAACAACCTCATAGCACACTGGTTTTTATTTTAAAACATGAATCATTTTTGTCATGATCGATTTATCGTTGTCAACGGGGCCAATATTGGAATATCGAGTAACTATAAATATATAAGCTTATATATTGGACAAATCTAGGTTGAAAGTTTTGACATTTTTCGATAATTACTTACTATCACTAACGACTGTTGTTTCAGTAATACTGCGAGCTGTGTGTTAAAACTACCTTAGTCAAAGGTTTTTTTAAATCCATAGTATAGATCATATCAATTCTTGGCTGTGTGTTTTATTTAAGATTAATTATTACAAATATAAATATTTATTAATTATTATATCAAGCATCTAAATCAACTTAAAACTTTATTATGTAAAATTAATCCTTCGTACTAAATTTACCAGAATTAACTTTATTATTGCTAGCAAACTCCACCAATACTAGCTAGCTAGTAGAAAAACGTTCGTTTCTCTGTATATACATTAAATCCGAAAATAAATCCCAAGAGTTTGGATAGTTTATAGATGAGAAACACTAGCACTATATTTTTTTGACAAACTCTATATTACTGACTCATTCTCTTAAAAATTAATTTAATTGTCTCACAAACGTATCATATTATTGACAATTAGTAAATGGGTTAATAATAAAAAATGTGTTATAGCGTGCTAATAAATATATTATAAAATTTCTCTTTATATTTATATATATATATATATATATTAATAAATATTGAATATAAGTAAAGTATTAAATAAGATAAAATAATAATATACTATGCTAACCCATTTTTGTTTGAGTTAGCTCATATAATCAGCTGATTGCAATGACCGAAAGGGATTGAATTCATATATTGCAATCAAGGGAAGGATGCATTAAGTATACAAATTTTTATGACATTGATTATTGTTGGATATTGTGCTCTCATTTTATGTGGAGAAAATGCCTAAATTGAGAAGCCCATTTGATGTCTCACTTAACTAAGTGGAGAGGGGTTTGAAGTTAATAAGAGATGGTCTGAAGTAAAGAACACCAACACTTTGAGAGAGAGGAAGAGAGAAAGTTATTTTTGCTTTTACACAGAGCTACAACTGTAAAATCGCTACTGCAAATGCGTTCACCGTTGGATCGAGCTAAAAATCTTAATTACCGCAGGTTTAAAACATCTGGTTTGTTATTTTGAACGGTTGGATCATTGATACAAGGTCTGAGTTTGGGAGATATTCAGTTTGCACAGTAGATGTGAATTTGGGGTTTTTCATCTTCCTTGTTCTCTATTTGTAAGCTTTATTGCTTTGTTGTTGGGTTGGGTGTTCACACTCTTTTGTGCACTTGATTAAGACTCTTTTGTATCCTTTGTTGATCATAGTGTAGCTATTTCTTTGGTTTGGACGACCCGTGGATTTTACTCTTGCTTTGAGGGGTTTTCCACGTTAAAATCTTGGTATCTTCTTTTGTGATTTTGGTGATTTGCTATTGTTGTTCAATTTTCTGTTGCTACTCATATATTCTTGCAAGATAGGGGGATTTATTTTCGCTGCATTAACTTTTGAGTGTGCTCTGTATCCCATATCAGAGCTTTTTGGATTTATTTTTGGGGCTATTTGACTTGCTTGAATGATGGAGGAAAATAAAAAAAATGGTTGCTTTGAATGACACTAATTATCACTTGTGGAAGGGTAAGATGAAAGACTTGTTATTTGTGAAGAAAATTCATCTTCTTATATATCTTTGCTACTCAGAAGCCAGATTCTATGTTTGAAGAAGACTGAATCTTTGAACACCAACAGGTGTATGGTTTTATTCAACAATTTGTAGAAAATAGTGTTTATAATCATACTGCTAATGAGACACATTCTAAAACTTTGTGGGAGAAGATTGAGTCCTTGTATGCTTCTAAATCAAGGAATAATAAATTGTATTTGTTGAACTATCTGATGAGTTTGAGGTACAAGGAGAGTTCTTCCATTTCAGATCAGTTGAATGAATTTTAAGGTCTCCCAGATCAGTTATCAAGAATGGGTATCAAATTTGACGATGAAGTTTTGGGACTATTGCTATTGAACACTTTACTTGAGTCTTGGGAGACATTTTAGGTTTCTATTATCAACTCAGCCCCTAATGGTGTTGTTTCTCTACAAGTGGCAAAGAGTGGTGCTCTTAATGAAGAGATGAGAAGGAAGACACAGGGTTCTTCATCTTAGTATGAGGTGCTTGTCACTGGAAATAGAGAAATAAAAAAAAAGGAACTGAATGGTGGTAGAGAGAAGATCATGAGTAAGTCCAGGTCCAGATACAAGAATGTGGAGTGCCATTATTGTCATAAAATATGGCACTTACAGAAGAATTATTTTCTGTGGAAAAAGGAGAATAAAGGCAAGAAGGATAAGTAGAAAGAGAAGGATCATGATGATGATGATGATCATGTTTCTACTACTACTTATGGTGATCTTGTTATTCTCCGTGACCATGAGTTTATTAATGTTGTATCAGATGGGAGCATGTGGATAGTAGATAGTGGTGCTACACTTCATGTTACACCGAGGAAGGAGTTTTTCAAATCTTACACTTATGGTGATTTTGGAGTGTTAAAGATGGGTAATGATAGTATGTCTAAAGTGATTGGTGTTGGTGATGTTTGCTTGCAAACCAACATGGGAATGCAGTTGTTGCTTAGAGGAGTCAAACATGCTCTTGATGTCCATGTTAATTTGATCTCTGTGCAGATGCTTAATAATGGTGGTTATGATAACCACTTTGGTTTTGGAAAGTGGAAACTCACCAAAGGTAACTTGGTTGTGGCTAGAGGAGAGAAAGCATCTAAACTGTATCGGACGAAAGCTTTGGTTGCTAAATACTGAATGTCGTCGATATGGAGGAATCTTTGTGGAACTAAAGGCTCAGTCATATCAGTGAAAAAGAGTTGAATTGCTTAGCTAAAAAAGATGTTCTTCAAGGGTTAAAGAGTTCAAAATTAGAGAAATGTTCTCATTCATGGCTGGTATGCAAACTAGAGTATTCTTCAAGAAGCATCCTCTCTCAAGGTAGTGAAAGTTGTTACAATTGGTGCATTCTGATGTTTATGGTCCATTGAGGGTAAAATCATTTAGTAGTGCACTTTACTTTGTTACCTTTGTTGATGATTGTTCCAGGAAACTATGGGTCAATGCTATATTCTAGAAGAAACAGAATTAATTTTAGAAGAAATTAATTCTAGAAAGAGAAAAATTAAAATGACAAAAGTATCCCATGCTCGTCATGCTTTATTCTAGAAGAATATTCAGTTAGAGTTCAAAATCTGCCTTCAGAAGGATGGTTAAACAGAAGGTACTTGGTCAAACTTGAAGAGAGAGAGAAAAGCTTAAATTTGAAAGTGACTACACACATGATTTTTGACCAACCTTGGACCACTTCCAACAGCTATATTGACTTCAAACTGTTATAAATTGATGCCTCACCAACAACAAAATGTGAGAGTCCATAAGCAATTTTATGTGCATCAGAATTATTGTTTCTACCTTCTAGAGAGTTATTTCTTTCTGTAGTCACTTTATTTTTATGCTATAAATTTCCAGAATTACAGAAAGTGTCTATCTAGGCTCAAATACCTTAGATTATATCCATACAAAGAAAAATCATTTGATTCTTTTCTGTAAAATTCCCTCTTTAGAGCATAGTTAAAATCCTGCTAGGCTCAGAAACAGTGGTGTATTTTGGAGCCTGAAGAGGCTGTAGAAGAATACTTTGAAGTGAAGCTTGAGGAGGCTGTGCGACAAAAGAATACTAGTAATATCAAGCTTGATATAGTGAAAAACCTACTCAAAGTAGAGACTGGACATACCCCTAGAAATTAAAGGGTGAACCAGTATAAATCTTGTGGAAGTACTCTCTTGCCCTTATCTTAGTTTATCTTCTGCATATCTCTTACAATTATAACAATCCAATCATATAGCATAATCATCATACTAGTTTAATTCCTCATTTTGTTTTAAGAATTTTTTTAAAGTATTTTGAGATTTAAATCACTCCAAAAGATAAAAACGTCTTCTGAAGAAAAACAGTTTCTTGAAATCTGCATAAACCAATATTTTGAATATAACTAATACCTATGTATGTCTTTTTAAAAACCTATATTAATATCTTCATAAGAAACTTTTCTAAGAAGGAAGGAAAATTATTTGAAAGAATACATCATTTAATTATACTCTTTCTTCTTGAATACATATATATCAATTGTAAATTATTATCTAACTGTTGTGTCATGCTTCTAATGTAAATAAGTAGGATTTTTTTAGCAGTATATTTTTTAGAAGCTTCTGCAGAAGTTATAAAGTTTTAATAGGTCACAATTCAACCCCTTTCTTGTGACTACATTATTTATTTAGTGGGTCAATGAAGTTGGCCCACACTCTCTCCAAGGATGATTGCATACTTTGTGAAGAACTTCAACATTTTTTGTGCCTCGAAGGAATTGATTTTAGAACAAACAAACAAGTTTGATTTTAAAAATCAACCCCTATTATTTGTTTTGGTCTGATTTAGTTTAGTTCAGATCCTATATAGAACTAAACCATGCTCGTCCATAAGCTTCTAAAATCCAAAAGCTGAACTCGGCTCTATTCATGAAGTGATCATGATTTACAAAGGACGTTTGGATGGAAGTAGTTTAAATTAATTCAAACAAAATTGATTATCACTGTACCCAACTAAAAACCAATGGGACTCATAGTTGTAATTCACCCCTGTTTTTTGGGGGGCTATTTATCAGTCAAGTAGGCTTGTGTGTTATGTCTCTTGTAGGCCATTTCTTTTCTCACCCCTTTTTGCTATTCCCACTCCACGCCTCCTTTTTTGTTCTTAATTCCCCTAATTATCCCTACCCCATCCCTATGACCTCCACCTCCCTCGCCTCGTGTCCTCTTCCACCCCATCCCCATGACATCCACCTCCTTCACCCTACGTCCTCCTCCACCCCACCTCGTCTCCTCCCTCGCACCCTCACGACCACACCCAAAAGGGTGGTGTTGTATAGTCTAGGTGAGGATGAGACAATGCATGGTGGTTGTAGATCTGGTGAAGCTTGGGCAATAGAGGGATATATGGTGGGGCTCAAAGGTTGCAGAGGATTGGCTATGGGGGATGTTGTAGTCTGGTGGCAAAGAGTAAACAAATGTGGTGGTGGACCTGCGGTGTTCTCGGTGGTCTGATGGGATTCGATATAGGCTGTTGGAGCTAGTTTGATGGGCAGTGAGTAGTCATAAGGCGATGGAGCAGAGGATTGATGTGGTGATTTGGTGAAGTTGCAATTCAGTTAGAGGGGAGGTTGGTTGTTGGGTATTTGTGGTTGGGTTTGGTGCGCGGTCTACGGATTAAAGGAGCTTATGGCTTGTGGTGAAGCTATGGGGTATTGTAATTGGTTGGAGAAATTGGGTGGATTTAGTTACGAAGACAAAGAACCAATCCTGGACAACGATATTCATAAGTTAATTTTTTTTAAATGGCTTACGGATACAACTATTTTGGAACCATTCCCAAACACCTATGTCCATAAAAAAAATAGTTTACGAATTGTCCGGAATTGGTTCTCGAACGCTTGGTATCCAGAAAGGGTGGGGTAGTTAGGGAAAAATTTTCAAAAAAAATACAAGGTGGGTGGGAATAGCAATAGCCTCTCTTGTATTCCACTTTTCTGTTTTTTTTTTTTTTTTGTGGAAGTCTCTTGTATTTCCTTATTTTTGGAGTCACTCTTGTATTTCCTTGACCTTGCATCTTTGGACTGCTTTTCCTTGGGCCACTCTCTATTTGGACCTTGTATGTTTGTTTGCTTCTCCCCTACTTTTGGAAAGTGGTAATGAATTAATCTTTGTCCAAAAAATATTTAAAGGGATGAGAAAGAGAGGGAGAAAAAGAGAAAATGAAAAGTGTAATAAATGATGTAATATCAAACAAAGAAAAAGTTATAGGTGACACAAGACATTGAAATGTGAAAAAAAATAATCAGAATATAAAAAAGAAAATTGACCATGAAAATCTGATAACAAAGCATAAATAGTTTCCATTTGATAAATAGGTGTGTATAATAATAATAATAATAATAAAAAAAAAAAAAAAAAAGAATTCAATTGTGTCTAGAGCATCAAATTTATGGAAATAAAGATTGCATTGAACATATCATATATCCCACCCCAAAAATAAATTACATGAAACGTACAAGTTAAAATAATAATAAAGATCTCTATTTTCTTCGGCTATTCGTCCCCATCTGTTTTTCCAAGGACAAATAAACTAACTACATCTACCAACAAATTTTTACCCCTAGCAGAGCTGCAAGGTTCTCCTGAGTGTAAGCGTGTAATCAAGAATGATGGTTCCAAGAAAGGAGAATATATATTATACAAAGATAGATACAGAGGTTCCCATAAATTATCATCTCCGACCAGTGGCAGTCTTGCCTTTGCTTAAATCAGCAAGTTCCTCAATAAGCTTTTTCTCATCACTGCTTAGTCTTTTAGGGATTTCAACTTGCACACGAACCAATTGATCTCCTCTCATATTGTTTTTATTCAGCAGTGGAACACCTTTCTTAGCCATAACAAGTGTTGTGTTGGGTTGGGTCCCTGCTGGAATTTTCAAATCCACCATTCCATCTACTGTAGGAACCTTAATTGTAGTCCCCAAGATTGCATCAATGTAAGAAACCTTGCAGGTGTATAAAATGTTAGTGTCATCTCTTCTAAGGACAGGATCTGGGATAACCTCAATAACAACAAAGAGATCTCCGGGAGCACCCCCTCGCCTTCCAGCATTCCCTTCATTTCGGACCCTTAATCGACTACCAGAGTCCACACCAGCTGGGACCTTAAGACTAATCCGCTTCGATTTCCTCACTCGACCATCCCCAGAACATGTACTGCAAGGTGTTGAAATTTCCCCAGTCCCATTGCATGAAGAGCACGTCATTGACTGCTGGAAGATGCCTAATGGAGTTCTTGTTGATGAGACAACCCGGCCTTGACCTCCACAAGTGCTACATCTTGATGGTGTAGTCCCTGGTTTAGCCCCTGAACCATTGCAAGTTCCACAGATCTCTAATCGGCTAATCTCTATCTCTTTTTCTACACCAAAAACTGCTTCTTTGAAGTTCAAAAGAAGACTGTAATATTCATCTTCGCCATCAATTGCTCCATTCCAAGAACCTCTAGGAGAACCACGATTCATCCCCTCAAACAAGGACTCAAACAGATCAAAAGGATTGCTGAAATCCTGACATAACAGAGATAATCCTTCTTTGAGAAACAAGAATGTGTCATAGCAAAATAAAATTATCCATCACCATCTAAGGTAACTCACCCCCATGCCAATTCCAGAACCTTTAAGCCCAGCCTCTCCATATCTGTCATATATGGATCATTTCTCATCATCTGATAAGACCTGCAAAAGAAATTTAATTACACAATACAGGTTATTATTAGACATGCACAAGGGCCAGCTGAGCTGAGTTCAATAATCTGTAGTTTTACCTCATATGCATTGCTGATCTCCTTAAATTTTGTTTCTGCTCCAGGTTCTCTGCAGCACAGGTGAAACAATAAGCAACATTTATAAAACAATTCAGATTACACTAGAAAATCATGCTACTAGCAAAATTGACATTATCATGAAGCTCAATTCAATTTTAACTTTCGGTTAACTAAAGTCAAGTCCCCTTCTTCCAGGTACTTTGATCAAACAACCATTTTCATTGCAAGTAAATTCCTATATATGCAAACTGTTAGAACAAAATGACCTTTATTTGTGGAATAAATATATTAGTAAGAAACATAACGAGCAAAGAAAGCAATATATAGAGAATGCATTAATAACTAATGCTCAAAACATGATAAGAATGGAAGTTACAAGACAGGAATAATTGCATATACGAAATCAATAGTTTTTAAAAAAGGCAGCCCACAAGCATTATAATTTGAGACAGCCGAACCATGTTGGTCACAGCAATAGTGGAAAAAGAAATTTAGAAGGGGAAACAGAGGAAATGAATGAATTAGAGAGGAGACAGGGTACACTATGAAATTGAAAAAAAACTCACTTGTTCACATCAGGATGGTAATTGCGGGCAAGCTTCCGATAAGCTGAAATGTCAAAAGTAGAGAAATATGATATTGAAATGATGTACAGCACCAGGCCACTAAGCAGCAACAATATTCACAACCAAGGAAATAATATGCAGATCTCACAATTATTGAAATTCAGATAATAGATGGAAAGGAGAAAAGAGAGATATGCTTCATTAATAGGATTGTCATGTTGTGTAGTTAAACCTTACCTGATACTCCTATTTACAATAATATTCTAGGTCAAGTACAAGTGAAAACAATTAGCACAAGCATAGCTTAATAATACTCCTAATACAATAAAAATCATTATTTTCTAACGCAATAAAGCATGCGAAGCTCTCAACTATTTACGAAAAAACAAAGCCAAACAGAGCAGATTGGGGAAAGTAGGCATTATGACTGAGCCGAAGGCCAAGAAGAATTGGTTAAGGTCCACAAGGCTTACTAGACGAGCGCTGTGGAAAGATCTGGCCAAAAGGTGGTCAAATACACTCTCAAATGCCAGCAGATGTGGAACAGGGCAGCGGCAGCTAGCTAACAGGTGGGATGGTGGTGGTACAGGCCCCAACTGAAGGGCATTGCCAATTGAAGGGTGATGAGCACAGTAGTTGCCTAGTGGGATCATCGAGAGCAGGTCAGTTACCAATAGTGGTGAATGGAAAAAAACAGCAGCAAAAATACCACCAAGAATAGTAGAGAGAACTAACAGTCTTGACTCTTGAGAAGAACAAAGGCCAGAAAGATGGACAAACAATTGAAAGGGGTAAAAGTGCTGCTGGAACAGAGACAAAATGCAGGAAGTTGAAAGAAAGACAAAGGGATGAATACAACAATAACTGGTGGCTGGAAAAATGAACAAGGCCACCAGAAAATAAAGCAAAGAGAAAACATAGTTCCATAAACTAGTACTACAGAAGAAGCAACCATGGACACAGGTCACCGGTGATGATGGATGTGGAAGTTACAGGATTAGGTAGAAAAGTAAAAAGAGTGAATATACTTGACTAGTAGGATTGTCATGTTTTATTGATAAACACTGAATCCTACTTCAATATATACTAATATTCTTGGTCAAGTACAAGTGCAGTACAAGCCGTAATCATTGATGTTTCCTGTCACTAATTTCAAATATGTTTTGAATAACTATCCTACATTACAAATAAGTTACAGGAAACGGATGTTTAGTCTAAATTTCCAGACTCTTGAGTGGAAATTTTCCTAGAGGATTTTCTAGTTGATGTCCATTCTATACGAAATCCTCACATAAAATATCAAGGAGCAAGCAAAGGTGTCAATGGTGCAAATAATTTTAATTTTCAAATCTTTGGTTTAGGGTTTTAAGCTAACCCCACGGTTATTTGTTATAAATACAAATATACAGCCGTTAAAAAAAATCCCATGTCTTATTAACAAGCAATCAAGCAGAAGCTGTTGTCATATGAATCACTAATCAATCCTATCTATCTGATTGCATCATTACCCTACTTCCCTTTTTTAGGTTTTTCCAAACTTCTTTGCCAGTTTTATGTTTTGGATTTCCTTGAAGGAACTTCACATGCATAATTCACATACATTTTAGGTGCACCTTTCTGATTAAAAGCATTTTAATTTCTCAAGGTCAAAGGAAGCAGAAAGTGCTATAAGAAAGTGTGTAATCAATAAGTAGTTAACATACTAAAGCCTACTGTGACATTTGGCTTTGCTTTATATAGAGACAATATTTTAACAATACACTGCATTTGAACATATCATCTTATAATAACAGAGAAACCATCATGTACTTGGATAATGAAGGGAACAGATAGAAAATACCACTCTTAATTTCAGATTTACTAGCATTTCTTGAAACCCCAAGGACAGAATAATAATCCTGCACATTGACAAAAAAGGACATTCAGGGTAATATATTGGCTAATTCATGAGGACTGTACAATTTAGTTGTGAGAAATAATTTCATAAAGTACAATCACATAAGAACACTGAAAAGTAATTCATTCTTGCTGACGGGTACATTTTAAACTTACTGAATCTGCTCTAACAATCAACCTTGACCCCTTGCGGTGATGCAAAGTTTGAGACAAACTGGTGTTAAATAGTGTATGCAAAGAATCCCGAGACAAAAAGCTTGAACTTGGGGCAACCATAAAGCCTACCCTGCTTGTAACACTGCAAGGAAGGTGACTTAAAGAAATTATACTCACAGAAAAACAATATATGCTGAAAAATTTGAGTGTATCTACTACTGAGTGGGAAGTTGAAGAACATTAATATATACTGATATATAGGATAGAAAACATACTCAAGTTTCTGAGAAATTCAGATGACATCCAATCAATAACTATCAATAACAATTTTTTATAAAATCACAAATTATACCCAACGCAGGATTACATCCCTGTTGATCTTGATGATGTGAATGTGATAGAGAAAACAACTTTTAAAGTAATTTAGCTCTTTCTGAGTGTAAGACAAGTGCATCATCATGAATCATGAATAGAATTTTAGAAGCTGGAAATCTCAGACCTATTGTTAAATGCAATGTGTGTCCAGTGTCCTAGAAATAGATATTAATGATACACCCCTTTGCTACTTCTATTCTACAAAATAAATTAAAATCATAGAACTCACTTGTGGCTGGATGATGCAATCTTGCCTGTCATACTGGACCTCAGTAATAGCTGAGGACGAATTCCCCATTGTGCAGCAGACGTGCTACCTAAAGGTGTTATGGCCATCCAATATATCTTCTGCAAGACAATACACTAATCAATATGACCTTTGTTGTTGAACTTCTGCTAGCTACAAAAATTGTATGCTGAAATTTAATGTGCTAAAATATGGTAAGATACTATCTAAACAGAAGCAAACAACTAGGGAAAGAAAATATATGTAGTTTAAAACTTGAAGAGGAGAAAGATAGTTTCAAGCTGCCACATGACACAATGAGCCAGACATAAGACATGAAAGAAAGGCAAATCCTAGAACAATGAAAAATCTTTTGGAGTGTAAATTTTCACAAATTAAGGACAAAATTTGAAATAAATAATAAATCATTTTGAGAATTAAGAGGTACAATTTGAATTGGGCTCCTCTTGAGTTAATATCTCCAGCTTTCAACTGTTACTGATCAGTATTGGGTTCATTCCTAAAAGAATCATCTCTTGCATTTATCGTGCAAGCTTGAGACATTCTCAAAGGGCAAGAACTAAAGAACAACAACCCTTCTCAAGCCATTAGCGGATGATAGGTTTATCACATAGTTGCACCTGCCAGTCTTCTAAGTTTTTGATTATTGTGTGTCAAGTATATGCCAGGAAAGGAAGCAGTGTCGTTAAATAATGGCCATGGCATGGTGGTTATTAACAAAATGCCGTTTTATGGCTATGGCATTGTGGTGACTGTGGTTATAGCGGAAAAAGCAACAGTTACTAATGATAACAATTATCAAGAAATATGTCAATTACCACCATATACCACCAAAAACAAAACTCATCAGTAACTTTACCGCTCACATATTAACAAAGAGATAAAAGCTATTATTTTGATTTCACTGCAGGTACACAACAATGTAGTTGGTGTCTACAAAGTACCAGGTTTTCATATTCAATATGAAACAGAACATGTACATTGTTCCCACTGCTCCAGGCATACCTACCACCTTTGCCAATAAGCAGAAAAATCAAGCAACAAATAATTGATGATCTATATAACAGCCGAAGCCTTTTTCCACTACCACTAGGTGGGTCAGTTACATGAATTATACAACGCCTCCTATAATGAAATGGATAGCAGATGATTAATGATTGCATAAAATTTCCAAATTCTCCCAAATTAATAAAACAGCATTGATACACCCTTAATACAACCACACAAATAAACACATAAATCTATATTGTATTTGTCAATTTAAGGTTCCCAAATTTAAGCAAACCCTATAACTCCATGATTTCTAATCATGAATTACACAAAACCCATGACACCCCCAAGCTTGCAATCGATGTTTCAGAGCGAACTGACACAATTAGAAGCCCAATTTAAATCGGAAACAGGTGAATGGTGAAGAACAATTGGATTAAATATATGAAGAGAAGAGGAAAATAGTGCAAAAAATAGAAATGAAATAAAGGAATGGTAGAACAGTACCAGTTGGGTCGAGGGGTGGACTTGTTCCGCGGAAGGATAACCCCAAGAGCCGAAGCGGAAAAAGAAGGAAGCTAGAGGAGAAGCATAAGCATTTGAGATTGATTCTGCTCTAAACTAGACTACACTACATTCTAGTTCTAGGTCACCCTCCTCCTAGCCTCCCAATTCCACAATCCACATATGTCACTTTTGGGCATATACATATTTTTTTTCTTTTTAAATTAAAAAACATAGATATTGAGGAATGAGGATCCTTTATAATAGTTTTAAAATTGAGTATCTCTTCTGTTTATTCTATTTATTTATTTATTTAATCTAAAAAATTAGCTTATTAAGGAATTGATAGAAATTTAAATGAATAGGTTCAAAATTAGAGAATATTGATATGAATTTGGTGATGAAGAATTGGTTAAAATAGGTTGATTTTAATTGGGTCTAATGTCCTAGTTACAAAAGGTTCATGCCATATTCTTTAACTTCTCATTATAATTTTTTTTTTGTCTTCTAAAATACATAATATAGTTATTTTATATTAATTTAAATTTTATTTAATTTAATATCTTATAATTTTACATTATCACTTAATTTATTAGATAATATTAGAAATATTTATCTTTGACTATAAATGAGTGAGCTTCGACTTAGTGTGGTTTAAATTTTTAATAGTGCATAATTAATTTTACAAAATTAATTTTAAATTACTTTCATCCAACGTGTTTAATATAATGTGCATCCCTCATTTTCAACTATTAATTATAGAATCAATTTTATTCAACTTTAAACCAAATTAGCACTTAATAATGATTGAACTAGTGAGTTATATAGGAGGAACAACTAGTTTGGTTTTCACAAACATTGTTTCCTATTTAAAATTAGGCTTAATTACATTTTTTATTCATTTAGTTTTGACTATATACAATTTTGGCCCCTCAAGTTTTTTTAGAGCAAATATGGTCCCTCTAATGCTCTACTTTTAAATTTGAGTAAGTTTGGTTCCTCCAACAATTATCATCTACCTAAAATCTTTAAATTCTCACTTTTTTTAATTAGTATCTTAATGTCAAATTAATCAATATCTTAATTTTAAATCTTCTAAAAATCAAAATTCACTAATCAAAATGTCAAATTTCATCTACAATTGAATGATGCCAAAATTTTCTCCACATAAACCCTAATTACATAACCTATAAAATCCTTCAAAGTTTATCAATAGAGGGACTTGATTTCTTTGAAAATAAAATTGAAGCACCAAAATTACATATAATTCAAACAAAGAACAAAATTTGCAACTTTTTCATATTTATCGTAAATAAATAATGTTTACGGGTACCTAGTTACCTATAAAATAAAATGAACATTCAAGGGCTAGGCTAAATACAATTGTAGTAATCATCATAATGAGTCCAAACTCCAAACTCGAAAACACCACATGTTTTTCTTTCTTCGGAAAAAACCAACTTAAAAATGAATGATTTTGAAGAGCAATGATAAAACAACAAAGAAAAAGATGAATGGAGAAGATTGGTCACCTCCAAAAGATGAACGTGGCTGGAATTAGGCTTGGATTTCAGAGAGAGAAATTATATTTTTCTAATATCCTTCTTAGATATTTGGCTATAAATGTCCTTTGACATTTATCTTGTAAAATAGATTCACCTAACTCTATCTTTAAATACTCAGGTTCTTTTTATACATCCCCTTGAAAATTTTGTTTATTTTTTTATAACATTTTTTATTAAATTTTAGAAATATTATTTATAATATTTTTTATCTTTATCATTCATAATTATTCAACCTTTGTTATTTTTAAGTTTTATCATTTAGGGTTTGGGGTTTAGTTCCAAACATAGGTTTAATAATTAGAGGTCGATTGTTATTTTTGCCCATACAAATAAAATTATAAATAAACAAATTCTAAATTAATATGAGAAATTAAATAGAATTTAATTTTATTTAGGGATAAATTTAAAATTAAAAAAACTTAAAATCAATAAATATTAAAATATATTTTTTAATATGTGTTTGAGTTAAATAAGTCTTTAAATAAGACCGTAGTGTGTGCTATAAACTTATAAAAATAAAAATAAACAATCTTATAAACTTATTCATAAATCATTCATATCTCGTCGTCCAAATCATCAAACAACCACTGCTATATAACGTTAAGAAAATAATGAAAAAAAAGAAATCACAGTGCTTACAATTAAATTATTAGAATTGTAAGATGTAATATCCCTAAATTTTCTATAATTTCTGAAATAAATAAAATTTAATTAGACTAGTGGAAATGAAAAATAATAAATTAGTTAACTAAGAAATAATTTCGAATACGGAGAAAACGATTAAAATAATAAAAATGGGAACTTGGGAATGGACCTGGAAGGTAGATGATGCAGAAGAATGAGAGGAAAAGCAAGGGGACACTTGGCACCCCATGATTTAGTCAACATAAAGAGTAGGACTAAATAGTATTGAATAGTAACCAAATAGTGCCAAATAGTGATTAAATAGTATTAGAATAGTGATTAGGGATCATCAAATCATTCATGAATAGTAGAATGACCAAAATAGCATGTAACCTACATAGGGAGCAAGCCCAAAAGTCGGCCAACACTCCACCTGACTGAATTTGATTTTACAACTTAAAAAGAAAAACAAAAAGGAATGGAATTTTGATTATAAAATGGGATGAATAGGGAAAGACAAAGAATTGCACGACAAA
The DNA here is from genome assembly GCA_026901365.1 of Sesbania bispinosa. NCBI lineage: Eukaryota > Viridiplantae > Streptophyta > Magnoliopsida > Fabales > Fabaceae > Sesbania > Sesbania bispinosa. Next base: position 363,991 of record QLOH01000018.1, read on the forward strand.
TACCCGCCAGATGGGGTTTTATCACTTAATTGTGGCTAGACCTGAGCTCATATTACCAGGATCGTCTCCCTTTGGGACTAATACCCGTCATTAATTGAGGGCCGAAACCCAAGTTTTAACTGGTGACTGAAGTCCATTAATTTTGGGAACCGAATTCCAATCTTGCTTAAGTATTAACTAGGTCCGAAGCCAAAATCAATTTTTTAACTGGAAGATGAAGCTCAAAATACATTTTCTTGTTATCTGGAGCCAAAAGCCAAAGTGCATCATGCAAGCATAACATGGATGTAACATGGTTCATAGGGCAACAAACTATTATAGAACTATTAGTAAAACCCTAATAAAACAACCCTTGGGCATCCCTTAACAATATCTAACCAATCAAGTAGGAATCACAAGCTAATATACACAAACATTACATTCATAAGTAAGAGAAGAGAGGAAGTAGATATTAGGGTTCTTGCAAGAGTTTTCATACAATATGGGGTGGATTGTGTGAGCTATACACACCTAAAGGGAACCCAAGAGGAGGGAAAAGGTTGAGGGAGTGAGGATGAGCAAGCCTTGATCTCCTTCTTCTTCTCCTTAGCCCAAGAGTACTCCTTCTCTCTCTAAAGGTAGGTGGAAGACATAAATGATTCGAAGCCCTAAATGAGCTTGTTTTAAAAAAACCAATGCCCTGCTGGATACGCGTTCTCCCTCAAGCGAGGGCCTACTCGCTTGAGCGAGACAATTTGATAGCCGGATAGTTGTAGGATCTAGAATTGAGCAAAACTAACCGATTAGAATCAATTAAAGGCACCAAAATTGCGAATTATAGTGGCTGGAACAGCAGCTATAATGCACAAGAAAATGATAGAAAATGAGAGAAAATGAAAGAAAAAGTGGAGATGAAGAAATGGGAAGGACGCCACTGAAGCAAGAATCCACTTGCAGCAGATAAGTCCAATGTCAGACGCCACTAATTCAGGAGAATTAGATAAGTCTCAGTATGGTTTGAGCAACAACCACCAAGCCTCACTCAACTCACAAAGGGAGGAGAAAATTTGGCATAATGCCTTTACTTCAAAATTCAATGTGTGAATTACAAGAGGAGAGGACTCCTATTTATAGGAAAAGAGGGGGAGAGGGGCGGATTTTTAGGAGAGTAAAAAAGAAATAAAATAAAAGGTGAGTGAAAACACTCCTAAGTGGGTCTTGAACCCATGACCCCCAAGGTTTATGGCTAAGCTAAGTCTTAAGCCAATAAACCTCTCAAAATGGCACCCCACTCATGAAAACAAATAAAAAGATGAATAAAAATTCTATCCTATGTGGGAAATGAACCCAAGACTCCTAAGCCTTTTAGCAATGCAACCTACTAGCCAATAAACCCATACATGTGGGCGCCCAAGTAGGAGGAAAATAAAAGGAAAATTACAAAAATAAAAAGAAAATACAAAAGAGTCCTAATAAAGGGTGGTCCATAGGACAAGGGTCTTATCCAGGGTCAAGGTGTCCTTCTGTAGGGTAGTGACCCTTATTTTGTAGGGTAGTGACCTTTATTTGTAGGACACTAAATTCTCCAACTCTTCCTTGCTTGAAGTTCTGGCTTGAAGTTGGTGCCTTTCCTCCAGTGTAGGTCTTGCAGGTCCAAGCTTCTAACAGTGTGCCATCATTCCCTCCCCCTTGAAAAGGATTTGACCTCAAATCTGAAAAATTCAGAAAGAAGACATAAGTATAACGAACTGGCAGAAGAAGGAGATGGATGACAAAATTCAGGAAGTAAGAAGGTACTTCCCTTAGTCTTTTGAGAGTAGAGTCAGAGATCCACAAGTTGGACATCTCCCTTGAGCCTAGACAACAAGAAGAAGACCCATAAGTATTATTCTACAGCAAGCAAAGTGAGGGCTCATAACAAAAATACTTGGGAATCATAAAGATTAGCAAAAGAAAAATATATGATATGAGCAAGAGGTATTTGAAAAAAGGGTTAGAGAACTCCCTCAATGGAGAATGAACCATCTTGTCCATGTACTCTATGGATTTAGATCCTGGATCAAAGACTAATCTTTTGAAGCCCTCCCTTGTAAGTAAGAGAAGTAAGTGGTCATGGAGAAGGTTTCGAAAATTAATTCCACATAAGTACAAAATGTGTTTCAATGTGCAACATTCATCAAAATATTCTACACTATGTTCCCAAATAAATGCATAAGTGAAACTATGTGGCATGAATGTTTTAATATTTTTCAATAACATCCCAACATTTTTATTGAACATAACACATGCATCTTGAGTATGATTGTAAAAAGGGTAGTGTATATGTTCATGCCATGATGTATTCATGCAAGTTTGTTCACGAGGCATATCCATTCTAGTGCACTTACTCAAGTAATATGACACCTTTTTCATATTATCATATGTATTCATGTAAGGTGAAACATTAAAAGAATCACTTTGAACAAGCACACTATGAAGCATATCATCATGTAAACAAGTTTTCTCATATGTGATAGCTTCATCCAAAAATTTATCCTTTTTACTAACTAGTTCAAGAGCATAATACACATCTTTATATGAAATAATTATTTGAGGCCCAAAATGTGTATTCAACTTATAAACCCAAACCAAAGGTGCATGCATATTCAATCCAACTTTGTTACCATTCCTATCATGCAATCTAAATTGATCAAAGGAATTGACTAAACATGCATCTCTAGAAAGTTTCATGGTACTCTTAGACTTAGTTGATTTTTCTAAACATGCAATAGGTTTCAAAGCATTATCAAAATTGTTCATTTCTTTCAAACATGTAATGCTTTGTGGCATAAAATTGTGCATAGAGAGAGGCATTTCATGCATAAAGAAAGTAAGTTTAGGAAACTCCCTTTCAACAACTTGAATTGTACTCTTTGCAACACTAGAAGTATTTTCCATCAACCTAATCATGCTTTCACTAGAAGAGTTAGCATTCAAATGATCACAAGATAAACACATTTTCTCTTCTTGCACTCTTAATTCTTTTTCCTCACTTTCTCTTTGTAGTTTTTCTTCTTTTTCTTTTTCTATTTGTTCTCTTTTCTCTTGTTCTATTAACCTCTTAAGTGTGGTTTGATCTTCTTTTATTTCCTTAGAGGTCATAGGCATGAACGTGAATTTTATTCCTTGGTGGCGGAACCTATAGGTATTGGCAAATCCATCATATTTTACCCTTCTCTCATATTGCCATGGTCTTCCTAGATGGATGTGAGAGACTTATAAGGGTACAACATCAAAGGTCATTTCATCTTGGTAATCCCCAATTTTGAAACTTAAGCTCACTTGCCTATCCACCATAAATTCTTCCTCATCACTCACCCATTGAAGTGTATAAGGTTCTGGATGTGGGGTGCCAATCCTATTTAGTTTATGAAATGATTTACGAAATTTGGGATGTTACAAACATTCTAGGTCAACTTCAAAAGCAAAGCACAAAAGAGGAAATTTGTGCAACATGTCTACAAAGTTCAGAACAGTGTTGGCTACCTCATACCTTTTGTCAGTGTTGTCTCACAGTGGCTTCAATTGCATTTAATGCTATTTTAAATGGAAAAGTTTGAAGAAGACATACCCATAAGCCTATAAATAGAGGAGCTCTTTCTTGAAGTAATATAGAACTTTCACGCAATATTTGCAAAGCAAAAAACGCTGCCAAAATCTCATTAGATTACACTTTGATTATTTCTATTGTACTCAAACTTTCATATCATGTTTTTAATCAAAGTTCTTGTACTTTTCTTTGAACAAGAACTTATCTGAAGTTCAAGTTCAACTTTTATTTGTAAACACTTGAGTTGTTAGAGCCTGAAGAGGCTAGGTGAGCAAACAATACTTATGTAGAGCCATGAGAGGCTAGGTTTGCAAACAATACTTGGTGTACTTGATCCTGAAGAGACTTGATTGTAAAAGAATACTTGAAATCTCCGTTGATTTATGAAAAATCCAGAAGCTATTTTTATTCTGGGACTAGACGTAGCTCATTGTGCTTGAGAATGAACCAGGATAACTTATCTAGCTAAGTTCTCTGAACCCTTCACTCTTAATGTTTGATTTAGCTAACCTAAGGGGATAATAATAATGGTTATTAAACGCTTTGAAGTAACTTTAAAAAGACAAGATTTAGAAAAACTCTTGTCTGATATTATTCAAATAAGAAAGTTCATTTTAGACAGCCCTTGAAAACCTGTTTGAATTTTTTTTGGAAATGCTTTTTGAAGTAAATCCATCTTGGAAACGAAAAGTTTTAATAAACACAATTCAACCCCCTTCTTGTGTTTGCCTGTGTAGTTACACTTCCTTAATCATCAGGGAGGAAAAACGCTTGACCGCTATAACATCGATGTAAATTGAAGAGGTAAAAGCCTATATTACTGCTAAATACAATCCTTTTTCAAAATAAAAACTCCATGATTTAGGTTCCAAATTCTATACCATGATTACTATTATTATGCTTTATAAGAGAGTTGTTGTTTGAAAATAAAGGGAAAGGGTAGTATGTAGATTTGGGAATAAAGTTTCTTCTCTTTGTTTAAATGTATGATAAATATAAACTGTAATTGGTGTTAGACAAGCGACTTCAAGTAACTTAAGAGGGGGGTGAATTAAGTTAATCCAAATTATCTTTTTTTTCGTTCACTTACTTCTTTTATCTTTTACTATACTTACAACAATTCTTTTATGATGAAATATGAATACAAACTCCTAATTTCTCAATATATAATAAATTAGCAATCACAACAAATAAGTAAAAGTTAAGGGAAGAAGAAATGCAAACTCGATTTATACTGGTTCGGCCAACCCCTTGCCTACGTCCAGTCCTCAAGTCACCCACTTGAGATTTCCACTATTCTTATAAAATCCTTTACAAACAATGAACACTCACACACCTTGGAACCCTTTCCCTTGTGTTGAGTTTCACTTACAACTTACGAGAGGCACCCTCTCTTAATCACACAGTATGAGAAGAATTGTTTGTACAAGATGAACTCTCTTTTAGAGTAGATGATACAACTTGAAGTTCCTATAAGAATTCTTAATAATTTGCAAGTGTTTGGCCAAAATGATTCTTAAAAAGATTTTTCACTTTTTTGTTGTTTTACATTGTGTAATCTGCTGATTTTTCGAAATGAAGACACATATTTATAATAGAACAATTGAAGCTTTGTATCTTTTGATAAGGAATTGTGTCTCTTCATAATTTTCAGAAAAATCTCACTGGTAATCGATTACAATAAAGTGGTAATCGATTACACATTCAAAAATTCAAACAGATTATGAACCGTTGTGACTGAAATTCAAATCTCGCATTTTCTGCACTCTGGTAATTGATTACACCATTCTAGTAATCGATTACCAGTTCAAAAGATTTCAATTTTGAATATCATAAAATCGATTACCAGTTCAAAAAATTTCCTTTTGAATTGATTTTACCTCATAAAAACATTTCCCTTAAATTTTATATTTAAGGCCAAGTAACTTGCAAAGTCTAGAATTCTTTTAACACTTTATGTAACTAACTAATACTTATCTAACATCACTTGTAGTCTTTGATCTTTGCATCAAACTTGCTCCTTGATCTTGTATTGACTTTGTTGTCTAATTCTTTCTTTTGCCAATTCCTTTTGTCAATCTTGTAATCTCATTTTCTTTCCATTGGCATCATCAAAACCTGCATATAATATATCTACAAGTATATGCATCTACAATTGGGCGTTGATGTTGTACTCTATTGGTTGTGTTTCGAAGGTATGACTTCTATTATTATATATTTGAGCCCTTACTGTAAATTATGTGTTTAGATGTAGCATATATAATTTAGAGTTTCTGCTAATAATAATTCCAGTGAAAAATGATATTGACATTCTAAATCACAGAACATGATAAGTAAGGAAAGTTGTAATACTCAGTAAGTTAAGTTCATATTGAATGTTCGGAATGTTTTATAAATGAAAATGTTACCATCCGGTAAAGGAAGGGAAGATGATGGAATACAGGACATTGTCCAGCTTACTTTGGGTAATGTACCTGAGGCAAGGGTCAGGGGATGCTCTTTGAGAGGTTTGAGCTCAAATCGACCTAAGGTGTTAACATAAAAGTGAAAAGGCATACCAACTATATGATACTTGAATGATTATAACCATTAGAAACATGTGAAAGTCAAGTGAATGTTAATTGAATGACTTTTAGTCATAAGAAGTTGTGAATTCTAGTTACAGGATAAGTTTACTGAATGATGGTGTCTTTGATATTAGTGTATGATCATGTATAGAATATGATTACGTGATGCATTTACATTTTACACGTCATGGCGAATTTTTTGTATCTTAGAAAATAGTTGAATTCACCACCATTTTCTAAATTTTTCTACTTTGTTATGCTCACTGGGATACAAGTCTCATTAAAAGTGGTGTTTTCAGTTTTGCATCTTAGTGCAGGCTCCTTTGTTGACATGGTTAGAATTGTATGCTCGGTGACAATTGAAGTTCCTTCTTGGTTGACCTTGTAGGAATACACATGAAACACTAGATGCGGGTTGAATAGGGTTTTTATAAACTTTAGTGTTTTCGGGAAACGTTTTCATAATCCGAGTATTAAGACGTTTCAAACAGGTTTGAAGGCTGTCTGAAATTCTGTTCCTTGTCTGAAAATATTCAAACAAAGGTGTTAAAACAGTTTTTGAAAATTGTGTTTTAATAAATGCTTATAAGAACTCAGTTCAAAAACCTTTTATTGTTAGTTAAAATCAAATGTAAAGAGTTAAGAGTAAGAGAAGTACTCAACCAAATTTATCCTGTTTCACCCACTCCACTTCTGAGCTGCGTCCAGTCCCAAAGCCAACACGCTTTTGGATTTTCACTAATCTGAATAAATTACAAGTATTTTTTTCTGCCAAGCCTCTTCAGGCTCTACACCAAGTATTCTTTCTTACCAAGCCACGTCAAGCTCTGACAACAAGTATTCTTTCTTACCAAGTCTCTTCAGGCTCTTACAACACGTTTTTTTGGTGTTTACAGAGACTAAGATGAACTTAGAACTTGCAGTTTTTCATTCACCATTACATACAAAGAAACAACAGTGATCTAAAACTAGATATGAAAGTTGATTTGTATAGGGAATGTCAGAGTAAAAGTTTTTACAAAGAATATGATAACATTTCAGCTTCTTGCGTATTTTCTTTTTGCTTCTTGTTGAGATTTTGTTTCGAATTTTTCAACAATTTTTCCATATACACGCATGTATATCTTTACAGAGATCTCTGGTATTTATAGGCTTTAACCTTGAGAGAACCGTTGAGAAGTCCGTTGAGAGATAGTATTCAATGTCATTCATCCCGTTGTGAGATACAATTCTGACACAGTACGAGATATAACTTATGTTATGGGTTCTACAATTTTTCCAACATAGACTTTCCTCATCTGACTTATATTTCAAACTTCAGTTAAATCAAAAGTGCCCTTTTGTATTTCCTGATTCATGTTTTGAGGTTGCTTGAAAGAAAAAGACAATCTTTTGACATTTTAGACGTCATGGAGAGTTTTCTGTATCTTAGAAAATAGTTGAAATCACCATCATTTTCTAAAAATTTCTTCTCTATTATGCTCACTGGGATGCAAGTCTCATTAAAAGTGGTGTTTTCAGTTTTGCATCTTAGTGCAGGCTCCTTTGTGGACATGGTTAGAATTGTATGCTCGGTGACAATTGAAGTTCCTTCTTGGTTGACCTTAGGTGGGGAGTTTTCAACTCACTTATCTTTGTATTTGATTAGTAAATTAATTAATAGCTAAATGTCTTAACATGTGGCATAACCTAATAAAGATACTCTTTAGATGATATCTAGAATAAAATCTTCAGAAATGTATATTTTGTATATATTGTGAATTTTTTTATTAATGATTTAAAAGTATAGAAATTGTGTAACTAGAGATGTATATATATTATGTTGACTTTGCAAATTTGAAGGTATTTTACAACATGTGACTGTTACGTTGGGAATCTTACTAAAATAGAAGAAATTTTGTAAAATAAATTTCCCAAGATTTTCATCTCAAGTTATCATTTAATTTTTTAAATATTTACTTTATTGGTTTCTTTTCCTAATATTTTATTATTAAAAATATGTAGTTATTAATCTTATAGCATTTAATTTTAGGGTTTTAATTACACATTAAATAAAAATATTAAAAACCCATTTAATTTGGGCTCATCGAGAGTTTATCATCATGTTGATATTAAAAATCATGATAAGTTTGTCTTTGCATTCTTCACATGCAAAAATCTGTCACTTGGATAAATCTAGATATTCTAAAATTTTATATGTCAAAATTTTGGGTAAGTTTTTTTTTTAATAACATGCTTTTATATGTCAAAATTTTGGGTAAGTTTTTATATGTCAAAAATATGCAAAAATCATGATAAGTTTTTCTCTTAATAACATCCTTTTGTACCATGTTTTATACAAGAAATTTTGGGTTATAATTCTCTTTATTAATCTACCATGATTTGTAATAATTATTAAGATCAATTCTTACATGTTTTCTTATTTATACTATGTCATAAATTTTTGACCCAGACCAAACTGATCAACTCGGAAAAGCTAACTTATAGGGTGAGGGTTACCCAAGACTTGCTGATGTGAATCCAACCAGGCATAAGAAGGCTATACAAGAAGCTACATGTGGGCGGCTAACTTGGAGTTATTTGGCTGACTTATTTTGTCTGGACAGTTACAAAAATTGTTACGGCTGAATCAATGCAAGGGGACAAAGAAATTACAACCATCAAGAAGAGAGTTGTTACAAATTAAAGGGGGGAGACAAGCATTGCAATGTAGCGGTTATACATTGAATGGAGCAGCCACAATTCAATATTGGAGCCGTTATGTTTCTCCTAAGGGGCGGCCAATTGATGGCTGAATTATGTAACTTTAATCCTTGTTGGTTGTTATGTTTCTAAATTTTAATAGAATTATTAGGAGAATTAAGTGGCTGAATGTGAAAAGCCATGCAAGGATTGTAGGCACCCTTAAAAGGGGCGCATCATGCCTGCAGAATTTACAAGACAAGTTTGAATCAGAATTTTATTTTATATTGGAGAGTGTTTCTCTAATTTTCTTGTTAATTCAAGAATTGAGTTTTATCAAAGGTCCTTCATCCCTTTGTGTGTATAACTCTTAGGCTTATCTTCCATCCTTGGAAGTGTGACGTCTATCATTTTTCCATTCCATCTTCTACCTTCTCCATTCACGCATATTTCTTGTTTAACAATTTCCCCAATTTTCTTACTTGTGAGCATTCCAACCTAGATAGATCCGTAAAACGAACCACCCCCCCTTGGATTCTCGTCATTTGGTATCAAAGCTTCGACTCTGGGTTTGGAATGGCGATGGAAATTTACTATACCAGGTGTTCCTTCGAAGCTCATTTGTTCTTGGTTGCAGTAGATCAATTCAACTTTAGAAATGTTGTGAGCAGCAGGGTGGTTGAGAAGTTACACTTGCCTACTGCAAATGGACAAGCAACGATTAAATTCTCTATTGGGAAATATGAAGACGAAGTTCTTTGTGATATTGCACCCATGGAGACATGCCATATGCTATTAGGGAGGCCATGGTTGAAAAAAAAAGTATAAATCCTGAGAGGCCTTCTATTTCTTTTATGCATGGTGGATGAAAGATTAAGTTGATATGTCTATCATCTGACGCTGTACATGCTGATCAGCTGACATTGAAAATAAAAATAGAAAAAGAAAGGAGAGAAAAAGAAGCAAGAGAGAGTGAAGAAAAAATGAGAGAAAAAGAAGAAAAAGAAAGAGAAGAAAAACAGAGAGAAGAAATAGAAAAGAACTACAGAAAAAGAGCGAGGAAATTTTATTTGTTAACGATTGTTCTACTGTTTGTGATGTTAAATTACAGGAACAAGAGGATGGGCATGTGAATGCAATACACCAACCCCTATGTCTGAAGAGGAAGCTTGTTGATATTGTTCCAAGTGCTCCATTGTACATCCAGCCCGATGTTGAAACACAACCTCTTGAGGATGATGAAAACCAACACATGGAGTTATTTGTTTTTACGAATAGTATCCAAGCTGCACATTTTCATAAACATTTTGGGGCTGAATCATATGTGCTTGACAAAGAAATTTTGCATACTTTGTGTATTGGTAATCATTATTGCTTGCAGGAAGGTGAGGGAGTGTTGACAAGAGAGGTGCTCCACGGATTGCAACCATTGGAAAGGAACAAATCTGAATTTATTCAAGTTGTATTTGATCCAGGAGGAAGCTTTTGAGTTTCTGCAGTAGTTAGTAAATTAAATTAAGCAAATAAATAAAGCTTTAAGATTCGGGACGAATCTTCTCGAAGAAGGAGGGTATGATGTGAATCCAACCAGGCATAAGAAGGCTATACAAGAAGCTACATGTGGGCGGCTAACTTGGAGTTATTTGGCTGACTTATTTTGTCTGGACAGTTACAAAAATTGTTGCGGCTGAATCAATGCAAGGGGACAAAGAAATTACAACCATCAAGAAGAGAGTTGTTACAAATTAAAGGGGGGAGACAAGCATTGCAATGTAGCGGTTATACATTGAATGGAGCAGCCACAATTCAATATTGGAGCCGTTATGTTTCTCCTAAGGGGCGGCCAATTGATGGCTGAATTATGTAACTTTAATCCTTGTTGGTTGTTATGTTTCTAAATTTTAATAGAATTATTAGGAGAATTAAGTGGCTGAATGTGAAAAGCCATGCAAGGATTGTAGGCACCTTTAAAAGGGGCGCATCATGCCTGCAGAATTTACAAGACAAGTTTGAATCAGAATTTTATTTTATATTGGAGAGTGTTTCTCTAATTTTCTTGTTAATTCAAGAATTGAGTTTTATCAAAGGTCCTTCATCCCTTTGTGTGTATAACTCTTAGGCTTATCTTCCATCCTTGGAAGTGTGACGTCTATCATTTTTCCATTCCATCTTCTGCCTTCTCCATTCACGCATTTTTCTTGTTTAACAATTTCCCCAATTTTCTTACTTATGAGCATTCCAACCTAGATAGATCCGTAAAACAAACCACCCCCCTTGGATTCTCGTCACTTGCTTATATACTATTATTTGGATATATCTCCGGTCAATTTTTCAGTCTAACACACCACCCTCACATATAGGGTAGGACTTCTAGAGCGTGAAATTTGTAGGATTGGGGATTTTTGGGCAGCCCAATAACATATCTAGGATAGTTTCAATTAGACTCACCCGGTCCAGAATTAAAGATGGTATCAAAGTCTAACCTAGATCTATTATTGGGCCACCTGCATATGTCCAGACCTGCAAACTTCTCACTCCAAATGTCCATCCCTTGCCGTGAGGTTTGTGTGTTAAAGTCCCACATTGACTAAAGATAGGGTTAAATAATAGTATGTAAATCATCTTATAATCTTTTTATTCCTTCACATCTTCCCTTAACATAGTAATAGGATGATAATGAGCGTGTTTGGCAAAACTAGATGAAAAAGCAAACTTAAAAATTAAAAGCTAGCTGAAAGTTGAAAACTAGTTGAAAGTTGAGAATTGATGATAAGCTTGTTGATTTCATTAAATGTGTTTGGTAAAATTAGTTTAAAATTGTAAAATGGTAGATAAGGACATAATTAAAATGATAGTTAACAGTTAGTGGGGACTATTAAGGGACAAATTTATAAAAAACTTTTCAACTGATAGTTGATAAAGAGCTTTTTTTAAAAAGTTACCTCAAGTAACTTCTCAAAAAAAGATAGTAGCTACCTAAAAAATCTCCCTTAATTACCAACAACTTATGATATGATTTTAAATACCAATTTAAACTTTCGTCTAGCTTAAATGTCATACCAAACATTCTTTTATGTCTAAGGTGATTAGTTAGAGAGACCGAGATTCAGATATGAATTATGATGAGATGGGTTGGCCAACCAAATGACCTAATTACAGAGGGTAGGTTATTACATGTTATATTTTTTTATTATAATCATAAATTTATTGTATCGTAGTATCCATTTCTGGCTATGACTTGTATGTAGGGTTTTCCCTTATAGAAGGCATCTTCCTTCACATAGGTCACACAATGCCAATTTTGGGACCCTTACCCTCACTTGGGGAGAGATCTTATATGAGACATGAAGTCATTGGTTGAAGTTATTTAAGGTATGTTTTATAATCTTGTTTATGGGGATTTTTGGTCAAAAAATTTCTATGCAACAATTTGGGACTGAAATCAAGTTCTCTTGATGGGTTCAAATAAATTTCACACAAATAAATAGAAAAATTTTAAAAAAAATAAAGAAGAATAAAAGTAAACATCAGTAAAAGATGAAATTAAAAGAAGTAAAATTAATTAATGAATTTCAAACTAAACATATTTGGATCTTCTCATTAGCAAGTAGTCTTTGGATGTGTACAAACAATTTGCTTTTATAGAGACCATATTTTTTCCACTCAACCAAGCCCTTGGGGTTAGCTCAAATATATATTTGATAAAACAATACTTTATCCCAATTTCATCCCTAATTCAACGACTAATTAACCAATTTATCCTTATACTACATTGGTAAAAAATTAAAACATGAGATATAAAATTCCAACATTTAGTAGAGAAAAAGAAGATGCATTAATCAAATCATTTATCAACAAAGGGAAAGTTGATATTGTCAACTTCAAGAATGGCCTCCCTAAAGCTTATGTAAACAATATATATCATATCAAAATTTATGTTAAGCCACTAGAACTGGGCCAGTGGTAAGGGGTTTGATCAGTTTTTGCGAGGTCATAGGTGTTGAGTCTTAAAATATTATTGCGACACCCTTAGTTATACCGCTAAGAATATCACATTGCAAAACGTAACCGTCGAATTTACTGTTTTAAAACTTAGAAAATACGAAAATTTTTTTTTTTTTGAAAAGAGTTTAATCATCATCAACTAATCGCATTCTAATTCCATTTTAAGTATTCATGAAATTGTCCTTTCCTTAAGTCTGAAATTCATTTTCTAAAAACATCTAGACGATTCAATCATTCCGCATACATACACAACATACACGCAGATATAAGGGGATCATGGGGAAGAAACATCATAACATATATATAGAACCATAGTGTCAAAGTAATCCCGGAGTAAACAATATCACCATCAAAACAAGAGTTCTAGTAGTAGACTATAATAAATAAGACCTCAGCCAAAACGAAACAAAACAAAAGGTCACTAAATCAGAGCTACTACTAACTAGACTCGTGACTACCCCCAGTTACGCTATCCTACTCGTCATCATCCGTCTCAGCAGGAATCCACCCACAACTCCTCCCTCCAGTACCCCCGAGGTTGATCATCCTAAAGTCTTCTGAGGGGTCGTCACTGGAAGAATCCTCTTCCGGCTCCTCATCCTCAGAGTCATCCTTCGGGTCTTCCTCTGGGTCCTCCTCCTCAGATGTAGTGTCATCAATCACGATCATGGCTGGCTCACTCGGACAGGAACGGCCAAATGCGTCAGGATATACGGGCTGTGGAGGTGACACCTCTGGACCGGGAGAGTAACGAGGGGAATCTGGTGCGCCCATGGTCGCCATCCGTGAGGACTGTGACGATGTCGATGGAGAGGGGCGATAACGACGATTGAGAAAAGTAGTGTAGCGACGGAGTCTAGGTGGAGTCTCAAACTCAAGGATCACCGGCACTGTGAAATCTATCTCCGGTACCAGGGGAAGGCTGGGATGAGAAATGGTAACGCGCACCTCCCCCGTGAAAACACATCGCCTAGGGACGTCTGTAATCCGCCACTGGCCCCGTGGCTCCCACCTCAACGTGATCCTCATAGTGGACATCCTGAAGCTCTCCAATACCAACTGTCGACGTGGCGAAGAAGTACGACGACAGGAAATAACAGAAGCAGAAAAGGAAGGGTGAGAACATCACATGAACTCATATCAAGTAGAATACAGTAACTAGAGCATCCATAAAATATTCACAGACATTCACATAATCTCAATCACAAATGTGCAATTGATGCTATCATGATGTACATAACTAATGCATGAGGGCCCGGGAAAACATCACCAAAAGCAGAGCACATAGCAACTGCTCGACCATATATGTACAATATATCAGGAGTGTAGTCTGTACTAGCAAATAGTACGAAGAGCATTGCTCAATCTCTGGCCAAGACGATTTTCCGACTTCCAGACAAACTCACTGATTATGAAAACTTGAGAGCGACAGGATAGTCAAGCCTGTACCCCGTTTGCACGACAGTAGGGGGCGAGCCTACGCCACTTATGCCATTCCGGGACCTGACTTATCCTCAGGGCTGGTCTCCTTTACTGGACCGCTGGTGTTCTTTGCAAAACCCAGTGCACCCGTCCCATCCAGTTTCACACTGTACTAGAGTGGTATTGCCATATAGGTCGTAAGGCTTTTGAACCTTAATCATTATTGATGCACATGATGTATGTCACACCGCAAACACTTACAATATTACGTCCTTCAGACAAGCCCATTGAATCTTTTTACGTCACCACTTTATCGTGGTGCAACCTTGTAGATTCAAGGTCTTTCTTTTGAGGAAAACCAAATCACACTCTCTTGCCAAGCTTCTCAAGTTTTATGTAGAGAGAAAGTGTTGGTTATAATCTTTTAAGGTGGCTTGTGCTAGCTTTATTGATAATCATGTTCACTTAAGTCCTACAATTTACTAAGGCTTATGGATATGTCTTATGAAAGGCATTACTAATCCTAATTCTATTTGTATGACTAATTAAGATTAGGCCTAACCTTTAATCATAACTAGTCTTCATTAATCGAATTTCAATTAATCTTATCCTTCTTTAATTAAGTCTTAATCCTTACTTAAGATCCTAATTAGTTTCTAATTATCCCTTAATCTCTTCCTTAATCTTGGATTAGGGTTTTTAATTATGCTTGATTAAGGTTAAATTGTAATTAATTAGTTTTTGACCGTCTTAGAGATTAATTACTTAATTAACACTTATATTAATATTAATTATCTTTAGACTTAATTAATTATTAATTAACCTAAGTAATTTAGGCTAATCAACATAGGTGATTAAATTAGTTAAGCCTACTAATTAATCCTAAAATTTAATTTTTCACAACTTAGATTGGTGTTGAAGTTCAACCCTAATCTAAGCCTAAGCCCATGGATTATTTTTAGTTGTCTTTTAAACTGAGTTTTGACTTTCTTTTTTTTTGAAGGCTTTGGACCTAAACAAAGGCCTAAAGGTTATTGGACCCATGGGAGCCCATTTTTATTCATAATAAATAAAAAATGTGACTTTTAAATAGATTTTTATTTTAGTTAAAATAAAAATCCGAATTTAATTACTTCATTTAAAAACTTATCTTATTTGCAATTTAGTCCTTTAGTTACAAATTTATTCTTTAGTCCTTTTGGACCACCAAAGTCCATAAACATGTTTTCAACATACCCTTGACCCTTTTTAAGATCAAAAAGGTATTCTTGATGATGAGTTTCATCAAGAACAACTCATGAACATCAAGAACAACTTGAATGTTCATCAAAACTTCAAATTTTTCACAACATCCAATCTTCACCAAAACTTCACACATTTATCAACAAACAATCTAAATGCCAAATATCATACTAATCCACTCAAAATCATCCACATACACATTAAAGTTCATAACTCCATTTTCAAGCTCATAAACACTATTTTTCAAGGATCAATCATCAAAACAATTTTGTAAATCCATCCAACCACATGCATGTTCATCAAATCATCATCTAAACACATTACAATCATCAAAACAATTTTAGAATACATGCAGCCCCATTTTCACTCCCTTGGCCGAGAGCATCAAGGAAAAAGGGAGAAATTTTGCAAAAATTTTAGCTTGGCTTGCATGCATCCAAATCCATCAATTAAACACATTTCAAGCATCAAAACAAACATGCAAACATCAATCACAACCCAGCTCAACAGATCCGAAAATATACATTCAAAAGAAGTTCCAAAAAGATGATTTTTCAAGTAAAAACAAGGTTAGAAAAGCAAGGATTCAAGGGTAAATCCTTGACTCTAGTTACAAAGCCTACTAGAGTTCAAGTTCTCCCCCCCTTTACCTCAAATTTCCAAGAAAATGAGTGCAGAATTCTGGTCCCAAAACAGCCCCCAAAGATGCCTCCTTTAGTCACCAACAAAGATCTAAAGGCTAGAAAGCTAGTGTTTCTAAGCTTAGGCTCAAAAATGGAACCTAAGCTTGGTGGTGTTTATGGAGGGATTGAAGTTTTTGAGGGAGAAAAGGGGGAGGAAGCCGCGGCCAAGGAAGAGAGAAGATGAGAGAAAAGGAAAGTTCTCCTTTCTTGCATGCAACAAATGAAAGAAAAAGGAGAAAAATGCTTTTTATATGACATACTCACCTTTTCAAGCTATTGGTGGAATGGAAGAGATGGGAAGACAAGTGTCTCCCATGCATCAAGGCTGGTTGCACGGTCTTTAAGGAGAGAAAGGAAGGCTTGTGCAATTTTTCTGGCCCGGATCAAGAGTATTCGGGCCCGGTTCAAGAGACAGGAGGGGCAAAAAGGTCATTTTCACAAAAAAAACCCCAAAAATTCCCAAAAATTCCCTAAAAATAGGAAATTTAATTCTAAATCCAAAAATATAAAATTTGATGATTAAAAAAATTTTAGTCACTCAAAATCCAATAAAACACTCAAAACAGCAAAAACGGCAAAAATGGCAAAAACAGTAAAACGCGGGTGTTACAATTATCAAGGAAATTAATAATGTTTAAAGTCTCACAAATCCTAAGTTTTAATGGATAACAAATTTGACTTAAAAAGATTACTTTTTATAAGAACAATTTTCACTTGAAGGAAGTATGTTTAAATGTTTCAGCAATCTTTCTGAAGAGCAACCCTTTGATATATTTCAACTCTCCGAAGTTGAACCTGTTGATATGAGGAACTCTCTGAAGAACAAAGTCCTGCTGAAATCCGTTCATCCTTCTGAAGAACTGTTGCATTAAAGAAAGATTTTCTGTTGAAGACCTACATCGTAGCATTTGACTGACGCCAGGAGGCTGGCTGCTCAAGACTTCAATGCATCATTAACGTCTGAAGCAAGTTTGATTCAATTAAGGAATGTTACAGAGACCCTTTATGAAGTATTTCAAGTCTTTCATTAGAAAGGGAAACTGCCGTAACCTGGTACCTGCACATGTCTAGCTCTGGCACCTAAACCTGCTATACAAAGTTAGAAGCTTTTTGAATACTGTATCACAACGGTATTAACAGAATTAAATGCTATCTCACAATGGTGTTTTCTTCAATCTTCAATGGATTCAAGATATCATCCTATATAAAGCTTCATGGAATATTTTACAGGTGGAGAACAGGAGAGAGAAGAAATTTTTATTGAGCCAAAACGTTGCTGCTACTCTCTGATAATCCTTGTACTTAGAAAACCTTCATTGTATCCTGAGTCTATACTCAGTTATCCTTTGTACAAGATATCCTTTTTTTGTTTAAGTTTCTCACGAACTTAAACATCCTTTTACTGTAAACACTTTCAAGTGTCTGAGAGCTTGGAGAGGGTTGGTGGAACAAAGAATACTTAGGTTTGAGCCTGGAGAGGCTTATCTGCAAAAGAATACTTGGGTTTTAGCCTGAAGAGGCTGTGGATAAAACAATACTTGTAACTGTGATCAGTTAGTGGAAATCCTTTGCTAGTTTGGCATTGGGACTAGACGTAGTTCACGGTGGATGTGAGTGAACCAGGATAATTTCTTGACTAAGTTCTCTCAACCTTTATCTCTTTATATTTGTTATTTGAACTAACAGAAGGGTTCTAAATAATCAGTTTTATAAGTTTGAACTTTAATCAATCTCAAACTCTTTATAAAACAATCTTTCAACACTGTCTTTTGGACCTGCTGAAGAACTTCAGCAAGTCTCTGAAAACACCAGTTTCAGCAAGTTGGTCAAAATGCTTTTTAAACTCTGTTTGTGAAAAGGTTCCCAAGAAAATTTGTTTGAAATTATAAAACACTATTCAACCCCCTTCTAGTGTTTCCCGTGGTTTCTACAGTTGGTATCAGAGCTCAAACTCGGGTTGAGCATCTAACAAGTGCTGAGGGAAGAAGATCGAGATGGAAACCTCAACAAGCTACAGTGGCTACATGATAAGTGAAAATCATATGATAAATTAGAGCACTTTTTAGTTCACTTATCAAGGATAAAATGGTATTTTTGACAAAAATTAATCCTTTTCTATTTAATATTAGATAAATTGTATTTATTACTCTTGGATTTGAATTCGATGCTATTTTGATATAAATTTTGTTGATTTTTGAAGGATATTGCAAAGATTTGATATGAAGGAAAGATAACATTAAATAAGGGAGATATTTGAAAGATTTGAAGTTTAATTGAAGACATTTAATGAAGATTGGAAGATTATTTGAGAGCAATTAATGAAGATATCACTGCCAATTAAACAAGGATTCTGCAGACATCCTTCCCAGTTAAATCCAGGATTCTCAATAAATGCAAGATCCCATCAAGAAAAGGGAAACAAGGAAAGACAAATCAACCAAAACCAGTCTCGGGGAGAGATCAAGTTAAAAAGATAAAGATTGAAGCTGTGCAGAACGCGTTGCGCGCTTCAACCTGCGCTGTAGCGCAGGGTGAAGCGCAGAACACGTGATTCTTGCCCTGTTGCCGTTTTTATATAGATTTCTCCCCAATTTTCTTTGTCTTTCCTTAGCCTATAAATAGGACCCTCTTGCACCAGATTAGGTGTGCACGATTATTGTAATTCAGTTATATTTCAGTGATAATGCACCAGTTCTAATTTTAGAATAGGAGAGGCAGAGCGCTGAACGAGGATTGAAGATGGTGACAGCATCTTCGGTGGTTTGTATGGCTACCATGGGTAGTTAACTCTCCAGTAGGATTGAATGTAGTTGATTCTATCCCCAAGTGTATGTAAACTCTATCTTATTATTTATGAGCTCCCTATCTATAATATTGGTAATCTTATTCTGTGCTTAATTCCTATCTTCCGCGCTTGCGCCGGAGTTATAGGCTAGTTTCGACTAGGATTGAGGTTGAGGGAGCGGATACTGAAGAAACTCATTCTCTGAGTGAATAAGAGTACTCGGTAATCAGTGACCGACACATGAGCGTTACTAATGAGTGATGGGTAGTGTAAGTACCATAATGAAAGGCGTTCACAAGATTAGGCCTGTTTATTGATAGCAAAGGTTAGTTGATAGTAATTCCAGATTCCGACACATGGCCATATCTAGGGATTGATGGGTAGTGTGAGTATCCTAATGAAGATGCGTCTATAGGATTAGGCCTGGTTTATTAATGAGTTCCTTTACAAACGGAATAATAAAAGCAAAATAAGCCGAGGGTAAGTTTGTCGCTTGGGACAGCCCGCACGGATTACCTTTGAGTGGTGAGGCTGCTGGTAACTCGGTGTCTTAGCAATTTAGTTTGTCTACAGTATTATAGAGTAAACCTAAATAATAAATAGTTTTTACATGCAAAAAGGGTGTGATGATGCGAAGTTCAATCCTTATCCAAGTAAAGTGTCTCTAACTCTTCCTTTCTATTTTTATTGATTATTAGTTTGCTATTTACAATTTCCGCACAACAATATTCTCACAAAACCATTGTTTTCTCTTGATAATTAGATCACGATTATACGCAAATTGACCGTTCCCTGTGGATACGATAACTCTTCTTACTATTATTCTACTGGATTTTTGGTTTGCTTGCCAGAAACCCATCAAGTATTTTTGGCGCCGTTGCCGGGGAACAGTTTCCAATTCGTGTAGACCTTGGAGGTCTAGTTATCAAGAATATCTATCTTAGGATTTCTTTTATTTATTTTTATTTATCTTATGATTTCTTTTATTTATTCGTTTTTTGTTATTTTAGGAAATTTTTATTATTTTAGGAAAATTATCATTTTTCTATTATTATTAAATTTTTTCTTCCACACTTACCTTTTTCAAAGTTTCTTGTTTATGCTGTTAAGAGGCCAGGTGTCCCCCAATCAATTACAATTTGACCCGGAAATCGAGAAGACATCCAGTAGGAACAGAGGCAGAAACGGGAGAAGGAGAAGAAGAATAGTTGTAGAAGAACCCAAAAACATGGCTGAAGAAACACCAAGAAAAAAGACTCTAGGGGAATATGTTAGTCATCAAGGACCACGTCACTTTTCAAGCATAGTGTTACCACTAGCTGCAAAAGCTTTGGAGTTGAAACCTGCTCACCTCAACCTCATTAGTGCATATCAATTTACTGGAATGGATCACGAGGATCCATATACTCATCTCTCTAATTTCTATGAATTAATTGGCACTATGGGTTTTGAGGAAGGTATTTTAGAATCTGTTTACTTACGCCTTTTTCCTTTCTCTTTGTTAGGTAAGGCTAAGGAGTGGCTGCAATCACACCCAAATTGCGACACCCTTAGTTATACCGCTATGAGTATCACATTGCGAACGTAACTGATGACTCTCGTTTATGTTAAATGTATACTTAGAAAATACGGGAATATTTTTTTTTTTTGAAAAGAGTTTAATCATCATCAACTAATCTCATTCTAATTCCATTTTAGATATTTGTGAAAGCATCCCTTCCTTAATTCTGAAATACGTTTTCGGAAAGCATCTAGTCGATTCAGTCATTCCGCATACATACACAACACACACGCAAATATAAAGTAGAGACTAGGGAAGAAGCGTGAAAAACATACATGTACATAACCACAGTGTCAAGTGATCCCCGAGATACTACACCATCATACAAAATGAGAGTTCTGGCAGTAAAATAAATAAAACCTCTATCAATACAACCAAAATAAGAGGTCACTAATCAGAGCTACTACTGCTAGACTCATGACTACCCCAGACACACTCCTCTACTCGTCGTCATCTGACTTAGCAGGGACAACCCTACAACTCCTCCTCCTGGCATCCGGGAGGGTAATCATCCTGAATTCCTCTGAAGGAATACCGTCAGAAGAATCCTCCCTCAGCTCCTCGTCCTCGGGGTCCTCCTCAGGGTCCTCCTCTGGATCCTCCTCCTCGGATGAAGTATCATCAATGACGACCAGATCAGGCTCAATGGCGGTAGGACGACCGAATGCACTGAAACGCATGGCCGGTGGGGATGACGACTCTGGTCCAGGAATATAGTGAGGGGAATCCGGCTCTCCCATAGTGGCTATCCGAGAGGACTGGGAAGAAGCAGATGGAACGGGACGATGACGACGGTTAAGGAAAGTGGTATGACGACGAAGTCCTGGTGGTGTCTCGAACTCCAGGATCACGGGCACAGTGAAGACGACCTCTGGCACAAGGGGAAGGTTAGGGTGAGAGATCGTGACATGTACTTCCCCTATGAATATACAGCGTCTAGGAATGTCGGTGACCTGCCACTGTCCTCGTGGCCCCCATCTCAGCGTAACCCTCATGGCCGACATCTTGAAGCTCCCCAAACCCGACAGGCGATGGCGAAAGAGCGCGACAACAGAGAATAGAAGCAGAGAAGAAAGGGTGAGAACATCATATAAACTCATAACAAGTAGAACATAGTAACTAGAGCACTAATAAAATATTCACAAACATCCACATAATCTCAATCACAAGTATGCAGCTGATACTACCATGCTATATGTATATAATGCATGAGGGCCCGGGAAAACAACACCAAAAGCAGAGCACACAGCAATTGCTCGACCATATATGTACAATATATCAGGAGTATAGTCTGTACTAGCAAATAGTACTAAGAGCATTGCTCAATCTCTGGCCAAGACGATTTTCCGACTTCCAGACAAACTCACTGATTATGAAAACTTGAGAGCGACAGGATAGTCAAGCCTGTACCCCGTTTGCACGACAGTAGGGGGCGAGCCTACGCCACTTATGCCATTCCGGGACCTGACTCATCCTCAGGGCTGGTCTCCTTTACTGGACCGCTGGTGTTCTTTGCAAAACCCAGTGCACCCGTCCCATCCAGTTTCACACTGTACTAGAGTGGTATTGCCATATAGGTCGTAAGGCTTTTGAACCTTAATCATTATTGATGCACATGATGTATGTCACACCGCAAACACTTACAATATTACATCCTCACAGACAAGCCCATTGAATCTTGTCACGTCACCACTTTACCGTGGTGCAACCGCGTAGATTCATGGTCCTTCTTTTAAGGGAAACCAAATCACGCTCTCTTGCCAAGCTTCTCAAGTTTTATGTAGGGAGAAGGTGTTGGTTATAATCTTTTAAGGTAGCTTGTGCTAGCTTCATTGATAATCATATTCGTTTAAGTCCTACAATTTACTAAGGCTTATGGATATGTCTTATGAAAGGCATTACAAATCCTAATTTTATTTGTATGACTAATTAAGATTAGGCTTAACCTTTAATAATAACTAGTCTTTATTAATCGCATTTCAATTAATCTTATCCTTCTTTAACTAAGTCTTAATCCTTACTTAAGATTCTAACTAATTTCTAATTATCCCTTAATCTCTTCCATAATCTTGGATTAAGGTTTTTAATTATGCTTGGTTTAAGGTTAAATTATAATTAATTAGTTTTTAACCGTCGTTAGAGATTAATTACTTAATTAACCCTTATATTAATATTAATTATCTTTAGACTTAATTAATTATTAATTAACTTAATTAATTTAGGCTAATCAACTTAGGTGATTAAATTAGTTAAGTCTACTAATTAATCCTAAGTTTAATTTTCACAACTTAGATTAGTGTTGAAGTTCAACCCTAATCTAAACCTAAGCTCATGAATTATTTTTAGTTGTCTTTTAAATTGAGTTTTAACTTTCTTTTGAAGGCTTTGGGATTAAACAAAAGCCTAAAGGTTATTGGACCCATGAGAGCCCATTTTTATTCATAATAAATAAAAATATGACTTTTAAATAGATTTTTATTTTAGTTAAAATAAAAATCCGAATTTTCTTACTTAAATTTTAAAAAACTTATCTTATTTACAATTTAGTCCTTTTTGTTACAAATTTATTCTTTAGTCCTTTTGGGCCAATTTAGCCCAAAAACATGTTTTAAACATCCTTTTGATCTTTTTAGGATCAAAAGGACATTCTTGATGAGTTTCACCAAGAACACTCATGAACATCAAGAACAACCTTGAATGTTCATCCAAAATTTCAAATTTTTCACAACATCCAATCTTCACCAAAACTTCACACATTCATCAATAAACAATCTAAATGCCAAATATCACACTAATCCACTCAAAATCATCCACATACACGTTAAAGTTCATAACTCCATTTTCAAGCTCAAAACATCATTATTTTCAAGATAAATCACCAAATCAATTTTTCCACTTAAGATCAACCACATGCATGTACATATATCCACCACATAATCACATCCAAACCATCAAAATAATTTTTGCACACATGCAGCCACTTCTTCCTCTCTTGGCCGAGAGCTTAAGGGGAAAAAGGAGGGATTTTTCAACAAAAATCCTTCCTTGGCTTGCATGCAACACAACCCAACCATCAACAACAATCCAACCAAGATCAAAGACATGCAAACAACCACAATAACCCAGCTCATCAAGACCGAAAATATTTTCTCAAAAACAAGCTCAAAGGTTTGATTTTTCAAGAGAAAAACAAGAGAAAAAAAACAAGGATTCAAGGGCAAATCCTTGACTCTAGTTACATGGCCTACTAGAGTTCAAGTTCTCCCCCCCTTTACCTTAGATCTTCAAGGGAATGAGTGCAGATTTTTCCTCCTCCAACAGCCCCTTCAAGC
Source organism: Sesbania bispinosa (assembly GCA_026901365.1). Classification (NCBI taxonomy): domain Eukaryota; kingdom Viridiplantae; phylum Streptophyta; class Magnoliopsida; order Fabales; family Fabaceae; genus Sesbania; species Sesbania bispinosa. Next base: position 387,838 of record QLOH01000018.1, read on the forward strand.
TCCTCCTTCAAGCCTCCAACAAGTGGATTTTGGTAGAAAGTATGTATTTTTTTTTTCTTTAGCTTAAATCCAAGAATGGGACTTAAGCTTGGTTGGTGATTTGGGTGGAGATGAAGAAATTTTGGGGAGGAAGAGGGTGGTGGTGCGCGGCCAGCAAGGGAGAAAGAAGAAGAAGAAGAGAGAAATGGTTAGGTGAAGGAAATGGTTTAAGTGAAAAATGGCCAAAAAGTGGAGCTTTCTCCTTTATATAGGCTTGATGGTGTGAAGGAAGACATGGACAAGTGGCACACATGCACCATGCTGTGCAGCGAAATTTTCAGAGGAGAAAATAAGGTTTGTGCAATTTTTCTGGCCCGGATCAAGAGTATTCGGGCCCGGGTCGGGGTACCGGAGGGCAAAAAGGTCAATTTTTGCAGAAAAATCCCAAAAATTCCCAGAAAATTCCTAAAAATAGGAAATTTAATACTGAATCCAAAAATATAAATTTTGACAATTAAAAATAATTTTAATCATTTAAAATCCATTAAAACGCTTAAAACAGCAAAAACGGGAAAAACGGGTAAATCGGAAAAATACGGGTGTTACACAAATCAAAGTCTAACCAGTTGGAGTGTGGTTGAGGAAAATTTTCTGACAAGATTCTTCCCACCAGATAAGCTAATTGAAGCCCAAATAGATATCTCTACATTCAGACAGGGGATAGAAGAGCCATTTTGTGAAGCATGGGAGAGATACAAATCTTTACTACGAAGATGTCCCAATCATGGCTATGACAATATAGCTCAGCTCAACATATTCTGCAAGGGACTTCGAAAAGAGTCAAAGTCATTCATAAATGCTGCAGCAGGAGGTACCATCTTATCTGTAGATGCAGAACGAGCACTAGATATCATCAATAGCTTTGCTCAAAATGATCGACAAGCTCAAAGTGTACGACAGCCTACACAATCATCAAAGAAAGGAATGCTAGAACTCAGTCAAAGTGATACTCTATTAGCAGAGAACAAGCTTATCAAAAGACAAATAGAAGCACTCACCGAGACGCTGAAGGCACTTCCTCAACAACTAAAAGCTGTCAACTCACAACCTATCCACACCCAACCACTGATTTGCGACTTCTATGGAGGTGACCATCTAAATGGTCAATGTGCTAATCAAGGGATGCAACCAAAGCAAGTCAATTTCATGGGAAACCAGGGGAGGCAAGGTAATTTCTCCAATAACAACAACCAGTACTCACAAGGATGGAGGAATAACCAAACCAACTCAGGTTGGGGTCAGAATGGAGGATCAAGACAAACACCTTACCAGCAGCAACCGTCAACTTATGATAAATTGAATAGCTTGGAAGGAAAGATTGATGATCTTGTTCAAGGATTCAATGGATTCAAGAAAAATACAAAGGCATCAATCAAGACTCTGGAAAACCAGGTGGGTCAGCTAGCAACTGAAATGGCAGAGCACAGGCAACATCACTTCTCAGCTGTGACCCAGACCAATCCAAAGGAGCAATGCAACATGGTTGTCACTAATGGTAACAAATTGCTAGAAGAGAAATTTGATGAAGAGGAGGAGATCATCTTTGGAAAACAATCGTCTCAAGAAGGAATATCCATAAAGATTGTTCATCAAAATGAAGAAGAAGCAACATTAGAGCAACATAAATACCATGAAGAAAAGGTCTTTATTACGGGTAAGTCACTTGACCCAGGTAAGCTTACTATACCCATTACTATTGGTAATTTACCTCATACTCAAGCTTTATTGGATCTTGGAGCGAGCATCAATTTGATGCCGCTATCATATTTTAACAAGTTGAGTAATGTGAAGGTCAAGCCTGCAAAGGTGAAGTTGCTTCTTGCAAACAAATCTGCTCAATACCTTCATGGGATAGTAGAGGACATTCAAATCAGAGTGGATAAGTTTGCATATGTAGTAGATTTCTACTTTGCAGAGACATAAGAGGAGGATATTGTAGTCCCCCTAATTTTAGGAAGACCCTTCATGAAAGCTGCTAAGCTGATTATTGATGTTGATCGAGGAAAATATGAACCAAGCTCAAAAGATGAAAGTATTGTTTTTCATATTGACAGAGGTATCCCCAAATTACAACAAACTGATGCTATTTCCAAAACTCAAACAAAGCTGCCAGGCTCCGAATTTCTGAGGAAGTCTAAAATGAGAACAAAGCATCCAGAGTCAATATGGGAATTCCAATTTAAGAAGAGAAAGGGATCAACATCTGATATTGAGGAAGATAGTGACTGATGGAAGATTCAAGAATTGGCATGGAGGATGGGAGTTCAAAGGCAGAACTGGAATGGAGTCAAACATCATCCTCCACTTGAGGCCACCATAAAAGGGTTGAGTAACCAGGCGTCGAGCTAAAAGTTGTTAAACAAGCGCTTCCTGGGAGGCAACCCAGTCATTGTAAGTTTTAATTTTCATTTTGTTAATTTTTAGTTTTAGAAATTACCTGTTTAACTAGAAAATTGTTAAAATGAAGTATCTAATTTTTAAAGAAATGCATGGAACCAGTTAGGAGTAGCAGAAGCAGAAAAATACACTGCAGATCTGCACTTCAACCTGCGTTGTAGCGCAGGTGAAGCGTAGGATTAAAAATTAAAATGTGACTTTCTGACTTCTGCACTTCACTCTGCATTGTAACGTAGGGTGAAGCGCAGCGGGTGCGATTTATTTTCGAAATGACACGCGCTCCACCCTGCGCTGTAGCGCAGGGTGAAGCGCAGAGCGCGGGACTATAAATTGAAATTTTTGAACGAGGAAAGTTCATTCAAACTTCCCCTCATCCCATCTCTTGCGTTTTCTCTGAGTTCCTAACCCTTTGCCTTCCCTCTTTCACTCTTATAGCCTTCATTTCTTCATTTCTGAGTTTATACCAGGTATGTTTTTATAGTTTTCTTTACTTTTAACCGATTGGAATTTTGAAATTTTATTTTATTATAGCATAAACCGTAGGTTAGGAAACTTAGGATTTTGGGAACCTTTAGGAAAGAAATAATCGTTCATGGTGCTTTAATATATATTGCACGTTGCTAGGATTAATTGTGAGTAATTCCTGTTTGCTTAGGTGGTAGTTTTTGAGTGCTTAATAATTTCTGCAAATTATTTTGTTGGCACATGCATGGTTAATTAATTGTTCTGATATTTTTGCATGCCCACACAAAAATATATATGCCTTATTGCATGTTACTGATGACATGATTTTTGAGCATGAGTTTGGTTCTCACTTTGCCTATTTAGGATTGTTTAGGACTTGCTTTAATTGATCACTTTAGCATGTCTTAATTAATTGATTGGCAATTATTGGTAATGTCTAAAAGCAAAATTTTTATGCATAATTGTTTGATTAGTTGATTGCTCTGATTATTGAAATTAATTGGCCATTTATTTCATAATTATGAATAATTAAATATTATTATGTTGCATAAATAATTTTGATTACATTTGTTTCACAGATGGTTCGCACCAAGAATGTCAGTGGAGCTAGTTCTTCTAGGAGAGGCACAGGGGGTGCCAAGAGGAAGGCCCCCAGAGGGAACCTGAGTTTGACCCTCATCGCTTCAAGAACCTCAAGTCCTTTGAAGCATACACTGACTTAGAGGAGTGCAAATTCATCCTCGAGCGACCAGTCATTCTTGAGGAGGATGAATATGAGGAGTTCTCTCTTGAGATTCACAGGAGGCGATGGGACCGCCTCAGTCGCCCTGACAACTATTTTGATCCAGACATCGTCAGAGAATTCTATGCCAACGCCATCGGGGAACACGACGTTAACTGCAAAAGGGAGTCCTATGTTCGAGGACAAATTATCAGATTTGATTGCGATGCAATCAATGCACTTCTAGGATATCCCATAGAGGAGGACAGAGGCCTCGTGGAGTGTCAATACCACAAGAGGATGCAGGTTGTGGGGCTTCACGGCAATGATCCCCTTGATCTCGAGACTGCTCAGCTGCTTTGTTTACCAGGGCGTTCCTTTGAAAGGAATGCATATCAGGAGGCTGGGGCTTCACGGCAATGATCCCCTTGATCTCGAGACTGCTCAGCTGCTTTGTTTACCAGGGCGTTCCTTTGAAAGGAATGCATATCAGGAGGCTGCTAGGATCTACAGGAAAGATATGAGGAGCATAGCTCAGATGTGGACAGTGCAGATACTGGCCAACATTCATCCTACCGGGCATGTTTCTGATGTAGTTATGCCCATGGCCCACCTCATCTACACCATCCTCACCGACGCCGTTATCGATGTCTCACGAGTCATCACCCAGAAGATATCAGACTTTGCATCTGCTGTGGGGCGTAGGACCCCTAACTCTAAGATCAGGCTTGGCTTCCCCTCTCTTATCACAACACTCTGCAGATCTAGGGGTGTGGATGTAAACCCTTACGTTCGCATCGCACTTCCCATGACCAGAGCATACATTGAAGCCAACTGTATCCCGACTGAGGAGTTGCAGGTTGAGGAGCAGCAGCAGCAGGCACCACCACCAGCAAACATGGACGCTCCTGTCTGGGCCCAACGTCTTGAGGCCCAGCACACTCACATGATGGCTCAGCTGTCGGCTACTCACCAAGCAAATGTTCACTTTCAGGGCAGACAGTATCAAGCTCGTATGGACCCCATGCCCCCTGCGCAATTTCAGGAGTATTTACAGTGGCTTGGGGACAAACTTATTTTCCCAGGGGGGATGGAGCTGCTCACATGAACCAGGATAACTGATTTTTTTCCTATTTGGTGCTTTTCCTTCCTTTTCTTTTCTTTTTCATTTTATTTTCTTATTTTTCTTCTTATTTTTTTGTTATTTCTTTTATTTTCCTTTTGATATGTACTGTATATTATTACCCCACTGATACATCATTGATATCATGCAGTGCATATTCAGTTATCTTTTGTTTTTCTGTTAAATTTTTATCTTTTTAGGATTTTTAAAAATTTTTAGGACTTTAGGAAATTAGGATTTAAGGTAACTTTTTCAAAATTCTCTGTAATTAAGTAGTTTAACTAACCAAACTAGGAAAGATGATAGGGTTTTGTGATTAATTCCATAATCAGTTAGGTTTAGGATACTTCTCAGGAGAACCTATCAGGATAGTTAATTAAAACCAGTAAGTGCTTTATCAAGGAATTTTAGCAAATAACCGGTGAGCTGTGAGCCCAAACACTGAAATTGAGAGCTTTTCACCGCTGCTTGTCAACTGTTATTGCTTGAGTTTCTGAATTGTGTCTTGCTAGTGGAAGATATGGAAGTGATAAAGGCACATTTTGTGATTATAATATTTTGCTCAGTGCCAAATAGCCAACCTTGATTTAATTTTTCCAATTCTTGATTGCCCATTTGAGCCTTTAATGTTTCTTTTGATGGACCCTAGCCATATTCAATGATTATATCCTGTCCCTTCACACTTGGGATAGAGAGCAAGGTGCAACACAACAAAATGGGACAAGAGGTTGGTGAATTGAAAGGTCAAAGAGATTCAAAGAGCAGACATATGAAATCACAAAGAAGAGTACTCCCTCATGAATAAATTCTTTATTTTATTATTAAAAAAATCTAACAAAGAGTGTGGAAATTGAATAAGTTGGGGGAGTACTTCTTCAAACAAAGAGGCCAAGCTGAAAAAGGGTGACAATTCAAGAATAACTTGGTGAATTGAGAGAAGTCCCAAGCACAATCACAAGATGCTCTCTATTCAAAGTGTTATTTGCATATCTAGAAAAACCATGATTTCTTGATAGCCCAGCCTCATTACAACCAAAGAAAAGACCTTTTGATCCATATTAACTATTTGCATGTTTAAAAGTTGGAAATGACTATCAATTCTAGTTGTTCAACGGTGGTGAAAAAGATTGAGGGAACACTTACCCGTGAGAATGAGAGATTTCCTTGGTTTATCACTTATTGTTTTAATTTCTATTTTTGAGAAGTTTGACTGATATTTGTGTTCTATTTTGATTGAGGATTGGTGACATCTCTTAATCCTGATTTTTTCTTATGTTTGGAAAGTGACTGCAGCTTAACAAGGAGATGATGAAAAGTTCCTTGAATTTGTTTTTTATTTTAATTTTAGTTATTCAGGGGATAGAATTGATTTTTTGATTGCAAAAAGGTTACTTGCTTGAGGACAAGCAAGAAGTTAAGTTGAGGGGTATTTTGATAAGTGAAAATCATATGATAAATTATAGAACTTTTTAGTTCACTTATCAAGGATAAAATGGTATTTTTGCCCCAAATTAATCCTTTTTTATTTAATATTAGATAAATAATATTTATTACTCTTGGATTTGAATTCGATGCTATTTTGATATAAATCGTGCTGATTTTAGCAGGATATTGCAAAGATTTGATATGAAGGAAAGATAGCATTAAATAAGGGAGAAATCTGCAAGATTTGAAGTTTAATTGAAGACATTTAATGAAGATTGAAAGATTATTTGAGAGCAATTAATGAAGATATCACTACTAATTAAACAAGGATTCTGCAGACATCCTTCCCAGTTAAATCCAGGATTCTCAATAAATGCAAGATCCCATCAAGAAAAGGGAAACAAGGAAAGACAAATCAACCAAAATCAGTCTCGGGGAGAGATCAAGTTAAAAAGAGAAAGATTGAAGCTGTGCAGAACGCGTTGCACGCTTCAACCCGCGCTGTAGCGCAGGGTGAAACACAACTCTCTGGTTTTTGCGCTGCAACCTACGCTGTAGCGCAGGGTGAAGCGCAGAACACGTGATTCTTGCCCTTTTGCCGTTTTTAGATAGATTTCTCCCCAATTTTCTTTGTCTTTCCTTAGCCTATAAATAAGACCCTCTTGCACCAGATTAGGTGTGCTCGATTATTGTAGTTCAGTTATATTTCAGTGATAATGCACCAGTTCTAATTTTAGAATAGGAGAGGCAGAGCGCTGCACGAGGATTGAAGATGGTGACAGCATCTTCGATGGTTTGTATGGCTATCATGAGTAGTTAACTCTCTAGTAGGATTGAATGTAGTTGGTTCTATCCCCAAGTGTATGTAAACTCTATCTTATTATTTATGATCTCCCTATCTATAATATTGGTAATCTTATTCTGTGCTTAATTCCTAACTTTCGCGCTTGCGCCTGAGTTATAGGCTAGTTTCGACAAGGATTGAGGATGGGGGAGCGGATACTGAAGAAACTCATTCTCTGAGTGAATAAGAGTACTCGGTAATCAGTGACCGAAACATGAGCGTTACTAATGAGTGATGGGTAGTGTGAGTACCATAATGAAGGACGTTCACAGGATTAGGCCTGTTTATCGATAGCAAAGGTTAGTTGATAGTAATTCCAAATTCCGACACATGGCCGTATCTAGGGATTAATGGGTAGTGTGAGTATCCTAATGAAGATGCGTCTACAAGATTAGGCCTAGTTTATTAATCAGTTCCTTTACATATAATAAGTGAAAATCATATAATAAATTAGAGCACTTTTTAGTTCACTTATCAAGGTTAAAATGGTATTTTTGCCCCGGTTTAATCCATTTTTTTTAAATATTAGATAAATCGTATTTATTAATCTTAGATTTGAATTTGATACTATTTTGATAGAAATATTGCTGATTTTTGCAGAATATTGCAAGGATTTGATTTGAAGTTTAATTGAAGGCATTTAATGAAGATTTGAAGATTATTTGAGAGCAATTAATGAAGATATCACTGCCAATTAAACAAGGATTCTGCAGACAACCTTCCCAATTAAATCCAAGATGCTCAATAAATGCAAAGATTTCATCAAGAAAAGGGAAACAAGGAAAGACAAATCAACCAAAACCAGTCTCGGGGAGAGATCAAGATAAAGAGAAAAAGAGAAAGTTTGAAGCTGCAGGACGAATTATGCGCTTCAACCGCCGCTGTAGCGCAGGTGAAGCGCAGCCCTCTGGAACCTGCGCTGCATCCTGCGCTGTAGCAAAGGGTGAAGCGCAGATCACGCTGATCCTTGCCCTGTTACCGTTTTTAGATAGATTTCTCCCCAATTTTCTTTGTCTTTCCTTAGCCTATAAATAGGAACCTCTTGCACCAGATCAAGTGTGCACGATTATTGTAATTTAGTCGTATTTCAGGATATTGAACCGGAGCTAATTTTAGAGTAGGAGAGGAGGAGCGCTTCACAAGGATTGAAGATGGTGACAGCATCTTCGGTGGTTTGTATGACTACCTTGTGTAGTTAACTCTCTATTAGGATTGAATGTAATTGATTCTATCCCCAAGTGTATGTAAATTCTATATTATTATTTCGTGAGCTCTCTGTCTATAATATTGGTAATCTTATTCTGTGCTTAATCCCTGACTTCCGCGCTTGCGCCGAAGTTATAGGCTAGTTTCGACTAGGATTGAGGATGGGGGAGCCTAGGCATAGGAAACCCAAACTCTGATTGAATAAGAGGACTCGGTACTCTGTGATCGACACATGAGCGTTACTAATGAGCGATGGGTAGTGACAGTACTCTAGCGAAGGGCGTTTACAGGATTAGGCCTTAGTATCGATAACAAATGATTAGTTGATTGTCAATCCAGGACCGACACATGGATGTATCCTGATGAGTGATGGGTAGTGTGAGTACACTAATGAAGGTGCGTCTACAGGATTAGGCCTCGCTTATCAATTAGTTCTTTTACAGTCGGAATAAAGAGAACAAAATAAGCCGAGGGTAAGTCTGTCACTTGGGAGAGCCCGCATGGATTATCTTTGAGTGTGAGTGGCGCCTGGTAACTCGGGGTCATAAGCAATATAGTTTGTCTACTGTATTATAGAGTAAACCTAAAATAATAGATAGTTTTTACATGCATAAAGGGTGTGATGATATGAAGTTCAATCCTAATCCAAGTAAAGTGTCTCTAACTCTTCCTTTCTAATTCAATTGATTATTAATTTGCTATTTACAATTTCCGCAACAATATTCTCAAAACTGTTGTTTCCCTTGATAATTAGATCATGAGTTTACGTGAATTGACCGTTCCCTTCGGATATGATATCTTTCTTACTATTATACTACTGGATTTTTGGTTCGCTTGCCAAAAACCCATCAAGTATTTTTGGTGCCGTTGCCGGGGAACGATTTCCAATTCGTGTAGACCTTGGTGGTCTAGTTATCAAGTTTTTAACTATCTTAGGATTTATTTTATCTATTCTTCTTATTATTTTTAGGACCTATTATTATATTAGGAATTTTATTGTTTTTCTATTATTATTAAATTCTCTTCAACACTTACCTTTTTCAAAGTTTCTTGTTTATGCTTCTGAGAGGTCAGGTGTCTCCCAATCAATTACAGTTCGACCCGGAAATAGAAAGGACGTCGTGAAGGAACAGAGGTAGAAACTCGAGAAGGAGAAGAAAGAGAATAATTGTTGAGGAACCCAAAAACATGGCAAAGGAACATCCAAGAAGGACGCTAGGAGATTATATCTCCCATCAAGGACCACGTCACTTCTCAAGCATTGTGTTACCACCAAACGCAAGAGCTTTGGAGTTGAAGACTGCACATCTCAACCTCATTAGTGCACATCAATTCGCTGGATTGGATCATGAAAATCCAAATACTCACCTCTCTAACTTTTATGAATTGATTGGTACTATGGGATTCGAGGAAGGTAATTTGGAATCTGTTTACTTACGCTTGTTTCCTTTCTCTTTGATAGGTAAAGCTAAGGAATGACTACAATCACACCCAAATCAAAGTCTAACCAATTGGGGCATGGTTGAAGAGAAATTCTTGACAAGATTCTTCCCACCAGGGAAGCAAATTGAAGCCAAGGCAGATATTTCCACATTCAGACAAGGGATTGATGAGCCACTATGTGAAGCTTGGGAAAGATTCAAATCGATGTTGCGCAAGTGTCCCAATCTTGGCTATGAGGATGTAGCCCAACTCAATATATTCTGCAAGGGACTTCGATCAGATTCAAAATCATTCATAGATGCTGCAGCAGGAGGAACAATCTTATCCGCAGAAGTTGATCGAGCACTAGAAATCATTAACAACTTTGCTCAGAACGATCAACAAGCTCAAAGTGAAAGACAACTTGCACAAGTACCAAAGAAAGTGATGCTAGAACTCAATCAAAGTGATGCTCTGTTAGCTGAGAACAAGCTCATTAAACGTCAATTAGAAGCACTCACTGAGACGTTAAAGGCACTCCCTCAACAACTCAAAGCTGTCCACTCACAACCCATCCAAGCCCAAACATTGATTTGTGATTTCTGTGGAGGTGACCATCTAAATGGTCAATGTGCTAACCAAGAAATACAACCAGAGAAAGTCAACTACATGGGTAACCAGGGAAGGCAAAGGAATTACTCCAACAACAATAACAACCAATATTCACAAGGTTGGAGGAATAACCAAACCAACTCAGGTTGGAGTCAAAATAGAGGAGCAAGACAACCACCTTACCAACAGCAACCCTCAACATATGATAAATTGAATACCTTAGAGGGTAAGATTGATGACTTAGTGCAAGGATTTAATGGATTCAAGAGAAATATTGAGGCATCAATCAAGACTTTAGAGAACCAAGTGGGTCAGTTAGCAACTGAGATGGCAGAGCACAAGAAACAACACTTCTCAGTCGTGATCCAAATCAATCCAAAGGAACAATGCAACTTGATTGCTACTAATGACAACAAGTCAGAGGAGGAGGAACTTGATGCGGAAGAAGAAATCATCTTTGAAGAACAATTGCTTCAAGAGGAAGTTGTTCATCAAGACAAAGCAACACCACCAAAAGAGGAACATCTTGAAGAGAAGGTCTTAGTCACAAGTAAGTCACTTGACCCAGGTAAGTTTACTATACCCATCTCTATTGATAATCTACCTCCTACTCATGCTTTATTGGATCTTGGAGCGAGCATCAATTTGATGTCGCTGTCGTATTTTAACAAGTTGAGTAATGTGAAGGTCAAGCCTGCAAATGTGAGGTTACTTCTTACAAATAAATCCGCTCAATACCTTCATGGGATACTAGAGGATATTCAAGTCAAAGTGGGTAAATTTGCATATGTTGTAGATTTCTACATTGCAGAGACAGAAGAGGAGGATACCGAAATCCCCTAATTTTAGGAAGACCCTTCATGAAGGCTGCTAAAGTGATCATTGATGTTGATCGAGGAAAATATGAATTGAGCTCAAAGGATAAAACCATTGTGTTTCATATTGACAGGGGTATACCCATGTTACAACAAACTGATGCTATTTCCAAAAATTCAACAAAGCTGGCAGGCTCCGAATTTCTGAGGAAGCCTAGGATGAGAGTAAAGAATCCAAAGTCAATATGGGAGTTCAAATTTAAGAGGAGAATGAGATCAACATCTGACACTGAGGAAGACAGTGATAGTGATAGAAGAATCAAAAATTGGCATGGAGGATGGGAGCTCAAAGGAAGAACTGGTATGGAGTCAAACATCATCCTCCACTTGAGGCCACCATAAAAGGGTTAAGTAACCAGGCGTCGAGCTAGAAGACGTTAAACAAGCGCTTCCTAGGAGGCAACCCAGTGTTTGTGAATTTTAATTTTCATTTTGATAATTTTTAGTTTTAGGATTTACCTGTGTAATTAGGAAATTGTTAAAATGGGGATCTAAATCTAAAGGGATTGCATGGAATCAACTAGGAGTAGCAGAAGCAGAGAGAATACTGCAGATCTGCGCTTCAACCTGCGCTGTAGCGCAGGTGAAGTGCAGAATTAAAATTAAAAACCCGACTCTCTGACTTTTGCGCTTCACCCTGCGCTGCGCAGCGGAACGCTTCAACTTCTAAAGCAGTACGCGCTCCACCCTGCGCTGTAGCGCAGGGTGTAGAGCAGGAAGCGGGATATTTATATCCCCATTTTGAACGTAGGAGTTTATTTCGAACTTCCTTTCATTTTCTCCCTTGCCTTTTCTCTGATATTCCTAACCTTTGCTTTGCCTTTTCTCACTCATATAGCCTTCATTTTCAGTTCTGAGCTTATACCGGGTATGTTTTTATAGTTTTCTTTCTTTTTAAACCGATTGAAATTTTGATCTTATTTGAGCATAACCTTAGGATAGTAATCTTAGGATTCTAGGAACCTTTAGGAAAGAAATAATTGTTCATAGTGCTTTAAATTAGATTGCATGTGGTTAGGATTCTTTGTGAGTTATTCATGTTTGCATAGGTGGTAGTTTTTGAGTGCTCAATGATTTCTGCAAATTATTTTGTTGGTGCATGTATGCTTAATTAATTGCTCTAATATTTTTGCATGCCCATACATAAATAATTGTGCATTATTGCATGTTACTGATGACATGATTTTTGAGCATGAGTTTAGTTCTCACTTTGCCTGTTTAGAATTGTTTAGGACTTGCTTTAACTGATCACTTTAGCATGTCTTAATTAATTAATTGGCAATTATTTTGTAATATTTAAACTCAAAAATTTTAAGCACAATTGTTTGATTAATTGATTGCTATAATTTTTTAAATTAATTGGCCATTTATTTCATGATTATGAGCAATTAAATATTATGATGCATAAATAATTTTGAGTTGTTGCAGATGGTTCGCACGAAGAACGTCAGTGGTGCCAGTTCTTCTAGGAGAGGCACAGGGGGTGCCAAGAGGAAGGCCCCCCAGAGGGAACCTGAGTTTGACCCTCATCGCTTCAAGGACCTCAAGTCCTTTGAAGCATACACTGCATTGCTGATTGCAAGTTCATCCTGGAGCGACCAGTCATCCTTTAGGAGGGGGAGTATGAGGATTTTACGGTTGAGATTCACAGGAGGCGTTGGGACCGCCTCAGCTGCCCTGACAACTACTTCGATCCAGACATTGTCAGGGAATTCTATGCTAACGCCATTGGAGACCACGACTTTAACTGCAGGAGGGAGTCCTATGTTCAAGGACAAGTTATCAGATTTGATTACGATGCAATCAATACACTTCTAGGATATCCCATAGAGGAGGACAGAGACCTCGTGGAGTGTCAATACCACGAGAGGATGCAGGCAGTGGGGCTTCATGGAAATGATCCTCTTGATCTCGAGACTGCCCAACTGCTATGTTTACCAGGGCGTTCCTTTGAAAGGAATGCATATCAGGAGGCTGCCAGAATTCACAGGCATGATATGAGGGGCATCACTCAGATGTGGACACTACTGACGTTGGCCAACATACATCGTATAGGGCATGTTTATGATATCATTATGCTTGTAGCCCACCTCATTTACTGTATCCTCACCGGCGCTACTATCGATATCTCACGGGTTATCACCAATAGGATATCAGACTTGGCATCTTCTGTGGGGCGCCGGACCCCTAACTCCAAGATCAGACTTGGCTTCCCTTCTCTTATCACAACACTCTGCAGATCTAGGGGCGTAGAGGTGAACCCCAGGGTTCGCATCGCACTACCTATGACCAAAGCTTATATTGAAGCCAACTGTATCCCGGCTGCGGAGTTACAAGTTGAGGAGGAGCAGCAGCAGCAGCCACCACCACCACCAGCAGACATGCATGCTCGAGTCTGGGCCCAGTGACTTGAGGCCCAACACACTCATTTGATGGCTCAGATGTCCACTATTCACCGAGCATCTGTTCATTTTCAGAGTAGACATTATCAGGCTCGTGTGGACCCCATGACCCCTGCACAGTTTCATGATTACTTACAGTGGCCTGGGGACAGGCCTATTTTCCTAGGGGGGATGGAGCAGCCGGAGCTGAGGATGGAGCAACTTACATGGATCAGGACCAGGATAAGGACTGATTATTTTCTTTCCTATTTGGTGCTTTTCCTTCTTTTTCTTTTTCCTTTTCTTTTTCATTTTATTTTCTTATTTTGCTTCTTATTTTCTTATTTTCTTTTGATATGTACTGTATGCCACTGATACATCATCTATATTAGGCAGTACTTATTTTGTTATTTTCTGTTTTTCTATTAAATTTTAAATTTTTAGGACATTTTACGACCTTAGGAAATTAGGAATTAAGGTAACTTTTTCAAATTCTCTGTAATTAAGTAGTTTAACTAACCCGGTTAGGAAAGGTGATAGGGTTTTGTGATTAATTCCATAATCAATTAAGATTAGGGTACTTCTCAAGAGAACCTATCAGGATAGTTAATTAGAACCATTAAGTGCTTTATCAAGGAAATTTTAGCCAATAACCGGTGAGATGAGAGCCCAAACACTAAAATTGAGAGTTTTTCACCGCTTCTTGTCAACTGTTATTACTTGAGTTTCTGAATTTTGTCTTGCTAGTGGAAGGTATGGAAGTGACAAAGGCATATTTTGTGATTATAATATTTTGCTCAGTGCCAAATAGCCAACCTTTATTAAATTTTTCTAATTTTTGATTGCCCATTTGAGGCTTTAATATTTCTTTTGAATGCACCTTAGCCATACTCAATGATTATATCATGTCTTTTCACACTTGGGATAGAGAGCAAGGTGCAACACAACAAGATGGGACAAAAGGTTGGTGAATTGAAAGGAGAAAGAAATTCAAGAGCAGGCACAAGAAATCAAAAAGAAGAGTACTCCCTCATGAATAAATTCTCTATGTTATTGTTTATGTAAAAAAAAATAAAAAAAAAAGAAAAAAAATGTTCTGCACAAAAAGTGTGGAAATTGAATAAGTTGGGGGGAGTACTTCTTCAAACAAAGAGGCCAGCTGAAAAAGGGTGACAATTCAAGAATGACATGGTAGATGGAGAGAAGTCCCAAGCACAATCACAAGATGATCTCTATTCAAAGTGTTCTTTGCATATCTAGAAAAACCATGATTTCTTGATAGCCCAGCCTCATTACAACCAAAGGAAAGACCTTTTGATCCATATTAACTACTTGCAGGTTCAAATGTTGGAAACGACTATCAATTCTAGTTGTTCAACGGTGGTGAAAAAGATTGAGGGAAACACTTACCAGTGAGAATGAGAGAATTCCTTGGTTTATCACGTATTGCTTTAATTGCTATTTTTGAGAAGTTTGACTGATGTTTGTGTTCTATTCTGATTGAGGATTGGTAACATCTCTTAATCCTAATTTTTTTTCTTATGTTTGGAAAGTGACTGCTGCTTAACAAGGAGATCAGGAAGAGTTCCTTGAATTTGTTTTTGATTTTTTAGTTATTCAGGGGATAAAATTGATTTCTTGATTGCAAAGAGGTCTCTTGCTTGAGGACAAGCAAGAAGTTAAGTTGGGGGGTATTTAAAAAATATTGGATGGGTTTCTGGAAAGGGAACCAAAAATCCAATAGTATAATAGTAAGAAAGATATTGTATCCACAGGGAACGGTCAATTCACGTAAACTCGTGATCTAATTATCAAGGGAAACAACGGTTTTGAGAGTATTGTTGCGGAAATTGTAAATAGCAAATTAATACTCAATTGAATTAGAAAGGAAGAGTTAGAGACACTTTACTTGGATTAGGATTGAACTTCATATCATCACACCCTTTGTGCATGTAAAAACTATCTATTATTTTAGGTTTACTCTATAATACTGTAGAGAAACTATATTGCTTATGACCCTGAGTTACTAGGCGCCACTCACACTCAAAGATAATCCATGCGGGCTCTCCCAAGCGACAAACTTACCCTCAGCTTATTTTGTTCTCTTTATTCTGTTTGTAAAAGAACTAATTGATAAACGAGGCCTAATCCTGTAGACACACCTTCATTAGAGTACTCACACTACCCATCACTCATCAGGATACATCCATGTGTCGATCCTGGATTGACAATAAATTAATCCTTTGCTATCGATATTAAGGCCTAATCCTGTAAACGCCTTTCGCTAGAGTACTGTCACTACCCATCGCTCATTAGTAACACTCATGTGTCGGTCACAGAGTACCGAGTCCTCTTATTCAATCAGAGTTTGGGTTTCCTATGTTTAGGCTCCCCCATCCTCAATCCTAGTCTAAACTAGCCTATAACTCCGGCGCAAGCGCGGAAGTCAGGGATTAAGCACAGAATAAGATTACCAATATTATAGACAGAGAGCTCAGGAAATAATAATATAGAATTTACATACACTTGGGGATATAATCAATTACATTCAATCCTAATGGAGAGTTAACTACACATGGTAGCCATACAAACCACCGAAGATGCTATCACCATCTTCAATCTTTGTGA
This sequence comes from Sesbania bispinosa, assembly GCA_026901365.1. Classification (NCBI taxonomy): domain Eukaryota; kingdom Viridiplantae; phylum Streptophyta; class Magnoliopsida; order Fabales; family Fabaceae; genus Sesbania; species Sesbania bispinosa. Next base: position 403,976 of record QLOH01000018.1, read on the forward strand.
AGCGCTCCTCCTCTCCTACTCTAAAATTAGCTCTGGTGCATTATCACTAAAATATGACTGAATTACAATAATCGTGCACACTTGATCTGGTGCAAGAGGTTCCTATTTATAGGCTAAGGAAAGACAGAGAAAATCGGGGAGAAATCTATCTAAAAACGGCAACAGGGCAAGAATGAGCGTGAACTGCGCTTCACCCTGCGCTACAGCGCAGGTTGAAGCGCAAAATGCGTCCTGCAGCTTCAAACTTTCTCTTTTTATCTTTATCTTGATCTCTCCCCGAGACTGGTTTTGGTTGATTTGTCTTTCCTTGTTTCCCTTTTCTTGATGAAATCTTTGCATTTATTGAGCATCTTGGATTTAATTGGGAAGGTTGTCTGCAGAATCCTTGTTTAATTGGCAGTGATATCTTCATTAATTGCTCTCAAATAATCTTCAAATCTTCATTAAATGCCTTCAATTAAACTTCAAATCTTGCAGATATCTCCCTTATTTAATGTTATCTTTCCCTCAAATCAAATCCTTGCAATATTATGCAAAAATCAGCAATATTTCTATCAAAATAGCATCAAATTCAAATCTAAGATTAATAAATACAATTTATCTAATATTTAATAAAAAGGGATTAAACTGGGGCAAAAATACCATTTTAACCTTGATTACTGAACTAAAAAGTGCTCTAATTTATCATATGATTTTCACTTATCAGTTTGTCGCTTGGGAGAGCCCGGACGGATTACCTTTGAGTTGTGAGGCTGCTAGTAACTCGGGGTCTTAGCAATTTAGTTTGTCTACAGTATTATAGAGTAAACCTAAAATAATAAATAGTTTTTACATGCGCAAAGGGTGTGATGATGCGAAGTTCAATCCTAATCCAAATAAAGTGTATCTAACTCTTCCTTTCTATTTTTATTGATTATTAGTTTGCTATTTACAATTTCCGCACAACAATATTCTCACAAACCGTTATTTTCTCTTGATAATTAGATCACGATTATACGCGAATTGACCGTTCCCTGTGGATACGATAACTCTTCTTACTATTATACTACTGGATTTTTGGTTCGCTTTCCAGAAACCCATCACTACATTTCTGAAGGAGCATCTGTAACTAGACCTCCAATCTTTAATAGAAAAGATTATTCTTTCTGGAAAGAACATATGAAGTTGTTCATGGAAAGCTATAATCTAGATCTCTGGGATATAGTTGCTGATGGTGATTATATTCCCATGAGAAATGGAGTACCCATTTCCAAAGCTGAGTGGTCCTATGAGCAAAAGATTAAAGTTCAACTCAATGCTCAAGCCAAGCTCTACTTAATTTGTTCTCTGAACAAAACTGAGTATGATATGGTTAAGGGATTTGACTCTTCCAAGGAAATATGGAATTGGCTAGCCTCATATGCTTGTATAGAAGATGAAGATTACAAGTTTATAGAAGATCAAACTTCAGAAGATGAAGAAAATCTATGCTTCATGGCAAATCAAATCATCCCTGAAGATTCTGATCCTAAGGTAACATCCCTAACTCTTCTTGATGAATATGATGATTTAGTTGATAGTACCAAGGAACTTTTCAGAAAGTATAAGAAACTTTCAAATGCATATGTTGTTGCATGCAACAAAAACAAAGATTTTGAAAAAGAAAATCATATACTTAAAGAAGAACTTCAGGTACAAGAGAATAGTAAATTAAAAAATCTACTTGAAGAAAAACAGAAGCTTCAATGACAAATTTTGGAACTTACTAAAGACCTAGCCAACTTTACTGAAGGAACAAATAATCTTAACAGATTATTGAAAATTCAGAAAAGGTTAAATGATAAAAGAGGCTTAGGTTTCTCTAAAAAACTATCACCCAAATCATCAAATTCTGAATTGCCTAAAAAGGATAAGAGAAAGGTTGATGGGTGTCCTCATTGTGATAAACACAGAGTATTTAAATCTGAATGTAAACAGGAAGAGGAACCTATACTTAACTGACCCTGGTGGACCCAAGAAAATCTAGGTATAAAAATCCCTTATCATTTCTCTTGCAGATGTGTTAAGCAAATCAAAGAAAACCCCCAAAATCACTGCAGATGAATGGATGAGAGGAACTCTAAATGAAAAGAAAGTTTATGTTCCAAGAGCCTTCAAAGCTTCTCTCAGTTACTACAATGGCATCCAAGAAGCAAGTTTCTGTGTCTTCCAAAGCCAGTGGGAAGATTTTCCCATCAAGGTGCATCAACTTTCAGAGCCTTGCTAAGAATGGCTTTGACCTCACTAACTACTTCAAGAGCGTTGGATGGTTGTCGTTCTTCAATGTGATCGATTGTGGCTGGCATGAGGCCAATATTTATGAGTTTTGGAGGACTGTTAGAGAAGTAGAAGGTAACAGAAGGGTGTATCTGAAGGCCAATGTGATGGGTCAAGAAATAGTGATTGGCAATGGTGTTCTGGAGCAAGTGATGGGCGTAAAGGCTGAAGGAGCTATATATATGCCAGACTGGGAAGCCAAAAACGGTGGAGGTGGAAAGTTTAACAAGATGCTGTTTGGAGCTGAAGATCCCTCAAACCCTAAAGCGACTGGGATGATGGATATTCCTAGACTTCTATTTACTGTTTTGGGGTGCTGTATTATCCCCAAAGGAGATGGAAAGGATCATGTCTCTGAATTAGAGAGATTCTGTGTCATTCACCTACTTCAGAAGAAGAAGATAAATCTATCATGGGTGATTCTATATGGAATAATTAGGAGGGCGCATGACTCTGTTGCAAACCTGCCCCACAATACTTTGATCATGAAGATTTTAATGCACCACAAGGTACCTGTTCATAATCATTTTGATCACAAACCCCCTAGTTTCTTCAATGCAACCACTGTCAAGCAGATGAGGATTGATCTGAAGAAACCAGATCGAAAGAGGAAGAAAGAACTTGCTGAGAAGTTCTATAAGTCTCTATTGGAGATCCTTGAAGATGAGATTCAAGGAGATACCAGGAAAGAGGAGTTCAAACCTGTTGAGGTTACTCCTGAAAAGAAGTTGCTGAAGAAAAAGAGGACCAAGGTTTCACAGATGATCCTTACCCCAGCTGATCTTGAAAGGGTAAGAGAAGTAGAAGCATCTTATCAAAAGGCTACTCCATTTGAGAAAGTAACTGAAGCATCTACTCAACAGGAACCTGAACCTATTTAGAAGGTTCACAATGAACCTCTTGAAATTGTGGGTCAGGCTACAAGAGTGCCTGCTAATGCTGCTGAGCCTACCTTATCTCCCAAGGGACAGGCTATGATGGATGAAGATATAAGTGGAATCTCCTCTGAACCTCTATGTGTCAAACCTCTAGCCACTATGCATCCAGGTCCAGAAATTCAGAAAGTGGTAGAGATTGTTACTGCTCTTGATGAGGAAGAAGAAAGAAGAAGAAAAGAATAAGAGGACAATGATAGAGCACTTGCTGAAGCTGCTCAGAAAGCAATGATAGAGGATGAGCAATTGGAGAAATCCTCTGAAAGAAAACGGAAGAGACCTTCCAAAGCTGCTAGATCCAAACACAGGAGATTGCTTTCACCTATTAGAGAGGAAGCTCCTGCTCCTGCTCCAATGATCACAAGGAGCAATTCTATTCCAAAAGATGATACTGAGATCTTCCAGGAAGCACTTAAGCAAACAAGGTCTCATAAGGTGCTTAACATTAAGAGGGAGAGGATTGTGCAAAGAAAAATCAAACCTCATACACCTTTTGTCCCATATGACTTCCCCAAATCCAAGTTGTTTCAAAGAACGCTTCAGGAAGCTGCATTGAAGCCTATACCTGTAGAGAAACCCTACAAAAAGACCAAGGTACTTTTTGACAACCTTGATCCTGCTGATTTGGAAGATGATGTTAATCCTTCCAAGGTCCCAGTGAAGATGGTGGAAACAACTGATGATGTTCCTGCAACTGCTGATATTGAAGTTTCAAAGGATACAGAACTTGTTGCTCCTATGGTTGAAAAACCCCTGCTGAAGTTACTATTGCTGAAGTTCCCAGTAGAAATGAGGTCGATGCACCTGTTGACAAAGAAAAGGTTGCAGAACCTAATACTAATGATCCCATGGAAACTGAGCAAGAGATTGCTATGATGAGTCTCATTTATGTTGTTCCCTTGAGGACTGAACTTGCTGAAGATAATGATCCACCTTCTCCAAGTCCTCCAACCTCCATCACCCTTTGATGTTGATCTCACTGATGAAAGGATGCCAAATCAACTGGAGCTGATACCTATCTTGTCAAAGGATGTTGATTGGTACACTAAGGGAAAGTTTGTGTTGAAAGAAAAAGGTTCATTTGTTTTTGAAGGAGAGTTGTCCCAGAGATAAAGGATGTGGAAGCCTAAGTCAAGGGACATCTCAAGAAGACCAACCTTTGACAAGGTAGAACCCATTCTTAGCTTTGATGACATACTGAGGGCTGCTGAGTTCCCTCACAGATTCTATCAATCTACACCAGCCCAAAGAAGAAGGTTGCCCCGGTGTCCAAATTTATATGAAGAGTTGTTGTATTTTAAAGATCAATTGCCACTACTTCCACCAAGGCAAACTGGTTTGCACCTGGACTCTCTTGAGGATGCCAGGTTAAGGAGGATGGCCAAAGCTTCAAGGGAAGGGTCTGATCAGATAGAAAAGATTAGACAAGGAGTGCAACCTCCCAACCATTACTGGAAGAAAGATAATGTGGATTCACCTGATGCAACAAGAATACTTGCTGATGACTGGATTCTCATCAGACATCTTAATATGGAAGCTGAGGTGTATTCCAAGCATGTTGCTGAAAAAGCTGGTTGTAGAGGGTACAAGCCTCCAACACACCTTACCATGAAGCAGTCAACCAAAATCTATTGGCAACCAGACAAGATTGTGCCAAAACTACCATTTGCAGAAGGTTCTGAGAATAAAAAGAAGGAACCAAAATTTTATTCTGCCCAGCCTGAACCTTTCACCAGAGAAGAATGGGAAAGACTCCTTGAAAACCTAGAAGCCTATGGGGGTTTTGACCACTCTTACAAAGACAGGATTTAGGATTCATATTGGTTTGAAAGGGAAAAGGAAGGGTATTTCTCAGGAACAAGATATGACTTTGTTGACTGCATGACTAAGAGCACCCTCCTAACTCAGGAAGTCCGGACCTGGTTTCCTGGAACTTTTCCTGGTTCCAAGCATTTACTTGATGTTGAAATTCTGGCAAGCAAACCAAAATCCCAGCAGTATAATGTAAGTAAGAGTATCGTATCCACAGGGAACGGTTCAATTTATAAGGATTAGTGGTCACAACTATCAAGTAATAGTGCAAGATTGTTTGTTGAGAATATTGCAAGTAAATAAAAGTGAACTTAAATGAGAGAGATAAAGACAATTACTTGGACTAGGATTGAACTTCATATCATCGCACCCCTTTCGTATGTGAACCCCAATATTATTTATGAATATATAATTATGATACCCTAGCCAAACTATATTATTTTATCCCGGGTCAGCAGCGATAAAATACTCAGGAATAAACCATGCGGGTTCTCTCAGGCGACAAATTACCCCGGCTTTAATGATCTACTTTTCCGTTTGATAAAACTATCAGTTCATCTTATAGCTCGATCCCATAGTGACTACTTCGAGTACTTTTACCAATCAAATTTCAAGTTTCCTAAGTATCGGTTGCCCCAAACTCGTTATTGATTTCACAAAACCATTTACCAATGCATCTTATAAAATCAACCTATAACTCCGACACACAGGCGGAAGCTACGCATTAAGCAAAGAATAAAAATACCGATATCATAAAAATAGGGATTCATAAATATTAAAGAGAATTCACATACAAGTGGGGATTGAATCAACTACGTTCAATCCTATCAGAGAGTTTAGGTACGCATGGTAGCCATTACAACCCAACGGAGAAACTTTCATGCTTTTCTCCAGCCCTAGCTTCTGCTCTGCTGTTTCTCCAAAAGCTTTTGATCTTTGCAAAAGGTTCTATTTATAGAGGTTGGAAAGTCATCTGAAATCTGGAAGGAATCTGTTTTGAAATCCTTTGAAAAACTGATCTGTATTCCTGCGCTTCATCTTGTGCTCAGCGCATTTGAAGCGCAGGATCCAGAATGAATTTTTAATTGTTGCGCTCCACCTACGCTCAGCGCGGGTGGAGCGTGAGTTACGTTCCAACTTTCCTTGATTTCCTCTTTTTCAGCTTGATCTCTTCCTGGTCTTATCATTGTTTGATCTGTTTTCCTTATTTCCCTCTTTCTAGCTTGATCTTGTGCTAATTTGATCTTCAATTTGGATTTAGAATTGAATCTGCAGAATTCTTATCCAATTAATTGTTGATCTTATCCTAATCACCTGCCATTTAAATCCTTATCTTGCAGATTCTCTTTTCAAATAAATGCTATCTTGTTTCTTCATTTAAATCCTTCCATTTTATTTGCAAAATCAACAGATTTTATATCAAAATAGCATCATATTCAAATTCAAATCAAATATTCACAAATTATGCATTCATTACTAAAAAGAGGTAGTATGGGGCATAAATTTACTATTTTACCCTTGATAAGTGCAATAATTATACACTAAATTATCATATATTTTCACTTATCAAATTCCCCCCAACTTAGGGGTCGTTCGGGGTGGTTGTGAGTTTTCAATTTTTGGTTTTCAAAATTTTTCAATCAAGTTTTTATAACTCAAAATAAAAAATTGAAAACTTGTTTTTATGGTTTTCAAAACGGACATTTTGAAAACCACAAAAAGTGGTTTTCAGTTTTTGGTTTTGAGTTGTAAAAACTTAATTCAAAATTTTTAAAAACCAAAAACTGAAAATTGGCAACCACCCCGAACGGGGCCTTAGCTTCTTGCTTGTCCTCAAGCAAGAAAACCTCTCGCAATCAAAATGGATTCAATCCCCTTGTTATCATTCTCACAAAGTAAGGAAATAATTTCATCACCTCTTGCTAGGCAGCTGTCACTTTCCAAATATCAGATTAAAAGTCAGAATCAAGGGATATTACCACTACACAATCAGGACAGGGTAAAAATACATTCAAACTTTTTCAAAAATAGCAACCAAAACAATAAGTGATAAATCAAGGAATTTTCTCATTCTCACGGGTAAGTGTTTCCCTCTATTTTTCACAGCAGTTGAACAACTAAAATTGATAGTCGTTTCTGGTTTCTAAACATGCACATGGAAGATTATGGATCAAAAGATCTTTTCTTGGTTGTAATGAGGCTGGGCTATCAAGAAATCATGGTTTTTCTGGATATGCAAAGAGAACACAGGAATAGGGAGCATCTTTGAATTTTTCTTGAACTTGGAACTTCTCTCCATTCTCCACTTCATTCTTGATTTGTATCATTCAGTTGGCCTCTTTCTTTGTTTGATGATTCACTCCACCCACTTATTCACTTTCATTCACTTTTTCTTTTTGAATTTTTTTTTGAGGGAGTGATCTTCGTTTTGCTTTCTTATTATGCCTGCTCTTTGTATTTCTTCACTTTCAAGTAACCAACCACTTCTTCCCATTTTATCAGATTGCACCTTTGCTCTCTATCCCAAGTGTATAAGGGACAAGATATAACATTACTTTTTGGATGGGGTGCATAAGAAAAGAAACATTAAAGCTCAAATGGGTTACCCAAAAAAATTGGAAAAATTTTTCAAGGGTTGGCTTTTTGGCACTGAGCAAATAATTTAATCAACAAAATTTGCCTTTATCACTTCCATATCTTCCAAATGCAGAATAAAATCCAGAAACTCAATCAATAACAGTTGACAAGCAGCGATGAAAACTCTCATATCAGTGTTTGGCCTCACAACTCACCAGCTTTTGGTTAAATTCCTTGATAAAGCACTTACTGAAATTAATTAACTACCCTGATATATTTTCCTGCACAATATCTTAATCCTAATTGGTTATGGGTTTAATCACAAAATTCCTATTTCTTTCCTACTTTGGTTAGTTAGACTGCCTAGCTTTGAGATTTAAAAATTAGTTCCTTAATCCCCCTTTTTTCCTAAAGTCCTAAAATAAAAAAAATCCTAAAATTAAATCCTAATTATACTGCACAAAATGTATGCTCTATATGTCATATCTAGTGTAATATCATGTATAGTATAGGGTCCTAATGAAAGAATGGTGTAAGAAAATGAAAAAGTACAAAGAATGAGAAACACCAGAGTATGAATGTTATCAATCCAGTGTCTTGTCAGTCATCATCCTCTGTGTCTCCTCCTCCTGGAAAAATTGGCTTGTCCCCAGGCCACTCCAAAGAATCCTGAAAGCGATCTGGTGACACGCCCGGGTGTGGGCCCTCGATATTGTGGTAGAGGAACTCCTGCAGCTGCAATATCCCTGAGTGTACTGCTCTAATCTGATGAGACATATACTCCATACATAACTGATATGGCTTGTCTGCTGGTGGAGGTGGTTGTGGATCTGGAGAGATTTCCTGAATGTCTGAAGATGTTGTCTGCTCTTCCTGTGGAATGCACTGTCTCTCAATGTACTCTTTGTTAATGGGGGCCCCTATAGAAGAGGTGGGGTGGACCTCCACCCCCTCAGAGTGACACAGGGCAGTAATCAGGGTAGGAAATCCTAAGCTGGCCTTGGAATTGGCACCTCTCCTCTCACAAGTTGTCATGATCAGATACTGTATCCTATCTGATATGATGTTGGCAACGTCAATCTTAGCTCTAGTGAGTATGCTATATATCAAATGATCTGTTGCCATATCAATATCTGATAGACTCAGTGATGGCATTATGTTAGTGATTACCAAAGCCATCCATATCCTCGTGATTCCACGCATGTGGTGCCTAGGGATCCTTGCCGCTTCACCATAATTGTTGACCTCAAAAGAAAGTTCAGGCAAATTAAGATATTGAGCAGTCAAAGTATCAAGTGTTTCATTACCATAGTGACCAACTTCTTGAATTCTTTGTTTATATTGACAGAAGGAATCATCAACAGTTTCTGGTGAGGGAGAGTTCAACAGCTCATTTATCCTATCCCGACTGTATGAAATCCATTCACCCTGCACAAATGTTCTTTTGTCAGTTGTCCCATCAAGATTAGCCATTGCATTACAATAAAATTCCCGGACAGCTTCAGCATCAAATTTCCTGTAAGGGTCAGCCATGACTGTCCAATGTCTTCTTGCAATTTCTGCACTATATTCCTGAAATTCCCCATTTGCTAATTCCATTGGTCACTCTGGCAAAAATTTACAGTTCATGATATAACTGTAGTGAAAAGCAGCCTGGATGTCCTTGAATTTTCCATATTCCCAAGAAGGACTTTCAGCTCTCTTTTTTCTTTTTCTCATTCCTGAGGTGTTAGCCAATGTGGTGACCTTAGTTCGTACCATCTGCATAAATTCAGTCAATTATAGCATTGTGCAGGACAAGAACTCTCTCCAAACAACACTTTGGATAATACAAAAAAAAATGTTCAAGAAGTCAATCAAGATAATTCAACCAACAAGACATTTATATGCACTAAATTCTGCAGAAAAACTCATAATGTGCAGCCTAATTCATACAGAAATTCTGAAAGAAACAGTGAATTCATTGAACCATATCAATCACATCTTCATCAAATATCAAGACTCTTGAACTTCTCTTCCTAATGAGCTATGTTAACTATCCTAAAGTGATGATAATCCATTTAAGAACTATGAGTATAAGGTCTTACCTTGAGGAAAAACTGTGCTCAATCAAGATTGATGATGAAAAGGGAGGAGAAATTTGCCCAAAATCGCGCCAAGAACCCAGAAAACCATGCCAAGAATGGCAGTTTTCTGGTTCTGGTGCGTTTTTAAATCTGTGCACGCAGCTGCGCTCCACCTGCGCTCAGGGTGGGTGGAGCGCGCGTTACTGAAATGTCCGTCGCGCTTCACTTACGCTTAGCGAGCGTGGAACATGAAAAACAGAGGTAAAATTATAAATCTGGTCTTCACTTACACTTAGCGCAAGTGAAGCGCAGAAAATAGTGGCAAACTTGCAAATCTGCGCTTCACCTATGCTCAGCACAAGTGAAGCGCAGAAATCAGAATGCAATTTCTTCAACACTTAGATTTTTTGCCTTTTATTGTTGTTCCACACTCTTTTTGCCTTTTTCTATTTCTTTCTTAAAATCAAAATTTAAAAATTACTAGCTAAACTGACTCTATCTAAGACACTAAAATCAAAAACAAAAACAAACAAAAACACAAAAACATTGAGTTGCCTCCCAGGAAGCGCTTGTTTAACGTCTTCTAGATCGACGCTTGTTACTTTATGGATCTTAAAGAGTAATGACAAATTGAGATCTGTTAAAGTCATCTCCCAGGTATGGTTTCAGTCTCTATCCATTCACCACCCAACATCTTCTGGTATCAGGATCTTCTATTTCCACTGCTCCATAAGTTCTTACTTCCTTAACAATGAAGGGTCCTGTCCATCTAGATTTTAACTTTCCAGGGAAAAATTTCAGCCTAGAGTTGAATAATAGCACTGATTGACCTGGGTAGAACCTTCGCTTGATGAGCTTCTTATCATGATATGCTTTGGTTTTTTCCTTGTAAATTCTGGAAGATTCATAAGCATTTAACCGCATTTCTTCTAACTCATGCAACTGTAGAATCCTCTTTTGCCCTGCTACTCTTGTGTCCATATTCAAGACCTTTAGAGCCCAATATGCTTTATGTTCCAATTCAACTGGCAAATGGCAGGATTTTCCATAGATTAACTAGAAAGGTGATAAGTCTGTAGCAATCTTGTAAGTTGTTCTGTAAGCCTAGAGTGCATCATCAAGTTTGTTCGACCAATCCTTTCTGGATGAACTCACTGTTTTCTCAAGAATTCTCTTGATTTCTCTGTTTGATACTTCAACTTGTCCATTTGTTTGGGGGGTGGTAAGGAGATGCTACTTTGTGCCTTATCCCATAATGCTCCAGAACCTTCTGTAGTTGTTCATTGCAGAAGTGAGAACACCCATCACTGATTAGAACTCTTGGTGAACCAAATCTGGAAAAGATATTTCTCTTTAAGAATTTCACCACTGTCTTCTCATCAACCTTTATTGTTGCAGTCGCTTCTACCCCTTTGAGACATATTCAGCAGCTACCAAAATGTATTCTTTTCCATTGGAGGAGGGTAAAGGTCCCACACAAAATCTATCCCCCAACAGTCAAATACCTCCACTTCTAGAATATTATTAAGTGGCATCTCATTTCTCTTAGAAATTCCCCCAGTCCTTTGGCAGTTATCACATTGTTGGACATATAGATGCGCATCCCTGAACAGAGATGGCCAGAAGAATCCAGATTGAAGAACCTTTGCGGCAGTTCTATCCTTGTTGAAGTGTCCCCCATATGGCGAACTATGACAGTGCCATATGTAACGCCCCCGAGCTGCTTGCAGGAGTGATGAGGGTCCCCACAAACCAACACGAGTCTTTCCAGTATGCGTTGTCCTCACTTGCACACTTTCCGGGAAACTTCCCAGAAGGTCACCCATCCCAGAATTGCTCCAAGCCAAGCACGCTTAACCATGGAGTTCTTATGTTATGGGCTTCCGAAAAGAAGATGCACCTTGTTGGTATAGTTCTCCACAACAATTTCCTTTAAGCTATCCTCAACTGTACAGTCCCATACCTGCACAGCCTCTGGATCCCTCTCATTCGGGTGTGGGTTCGGTTCATTCATGTGTCCCTTCTAGCTTAGAAGCCTGCCAGGAGCCGCTCCTTGTCCGTGCCTCTTTGCACCGGCGATCACTCCCCGCCCTCATCAGCCTCCGGCTCTCACACCATAGGATGCTTTGAGCTTCTTTTCCTGCGACGCGTCTTCTTAACAAATTATCAGCTCCCATCTTGAAAAGATAAGGGTAGTCCCATATATATGTTTTTGCTTCCCTTAAGAATTTCTTCTTCTGTTGCCATGTGAGGTCGTCTGGTAAGACTCCTACTACTTTGAAGTTGGCCATGTCAGCAAACCATGGCCTTGCTTGAATCATCATAAGCTTTTCGTCAGGGAATTCCTCATGTAATTCAGCCTAGGCAGATGTTACTTCTTCATTTACCAGTCTTGATAAGTGATCAGCTACAACATTTTCACTTCCATTTTTGTCCTTAATCACCAGATCAAATTCCTGCAATAATAAAATCCATCTAATCAGTCTGGGCTTAGAATATGGATTATTCAGAAGATATTTTATTGCAGCATGGTCAGTATAGATAGTGATAGGTGATCCTATCAGATAAGGTCTAAATTTTTCCAAGCCATACACTATTGCTAGTAATTCCTTTTCTGTAGTAGCATAATTAATTTGTGCCTCATTCAAAACTTTACTAGCATAGTGTATAACATGAAAAACTTTAGATTTCCTTTGCCCTAAAACCGCCCCTATGGCATAATCACTAGCATCACACATGAGTTCAAAACCAAGTGTCCAATCAGGACCAATAATGACAGGAGCAGATATTAATCTTTTTTTCAACAAGTTAAAAGCATTCAAACAATCAAAATCAAATTTAAATGGAGTATCCTTGTTAAGAAAGTTGCTGAGTGGCTTGGCTATCCTCGAAAAATCCTTGATGAAACGTCTGTAGAATCCTGCATGGCCTAAGAAACTCCCGATGCCCTTTACATTAACTGGTGGTGGTAACTTTTCAATGACTTCTACTTTTGCCTTATCCACCTCAATGCCTTTTGAAGAGATTTTGTGTCCTAAGACTACACCTTCATTTACCATGAATTGGCATTTTTCCCATTTTAGCATAAGATTTGTCTTGACACACCGCTTCAGTACGGTGTCTAAGTTTTTTAAGCAATCATCATAAGAGGATCCAAAGACTGAGAAGTCATCCATGAATACTTCGATGCATTTTTCCACCAGGTCAGCAAAGATAGCAAGCATGCATCTCTGGAAAGTGGTTGGTGTGTTGCATAACCCAAAAGGCATTTTCCTGTAAGCAAAAACACCAAAAGGACAAGTAAAAGTAGTCTTTTCTTGGTCTTCTAGATTCACCGCTATTTGGTTATATCCAGAGTACCCATCAAGAAAACAGTAAAATGCTTGTCCTGCCAATCTTTCTAACATTTGATCCATGAATGGTAAAGGAAAGTGATCTTTTCTTGTTGTCTGGTTTAATTTCCTATAATCTATACACATTCTCCATCCAGTAACTGTCCTATTAGGAATCAATTCATTTTTATCATTCTTGACAACAATCATACCTCCTTTTTTAGGAACAACTTGTACTGGACTTGCCCATGCGCTATCATATATAAGATAGATCATACCTGCATCAAGGAGTTACAAGAATTCCTTTCTTACTACCTCTTTCATGGTGGGATTTAGTCTCCTTTGAGGTTGTGTGACTGGCTTGTAGTCTTCCTCCATGTGGATCTTGTGCATGCAATATGATGGACTGATACCTTTGAGATCTGACAAAGACCAACCTATTGCTCCTTCATTTTCCTTCAAAACAGAGAGTAGCCTTTCCTCCTCGGATTGGGTTAAAGCTTTGCTTATAACAACAGGTTTATTTTTATCATCATCAAGAAAAGCATATTTAACATGAGAGGGTAATACCTTTAATTCCAGCTTCTTATTCTCACTTTTCTTATCCTATTGTAATGTCTCAGCATCTTTTTTATCTGGTGGTACTGTCTTAACTAAGTCCAGTTTCCTTGAGTATTCTTCAACTTTACTTCTTTCTTTTTCATCAAAATGATTGCTTATACCTGTTAGAGCTTTTTCTAAAGGGTCTGCCTTTGTGAATAGCTCATGAACAGCCAAAGAAGTTTCTTCTACCATTTCTAATTGAAGGCACTGCTGCTTCTCTTTGGGGTGTTGCATTGCTTCAAACACGTTGAAACTTACCTCATCATCCTGCACCCTTTAAGTTACCGTCATCAACATCGATGATGACCTTGGCAGTCTTCATAAAGGGTCTCCCGAGGATGAGAGGTACTTCAGCATCTTCTTCAATATCCATGATTACAAAGTCAACTGGAAACATGAATTTGTCTATCTTGACTAATACATCTTCAGCGACCCCATATGGATATTTCATGGATCTATTAACCAATTGCAATGTCATCCTTGTTGGCTTCACTTCTAGATCTCCAATTCTCTTGACCATAGATAAAGGCATTAAATTTATGTTGGCTCCCAAGTTGAGCAATGCCTTTCCTACTGGAAGTGCTCCAATTGTGACTGGTATGGTGAAACTCCCTGGATCATTTGTCTTTTGTGGCAATGACTTCTGAATTATGGCACTGCATCCAGATTCAAGCTCCACTGTTTCATCTGTAAACTTTCTCTTTTTAGTGAGGAGCTCCTTCATGAACTTAGCATATGTAGGCATTTGTTCCATGGCTTTCATCAATGGGATATTGATTTGCAATCGTTTCATTATGTCCATGAATCTGATGAATTGCCTGTCTATGTCTTTTCTTGAGAGATTCTTAGGGTATGACAGTTCCCTAACTTGAGGTATCTGTGTATCCTTCTTCCCTTTCTTCTTCTCTTTCACCTCAATTTCCTTCTTCATTTCTCTCAGGCTCTCCTACTTCTTCATTTGTGCCTCCTTTTTCAGTTTTGTCTTCATCATTCTCTTTATATTTCTTTTCTAGAACTTCTCTTTCTACCACCAGGTTATCACCAATTCCTCTTCCTATTTCCTTACCACTTCTGGTGGAGATTGACTTGCAATACTCTTTTGGTGCAGTGAATTGCTTTCTTACTTGCTCTACCTGAGTTGCCAGGTTTCTGAATGTTGTCTCTATGATTCTATGGTTATCATTCATATCCTGCATTAGTCTGTCGAGCTTTTCTTCAATTCTTTAATTTATGTCATGCATTGCAGTTTCTCTATCTTGGCTTCTCTCGGAGTTGTTGGAAAAATTATCTTTCCTTTCTTGGGTTCCCACATATTTGACAAGTTCTACTTGAATATCCTCATAGGAGCAGTGACCATTGGGGTGATCGCCTCCGCAAAAATCACAACTCAACTGATGGGCCTGACAAGGTTGAGATTGCACTATTTGTAGTTGTAGTGCTTTCAATTGCTCGGTGAGTGTTTCTAGTTGTTGCTTGATGAGCTTGTTCTCTGCTACTAATGCATCATTGCTTTTTAGCTCCAGCAACTCCTTCTTCTGAACCGGCTCCCTCCAATATTGAGCTTGTTGGTTATTCATTGCAAAATTCTCAATTATTGTGAGAGCACACTCTTCATCCACCGCCAGAATAGTCACTCCTGCTGCAACATCTATGTAAGACTTTGAATCAGGTTTAAGTCCATTGCAGAAGATGTTTAGTTGGGCAATGTCATCAAAACCATGATTTGGGCACTTTTGCCCCAAGATTTTGAATCTCTCCCAGGCTTCACATAATGGTTCGTCTTCTCCTTGCCTGAATGTGGAGATATTTGTCTTTGCTTGAATGTAGTGTGACATTGGAAAAAATCTTTTTAGAAATTTATCTTCTACCACGCTCCAATTACTCAGACTCTGACTAGGATGCAATTTCAGCCACTCCTTTGCCTTACCTGTTAAAGAAAAGGGAAATAATCGTAATTAGGCTGATTCTAAATCATCTTCCTCAAAGCCCATAACACCAATCAATTCATAGAAAGTAGAAAGATGTGTATGTGGATCTTCTTGATCCAATCCTGTGAATTGGTGGGCATTGATGATATTTAAATGACCAAGCTTTATCTCCAAGGACTTCGTTGTAGCTGATAGAGCTATGCTTGAGTAATGACGAGGTCCTTGGTGCATGACATTGTCTCCCAAGACTCTCTTCCTTGGTTGTACTTCAGCCATATTTTTGTTTTCTTATTTACTTCTCCTTTGTCTCCTTCTCTTAAATCAAGAAAACTTGAAAAAGGGTAAGTGTGGAAGAGAAAATAAAAATAAAACTAAAATTTAAAACTATCCTAAAAATCCTAAAATGAAAAATATGAATCCTAAAAAATAAATAAAAAATATAAAAAAATATATACAACTTAATAGAATTGACCTCCCAAGTCTTTAAGAATTGATACACCGTTCCCCGGCAACAGCGCAAAAAATACTTGTCGAAATTCTGGCAAGCGAACCAAAATCCCAGCAGTATAATAGTAAGTAAGAGTATCGTATCCACAGGGAACGATTCAATTTATAAGGATTAGTGGTCACAACTATCAAGTAATAGTGCAAGATTGTTTGTTGAGAATATTGCAAGTAAATAAAAGTGAACTTAAATGAGAGAGATAGAGACAATTACTTGGACTAGGATTGAAATTCGTATCATCGCACCCCTTTCGTATGTGAACCCCAATACTATTTATGAATATATAATTATGATACCCTAGCCAAACTATATTATTTTATCCCGGGTCAAGTTTCCTAAGTATGGGCTCCCCCAAACTCGCTATTGATTTCACAAAACCATTTACCAATGCATCTTATAAAATCAACCTATAACTCCGGCACACAGGCGGAAGCTACGCATTAAGCAAAGAATAAAAATACCGATATTATAAAAATAGGGATTCATAAATATTAAAGAGAATTCACATACAAGCGGGGATTGAATCAACTACGTTCAATCCTATTGGAGAGTTTAGCTACACATGGTAGCCATTACAACCCAACGAAGAAACTGTCACACTTTTCTCCAGCCCTAGCTTCTGCTCTTCCGTCTCTTTGATCTTTGCAAAAGGTTCTATTTATAGAGGTTGGAAAGTCATCTGAAATCTGGAAGGAATCTGTTTTGAAATCCTTTGAAAAACTGATCTGTATTCATGTGCTTCATCCTGCGCTCAGCGTATTTGAAGCGCAGGATCCAGAATGTGTGACACCCTTCTACCCCATACTCTTATATATTTAAGAAATTGTAGTTTAGAAAAGGAAAAGTCCCACGTTAGGTAAAAAGGTTCACAATTACTCTTATAACATCTCAGAGTTTAAAAACGACTTTATTAAAAGAAAATAAACTTTCGAATATAATTTAAATAATAAGCAGCGGAATCTCCAATTCATAAAAAGAACTACTATTAGTCTACTGCCATACAAGGCATCCAAAAGTTCACAAAATACTCCTAATCTAGAAACATATTAAAACATCCCGAATACACCCTGATGTCACATCTATCAGAGCATACCCTTTTAATCATAGTGGACACCAGTCGTGTCCTCCCCAACACCTGTAAAATATATCCACAGAATACGGTGAGGAAAAGGAATACTACCTATACATACACATAGAGAATACCCATCCTCACCCACAACATCATTACATCATGCTATCAATACATTAAATCACCAATGAATAACATTCATCTAAAACTCAACATATAATCAATCATCTATATCAACATATACATGTCATGCCATCATTCCTATTCACAACACATAAACATATCCTTTATACACTCATCAAGCTCATCATCATCATAATCTCATTCATATATCATCATATAGCTCTCATACTATCATTCACCCAAATAATCATATATTCTATTCTCACACATAATACTCATCATCATCAATATTCATAACATCATTTAATAACACCATTTCATCATGAAATATCACACATCAATACTCCTCTCATCGTCTACCCAAAGATCATGACTTGGAACTCCACACAATGGGCGCACCTCGTCAATCACTCTAGTTAGTACCAAGGTGGTCTACCGGTGTTACCACACACGATCCGATAGGTTGTACCCCCTCTATGGGCCCGCACAACGACATTCGACCCTAGGTTGTACCCCCTCTATGGGCCCGTACAATCACTCCTAGGTTGCACCCCCTCTATGGGCCCGTGCATCGAACGCCCCATCTTGATCCCCTGAGTTGTACCCCCTCTATGGGCCCGCATAACTCAGTTCACCTCCCGAATTGTACCCCCTCTATGGGCCCGCACAACTTAGATAACATCATCATCAAAAGGTGATATACACCATCATCATAAATCATCATCTCATGCATCATCATACTCATCATCAAACATCATCATTAATAAAGTGATGTACACTTATCATCATTCACATCATCATCATAAGTGACATGCACTATCATCAATGACATCATCATCATAAATGATACACACTATCATCATTTACATCATCATCATAAGTGACACACACTATCATCATTTACATCATCATCATACATCAATATGCTCATCATTAAACATCATCATAATAAGGTGATATACACCGACATCATTATCATCATCACACTCATCATCAATTATCATCATAATACATCATCACACTTATCATCAATTATCATCATATGCATCGCAATCCTCATCAAACATCATTAATCATCAACACCATACTCATTATAAAGTACTCTCAAACAACATCAATCATCATCAAACAGTTAGGATCTCAAAATCCACTCTGGTAATCGATTACCAACATCTAGTAATCGATTACCCGCAAACAAGGTCTCTAGTAATCGATTACAACCACCTTGTAATCGATTACCTGCAACCAAACACTCTGGTAATCGATTACAGCATCCCTGTAATCGATTACCTGCAAGCAATCTCTCTGGTAATCGATTACAACACCCCTGTAATCGATTACCAGCAAGCAAACAGTGCTTCTGGGTTGCCCAGAACACTCTGGTAATCGATTACCACTCCTGGTAATCGATTACCCGCGACGCAGATCGCAGAGTTCACGATTTCAAACCTTTCTAAACTCATCCAATCAATCCCTAATCAATCTTTTACGTCTAATCGTCATACATAATCATTATTAGCATCCAATACTCCGTAAATCAACAATCAATTACAGATTATACCATCAATTCATCAAAATCCCCAATTTCTCAATCCCTAATCACCCTTTTTTCCATTATTCTCAATATCATCATTAATCTCATCCAATACTCATCAATTTACATACAATCAATCATCAACCAACAAATTATATCTTCATTCTAAGTTATAAATTCATCAATTCAAAATTATACTCTTAGATTACTACCCAAACATCCCTTACATGCATATACAGGCAATACCCTCTCCCCCACCGTACCTTAAGCGAAGCTTGATCACAGCAAGGAAGTCCTTTCTTGAATTCTTGGCGTTCACTCCACAGCAGCTCTCTCTTGAGACTCCGTTTCTCCCCTCCTTAGCGTTTCGCTTACTGACGAATGATACCAATAAGGATTAGGGTGCTCTGTTACCCCTCCTTACAGAAATACTAATTGGGCTTGGGCCCACTCTCACCCCCTTATTCTATTTTCAATTAAAATTACCTTTATGAAACAAAACTAATAATAATGACACTCCTATTATTTATTTCCCATTAAATTAATTATTTTCTTAATTAATCTCTTTAATTTAATTAATATTTATCCTAATAAAATTTAGGATGTTACTGAATGAATTTTTAATTGCTGCGCTCCACCTACGCTCAGCGCAGGTGGAGCGTGAGTTACGTTCCAGCTTTCCTTGATTTCCTCTTTTTCAGCTTGATCTCTTCCTGGTCTTATCCTTGTTTGATCTGTTTTCCTTATTTCCCTCTTTCTAGCTTGATCTTGTGCTGATTTGATCTTCAATTTGAATTTAGAACTGAATCTGCAGAATCCTTATCCAATTAATTGTTGATCTTATCCTAATGAGCTGTCATTTAAATCCTTATCTTGCAGATTCTCTTTTCAAATAAAGGCTATCTTATTTCTTCATTTAAATCCTTCCATTTTATCTGCAAAATCAACAGATTTTCTATCAAAATAGCATCATATTCAAATTCAAATCAAATATTCACAAATTATGCATTTATTACTAAAAAGAGGTAATTTGGGGCATAAATTTACTATTTTACCCTTGATAAGTGCAGTAATTATACACTAAATTATCATATATTTTTCACTTATCACTTGATGAATACATTGATGAAGACTGGGCCATAGTGGTATATACTCATGCTATCTACACTTGGTTAGTTGCTAATCCTGCTGAGTATGGTTTTCCTGTTGGCTTTGTGGAGATCACTTTCACTTGGAAGCACGTTTCCATCATTTACAAGGAAGCTGATCTTTCTGAAGTTCTTGCCATGAGAGAAGATGATATCAGAAGGTTAAGAAGGAGAATCAATAGACTTCAAAGCTTAGTGAGGCATCTACATGCTGTTCCCCTTCGTCTTCAGAATGTAGATTCCAAGCCAAAGCTTAAGAGGACCAACAACTTTTAATTTGCCAAGTTTCAGAAAGTATATATGTTTAAGAGTTCCTTTTGTGTTGAACCTTCTAAATCTTAAATATGATCATGATATTTCTCTGATTTGTCTACGTAAATTTATTGTGTTTGTCTCGTATTTAATTAGTTGTGTACAATATACTCTGCAATGATCGAAAATTAGCGTTTACACTTGATATGTATGAATCAATTCCTTTGGCTATCTAACCCGCATTTATTGTATGCATTTATTGCCTCTATTCTTCTCTATCCACCCTTTTTGATTGATGACAAAAGGGGGAGTATTAAAAAGGAAGTATCTGAAAAAGAAGTTAAAAAGGAAGTATCTGAAATCTGAAGTCACATGTATTTGGAAGAAATCTTTGTTTCAGGGGGAGCCAGGTATTCAAAACAAGTATCTGAAATAAGGGGAGTATATTCTAAACTTTACACTTTTATTTCCCTTCAGATATTTGCTAAGTTTCTTTTTAAAACAAATTTGTCATCATTAAAAAGGGGGAGAATGTTAGAGTCTCAAAATATTATTAAGAAAATTAATAATGTTTAAAGTCTCACAAATCCTAAGTTTTAATGGATAACAAATTTGACTTAAAAGGATTACGTTTTATAAGAAAAGTTTTCACTTGAAGGAAGTAAGTTTAAATGTTTCAGCAATCTTTCTGAAGAGCAACCCTCTGATATATTTCAACTCTCCGAAGTTGAACCTGTTGATATGAGGAACTCTCTGAAGAACAAAGTCCTGCTGAAATCCGTTCAACCTTCTGAAGAACTGTTGCATTAAAGAAAGTTTTTTTGCTGAAGACCTACATCGTAGAATTTGGCTGAAGTCAGGAGGCTGTCTGCTCAAGACTTCAATGCATCATTAACGTCTGAAGCAAATTTGATTCAATTAAGGAAAGTTACAGAGACCGTTTATCAAGTATTTCAAGTCTTTCACTAGAAAGGGAAACTGCTGTAACCTGGTACCTGCACATGTCAGGCTCTGGCACCTGAACCTGCTATACAAAGTCAGAAGCTTTTTGAAGACTATATCACAACGATATTAACAACATTAAATGCTATCTCACAACGGTGTTTTCTTTAATCTTCAATGGATTCAAGATATCATCCTATATAAAGCTTCATGGAATATTTTACAAGTGGAGAACAGGAGAGAGAAGAAAATTTTATTGAGCCAAAACGCTACTACTACTCTCTGA
This sequence comes from Sesbania bispinosa, assembly GCA_026901365.1. NCBI lineage: Eukaryota > Viridiplantae > Streptophyta > Magnoliopsida > Fabales > Fabaceae > Sesbania > Sesbania bispinosa. The sequence continues at coordinate 425,383 of QLOH01000018.1, forward strand.
TAATCCTTGTACTTAGAAAACCTTCATTGTATCCTGAGTCTATACTCAGTTATCCTTTGTACAAGATATCCTTTTTTTGTTTAAGTTTCTCATGAACTTAAACATCCTTTTACTGTAAACACTTTCAACCTGGAGAGGCTTGGTGGAACAAAGAATACTTGGGTTTAAGCCTGGAGAGGCTTATCTGCAAAAGAATACTTGGGTTTGAGCCTGAAGAGGCTTATCTGTAAAACAATACTTGGGTTTGAGCCTGAAGAGGCTTATCTGTAAAACAATACTTGGGTTTTAGCCTGAAGAGGCTGTGGATAAAACAATACTTGTAACTGTCATCAGTTAGTGGAAATCCTTTGTTGGTTTGGCATTGGGACTAGACGTAGCTCACGGTGGATGTGAGTGAACCAGGATAATTTCTTGACTAAGTTCTCTCAACCTTTATCTCTTTATATTTGTTATTTGAACTAACAGAAGGGTTCTGAATAATCAGTTTTATAAGTTTGAACTTTAATCAATCTCAAACTATTTATAAAACAATCTTTCATCACTGCCTTTTGGACCTGCTGAAGCACTTCAGCAAGTCTCTGAAAACTCCAGTTTCAGCAAGTTGCTCAAAACGTTCGTTAAACTCTGTTTGTGAAAAGGTTTCCAAGAAAATCTGTTTGAAAATATAAAACACTATTCAACCCCCCTTCTAGTGTTTCCTGTGGTTTCTACAATAGGCTCAAATTTATCCCCCCATTATAGACAATAAAAAGTATGATCTACATGGTTATCTTTTTCCTTGCAATATAACATTGTACAAATTTTGATATATAAGATATACATAAAATGATTTAAATCAAATAACAATTTACAAATATTGTGATATTTCATTTATGGCCAACATGATAACATGTAGTAAGATTATGTACATGAAACTAAAGACCATATGTGATCCATCATTAACAATTAATACTTCCATTATATCATCATAATGTATAAGTTCTGATTCATTTCCATTTGCCTCGCTGCATGGAGAAAGTGATTGTCTTCCATCATGTTCTTCTACAAAGTACTTGACCCTTTCATCCAATAGAATGGAGACCAACTTTCCAGAAGAAAATGAAAATGAAACTAGTCAATTTATGATTTCATAGTTGTTGATGCTGATATTGCTGGTATAACTTATACTAAACTCCTTCCTGCAAATATTAAAAGTTACATTGAAATTAATTAACATATAAAATAAATATATATGAAGTTGAGAAAATATAAGTTTTTGAAATTTGGTTTTAGCTAGTCCTATATTTTCAAAATCATTGGGTTTAGTCCCCCTTTTTTAAATAGTTAAAAATTAGTTCCTATCATTAACCCTCTATTGTTAAGTGATGATCTGGCTAACAGAGAACAAACTCAGCTTGCCACATGTATTACTGATGTCTAGTTGGGTTTAGCCACATCACAATCTTACAACGTGTTATTTATTTTTATTTTTTATCGATTTAATTATGTTATAACCCTAAAAACCTAATTGGAATAAAAAAGCTTAGATTCAACCCACATGCACCCTTATGGAAACCCCAACTTCTGTTCAAAGGAGAAGAACACAAATACAACGTGAAGAATAGGTGTTGTGAGGAAGACGTCTCTTCACAATATATCCATCGTTGTTGCGTTTTTTCATCAAGACGAGGACCCTTGACTCCCTTTTCCTTCTTTTCGTTGTCGTTTTGTTCAAAACGACATTCTTGTTGAGAAAGCTTCTTTAATCTCAAAACCATTATACCACCCTATTTTTTGGCTTTCTCTATATGAGGACCAACCACGACCATGTCCACCGGCTAGTCTTGGTAAACATCTTTGTCTTTGTTCATTTCAACTTCCTTGAGTGGGTTCTTCCTCTTTTTCTCGGGTTTTCACCTCTGTTTTATCATGTGGAAAGAAGGGAAGTCTCTGGTGGCTAAAATCCTTGGTGTAGTAGAAATTGAAACTGAAGCCAATAAAACGGTTTCTACTAGGTCAAGGCTTTGAGCCATTAGAGACTTCCCTTCTCTCCACACGACAAACAGAGATGAAAATCACGAGAAGAGGAGGAGGAACTCACTCAAGGAAGCTAAAATGAACAAAGATGAAGATGTTTACCAAGGCTATATGGTGGACATGGTTGAGGTTAGTGTTCATACGAAGGAAAGCCAAAAAACAGGGTGACCAAAAGGGTTTGAGATCAAATAACATATTTGATATGTGAATAAGAGAGACAAAGAGTGAATGATCACTTTTGCAACTTTCCACAAACCCAAGTATGAGCGAAGGTAGAGAGATTGCCACACTTTTTAAGGAAGTGACACTTCCTTACTAGTGTTGTTCATCTATTTATAGAGGGTGAAAACAGAAGTGATGATGGGCTATCCTCTCTATAGGAAGGGTTGGTGTGAGATTAAATTTTACGCGTTCTCTTTATTAGGAAATTTAATTCATCTCTATGTATACAAGAAAATAACAAATAAATTTTTTTAAAATGACAAAATCACATAAAAAATTAGCATATAATATACTATTTAATATAATAACATTTAATTGAATTTAATGTTAGCATTTAATAATTTTTTTAAATGAACTTTAACATTAAATACTATATTTAATATAATAAAAAAATAAATAGACATGGATATTAAATATAATTTTTAATATTTATATTTAATATAATAAATTTATATATATATATATAAGTATAATAGACTTGAATATAATAATATTAAATTCTATATTTAATATAATATGATAAGTAAAATATGCCAAAATAATAACATTAAATATTAGTTTTAATATAATAATAAATAAGATTGATTTGGAAAATTACATTTAATACTATATTTAATATAATAAATCTATCTATATCTATTTAAGAATAATATACTTGAATATAGTAGCATTAAATATATATATATATATATTTAAATATTATATTTAATATAATGATAAGTAAAATATACCTAACCAATAACATTATGGAGTTTAATATATATATATATATATATATATATATATATACTGTCAGTGAGAATAAATTTTATACAAACGTCCAATGATGTGTTACCACTTCATTTATTGAATTTAAAAACACATAAAGTGTCACATTCAATAAATGATGCGGTGACACACCTTTGAATGTATATGTAATTTTTTTTTACAGTGACAGTATATACTAATTAAATATAACATTAAATACTATATTTATTACTATATATAATGAACCTATATATATATATATAAAAGTAAAATTGACTTGAATATAAAAATGTTAATTTCTTTATTCAACAGACTCTGTCGAATTAATTATCTATATCAGTAAAATAAATTTAAATATAATACTATCGAATGTAATATTTAATATAATATTCTAAGTAAAACATTTCATAACAACAGCATTAAAAATTTTATTTAATACTATATTTAATACAAATGTATCTATTTAAGTAAAATAAACTTAAGGCTTAAATACATTTTTGGTCTCTATACTTTTATAAATGGGTGATTTTGGTCCCCCTAGTTTTAATTGCTCAATGTTGATCCCTATACTTTTATAAATGGGTGATTTTTGTCCCCCTAGTTTTAATTGCTCAATTTTGGTCCATCTTCTTTAAAAATTGAACAAATTTAATCCTACTGTTAGCCTCCCATTAAATATTTAACAGAGTTTGCTGACATGGATTTAATTTTGTGACGTGTAAACTATCACATGACAAAGATTATTATTTAATTTTATCTCTTAATTTTTTAAACGAAAAATCAGAGCTTGCAGATTTCAGTTCGCTTTCGATTTCATTTTAAATTTCATTTCATGCCCGAATGAGATTTCAGTTCGCTTGGTTGATGGCTTGAAGCAGACCTGAAATTGTTTTAGTTTTGATTCTTGTATTTGTTTTATTGTTTTTGAGGAAATTGGAGTGTAGTAGTGAGATTTTGTTTTTTGATTTTGTTTTCTCATTGTATTAAATTATGAGTAATCTGATTTTATTTTCTGATTTTTTATTTAAAAAATTTAAGAAACTCTGCTAAATATTTAATGGCAGGCCAATGGTAGGATTAGATTTGTTCATTTTTTAAAGAATGAGGACCAAAATTGAGAAATTAAAATTAGGTGACCAAAATCACTCATTTACAAAAATATAGGGACCAAAATTGAACAATTAAAACTAGGGGAACCAAAATCACCCATTTACAAAAATATAGGGACCAAAAATGTATTTAAGTCTAAACTTAAATATAATAGCATTAAATATAAAACTTTAAATATTATATTTAATATATTGATAAGTAAAATTCACCTAAACAAAAGCATTAAATATTGTATTTTATTTATTATTATATTAAATACTATATAATATTGTAAGTCAAATGTAATATTTAATATAATATTATAAATAAAACATGTCATAACAACACCATTAAAAAATTTATTTAATACTATATTTAATACAATAAATATATCTATTTAAGTAAAATAGACTTAAATATAATAACATTAAATATAAAACTTTAAATATTATATTTAATATATTGATAAGTAAAATTGACCTGATCACAATAGCATTACATATTATTTTTATTTTATTATTATATTAAATACTATATAATATTGTAAGGAAAATATGTCATGACGATAGCATTAAATATTGTATTTAATATAATAATAAATAAAATATATCCAAAAAATAACATTAAATAGTATATTTAATATAATAATAAATAAAATAGACTTAGATAATAGTATTAAATACTAATTTTTTTCTGAATATTAAATAGTATTTTTAATATTTATATTGAATATAATAAATTAATTTATATAACTAACATAGACTTAAATATAATATTATTAAATGTATTTTTTTAAGGAAAACATAATTAGATTAATCAAAAGAAATATCACTTACATCAGCCAAGACTTGCTGTTCAATATTGGGAGGGACTTCCTCAATCCAATACTGTTCAGAAATAGTAAAAGCTAACTTAGATAAGGAATCTGCAACTAAGTTACTAGATCTAGGACTAAAATTTAAACTTAAATAAATAAAGGATGGAATAAAAGCTTGACATTCTCTAACCACCTCTGCAAAATATGACAAATCTTTAACTATGGCTTCCCATTTCTGTACCAAGAGAGAGCTATCTGTTTCAAACTCAACCTCCGAAAATTGTAAGTCTATTGATAGTCTTAGTGCCCATTTCAAGCACCAAGCCTCTACCACTCTGACTTCCCAATTGGCATCAAAAAATTTACATGTTGCAGCCATGACTTGCCCATGTGAGTTTCGAAATACCACCCCTAGACCAACACCAACACCAGACCGGACTGCTGCATCAATGTTGGCTTTAATTCTTCCTTAACACGGTGGCTTCCATACCGCGGGGTGCAGCTGTCTTCGCCTAGGCTCCTTCATTTGACATTGTAATCTAATAGATGATGCCTTGTAAAGCGTATGAGGAAGCTCCCACTTATATTGTCTAAAAACTCAGATGCTCCTAGCTTCCCAAATAGCCCAAATGTGATCACAGATAAGAGATAGAATTCTTTATCATTCTGCTGCATGAAAATGGATAGCCAGTCATTGAAATTCTCAGTATTTTGATCTGCTATTCTGAAGCCTAGAGGTGAAGCAAACCACAGAGGCACTACCAGCGGACATTTCAGAAACACATGGTTGATTGTTTCTTCTTCCTCTCCACACAAAGGGCATAAGGAGCCAGTAGTAATTCCTTTTGACACCAACTTCTGCTTAACCGGCAGAGAATTATGGCAAGCTCGCCACACCAAATCCTTAACCCGAGGGATACAGTTGACTGCCCACAACTTCTGCCAATCAAATTGAGATGTAGTAGATGAGGAGCTTCAGTTAAGAATTTTCTTTGAACAGAGAAAATTATAGCCTGACTTAACAGAGTAAATTACATTTTTATTATGCTTCCAGATTAAGATATCCTCACTATTTCTGTGATTTAGTGGTATGCTCCATATTTGACTAGCCACAACTAAGGGAAAAATGGACAAAATTTTATTTCTGTCCCAATCCCTTGTCAAAGGATTAATGAGGTCAGCAACCATTAGAGGATTCTGGTTCTGCCCAATAGAAACATATGGCTTACCACCATAAATTTGTGGAATCCAGGGATCTTTCACAGCATTCACCGAGAGACTATTTCCAATTCTCCAAATTGACCCCTCTTCAATCAATTTCCTGGATGACCAGATGTTGTTCCAAGTGTAACTGGGAGCATAACCTCTAAGAGCTTGGGCTACATCTTTGTGCGGGTAATAACATGCCTTCAACACTTTTGTAGCTACAGAAGATTTATTATGGATTAATCTCCACCACTGCTTAGCCAGAATAGTTGTATTAAAGTCTTCTAACCTTTTGAGTCCCAAACCTCCAAAGTTTTTAGGCAAAGTCAAGGTTTGATAATTTAACCAGTGGGTTTTCCTGTTGTATGGTGCTCCTCCCCAGTAGAATCTAGCCACCATGCTTTCAATTTTTCTGCACAGAGAGAGTGGTAATTTGAAACAGCTCATCACATATGTTGGGATTGCCTGAGCTACAGATTTTAAGAGACTTTCCCTTCCAGCTCTAGATAAAACCTTCTCCTTCCAACCTTTCAATTTCTTCAAGACTCAATCTCTAACAAATTCAAAAATTTGGGTTTTTTATCTTCCCACCAGAGTTGGAAGACCCAAATATTTGACATGTCTCTCAATTGCCTTTACACCTAACTGTCTTTCAAGCTGATTAAATCTGGTACTGGGCACATTTCGGCTACATGAGAGCTCAGATTTATTAAGATTGATCTTCTGTCCAGAAGCTAATTCATAGGTATGAAGAATAGAGCCAATGACTGTTGTCTCCTCAATTGTTGACCTGAAAAAAATTATACAATCATCTGCAAAAAGCAAATATGAAATTTCAAGTGCTCGAGGTGTGATTTTGATGCCATAAAGAGTTTGATCTGTCACTGCTTTGTTGATCAATGCAAAAAGAGACTCTGCACATAGAATGAATAAAATATTAAATGTTATATTTAATATAATATGGTAAGAAAAATAGGTCAGCATAATAACATTAAATATATCAAAGAGTGGTGACTCAATTGGCAATACAGAATAAAACTGTAGGAAGAGCTCCTGGGTTCGATCCCCACTAAACACACTCTTAGGAATGGGTGAGGAATCTTAACTGTGTTACGCTGATAGTGCATAGAAATTAAACTCCATCTATCATATGTAAGATTAAATTGAACCAAAAGTTAAGTTCATGTCAATTAGTTTAACAATTTCAATTAAAATTCCATTTTGTTATGTTTGAATATAAATTTAAATGCAAAATACACTAAAAGGTAGTACATAATAATGTGTTTAATAGTCATCTTCAATATATTTGCAGTTGCCATATCTCTATATATTCTTATTATATTTGAATAATAATTACTTTTAAACATTTTATTTTCTAAATCTTCTTTTACAAAATATTATTAATATTAAATATTAGCTAACCAGTTGCACGGGCTTTTAATTCTAGTACTATATAATATTTACTTATATATAAACATATATTTAATGTGTATTTCATGGGATCAATACTAGTAGTTTTTTAATTGGCAATTTACATAAACATAGTTATGAGTTTAACATTCGGGTTGTGGGTGGTGGTTAGGTACTTCCTCGAGTGGCCATACCAGTAGTTTGTAATTTTAAATTATTAAGAAAAATAATTTTTTCATTATAATATAAAACCATATAATTAATTTAACCTATAATTAACCTAAATAGGTAGGTGTTATGGACCAAAGATATTGGGCCTAAGTGGATCAGCCCAATATGGTCCTAAAACCGTCAAACAAGCAAAGCCAGCCGAAATGAAGAGGTCGGCCCATTACCATGACTAAGACAAACCCTAGTTTTGGAGTACCGTAGACACGCCCGTGTTGTGCATTATTGGATCGCAACTTTTGTATAACTGTAACATCCCAAAAATTAGGGCCTGGAAACTATAGTGAGAGCTTTAGCCTGAGGTTCCGGACAAGTAACAGAGAATTGGAAGTGGTATGAGATGTTGGGGAATTGAATGAGAATTTAGATAGGAATTTGGTAAAGGAACTAAAAGGATAAGGAAGTAATTTCAGGATTTCTAGGGAAGGTTTGGGGGGTTAGAAAAGGTTGTAATGAGTTAAAGCATCAAAAACCATAAAACTGGATTCTGGTTGTCGCACGCTCAAGCGTACCAGGGGCACGCTCAAGCGTGCGCGAGGCAGAATCATAAGGGGGCTTTTGGTTGTTGCACGCTCAAGCGCCGCACCAGGGGCACGCTCGAGCGTGCGCGCGAAAGAATCATTTTATAAAAATAGCATCCCTCTTCCTTCCTTTCACTTTTCTTCTTCCTTCTCTTAGGGTTAGAGAGAGAGTATAGATTAGAGTGAAAGTGAGAGGGAGCTGAGGAGACCTTGGCTAGAGGTTCACCATCACCATCTTCAACCTTTGGAGCTAGGGATTCTTGCTTGTTCTTCCATTTCCTTCCCTAAATCATCCCTATTCGTGTGAGTGTGGTTCTCACCTTCTTGGATTCTTGGTTTCTACCTCATTGTATGCTCCTCATTCTTCTCCCCCTTGCTATTATTGATGATTAGAGTTGGTTTTTATGTAAAACTAGGGTGAAATCTTGGATTAATTGTATGTGTGGCTTTGTTGCCTAAACCCTAGGTTAGGAAATTGAGGATTTGAGGATTTACTTGTATGATTGATGATGAAACCTTGATTATGTGATTATTTGAAGTTAAAAATGGGATTTATGTTTGTATTACTTTGGATTGTTTGTTTTGGGATAGAACTCTAGGGTTTGAGGATTGGGGATTTTGTGGGAATGACTATTGATTGGTGATTTTCTTAGAGAATATTCATGTTTCATGGTGATTAACTAGGATGTATAAAGATGTATTTGTATAGATTAGGGTTATTATAAAATATGTTCTCTAGGTTACTAATTGAAAAGAGTATTTTGAGATTCATATGGTTGAAGTTGAATGATTATTCTGAGAAACTTAGATTTATTATATGATATTCGTTCTATGTACATGTGTTAGTTATATGTATGCTATGAGACATGTATTGTTTGTAAAGTTGGATCCATTACATGTTTTTGGCCTATGGCCCAGTTAAGACTAAGAAAATGGTTTTTGGCTTCGGCCAGAGAAAATGGCTTCGGCCTAGTTTTGGCTTCGGCCCAAGTTAATATAAAGTGAAAAGATTGTTTCAAAAATTGATTTAAGACTTGGGTGATTAGTACCCAGTGTGATAAGTTAACATCCATGAGTTACTGCCTCGAGTAGTGGGGTCCAGGCTTGGATGTGGGTGATTAGTGCCCAGGGTGATGATTAGTGCCCAAGTGATAAGAACCTGTCGGCTGGATAATGCCGACCCGACGGCTGGGTTATGTCGTTCATGTGCATTCATGTTCATTTTCTGTGCATATAAGTCTATTTGCTTAGTGAATGGCTTGGATGATCATTATGTAAGTATTTGCTAGTTTCCAATGATTTAAGACATGAAGGAAATGATTAGAATATTCAAGTATGTTTTAATGAATTGTGTTGGGTGTTGCATTTCATCTGTTTGTTTCCCCCACACCGCACACACTGTTACCTCACTCACTGGGACGTAGTCTCATCCGTGGGAATTATCTTTCAGTTGTGCAGGTTGTCGTTCTGGTTCTTGGCGGAGAAGCTGAGGACTCATTCAAAGTAGAATATGAAGACTTTTATTGTGAAGTTTATTGTAGTTGCCATATTAGGGATGTATTAATGATGAAACCTTAGTTTTGCCATGGAGGCCTTATTATAGATTGAGATTATCTTGTGTTATTATAAACTGTACTAGTATCTTTCTGGATTTCAGGTTAAGTTAGAAAATTGGGAAACATCTAGTTTTTAAGGGAAACTCTGTCGGATTTCCAGTAGGAGTCTTATGGACCATAACACTTCCGGTGTAGGTTCGTCCCCTAGGCTTTAGTTAAGAATTAACCTTGAAAACTATGATGTATGAATTTTGTGGAAGCTTAAGCAAACGTTGGATTTGCTTAAGCGTTTATGTGATATGTATGTTGATACACGAAATGCGCAAAATAATTTCAGAAATTCAGAATAGTGTTTCAAACGGACATTATTCTTGAATTGAGAAATTAGGACGTTACAATAACAGTCCAAGCCCAAATCCCCAAATATTCCCCTACAAATACTAGTGACGTCAATGGTTAGTTACACAATAATTACCAATTTCAATGTGATATACCGGATCAAAGATGACATGGGTATCAGAGTGTCTTTGCAGGTACTCCCCCCTCCGCGATGGACCGACTAGATTGAACTACCAGAGCCCGTACTCGAGTCTGAGATCCTGGGGCATCCGAGTCTGGGTTTCACATTCGAACATTTGTAGCTAGAAGGAGGGTTTCCCCTAACCAGCATGACAGTCAATACCTGACTCTAGGCTAGGTGAGCTCGACCTCAACCAACCCCGGAAGGTTGGATTAAGGACCTTGTTACCACAACGAGAGTTTCGAGGGCGTCGGCACATCCTAGCCACCGCCCCGGGTTAACATGGTCAACCAACTTTCCAGCATCTCTCATAATCCCTATCCATGCGATGAGGTCATCCGTCAACTCGAAGCTCGCCTCAAGGAGCTCGAGAACCAGGTTCCTATACCTCCCTAGGTCCACCAACCTCCCCTTATTCAACAACCAGACCCAACTGCCCACCAACTCAAAACGCATCTGACAATTGGATTACAACATCATTCAACCCTAACCCACTTCCAATTCTCATCAACACATAAACCATCAAGCAAATACCCAACAAGTGGTTACCTAACCGGAGAACACTATCTTCCCCACCTCCAACATCCCATTCAAACACACCTTCCCAGACCTCGTAACATCCCTAAATTTCTTATTTTGTAATTATTCTAATAAAATACTAATGAGAATTAAATAAACAAGAAGGCTATATTATCTTTAATTGTTTAATTAATAGACACATCTTATTTTCTTATTAGAATATTATGGAATTTAATAAATAATATCCTTAATTTTAATTAACATGGAGTAGAATAATAATATAAACACAATTTTTGTATTAAATAAGTTCTCTCAATAATAACATTTAAAAGGTTCTCTTTGCAAAGGAGAAAAAATACATTGAATTAAAAATAATAGAAACATATTGTGTTTTTTCCTCTTTTATCCGAATCTTCTATACGCTTCTCTCTTCTTCATCTCATACTCTCCTCTATTCTTCATCTCCCATTTGTACGCTTCTCTGTTCTTCATCTCCTTTACGCTTCTTTCTTCCTCCTCCTCTCGTAGGCTCTCAGTTTGTGACAAATAAAGTCAGACTAAAAGAAACAGAGTGATAGAAAGGTTAGGGTTCATGGGCAGAGAAACCAAAAAAGGGTAAATCTAGAAACACTAATAACCAACTATTGGGATTAGCTTTTGAATGGTGGTGCTACTAAGAGACGGGGCGAGTTCAAGCAAGTATAATTTACGAAGGTGGTGGAAGCTTGCTTGGTGGGAGATTCAATTGAGAAGGGAGATGGGTAAAAATATGAGCATGAGTTCAATGACCGGATCTACTACATACGCTTAGTACTACTTGAACCTTAGAGCCACGATAAGGAAACACTTGCTTCTTTGCATAACAGGAGAGGAAAAAGCTTAAAGCATGTGAATTAAGGGTTAGGGTCCCAATATTACCTGTGAGTATAACCTTTTTCAAAATAAAACTCCATGACTTAAGTTCCAAATCTGATATTATGATTACATTTAATATGAAAACCTTTATGAATATGTTATTATACTTTCTATTTAATAAATAGAAATACAAGATGTATATTTGGGTACCTCGTGTATAATATTTTCTCTTAATTTGTTTGGTTGTATGATAAACATGAACCCTATTTGTTGTCTTCATGTTGTAGCCTACTGGTGCACTCTGTTTGGTGTATTAAACTCTACTCTCGTACTCAGATTGGCATGTTGATATCGTACTCTATCGAACTTTGATCAGTTTGTTTTGTTGATGTTGTAATATGTTGTATGTGCTTGTGACCTTTAGTGTTAAAGATTTAACCCTTTGCTAGGGAGGATGTGTTTAGGTGTAGAATGAAACTGACATTCTATAACAATATGATGATTGAGGAGAGGCATAATGCTCATAAGGGAAGTTCATATTATGTCTTGAAAGGAATTGAGCTTATGATTACACTTGACACTCTTTATGCTATTAATGATTGGTGATTGAAAATGTTACCCTCTGGTAAGGGGAGGGAAAAGAATGACATAGAGAACTTTGTCCACCTTACTTTGGCAAATGTACCTGAGGCAAGGGTCAGGGGTCGAAGATGCCCCACCAAGTGATCCTATAAGCGGGACACCTCTTGAAAGGTTCGAGATCAACTCAACCTTATGTGCCAAAGGAAAAAAGAAAAGAATTCCAAATGAATGTTACTTGAATGATTTTTAATCATAAGAAATATGGAAATGCCAAATGGATGTTACTTGAATGATTTTTAATCATAAGAATAATGTGAATTCCATGTGAAAGATATTTGAATGTTTTTTCTTGTCATGGAGAGTTTTCCGTATCATGGAATATGACTGAATGGAATGCTATTTTTTGAACTTATTTTTAACTGTTATACTCATTGGGACGCAAGTCTCATTAAAAGTGGTGTTTTTAGTTTTGCAGCTTAGTGTAGACTTCTTTGTTGATTTGGTAATAATTGTATACTCTAAGATAGATGAAGGTCCTTACTAACTTACTTTGTTGGGGTTTTCAACTCCATTACCTATGTACTTTATTTTATATATTAATTAAGAGTATAATGTCTTAATGTGTGTCATAGCCAGATCGAGTTTCTCTCTGGATGTTAGTTAAAATAATTTGTTTAGGAATGTATATTTTCTAGAGATTGTAATTTTTTTATTTTGTTTATGATTTAAAAGCATATAAGTTGTATAAGTGGATATGTATATGTATTATGTTAAATTCATGCTTGTTGTAAGCATATTCCATCAGGTTACTATTTCATTGGGAATCATGGAAAAAATAAAGGAAACTCTTCAAGCATTTTCCCAATATTTCTTCTCACATTATCACTTCATTTTTGTAAATATCTACTTTGTTTAATTCTTTTTCAAAAAAATTTAAAAAATAATAATAGGTTTGATCTTATAACTTTAAATTTTAGGGTGTTTCAGACTGCCTTGCTAGGGTCGAGATACCCAAACCATTCAGGAATGTTTTGCCTATAGAACCTTTCAAAAGAACTACAGACCCATAAAACACATTGATGTGTTTTTGCAATGAGATGCTCTTCATTGGGGAGCCATAAGCTTTAATCAGTCACTCTTTCCCGTGAACACTGAAAGGAGAAGCTTTAGCCTGGTTTAAAACCCCACATCCTAGATCAGTGGACCATCAGGAAGACTTAAAATTTTCCTTCATGGACCCATTTACCATATTCACCCAACTCCCTAGGGACCAATTCACCCTGGCCAAAGTCAAGCAATATAAGGAAGAACCTTCAGAGTCTTTCTCCCTCATTTCTACCAAAAGTGCGCTCTTATCTCGGACTTGGAAGAAAAGGTACAACTAGTATGTGTCATCTCGACCCTAACTCCTGATTCACCTCTGGTCGTATCATTATCGAAAAAGCATGTTCGTTCCATGGAGCAATTTAGGGCAAGGTCACATAAGTTCGATGGAAGGGAAATACATTTAGCAGGAGCTTCTCTGAATGTCACCTTTCAACACCAAGATCGTGATCCTTTTCCCCATGACCGGAATCGTCCATGGGACAGAATCCACTAAAACAATGACGCACCCTGTCTTAAAGGTTGATACAACACATATGCACCACTGAATACCAACCCAAGTAAAATTCTTAAGGAAGTGATGCATAAGAGACTAGCCAATGTCAGAAAGCCTCTCCTATTTAAAGGCTTCAACTCAAAAAGACAAGTCCAAGTACTATTCCTTCCATGAAGGTTATGGCCACACCACAGATGAGTGCATTCAGTTGAGGGGCATAATAGAACAATTGATCCAAGATGGAACCCTGACGAAGTACGTAAGGAGGAGGAGTATTCAAGTCAGATATTGTCGCGACCGGGGCCACGACGGGTCGGCGAAACAAATTGGAAAAATTGAGTTTCAATCGAGTCGCCACCAAAATTTATTTTAAGGGAAAACTTCGGAAAAACCCTTTTAAAAAAAGAAAATGGTCTACAAAAACCAGATTTGAGTTCGAGAGTCATTTATGTGTAGGGAAGGTATCAGCACCCTACAACATCCGTTTAAAATGGTTACCCCTCTTAAAGAAATAAAAAAATATTTTTGTTATTTTAACTCTTGATTTTTTTTATTTTGAAGAATAGATGAAAGAATTTATTTATGAAAATGATTGATTTTTATAATTGAAAAGGAGAATGATGTTTTAGAAAATTCTTTTTGTTATTTTGAAATTTTTATTTTTATGTACTTTTGTAATAACTTGAGAAAAATTTTATTTAAGGAAATGATTGGCTTTTATATTAACAAAGGAAAAACATTTTTGAAAATTTATTTTGGCTTGACGGGTTCGGTTCTCCTACGTATCCCCAGGTGCAATGGAGAAATCAAAGCCCCGTAGTTCTTGAAACTAGTGATTTTAAAATTGTAGTGATTTTAAAATTGATTGATTTTGATTTTGAAAAAAGGGAGTTTGAAAACATTTTGATTTTGATTTTTTTGAAAGAGATTTTTTTAAAGACTTTTGTTTTGATTTTTTATGTTTTTGAAAATATATTTTTATTTTTATTTTTTTGAGATTTTGGAAAGAGAAACTTAAAAAAGGGGACTTGATTAAAACCACATTGAAAAGGATGAACAAATATTTACAATCACGAAGGGACAAATTAAATAGATTAAGCAAATACAAAATATTAGAAAAAAAATACTAGCAGAAATGGATAATAATAATAATAATAATATCAAATGGAATACATAATAAACAAGGCACAATAATAATAATAAAAATAACAACAACAACAACAACAACAATAATAATAATAATAATAATAATAACAGTAATAATAGTGACGGTAATAATAATAATAATAATAAAGACAATAACAACAATAGTAATAAAAATGACAATAGTAACAATGATAATAACAATAATATTAACAAATGACGAATGATAATGACAATAATGATAATAATAATAATAATAATCATAACAACATTTATAGTAGGAGTAGTAATAATAATAATAATAATAATAATAATAATAATAATAATAATAATAATAATAATAATAATAATAAAAGCAATAATAACAATAACAATAATGACAATAGATGAAAATGAGTGAGCCTCATATATCATCACTGACTCAAACCCAAAGTAAGAAAAACATAGAGAAAAATAAAAACATACACAGCAGATAGAATAAAATGGATTGGGCCTCAGAATTTCATCACTGGCCCAAACAAAGCAATGTTTTTTTTTCTTAAGAAAAGAACAAAACAAGAAAACAGTGTGGGCTTCAGCCGATCATCATCAGCCCACTACAAGAAAAACACACAATGAAAACTCACCCAAAAAAAGGAATGGGCTCACACGGTTTGGCCCAAGTTCATTAACCCATCCCCAAGGGCATAACCCTAGGGCAAAGGCACTAGACTGCCTCATTCAGCAACACTCAATCTTTGACCAAAAAAAAAAAAAAAAAAAGCAACACTCAATCAAACCATTTCATTTTTTTACTGTTAGGGTTCACAAGGGCTGAGGGTTTCGTGAGAGCAGAAGATTGAGAAAGGGATGGGGAAGTGAGGGCGGCTGCTGCAGCCACCAACAGGGGAGAGGGACGAAGGTGCAACTGGTTGTGGTCCAGATGAAGCCGCGAACGGCGGCTGTGGGGAAGGCTGGAGGCGCGGTGGTTGGATCTGCAAGGGGAGGTGCGTCCGCGCGCACAACGGCTGCACAGCGGCCGCGGCGGTACACAGAGACACGGCTGCAAGGGGACGCCACGACGGAGCTCGCGACGGCAGGTGACAGCAGCTGCGCCGAAAGTGCAGGGGGCCGCTGCAGAGAGGAAAAAAAGGAACTACAAGCGGAGGGGTTGACAGACGAGACTACGAGGCGGTTGCCGCGGTTGAGCAGCGGCGGCGCGGCGGTGTCTGAGCCTGGACAGGAGGGTGAGGCCGAGAGCAGTGGCTCACGGTGGTGGGTAATGACTGTGCTGGCTGAGACGGCGGAGACAGGGGCGATGGCGTCGCCTCTCCCAGGCGGTGGATGCCGCAAAGGCTGCGACTTGTGGTGGTGAGAACGGTGGTTCTCTCCCTTCCTCTCTATTTTTGTTCTCTGTTTGGATTCCCCTTCTACTGATTCTGATTTATTTTCACTCTTTCTCTTTTTGGAATTATACAGGTGGTGGTTGTGGCAGAATGGTAGAGGAAGAGGGTGGGGGTCACAGTGGTGCAAGGGTGTGGCAATGGTAGTGATGCGGTGACGGTGGCTACTGTTTCCTTTTCTTTCTTTTTTTTCATGTAAAGGAACTGTATAAACTTGGTAAAAATTGTGCTGCGTACTGTATGATTTTTATGATTAAATATATTGTGGCTTGTATGTGTTTTTATTATTATTTTTTTTGAAAGACTTGTAAAAGGACTGTGAAAAACAGAGTAGTGATGGTTTATTTGCTGTGTGTGCTGTGTGGATAGAGTAGTGATGGTTTATGTGTGTGCTGGTGGTATTTACATTGATGATTTCGATAATACACACATAATGAACAAACAGATATACAAATTACTACCCAGTTACATGAATCAAATAAAAGAAATAAGGAGTACCCAAACTACAAATTCTCCTCCTTCCTGCTAGCTTCACTGCTCCAAATTTCTTTGTAATGGTTGATTTGCTATTTATTTGAGAATGAGAATGAAAGATGATTTTCAATGGAAAATTTTTTCTATTCTCACGGCCTCCTCCCTTCTCTCTCAAAGAACAGAGAATTCTAACTCTAAAGAAAATAAGAGTTTTGAACAGAGACTCCCTTTTTTTGGTGTTTTTCTTCCTGTCCCCTTGCCCCCAACACTCCCCCTTTATTTATAGCAAAAAATCAACTTGTTCTCCAAGCAAAAACTCTTTTTTATTTATTATTTTTATTCTATTTATATATTTTTTTTACCAGCCTATTGTAATGGGCTTATTTGGCCTAAACACCCAATTTAAATTTATTTTTCAGGTTAGAAAAATGGGTCAAACCAGCCCAAATTATTACTATTTATATTATTTTTTGTTTTTGTTTTTCTTAAAAAAAATGGGCCAGATTAGCCCAAATTCACATATTCTATTTTTTTTTTTAAAAAAAAGACAAGTGGGATGAATTAGCCCCAACAAAATCAAAAGAACAATGGGCTAGATTAGCCCATGAGAAACAAAATTATTTTATTTTGAAATCAATTCAAATTTTTTTAAAAGAGTTTAATTAATTAATTAACCAATTAACCATTAGATTAACAAATAAAATTTTTGGACAAAAATTGGGTGCTGACAGATATAAATGTCCTGATAATAGGAGATCTCCATGTACTGATAGAGATTGAGCAACAAAGAGAAGGAAGTCAAACACCGCCCTCATAGGAGAGAACAAGAGGGAATCAATGAATCCCAATCTAAGTAACCGGGAATCTAACACCCTAACTCTTAGTTAGGATCAACATGATTTCTAGTGGATTCGCAGGGGGTGGGGTATCCAATAACTCCAAAACGAAGCACTTAAGAGAAGTTTATACTGTCTAATGTTCAGAGCTTATGCCGAGATACCATCAAGCCTTAAACCCAATCATTTCCTTCTCAGATCAGAATTTTTTAGATAAATTGAAGACCATGATGACCCCTTGGCCATCTGGTCCTTTATTGGAGATGATAACGTTAGTCGGATTTTCATGGATCAGGGCAGCCTTGTCGACGTCCTTTTCTATAAAACTTATTTGCAATTGCTTCTTCCCCCTGACTCATTGCGTCATTACATAGGTGACCTTACTTGTTTTATTGGAGAGAGAATCTAGCCAAAGGGGGTACCTACAAACTACCCTTCGGGTTGAATCAGAAGCAAATAATAAGGCAGTCAACACCAAGTTTCTGGTGGTAGATTACCCAAGCCTTTACGACGCTATTCTCGGGCGACTGTCTTTGAATGCCTTAGGAGCATTGATTTCCACCAAGCACCTAGACATGCCTAGTCGAGATGGTTAGATCATTACCATCATAGGAAATAAGAAAGAAGAAAGGAAGTGCTACAATTAAACACTCCAACAATTTGTCCTAACCACATTGGAGAGAAAACCTCGGAGGAGGGAAGTCTGCATAGTCGAGAAGGGTCAAGGCTCAGATTCAAAGCTATAAGCCAAGAAGGGTCAGCCAAGATTTTCTGAGTCTAGGGATGATTCTCTTCCAAGGAAGAGTCTCTGTCCCTAAGGGGTTAGCCTTAGGCAACATATCTTAGAGGAGACTCACAAGAGCAAGTCCTCGGTGCATCCAGGTGCCACCAAGATTTACAAAGACCTTGAGAAGATGTTCTGGTGGGAAGACATGAAAAAGGAAGTAGATTTATTAAAATAGAACCACTCGTTCTAGTGATCCACCCTTCTCAGGTATCTAGTCCTTGTTTGCTTGGGTCATTTTCTTCTTGGACTTCTTGTTAATCTAATGATCAAAAAGTATAGTTCAAGCATCCTCGCCAATCCAATGTGGGCGATACTTACTTTTCATAGATGGCCAAAGAAGGCTAGAGAACTACCTGGAGCTCTTATGCTTCCTCCTAACATGATGGTCAAGCTCAATTGATAAGTTCACAATAGCGTACAACATAATTAATAAAGTAAGTTAGAAAGTAATTATGATAAACATGTTAATTTTGAAAGACTTACATATTTAAGTAGTAATAAAAATACCTTGAACTGCTTGAACTAATAATCTCTTGTGGTCTTTAGGATTTGAAACAAAGACTGGTAGGGCAACTGAAACTGTGACTAAATCACATGTTGTGATGGGCACAAATATGCACAAAGTCAGATAAATTGTCAAGTATTATATATTAAGTAAATTTACAAAAATATTATAATTATAAAATGCGATTAATTAACTTACCCTCTTTTTTATGGTTAGATGATTGGACGACCACCCTCATAAAACTCGTCTGGCGTGTAGGTCATCATCATTGACCTCAAGTTAATATCCCATATGAGTATAAGGATGTACTTGGTAGTCTCACTCAAAAAATGGACCTAAAAATATAAATTTATTATGTATAATGGACAAATCTCATCTTTAGCCACTCCTATCTCTTGGCATGATTTGTGGCATGTCTAATAACCATATAATCAAGGTGTTTTCTAGGGTGGAAGAGTATTCCACCGATGAGAGAAGCTCTATATACTATTAGATAAATTATTAAAGTAATCAATGGTTCTGATTTTGTACTGGTGACCGTTCAAATAGGTTTTTATATTTTGCAAACAAGTCCATAGGCTTTCTTCTTATTTTTTTCATTTCAATGCTTTTATTTCTTTTTTTCTATTTTATTTTTTTATCACATTTTATTATTAACATTTTATCTAATGAATCTATTTCTATTTATTTTTTCATTATATAAAAATACAGATTAAGAAATATAATAAATGTATTAATTTACATTAAATTTAAAGTATTTTTTCTAATATATCATTTATCTCTCTAACTTATTCATTAATATTTTCACGTATTATCTTTCTTATCCATTTTACTCTTTATCTTGAAATTATTCTCCTCTATACGTGTCACATTTTCTCACTTATGTTCTATTAGTTTTTTTATTCTCACTTCACTAAAATAATTTTTTTATAAACCACAAGTATCTTTTACGAGATGTAGTCTTGCTCCTGCCATTTTTATTCTTTTTATTCTTTTGTTTTTTTATCACGTTTTCTATTATTATTATTATTATTATATTAAAATATTTTCTCTCATTATCTATTTCTATTAATTTATTTCATTGCAAAAGTGAACTTTTTTAATAAACTGAGGGTATACTTTACGGGAGGCAGTCATGTTATTGTCATTTTATTTTTTTTCACACTTTATTTTTTTTTATTATTCATATATTAAAATAGTTTCTCTCATTATCCATTTCTATTTAATTATGTGTTTCAATACATAAAAAAACACATTAATAAATACAATAAATGTATTGATTTATATTAAATTAAATGCGTTTTATCCAATATATCATTTAATTCTCTATTTTATTCATTAATGTTTTCACTTATTATCTCTCTTATCTATTCTATTTACCTTTTCACTCTATATTAAAATTGTTCCCACAATACTTGTATCATGTTTTTCACATTTTTGTATTTTATTTTGTTTTGTTATTTATTTTCACTTCAATAAAGTGATTTTTTTAATGAATCACATGTATCCTCCATGGGAGGTAGTCCTGCTTCTGCTGCCTTCTTTTTTATCACACTTTCATTTTTGTTATTATTATATTAAAACATTCTCTTTCATTATCCATTCCTTTTAATTTGTTTCATCACAAAAGTAATTTTTTTTATGAACCACGAGAGGCAGTTCTTCTCCTTGCTCCTTCTCCATGCCATTTCATTTTTCCCCTTTCTATCACACTTTATTTTTCTTTATTATTATTATATCAAAAATATTTATCTTATTCTATTTCTACTTATCTGTTTAATTAAATAAAAACACACATTAAAAAATACAATAAATGTGCTGATTTATATTAAATTTAATGCGTTTTTCCAATATATCTTTTATCTCTATATTTTATTCATTAGTTTTTCACTTATTATTTCTCTTATCTACTTACTATATATTAAAATTTTATCCCTAGTACATGTCTCATGTTTTTTCACTTGTGTGTTTTTTTTTGTCTTTTTCTTACTTTAGTAAAATGATTTTCTTATGAACCATGGGTATCCTCTACAGCAGGCAGTCTTGCTCCTACCATTTTTTTTTCTTTTTGCCAACAAACTTTCATTTTCTTTATTATTATTATTATTATATTAAGACATTTTCTCTCATTATTCGTTCCTATTAATTTGTTTCATTACATAAAAACACAAATTAAAAAATCTAATAAATGTGTTGATTTATATTAAATTTAATGTATTTTTCCAATATAGCATTTATCTCTCTATTTTATTCATTAATGTTTACACTTAATATGTCTCTTAGATCTATTTTATTTACTTTATATTAAAATTGTTCGACCAGTACACTTGTCACATCCACATATATCCTCCATAAGAGGCAGTCATGCTCCTGTCGTGAACATTAACATCATGTTGGGACTGACTCTCCCATCAAGAATTTTTTCCATACACTTTATATAGGTTTAAAGTGATTGAGTTGTGAAATCTCAAATCTCATTATAATTTAAATTTACAATTATATTTATAATGTTTTGGTTATTGTTTTCTATAAACAAGTTTCTAATTAGAATTATAAAATTTATAATTATGTTATTTTCATGTTATTCAATAAAAACATTATTTTGTATTTTTGTGATTTATCTGATTTATTCCTATTTATGGTGAATTTTATTCACTTTAATGTAAATAATTCACTATAATTTGTAGAAATTACGAAAAAAAACTAAAAAAAATCGTGAAATGCTCTTTTTGTGTGAGAAAGCTTTGGTTAGGGTTTAGAGTCTAGGGTTTAGAGTTTGGGGTGATTTTGAGATGGTAAAAAAATGGACTTTTGAGGGGTCACTTCCACCGAAAATACAAGTACATTAACCATAAACCTAATCTTATGCATAACCCCATCCAACTCATGTCAGCGTGTTTTTATCTTGATACTACCTTGGGATGGTGATGTCCACATTCCAGGTCATCCAATGAGGTGTTTGGTAAACTTTGGTGATTTTTCGGATTTATCCATGTTTATGATGAATTTTATTCAGTACTTTAATGCAAATAAATTCACTTTAAATTAGCGGAAATATTGAAAAAGTATGGGGAAAATTTGGAATGAGAATTTTGGTGTGGGAATGGATGTGATTTGAGTTTTGGGTGGTTTTGAGTTGCTGGCATTAATGAACAAGGCACATGCATAGTCACACAATCCTTAATCTCATGCACAAACGTAACTGTTTTCCATGTGATTTTAACTTGATACTGCCCCGAGGTGGTCATGTCCACACTCCAAGTCATCCAAGGGGTTGTCAGGTAATTTTGGTGATTTTTCGGATTTATCCCTATTTATGGTGAATTTTATTCACTTTAATGCAAATTATTCACTATAATTTGTAGAAATTGAGAAAAAATCTGGAAAAAATCGTGAAATGTTCTTTTTTGTGTGAGAAAACTTTGGTGAGAGTTTGAGGTGATTTTGAGATGGTCGAAAAAGAGAGGCTTTTGAGGGGTCACTTCCACTGAAAGTACAAGTACATTAACCATTACCCTAATCTTGTTCATAACCCCGTCCAAACTCATGTCGACATTATTTTATCTTGATACTGACTCGGGGGTGGGGGTCATGTCCACATTTCAGGTCATCCAAAGGAGGTGTTGGGTAAATTTTCGTGATTTTTCATATTTATCCCTATTTACGATGAATTTTATTCACTTTAAATTAGCAAAAATTGTGAAAAAATGTAGAAAAATCACGGAATGCTCAATTTGGTTTGGGAATAACGTGTTTTGAGTGTTGGGGTCGTTTTGAGTTGGTGGCATTAATGAACCAAACACATGCACAATCACATAATCCCTAACCATATGCACAATCCCATGCAACTGTTTTTCACGTGATTTTAACTTGGTACTGCCCTGGGGTGGTCAAGTCCACACTTCAGGTCATCCAATGAGATGACGGGTAAAATTTGGTGATTTTTCAGATTTATCACTATTTATGGTGAACGTTGTTCACTTTAACGCAAAAAATTCACTATAATTTGTAGAAATTGCGAAAAAAAATCTAAAAAAACATGGAATTCTCTTTTTTTTTTGGTGTGTAAGAAAACTTTGGTGAGAGTTTTGGGTGATTTTGAGATGGTAGAAAAAAATGGATTTTTGAGGAGTCACTTCCACTGAAAATACAATTAAGTACATTAACCATAATCCTAAGCTTATGCATAACCCCATCCAACTCATGTCAACATGATTTTATCTTGATACTGCATCGAGGTAGTCATGTCCACATTCCACGTCGTCCAAGGTGTCAGATAAATTTTGGAGATTTCTTATATTTATCCCTATTTGAAGTGAATTTTATTCACTCTAATTCTATTAAAATCACTTTAAATTAGCGGACATTATGAAAAAATAGGAAAAATCGTTGAATGCTCATTTTAGTGTGGGAATAATGTGGTTTGAGTTTTGGGTGATTTTGAGTTGGTGGCGTTAATGAACCAAACACACGCATAGTCACACAATAAAAGAAATGTAAAACTCTTCATTAAATAAACATCATGTATAGATGGATGATATATAAAAGAGCTAGATTCAAACTGGAAGAGTACTATCTTTATTAGAATGATATTGAAAACCAATACAAATGAAACATAGAATGCAAGTTACTAATACAATTAAATTATGATGAGATTTGAGATCCCATAACTCAATCACTTTAAGTCTGTATATATAAAGTGTATGGAAAAAAAAAACCCTTGTTTGGAGAGTTAGCCCAATAATGATGTGGATGTTCTTTGCAGGAGATGTGTTGCCTCCCTTGAAAAATACTTGTGGTTCATAAAAAAATCATTTTAAATTTATAATTGAAAATTTTACTTAACTTTTAAATTTACTATAATAAATGTATAATTAATCAAAATACAAAATGATAATTTTATTCTTTTTAAACGTCAAATAATAATTTTTATTCAAGTAGATGAAAATAATATAATTATAAATTTTATAATTCTAATTAAAAAAATCAATAGAGAACAATAATCAATACATCATAAAAAATTATAAATTTAAATTATACTGAGATTTTAGATCTCACAAACCAATCACTTTAAACTATATATATTTATGGAAAATTTTCTTATTGGTAGAGTTATTCCCATCATGAAGTGGATGTTAATGACATGAACAAGACAGCCTCCTAGAGGATACATGTGGTTCCTTTAAATCTATAATTGAAAAATTGGCTTAAATTTTAAATTTATATTAATAAATATATAATGAATCAAAATAAAAAATAATAATTTATTCGAGTAGGTGAAAATAACATAATTATAAATTTTATAATTTTAATTAAAAATTAAATTCATAGATAATAGTAACCAATACATCATAAATATAATTATAATTTTAAATTATATTAAGATTTGAGATCCCACAACGTAATCTCTTTACACCTGTATAACGTGTATGGAAAAAGAGAGTTAGCTCCACCATGATGTGAATATTCACGGCAGAAGCATGACTCTCTCTCTCTCCTGTGGAGGGATACCTATGATTCATAAAAAAATTACTTTAAACTTATAACTGAAAATTTGGCTTAATTTTTAAACTTACTCTAATAAAAATATAATAAATAAAAAAATTATTCAATTTGATGAGAATAAAATAATTATAAAATTTACAATTCTAATTAAAAAACATGTTTATAGATAATAGTAACCGATACACCATAAATGTAATTAAAATTTTTTATTAAAATTTATAATGTAAAATTGTAAACACTACTATATCATGAATAGAATATTTAAATTTTAAAAAATAATATATTTACGCTAACAAATATATAAGATTATTTATTATAAAATTTTTATCACTGTAAATTCATAATGGTTGTGTCATTAAATATTTTGACAATTCAAGCAATTATAGTTAATGATACTTAATAATAATACAAAGAATAATTTGGTGTCTAAAATCACAAAGAATTACAAATATCAATTAATAATAATAACAATAATAATTGTAATAGTAATAGTAATAGTGACAGTAACATACAAAGGTTCAATTGCTCCAAAATTATTACAACCCTTGTCTTTTTGTACAGAAAAAAAAGTAAAAATAACTTATATGAATAGAAAGAGTGATAGTAGATTACTAGAAATGTTGCTAATTTTTTAAATAAACAGAAGTTTTGTTAGTGTTGGTTTTTTTTTGAAAAAAGTTAAACTAACTTCTAAAATAAACGAGTGTCAGTTAAGTAAAACTAATAATAATAATAATAATAATAATAATAATAATAATAATAATAATAATAATAATATAAAGAGATAATTTTATTAAATATGTATTACCTCTGTTCATATTTATCTGCCTCATTTGAAGATTTTTTTATTTATATTTATTTATCACATTTAGAAGTTCAAGAGAATATTAATTACGTTTTTCTACCTTTACCCTCAAGAAGAGAGAGAAAAAGTGAAAGCATTAATAAATAAAAGATATGTTAAAGAATACAATAAATTTAATGTAAATCAATACATTTATTATTTTTTATAATCAAAATTTTTATATAAAGAGACATAAATAAAAACAGGGGTATAAATGTATAATAATAAATAAAAATAAAAAATATAAATATAAAATTACTGCTATTCAAAATATAATAAAAAAAGGAAAAAATGAAAAAAATAATGTGTCTCATGCTTTTTCATATATAATTGTATAAATAATAAAAAATAAAAAAAAATAAAAAAACGTGATGTGTGTGCACTCAGTGCAATGGTCACAATATAATAAAAAAAAGGGGCTTGGCCCTCCATTTTATAAAAAACAAAAAAATATAATAAAAAAAAAGAAAGAAAAAGTATAAAAGCCACGCGTGTCTAGATATAGTATACTGTAGTTTCATCATCAGATGCATCCAAAAAACATAACTTGGTATTTTTCTCTCCGTTAGTCGTGAGATGTTTTCTCTCCGATAGACTTACTCTTGTCTTTCGTGAGAAGGTTTTTACGTTTGTTCTAGCTTTCTTTACATAATGGATCGTTTAACTATTGAGGATGAAGATGCAGAGTTAGAAGTGCAAGTGGAAGAAGTCCATGCAGGGGGGCAGGGAGAAGGTTTTGATCCAAGACTATGTCTAGTGGGTAGGTTCTTGACAGATAAACCTATCCGCACACATATGATGAAGGAGAGGATGGCCGGAATATGGCACCCGGGGAGAGGAGTATCCATTAAGGAGGTGAGCGAGGGCATCTTCATGTTCCAATTCTTTCATGCCCTAGATGTGAAACGAATCCTAAAAGGTGGGCCATGGACGTTCGATGGAAACATGTTGGTGTTAGGAATCTTGAGAGAAGGGGAGGTGCCGGAGGAGGTCTCGCTGCATGAAGTACCATTTTGGATCCAGGTGCACAACATTCCTACAGGATTTATGTCCATATCGGTGGGGCAACATTTAGCCAATGGCATCAAGGAATTTCTGGAATATGATGAGAAGAGTAACTCAAATTTCTGGCGAGCCTACATGCATATAAGGGTTCTCATAGATGTGCGCTAACCTCTCAAAAAGTCCAGAAAAATAAAGAAGCCGGGAGGAGAAGCAAAGGAAGTTCAATTCAAGTATGAAAGGTTGGGATCGTTCTGTTATATGTGTGGTCTTATGGGACATGTGGAGAGCTATTGTAAGAAGCTATTCACTCTCGAAAAAGATGATGGCTATAGGGGTTGGGGCCCGGAGTTGAGAGCAGAACCTAGAAGACCGGCGAATGGAGGTGGAGGACGGTGGCTCAGGGACGAGGGCCAGCATTCATGGAGCGCACCAAATCAGGGCTGGACAGGCAATCAAGCTGATAAGTTGCCTATTTTGGATGAAAGGAATCAGGAGAAACAAGTGGAGAATAAATTTTCAATGGCGGAAATTTTCAAAAATCCGGGTACATTAATGTCAATCATTAATACCCCCTCCGTCAACGCAACAAACAATCAAGAAGATATGGATGCTAACGAGGAAGTTGTGGGAGAGATTGAGGGGGATAAGAAAAGACGTAGGGACCACAAGTGTTCAGATGAAGTTGCGGCAATGAAAAGTAGTCCAGGGGGGTGCCAGTGGTAGCCCAATTCCAGAAACAAACCTTGCTCAAACCAATCATTTTTTAGACGCGGGCCTTGGCAAAAAGGCCTGCCAAGGATCATGAGTTTTTTGAACTGGAACTGCCGGGGCCTAAGAAACCTAAGAGCAGTTCCAATTCTTAGGGACCTCATCCGGTCGTACCAGCTGGATGTTATGTTCCTGTGTGAGACTTTGGTACATGCTAATAAAATAGAAGATATAAGGATCAAGTTGGGGTTTGAATCTTCTTTTTCGGTGGATAGAATAGGTAGGAGTGGTGGGCTAGCCTTACTGTGGAAACATCCGCTCGAGTGCACACTAATAAACTACTCTCAGAATTTTATTAATGTAGAAGTGGCTTATCAAGGTGTTAGAAGGTGGAGGTATACATGTTTTTATGGCTACCCGGAGAGACATCGCAGGAGAGAGTCTTGGGATATGATCAAAAGGTTAGCAGAGGAGGATTCTTCCCCGTGGTGTGTGATGGGGGACTTCAATGACATGCTTTCTCATTAAGACAAAGTGGGTGGTGTGCCCCAACCAGAATGGTTAATTCAGGGGTTTAGGGAAACAATTCAGCAATGTCAATTACATGATCTCCCATTAGAAGGTTATCAATATACATGGCACAAGTGCAAGGGCACCCCTCAAGCAGTGGAGGAGCGGCTAGATAGATGCATGGCCACGCAAGATTGGATGGACCTTTTCCCTCATAGTAGGCTGCAGAATGCAATAGTGGGGAAATCTAACCACTCTCCTATCATTTTGCGGTTGGTCCAAAATCATCATAGAATAAAAAGGAATGCATTCGGGTTCGCAAATGCTTGGTTGGAGGAGCCGGGTTTGGAGGAAATTGTATGTCAGGGATGGAACAAGGAGGACCATGTGGATGTTTTATAGCGTATTAAAAGTTGTACAGAAGAAATGAATACATGGGGTAAGAAGCAGAGGTCTAAATACAGAGTAGCTATCTCGGATTGCAGAAAGAGTTTAGAAGAGCTCAGAGGTTGTACTGATGCGGATTCGATGAACCGTTATAACATGTTGCAAGACAAACTGAACTGTCTCATAATGCAAGAGGAAGCGTTTGGAAGCAACGAGCGAAAGTCTACTGGATTAGATATGGTGATAAGAACACACGTTTTTTCCATGCGATGGCCAGTGCAAGGAAAAGGAGAAATGCAATTACCTCTTTAGTTGGTGAGGACGGTTGTCAGATAAATAACCAACCGGGTCTTAACGAGGTAGTAGTGAATTATTTTGACAATCTTTTTCATAGTACTGGCTGCAACCCCGCTCCAATTATTGATCTTGTGAATGTGAGAGTCACACAAGAGGAAAGAGAGTACTTGACCATGCCTTTTTCGATCACAGAATTTAGGAAAGCTCTTTTTCAGATGCATAATGACAAGGCTCCAGGCCCTGATGGTCTCAACCCCGCGTTTTATAAAAGATTTTGGGAGCTATATGGCCCAAAAATCTTTGCGGCCGGGACAAGTTGGTTGGAGCAGGGAGAATTTCCACCCCATCTCAATGACACTAATATTGTGTTGCTTCTGAAGACTGACCATCCACGCTCTATGAGAGAGCTGAGGCCTATATCCCCGTGTAACATAGTATATAAAATAGTCTCCAAGGTCCTTGCAAATAGACTCAAAGGTCTGCTCCCAAAGTTAATTGCCCCTGAGCAGTCAGCATTCGTCCAGAATAGATCAATCCTGGATAATGTACAGGTTGCTTTCGAAATTATTCATCACATGAGGACCAAGAGAAAAGGAAAGACTGGGGAGGTGGCGCTCAAAGTTGACATCAGTAAGGCATATGACCGTTTGGAATGGATTTATTTGGAGAGGATTATGATCAAAATGGGGCTAGGAGAAAAGTGGGTGAGGTGGATGATGATGTGTTTGGAGACGGTGCAATACTCAGTCTTTGTAAACGAGCATAGCTTGGGACCTATATCTCCTAGCCATGGATTGAAGCAGGGAGATCCACTCTCTCCCTACCTGTATATTATTGGAGCCGAGGGCCTTACATCTCTTCTTAATAGAGCAGCTTCAAGAGGGGACATTCATGGAATTAAAGTGTGTAGAGGTGCTCCCATCCTCACACACTTGTTATTCGCTGATGATTGTTTTCTTTTTTTCAGAGCTGAAGAGAAGGAGAGTTTCGCAATCAAGGAGGTGCTAAAGATATAGAGACAGCTACCGGACAGGCCATCAACATGCAGAAATCGGAGATCCTCTTCAGCACCAATACACAGCAAGCTGTCCGTGATGCTATTGTTAATTGCCTCCAAGTGACACAAACTCTTGGTGGAGGTAAATATCTCGGCTTACCATCGCTTATAGGGAGGAATAGGAAGCAGATATTCGGTTATTTAAAGGATAGGACGTGGAGAAGATTAAACTCTTGGTCTGGTAAGCACCTTTCCAAAGCGGGGAGAGAAGTTTTAGTGAAATCAGTGGCCCAATCAATCCCCTCTTATTGCATGAGTGTCTTTTTAATTCCTATTTCTATTGGGGAGGAGATTCAAAGAATGATTAACTCTTTTTGGTGGGGATCCAATAAAGGTGGGGGTAGGGGGATAAATTGGCTTAGCTGGGAGAAATTAACTATGAGAAAGGAGTTTGGAGGTATGGGATTTAGGCACTTCTATGCTTTTAATTTGGCCATGCTAGGGAAGCAAGGTTGGAAACTTTCCACCAACAAGGATGCTATTGTATACCGTGTTCTCAAAGCTAGATATTTTCCTAATGAGGAATTTCTAGGGGCCCGGTTGGGTCACAATCCTAGTTTTGTCTGGCGTAGTATCCACGCTTCACAGGTAGTGGTTAGAGAAGGAGCAAGATGGAAGATTGGCAATGGACAGAAAATAAAGGTTTTCTTAGATCCTTGGCTCAAAAATCCAGAGAACTCTTTTGTTAGCAGTCCCACCCCTAAGGGCCGAGAGAATATGAGGGTGTCTGAGTTAACAGACGGTAATACTGGTCATTGGAAGGAAACCTTTGTCAGATCGATCTTAATGCGGGAAGATGCAGAGAATGTCCTTAAGATTGTTTTACCAAGTATTGACAGGGAGGATGAGTTGATATGGAAACTCAGCAGAGATGGGAAATTTTCTGTAAAGTCAGCTTATTACCATGTCACTGAATCTATGAGGGATAATTCTCATCTAAAGGTGACGGGTGAGTGGAAGACGCTTTGGAGATTGAGGGTACCAAACCGTGCTAAACTTCTGTTATGGAGAATGCTCAGGGGCTGCCTTCATGTTCGTGTAAATTTGCAGCGCAAAGGTGTAAACTGCCCAACAATGTGTCCATTCTGTGAAACAAATATTGAGAATGAGTGGCACTTATTTCTCGGGTGCTAGCATAGTGAGCAATGCTGGAAAGAGGTAGGTGTATGGAATGCAATGGAGCCAATTGTGTTGGGGGCTGAAAGCTTTAAAGAAACAGTCTTCCAGCTGTTGAGTATACTGTCTATGTAGTAGAAACATATTTTTGTCATGGTGCTTTGGTCCTTGTGGAAACGCCGGAATTTGAAGGTTTGGGAAGGATTTTTGCAAACTGTCAAGGAGACCATCAGTTGGGCAAGAGCGATGTTGGGAGACTATGATTGCATGAACAAAACGGGTGCAGCGCATCTTGTGCCAAATCCATTTTGCTGGTATCCTCCGCCAGCAGGGAGAATGAAATGCAATATTGATGCGGCTCTTTTTAATGACCAGAACACTTTTGGTATTGGCTTATGCATAAGGGATGCTCAAGGAGGTTTTATCAAGGCTAAAACTCTCCTTCATATGGGACTTCCATCCCCTCAAGAAGCAGAAATTACGGGTTTACTGAATGCAGTTAGTTGGTTCGGTGAGCTGGGTATGCAGGCAATGGATTTGGAGACTGATTGTAAGGTGGTGGTGGATGCTATCCAGGGGGACAGAGAGTTTGTTAATGAATTTGGTGTTATTCTGAACTTATGCAAAGCCCAACTAAATACTATGACAAACTTCAGGGTTAGTTTTGTTAGGAGACAAGCAAATTATGCAGCTCACGTCTTGGCAAGGGCGGCAAAAGTTTATGCTTGTAACCGTGTCTTTGATTTTATCCCACCCTGTATCGCTGAAATTATTATGAATGAAATGCAGTAAGTTTACTTTCTTAAAAAAAAAAATTATACAAAGGACTAAGTAGCAATATTTAGACAATACAATTGTCTTATCATAAGTTAAATACAACTCTCTCAAGTGGACGAATTGTATTACTATTCCACCCTAGAAGCCGCCTATAATCAATCACCTTGCTACTACAATATTTTGATAGCATTAAAACATATGACTCCTAATCTTGGGAGTTATATTTGTGACATAAAGACGAAGGACAACTTCTAATATTTGTGGGTCAATATATGTTTTCATCGCTCAAAATATCACGATTTTTTTTCACTCTTCTTCAATTTTCTTAAAGTAATCCTGCATAAATGATTTTTGTTTCTCAAATGCTCCCTTCATTATTTTTATAATTATTTTTTCTAAATAATCCCTTTAAAAATGTCATGATTTTTAAATTAATCCCCCATAAAATATCATAATTTTTAAATTAGTCCTTCATAAAATATTTTTTTCTTAAATGTTCCCTCTATTTTACTATGACACATACGTTAATACTTTGTCATGTACGATAAAAAAACAAAGAAATTATTTAGACAAAAATTATTTATAATGAAATCATTTAAAAATAATAAAAATAAGAAACCAAAAAAATTAAAGTGATTTTGAGAACAAAAACCTAATTATAAGAGTGTGTTTGGTAAGCCATTTCAGTTAGCTGAAAGCTGAAATTAATTAGTAGCTGAAACCTGAAATTAGTAGCTGAAACCATTTCAGTTGTGTTTGGTAAGATAGTTTTTTTGGGTAACTACCGGTTTTTCTTGAAAATGTACTTGAGGTAGCTTTTAAAAGAAAAATCCAATTTTCAGCTACTAGCTGAAAATTAATTACAAGTTTAGCTCTCAACCACCCCACTTATCATTATTTAATAATTAATAATGATGTCCTTATATGTCATTTTATCATTTTCAGCTAGTTTTACCAAACACATTCAATAGCTTTTGAGCTTTCAACTAGCTTTAGAGTGTATTTGGTAAAACTAGCTATAAAAGTAGCTGAAAGCTTAAAGCTAGTTGAAAGCTGAAAAACTATTGAATATGTTTGGTAAAACTAGTTGAAAATGGTAAAATGACATTTAAGGACAACATTAATTATTAAATAATGATAAGTGGGGGTGGTTGAGAGCTAAACTTGTAATTAATTTTCAGCTAGTAGCTGAAAATTGGAGCATTTTAAGAAAAGTTTGTAGCTATCCAAAAAAGTTACCTTCCCAAACACTGCTGAAATGGTTTCAGCTACTATTTTCAACTTTCAGCTAGCTGAAATAGTTAACCAAACACACTCTTAAACTTTCAACTAGCTTTTTAGCTAGTTTTACCAAACAACCATCACACATCTAATTTGTACTACGTACTTGTCTGATCTCATTTCGGACCCAAATTCAGACTAGCTAGGAAAGAATTCAATTTGTTCACACCAACCTATTTAGATGGTTAAATTTTCTTATACCTACAATTTATCATTCGCTAATTAAGCAAAAGCAAATTAATGATTCAAACCGTATTCTATTTTGATCAAAAAAGTGACAAAGCAAATCCCTATTAGGATCAAAATGATATTCTAATTCGCCTTACATTGTCACGCCTTTTTTTCTCTTCTTTATTGACTTTCAGTTGCTTCCCCAAGTTAAAAAGGTGATGAATTGCATATGCATGTGACGCCACACACCACAGTACGTAGTACAATACTGTTCACTATTCAAGGCTAGAGTTATTATATTTGTACAACAAATCCATATACAATAATATACAACAAAGACATATCAGTAATTTGCTGAACTTTTTAAAAAATAAAAATAAGAAATGAAAGGTAGTTGGAAGGTCACGCCCAAAAACCTACCATCACATCAAATATCATAAAAAATTGTTTCTGAATTAAAAATAATAAATAAAAGTAAAAAAAGGAAAAATGGAAGAAATTTAAAATTTTCACTGTTTTAATTTTTTCCCTGCAAACCGTCCAGTTTTTAAACATATGCAGCAAAGTTTATAACCTATAAACATGCAATTAGTAACAAACTCACTTTAGGTTCATAACTAATTAACAATCAGTTTATAACTCGGTTAAAAAGATATATAATTTCTTCACACTTTTAAATCAACTGAGATAATTAGCATAATTTGTTCATATTCGCTTTATAAACAAGTAAAAAAGTGATTCATAAATTCCTCATGACCAGTTTCGAAACAAGTGCAGCAGAGTTTATAACCTATAAACATGTCATTTGTAACACATTCACAAAAGGTTTATAACTTATTGACAATCAGTTTATAACTCGGTTTATGGAGGGACATGCACAGAAACACAAATAATCTCCATAAAGTATTTCTATCACTCCTCTTTTTTTTTTTTTTTAAATTTCAATTTCAAATTTTATTTTTTGAAAAATACAAATCCGTTGTTAAAGTTTTTGCTTTATTTCTTTCGTGCAAGGCGCCCAAAGTGTCTGCTTGATTTTTTTTATTTAAAAAAAGTAGTCTTTTTATAAGGTATAGAAAGTGACGTCCCTGTAGCTTTTTCTACAAATTGAATGACAATTTTCATTGTTTATTTTCTATTTATTTTTTAAAATAAACTCATAGTGACACATCACTGTTGTACATCGTTGTATATCTTGCTGTACGAATACAATTACTCTCAATGCTAAGGCCTGCTTTTCCGCCAATCCATGGATGATCTCTTAATTTGTATATGTTAGAAAGAAGAAAGGTTGGTGAGGAGGTTGAGACCCATAATGCGAGTCATCGATCTTATAGAACCTTGGTAACTCTATATACGTTGATTAATTAAGCATAATATATACAGTATGATATTTTCCATATCACTATGATAAGATACAGCTAATTTGACCAATTGGTAATAATTGTTATATATCCAAATATTGGATCTGGGTTACTAATTAATTAATGCCAAATCTCACTCGCCTAAGACAATAAAAATGACGTAGACCATGGTATATATTTGGTTAAACCCGTACCGGTATATATCGTTGTGTTTTTGGAGAAATTGCTTAATAGACACCAATGTTACTTGGAAAAATACCATCAGAGTGAATTTGGGAGATGAGATGTTTTAATAGCACCGGTGATTTATTCCCTAAACCCAGTACTGGTGATTTATATTTTTTTTTTGTTTTTTTTTAATTTTTTTTTACGGTTTTAAATTGTAAGTAAACGCCTCAGAAAAGCTGTTGTGTTTTCTTATATTTATTAGCGGTTCATGACCGCAAGAAAGTTTATTCAACCTATTTTTTATTTTTTTATTAATTAAAATATTTTTAAATTAAAAAATATAAAGAATGAGTTATGTGTAATGATGTAACTCATTTAAGTCATGTGAATAATAAAAAGTGAGGTGTTGAGTTAAAGATGATAGATGTTGGATGATTTGATTTATTTAAAATTTATGAATAATAAAAAAATGAGATGCTAAAATAAAAATGCTTATTGTGGGCATATATTCACAAAATATGCGTGTGTGTGATTAATGATATTAGAAGTAAGATATTAATAGTTAAACACATATCTGAGTTTTATAGCTATATATATCCTAATGTCTAATTAATGTGACGAGTATACATGCATTAATTGTTTTGACATTCTTTATTTTGGACAAGGTGGCATCAAAATTTATTTGGTCCAAATCATCCTATTTCAAAAGACATTACTTTATAACAATAATTGGCCTTTTCAATATAATGAAGGTTGTTCTCCCTCATCGATCGTCTGAATTCATGGGGGAACTATAACCTAATTATCAATGTTTAAAAGAGGGTATGAATCTCTAAGTAAAATAAGATGGAGCAGCAGAGCGATAGTAGTAGAAGGTTGAGAAAGAATGCCATGGGTTTTCTCATGGATCATCCCAAAGGTAGCCATAAAGAGTTGAGAAAACTCATTTGATATATTTTGAAAAGATGATGAACTCAATACATACAACCACTGGTTAACACTAGGGGTTGAAGCCTTACCAAGCCTGGCCTACCTGATAATTTTGCGGACTAAGCCTGACCTATTACCTGTCAAAGGCCATTTTTGTAGGTCTGACCTGGTTTGTTTAAAAGTCTGGTCTGTCCTATTAGCTTGTTTAAAAGCATATTTTATGTCCAAGCCTTTAAATAGGCTAATAGGCCTATCGTTTAGCGGATCAATATAGGCTTGTAAGCTAATATGCCTACTAAATAACCAAGTAACTAGGCCACTTAAAGAGGCATTTAAATAGGTCAATCAGCATATTCTTAAATAGGCCGTGGGCTAATAGGCTTATGCGGCTAAATAGGCCATTGTAACAAACTAAATAAATTTCTTTTCAGCAAGACAACAACACTGTTTTAAAATTTGAAATTTCTTTATATAAAAAATTTCAAGCTTAGTTCAAAGCTTCACAATCTACCCTTGTTCCCAACATTGGGCATAATAGCATAATATATACTTCAATCCACTGGCCCTAAAATTGAAATTTTATAAAGTTTCTCACATCTGAAACCTGGTAATTTAAAATTCATTCTAATTATGCCTAAAACTTTGCAACAAATTTTAAATTTTAAAATACAATAGTTTCGGCACGATGATTTCTTAAAATCAATCAATAACATATTACAATATTCTGTAGGCTTATGAATTTTTTTTTTAAGGTGTAGGCCTGTGAATAGTGCTTTCACTATTCACAAGAATATAATATTATATTTTATAAGTTTTTTTATTCTTATTCTTATTATTATTTTTATTATCAAAAGTCATCCCTTTTTTTTATTCAAAGTCAAATTGTTTAATGCATATATCTAATGCACATGAGTACAAATATATTTGTTGAGAATGAGACTACGGTTT
Source organism: Sesbania bispinosa (assembly GCA_026901365.1). Lineage (NCBI taxonomy): Eukaryota > Viridiplantae > Streptophyta > Magnoliopsida > Fabales > Fabaceae > Sesbania > Sesbania bispinosa. The sequence goes on from QLOH01000018.1 coordinate 461,466, forward strand.
GAATGTGGTAATATAATAAAATGTGTTTAAATCATCTTTTTACTATTCATGCAATTTAATATAATATATATAATTTGTTATTAGTTATTTTACTATTATTCTTATTATTACTTTTTGTTACCAAAAGTCATGTCATCTCTTTTATTCAAAGTTGAATTGTTTAATTTGTACATATTGATACACATGAGTGTAAATATATTTGTTGAGAATGGTACTAAAGTTTGGATGTGGTAATATAATATAATGTGTTGATTTACATCAAATTTAATATGTATTTTCCTAATCCTTAATTTATTTGGGATGCCAAAAAAACCTGTGCCCGTGGATACTCGTGGATATACCCGTAATGGGTACCCACATATTTATATAATGGGTGGGGACGGATATTATACTACCCGCCTCGCGAGTACCCGCATACTCATTAAAACATATTTTTCTATTAAATATATTTGAATATTAGGATTTTTTTATTATTTTATGATGAGATATAATTTATTTATATTATTTTATGATGATATTCTTAATATCTTAACATGTAATGGTATTATATAATAAAATGTTTTGATTTACATCAAATTTAATATGTATTTTCCTAATCCATAATTTATTTGGGATGCCAAAAAAACTCGTGCCCGTGGATACTCGTGGATATACCCGCAATGGGTACCCGCATATTTATATAATGGGTGGAGACGGATATTATACAACCCACCTTACAAGTATCCGCATACTCATTAAAACATTTTTCTATTAAATATATTTGAATATTAGGTTTTTTTTATTATTTTATGATGAGATATAATTTATTTCATATTATTTTATTATGATATTCTTAATATCTTTAACATGTAATGGTATTATATAATGATTATTTATATATAGTATGAAAATATATTATATTATATAACATTTCCTCCTTTTCTTTTTATACAATTTAAGTTCTTAAACATTAATGGATACATGTGAATACCCGCGGATACCCATTACCCGAATTTGGTTAAATCTTTGTACTTTAAATCTATATACCATTAATATATATATATATATATATATATATTTGTACTTTAAATCTTTTTTTTTTGTTAAATATGTTTTGTGTCCCTAAACTTTCACCCGAATTTGGTTTCGATCCCTAATTTTTTTCATTGTTTTTGGTCCTTAACGTTTTCAAATCATTGAAATTAGTCCCTACCGTCAACTCTGTTAAATATAGGGCTGATGTGGCAGGGACTAATTTCATTTATTTGAAAACTTTAGGGACCAAATCATTGAAAACCCGAATCTGGGTTTGGTCCCTAATCTTTATTTTTCATTATTTTTAGTCCCCAACGTTTTCAAATCATTGAAATTAGTCTCTGTCGTCAACTCTGATAAATATAAGGGTAACGGTGGGAACTAATTTCAATAATTTGAAAACATTAGGGACCAAAAATAACGAAAAAAAAAAATTAGGGACCAAAACCAAATCCATGTGAAAGTTTAGGGGCCAAAAACATATTTAATCCTTTTCTTTTTGTCTCTAAACATTCTAAACCCCCAATCTAAGGTACCTCACCGTTAGTGAGATCTGTTAACTTAATGAGTTGGCTAAGGGAATTTGCATATTAGTCTCTATAATAAGCCTAAAATAATTGACTCATCTAATTAATCTTTTTATGTAATTTAATATAAATTTTTTTTTATAATTAATACAAATTAAACTAAGACTCAAACACTAGTTAAGTAACAATTTCCTAAATCAATTAAGTAACAATCCGAATCCATTCCAAAACTGGGAGAAATTATTTTAACTACACAATGTAATACAGTTTACAATCCATGCGAACAATACTTGTTCGGATTGCCACAGTTCTTCACCGAAAAAAAACAACAATGCAATGGATTATCATAATTTGAATTTCAAATAAATGCTTCTCAAATGCAAATATAAATAAACAAACAGCAAAATATTTATTTTGGTGATAATTAATTAAGATGAACATGTTTGCTTTCTGTTACTTATTTGTACAGTATGCTTCAGAATTCAATGGTCATACATGTGAGGGGAGGAGGAGCCGTGAACACTATTATTATGCTTTGGAAGGGATAAGGCTTATATACCAAAATAATTCCCTTTCAAAAGGCTTATATACTGATACAAATATACAAGTTAGCAACAGAATGAGATGACCTATAAGTTTTTTGCTCCATCTCCATGAATCAAAACTAGATAATCTAGAATTGAAAGACAATTAAATTAATTAGAACTCAGATGAAGCAAAGAAAAATAAGAAGAAATGTTGAATGTTCTTCATGTTGTTGTCGGAAAGATAAAGAATAGATTAGACAATAGACAACGACGGAAAACAGAGTGAACAAATTATCCAAATCAAAATACATCATTAATAAATTTGACAATAGACAATAGCAATCAGAAAATTACAAGCAATCACAACTCAAAATTCACAAGGCAGAACGATTCATAAGGCAGAACGACGAGGAGCTCAGTATCACGAGGATTCGTTGTTCAAAATTCACTCACCGAAAGAACTGTGACGAGGAGGGAGCGATTAAGGACGAACGGGGGAGCTACTACAACGTTTCGTCGGAAGCTGGCTCGGCAAGGAGTGAGGTGCGACCAGGAGCGAGATTTGGCGCTTCTGTTCCGTTGATCTGCGCGAAAGGGGAACGACGAGTCAGAGAGGGAGAAAAGGAGTGAACATGGACTGTGTGTGGAGGAAAAGAGACTCACCTTGTACCGGAAGTGCCTGCAGCCCGCGACGGAGGTGGCGATGGCTCCTTCAGAACGGTGGCGACCGATGGAGTTATGTGCGTGTGTGAGTCATCTGAACGACCAGGTCTACAGAGCTTATGTGAGTTCTGAGTGATCTAACGATAGGGTTTCTAATTTTAGGGAAAAAAAAATCATAATAGAATAATTAAAATAAAAAATAATTTATTATATATATATATATATGAAATTATGAATATATATATTATAAAATATAAAAGGCTCCTTAAACAGATTGGCCCAACAGGCTAAATAGGCTTTTTTTAAAAATCTAAGCTTGACTTGTTTATTTAAATAGGCTTTTATAAAAGCTTGAACCTGACCTTTTTATTAAACAGGCCAGGCCATGGCCCCTGTCGGATGATCTGACCTACTTCCACCTCTAGTTAACACAAACCAAACTCAATAGATTGACTAACAAAACAAACAACAAATTAAATGACTAACATACTTTTAACAAAATTGTAACGTCCTAATTTACAGAACTCAGAAATTATGGCCGTTGGAAGCATGAGTCTCGAATTTAGGGAATTATTTTTCGCGACATTAAAAATATCAATAACAAAAATCCAAACTTGTTTAACTAAATCCAACGTTTCAATTAAGCATGTCCTGTGAATCGGTACAAACAACTATGTCATTGATATTACAATACATGTGTCCTATCAGAGCGAAAACATAAAGATACACATGTACTAAATATCCATCAAAAGCATACATATCCCAACGGACTATACAATCAACATAAATGAAATACAAAACAAAATGATGGCCCACAGCCAGATAAACTCTCAGCCCTGCCAGCAATCAAGTCCTCGGCAACCTGCCTGTGAATCTAAAACATAAACCCATAACAGGGTGATACTAATGCCTCAGTGAGCAAAGCAGTGCATACAAATACAAATTAGCACTAACAAGGCATAATAGAACGAGGATCATTATAACTAGGATTTAAATCCAACAATGATGACCAAACATTTCAATGAATGTGAACTGCTAACCCAGCAGTGGGGTCTTATCACTTGACATGCAGTTAGATTGAGCTCAGACTACAAGGGATATCTCCCTTGGGGACATAAAGTCCCCACCGTTACCTGACAGCTGAAGCCTAGTTTTAACATGAATGTAATGGTCCAAGACCTGTAATGGCCGAAGCCTAACATGATTACTTTCACTTGAATCTCTTAATAACTTGATTACATGAATAGTTCTTATCTCAATTTATACTTGTATCATGGGAAAGTAAACTTGAAACCATAAACATGAACATAGGTTCCCAATAATTTCCCTAACCTAGGGTTTTCCATCAATGAGTCTCAATCAAGAGAAATCACCTAACAATGTAAGTATTTACAAGTGATAATAATACAAATCATCCCAAACACACACAAATAGAAAGGGGCAAGGAGGATTAGGGCTCATACAAGAATTTCACACAAAAAGGGGAAGTGAAGTGGGTGAGCTCTACTCACCAATGAACAACCAAAGATGGAAAACGAAGGGGTTGAATGGGGTGGGGATGACTCAAAGCTTCCACTCTTCTCCTCTTGCCCTAGGACACCTCCTCTCTCTACTCTCTCTAAAATCTGAAATGGGGTGATAAATGATGTGGGGACCTAGGACTTTCTATTTTTAAAATAGAGTTTGCGTGTTCTCGCTCAAGCGAGGTTTTCTCGCTCGAGCGAGAGAGCACAATCACATAATGATTCGGGCTCTCGCTCAAGCGAGAACATGCTCCCTTGAGGGCAATTCACCCACTAAAATCCCCAAATCTCTCTGACTTCGTCTCGCTCAAGCGAGAGTCCTCTCGCTTGAGCGAGAGCTAGTCAGAGACCAACCCCCTAAATTTTGGTTCAATTGCGCTTGAGCGAGAGGCTCTCGCTCAAGCGACCATATCCGTAACCAAAACTGCTGATTTTTATTGATATGATCGCCCAAGCAAGGCACTCTCTCCTGAGCGAAGACCTCCCCTTGCTCAAAAGAGCCTTCTCGCTTGAGCGAGAGCACCAGAATACAAAATTCCCATTTTTGCTCTTAAATCCAATTTTCCCCAATTTCTTTTATAAAAACCTTTCTCCCTAGTTAATTTAATTTATGAAAGTGGCTAAAACTTGGGATGTTACACAATAGACCAGTTACCAGGCCGGTTCACGGTCGGACAAATCGAATTGGCCAGTCCAATTTTCAGAACAATGATTATTATATAAAGAATTGATGAACGAAGACAAAAAAGGTTAAAAGTCATCTAGAGAAAAAGTAGGGTGGGTGAGTGCCTCAATTTTCATTGTGAGGTCTCAAATTTATAATGTAAATAATTAATTTTATATTAAATTTAATATTTAAAGTAATAAAAAAGAATACATATTAATAAAATATTATTTATATTAATTAATAGTTAAAAAGAATAAATTAAATTAAATTAATTGAGTTATTCATGTTCTAGAAAATATTTGATAAGGTTTAGTTGATAAGGTGATTGTCGAAGCCAAGATCACAACGGGAAGGCGAAACAAAGGTATTGATAAATCGTTTCAATGGAGTCGCCACCAATATTTAATTTTTAGGGAAAATATCGGAAAAAACCCTTTTAAAAAATGGCCTTTGGAACCAAATTTGGATTCGATAGTCAATTATGCGTAGGGAAGGTATTAACACCCTACAACATCCGTTCTAAGACGGTTACTTCTAATTAATTGTGCAAATTTATTAACTTTTGAAAAATATTTATTTTACTCCTTTTAAAATAGAATTTTAGGCTTTTATTTACAATTTTTATTTACAAACACATTTTTAATTTTTGTTTTTTTGAAATTATGGGAAAACTTAGAAAAAGATTTATTTGGGCTTGATGGGGGTCGATTCCCGCTCCTACGTATCTCAGTTGCACTGGGAAAATCAAAGTCACGTGGTTATGAAGGATTGCTTGTTGGTTGATTGAGAATTTGTTTTTTTTTTAAGGATTGATTTTTGATTTGCAAAAAAGGATTGAAAAATATTTTGACTTGTTTTTATTTTCGAAAGAAATACTTTTTGAAAATATTTTTATTTGTTCGAAGTCAACACACGGTATGCTCAATAAACCCCCACGATCCTAATAATATTAAAGTCAACATTCACAATTCAATTATTATAATTGGTTTTTGTATTAATTTATTTTTTTATCATTTTTATTTTTATTATTTTTATTTTGAAAAAGTTTTTTTTTTTGGAAATAGATATTTTTCTTTAACCTATTTTTGCACGGGGTTCAAGTCAAACACTCGGTTTGCTCGATAAACCCTTATGATCCAGATAAAGTTAAAGACAGTATCCACAGTTCAGTTAACCCATGCGGTCGTTGCATAGGATTAAAATATTCTCAGATTTATTGTAAAATTAACAAATACAAGTAAAGTGAGATTTAAATCAAATGACTTATTTACAAAGTGGAGGAAGATTCAAGACACAAATATTTACAATTTAAAAAAGGTTAATTAAAATAGACCATATTTCAAACACAAATACACATTCAATGAATCTCAAGTAACAAATATCACCTAATCATACATCACCAGAATTACAACATTTAAAATCAAATGAAATAATGATAATAAATAATTAATTAAAAAAACAAATAAGGGATCAGAGTCTAAAACACAGAGACTCTTCACACCCCCTCATTCACCCACACAATCTTTTATTTTTTGAATATCTAAAACCCTAAAACCTAAGGCCATCTCCAATGGAGCAACTCACATGAGTTGCTACATTGAATAAAATATAATTTTTCATGTATTTCCATAATATCATATCATCTTTATAATTTTAAGCAACTCAACTAACTTTTTCCTACAACCCAGCAACTCTATTAAAGTTTCTTAAATGGACCCCACAATCTACCTCACTTTATATTAATTTATTATTCATCACAGATTTAAATATTAGCATGTCAAAATTTTAACATTGAATGAATATATACTTACTTTTAATTAAAAAATATTTGCATTTCAAAATTTAAATTTTTAAAAAATATATGAAAATTTTACATTAAATAATTAGTAAAAATACATCAAGAAAATAAAAATCCAAAATGCATTTAATTTTGATTATTTTCATGACCAAAACGTTCCCAAATATGCTCCACTAAATTTGCTTGAAGATCGATGTACTTCCTTTTGACGAATATGTGCTCTCCTTTGTAAGTAGGTTCTAAAATCAGGATGAGGACCATTAAATACTTTAGGTGTTTGGACGTCAATGTCTGGATGATCGTATGAAAAATCAATATTGTCGCCATATGTGTCTCGTTCATCTTCAACAATCATGTTATGCAATATTATGCATGTATATATCATATTCTTCAGTGTATCCATGCTCCAAGATCGTGTTGGACCACGTATAATTGCGAATCGTGATTGCAGCACTCCGAAGGCTCGTTCCACATCTTTTCTTGCTGATTCTTGATGTGGGGCGAACAATTTTCTTTTCTCTCCTTGTGGCATTGAGATGGTTTTGACGAATGTAGCCCATTCTGGGTAAATGTCATCTGCTAAATAGTGCTCCATGTTATATGTCATTCCATTCAATGTAAATTGTACCTCAGGAGCGCTCCCTTGCAAAACCAGGAAATGGATACTGTGGAAAATTCCCAACATTTGAGTTTTGTGGAGAATTTGAAGATGAATTTTCAACATTTTGTACATTTGAAGGTCGAAAATTTTGCATCCAATTGAAATACATATTGAGATTGTATTGATTGGGATCCATAAAAATAAGACAAGCAAATACAAAGATGAAAATTTGAGCAAAAAGATGGTTTAATTGAAAGACAATGAAATACAAAGATGAAAATTTGAATGAAAGGTTTGTTTGATTGTAAAAAAAAATTACACATTCTTTCCCATTTTATAGAAAAAAAATTTACCATTTTTTTCTTACCGTCAGTTCATAGCCGTTGCGACAAAATTTTTGTTTTTTAATTTACCCACTTTTTGAACCGTTTTTTAATGTCATCTGTTGCTTACTTTTTTTTAACTTTACATATGAAAATAATAAACTAATAGTTTGGTCGCACTTAATTTTTTTACATACCGTGTGTGCAGAAAGCTACAGTTTCTCGCTAAAGATACTACTCCAATGCAACAACTCACGTACAAGCAATTCTTCTTCTGATAGATTGCATGATAGCAACTCCATTGGAGTTGCCCTAAGAGAGAAAGAGGAAGAGAAGAAGAGGGGCGCAACCAAGAGGATGGGGACGCAACCAGAGGAAGAGAAGCGGCTATGTGAGGCTCATAGCCTTGGTGGCACGCACGATAGATGGTGGCTGGAGCACGTTGCGGACGGTTCGTGGTGGAGATGCGGCCAGAGCGCGCAGCTGGGCTTGATCTGAGCGTGCGCAACAATGGCTTCCACGGTGGAGGGGCTCAGATCAGGCAGTCTGAAGACGAAGGAGCGAGCTTGCTAGTGGTGGAACGGACCAGACAGAAATAGCGATGGTCATGTGCGAGACGGAAGCTGCAATGGGTGCTCTCCCGTGGACAGGAACACAAAGGATGGCACGACTTTCTGTAAGCCTACCCCTCCCCACCCATTTTCCACTCAAAAACTCATTCTTAAAAGTTATTATTTTTGTGGAAGTTCTAAGTTTGTGTGTGGATTGTGAATTGACACTAAAAAATCGCGATTGCAAATCTGTTTTTATTGTGGTATGAATTGTTTGTTAGGAATATGCACTAGAGACTTATATGTTTATGAACATCCATCACTTCTATCATGTTATTTTATAAAGGCAACTTATTCTTTTAGAATATAATTAATGTCCTTAGAATAGTAAGCTCAAATTTCATAAGAAATCAAGTAGATGACTTGATCGTGAGATCTTATGAAGAACTATTCTTAAATAGTCCCTAGTCAAGTATCATCTTAGGACAAAGATGCATTTAGACTAGTATGTGAGTTCATTGATGATCACATCTCACGGATCATGGATATGAGATATCATGTGCTCACATAGGTACACATTAAGAGTAATGGTGTACTGAACAGACCCACCTTAAGAACGTTGCATGGATTGTTACATAAGTGTCATGAACGTTTCTTAAATTGATAAGTGTTATATGAAGTCCTTCGACCTGAAATCACTACGATTCCTACATAAGGAATTATATGTTTTAATTATCATCAAACATTACCTGTAACAGGGTAATCATAAAATTAGTTTTTGGACATATAATAAATTATGTGGTGGAATGTGAGTTCCCTAGATGGGATTTGTCCCTCCTATGTAACAGGAGTTATATCTGTAGGCCTCTTGATAAAGTGAGACTGCAAAATGCATGGCCAAGCTCAGGAGGATAAACATAAGATGTTTATTTTCTGAACAGTCTACTTGGGGATCAAGAAAAACACAAATTGAACTATACAAGGTTGACACAATCCATGCCCTTGTGTTCAATTAGATATTTGGACAAATGGACAGATCATATAAATTATCATAATATAGGATTCGTCAAGGTTGTTGATAATCTCAATATTTGGATAGTGATGTATTGCTAGATACCGCTCACTATTTATGATATTAAATATATAAGTGTTTTATTTTAATATCATAACCAAATATTAAAAGCCTATTGGGTCACACGCATACAACAAGCCACTAGGAAAGATAATAATTCTAATTTGATTAGAATTATAACATAATGGGCCAGGCCCATATATGTTAGGGTTAATAGAGTGAGGGATAAAACCCTAGGCACCACTCTATAAATAGAGCATAAGATGCACTACCCTTGATATGTGAAAATAAGAGTAGTCGCTCTTACTCTCTAAATACTACTAGCAGAGTTGAGGAGGGTTTTCTAGTTCGGCTGTTGGCGTGGACACCACTAGAGACGTGGCTGCTATTGCCTCGTTCGCAATCCTCAAAAGGTATGACCTTTTGCTTTATACCCTTTTATGCCTTGATTCGTGTTTTCGCATAACGATCATAACAAGGGAGGGAATCCATTTATTTCCGCTGCACCCTGACCACATGCTTGATTCCCTTTCAATTGGTATCAGAGCGTTGGTTTGCGATAAACACGTTTTACGCTTTTAATCGTTTGAATATAGTGATATTCTGGTTTTACTATTTGAAAAACGCAGAAACGCAGTTGTTCGCTGTTATCTGCGCTTCATATGCGCTGGGCGCAGATGAAACACAACTTACAGAATTTGATTCTGGAACCTACACTTCACCCACGTTAGGCGCAGGTGAAGCGCAGGTGCACATTTAGTTTGTTTTGATTCCATTCTTGATTGTTTTTGTGCATGATGTGTATATATATATTTGTTCTAGTGTTGGAGGGTCCCATGGAACATGAAAAGTTCATATCTTGGGCGTCAAAGGATTCAATTGTTGAATCCTCTTCTCGACTCAAATGTTAGCTGTGATAAACATGTCACTTATCAATTTGCTGACAAGAGCGTATTCGAATGATACGAGGGACTTACCTGTTTACAGGTTCGTGAAGTATTCGTTTGATGCGAGACACTTATTGATGATTGGTTAAGTGTTTATCAAATCCAAATTTTGTTTCGGGGCGCTACGCAGTGTGTTATTTCGTATGCGTGTAATCAAACCTCGCTTAATATTTACATCTAATTATATCACTCATTTTACAATCAATGGATGTTGAATTTGCATGATGATTGGTTATGGCCTTAGATTGTTTTATTTATATACAACCTACGTGTCGTGCCTTACCTCCTATATTCTATTTGTAATTCTTTTCTCATCAATATCCCCTCGTATGTTAAACGAGGTTTCTTCTTGTTATGTAATATATCCGAGAAGACATGGAGTCAATGCAGCATGTGGAGACATGTGGATGGAGACTTCAAGATTATATGTGATGTAATTTTGTATTGGTGTTTTAGGAGGACATAACCATATCATGTATTTGTATGAGATGCATGTTTGTATGTTTTGTTAAATGGTTTAACAAGAAATAAAATTAAAGTGATTAAATCCCTCAATGTTTGTTTTGCCTTCCAATGAATGACACACGTCAAGACAAGAATCGATTAAATGTGGGTCTGCTAAAGCAGGGTTTATCTATTCTAGTGAGGCGCGAAAGGATAAAAGTGATATCCAATTGTCAACCATTGGGTTTTGATTTGGTATATTCAATAAGATTGAAAAACCTAGAGGCACTAATATTAAGTCATGATTTGCCTTCCAATGTATGGCACTCGTCAAGGCTAGAATCGGTTAAAGTGTGGGTCTGCTAAAGCAGAGTACCTTTATCTATTTTAGTGAGGCGCGATGGGATAAAAAGTAATATCCAATCATCAAACATTGGGTTTTGACTTAACTAGGTATATTCAATAGGATTGAAAAACCTAGAGGCACTAAGTTAGGCATTAATTCATAAGATGAATTAGAATAAGTGTTATTCACCTGACTATCCAAGAGTTGTATGAGATGCAATTGGAAGTGTGTTCCTACCTAAATAACCTTTTCTTAAGCGGTCAGCTGACTTAAAATTAGGTGAAATATGGATCTTGGCCCACTAGAAAATCTAGTGATGGGATTTTCTGATTCTTTATATTGAGGGAACTTATTTTGAATCAAAATAGTGGGAGACATATTTATTTAAAGACCTTATTAAATATGTCTATTATATGATACTTACGTGCATAATTACCTTCGTAACGAACACAACAATTAACTTTTATTGTGATCTGTCCTTGAGAAGGACAAACTGTGTGGAATTAATTTTCTAGACTGGTATAAGACCTAAGGATTGTCCTTAGGAAAGCCTGTATGTCCTGGAAGAGCCTGTTTCTGAAACACCCGCTGCAAATGCTTCGAAAGCTAACAAGGATGCTTTTAAAAAGCATCTGGATGATGCTCTCGATGTAGGTTGCCTTATGCTTGCTACCATGAATGCTGAAAACAACATGAGAACATGGAGGCGTACAATATGATTGTACATTTAAAGAGACCTTATCAAGGTCAAACTAGGCATGAACAATTTGAAGTCTCAAAGGCACTTTATCAATGTAGACTGGCAAAGGGAAGCCCTATAGGTGCTCATGTACTCAAGATTATAGCGTACATTGAAAACCTAGAAAGGCTTGGATTCCCATTAGACCAAGAGTTGGCCACTGTTCTCGTCCTGCAATCGTTGTCGGACAACTATAGTCAATTCGTTATGAACTACAACATGAATGAATTTGACAAACCACTGCCAGAATTGCTAAGCATGTTAAGAACAGCTGAGCAAAACATTAATAAAGTTAAAGGAAAAGGCCATATTGATGGTCCAACCTGGAAAGGGCAAGTGCAAGAAGAAATTCTTGAAACCTATGGGCAGGATAGCTAAGGAAGGAAAATGTTTCCACAGTGGCAAATTAGGACATTGAAAGAGAAACTGAACAAAGTACCTTGAGGAGATCAAGAAGAAGGGAAATGAGACTTCCGCTTCAAGTATCTATGTTATAGAAGTCAATTACCTACTTCTGCATCTTGGGTATTGGATACCAGATGTGGATCTCACATTTGTGTGAATGTGTAGGATCTAAAAGGAATAGGTCATTGGCTAAAGGAGAAGTTGACCTACGTGTGGGAAATGGAGTAAGAGTTGTTGCCTTAGTCGTAGGAACATATTATTTAACTTTGCCAACTGGACTTGTTATTGGACTAAATAATTGTTATTTTGTGCCTGCCATTAGTGGGAATATTATTTCCGTTTCTTGTTTAGAAAAGAGTGGTTTTTCATTCATAATAAAGAACAATAGTTGTTCAATTTATTTGAGTGATATATTTTATGGTTGTGCAAAGTTGAACAATATGAAGTGTCTGTCTATAACATAAGTGCTAAGAGGGTCAAAGCAAATGATTTGAACCCAACTTATCTTTGGCATTGTCGCTTGGGTCACATAAATGAGAAACGCATATCCAAACTCCACCAAGATGGTTATTTGGACTCATTTGATTTTGAATCAATTGAGACATGTAAATCTTGTTTATTGGGGAAGATGACCAAAACCCCATTCACCAGAAAAAGGTGAAAGGGTCGGTGATCTTCTTGGTCTCATACATAGTGATGTATGTGGGCCCATGGGCACGATGGCTAGAGGAGGTTTTCAATACTTCATCACTTTTACTGATGATTTCAGTAGATACGGATTTGTGTATCTAATGAAACACATATCTGAGTCCTTTGAAGAGTTCAAGGAATTTAAGAATGAAGTATAAAACCAACTTGGTAAGACTATTAAAACACTTCGATGAGATCGAGGTAGAGAATATTTGAGCCAACAATTTGATGACTATCTAAGAGAGTGTGGGATAGCATCTCAACTCACTCCTCCTGGAACACCTTAATGGAATGGAGTTTCAGAAAGGAGAAATCGAACTCTATTAGATATGGTTCGATCTATGATGAGTCACACTGATCTCCTCGACTCCCTTTTGGGGTCATGCTTTGTTAACAGCAGCCTTCACACTAAACTGTGTTCCATCTAAGGTTGTCATAAAGACACCATATGAGATATGGACTGGGAAACGACCTAGTATGTCTTTTATGAAGATTTGTGGTTGTGAAGCTTATGTGAAACTCCAAGTTTCAGATAAAATAGGACCCAAATCAGATAATTGCTTATTTTGTGGGACACCTAAAAGAAACTAAGGGTTACTACTTCTATAATCCTAGCGAAGGCAAAATGTTTGTCGCTAGGACTGCTGTATTCTTAGGGAAGGAATCTGTCTCTAAGAAAATGAGTGGGAGGAAAGTAGAACTTGAAGAAATTCAAGTACCACAAAGTAGTAATGAGCCAATAATGGAACAAGAGCAGATACCACAAAGTGTTGTGGAGCCACCTGCTCAAGTAGCGCAAAACTTGCGTAGGTCAGATAGGGTACGTCACCAACCTGAGAGATATGGGTTCCATGTGTCTCAGGAAGGCGATGTATTGCTAATGGATCAAGATGACCCAGTGACTTACCAAGAAACTCTTTTGAGTCCAGAATTTAAGAAATGGCTTGATGCCATGAGATCTGAAATGGATTCCATGTACACTAACAAGGTATGGACCTTGATTGAGCCACCCAAAGGGATAAAACCCATAGGGTGCAAGTGGGTTTTTGAAAGGAAACTGACATGGATGGTAATGTAAGTACCTTTAAATCATAGTTAGTGGCTAAGGGTTTCACGCAAATTCATGGTGTAGACTATGATGAAACCTTTTCCCCAATTGCCATGCTCAAATCTGTTCGGATCTTGCTTGCTATTTGCAACTTACCATGATTATGAAATCTGGTAAGTGGATGTCAAGACAACCTTCCTAAATGGAAGCCTTCTTGAAGATGTGTATGTGATACAACCTAAAGGTATGTAAGTTGCAACGATCCATTTATGGATTAAAGCAAGCTTGTAGAAGCTGGAATCTTCATTTTGATGAAGCTGTTAAAGCAGTTTGGTTTCATTAAAAGTGAAGATGAACCTTGTGACTACAAAATGGTTAGTGATAACATAGTGATTTTTCTGGTTTTGTATGTAGATGACATACTCCTCATAGGAAATGACATTCCTACCCTTCAATTTGTAAAGCCTTGGTTAGGAAATTGTTTTTCTATGAAAGATTTGGGTGAAGCAACCTATGTGTTAGGTGTTAGGATCTATAGAGATAGATCTCAAAGATTACTTGGCCTAAGTCAAAGTACATACATAGATAAGGTGTTAAAACGGTTTCACATGCAGGATTTTAAGAAGGGAATTTTGCCTATGTCACATGGTATAAGCCTATCTAAGGCTCAATCTCCTTTCAGTAAAAAAGAGAGAGGTCGCATGAGTAAGATTCCTTATGCATCTTCTATAGGGTCTATCATGTTTTCCATGTCATGTACTCGACCAGAAATATCATATGCTTTAAGCATGACTAGCAGATACCAGTCTGATCTTGGTGAAGGTCACTAGACAACAATCAAGAACATCCTTAAGTACTTGAGAAGAACTAAGGATTCATTCTTGATATATGGAGGTGAGGAAGAGCTACTTGTAAAGGGTTACACTGATGCTAGCTTCTAAATCAACAAAGATGATTCAAGATCGCAATCAGGTTATGTGTTTTGTTTGAATGGTGGCGCTGTGAGCTAGAAAAGTCCGAAGCAAGAAACAGTCGCTATTACAAACCCATTAAACCCCTTGTGCAGCAGAAGCATGAATGGCACACTAGATCATTAGGCATAAGAGTTATGTTTGAATGTCTCTTGTGCAAGTGGGAGATTGTTAGGAATATGCACTAGAGACTTATATGTTTATGAACATCCATCACTTGTATCATGTTATTTTATAAAGGCAACTTATTCTTTTAGAATATAATTAATGTGCTGATCAAGAGCAGAAGACTAAGAATCTGATTGCTCAACAAGAACAGATTCTTCAAGAACAGCAGTTTATCAGATCTGGTCAGCAAGACTTGAAAACCTCAGTGGAAGCCGCAATAAACAAGGCCAAGGACGACTTGATTTCCTTTCTCACTGAGGCCTTGCTGAACAAGAAAGATTAAACTGTTAATTTTAGCCATTGTCTTTTGCTTATTTTCATGTTTATGACAAGTGTCTGGTTGTTTGTTTCTTTATCTGAACATTCCCCTAAATACAATGATATATGTTTCTTTATCTCATATTTTTGTGAGTTCATTGTTAATACTATGATATATGTTTTATCTGAATTTATTGCTCTGTTACTGTTTTGCTCTGATATTCCCTTTTGATTGACGACAAAAGGGGGAGTATTAAAATCTAACAAAATCTGAATCTGAAGTGATTACAGGACTCAGGGGGAGTACTAATGTTTTTCTGAGAAATCTGAACAAATGAGTGAAATATACCTTAAACAGATCCTGTTAAAGGATACTTCTATCTCAGGGGGAGCCTTCTTATTCTTAAAAACTGATTACAGATTTGTATATTTTAACCAAATTTGTCATCATTAAAAAGGGGGAGAATGTTGAGTCTCAAAAATATCATAAGGTTGTTTATGATGTTTTAAGACAATTAGATTCCCAAAGTTTTAACGGTTGACAAATTTGACTTAAATTACTTATCATAAATACACACATGCTTTAATGTTTTATCTATGATATCAGCAAGAGTCACTATGAGCCTACATAAAAAGACTAAGTGTTGAAGATGTCTGAAGAAGCAGAACTCGTCTGAAGAGTTGAAGCTGTCTGAAGTAGTTCAACCTGTCTGAAGTATCAGTGCTGTCTGAAGTCTCACTTATGACGTGGCACCCTCTGCTGAAGTTTGTGAAGAATTTTCTGAACCTCTGCTGCACGTACCTTTTCAAACACGTTTATAGCAAGGAACACAGAGAGCTTTCCTGGTGATTTTGAATTTCATACACCACTGAGGAAATCTCTGCAACGCAGCCTCTGCAGCAACTTTTGTAGCAGCCTTATGGCAAGAGAAACCTTGTACCGTGTCAGAAACATCAGAGCTCTCAGAAGCATGTCTCACAACGGATTAAATAGCATTTAATGTTATCTCTAAACGGTGGTATTTCAACGGATTAAAATTTGGGTATAAATACCCCTCCATGAAAACCAGTATAAAACTACAACAAGAAAAGAAAAAGAGAGAGAAGCGAAAAGGAAAAATTAAGTATACAAGAAAGCCCAGTGAAACATCACGCAACAAGTTTTTACTCTGTAACAACTCTCTGATAAAAAATTCGCTGTACACAGTTGTATATCCTGAGCAACCCTCAGATTTTATTGTACATTGTATTGGTTTGAGCTTCAAACTTGTATAGTTTAAAAGCTTAAACCCATTTCTTTGTAAACCTTGTTTAGAGCCTGGAGAGGCTTGGTTGATAAAAGAATACTTGGTTATAGAGCCTGGAGAGGCTTGGTTGATAAAAGAATACTTGGTTATAGAGCCTGGAGAGGCTTGGTTGATAAAAGAATACTTGGTTATAGAGCCTGGAGAGGCTTGGTTGATAAAAGAATACTTGGGTGTAGAGCCTGAAGAGGCTTGACTGTAAAAGAATACTTGTAATCTTGAAAGATTAAAAGAAAATCCAAGTGCTAGTTGGCATTGGGACTGGACGTAGCTCACAGTGGTAGTGAGTGAACCAGGATAAATTCCTTGGCTAAGTTTTCTTACCCTTATCTCTTGTCAATTCTTTTTATACTAATCAAGGGGTTAGAGTAATTAATCTGATATGTTATAAAGGCACAAAACATTGTTTTAAATCAGTATTTTTAGACCGTCTGAAAACTTCAGACAGTCCTTTAAGAGCCTGTCTGAAATCGTGTTTTTAACACCTGTTTGCAAAAAGCTTTCTAAAATATTCAGAAACACTATTCAACCCCCCCTTCTAGTGTTTCCTTGTGTTCCTACAGTTGGTACCAGAGCTCTACTCAGGGTTGAAGCACCTAACAAGTGTCTGAGGACTGAAAGATCCAAATGGAAGCTTCTAACAGCAACAGGCAATACATCACAGAAGGAGCCTCTATCACAAGACCCCCAGCATTCAATGGAGTGGATTACCACTACTGGAGAGATCGTATGAAGTTTTTCATTGAGAGCAACAACATTGATGTTTGGGAGGTGGTCACTGATGGAGATTATGTGCCTATGCAAAATGGGTTGCCTATACCTAAGACTGAATGGACCCTGGAGCAGAAGACTAGAGCCCAGATGAACGCTTAAGCCAAACTCTATCTGATATGTTCCTTGAATAAATCAGAATATGAGAAGGTCCATGGATGCACTTCTGCCAAGGAGATTTGGGATACTCTTGCAGCAACCCATGAAGGGACTGAAACTGTCAAGCAATCCAAAATCAGCATGCTTATACATCAGTATGAGATGTTTAAGATGGAAGAAACTGAAACTATTGACCAAATGTTTGGGAGGTTTCAGACCATAACCAATGGACTCAGGTCCTTAGGAAGAACCTATGAATCTGGAGACAACAACAGAAAGATTCTAAGAAGTCTACCTAAGTCCTGGAGACCCAAAGTCACTGCCATTCAAGAGGCAAGAGATTTGAACTCTCTGAGAATGGAAGAACTGTTGGGATCTCTCAAAGTCCATGAACTTGAGCTTGGAGAAGATGACAACAAGAAGAAGTCTCTGGCTCTAAACTCCAAGGTCAAACAGTCTAGGCATGGCAGCATGAAGGCTATGCAAGCTGAGGACACTTCAGAAGCAGATGAAGATTCTGAAGACAGCTCAGAAGATGAAAATGATCTTGTTCTTTTAAGCAGAAAGATCAAGAGAATGTTGCAGAACAGAGGAAAGTTCAGCAAGAACCAACCGTCATCATCCAAATCAGGTAAGACAGGTAAAGAGTCTAACCCTGATAAAATTTCTTGCTTTGAATGTAAGCAACCAGGACATATGAAGGCTGATTGTCCAAGACTGAAGAAAAACAACTTCAAGAAGAAGTTTTTCAAAAAGAAGAAAAGTCTCATGGCAACATGGGAAGACCTTGATGAATCAACCTCAGAAGAAGAAGAAGACACTTCAGAAGAGGCAAATCTGTGTCTCATGGCTAGTCTACCATCCTCAGACAGCTCTGAAGCTGAGGTATTTCCTCTTACTCTACAAGAAATGTATGATGATCTGGTGGAAAGTTCTCAAGAACTTTTCCAAGAGTATAAGAATCTATCCAAAGCCCACACAGAAATGTGTAACAAATATGAGGCACTTGAGATAGAACATATTATGCTCAAAGAAAAAGTTCTTGAGACTAAAAACTGCAGTTCACAAGCTGTGTCTGAAGAAAATGAGAAACTTCAGAAGCAGGTTGTGGAACTAACAAAAGATCTGGCCAAATTTGTCAAAGGAACTAAAAATCTGAATGTAATGCTTGGAAATCAAAGGCATTCCCTTGACAAAACTGGACTAGGCTTTTGTGATCATAACTTGTTTGAACCTCATACTGTCTTAAATTTTTCTAAAAAGAAGGTTACTGGGTGTTCTCACTGTGGTAAGCCTGGACAAAATGAGGCTCAGTGCAAACACAAGAAAAAGACAAGGCCCAAAGCTAACAAGAAAGGACCCAAAAGAATATGGGTACCTAAAAACTTAATTATTCCTGTTGCAGATGTGTTTAACAGGACAAAGGAGACCCCACAAATGGTACCTGGACAGTGGGTGCTCACGACACAGGACAGGAGAAAGGTTTTTGTTCCAAAACCTTAGACCTAGAGCTGGTGGAATGATCACCTTTGGTGGAAATCAGCAAGGGAAGATCATTGGAATAGGGACTGTAGGTATATCTCCTTCATCCCTTATTAAAAATGTACTTCTAGTGGAGGGACTACAACATAACTTACTGAGCATAAGTCAATTATGTGACAGTGGTTATGTGGTATCCTTTACTAAGGAAGGATACATAGTCAAAGACTCCTCTAAGCAAATCCTCTTTACTGCTAAGAGACACAGCAATGTGTACAAAATTGATCTAGAGGATCTAGCAAGTCAAAATGTAAAGTGTTTCATTTCTGTTGAAGATGAAAAACAGATTTGGCATCAAAGACTTGGGCATGTCAGCTTGAGATTAATCTCAAGATTAGCAAAACACAATCTTGTTAAAGGATTGCCCAAGCTTTCATACAAATCTGAAATTTTATGTGAAAGCTGTCTGAAAGGGAAACAAACAAGACACTCTTTTAAGAGTAAAGATGTTGTTTCAACTAGCAGACCACTAGAACTTTTACACATTGACTTGTTTGGTCCTATTAGAACAGAAAGTCTTAGTGGTAAGAAATATGGCTTGGTCATTGTTGATGACTATTCTAGATTTACTTGGGTGTTATTCCTAAGAAGCAAGGATGAGACTTTTAGGAATTTCACAGTATTCTGCAAGAAGGTACAGAATGAGAAAGGATTATGTATTTCTGTTATCAGAAGTGATCATGGTGGAGAGTTTGAGAATGCAAACTTTCAAATGTTCTGTGATGAGAATGGGATCTCACACAATTTCTCTGTGGCTAGAACACCTCAACAGAATGGGGTTGTTGAGAGAAAGAACAGAAGTTTGCAAGAGATGGCAAAGACCATGCTCAACTCATGCAGCTTACCAAGAACCTTCTGGGCAGAAGCTGTTAGCACAACATGTTACCTTCAAAACAGAATATTGATAAGACCAATTCTGAAAAAGACTACCTATGAACTGTGGAAAGGAAGAAAACCCAACATATCATATTTCCACACCTTTGGATGTAAATGTTTTATACTCAACACCAAGGATGATCTTGGAAAATTTGATGCAAAGTCTGATAAAGGATTTTTCATTGGATATTCTGAAACATCAAAAGCCTATAGAGTGTATAACTCTAGAACTTTAACTGTTGAAGAAACTATTCATGTTAAATTCAATGATAACAAAGAGACTGATAGGGAACTATCAGATCTAGAGGATGACTTTGCAGGAATGGAGCTGAATGACCACAGCAGCTCAAAGGATGAGCAGCTGTCTAAAGTACCTACTGTTACTAAACCTCTTCAGACAAATGTTGAGTCTCAAACAGAACAAACAGATGTGATACCTCCTCAGAAACCTGATTGGAAATACAAATCACATCATCCTAAAGAGCAAATCATTGGCAGCACTTCAGAAGGAGTTAAGACAAGATCAAAATTCAAGATTCTGAATTCTCTTGCTCTCCTATCTGAAATAGAGCCAAAGAACATTGATGAAGCTCTGCATGATGAAGGGTGGATCCTAGCCATGCAAGAAGAGCTGAATCAGTTTTCTAGGAGTGATGTCTGGACCCTTGTTCCTAAACCCCATGGGAAAACTATTATTGGAACCAAATGGGTGTTCAGAAACAAGCTGTCTGAAGAAGGCAAGGTAGTCAAAAACAAGGCAAGATTAGTTGCTCAAGGATACAACCAGCAAGAAGGTATTGATTTCACTGAAACCTTTGCCCCAGTGGCCAGGTTAGAAGCAATTAGAATTCTTTTATCTTATGTTGTAAATAATGGCATCAAGCTATATCAAATGGATGTTAAAAGTGCCTTCCTCAATGGTCTCATTGAAGAAGAAGTCTTTGTTAGACAACCCCCTAGTTTTGAAGATATTGCTTTTCCTGAACATGTTTTCAAACTCAAAAAGGCTCTCTATGGTCTGAAACAAGCCCCAAGAGCTTGGTATGACAGATTGAGCAGTTTTCTAATCTTAAATGGTTTTGAAAGAGGAAAAGTGGACACAACTCTTCTTAGAAAACAGTCTAACAAAGATCTTATACTTGTTCAGATATATGTTGATGACATTATCTTTGGTTCAACTAACTCTTCATTATGCAAGGAGTTTTCAGAGTTAATGCAATCAGAATTTGAAATGAGTTTAATGGGTGAACTAAAATTTTTCTTAGGACTTCAGATTAAGCAAGATTCTGACTGTATATGGATCCATCAAGAAAAATATACAAAGGAAATGCTTAAGAAGTTTAACTTACATGATTGCAAACCCATGTCAACTCCAATGCATCCCTCTGCATCTTTAAATAAAGATGAGAAGGAAGAACCAGTGAATCAAACTTTGTATAGAGGAATGATTGGATCATTACTATATCTAACAGCAAGCAGACCTGACATAATGTTCAGTGTATGTCTGTGTGCTAGATTTCAATCTGATCCAAGGAGCACTCACTACAAAGCTGTAAAAAGAATTTTCAGATATCTTAAAGGTACTACTAATCTTGGTCTGTGCTATAAGAAAAGTAAGGATTGCAGGTTAATAGGTTACTGTGATGCTGATTTTGCTGGAGACAGAATTGAAAGAAAAAGCACTAGTGGTGGATGTCATTTCTTTGGAGAAAATATGATTAGCTGGTCAAGCAAAAGGCAAAGCACAATTGCCTTATCAACAGCTGAAGCAGAATACATCTCAGCAGCCAATTGTTGCTCACAACTGTTATGGGTGAAGTATCAGTTAGAAGATTTTAACATTGCTATATTTGCTATACCTGTTTTGTGTGATAATACAAGTGCTATTAATTTGTCTAAAAATCCCATTCAACATTCTAGGGCTAAACATATAGAAATAAAACATCATTTCATTAGAGACTATGTTCAGAAAGGTATTTTTGATATTCAGTTTATTGATACAGAGCATCAATGGGCTGATATATTCACAAAACCTCTGACTGAAGATAGATTTAAGTTCATTAGAAATAATCTGAACATACATGCATTTTGAATGTGTGTGATCTGATCTGTCAAAAATGATGTATCTGAAATTTCAGCTTGTCTGAAACAAGTAACTTGTCTGAAATTTTGGGTTGTCTGAAACTCATATGGGTTTCTGAAATCTGTCACTTGTCTGAAGTAAACAAATGACGTGGCTTTATGAGACGGTTTAATTCCATTTATTTTGTCTCTTCCACTTCGCACGTTTTCCTATATCTGCGCACCCAGTACATGCCATCATTGCTTTATGGATCTATAAATACGGAAGCTAGTGGGTCACATAATTTCACCGTTCACTATTCAGTAGTCATCTCTTGAGATCCTTCTTCTACAAGCAATTCTTTTTCTCTCTCAAGTTCTTCAGAAAACTCTCCAATGGCCCCTAAGAAATCTGCTGGAAGCAACATCGTGAAGACTAAGGGTGTAGTTCTGGAGGATCTTCAATCTCTGGGAATGGACTTGTTTGCTGAGTTCGATGCAGCTGGGTGGACTCCGTATTTCAATCACAACTTGACACAGTGGCATGAGCAAAGTGTGCTGGATTTCTGGGCTACTGCCAGAGGAATACCCAATCCTCAGGGTATCTACACTAGCATCAAGGCCACAGTACGTGGTGTTCCTGTCTTCGTTGATGAAGATATCCTTGCTCACATCTGTGAGGTCAGAACTGAAGGAGCTGTATTCACTCCTGGCTGGGAAACAAGAAATGGAGGATAGAAGCAGTTCACAGAGTTTCTGTATGGCACCTCTGAATCAGTAAGGTTGGATGCAAAGCATATGTCAGACAAGGCTAGGGTTTTGCATGCCATCTTAGGGTGCTCTATAATCCCTAAGAATGGAAGCAGAAACCATGTTTCTGAGTTGGAAAGATTTTGTCTGATTCACCTACTGCAGAAGAAGAAGGTGAACCTCCCCAACATCATAATGTACCACATGCAGAAGCGTCTCAGAGACTCTGCTGGGAGCTTCCCTCACAATACCATCATCACCAAAATCTTGCTGCATTTCAAAGTTCCCATTGAGAGGCTTTTTGATCGCCTTTCACAACCTGTGTTTGGTGAATCAAACCTCAAGAGCATGGGAGTGAAGCTGACTCCAAGACCTCCCTCTCCGTCCATGAAGGAGAGCCTTCTTCTTGAGAAAGCTGCAAGAAGGAAGACAACAATGGAGGTTCTTGAGAATGAACTCAGAGGAGACATAAGGAGGCATGAGTTCAAGCCATCAAAACCCTCTCCTCAAGCAAAATTGAAGAAGCTACCTGTAAGGAGTGCTGCTAAGGTAGCATCTGCATCTGTGCATAGTCAGGTGTCTGAACCTGTTCAGAAGGCATCACAAAGGCCATCTGAAATTGTGGGTCAGTTGTCTGAACCTGTACAGAATCCACAGCCTACTTCTGACATGGAAGGACAGGCTCAAGAGGCAGATGAAACTGATGTAGTTGTAGCTGAGCCATTGGCTGCATGCCCATCTGATCCTGAACTCATTCAGGTGGCAGCATTGGCTACTGCTTTGGAGCAGGAGGAGCTGGAGAAGATAGCAGAACAAGAGAAGACTGATAGAGCTATTGCTATTGCTTCACAATTGGCCTATGCTGAAGATGATAGGCAAACAACCATAGCTGAGGGAGCAAAGACAAGGAAGAGGTCAAGTGCACCTCAGAGAAGGAGAACCAAAAGCAAGCTACTTCAGACTGCACCTGAACCTAGGGTGACTAGAAGTATTGCCTCTCAGCTGATAGCAGAAGATGAAGCTGAGAAGTATCAAAATTTTGTTAAAGCTCAACAATATTTTAAAAGGAAAAGGGAAGAAAAACAAGCACAAAGGGAGAAGGAAGAAGCAAAGGCAAAAGAATCTGAGGTAACCAAGCCTCCCTACAAGAGAATTAAGGTGAGATTTGATAATGTAACTCCTTCACCACCCTCCTCACCAGAAAAACAAACACCTCATCAACCCTCACAACCTTCATCACAACCTTCACCAAAACCCCTATCACCTGCAAACCAACCATCTTCACCTCTATCACAACCATCTTCACCTCTATCACAACCATCACCACCTCCACAAACAGAAAACCAACCCTCTGAACCTTCCAAACCCTCTGAACCTACCTCACCACAACCTTCAGAGAATCAACTCTCTGAGCCTACATTACCTTCCCCACAAACCCATGACCTTGCTCTGATACCACTCTTACCTTCATCACCTCCACCTCCTACACCTTCTCTGGAAGAAGAGCTCTCTGTTGAAAAAGAGCAAGTGCTTGCTGATCCCTGCTCACTGCCCAAGTTTAGTACCCTGTCTGAAGAGCTACAGTATTTCAGATCAGCACCTGCTGTATCCTTGCATCCTGGCTTAATCAGGAAAACCGCTGCTGAAGTAAGGAATCAATACAGTGCTCCTTCAGGTGGATTAGACAAGATCAGGAAGGGTGTCCCTCCTGCACATATTTGGGCTCCCATCAATCCATTCTCAAATGATTCCCTGAGGCTGACTAATGATGAATGGAGCTTTGTGAGGCAGCTGAACACTGAATCTGAGCTGTTTCAGAGGGATCCGCACAAGGGAGTTGGGATGAGAGGCTACAGGCCACCTAGAACTTGTTCAATCAGGCCAACCACTAAAATCTTGGTGAAACCTGATAGAATAGTTCCTAGGTATCCCTTACAGGAAGAGACATTCAAAGGAGCTAAAATCTATTCAAAGAAAAACTCACCTCTGTCTGAAGTGATGAGTCCATCAGAGTGGGAATCTTTACCAGAATTCATCACAAATCAAGGAGGAGGCCTGGATCATCTACTTCAAGATTGGATGTGGTCCTCTTACTGGAAGATCAGAGAAGATGCTGGATCTTCTTCTGGATCAACTGGTCCTGATGCTGATTCTGGTGTTGGACTTGGAAAGTCAACCACTGTCAAATATCACTATATGAGAGATCACTTTCCCCCACCTGCTGACTCTTTCAATGAAGATTGGGTTCTGCTGAATCCTATTGGCACCTTCTTTTGCCCTGTGTTCAGCCCATCTGACTACAGATTGCAGCCAGGATTTGGAGTGCTTAGATTTGTTTGCCCCTACATCCAGCTCATCTTCTATGAATCTAAGCAAGACTTGGCTGAGGAAAATCTGAAGCTGAAGTCCAAAGTGCAGAAACTTGAAAAGAAGTGTGCTGATCAAGAGCAGAAGACTAAGCATCTGATTGCTCAACAAGAACAGATTCTTCAAGAACAGCAGCTTATCAGATCTGGTCAGCAAGACTTGAAAACCTCAGTGGAAGCCGCAATAAACGAGGCCAAGGACGACTTGATTTCCTTTCTCACTGAGGCCTTGCTGAACAAGAAAGATTAAACTGTTAATTTTAGCCATTGTCTTTTGCTTATTTTCATGTTTATGACAAGTGTCTGGTTGTCATATATCTACTTTTATCTTATTTTCCTTATGTTATAAATGTAAGTGGTTCTGATGTTCTGGTTTAATTTAATTATTGAAAGATTTACAGGACTATTACCGAGGGCGAAGCCCAACAAGGGAAAGAGATATGGATAAAAGACGTGATAATCATAGATACAGGTACTATTCTCTCCTTGCAAGTGTTTTGTAACTTTTTATGATTGAGATACATGGGAATCTTGTAATTAGAAAAGCTTTTCTGGTACTTCTTTTCATTTGCTTTCTAGTTTTTTATCAACTTCTTTGCTAGTGTAGGAGAATGATAAGCTGCACAATGGACGGCGATGCGCAATGATGCAGCTGGACGATGGAGGTTGATATATGGTGCGACAGGGGTGAGGTTGGCTGGGGGCGCGAAGAAGTTG
Organism: Sesbania bispinosa; assembly: GCA_026901365.1. Taxonomy (NCBI): domain Eukaryota; kingdom Viridiplantae; phylum Streptophyta; class Magnoliopsida; order Fabales; family Fabaceae; genus Sesbania; species Sesbania bispinosa. The sequence continues at coordinate 487,231 of QLOH01000018.1, forward strand.
CTCGAGGGCGCAAAGAAGTTCCTTTCTCTATTTTACTTACTGTTCTACTGCTTTCATTTTCCTTAGAACAAAAGAAGGGACTATTGCTATTTGATTGAGTAAATGTTAGCTCTAAAAGAATGGAATATGGAGATTGAGAATGAGGGATACAGTGATTAGGTTCTGTTTTATTTATGTATTCTTTCCCTAATTTTCTTGTTTGATTCAATCCTTGGCTTGCTTTACAGACAGTTAAAATGTGAACTGAAATGTGTAAATTTTCACAATGAACTCAAAGAAAGGTACATACAAATCAAATACACATTCAGGTTTAAACAATTGACATGTTCACACTAGCATCAAGAAAATGGGCTGCATGGCTGACTGTGCTATGTGCCTTCTGGCTTTGTGCAATTTCCCTTTTTTCCACTTCTCTTTGATCATTCAACTATTTTTAACCATTTTTCTGCTTCTTTCTCATGTCTCCTGCTCCTTGTGACTTTATCTCTACTTCGAGACCCCTATGTTTTTGTATCCTCTCCGGTTCTCTAAATTTCTTCCTCTATTTTAGAACTCAAATTTTAACTCTCTCTGTTTTTCCTCTTTGTAACCGTGTATCTGTCAATGTAACTGTGTCTCTGTTTTCTCCCTCTCTTTATAATCTGCTCCAAGGTTTAACTTCCACACCCTCTAAATCTGAAAACCACCTCCTTTTTTTTTCTCCATGATCCTAACAACTATTCTTTCCCTCCTATCCATACTCAGACGATTATGTCTCTAAAAGAGCAAACGACTTTGTTGTATGTGTTTCTAAATTCTAAGAGTTATTACCTTTGTTAAGTTATTATGATTTTATGTAAGTGCTATTTTAGGTTGATTTGATTATGCTTTATATTTATCATTTTGTATGACTTATATTGAGTATTTTGTTTAGGTATGTTATGACATATAAGACTTGTATTAGGTATTTTGATTTGGTACATTATGACTTGTGAGACTTATGCTACAAGAATTTTGGTTTGTAAGACTTGAGTTGTTTTGTAAGATTTAATGATTAGACTTATTGAATGAGTATTTTGATTTATTATAGGTGATTGCCACCTCAATGTGAGCCTTACGGCCCGTAGTGTGGACTGCTTCGCCTTGACAAGAAGCCCAATTGGCCTTATTATGAACATACTTCCCCTTGAACTCATCAGAGGCCTAATAGGCCAAAAGACCTGCTCATGCCTCCTCACCTATCCAGGTCGGCCTAGTTCCATTCGTCCGGGCCTTGGTGAGCATATCACGAAGGCGTCCGACAATCCTCTACCCATACACCTTAATCTGGGCGTCACCAGACGACGCCCAAGTAACTTTGCTATGCAAAAGAAAATAATTATTACGGTAAGTATTTGAAAATGTTATAACATTAATACAATTATGTAAAGGTATTTTACCGTAAACACCTCCCACCACTTGTCCTTCACCTCCTTCAGGGTGACCTCCCTTAAATAGAGAGGACCCTGGAATTGCGATTGGATTGCATGACCAATGCCTGCGATGAGGGGGATTGTTTGGCACCCAACATACTTATAAATATATCACATTAAATATATCAAATAACATATACCTATATCACATCAAATATATCCTATTATTTAACTATATAAATTATTTAACTATATAAACCATGTAAAAAAATTATCTTAAACCCTACCACCTAATTTCACTACATAATAATTATTAATAAAACTAAATTATATAATTAAAATTATTATTAATATTTATAATTAAATAAATTATAATTTACTATTAATAACATAAATTAATAATGTATAAATATAGAATTAATAATATATAAATTATAATTATTACCTATGTGACGCAACCGCGCCATTTTTAAATTTTTAATAAATAACAAAGCGACGACTAATAAATAACAAAGAATATGAGACATCAAACGGGGGTTGGTTCAAGTGGTACATGTTCGATTCCCCCTTAAGCAAGGTCTAGGGTTCGAGTCTTGTGGATGGAAAAAAATCTCACATCTAATTTTACGTTTCTTATAGTGTCCATTCGCTCAAGACGAGATGATTGACAACTTATATAACATTTAATTAAGTACAAGACTTTATGCATCCGGTAGAACTTTTAAAAACCTTAAATTTTAATAGATTTCCAAAACATATATTGGCATCTAAAAGAAGAAATGTCAATTATGCCATTAAGGAATTATTCCAAAACTAGGGTTTTGGTATCGAATTATAGTTTTATAAAAAATAATTTATATATTCAATTGCACTCGTTATCTTATTGTCACATTATTCCAACAATTAACACTCTTCAATATCCAACTCTGGAGATTCGAGAGTTGCAATTTTCTTTTGTCAAACTTTAGAGTTACATTTTTTTTGTTACACAAAAATGTAGGGTGCTCTCATCGAGCAGGAAAAACCTGCATAGGGTATACTTGTGAGTTGAATTTTGGAGGGAAAGAGAGAAAAAGAAATGATTTATTAGAAGTCATTTCCCTTTGTGTTTGTGAATTTAAGTATTTTACAAAATATTTCCCCCGTCTTCTCCCTTTCCTTTCTCCCTCCAATCCTTTCCTTTACTTTCTCTCTCTCTAAACTCACAAACAACCGAAAATTACATTTTACTTATAGAACTTTTTGTCGGAAAATGGCAGGTGACTAACAGTTAATAGAAAAGTCTTAAATGAGCAAATATGGGTACTCGAAATTGTTGATGCATGCATGTCTTGCCGAAGCATATATCGGATAATTAAAACAGCTGTCTAATGTTTATCACATTTTAGTCCCTAAAATATTCATCAACACGGTGGCATATCTGGGGGTGGCGGTAGTAATTTTTCATGACTTCCTTCTCCATTCATTATAATAAACACAGTCCCCATGCCCCAAGCGAGGTGACGGTCTAGATGGCAATGCACAAACCACACTCCTGTAGTTAAGTTTTATATTCAACAAGAAACAATGAGTTCTAAACATATATATAGAAAATAGAAATGGAAATGAAAAATATATAGTAATTTATGACCCATATATAGGATTGTTTGCTTTAAGAAAATATTTTTTTTATTTTTATTTTTTATTTTTAATTTTAATTATAAAAATATCAAACTGTTTCCATTTTATTTCATATCTTCAAAGTTTTGTATTTGAAATAGTGAAAAACAATTTTGTATCAGATTATCTGTTTTATGTACAAAACTCTAAAATAAGAAAATAAAATGAAGAAAACAAGTTGATATATTTTGTAATTAAAACTAAAAACAGAAAATGGAAATGAAAAATATTTTCAGAAAGTAGACCATGTTTTCATTTCCTATATTCAAAATTTTATATAAAAAATAAATTTTATAGGAAATGGAAAGATAAAAAAATATTATCTTATTTATTTTATTATCTATTTTTAAAATGTTGCAAAAATTATCTTATCTGTTTTGAATACAAAACTTTGAAAAATATAAAATAAAAAATAAGGCAGCATTTTTTAAGTTAAAATTATAAAAATAGAAAAAAATAGGAACCAAACACATCCAACAAAAGCAAGTTTTTCATGGCACATACCTGGATTATGAGCCCAGTACCTGATGCTTGCCCAGCCATTCCTAGGCATTAGCACTGTATTTATAAAAGGAGGATCAATGAGATTGTATGTCATGGGATCCTTATCTTTGTCAAAATTCCCAAACCCATGTCCAACAGCATAGAAATTAGTGCCATGGAGATGAATAGGATGCTCTATCCCTGAAACCAAACTTGTCCCTTGGAAAACAATTTCCACCATTGAACCATACTTAATAACTTTAACCTCAGTTCCTTGCTTTGCTATCTCAAGTGTTAGAGGCAAATACTCTGCAGTGAAGTTAAATAACAATGGAGGAAATGTGGGAAATCCAGTACCATACACCCCATTGAGATGATTATAATAGGCTTCTAGGATCCCAATTGTGGGGGTTTCAAAACTTATGTTGTTCATGGTAGAAGCTAAACGTGTTCCATTTGGTCCCTCACAGTTTTGGCCTTCTTGGCATGGGAAGGTGTTAACAGAAACTGTGGTCACTATATGAGTAGTGATATTTGTTGGGACTTTATAAGGGTATCTCTCAGGTAAGCCCCTAAGGCTACCAAAGTAGCCAAAAGCTGCATTTGTGTCATTATAGTAAGGAAGATAAGGTAGTGAAGGAGATGTTGAATTTGGAGCATGATGACAATTCCTACTATAGTGAAGCCTAGCTGTGGTTGTGGTATTATCAAAGGAAACACCAGGTGCACTTGAATATGTCCTTGCAGCCATATAGTAGTCATTAGGCTTTTTGTTAGTATACAACAATGCATCAACTGTTTGTCCTGGTGCTATGCATATGTACTGTCTTGTTAAAGGTTTAGTGTAGCCAGCATCAGAACCAACAACAGTGAGTTTGTGTTTTGAAACAGAGAAAAACAGAACAAGATTCATTGCAGCATTGACAATCCGCAGATGATAAGTCTTGCCCTTGTCTACATTTAGCTTGAATGTTTCTGAAATTTAAAGAATATATGCTAAAGTTAGAGTGTGTTTGGACTTTGGATTAAAGTTTGCGTTGATCTAAACATGGATTCAAGATGAAAATTATACTTAAATGCAATTTCCAACAGAAATTCAAACACACTCAAAAAAGCATACTGCGTTTGGTAAAATACGTTTGGGATTGCAAACTGCAAACCAAACTTACACTCAGTGAGTATGAAATGAAAATAATGTCTAAAAACACAATAATTTGTTTGACTTTCCATGAATATAAGAAAAAAATCTTGATGACTTTAGTATGCTAATTAATTGTACATATGGTTTTAAGAAAAAATCTTGATGACTTTAAGAACAACAAAATAATTTTGATGACTTTAAGAAAAAAATGTTGATGCCTACCTGATGCTGAACAAGGATAGAGGTCACCAGGTTGACCATTTATAGTGATAGCATCAGAATTATTTGGGGCTCCTCCAGATCTAAGAAATTCATCATAGACATCCTTGATTTCACTTTTCCACCATTCTCCTATTTAAAAAATAATAATAGATAAGTAAAACTAAATAAAAGGGTATAGGAATAATGTACAAGATTTCATTTCATACCTAATATAATGGGAACTTCTGCATCAGGTTTGGGAAAAGGGTAGTGTGTACCCTTTCTTGGATAGATAAAGATAGGGCCATGGACAGTGGCTCTTGCCCAGTCACTATGAGCATGCCACCATAAGGTCCCTTCCTCAACAGAAAAAATCAACTTCTGCCTAAACTTCCCCCCAGGTTTGATGGGGCACTGAGTGATGTATGCAGGACCATCTGACCATGGATTACATGGCTGCTTCACTCCATGCCTGCACACAAATCAGTTACAGTTTACTAAATTTATTTGCATTATTTTCCAAAAAAAAACTTGAAAACTCCTGTGGTTAAAAAATCAATACCAGTGCAAAGTGATGTTGAATTTTCCCTTGTTATGAACATTGACATATACCGTTTCACCTTTGTTGGTTTTAATAATTGGCCCTGGAAATTTTCCATTCACAGTCAATATGGGTTTTGTGCTGCAGAGTCTTGTATAATTAGCTTCCTTAACCTACAAAATTAATGAAATTAGTTATTTACTAGTTACTATATTATAAACTGTTAGTCATGGCCTAAGATATGATATAGATAACATAGAGGAACTAAGACAACATTTTTGAAATTTATGATGAAGTTGCAAATGAAATGGAACATAATGGGCTGGGATGTGGTAAAACTCACAACAAAATTGTATTCATTAAGTCTTCGGGAATTAATTCCAATCGAGAAAAAATACCACAGAGTTTGAACGAAGATAATTTTCTTGCCAAGCCACATTTTCATGGGAGAATATGTTCAACTCCTGCTATAGTGCTACTTTTAATTGTCTATGGTTTATGAATTTAAAAGCATTTCAGTGGGATATTTATAGCCGCAGAGGAAAAGATGTTAGCAAGGACATATATATGTTGAGGAGCATTAATGTGTCATTCAATAGTAATACAATTTGATGTCAGTGTCAATTGGGTTATTAGGATAAGAGATAGCTTATGTTAGCTATTACAATAGAGGAAAAGATTTGTGAAAGTGAAGAGGGATTCTTAAATGAATTATATGCCAGCTCGAGCATAGATTGCTTTATTGAGTGAACTTGTATTTATGAAACTCTTGGAAGAAAGATTACTAAATCAGTTATAGAGGTGGCTCTTAAGTTTCAAAGTTGACCCTTTATTGAATTTGGCGTGCAGGTTTACGGATTTTACATTCAGAGTGTTTGAATTTTTAATTATGGTGTTGGAAACGATTGCATTTTAGTGTTCAAAATTGATTTTATGTCTTTGGCTGGAATTGAGCTAGATAAGGAAACATGAGTTTAATTTAACAAAATATTTTCTATTTTCATTTACTAATTTTTAGTTTTTAATTGTAAAGATACTTTAATTTTATTATAAAAATATCACACTATTTTTATTTGTTTTCTTACTTCAAGGTTTCATAGAGAGACTTTGTATTAGTTTCTCTGTTTTCTATACAAAACACTGAAACATAAAATAAAATGAAAATAACAAATTAATATTATTTGAAATTAAACTAAAAATTAGAATATAAAAATAGAAAATATTTTTAAGTGAATTTTTTAACTTTTCAATTGAGTAGAACTGATTCTAGGTGTAGGACTCCAAAAAAACAAAAACACATCTATATTTATAATTTTTTATACTTCAAAATTATTTTACTTTATCATATTCAAACAAAATCAATTCTTTTAAATTCACTTTAAAATATTTCCCAAACACAAATTAATTTATTTAACCTTAATTCTTTCAAAATTAGTTATTTCAATAACAATTCTTTCATGATTAATTTATTCTATCAAAATCTAAAACAAATTGAGTATTGATAAACATGACATTTATATAGGTGAAAAATCTTTAAAGCTTTGTTTGGTTGAATTAAAAGGGAAATAAAGAAGAGAGAAATAAGGAGAAGAGAAGTAGGGAAGAGATAGAAAAGATTTATAGGTTATTTGGTGTGAGGAAGTAGATAAGAAATAGAAGAGAAATAAGAAATTTTGTTGTTTGGTTTGATATAAAATGATTGTGGAGAAATGATATTTATTTATAAATTTGTGCATTACTCCGCCAAGAAATTTCATATAACGATTACATTAATTGAGATAATCTATTGTTATCAAGTCACATTTTAACCTTTCCGTACTAGAAGCAACATAATCTATTTTAATACACTAAAAATCATTTTATTGTACTCAGAAGGTAACCTTTCCCAAATTAGTTTCATTTCAATCGATTTAAATGCCATGCAAATCGATTGTCCAGAACTCAGAATATGAGCTAGCTTTGTATTTCAGATTCTGTAAATTGATTTCATATATAGGCCATATAAAATCACATGATTGTTTACTAAACCTTCATAAGTATACTCACCTAATTTGTATCTTGACAAATTAATCCTTTATAAAAAAATTACTGTTAGTGGTGATGCAATATAAGTGCTTATTTTCTTGTTTCTGATATTGTGTACCATTGGCATCAACTAACCTTAGCTTTATGACTTAGAAACTAAAATAATTTTCTTTCAAGCTTCTATATGTATATATATCAAAGACCATGTGACTTTGAATCTAAAAATCACCCCCAAATGAAACACAACGAAAAAAAGAAGAAAAAGAAAAGAGTTATTCAACGCAATAAGAAATAGAGAGTAAACCCTCATCTTGGTCCCTGAAAGATTTGATGTCGGTCATATAGTCCTTGAAAGAATGATATTACATTTTTCATCCTTAAAAGATGAAAAATTATTCAATTTACTCCCTCAAAGATAAAAAGTCATTCACTTTAGTCCTTGAAAGATTTTTAAAATGTCAATTTAATCCCTGAAAAAGACTAAATTAAATGACTTTTCATCTTCATGGACGAAGATGTAATTTCCATCTTTCAAGAACTAATGTGACCGACCTCCAATCTTTCAGGGACCAAATTGAGGGTTTACTCAAGAAATAGAAGATAAAATTTTCACAAAATCTGAGAAACTCAGGGACCCTAATCGGACATAGCAAACATAGAAGACAGAGAAAGGGACAACAATCAGAGTTAGCAAACACAAAAGACAGGAAGGACCCTAATTAGAGTTAGAAAAATTGGTTTACAGGTTAACCAATCTTTGTGTGATCTAAAGGAGGCTCTAAGGTGTTAGTACAAGGAATTTGATTCCTTCATTATTAGCCTTAAATATGCTAGACTAAGTTTAGACCATTGTACGTACTATACAAGAGGTTTAAAGATAATAATTTTATCATTTTGCTATTGTATGGGAATATTGGTGGTAGGCCCCAACAAAGATCAAGTCCAACAATTGAAGGCACAATTGGAAATGTAGTTGGCATCATCTAAAAAAGGGGTTAAATTAAGATGCATATAAGCCTGTTAAAAATTTAAACTCGTTTCTGACTTGGATTCTCAAGTGGATTCACTTGGATGTCAAAAGGTTAGTCACAAACAGATGCAAAAAGAATTCGAACTTAAAACTTGGCTCAGTTAAGAATTTATTCTTCTGATTCTCTTTATCAAAAATATGATTCAAGTAATTGAAGTTATGAGTATTGTTTCTGAGTTAAGGTCTGTTTTAAGATTACGTTGAAACCTCATAAGCAGATTCAGAATGGTAAAGACAAAATCAGAAATAACTAAGAGATAGAGTCAGAAGAAGAAGAAGAACACATCAAGATTTATACTGGTTCACTCTTATCAACTAAGAGCTACGTCTAGTCCTTGCCTCAGTGAGATTTTTCCACTAACTTCGCAAAGTTACAAGTATTCTCCTTCTAGGGCCTCTTCAGGCTCCTAAGTATTCTCCTTCACGGGCCTCTTTAGGCTCCTGAGTATTCTTGTCCAAGCTTCTCCAAGCTTTTCAACTCACACCACAGTCCAGAAAAAATTTCTGACTTGGTGGAGGAGTTAAACCATAGATGGATGAAAGAAAAGTTTTTCTTAACTTGATGTTTAAACACACAAAGTGTGAATCATAGTAAAATCCCCCTTTTTGATGATGGTAAAACATCATAGAAGTAAAAAGTTTTAGGTTCTTTTGAGGGAAATAAATAATATAGATGTGAAAAACTCCCCCTGAGTCTGAGACTACCCTTGAGTTGATTTCCTTTAGTTCTTTCTCTTTTACAGGGTTGATTTTATGATCTCAAATAGAACCAAATTTAGCAGTTAAGTTCAGATTCTAAAAATTTATCAGTAAGCACAAACACGTATTTTCAAACTTTTGGAAGTAATTCGTAAATTTCATTAAAGAATAAGAACATGAATTACTATATAACAAGAGACTGAATGCAGTACATAGTCAGAAAATTCCAGAAGCTACTGTCGAGTCTCAAGACTTTAAACGTTCAAAGACACCCCTAAAACTAAATTGGGAAAATATTGAGTCTAAAGATATTCCCATGATAAAGGTTTTGGCGATTACAAACTTAGATTAAATATGTGTAAAGAACTCTAACAAGTGTACTTATATTTCATATAAGCTAAAACGTCGTCTGAAGTACGAATGTCTAAAGCACACTTTATATTATGAAGAATGAAGGGAATATGAAATACTACTTTGGTTATGAAGGATGTATAAGACTGAAGTTCTTTCTAAAGACTGAAGTACTGTCCGAAGACTAAAGACTAAACTACTGTTTGAAGAATGAAGACTAAAGCACTGTCTAAAGATTAGAGACTGAAGTGTCGTCTGAAGTCTGAAGTGCTAACTGAAGACAAGTTGTCTGAAGTCAAGGTTTGACTGATGTGGGATGACTCAGTTTGCACCACTCCTTCACACAACCTTTGTACACAAGTTATGAGTGACAAAAAGTAGCTTTCTGGGATATCTTTTTTAATTAACCAACACAAAAAAAAGGATATTTGGAGTAGCTTTCTGCTGTAGTGAGATAAAGTATTGCCTACCTCGTACTTGCGTTAGAGATGTCTCACAACGAAAGTATTTGCACCTAAAGCAATCTCTCAATAGACTTCTCAACATCTAGCGCCCAAGAAGCCTATAAATACTAGAAATCTCATTCAAGATGAATAATTTTTGTTAGAAGTTCTTAAGCAAGAACTCTGTGAGAAACATTGCTAAAAATAAAAAATCTCACGCAAAGAAGAAAAGCTCCACATTTTCTTTAGAATTTCTCTTAGAAATTCATTGTACATCAAACTTTCATATCCACTGTTAGATCACTGTTATTCTTGTACATTCTGAACGAACAACTGTAGGTTTAAGTCCATTTCTCTTGTAAACATTTTAAGAGTGCTAAGAGCCTGAAGAGGCCAGGGGAAGAAAGAATACTTGTCTGAGAACCTAAAAAGGCTTGGTTGAAGAAAGAATACTTGGTGGAGAGCCTGGAGAGGCTTGGTTGAAGAATGAATACTTGGTGTAGAGCCTGAAGAGGCTTGGTAGAAAGAATACTTGTAATCTGTTAAGATTAGTGAAAATCCAGTAGCATGTTGGCTCTGGGACTAGACGTAACTCACAAGTGAAGTGGGTGAAACCAGGATAAATTTGGTTGAGTGCCTTCTTACCCTTAAAATCTTTACGTTTGATTTTAACTAACAAAAAGAGGGTTTTTTGAACTGGGTTCTTATAAGAAGTTATTAAAAACTCATTTATGAAAACTATTTTAATACCTCTGTTTGAACATTTTCAGACTACTTTCAAACTTGTCTGAAAATGTCTTCAAAATAAAATTACGAAAAGATTTCCTAAAAGCTTTAAAGTTTATAACAACACTATTCAACCCCATTCTAGTGTTCCTGTGTGTTCCTACAGTTGGTATTGAACACAAAGACCAACAGACTAGGCATGGACCCATGTAAGTTGAAGAAACTTCAGAAGATGATGAAGATTCTGAAGCCAACTCTAATGAAGATGATCTTGCCTTGTTAATTAGGAAGATCAAAAGAATGCTGCAGAAAAAAGGGGAATTTTATAAAGGAACAACCCTTCAAGAGAAAAATTGGTAGGTTAGGTAAAGAGGTTAAGGAGGTTGAAAAACTTCAGAAGAAGGTTAAGGAGCTCACCTTAGATCTTTCCAATTTGTTAAGGGAACTGAAAACCTAAATAAGATGTTAGGAATTCAGAAAGGTTCTAATAACAAGAGTGGGTTGGGATACTCTGAAAGTGAATCATCAAATACCTTAGATGTTAAATTCAATAATCCCAAAAAGGTCTTCAAAGGTAAAGGGTGTTCCCATTATGGCAAACTTGGACACCATGTGTCAAGATGCAGACACAAAGGGAAAATAAAACTCAAAACTAACAAAAAATGACCCAAGAAGGTATGGGTACCTAAATCTTTAATTGTTCCTATTGCAGATGTATTTAACAGGACCAAGGAAACCCCTCAAATGGTACCTGGACAGTGGATGCTCGCAACACATGATGGGAGAAAAGTATTTGTTCCAAAACCTTAGATCCAAGGATGATGAAGTGGTCACATTTGGTGGAAATCAACAAGGGATGATCACTGGAGTAGGTATAATGGGTATGGCACCTCTGTCTTCTATTAAAAATTTCTTACATGTTGAAGGACTTCAACACAATCTACTGAGCATAAGCCAATTGTGTGGCAGTGGTTATGTAGTATCCTTCACCAAGGAAGGGTTCATAGTCAAAAACTGAGATGATCAAACTCTCTTTACTTCTTAGAGACATAACAATATGTATAAGATTGATCTAGAGGGAACTTGCAAGTCAAACTGTGAAATGTTTTCTTTCAGTTGAGGATGAAAACAAATTTGGCATCAAAGACTTGGGCATGCCAGCTTGAGATTGATCTCAAAGCTAACAAACATAATCTTGTTAAAGGATTACCTAAGCTTTCATTCAAATATGATATTTTATGCGAGAGTTGTCTAAAAGGAAAACAAACAAGAAGCTCGTTTCAGAGTAAGAATGGTGTATCCACAAATAGACATCTTGAACTGCTTCACATTGATTTGTATGGTCCAACTAGAACAAAAATTCTTAGTGGAAAGAAATATGGTTTGGTCATAGTTGATGACTATTCAAGATACACTGGGTGAGATTCCTCAGAAGCAGGATGGAACTTTTGAAACTTCACAATATTCTGCAGAAGAAGGTACATAATGAAAAATGATTATGTATTTATGCTATCAGAAGTGATAATGGAGGAGAGTTTGAAAATACAAACTTCAGACTGTTTTGTGAGGAGAATGAGATTTCTCACAATTTCTATGTGGCTAGAACACCTCAACAAAATGGGGTTGTTGATAGAAAGAACAGAAGTGACACGATCCCATCCGACCTCAACCAAGATGCCTCAGATGCATTGCAAGGGATTGAAGATCCAATGACCGGGGCCAGATCTGAGCGGTTAAAGAGAGCTTTGCAACTCTTCATCACTGAAGTCAAAAGGAAAGTAGACCACCGAGCAGAAGAAGAACCAAAGAAGTGGTTTAACTTAACTCGGATTGAAGTACAAGAGTGTTATCCGATCTGACAATCGGTTATGTCTGTTATCCGAATCTTAGGAGAGCCTATTCGGGAAAGTGTATCTAATTAGATCATAACTGATTTATTTAGGATGAGATCTGTTAGGAATCAATATCATGATCTCTTAGGATTATATTTACATCTTTTAGGATTATATTTTATTTTATTTAGGATTAAATCTTTTAGGATTATATTTTATCTAATATAGAACTAAATCTATTTAATTTAGGACTGTATCTTTAGATAGTTTATTTTAGGAATATCCTTTACTATATATTAGCATTGAGAATCAGTTTGCAGACAGTTATTTTTATTAATAAAATTTGAGTTTTCTCATTGTGAGAGCTTATCCTTTGTTTTTGGATTAAAGAACTACTTGATAACTTAGGTTCTACCAGCAGGTCTTGGTTAGGGTCTAGTTGTTTATATCCTGATAACTTTGGTGCTTCCGGCAGGTCACAGATTGTGTCAAGTTCCTATATTTGATAGCTTTGGTGCTTCCGGCAGGGTCACAGATTGTTTCAAGTTCCTATATTTGATAACTTTGGTGCTTTCAGCAAGTCTCGAATTGTGTCAAGTTCCTATTTTTGATAGCAGGTCTTGGATTGTGTCAAGCTCCTTACAGTTATTTATCGTTATTTACCGTTAATTGATCTTCAAGACGTTCCTATCTTTACGCTTCCGGTTCGTATCATTTGGTATCAAAGCTTCGGCTCTTGAGATCAATTGGTAACATCTATCCTTATCTTTTAGTTTTTATCTTATTAAAAAACTGCATTAGTTAAAAAAAAAGAGGTGCAGACAATACAAACAAAAAAGGGAGATCTGCAGTAGTAAAAAAAAAGAGAAAGGTGCAGATAGTAAAAAAAAAGGGGTGCAGTATTAAATTTTCTTAACACCAAATCCAGTTCTGTTGTCCACAATATTTATTCCAAGCAGAAGATTTCATCCGAGGTGACGAATCTATCTGAAGTGAAAAGTTTTAACCGGCTACACATCTTGATTACTTTCCGGGCTAGTGTTTTGTCACTAAAAGTTCTCAAGTTATCATCAACACCTTCTCCATTACTTGTTAGTAGAATCTATCCCAAAGTACCTTATTTCAAGAGCTTGTAAGGATAAGTTGAGTGGAAAAAGGCAAGAGTGGTGAGTACAATATAGTGAGAAAAGGCCAAAAATTAGAGTGATACACGAGAAAATAAAAATTTTTGAGTGAAAACACGTGAGGGAGTGTTGTGGGGATTCTTATTTCTTTTATCACTAACATTATTTGATTTGCAGCCAAAATTCTTTTCATTAATCATGAGTACAGTAAACCAACGTGAGGAGGATGCTGGAGAAATAGACCTCAAATCGTTCCTCAAGACACTACAAAGTGAATTTATGAGAATGAGTGCAAGAATGGATGAGATAGAAGATCGATTTCCAAGGAGAAGAAGTAGAACGTCTCCTAACCGAACTAAGGAAGAGGAAGAGGAAGAAGAGGACAAGGGAAGTAGTTCTAGAAGAGAAAGCAACAAAGATAATCATCTTGGAAACATCAAGATGAACATTCCTTCTTTCTAAGGGAAGAATGATCCTGAGTTATATTTGGAGTGGGAAAGAAAGGTGGAGCATGTTTTTGATTGCCATAATTATTCTGAGGAGAAAAAGGTAAAATTAGTTGTGGTAGAATTCACTAATTATGCAAGTATATGGTGGGATCAATATGTGTTGAGCAGGCGAAGGTGTGGAGAAAGACCGATTCAATCTTGGGAGGAGATGAAGGTCGTGATGAGAAGGAGATTTGTACCAAGTTATTACCATAGAGACTTGTACAGAAATTTGCAGGACCTACGTCAAGGTTCTATGAGTGTAGATGATTACTACAAGGAGATGGAAATACCCATGATGAGAGCCAATGTGCATGAAGACCGAGAAGCAACAATGGCTAGATTCATTTGAGGGTTAAAAAAAGAAATTGCTAATGTAGTGGATCTCCATCATTATGTGGATATGGAAGATTTATTACACAAAGCAATCCAAGTGGAGAGACAACTCAAATCTAGAGTTGAAAGATTTCCAGAAACTCCTAGTACCTCTTGGAAATCCTGGCCAACCAGTAAACTAGCAACTCGGCCAAAAAAAGAGACAAAGATAGGACAATTGACCTCAGCCAGTAAAGGTAGGTCTGAATTAAGTTCATCTTCTAAAGCACGTGAAATTAAATGTTTCAAGTGTCAGGGTCTTGGACATATTGCTTCTGATTGTCCGAACAAGAGGGTCATACTCATGCGTGACACTGGTGAAGTGGAAAGTGCAAATGAAGAAGAAGATGATGAAATACCCGATCTGGAGGATTGCAATGAAGTGGAATACACCGAGCTAGACCACGGTAATGCATTAGTCACCAGGAGGGTGTTGAATGCACAACCAAAGATGGGAGGAGTTGAGGATCAACGTGAGCACATATTCCATACAAGGTGTCACGTAAGTGATAAGGTTTGCAGTCTTTTAATTGATAGTGGTAGTTGTACCATTGTTGCTAGTATTTTGATGGTTGAGAAATTAAAATTACCTACCATAAAACATCCTAATCCTTATAGACTGCAGTGGCTAAATGATTGTGGGGACATAAGGGTAACAAAACAAGTTTTACTTTCATTTTCCATTGGAAAATATGAAGACAAAGTCTTGTGTGATGTTGCACCTATGCATCCTGGACACATTCTACTTGGCCGACCATGGCAATTTGATAGGCGAGTAACTCATGATGGGTATCACAACAGGTATAGTTTTAAATTAAATAATAAAACCTTTGTGCTAACCCCTCTTCAGCTTTTTGAAGCATATGCAGATCAAATAAGAATTGCTAGGGAGAGTAAGGAGTTGGAAGAATAGTTTTCTGTTCAAGAAAAAGAAAGAAAAGAGAAGAAGAGAGAAGTGGGCATGGGATCGAATCCGGCTTCAAGATTGGATGTCTGTTCGACATTACAACCAAGCCAGGGCAGAAGCAGAGTGAACGCTTTTGCAAGAAAAAGGGAAGTTGAAAGTGTATTGTTAGATAAAGGGCAATTATTGATTCTTGTTTTTAAAGACCTATACTTCTCTGATGATTCTAACAATTCTCTACCTTCTGAAATTCAAATTTGTTGCAGGAGTTTGGAGAAGTCTTTCCGGATGAGCTACCTCAAGGAGTATCGCCTTCAAGAGGTATAGAACACCAGATTGATTTTGTACGCGGTTGTGCTCTACCAAATCGGCCAGCGTACAAAACCAACTCGGATGAGACCAAGGAGATCCAAAAACAAGTTAGTGAGCTAATGGAAAAAGGGTATGTAAGGAAGAGTCTTAGTCCATGTGTTGTACCGGTAATATTGGTACCAAAGAAAGATGGTTATTGGCGTATGTGCACTTATTGTCGAGCCATTAACAAGATTACGATAAAGTATCGTTATCCAATTCCTAGGTTGGACGATATGCTTGATGAGTTGTATGGTGCTTGTTTGTTCTCTAAAATTGATTTGAAAAGTGGTTATTATCAAATTCGAATGAAAGAGGGTAATGAGTGGAAAACTGCTTTTAAAACAAAGTATGGTTTGTATGAGTTGTTAGTGATGCCCTTTGACTTAACTAATGCACTCAATACCTTTATGAGGTTAATGAACCATGTGTTGCGCTCTTTCATAGGAAAATTTGTGGTAGTTTACTTTGATAACATTTTGGTTTACAACAAATCTTATAATGCACATGTTGAACAATTACATGTTGTTTTTAAGGTATTAAGGGAAAAATGTTTACCACATGTTGAGTTTGCATATAACCGGACGATACACTATACTACTTCTTTTTCACCATTTGAGGATGTATATGGTTTTAATTCACTAACTCCTTTGGATATTTTGCCATTACCTATTTCTGAATTTTCCAACTTAGATGGTAAAAGGAAAGCAAGTTATGTTAGTGAGTTACATGCAAAGGTCCAAGCTAATATTGAGAGGAAAAGTGGGCGGTATGCAAAACAGACCAATAAAGGGCGGAGGAAGGTAGTATTTGAATCAGACGACTGGGTCTGGATTCACATTAGGAAAGAGAGGTTTCCAGCTCAAAGGAATAATTACAAGCTTCAACCAAGAGGAGATGGTCCATTCCAAGTTCTAGAGAGGATCAATGACAATGCCTACAAGATAGATCTTCCAAGTGAATATGGTAATGTTAATGCAACATTCAATGTAACTGACTTATCCTTATTTGATGTAGGTGATGAATCAGATTCGAGGACGAATCCTTTCAAAGAAGGGGGAATGACATGATCCCATCCGACCTCAACCAAGATACCTCAGATGCATTGCAAGGGATTGAAGATCCAATGACCGGGGCTAGATCAGATCGGTTAAAAAGAGCTTTGCAACTCTTCATCACTGAAGTCGAAAGGAAAGTAGACCACCAAGCAGAAGAAGAACCAAAGAAGTGGTATAACTTAACTCGGATTGAAGTACAAGAGTGTTATCCGATCTGACAATCGGTTATGTCTATTATCCAAATCTTAGGAGAGCCTATTTCGGGAAAAATTATCTAATCAGATCATAACTGATTTATTAGGATGAGATCTGTTAGGAATCAATATCATGATCTCTTAGGATTATATTTACATCTTTTAGGATTATATTTTATCTTATTTAGGATTAAATCTTTTAGGATTATATTTTATCTTATCTAGAATTAAATCTATTTAATTTAGGTCTGTATCTTTTAGATAGTTTATTTTAGGAAATTCCTTTGCTATATATTAGCATTGAGAATCAGTTTGTAGACAGTTACTTTTATCAATAAAATTTGAGTTTCTCATTGTGAGAGCTTATCCTTTGTTCTTGGATTAAAGAACTACTTGATAACTTAGGTTCTACCAGCAGGTGTTGGTTAGGGTTTAGTTGCTTATATCCTGATAACTTTGGTGCTTTGGGCAGGTAGCAGATTGTGTCAAGTTCCTATATTTTATAGCTTTGATGCTTCCGGCAGGTCACAGATTGTGTCAAGTTCCTATATTTGATAACTTTGGTGCTTTCGGCAGGTCTCGAATTGTGTCAAGTTCCTATTTTTTATAGCTTTGGTGCTTCCAGCAGGTCTTGGATTGTGTCAAGCTCCTTACAGTTATTTATCGTTATTTACCGTTAATTGATCTTCAAGACGTTCCTATCTTTACGCTTCCGGTTCGTATCAAGAAGCTTACAAGAGATGGGTAGAACCATGCTCATTTCAAGCTCACTCTCTGATGAGATTCTGACAAGCGTACCAAAATTTCAGCAGTATAATAGTAAGTATGAGTTATCATATCCACATGGAACGATTCACTTCGTATTTATTAGTGATCAGACTATCAAGTGAGAAACGGTATTTGATGATTGTTGTGCGGAAAATAAATTGCATAAAGTAAAAGGGATAGTAGAGATAGTGTTACTTGGATCAAGATTGAACTTTGTATCATCGCACCCCTTACATATGTGAACCTCAATGTTAATTAAGAATATATTTCTATGATATCCTAGCCAAACTATATTATTTTACCCCGACTTACCAGTTAGTAAAATACTTGAAGATAATCCGTGCGGGTTCTCCCAGGTGACAAATTACCCCGGCTTGATTGTTCTAATTTCTGTTCGTTAACACTATCAATTCACCGTATATTCCTATAGGGACTATTATGAAGAGGTTGTCACATTCCAATTCTTCAATCATCGATTCCCCCTATATTCCTATAGCGATTACTATGAGTACTTTTACCAATCAGAATTTAAGTTTCTTAAGTATCGGCTCCCCCAAACTCGCTGTTAATCTTATAGAAACATTTGTCACCCGAATCCTAAAATTAACCTATAACTCTGGCACAAAGGCGGAAGCTAGCATTAAGTAAAGCATAAAAGTACCGATATCATAGAATATGGATTCATAATTAATAAAGAGAATTCACATACATTTGGGGATTGAATCAACTACATTCAATCCTATTGGAGAGTTTAGCTACACATGGTAGCCATACAGACTGATGGGTTTCCTGGCAAGTTTACCAATAGTCCAGTAGTTTTAGAGTAAGTAAGATATCGTATCCACAGGGAGCGATTTTAACTTGTAAAGTTAAAGTAATTGTATTTTCAATAAAACGTTTCAAAAAGTTGGTTTTAATACTGAATAATAAAATACTAAAATAAACACAAATAACACGAGAAAATAATATTTAGGACTAGGATTTGATTTCGTTTCATCTCCCCCCTTGTGTATTCGAACTCCTTTTCCCTTATTTATGATCATACTTGTAATTACCTTAGCATTGTTTAATTACAATAATTATAAGGCATGTCTGGTAATTATCCTACCTACCCGCAAATTCCCCTATAATATCATAATTAAACGCCAAAAGCTATTCTCTACAGGCATTCAAAGTGGCATTTGGCGACCCCGAACATTCCCCGTATTTTGCAATCAACGCTATCGATTTAACCATACTTTCACATAAGGCACCTACAGAGGGGTGTGTCACTCACTGAACCTCCGATCGTTAGAATACAATCCTTATGCTACGATATAATTAAACCGAGTACCTTTAGCAATCCGAGAATAAGCTTCATGAAAAGCTCCATGCTCACCTACCACTGATACTAGCCGGAGTTCCACTTTTTGTATCCAAAGCACTAGCCTACCATCCCGGCGCATGCGCGAAGTTGATGCATTACACACAGCATAAAGATACCGATAAATTACAAGCATATAATCATAAATAAAATAGAAAAGAGAATTCTTATACACAAGGGGATCGAATCTACTACATCAAATCCTACTAGAGAGCTTAGCTACTCATGGTAGCCATTACAAACTACTGAGAATTCTGTCACCTTTCTCAATTCTATTCTACTCTCTCTCTGTATCAGTGTTTTGGTCCCAAGGACCGTGTCTATGACCTTTGCAAAGGGCTCTATTTATAGAGTTGGAAAACCTTCAAGGGATCAGGTTGTGATGTCACTGGTGAGTGTTTAATCCAATCAGAGGCTGCCTTTTCATTAATTGACGTCACTGTTGTGAAGCTTGACCAATCAGGAGCTTCCCTTTCATTAATTGACGTCACCTGCATGCGACTTCATTAATCAGGACACGCGCTTCATGTGCGCTTAGCGCACATGAAGCCTGGCCAATCTGCTCATGCGCTCCACGCGCGCTAAGCGCATATGGAGCGTGTGACTCGCTGCATCTCTCCTTGATTTGTGGATCTAACCTCTTGATTCCTTTCTGATCTCATCTGGTTTTCCTTTATCCCTTTTATCCGAATTATTATTGTATTTATCTGCCTTGGATTTGAATTGAAAGATTCTTTGCAGGATTCTCTGCTTTTCTTTTATTTATTTAATTTATGAATCTGCAATATCCTCCATTCTGATGCTTTTTCCACTCTCTTTTTCCACTCTTGTCCCAAATCAGCTATAATTCTGCATAAAATAGAAAATTTCTATTTAAAATAGCATCATATTCAAATTTGTATCAAATAAATACAATTATTATAAATATTAATAAAAAGGGATATTTTGGGGCATAAATTACTATTTTAACCTTGATAAGTGTAATAAAACTATGTGAAAATAATGCTAATTTTACACTTATCAAATAGCCCCCAACTTAATTTCTTGCTTGTCCTAAAGCAAGACACCCTTGCAGTCAAATTTCAAAACACCCTTAATTAAAATTCTCAAAATAACTACAAGGAAAATTTCTTTATTATCTCTTTATTAGGCAGAAGTCACTTTCCAAATTAAGAAAAATTGAGATCAAGAGATATTACCATGACTCAACCCAAAATTAGAACATAATCAGCAAGTTGAATTTTCTCAAGAGTAGCAATTAAAGCAATAAACAAAATACCAAGGAATTTCACTCATGCTCACGGGTACTGTTTCCCTCAATATTTTCATCACAGCTAAACAACTAAAATTGATAGTTGTTTCTAGTTCCTAAGCTTGTTTATGGTTAACATGGATCAAAAGGTCTTTTCAAGGTTGTAATGAGGCTGGGTTATCAAGAAATTATGGTTTTTCTGGATAAACAATGAACATTTAGAATAGAGAGCATCTTTGGATGTTGCTTTTGATCTTCTCTCCTTCCACCATTTTTTTTTCTTGATTTATTTCTCTTCTTTGCAGGCCTCTTTCCTTGTTTGAAGATGCACTCCCCCCAACTTATTTAATTTACTTTTTCTTTTTGATTTTAAGGGGAGTGATCTTCTTTTTCTTTTTGTTTTTCTGTACCTACTCCTTGGAATTTCAACCTTTTCTTCCCATTATTTTTCTACTTGCCACCTTGCTCTCTATCCCAAATGTGTGAGGGACAGGATATATATGTTTATTTTGGCTTGGGTGAACAAGAATAATCAATTAAGGCTCAAAATGGGTAACAAAAATTGGAAAAATTGTAACAAGGTTGGCTTTTTGGCTCTGGGCAGATATATTGAAAACAAATTTTTGCCTTTGTCATTTCCATATTTTCCAAAAACAGCTAAGGATCCAAAACTCAATCAATAAAAATTGACAGACAAAGCGGTGAAAAACTCTCAATTTACTGTTTGGGCTCTCAACTCACCGGTTACTTGGCTAAATTCCTTGATAAAATATTTATTGGTTTTAATTAACTACCCTGATTGATTCTCATGTGACATATCCTAATCCTAATTGATTATGGGATTAATCACAAGACCTTTTTCCTTCCTAATCTGGTTAGTTAAACTGCCCAATTTCAGAAATTTTGAAAAATTTTTCCTTATTTTCCTAATTCCTAGGTCCTAAGAATTTTAAAAATCCTAAAAATAAAAAATTCCTAATTATTCCTATAAAATAAAAGAAAATAGAAAATAAAAGAAAGAAAAGAAAGAAAAACACCAATGTCAATCTTCATCCTCTGTATCCTGTGGGTCCTTGTTATATGTTGCTGCTACTTCACCTCCCTCCTGGAAGAATAGGCCTGTCCCCAGGCCACTGCTAGAATATCTGGAACTCTTCAAACAACATGCCTGAGTATGGGTCTTGCAGCAGCCTGCGTACTCTTGAATCTCATGGGATCATATTCTATGATCCTTTTCTTCATGTCTTCTCCTTGTGAGCTAAAGCCACGGGAAAGACTAGCAATTTAGTCCTGGTATCTGAAAAGGTAAATAACAACAATTAGTTGCTAAAAATAAATTAATTTCAATGATACCTTATTGCAAACACCAATTCATGAAGAACATGGAAGCCTATCATTAACCAATTGCATGCATAAAGATTGTTTTCAACAAAAATTTTACTGCACTTGGTAATGTCTTCCTAAAAACAGAATATACTCATTTGTTTTGCAAGTATTCAATCAATCCATAGAAAGTGAGAGTTTAAAATTTTAAAAGAGATAGAGCATAACACTTTCAAATTTAATAACTCACAAAACAAAGAGTATTCCAATTAAGCAAATTGTTCTTCATGTTTCTCACAGCCAAAAACACATTAAAGATAGCATATAATCAATAATATTCATAATCTTAAAGTTGCTATCCTAAAGTGCAAATCATGAAAACAGAATAGATGAAGATTTTAATTGGTAAAAAAAATAAAAGAAAAATATGAAATTTGAAAGTTTCAAAATTGATTGAAGTTTGTGAGTGGAAAAAGTGAAAAGAAAAGCTTAGGAAGTAGAGAAACAGTACATGAGAAAATAGAAAATTTTTTAAATTTTCGTACTGCTGCGCCTCACCTGCGCTTAGCGCAAGTGAAGCACAGAAAACAGAATTTGATTTTGTAATTTTTAGTCACGTTTTCTGCTACTTCTTATTTTTTTAAAAAAAAATATTTTATTTTCCACAAACTTATTTCAATCAATTTTGAAAATCTCCTAATTCCTAAAAAAAAATCCTAATTAATAAACAAGAAAATGCAAAACTAAAAATAATTAAAAACTTTAAAAATCTCTAGGTTGCCTCCCAGAAAGCGCTTGTTTAACGTCTGATAGCTCGACGCCTGCTTTGTTAGGGTGGCTGATACTGAAATCTTTTGGTGAGCTTGTGAGCTGCACCCTTCCTTTCTTTGGCACATAAGCCTCCCCATAACATTGCCTTGGAGCAACTTGTAGTGTGAAATGTCTTTAAGCATTTGGGCTTCTTTCTGGAATTAGACCATGCCTCTGACTCCCTTGGCTTGACTCTTCTTTTCTTTATTTTCTTGCTCTCAGGTGCATGAGTCTTTTTCTCTTGAAGCCTTGATGATTCACCATTGGTTGCTCTCAAATTCTTTGCCTTGCAGGGATCTTTGATATGAACACTCCTGACCACTTGATTTTCAATCTGGCTCTAGGCTCTGAGTTTGATTCTAGCATGACTTTCCTTCTCTTTGCCTTGTTCTGGTCAGTGTGCTTGCATGCCTTTCTTTTGGGAGGTTTGCAGGTATTATTACTTGTACCATACCTTTCTTGATCTTCCTTTGCAGGACTGGTTGGATAAGGCACGGTCGTTGGTTTTGATATATCTTTCCTTCCTTCCTCGGGCTTTGATTCATCATCCCTCTGTTCACCTTTTTCCTCTGTTTCAGGTTCACCTTTCTCTTTTTCCCTTTCACAGTCATATTCTTCTTCAAGCACCATTTTTTGTGTTTCATTTTCTCCTTCTTCTTTTTCTTCTTCTACTGCAACCTTCTTCCTCTTTCTTTTCTTCAGCAGCTTCTTCTAATTTCTTTTCTTCATTAAGAACAAAATAATAAACAAAAGGATGTTCCTCTTCTTCATCACGGTGAAAACTAAGTGGCATTTGATATGGTAAACCTTTGACTTGTAGTGCATGTGTAAACACTTCTTTTTCTTTCTTCTTTCCTCTTCCTCATCGACTTCTTCTGCTTCTTTTCTTGTGCTTCTTCTCAGTTTCTCTTTTCTTCTTCTTTCTTCTTCTTCTTCTTCTTTCTTCTTCTTCTCTTCTTTCTTCCTTCTTCTTTCTTCTTCTTCTTCTTCTTCTTTCTTCTTCTTCTTCCTCTCTCTTCTTCTTCTTTCTTCTTCCTTCTTCTTCTTCTTCTTCTTCTTTTTCAACTTCTTCTGATTCTCTTCTTCAGCTTCCTCTTCTACAATGTCTGGAAAGAGCAGTCACCATTGAGATGATTACCTCCGCAAAAGTCACAAATTAATCGTGATGACTGGATAAGATCAGTTGTCTCTTCTTCCAGCTTCCTCTTCTTGAATGTCTGGAAAAGAGCAGTCACCGTTGAGATGATTACCTCTGCAAAAGTCACAATTAATTGTGATGACTGATAGGATAAGTGGAACTGTTTGCGGTGGCTGAGAATGGTTGGCTATCTTCTTATTGAGTGCTTCTGATGAATGTTCCAAACTCCTGAGTCCATCTTCAAAGATCTGCTTATGGGGTGAAACATCATCTTGAATTGGTGCATGAGAGAAAAATTTTGATTCTTGCTTGAATGAAAAAGTGTGTGCCTTGGTTTGAATGCAACATGGCTTGCAACAAAATCTTCTTGCAAATTTTTCTGCTACCACGTTCCAATTGTTCAGACTTCGGCTGGGGTGTGACATTAACCAATCTTTGGTTGTTCCTGCAAGAGAAAAGGAAAATAAATGTAAGCATGCAGCTTCTTTGTCCTTCTCTTCAAAACCCATAGTTTCAACGTGTTCCAGGAATGTAAAAAGATGTTTATTTGGATCCTCGTGTGCTAATCCTGTGAACTGTTGAGCTTTAACAAGTTGAAGATGTGCTCCATCTATTTCCACAGCTTTTGTATAAATTGGGTGACCAGTACTTGAATGATGAAATAGCCCCTTAGGCATGATATAATCTCCCAAAGTCCTCCTTCTGGATTGTGTTCCTTCCATTAATTGATTTTGAGATACCTGTCAAAAGTACTTATTCAAGAATCTCAAACAATTGTTAGCTCAAGAAGGTGGACTAAAATTTTTTTTTTAAAATAAAAAAAGAAAATAAATAAAAAATGAAAATAATAATAATAAAAAATCCTAAAATTCTAAGATAGAATTTGAATTTGAAATATGATATTTGCTTATCCTAAATTCTAAAAGAATTCAAACAGGATAAGTATTGAAGATAAGGTAAGATAAATTTCAATTTTCAATTTTCAATTTTTTTTTAAATAAAATACGAAAATAAATAAAAAATAAAAGAAATATGAAAATTACACTTTTTGAAAATTTTTGAAACAAATGAAAATTCAATCACTAAACTATACAAATTGAGACACCGCTCCCCGACAACGGCGCCAAAAACTTGATGGGTTTCCTGGCAAGTTTACCAGTAGTCTAGTAGTTTTAGAGTAAGTAAGATATCATATCCACAGGGAGTGGTTTTAACTTGTAAAGTTAAAGTAATTGTATTTTCAATAAAACGTTTCAAAAAGTTGGTTTTAATACTGAATAATAAAATACTAAAATAAATACAAATAACACGAGAAAATAATATTTAGGACTAGAATTTGATTTCGTTTCATCTCCCCCCTTGTGTATTCGAACTCCTTTTCCCTTATTTATGATCTTACTTGTAATTACCTTAGCATTGTTTAATTACAATAATTATAAGGCATGTCTGGTAATTATCGTACCCGCAAATTCCCCTATAATATCATAATTAAACGCCAAAAGCTATTCTCTACAGGCATTCAAAGTGGCATTTGGCGACCCCGAACATTCCCCGTATTTTGCAATCAGCGCTATCGATTTAACCATACTTTCACACAAGGCACTTACGGAGGGGTGTGTCACTCACTGAACCTCCGATCGTTAGAATACAATCCTTATGCTACGATATAATTAAACCGAGTACCTTTAGCAATCCGAGAATAAGCTTCATGAAAAGCTCCATGCTCACCTACCACTGATACTAGCCGGAGTTCCACTTTTTGTATCAAGAGCACTAGCCTACCATCCCGGCGCACGCGCGGAGTTGATGCATTACACACAGCATAAAGATACCGATAAATTACAAGCATAGAATCATAAATAAAATAGAAAAGAGAATTCTTATACACAAGGGGATCGAATCTACTACATCAAATCCTACTAGAGAGCTTAGCTACTCATGGTAGCCATTACAAACTACTGAGAAATCTGTCACCTTTCTCAATCCTATACTACTCTCTCTGTGTATCAGTGTTTTGGTCCCAAGGACCGTGTCTATGACCTTTGCAAAGGGCTCTATTTATAGAGTTGGAAAACCTTCAAGGGATCAGGTTGTGATGTCACCGGTGAGTGTTTAATCCAATCAGAGGCTGCCTTTTCATTAATTGACGTCACTGTTGTGAAGCTTGACCAATCAGGAGCTTCCCTTTCATTAATTGACGTCACCTGCGCGCGGCTTCATTAATCAGGACACGCGCTTCATGTGCGCTTAGCGCACATGAAGCCTGGCCAATCTGCTCATGCGCTCCACGCGTGCTAAGCACATATGGAGCGTGTGACTCGCTGCAGCTTTCCTTGATTTGTGGATCTAACCTCTTGATTCCTTTCTGATCTCATCTGGTTTTCCTTTATCCCTTTTATCCGAATTATTATTGTATTTATCTGTCTTGGATTTGAATTGAAAAGATTCTTTGCAGGATTCTCTGATTTTCTTTTATTTATTTAATTTATGAATCTGCAATATCCTCCATTCTGATGCTTTTTCCACTCTCTTTTTCCACTCTTGTCCCAAATCTGCTATAATTCTGCATAAAATAGCAAATTTCTATTTAAAATAGCATCATATTCAAATTTGTATCAAATAAATACAATTATTATAAATATTAATAAAAAGAGATATTTTGGGGCATAAATTACTATTTTAACCTTGATAAGTGTAATAAAAACTATATGAAAATAACGCTAATTTTACATTCATCACAGACCAATGAAGAAACTGTCACGCTTTTCTTCAATCCTCGCGTTGCTATCTCGGCAGCCCTTCGGGGTCTCCTCTGAACTTGAGCCTTAAACTCTACTCTGCTAACTCCCCTTAAAAGCTTTACAAAATGTCCTATTTATAGACCAAGGAAAGCTATCTTAAATCTGGAAGGAATCTATTTTGAAAACAGATCTAAAGAGCAAATCCGCGCAGCTGCGCTTCACTCCAATCTGAGCTCAGCGCAGATGGAGTGTGGAGCGCGTAACAGATTATTCTATTTCCTCTTTTAACAGCTTGATTTCTTCCTGATCTTATCCTTATCTACTTGGATTTCCTTGTTTCCCTCTTTTTGAATTGATTATGTGTTTATCTTGTCTTTGAATTTAAATTGGGAAGTTATCCGCAGAATCCTTGTTTAATTGGCTGCTGATCTTATCTTTATTTGCTCTCATTTAAACTTCAAATATGCAGATCCTATCCTCAAATAATGCTATCTTCTTTTCTCATTCAAATTTCTCTCATAAATCTGCAAAATCAACAGATTTTATATTAAAATAGCATCAAATTCAAATTAAATAAACATAATTATTACAATAATTAATAAAAAGGGATTATTTTGGGACACAAATTACTATTTTACCCTTGATAAGTGCAGTAAAAATACAAGAATATATCATATAATTGACACTTATCACTCCCTAAATCATTCTAGGAAAAATCTGTTCACACAGCTTGTTACCTTCAGAACAGAATATTGGTAAGACCAATTCTGAAAAAGACTCCCTATGAATTGTGGAAAGGAAGAAAACCCAATATATCATACTTCTATATCTTTGGATGTAAGTGTTTTATACTCAACACAGAAGATGATATTGAAAAATTTGATGCTAAGTCTAATAAAGGAATTTTTATTGGATATTCTGAAACTTCAAAGGCATACAGAGTTTATAACTCTAGAATCATAGATGTTGAAGAATCAATTCATGTAAAATTCAATGACAGGAAAAAAATTGGTAGTGATCTTTTAGATCTTGAAGATGATTTTGCAGGTATGGATTTGAACCATAAGTCTGATCAAACTAAAGCTGAAGATCCATTTGAACCTCTATCTGAAGGACCATCTGAAACCCAACCACGTCAGACAACTAATTTTGAGTCTCAAACTAAAAGCATATCTTCAATTTTAAATAGTTGGAGATATAAGACTCATCATCCTAAGGAATAGATCTTGGGTGCTGTTTCAGAAGGAGTGAGAACAAGATCAAGACTCAGAGAAATCAATAATCTTGCACTACTGTCTGAAGCTCTGCATGATGAAGAGTGGATCCTAACCATGCAAGAGAAGCTGAATCAATTCATTAGGAATGATGTCTGGAGTAGTTCCTAAACCCCATGGGAAAACTATTATTGGAACCAAATGGGTGTTTAGAAACAAGTTGGATGAAGTTGGCAAGGTTGTTAGAAACACAACCAAACTTGTTGCACAAGGCTACAATCAGTAAGAAGGTATTGATTTCACTGAAACCTTTGCTCCAGTAGCTAGGCATGAAGCCATTAGGATTTTACTATCTTATGCAACAATTAATGGCATCAAACTATATCAAATGGATGTTAAAAGTGCCTTCCTAAATGGAATCATTGAGGAAGAAGTATTTGTTAGGCAACCCCTGGTTTTGTAGATGTAGCTTTTCCAAATCAAGTTTTTAAACTTAAAAAGGCTCTTTATGGTCTGAAACAAGCTCCAAGAGCTTAGTATGAAAAATTGAGCAGCTTTCTTATAAAAAATGGTTTTGAAAGAGGAAATATTGACACAACTCTATTTAGAAAATCTGCCAACAAAGACTTTATTCTAGTCCGGATATATATTGATGACATTATTTTTGGTTCAACAAATTCTTCCTTATGCAAGAATTTTTCTAAGTTTATGCAATCTGAATTTGAAATGCGCATGATGGGAGAATTAAAATTCTTCCTAGGACTTCAGATTAAGCAAGAATCTGATTGTATATGGATCCATCAGTAAAAGTATACAAAAGAATTGCTTAAGAAGTTCAACATGGATTATGGCATGCCTATGTCAACTCCAATGTGTCCTTCTGTCATCTTAAGTAAAGATGAAGGAGAAAAATCTGTTGATCACAAAATGAATAAAGGAATGATTGGTTCATTGCTTTATCTTACAGCAAGTAGACCTGATATCATGTTCAGTGTCTATTTGTGTGCAAGATTTCAGCCTGATCCACGAATATCTCATTACAAGGCTGTTAAAAGAATTTTTAGATATCTAAGTGGTACTACTAATCTTGGTCTTTGCTATAAGAAGAGTAAGGATTGCAGGTTAGTTGGATATTGTTATGCTAACTTTGCTGGAGACAGAATTGAAAGGAAAAGCACCAATGGTGGATGTCACTTCTTTGGAAGTAACATGATCAGCTGATCAAGCAAAAGGCAAAGCACCATTGCATTGTCAACTACATAAGCTGAATATATTGTTGTGCCAGCTGTTGTTCACAGCTGCTATGTGTAAAATATCAGTTAGAAGATTTCAATATCTCTGTACCATGTATTCCTGTGATGTGTGATAATAGTAGCCCAATAAACCTTTCTAAAAATCCCATTCAGCATTCTAGAGCAAAACATATAGAGATCAAACATCATTTTATTAGAGACTGTGTTCAAAAAGGTGTTTTTGATATTCAGTTTATTGACACAGAGCATCAATGGGCAGATATATTCACAAAACCCTTAACTGAAAATAGATTTAAGTTCATCAGAAGCAATCTAAACATTCATGCATGGTCTGAAAAATGACTGTCTGAATTGCTTATCTAAAGTAATATGTGTCTGAACATATGCGTCTGAATTCTTTATGACGATATGAAATCTCACTTAAAAGTGACGTGGCAACAGAGACGGTTCACATTCACAATTTTCAAAAAGTAAAACTTTTAAGCCTTTCACAGTCTTCGAGGTCAGTTCAACTTTCAATGAACAGACTAGTCTTTTCGCCGCCTATATAACTAGTAGCTTAGGCTTGAGTCATTCACTCCTATCTTATGGTAAACTCAATCCTTCTTCAACAAGTTATGTCCTTTGTTCTACCTCTACAATGGCATTCAAGAAAAGTGTTTGTAGTGGACTGCAAGTCGCTAGCTGGGATAATATCTTTGAGAAGGACTATAGAGTTTGGCCAGAAGCTAGAGGTTTGACGTTCTGGAAGAACGCAAAATCAATCTTCAGCAAGGACAACACTACATTGTGTTCCTCCTTACGAAGGATATTGAGACTTCCTCTCAATATTGATGTTTCAGTAAGCATCATGTACATACTAGGTTCTGGTATTGTCCCTACGAAACATCTTCTTGTGTATTTCTCAAGGTCTTGACCAAACCATGATGGTGTTAGGGTTAAGAAAACCTTGAGAGGTACAAAAGAAGTTATCTTTTCAGAATTTATAGCAACATATGCTAGAAAAGATAACATCTTTTGCCTCTAGAATAGAACTTAGGACTCCTTTTGGCAAGGCAAAGGCTGTCCAAGATCGTTGATGAAAAGGCAGAAGCAACTTGAAGGGAAGCTTAAAAGCTTAGATTTGAACAACCTAGACTCTAAAAGCTTTTAGAAAAGCTTAGTAAAGAGAATGTATTCATATCTATGATGTAAAAGTCACTTCACTATAAATAAAATGTTTGTTCAGATCTATATTCAATTGTTATTATTTACATATCTCTAAATGACTTGTTCTGAAAATTGTTTCAAGCACATATTTGCTAAAAATCTTTATCCTCTGCTGTTTATTCTGAACGCTTATTCTTATATAATTCTGTAACATCCTAATTCCCATAATTTAGAACTTTTTCCCGTTGGAAGCATAAGTCCCAAATTAAGGGAATTATTTTTGTGACATTAACGATATCAATAACAAAGTTACAGGCATGCTTAACTAAATCCAACGTTTATTTAAACATGACCTGGGGATCCTTACATGCAACCATATCAAGGATAATACAATACATGTACCTCATCATGAAGAATCATAAAGGATTACGCATGTACTAACTATTCTTACAAAACAATATACATATACAATCGTTCCGGGAAATACAATAAAATGATGGTTCTGAAGCCCAAAAGAAACTCCTAAGTTGCAGTTGTGCCATGATCCTCACGACCTGCCTGGGAATTTAAAATGTAAACCCATAACATGGTGAAACTAACGCCTCAGTGAGCAAAGCAGTGCATACAAGCATAACATACAACAAGTGAGCCATAACTTGGTAAGGATGACGTATAATAACAATATAGATCTAATAATCAGTGATGATCAATCATATAAGATGACATGATGCATTCATGACATGATGCAATGCTGGACTCCAATGACCATGATAGCTTGAAATTTAGTTTAACATGAACTGCTAACCTAGCAGTAGGGGTCTTATCACTTTCCTGCAGTTAGATTGAGCTCAAACTACAAGGGATATCTCCCTTAGGGACATGAAGTCGCCACCGTTACCTGACCACCAAAGCCTAGTTTTAAAACAATTATCGTGATGGTCTAAAAAGGCGTCACTGTGATTAATACTCAAATCCCGACTACGACCACTACCTCTTGGACCATGCCTGGATTGGAGTATTGATCACTTGAGCTTTTCCACCCCCTTAAGGTGGATTACTCTCCAAGGATAACCTTCTGTGACCGGACCCAAGATCTAGGGACTCAACCTTGGATCCACATGAACATGATCTTGATTACTTGATAACTTGAATACATGAGTAGTTTTTATTGACAATGAACGTGAACATGAGCATGAGCGTGAGTTGCTTAAACAATGAACCATGACCTAAGTTTCTAACCATGCAATGAAATCTCTAAACAACAACATGAGCATAAACCATTACATCAAATCCCCTAACCTAGGGTTCACCATCAATGAGTTTCAATCATATTCAACACCTTACATACATCTATCATAATCATGATATCCAATAAAATAAAAAAAGCTCCCAACCTTAGAAAAAATCCCAATTCAAACCCATAGTGGGGATTCTAACTCAATCTCCTTCAAAATACCCAAAACAACTAAAAATCAAACGGTAAATCTTCATGAACATTCACATACAACCCCAAGAAAGGAAAGGAAGAAGTGGGTACATGGAGGATTTCACACAAAAGGGAAGTGTGTGAGCTCTACTCACCTCTAATGGAGATCAAATAGAGGAGAAGGAAGAGGAGATAATGAATCCAAGCCTTGGAATGGTGGGGCAGAGACTCCAACCAAGCCTTCTTCTTCTTCCTTGCTTTCTTCTCTCTCTAAACCTTACTCTCTCCCTCTCTAGAAACCCTAAGAGGAAGGAGAAAATGAAGGAAGAAGAAGGCTCAACGTAATTTTAAAAACAGGGACACGCTCAAGCGCTCGGGCGCGCACCAGGGCACTTGAGCGCCAAAGTTTCTGTCTTGGTGAGGAAAACAGTAGGCTCGGGCGCTTCAACGCACACCAACACACTTGAGCACCCAAACCAACATAAAATTTTCTGGTTTGCTGCAAAAACTAACCCCTTAGAACCCAAACATCACCCAATCCATTCCTTTCCTCTCAAACATAGGATGATACACTTCTCCCTAACTCCTTCTAATAACATAGCCTTCCAACTTAGTTCTTCTTCATCTAACTTTCTTTTCCTATTCCTAAATCGTTGTAATTCTCCCTGACTCAGGGTGTGATTTCTTCTAAGTTTTACCTACAGTTGTTTTAGTTAACACTTGGTTATTCTTCCAAAAATCTCTCAAAACTCGAGACTCTTAGTTTATTTACCTAATTCTTGTCTAAATTCACATTCTAATCCCCAATTTTTCATGCCACTTCCAATTTCCTTTTTCTTGGTCGGATCCATAGCCTAAAGCTCCCACTACAATTTCTAGACCCTAATTTTGGGATGTTACAAATTATGTGCTGATATTTTTTGAAATAGTGTTAATACTTACCTTAAAAGAGGGTGTAATAATGGTTATCCTCATACTGAACCCTTTTGATGGATAACAAAATGGGGAGTAATAATAAAAAAAAATCTGAATCTGAAGTGTGTACAGTTTAGGGGGAGCAAAAATGTGTATACAGTTAAGGGGGAACTAAAACTCAAAAGTTCAGCAAGTGTCTAAATCTGAACTCTAAGGGGAGAAAATCTGAACAAGTTTCTGAAGTAAACAGGGCAAGGAAAAACAAGGACAAAAATCTCAAAGCTCAAATGATCATCTCAGAGGGAGCCCTAAAATCCATTTACAAGCTTTATCTAAAACTTGACTAAATCTATTCAAATTCTTTCTACCTTCCGAGTTTGAAATATAAAACAGATTTAAAAGTCAAACTTAAGCTTGTTCTATTCAAATTTGTTGTTTAAGTTTGTCATCATAAAAAAGGGGGAGAATGTTGAGTCTCAAGACTTTGAAAGTGCAAAGACACCCCTAAAACTAGATTGGGAACATATTGAGTCTAAAGATATTCCCATGATAAAGGTTATGGTGATTACAAACTTAGATTAAATATGTGTAAAGAACTCTAACAAATGTACTTATATTTCTGATAAGCTAAAACGTCACCTGAAGTACAAATGTCTGAAGCACATTTATGTTCTAAAGAATGAAGGGAATCTGAAATACTATTTTGGTTCTGAAGGATGTATAAGACCGAAGACTAAAGCTTTATCTGAAGAATGAATACTGAAGTACTGTCTGAAGACTGAAGACTAAAGCACTGTCTGATGATTAGAGACTGAAGTGGTATCTGAAGTTTGAAGTGCTAACTGAAGCCACGTTATCTGAAGTCAAGGTCTGACTGACGTGGCATGATCCAATTTGCACCACTCCTTCATGCAACCTTTGTACACAGGTTAGGAGTGACAAAAAGTAGCTTTCTGGGATATCTTTTTGAATTAACTGACGCAAAAAGAGGATATTTGGAGTAGCTTTCTGTTGTAGTCAAATAAAGTATTGCCTACCTCATACTTGTGTCAGAGATGTCTCACAACAGGAGTATTTGCACCTAAAGCTATCTCTCAGCGGACTTCTCAACACCTAGAGCCCCAGAAGCCTATAAAAATCAGAAATCTCACAGAAGATGGAGAATTTTTTTTTTATAAGATCTTAAGCAATAACTCTATGAGAAAAATTGCTGAAAATCAAAAAGCTCACGCGAAGAAAAACGATGCCAAATTTTCTAGAATTTCTCTTAGAAATTCAATGTACAATAAACTTTCATATCTAGTGTTAGATCACTGTTATTCTTGTACATTCTGAACGAAGAACTATAGGTTCTAAGTTCATTTCTCTTTGTAAACATTTTAAGAGTGTTGAGAGCCTGAAGAGACTCGATGGAAGAAAGAATACTTGTCTGAGAGCCTGGAGATGCTTGGTTGAAGAAAGAATACTTAGTGTAGAGCCTGAAGAAGCTTGGTGGAAATAATACTTATAATCTGTTATGATTAGTGGAAAATCCAGTAGCGTGTTGGCTCTAGGACTGGACGTAGCTTACAAGTGAAGTGGGTGAACCAGGATAAATTTGGCTGAGTGTTTTTCTTACCCTTATACTCTTTTTGAATTGGGTTCTTATAAGCATTTATTAAAACTCAATTTGTGAAAACTGTTTTAATACCTCTGTCTGAACATTTTTAGACAAGGAACAAAATTTTAGACAACTTTCAAACCTGTCTAGAACGTCTTAAAACTCATTATGAAAAGGTTTCCTAAAAACACTTTTCATCTCCACTCCTTTTTCTAGTGTTTCTTGTGTTTTCCTACAGCTGCATCCTAATTCTAAACCCTAAAATTCTAATTTAATTCTAAATTTTTGCAATTTTTACACAGACATTTCACTACTCCCCCTTTTTGCCATTAGAAAAAGGGGAACTAGGAGGCCTTGGAACAGAGATATGGACATTAGAAGGAGGAACGCCTTCCATATGCTGAGCAAACAAATTCTGGAACTGTGTCTACCTTGATGATGACTCTGAAATAGCGTTAAGAATGAGATCTATCCCATAAAAAATTAGGTCTTGGCGTTTCTAAACCTTTTGTATTTTCTTCTCAATATTGTCAAGCCTTTGATCAACGGGCATAAATGATTCTGGATCACCTCTAGTTGTTTCTTCTAGTGACTTAGGCTCAGACGCTCCTTCCTGATGCATCTGGCTGTGGTCTAGATTTCCTTCAGACGTAGTTGCATCTGTATGAGGTTGATTCTCCATTCTGACTTCTTCAACTTCTTTGGGAGACTCATCAAAGAGAACTTTTTCCTTTTTCTTTATGGAGAGATCGAAGATGCAGAAGGTTGAGAGGATGAGTCTTTAGGTGGTTTAGAAAAGAACCTTGGAAGAGGAGGTGCAGAGCCAGATAGCTTCATGGCTGTGACAAATTTTGCAGAAAGAATCTTTCATTCTTCATTTGAAATTTCTTCTCCCTCCAAAGGGAGTTGGAAATAATAAAATACCTTTGACAGTAGTGTCGAATGGACAAGACATGCAAACACAATAGTGTGCTTAAGGGCATGCACTATGTATTTCAACAATGCAAAGGGAAGATTGATTTGAATTCCAGTTCTGAAGTGGTACAGCAGAATTAGTTCTGGAGTGGTGATTTTCTCAAAAGATCCACTATGAGGAATCAAGATTTTTTAGATCAGATTTAAAAGAAGTTTTGAAATATCATTTAACTTTTTGCTTTCTCTTGAAACTTTTCCACTTGAGAAGTGGACTCTACCAACTTCCTCTACAGTAACATTTGCTTTTGCCATCCAGTCTTCGTCATCATAAAGTCTTGCTCCTTGGTCCTTAAGGCCAAAGATGGTGCATATGATTGACATATTTAGTAGCATCTCCACTCCCTTTAGCCAGCTATTGATTATGGGAGTTCCATCTTCTAAAACTTCAGTAGTAGCAGCAACATAGAAGGCACAAATCATTCTAGGATAGACATATCATCTCTTTTGAAGTAGCTTCCCAGATCCTGTCTATCTGTATAGGGATAAAGATCCCAGTTATAGTTTTTAAGGTTGTCTAGGTTGATTAGCCTCTCGAGAAGAATTGTTCTATTCTTCAATTTTGAATTAAAATTATCCTCAGTTTGCCTATCCTTAAACAAGCGACATGAATAGGGTTCCTTGTCCTCAGATGAAGTACCGGTTTCTTTCCCTTTCTTGTTAGGATGATCTACTTCTGGCTGATCTTGTTTCTTCTTGGACCTAGTTTCTTGGGTTAAATCAATATGAACAGGTTTGGATAGACTAGAGGTAAGTTTGACCATCCCATTTCTTAATATTTTTTAGGCAAAAGGTCTGGTGGGCCTTGATGGAGCAGATTTGGGTTGAGTCTGCTTTGTCTCAATAATGGATGAAGGAATAGAGACATGTGATGGCCTCTTATCATCAGCTGAAGGTGATCCCATCAAGGATGATGTATCAGAGTTCGGTTGGGTAGACTTGACAGCTTTCATCTTGATTCTCATGGTAGGTAAGAGGAGAGAAAGAGAGGATTTAAAAAATGAGAGAGATTTGAGAGAGTGAGGGTGATTCTGAGATGGATAGAGTTTGGAGTGGAAGTGAAAAATAGTTTCAAGTGCAACGAGGCACTTAAATACTTCACCTGATAGTGGCTTAGAGAAAGAAAATAGCCATTAGGCTGTTCCACTGTCTCAGGCACGATAAGAAATGACTATAAGACTAGCTGTTGGAAAATTAACTGCCATAAGAGAGAAACGTGCAGACTTGATTGTGGCAGTTGTGGACATTATTTGGCGTTTCTAACGGTCACATTTTGATGAGATGAGTCATGGTCATTTGCTTCTGACCTTGACTGCATGTGTGACCCAGTCCTATGAGATGCTTCTGACGTGACTCTCTGAATTTTTCATTTAGGGGTAACTTACAAAATTATGCATCTGGCTGAAACTTAATAATTAATTTCACATAAGTTATGAATATAACACAGATTCAGACAATTCACAGATGCCTTGAGAACCCACTGCCTAGGACCCACACCTGCTCCTTCTTTGCGGTTGCTAGGCACACCTCCATTCAACACAGATTTTGTCTTAGGTACCAAAACAGTTTTGGGTCCAACTTGGTTAGAAACCTTTATCTTTCTAACTTTGCTTCTAAGAAAGTAGTTAGAGCTCTTATGGTTAAATTTGCTACAATATACACATCTCTCCTTCTGCTTCTTGGGAGGCACAAAAGAAGCTTTTGTACCAAACCTCATTTTCAAATTTGTTGAATCCCAAACCAGCTTTGTCAAAAACACCTCTTTGAGACCCTAAGTGTCTGTCCAGATTCTTGGTTCTATTTACAAAGCTAGTTAGGTCCTTTTGAAGAATACCAATTTGTTTTTTGAGGTGTTGGTTCTCAAGCTTTATTTTGTTCACCTCAGAAGCAGATTTATCTTCCTAGATATCTTTCACCTCAAGAGATAACTTTAGATGCGATTGCATCAATGAGTTATTCTTCTCATACAGATTATCTCTTTCTAGATTTAGAGCACGGATTTCATTTAAAGCTTCTGACACTTGAGATTTCAAATGTGTGCTCTTTGTGGCTAGAAAGTTAAAATTTGTGAGTAAGTTATTGAAGGCTATCTTTAGATCATTATAAGAAAGATCATAATCATCTACCTCATCATCATCATCAGAAGCATCTGTGTCTTCCATGAGACAGAGGTTGGCTTCTTCTGAGTCTTCTTCATCTTGTGTAAATTCTTTTGCTTCTGAGTCATCCCAGGTGACCATCATGTCCTTCTTTATCTGATCCTTCTTAGGATTCCTTTTAAGGAGAGGGCACTCAGACTTGATATGGCCTGGTTTGTTGTACTCACAGCAGATGATCTGACCCTTCTTCACCTCTTCCTCTAGCTTTCCACGTTTGCCTGACCTTTCTTGTGATGAACGCAAGTTCATCTTCATCTTCCTCTAGATCATTTTCTGACTCCAGTGATGAGGCAAGGGCAGACATCTGGGAGCTTCTGATCGTCTTCCTTTTTTGTTGCTTCTGAGCTGCTTTGAGGGCAATCATCTTGCTCTTCTTTGGTTCCTCTTCCTCCAGTAGATGTTACTCATACACTTTAAGTCATCCCAACAATTCATCAATCTTCAACTTTGCCAGATCCTTGGCCTCTTGAATTGTTGTAAATTTTGGTCTCTATTGCTTAGGCTGGCTTCTAAGAATTTTTATCACTCTTTCCGAGTTTGAATATTCTTTTCCCAAGGATTTAAGATCATTCACTATGATAATGAATCTTCTTATCATATCCTCTATGCTTTCATCCTCAACCATCTTGAACAGTTCATACTGTCTTACCAGAATGTTAATCTTGGCTTCCATGACTTGATTGGTTCCCTCATATGCAATAAACAGGGTGTCCAAGACATCCTTTGTTGTCTTGCACATTGCCACTTTATCATACTCACTTCTGCTTAGAGCACAAGTGAGATAAAACCTTGCTTTAGAGTTTAGAAGATACCTGCTTCTTTCTGCACTTGTCCATCTCTCTGGGTTTTGGTTCATATGGACTAGATTCAATTATATCCCACAGATCCACATGTTGTGATTCAATGAACAACTTTATGCGGTCCTTCCAGTAATAGAAGTCAGTTCCATCAAAGGCAGGAGGCCTGTTGGTGGAAGCTCCTTTTGGGATGTACAGGCTTGTGCTAGGGCCAGCCATCTTCTTGGATCTTTTCCTCTTCATAGTTAGTATGCTCAACCCCTTAGAGGTCGAGCTCTGATATCAACTGTAGTTGGCAAAGTCTCAAGAAGGGGGGTTGAATTGAAACGCGTCTAAGCCTGTTAAAAAATTTAAACTCATTTCTGACTTGGATTCTCAAGTGGATTCACTTGGATGTCAGAAGGTTAATCACAGACCGATGCACAAAGGATGCTGACTTAAAACTTGGTTAATTTAAGAATTTTTGCTTCTGATTCTCTTTATCAAAAGTATGATTCAAGTAATTGAAGTTATGAATATTGTTTTTGAGTTAAGATTCTGTTTCAAGATTATGTTGCAAACTCATAAACAGATTCAGAATGGTAAGGACAAAATTAGAAATAACTAAGAGATAGAGTCAAAAAGAAGAAGAACACAACAAGGTTTATAGCCGTTGGAGTCTTCCAACAGCTTTTCCCACTTTGTGTCAGGAACTCGACCACATCAGCATGTTGTACTTGCTTCTGTCTTCACACAATATGCTTCTGTGTCTAACTTGTTTATGTGTCTGAGTGTCACTTCTGTGTCTGACCTTGATTCTGCTTCTGACATGAGCTAGTGCTTCTAAGACATGTTTCTGAAAATGTGATTCTAACATCTTGAGCAGATGTTTCTTTTAAAGATCTTGAGGCTTTAACTCTTGTACTTGAGTTATGACTTTGTCTTCACCATTTGGTTCTAAGTCTGACTTACATCTTTCTGTGTTTGACTCTAAGACTTTCATTTGGTGCTTGATGAAGAATGATTTTTAAGCCTTGTATCTGCATCTTAGTCAGATTCTAAAAACTGCACACTCAAGTAAGTGGGTCAGATGCAAAAGTAACTCAGAATTAAACTTGAAATTTTTACTTAGTCAGAGGGGTTGCCAATCATTAAAACCTTATGCATTTGAGGGTTTATCTTAACAGGCAAGAGAGAGTTTGATATAAAGGACTTGGGTCCAACAAACAAGATTTTAGGTATGCAAATTCAGTGAGACAAAATGATAGGAAGCTTTTACTTTCTCAAAAGAATTATCTACAGAAAGTCTGTGTGGCACTTCAAAATGCAAGACTTTAAGCCAATATTTATCCCACATCCTATCAATTATAAATTATCCACAAATATGTGTCCTAGCAATGAAGCGGAAATGACAGAAATGTCTTGAGTGTCGTATGCATCGGCAGTGGA
Source organism: Sesbania bispinosa (assembly GCA_026901365.1). Classification (NCBI taxonomy): domain Eukaryota; kingdom Viridiplantae; phylum Streptophyta; class Magnoliopsida; order Fabales; family Fabaceae; genus Sesbania; species Sesbania bispinosa. Next base: position 526,555 of record QLOH01000018.1, read on the forward strand.
GAGCCTTATGTATGAAATTATCCATACAAGACTAGATATTGCTCAAGTAATTCAGGTGGCCTGGTCAGTCAATTTATGGAAAATCCAATAAGAGAGCATGGTATAAAAAGGATCCGAAGATTTATTAAAGGAATCTTAAGTGTTGCATTGTGTTTTGGAGGATCAGAGCTCATTATCAAATGTTATGTTGATTCGAATTTTGTAGGTGATGTTGACAAAGGATAATTTACTACAGGCTACGTGTTCACACTTGTAGGAGGAGAGGTAAGTTGGTTATCCAATTTATAGACAATTGTAGCTTAATCTACTATAGAATTTGAATACATGACCACTACCCAAGCATGAAAGGAAGCTATTTGGATCCAAAGGTTGAGGGAGGAACTCGAACACAAATAGGAGAAGATTGATTTCTGTATTTTGTGACAATCATAGTGCCTTGTACATTGAAAGATTATAAGGCAAAGGATATAGGCGTTCAATATCACTAATTGTCTGAAAGTAGTAAAGGATGGGAGAGTAGACATGTGGAAGATTCATGCAAAATATAACCTAGCAAATGTAATGACAAAACCAATAAATGTTGACAAGTTTATATAGTGCAAATCATCCCATGGCCTATTAGAAATGTAAGCAGTATGAAACTAGTAAGGATAGAAAAGTTCACAAAAGTGACTTTAAGTGGGAGATTGTAAAAAATGTAAAGCCATTTTTTGTGGCATGCTTGCTAAGTCAATAAGAGTGAGCTATTTTGCCAACTTTTCAAAGTAAAAAACGCAGGGCTACTCCTATAGGTAAAACAAAGGATACTGTGAAGTGACGAAAATTAATGAAATATTACAAACAAGAAATAGTTTCACTCCTATAAATAGTCATACATATGCTCATTTGTAGTATCAAATAAGAGGAAAATGAGCTCTCTGAGAGAAAAATTAAGAGAGAAAGAAAATTTTGTTTCTCCTATGAGGTTCTCTTAGTGAATATATTTTCTTATTTTCAAGAGATGGTGTAATTGTTCTCTCATTGTATATCAAAAGGGGTATTGTAATTTCTTCCACTTAGTGAAAAATATTTTTCTAGTCTAGCTACTCATGATTTTTTCTTATATATTGAGGGTTTTCCATACATTAAAAAATTATGTGTTAATTCCAATTTTTCTCATATTTACTTTTAATTGTGTGATATTACTCTAATAGTACTCTAATAGCCAACAAATTAAATATCACTACAAACTTTTCAAAAGAACCTAAAATTGGAGAAAAAGTGTGTTAGGAAAGTCAAGTTAGTTATGATTAAAAGGATAGGAATCGAAATGATTGTAAACCAAGAAAAAGAAATATTTATCTTTATATATATAAAAGTAAGGTAGTGAAATCATCCTTTTAAACTTAAAAAAGGGATAAAATGATAAATTTCTTTCAATAAAACTTCTAAAAATAGTAAGTCACATTTACATATTAAATTATTGACATTATTAATTAGTTATAGTAATTATATCAATATTAAAGCCATTTTTATATTTTAGTATTAAATATATTGAGAAGAAAAAAATATACAACTTTTACTTATCTTTATCTTAAGAAATAAATAAATATTTATTTAAAAATGGCATTTTGGCATATTTTATGAAATATATAATATGAATGAAAATATAATATCAAATTTGACACATGATATAGCGTTAAATAAAAATTACTTTACAATTATAATAATAGTAAATAGAGAGAGATTTTGTAAGGGTAGAGAAGAAATGTAAAGAAAAGTGTCTTAAAATAATTGCGATAAAATGCATAAATAAAAAAGTGGGGCGATGATAAAAATAAATAATCAAAAATTATTAAATTAAACATTTTTAACAAATGAAAATGAAAAATGTTAGTCACGTGTGAATCTTTTTATGTAAAATGCTTTTAGTTAAATATGGGAAGTGGCGTCGGGATAGAAAAGAGGATATTAAAGGGAATAAGACTTAAGAAAAATTGAAATAAGAGTTCCATGATAGGAGAGTTGGTGGAGGGAATGATTAGATATGAGAGGAGTTAAAAGATAGGTTATACTGTTATAAATGTTTATAAGAAATTATTTATTATTTGAAACCTAAAATGTTATATATATATATATATATATTCTAAAATATGATATTAATGAATATTTAATTATTAATAAACAACAAAAATAAATATTTAATTATTAAATTAATTGTCAACATTTTTATTTTTAAAATATAACTTCTTTGTGAATATTTTAATTTAAATTAACAGTACATGTGTTGCATATGCACAATTCTGTAGGCTTGATGATGTTTATACTTTTAAAATTCTTAGTACAATAAGTTATTCAAAACTTCCAAATCATAACATTAAAATTAAAGCAATATTCCTATCATATTATTAAGAAATATAAATCAATCTTTAAGATTATGCAAAATGATGCATGACTTATAATCACTTAGATGAACACATATGTTTTTAAATGGTGAGTTATATCTGGAAACAATGTTAGAGAAAAAGTTTTAATTTCAAGATTTTCATTAATTTCATCTAGGGATGGTAATTGAGCCCAAGCCCTATGGGTACCCGCAATGGGCAGGGTAAAAACCCGTTAAATGGGTATGGGCGCGGGTACAAGCAAAAACCCACATTTTTCATGTGTACGGGCATTTTGATGCCCAGCTCGACTCATACTCGCACTCATATATATAATTATTTAATAAAAAATATCATATATAATTATATATAGGGATATATCAATTTTTTTAAAATATCTAATATATTTATGTATATTTATAAAATTGATATATATAATATATTAAAAATTAAAAATATATTTTTATAACTATCTATTTGTGTTTTTTTACTTTATAATATATGACTAATTAGTGTTAATAATAATTTTTTTACAGATCTTGAAGAATTCAACACATGATATCCAAGTTTATAAAATATATTGTGACGTGAAAGTATATTGTAATATTTAATAAAAAATTTGAACTTTATATCATTTGTTGTGTTTTAGAACATTAACATATTATGTTTCAATGTAATTAAATTGTTGTATCACTGATATTTAAAAATTATGTTTGGACGATCTTCAAGTAACTTTTTCAATTGAAATATAGTTTTCTTAAATTAATATTTTTTAGTAAGTTGTTAATTTTTTACTTAATAAAAGTGCGGGTAATGGACGCGAGTACGAGCATATAAGTGCCCCGCGGGTATGGGGACGGACACTAAGGGTGTGTTTGTGAGTTTAAAGGGGAGGGAAAGGGAAGAGTTAGAGAGAGAAGTGAGGGGGAGAAGAGGAGGGAAATACTTTGTAAAATATCTAAACTCACAAACACAAAGTGGGGAAGGATTGGCAATAAACCTTTCTCTTCCATTCCTTTCCCTCCAAAATTCAACTCACAAACATACCCTAAAGTTACTGCCCACGCGGATACGGGCCTGGTACGGGGATGGACACTGTGATGCCCTGCCCAGAGGGTACCCATTATCATCCCTAATTTCATCTGATTTTTTTTTAAATTTCAGCGTAGAATAAATAAAAGACTTAGATATATAAATTCATTAAATTATCTTATATTTAACTTTAATTTTATATTCTGTTTAACGTTTTGTTAAACAATAATTTACTTTTTCATATTTTAATATATAATTTATTCATCAATATTATTTTATTAAATTAATAAATCAGGTCCATGCATCGCACGGGATACGATACTAGTATATGTAAAAGAAAACAGGCGAAATAAAACAAACAAGATTTCTCCGCGTAGCAAAATCAAGTACATACTATGGTATACCAATTGGCTGGGAACGAGTTCCCTTAGTATGATGGTCCCTTATGTGGATATACATGATGTGGATATGACTATTAAAGATATTACGAGGGATGGTCAGTGGTTCTTGGACAGATTATGGACACCAATTTCAGAGGAGCTTGCCAATTGTATTCTGTCCCATAATCTAACTATCAATGACCATGTGGAGGATACTGTTATTTGGAGTGCACCATTAAATGGCATTTACTCAGCCCGCAGCGGCTACAGTTGGCTGCTTCATCATGGAGAACCATCTGATGTTTCATGGAATTGGCTTTGGCAATTGAAGGCTCCAGAGAACATTCGTTTCTTTATTTGGCAGGTATGCCATAATTCCCTTCCCACCAGAGATATTTTGGCGCATAGAGGAGTGCCTTTATCTGCTACCTGTCCACTGTGCAATTCTAGTGAGGAGATGATTATCCATTGCTTAAGGGACTGCGCCAAGGCTAAGGAAGTGTGGCACGGTTTGGGGTTGGATCAGCGGTCAACTTTCTATCATGATGTGCCTATTATTGTTTGGTTGACAACAGGAATAAAGCAGGACATCAATCTTTTTTTGTCCACCATTTGGGGGGTTTGGAGAAATAGAAATGTTGTTGTGTTTGACAAGACTTTATCCCCTGTCTGGGAGATTATCCACGACATTCTCTCCTTGGCTACATTATGCTCTCAAGTTTATGGTTCCCCTCCTGCTGTTCGCGCTCAACGCCTTGTGAAATGGGAGCCTCCTAGCTTGCACATGATTGCCTTAAACACGGATGGCAGCGTGATTAACAACAAAACTGGTTTTGGGGGTCTGCTGTGGACTCACACAGGTGAATGGATCCAAGGTTTTTATGGCACAATGGGAGTTGGTGACATTTTGGGTGCTGAACTTGTAACTATTTTGAAAGGTTTGAGGCTTTGCTGGGAGCTCCTTTTTACGAATGTCAAATGTATATCAGACTCCAAGCTTGCTATTTCACTGATCAATGATGATGTTCCTCGGTTCCATAGATATGCTGGGCTTATAAAGGAAATTCGATGTCTACTCTCAATGGATTGGAACGTGGTGCTTCTCCACACCTTTAGAGAAGGTAACCAGTGCGCTGATCTTCTTGCTAAGCGTGGGAATGCTGAGGATTCACCTTGGTGTGTGTTTCTTGAACCGCTGGACGAGCTTCAGAGCCTTCTGCTTGCCGACGCCATGGGGATGGAGTTTTTAAGAGTGTAGTTTGCTGTCTTCTTTTCTTTCTTTTGTTCTTTGCCCAATTTACCAAAAAAAAAAAAAATCAAGTACATACTGAACGATTCTTATTAGTTATTCCATGAGTCATACGTTACACAAGAAACACTAAAAAGGCCCAAATTACAGATGAAGCATTTAAGAAACACGTACACACAAACAAACCATGGTTCAATTTAAAATTGATCAGCTAATTGAACCACCTCTTCCACCACAGTTTCCAACATAGATTTCCTATTATTTATGACATTGCATTTAGCACGAATTTCACCTTGATTTCCGGTCAACACATCCAATTGGCTCAACCTAATAACCGCATCCACAAACTTCTCAAAGAACAATGTCTGATTAACTGCAAAGGCATTCACTAACCCTTTAGTCCTCTTATCCGTAAGCAAGTCCTGATCAGAGGTAAACACACCCTGGCGATTCATTAAGTCAAGGAAGTATTTGTTATCAAACAGTGTTGGGGTTCTAATGTCCAAATTGGCAGTGTTGCCTGAGTTTGCATCTGGGCATGTGGCTTTGAGTTTATTGGCTAAGGTCTTGTCCATGTTGGGGTCTAAAGGGGAAAGCCTATTGAAAAATGTGCCACAATGTGCACGCCCAAATGTGTGTGCTCCTGATAAGGCAACCACATCTGTGGCATCAAAGTTTTTGGATGCAAAATTTTTTAGGGTCACACTTGTTGTGTTGAAGGGTGATGGAAGATTGTTTGTTCCTGCTGTGCTGAAGTTTAGGCCATCTCTTCTTCCTAATGGAACTGCATAATCTGGGCCTCCTGACTGTTTTCAATGTCCAAAAACAAATTGATTATCAAGTGACAAAATAAAAAAAAGTACAAATATGAAATAATTATATATGTTTATGATAAAATGTATTTGAGTTAATATAATTAAAGGTTAAACATGTTTTTAGTCTCTGAAATATAGTTAAGATTTAGTTTTGGTCCCTGTAATTTAAAATAGGTGGTTTTGGTTCTTTGAAAATTGAAAATACACCAATTTAGTCATTGTTGCATAATTTTATTACGGATTAGCAACGAATTTTTATTGATAAGAACTAAATTAGTGTATTTTCAATTTTTGAAGGATCAAAACTACGGATTTTAAATTACAGGAACCAAAACCAAATTTTGACTATATTTCAGGACTAAAAACATATTTAACCTTATAATTAATTAAATTCAATCTTTTATTATTAGTTGCTTTCTATACACACACAATGAGAGCCAAAATAATTTAATGTGTTTAAAAAGCTGCCTAAAACTCTCATTAATTAGATAATTCTTTTTATTAAAACGAACAGTTTTTTTTTTCCAGTTAAAATATGTAATACTATATACTTTAATAATTTTGTTGCTTTCTTTGTGCTATAAGTAACATGCTATGTATCAATATAAAGAATATAATATGTTCAAAACAAGTACAATATTTCAAAATGAGGTATAAGTCAGATGTTCAATGACAATCAATTAAGTCTTTATTTTAGACCTTTAATATGTAAAAGTTAGGTTAAACCTAATTCAATTTAATTAAGCTTTTTGTCATGTATCACATAAAATACTATGTTATTGTCTTCTTATTAATTAATTTCTATTGAAATGACATGTGAGATATATATATATATATATATATATATATGCAAGCAGAAAACGTCAAAAAAATAAAGAAAACGTCATTTTTAGGCGTTGAATTGACTCAAAGATATATTAATGTGATTTATTTACACAAAATTTTCCGTTAATAAACGGACGAGATAAGAAGAGTAAGTAGAAGATAATAAAACAAATCTCAAAAGTAAAGCAAATAACATTAAAAAAATCTCAGAAGACAATAAAAGAATTGGGAAACACCGTGAGATTGACCAAACATAGGTCATATATATATATATATATATATATATATATTATAAAAGAATACATGTTCATAACTTATTGTGTATTAATTTATGTTATATTCTGTGCATTATTACTTTGGCCTCTTAATATAATAATATATAATAAAGTGATGACAAGGAATCACCTTTATCGAAAGAAAATATAACTTGATTATTTATTAGGTAAGGAATGTGCAGAAATCTTTAAAAAAAATAGAATGAATGAAAAATAAAATAAAATAATTCAATTTCTCTCATAATTTCAAGTTAATTAATTATAAAAAAGTTAAATTAAAGAGCATTTTAAAAAAATTGAATTATAATATTAATTTTTAATTTATGAAAAATGTTTAAATTTATTTTATTTTTTTAATTTATTATATATTTTACTCTTAAAATAGAAATTCTTTTAGTGAAATTTATCCACATTTGCAGTAGAGTGTGTCCACATCCCGTAGGTGTGTCCAGTAGAAGGCAACGATCAACATATTTTATCCTTTCTAATTTTTTAGTCTGAGTTGTTACTACTTACTTTTGATTAATGTATTACTTATGATAGATAAACACAGTATCATTATCTCAAATCTCAATATATTTAATAATATCTCCTTTTTCTAAAGTTGTGTTTGGCTGATATAATGCAAAGTCACTTTTACGGAAAAGTATATATTTAAAAGCTGAAAAAGGATAAGGTTTACTGCATGGTATAATTAAGTAAAAATGTAGAATATATAATATTATTTTATTGTTAAAAATTAAAAGTAATATATACGTTAAGGTCTATAAAAGGACACATAAGAGCCTAGGGTAGAATGATTATGTTTCCGGAAAGTGTAAGTGGGTTGGCAACGTGAGTTTCCAACTTGCTTTTTGCTAGCTGCCCACACATTCAACTTTAGTTCCAAATTTCTAACGTTCAGATTAAAATTCAATTATTCAAGCGTATGCTTTTGATTTTTTACCAAATAAAAAAAAGCGTGTGTTTCGACGCGGTAGGTAAACAAGATATTGAACTCTTAGTTTAATTTGCCAATAAAAGTACACCTTATTTTAATTAGTTTAATTAATTTGTGAATGTACTTGCCTTAATAATTATACATGATTAGATTCTTTAAACTTTTTTTCTTTCCGTATTAAATCAGAATTTATTATCTGGAGAATGATTACTATATTCTCTCTTAAAAACAAATCATGACACTCATATATCATTTTAAACTTCAATTCATTCAAATTAATTATTTAATTTTTTTAACTTTAAGTATTTTAAAACTTATATATTCTACTTGATTTAATTATATACATCTCTAGTGTAATTTTAGACATTGTCTTCATAAATATTTTTTATTCTTTGAATTCACAATTTATATTTTATCTAAATTTAAAATACCTGTAGAATTCTCAAAATTAATCCTTACTTAGTTCTGGAATATATCATAAATCATGTACTTATATACTATGTATATATAATAGAAAATTTTGGATTGTTCCTTTTTTTTTGTGAATATTGTTTGTTAGTAATTAATAAGAGCATCATTGTTAAAAGGAACAATATAAAAATAATAGGAATGGTGAGATGAATTATTACTAGGAAAACAGCATCACGAGCAGCCAGGACAGTGATATCAGCACAGGAGACAATCCTTCCACATTGATTGTGGACAAGAGACCTGATGTTCTCAATGGTTTGCAAAGCCTCCGTTCTAATGCCTCCGTTGGCTGGTTGATCCCTTTCACCTGGACTCCCATCCAACAGCACCGACCCATCACATCCCTACATACATACATATCAATAATCTTGATGAATTATTGATCAAAATCACTCAAGTCCATGCATGCATATATATAAATAAATATTGGAGATTACCCAGTAGCCTTATACTTAATTAGTGGTGAAAAATTATGTAAGTAGTTAGGTTAGAATATTTTTCATTCAAGACAAAATGAGATAAATCAATATATTATAATTCTCTCGTACGTTGAAGAGAGAATAAAAGGAGACAAAATAAAATATGATATGAAAATCAATAAAAAAATTAAACTTAATTTCTTGAGTGGTAAAGAGAGATGTAAGAGTTTTTATATAAATATAATATTTTATTTATTTATTTACCTATAATTATTATAAAAGTATATGAAAATTATAAAATACAAAAACTTTACTGTTTAGTACCAAACTAGTGATAGTAATTAATATGTAAGGACGGGAAAAAAGGAACTCATTAAAAGAAAAAAAAAAAAGTAAAGAGAAAGAAATAAATTAGTGTGTTTATTTATCCATATATTCTTACATATCCCATTCAACATGAGTATCCGGATTCCGAACACAACTATATATTTGTTACTTTTCTCACTGAGTGCATCTTCAATGGACAAGCATACTCCATATATATTGCATTTCGTACCATTCAATAATTTTAAATATTAATATATTACTTTTCTTTTTTACTTTTCATCTAACCAAATATAAAAGGAGAATTTTAATTTTTATACTTCTTTTTGCCTTTTTCTTTCATTCAAATTATATTTAAAATTATTCATAGATTTCTCTTTATTTTCCGTAGATTTTCTCTATCCAAACAGATGAATAGTCACTGGTGCTCTATTTTAGCGAAAAAATATTTCTTTAGAATCTTATTGAGTTATTTCAAAATTCTAACTTATCTTTGTCTTAACTAAAAATATTAACAATTCATGGGGCGATGGCAGTTAATTAATTATTACCTGAACAAAGCAATCATGGAAAAAGATGCGAAGTAAGCCAGGAGCTTGGCCATTGTCCTGATTGAAGACCTTCTTGAGATGGTTTCTCACAATGGTTTCAAGGTTGGGACAGGTTTTGGAATAGAAAGAAAAAGAAAGTCCCTTTACTAATGGGGGCTTGGCTTGTGCCTCAGAGGCATGGCAGTGTGAACTAAACAACACAATGGAAGAAATGAAGAGCAAAGAGTAGAAAGAAGTCATCTTTGCTTTCCTTGAGAGTGTGATTTGAGATGACCAACTACGGTAATTATTTATAGAAGGAGGAGGCGGCTTTCGATCGGATTGTGCCCCACACCACACCTTAATTTACTAAGGGTGTGTGTTAATTTACTAAGGGTGTGTTTGTGAGTTTAGAGAGGAAGGAAATGAAAGGATTGGAGGGAGAAGGGAGGGGAAGAAGAAGAGGGAAAAACTTTGTAAAATACTTAAACTTATAAACACAAAGGGGGGAAGAGTTTCCAATAAACCCTTCCCTTCCCTTCCTTCCCCTCCAAAATTCAACTCACAAACATATCCTAACAAATTAGAAAGTGGCACACATGAGTTTCGAGGAAAATTCTTCATACTTAATTAGTCAAAATAAAGATAGAATTGGGGGCATTTTTCTATCCATCTATTTATACCGTTGGACTCGAGAGTATTGGCTTCATGAATTCATCACTTATCTATGTATTATCTACATATATCGGTTTTCATATAAACTTATTAATGAATGTTTGATGAAAAAATATAGCCAAAATAAATATAGAATTGGGGGCAGTTTTTCTTTTTCAGATTGGTATGTTAATTCTTTTGTATGTGATGTGAAAAAGGAATTTCCTTCCCTTAAACTCTCTTGATTTAATTCAATTACTTGATAAAAAAGTAGCATTAATATATAGATTTCAAATTCATGTGTTTTACATGCGTATATGTACTATTTAATTAGAGATGGGTATAGATAGAGTTATTAAAGTAAACCAATTTAACCCAGTTGTGTTGACTTACAATCGATTGTTCAAAAAGTGAATCGAGTTAAGTTGATTTACTTTTTTAGTGAGTTAGAAAAATACTAAAGCAGTTCGACCTGCCACAAGTTAAGTAGGCAGACTCTCCTATATTTTTTTTAAAAAAAAATTATAAAAAAATATGAAATATCATAAAAATGTAAGAAAAATCATAAAAATTAAAAAAAAATGAAAAAATGAAAAAAAAAGGCAAAAATAACTAATTAAAAAATCATTTGTATCATCATTCAAGTTATTTAAAATTCAAGTTTAATAATGACACGTCTACTTCAAATTCAAAAGAAAATTTTGATATATGGTAAACACATCCATAAGTCTAGCTACAACATTGTGTCACCATAATTCAAAAAGTGTCCACATCAAATGTCTTTATAACTCTTGATTATCAAACGTCAAACAATTAAAAGTGTTACACAAATATTACAAAAACATTAAGAACAAACAATCCTTGATCACAATAGTTGTAACACCCGCGTTTTGCCGTTTTTGCCGTTTTGAGTGTTTTATTGGATTTTGAATGATTAAAATAATTTTTAATCATCAAAATATATATTTTTGAATTCAGTATTGAATTTCCTATTTTTAGGAATTTTCTGGGAATTTTTAGGATTTTTCTGCTAAAAATGACCTTTTTGCCCCTCCCGTACCTTGACTCGGGCCCGAATACTCTTGATCCGGGCCAGAAAAAAAAAATGCACAAACCTCTCTCTTCCTTCTAGAAGCTGCGCATGTGCAGCATTAAAGAGTGACAAGACCCTACTTTTCATCCCACCAATGGCTAAAAAGGTGAAGTGATTACATATAAAAGGCCTTTTTCTCCATTCTTTACTCATTTCTTACTTGTAAACTTGGAAGAAAACCTCACTTTTCTCTCATCTTCTTCTCCTCCTTGGCAGCGGCACACCACCACCTTCCTCCCCCAAAATCTCATTTTTTCTCCACAAACACCACCAAGCTTAGGTTCCATTTTTGAGCCTAAGCTTAAAAACACTAGTTTCCTAGCCTTTGGATCCTTGTTGGAGACTTAGAAGAGCAATCTTTGGGGCTGTCTTGGAGCAGATTTTTTGCACTTTTCTTGGAGGATTTCTTAGGTAAAGGGGGGGAGAACTTGAACTCTAGTAGGTCTTGTAACTAGAGTCAAGAATTTTACCCTTAAATCCTTGCTTTTACTTGAAAAATCATGTCTTTGGAGTTCTTTTGGTGATTTATTGTTGGATCCTTTGAGCTGGGTTGAGATTTATGTTTGCATGTGTTGTTTGATGATTGAAATATGTTTGGAGTGTGGTTGATGATGCATGCAAATTGTGAAAGAAATTTTTCCCGTTTTTACATAGAGCAGCGACCATAAAATGGCGACTGCGAATTCGTTCACCGTTGGATCGGGCTGAAATTTTAGTGGCTGGTTTATAACACTTGAATCTTCATTTTGATCGGTCGGATCGTCTATATGATGTTTAGGCTGGGAGATATTCGATCTGCACAGTGGCTGTTTATTTGAAATTTTATTGAAAAAGAAAAACTGTCTGTTAATGTGTTTGTGTGGCTGCATGTTTCTAAAATTTTAGTTGATGTTGGAAATGTGTTTAAATGATGATTTGATGAACATGCATGTGATTGGATGGAATGACAAAATTGTCTTGTTGGTTGATGCTTGAGAAAGTGCTATTTTTTTTAGCTTAAAGATGAAGTTGAACTTAAATGTATGCTTTGGTGATTTTGGCATGATTTGGTGTGATCTTTGTGGTTTTGAAATGATTGTATGGTGGCTGGAAATACTGAAAAAGTTTGAAGTTGTGGATGAACATTCAAGGTTGTTCTTGATGTTCATGAGTGTTCTTGATGAAACTCATCAAGAATGTCCTTTTTGATCCTGAAAAGATCAAAAGGATGTTTAAAACATGTTTTTGGGCTAAATTGGCTCAAAAGGACTAAAAGATAAAATTGTAACAAAAAGGGCTAAAATGAAAATAAGTTAAGTTTTTTTTTTTAAAAATTTTTATTCCCGTATTTTCTAAGTATATTTAAAAAAATGAGAGTCATCGGTTACGTTCGTAATGTGATACTCTTAGCGATATAACTAAGGGTGTCACATTTAGTGGTATCAGAGCTGTTCTTTCCTTTTTGGCCTCGGGTATGGCCTGCAATACCCTTCTCTCTGTGTTTACTCTGTGTTGATTGTTTGTTTGTGTTGATTGTTTGCCTTGTGTGAATTGGTTGCTCTCATCTTGCTATCTTAGTAATATGAGGATCTGTGTGTAGCGTTGCTTATTCTTGCTTGAATGGTTCTGCATGAAACGGAAGAAGTTGACTTGTTCTGCGAATGCAGGATTCCATGGCAGAAAGAGGCAACCCTGAGATGGGCGATCTCCTGGGAAGGAGACAAGGTAGCATAAAATCACACCTCATAAAAGGATTAACGTAACACCCTGATTAGAATTAAGGTAGTATGAATGAACCAAGTAATCAAGCTTCTAAAACGAGTTTGCCAAGACCTCTAGGTCCTGAGATGGTACCTTAGTGTAGCCAATAGTTGATTTGACTTGTGGATTGAGGTGCTGAGTGAGACATCAAAGGTCAGGATAGGATGACCACTAAGGATAAGTTCTTATTCCTTTAGATGAGTAACCTAAGGGATCAATAATGAATTCGAGGCCGTAAATTCCAGGTTAAGATGATTGATCATTGAGGTTTAATTATTAAGGTTTTGAAATTTGGGGATTTGTACTAATAGCTCTTAAGGATTCAGATATTGAAAATATATATATTTTGGCAAAGCAAGTTAGAAGTAATTGATGACTTGGGATATACTCAGGATGAATAATGATGGAGTTTAGGATAAGAATGAGAAACATATGAATTGAGAGTTGATCTTAGTAATTAAGGTATATTTGGATACCCTGTTGATGAACTTGAAGTCTAAAAGGGTTTGACCGTGGAATGAGTGTCATGATTGAAGTTTGATAGATACACTAGAGTATGATCACTATCTCTAACAGATTGATAAAATAAGGATTTATAGAAACAAGTGAAAAAAAAAACTCGATTTAAGACAAAGGATGTCAAAGTATTGAGGCCAATAGCACAAGATGTAGTTCTTAAGGAATTCTAGTCGTATGGTAGGGTATGACTAAGCAAATGATCTGTTAGTATCAAGATTACGCAGGAAATTGAAGAAAGAGATCATGTAATGGAGAATTATATGCACGAGTAAGCACTACAAGAGCTACATTGGTATGAGCTAAGTAAGGATAACACTTCCATGAGGTTAGTAGAAATAATAGATATGTCAAATAATGAGCGATTATCGTATGTGTTGATTTTGATGACTAAGAGTATACTTGATTGATGCTCCTATAGATTGAATAAGGTATGTGAATGGAATCTCATAAACGATTAAGATTGGATTGGAATAGTACTAGATAAATAGGTGGCATTTCGCGTAAGGATGCCCTAGGGGACAAATACAATCCGTGGGAGTAGGATAACCATAAGGAAAAAAAAAATAATATTCCCTAAGATAGATTGCTTCTATCTATATACCGAGACTATAGGTAATCTTACAATCCACTTTGGACTTTACCATGAATGCTACATGTGTCTAGTAATTTCATCTGGATTGGTTGTCATTGGTGTTCCTTTCCCTCCTTAGTAAACCCAGTTTTCTAACCTCATTTAAGCCAACTTATCCTCATTCTTTCGTGCCATGTTCTCCCCTATTTCTAGGATCCAATGGGAAGTATAGCATTCTTTGGAATAATCTTGAGAGATAGGAAGTTGTATGCTAAGCTATCTAAGTGTGAGTTTTGGTTAAAGGAAGTGGATTTCCTAGGTCATGTGATCTATAGTGGACGAGTTAGCGTAGACCCAGCTAAAGTAGAGACTGTGTTATAGTGGAAAGCACCAAGGTCTGTGACGGAGATAAGGAGCTCTTTGGGGTTAGCCGGTTACTACCGTAAGTTCATTGAGAATTTTTCTAGGATAGCAACTCCGTTAACCCGTCTGATTAGAAAGGATCAACCCTTCGTTTGGAGCCAGAAGTGTGAGGATAGTTTTCAAGAGTTGAAAAGGAGGTTAACTTCTGCGCCAATCCTAGTCTTACCCGACTCACAAGAGAGTTTTGAAGTATATTGTGATGCTTCGAAACAAGGATTGGACTGTGTGTTGATGCAAAAAGGGAAAGTAGTGGCGTATGCCTCTAGGCAACTGCGAACACACGAAGTAAACTATCCTACACATGATCCAGAGTTGGCAGCTATAGTTTTTGCCCTGAAGATTTGGAGGCACCATCTGTATGGCGCTAGGTTTGAAGTCTTTAGCGACCATAAGAGCCTGAAGTACCTGTTTGATCAGAAAGAGTTGAATATGAGGCAAAGGAGATGGATGGAATTTTTAAAGGATTATGATTTTAGCCTGCAATACCACCCTGGGAAAGCCAATGTAGTGGCTGATGCTTTGAGTAGGAAATCCTTGCACATGTCAGAATGATGGTTAAGAACTAGAATTGATAGAAGGGTTTAGAGACCTGAACCTGGAGCTTGGGTTTAGTTCTAAGAGTGTAGTTTTGGGAACCTTGAAAATTTCAAGTGATTTCTTAGAACAAGTCCGAGTAGCACAGGAAAAGGATCAATCTTTGCAAGTTTTGAAGGACCTAGTTCCTAAGAAAGGAGAATCTGAGTTTCATAAGGGTGCTGATGGTATTGTTAGATTCAAAGGTAGGATATGTGTGCCTGATGATAAGGAATTAAGGAATCTGATCTTAGAGGAAGCACACAAAAGTAAGTTAAGTATTCACCCTGGGGCAACAAAGATGTACCAAGATCTGAAAAAGATGTTTTGGTGGTCTGGGATAAAAAAGGAAGTAGCGGAGTATGTAGCATCTTGTTTGGTGTGTCAGAAAGCTAAGATTGAACATCAGAGACCATCAGGAGAGTTACAACCTTTGGATGTCCCTGAATGGAAATGGGATAGCATATCTATAGATTTCGTGGTAGGATTACCTAGAACTCCGACAGGTTTTGATGCTATATGGGTAATCGTTGATAGGTTAACAAAATCTGCCCATTTCCTACCCATCAACATCAAGTTTTCTCTAGAAAAGTTGACCCAGATATACATCAAGGAAGTAGTAAGATTGCATGGGGTTCCATCTAGCATTGTGTCAGACAGAGACCCTAGGTTTACATCTAGATTTTGGAATAGTCTGCAGCAAGCTCTAGGAACCAAGTTGAGGCTTAGTTCAGCCTATCACCCTCAAATAGATGGTCAGTCTGAGCGGACTATCCAGTCCCTAGAGGATTTGCTAAGGGCATGTGTGTTAGAACACAAAGGGAATTGGGATCAGTGGTTGGCACTAATCGAGTTCACCTACAACAATAGCTTCCATTCCAGTATTGGGATGGCACCTTATGAAGCCCTGTATGGTAGAAAGTGTAGGACACCCTTGTGTTGGTTCGAATCTGGCGATGGCCTGGTTTTAGGGCCTGAGATGATCCAGCAAACCACGGAAAAGATCAAAATGATCCAGGAAAAGATGAGAATATCACAGAGCAGGCAGAAGAGCTACTATGATCGGAGGAGGAAACCCCTAGAATTCAAAGAAGGAGATCACGTGTTTTTGAGAGTTACACCAACAACTGGGGTTGGCAGGGCAATGCGATCTCGAAAGCTTACACCTAAATTCATTGGTCCCTACCAAATTTTGAAAAAAAAATTGGCCCTGTCGCTTACCAGATTGCTTTGCCACCTTTTCTTTCAAACCTACATAATGTGTTTCATGTGTCACAACTCCGGAAGTACATTCCTGACCCCTCACACATCATAGAACTCGATATGATACAATTAAAAGAAAACCTGACTTATGAGGCGTTGCCTGTGCGAATCGGAGACCGAAGGATAAAGCAGTTGAGAGGGAAGGAGATTCCGTTAGTAAAGGTTATTTGGAGTGCAACCGATGAAGGCAATGCAACTTGGGAAGTGGAAGAGCAAGTGAAACAGTCTCACCCTCAATTATTTCAAGAAGGTATGCACAAATTTCGAGGACGAAATTTCTTTTTAGAGAGGAAGAGTTGTAACGCCCGCGTTTTGCCGTTTTTGCCGTTTTGAGTGTTTTATTGGATTTTGAATGATTAAAATAATTTTTAATCATCAAAATATATATTTTTGAATTCAGTATTGAATTTCCTATTTTTAGGAATTTTCTGGGAATTTTTAGGATTTTTCTGCTAAAAATGACCTTTTTGCCCCTCCCGTACCTTGACCCGGGCCCGAATACTCTTGATCCGGGCCAGAAAAAAAAATGCACAAACCTCTCTCTTCCTTCTAGAAGCTGCGCATGTGCAGCATTAAAGAGTGACAAGACCCTACTTTTCATCCCACCAATGGCTAAAAAGGTGAAGTGATTACATATAAAAGGCCTTTTTCTCCATTCTTTACTCATTTCTTACTTGTAAACTTGGAAGAAAACCTCACTTTTCTCTCATCTTCTTCTCCTCCTTGGCAGCGGCACACCACCACCTTCCTCCCCCAAAATCTCATTTTTTCTCCACAAACACCACCAAGCTTAGGTTCCATTTTTGAGCCTAAGCTTAAAAACACTAGTTTCCTAGCCTTTGGATCCTTGTTGGAGACTTAGAAGAGCAATCTTTGGGGCTGTCTTGGAGCAGATTTTCTGCACTTTTCTTGGAGGATTTCTTAGGTAAAGGGGGGGAGAACTTGAACTCTAGTAGGTCTTGTAACTAGAGTCAAGGATTTTACCCTTAAATCCTTGCTTTTAGCCTTACTTTTACTTGAAAAATCATGTCTTTGGAGTTCTTTTGGTGATTTATTGTTGGATCCTTTGAGCTGGGTTGAGATTTATGTTTGCATGTGTTGTTTGATGCTTGAAATATGTTTGGAGTGTGGTTGATGATGCATGCAAATTGTGAAAGAAATTTTTCCCGTTTTTACATAGAGCAGCGACCATAAAATGGCGACTGCGAATTCGTTCACCGTTGGATCGGGCTGAAATTTTAGTGGCTGGTTTATAACACTTGAATATTAATTTGATCGGTCGGATCGTCTATATGATGTTTAATCTGGGAGATATTCGATCTGCACAGTGGCTGTTTATTTGAAATTTTATTGAAAAAGAAAAACTGTCTGTTAATGTGTTTGTGTGGCTGCATGTTTCTAAAATTTTAGTTGATGTTGGAAATGTGTTTAAATGATGATTTGATGAACATGCATGTGATTGGATGGAATGACAAAATTGTCTTGTTGGTTGATGCTTGAGAAAGTGCTATTTTTTTTAGCTTAAAGATGAGGTTGAACTTAAATGTATGCTTTGGTGATTTTGGCATGATTTGGTGTGATCTTTGTGGTTTTGAAATGATTGTATGGTGGCTGGAAATACTGGAAAAGTTTGAAGTTGTGGATGAACATTCAAGGTTGTTCTTTATGTTCATGAGTGTTCTTGATGAAACTCATCAAGAATGTCCTTTTTGATCCTGAAAAGATCAAAAGGATGTTTAAAACATGTTTTTGGGCTAAATTGGCTCAAAAGGACTAAAAGATAAAATTGTAACAAAAGGGCTAAAATGCAAATAAGTTAAGTTTTTTTTTTAAATTTTTATTTTCGGATTTCTAAATTAATTAAAATGAAAGTCCATTTAAAAGTCATGTTTTTACTTTATTAAGAGTAAAAATGAGCTCTCATGGGCCTAATAACTTCTAGGCTTTTTATTTTAAGTCTAAAAGTACTTAAAAAGAAAGTAAAAGCTCAATGTAAAAGATAATTAAAAATAATTAATCTAAGTTGTTAAGATTAATTAAAGTAATTAATTCCTAATGATGGTTAAGGACTAATTAATTATGATTAACCTTGATCAAACGTAATTAAAAATCCTAACCCCAGGTTAAGAAAGAGATTAAGGGATAATTATAAATTAATTAGGATCTTAAGTAAGGTTTAAAACTTAATTAAAGAAAGTCAAGATTAATTGAAATTCAATTAATGGGAACTAGTCATAATTAAAGGTTAAACCTAACCTTAATTTGCCATACAAAGTAAGAATAGGATTAATAATGGCTTTCATAAAACACATTCATAAGTCTTAATAAAATTGTAGGACTTAAGTGAATATGATCATCAATAAAGCTAGCATAACTATCTTAAAAGATTATAACCAACACTTTCTCTTTGCATAAAACTTGAGAAGCTAGGCAAGAGAGTGTGATCTAGTATCCTTAAGAGGAAGACATTGAATCTACAAGGTTGCACCACGGTAAAGTGGCAACGTAGAAAGAGCTCGATTAGCTTGCCTGTAAGGATGTACTGTTGTAAGTGTTTGCGTTGTGACATACATCATATGCATCGATAAGGATTAAGGTTCAAAAGCCTTACGACCTATATGGCAATACCACTCTAGTACAGTGTGAAACTGGATGGGACGGGTGCACTGGGTTTTGCAAAGAACACCAGCGGTCCAGGAGACCAGCCCTGAGGATGAGTCAGGTCCCGGAATGGCATAAGTGGCGTAGGCTCGCCCCCTACTGTCGTGCAAACGGGGTACAAGCTTGACTATCCTGTCGCTCTCAAGTTTTCATAATTAGTGAGTCTGTCTGGAAGTCGAAAAATCGTCTTGGCCGGAGATTGAGCAATGCTCTTCGTACTACTCGCTAGTACAATTATACTCATGATATATTGCGCATATATGGTCGAGCAGTTGCTGTGTGCTCTGCTTTTGGTGCTGTTTTCCCGGGTCCTCATGCATTATATATATATAGCATGGTAGCATCAGCTGCATACTTGTGATTGAGATTATGTGGATGTTTGTGAATATTTTATTGATGCTCTAGTTACTATGTTCTACTTGTTATGAGTTCATATGATGTTCTCACCCTTTCTTCTCTGCTTCTATTCTCTGTCGTCGCGTTCTTTCGCCATCGTCAGTCGGGTTTGGGGAGCTTCAAGATGTCGACCATGAAGGTAACGCTGAGATGGGGGCCACGAGGACAGTGGCGGGTCACGGACATTCCTAGACGCTGTATATTCACAGGGGAAGTACGCGTCACGATTTCTCATCCCAGCCTTCCCCTGGTACCGGAGATAGATTTCACAGTGCCGGTGATCCTTGAGTTTGAGACTCCACCCAGACTCCGTCGCTACACTACTTTTCTCAACCGTCGTCGTCAACCCTCTCCATCAGCATCGTCACAAGTCCTCACGGATGGCGACCATGGGCGAGCCAGATTCCCCTCGTTACTCTCCCGGTCCAGAGGTGTCACCTCCACAGCCCGTATATTCTAACGCATTTGGCCGTTCCCGTCCGAGTGAGCCAGACATGATCGTGATCGATGACACTACATCTGAGGAGGAGGACCCAAAGGAAGACCCGAAGGATGACTCTGAGGATGAGGAGCCGGAAGAGGATTCTTCCAGTGAAAACCCCTCAGAAGACTTTGGGATGATCAACCTCGGGGGTACTGGAGGGAGGAGTTGTGGATGGATTCCTGCTGAGACGGATGATGACGAGTAGGATAGCGTAACTGGGGGTAGTTACGAGTCTAGTTAGTAGCAGCTCTGATTTAGTGGCCTCTTGTTTTGTTTCGTTTTGGTTGAGGTCTTATTTATTATAGTCTACTACTAGAACTCTTGTTTTGATGGTGATATTGTTTACTTCGGGATTACTTTGACACTATGGTTCTGTATATATGTTATGATGTTTCCTTTCCATGATCCCCTTGTATCTGCGTGTATGTTGTGTATGTATGCGGAATGATTGAATCGTCTAGATGTTTTCAGAAAATGAATTTCAGACTTAAGAAAAGGATATTTTCATGAATACTTAAAATGGAAATTAGAATGCGATTAGTTGATGATGATTAAACTCTTTTAAAAAAAAAATATTTTCGTATTTTCTAAGTTTTAAAGCAGTAAATTCGACGGTTACGTTTTGCAATGTGATATTCTTAGCGGTATAACTAAGGGTGTCGCAATAGCCCTTTTCCATAAATAAAATATTTTTTGTCATTATAATCTTATAAGATTCAAATGACACTTTAACCCCAAATTTTCCCAGCAATGCAACAAAAGACCAAATTGGCCTTAATATTTGGGAAGTCCAGTAACAAATCCGTCTTGGAGATTGATATTCTAAGCTTTTAGGTCCTCAAGTAGCTTGTGATATTCATTGATTTGTATTTTGATATCCTTCTCTTTTGTCATTTCTCATATATAATAATTTCCAATTACAAACTTTTGTTTCCCAGTATCCTTAGCAGTATACTTCATGTTCAAAGACTCTCAAATCTTGTTGGCTTACTTATAAGAACAATAAACATCGCTCAACTCATTAGGCAACGTACTAATGATAGTGTGTCGACTACCTTAATAGAATGAGTCCAATCTTCGATTTGTTTTGGATCAACAGATTGTGAAGGTTTGGAATCGGTCAAAGCGGCTACAACTCCATGCATATCAAGAATGGAATACACACGTTCTTGCTATCTTCTGAAGTTTTGGACTCCAAAAGTTTCAATCTTTGAAATGTCTGGGAATGGCTTTGCAAAGGTAACTGGTGGATGGATGGGAGGTGCAGCAATAAGGGTAACAATATGAGTGGCACAATTTTCGGGAGGAGGGATAGTGCTAGTATTGGCTAGATTTCAGAACAACAAGAGATAGTAACTCAGTTTAGAAACCGTGTAACTGATAAATACAAATCATACACAATGACCATCCCTCAAATTTAACCTTTTACTACATCTTTTATGCTTAATTAACAAGTCATAAGCATATTATGCCAATTCAGGTTCATATTGGGCTTAATTATATTACATTTTTCAGCATAATTAAAAAATCAACTATTTTCGTATTTCAAGCATAACTCGTGTTCTAGACATATATAAATTATGTACTTTATATTGTAGGAAAGATAAAAGAAAGCCCTAAAACTTTGATGAAGAACCCAAAAGCAAAATTGGATGTCTAGTGGGTCAAAATGGGCTTGGAAGACAAAATAGTCAGCATTACATGAAAACTTGACCATCACTCAATGATTGGGCCATAGGTTGGGCTAGAAAACTCCTTTTGGGCTCTCAACCTAATGGAATTGGAAAGCTATGATTTAGGGCTTGACTTCATCTGAAGACAACTTCCTTGGATTTTTCCAGCTTGATGATGAAATGCTTGGTGCAAGTGGGAAACAAGTTGGTGAATGATAGCTAGAGTAGGTGAATAATTCAAAGTAATGGACAAATGTATTAGGTAATTGATTAATAACTCCATTTGTGGACAAAACATGCTTAGTCATGGCTGAGTGATCATTTTTGGAATGACATCTTTTCCCCTCCTATAGGAGGGCTTGCTAGGGAGAAGATCATCCAAGTTGTAGTAGAAATTACTAAGAGTTTCATATACTTTTGTTCATTTTTTTTGTAAAGTCTTAATGGAAGGCTAAGTTTGTATTCAATTCAAGGATTCAAGTTTATTTTCATCTTGATTTTGAGGTTTGATATTCATTTATATGCTCATTGAATTACATCTACCTTGTTTTTCTACTCCACTTGCTTCAATTTCATATTCCTTTGATCAAAGATTGATTGGTTAACATGTTTTGATTATGAAATTTTTTATTGATGTATGTTGTACTCTTGATTGGTTAATCGCTATATATACAACAATTAAAAAGCATAGAGTAAGTAATTGAATTGAAGGTGTTCATTTAATTATTTACTTCAATTGGGTTCCGATTATAAAATTGATTTGGATCTAACATAAGATTTGATGGTTATTTGATCTTGTTAATCTTAATCAATTGAATTGTGGAAATTATTTCAGTAGTGAATCCGAGGATCATTGTAGGGGTTCCATATGATTCTAAGTTGATAGATTTAATCTCTTGAATGCATGTTATTAATAACCAATGATATTAACCGTGAAAATAACCTCTAAATTCCTTGGATTGATATTGTCTTGAATTGATTCAACCTTTGCTTTTAACTTGATCTTTATTTTCTTCAGTTTATTCCAATCAATCAATAAACCCCCCACAAAAGAAGGATTAAATTGAGTGGATCTTCAAGGTTCGACCAGGTTTGTACCATTATGCTACAAGTAGTTTGCAGATCGAATCCAGCTAGAATTATAATTATAATTTTATGCAGGTTCAACAACTGTCAATAACCCAGTAACTTTTCCACCATCCATATAAGTATATAACCAAAACAAAATAATTAACATAACTGATTGAAGAAATTGAAAACTAATTGATTACCAAAATTAAAGATAATGAAATCACCAATGTAGCTTAACGTTTATAATCAAAATGATGCTAATTGATACTCCCTCTGATCATATTTATAAGATAATTCAAACTAAAACACACATATTAAGAAAAGTAATTAATGCATTAATTTTCAAAAAATTACTCTATAAGATTATAATTATCCATATTTTAAATAAAACTCAACTACCATATTAATTGTGTCACTTTAAAATCTTTAATGATCAACAAAGGTAAATATGAGAAAAAAATATTAAGTGCTTCTAAATTTATGAGCTTTATCTTATAAATAGGATAAAAAAAATTCCAAACCATTGTCTTATAAATAGGATTGGAGTGAGTATCATAAATGAATTTCAGATAAAATATAAAACAAAATATAGTACTCACATTTTTATTTTAAAAGTTTGAATAATTCTCAGATTTTTTAACTAAATATGAAAAAAAAAAAACTCCAATCCGTATCGAGCAAGCCGACTCTAGATTGATATGATTAGTTGGAATAAATAAAGGTCAAAGACTATGTGGTGAACAGATCTCACTGAGATTTTGCGCATCTTCTATTGTTATTTGCTTTTAACCCATCACCTCCAACAAGAAGATTTAAATTAAAAAAAAAAAAAAAAACACTACAACCTTGAAACAAATGACTCAAAATCAGTAACAGGCACAAAGTTTACTTAGAAGCTCTCATTACGCACTTATTAACGGTCCCATCATATACACTGAAGATAAAACACCAACACACAAGACAGAACCCCTTCCTTAATTAAGCAACTAAACAAATTAACATTAGCAAATTTGGCCAATAATCCAATATCTATGGATCCAATTTAGAGCTTCTCAGCCAATTCCAGCACTTGTTCAACCACAGATGACATCCTAGATTTCCTGTTATTTGGCGCAAAACATGTCTTGCGAACTTCTCCTTGATCTCCAGTCAACACACTCAACTGGCTCACCTTCACAAAAGCATCAGCAAATTTGTCAAAAAACGCTTTCTGGTTGGAAGCAAAGAGGTTCACTGTCTCCTTAGTTTCTGGATGAGAGGCTATGTCCTGGTCAGAAGTGAACACACCCTGACGGTTCAAGAGGTTAATGTAGTACATGTTATCAAACTTGACAGGAGTCCTAACATCCAAATTAATAGTGTTGAGGGATTCATCATTTGGACACGTGGCTTCAAGTTGTTTCTTAAATTCTGGGTCTATTGGTGGGTCTGATTCTATGGTTCTGTTGAATAATGAGGGACAATGGGCTCGACCATAAGTGTGTGCACCTGAGAGGGCAACTACATCTGTGGCATCGAAGTTTCTGGATCCAAAAAGACCAAGTAGTTCATCCGTTCGAAAAAATGGTGGTGGAAGATTGTCTGGTGCAGTTACATTGAAAGTCAAGCTGTCTTTTCTTCCCAGTGGCACATCAAAATCAGGGCCTCCTAACTGTAAATAGATATAGTCCAACCAAATGAAAGTAATAAGAAGAGATGACAAAAATGTTCTCTTTAATGACGTCTAAAATAGTGTTTAAATTTGGATAAATGGTAGTTGGTATTTTTTAAAAAATGATTAAATTGTATAAGATAATAATTAAATATTATACTTTTTTTTTTAATTCTTTAAACATAATTTAATGACATTATGGATATGTTTTTCTGAGTATACCAAGCTAACCTTGTTAATAGAAATGTATTAAAAATCTGACTAACCATTGAACTAATAAAGTCATTAATTGCTTTATAATTTTTTGCTTCACCCACCATGATAGATAATTAAATAAATATGTTTAATGTTATATAGTGTATTAGGTTATAAAACTAACAAATTATAAAACAAGATAAAATGATTGGAAGATAAAAAATAAATAATAAGGGGACAAAACAATAATAATTTATGTATATGGATCGACCTTTGAAACTTGAAATATTGAAACATATACAAAAATTTAAAACAATAAAAAATAACTTGTTTATTAAAATGCTCATTATAGGGTCTAATCCAAAATCCTATTTATGTATAAAATCGGTATACTCCTAAACCTCAATGTCTTAGAATAATTAAAAAGAGTCATGCTAATGAGTGTCTTAGGGTATTGATTAAAGATTTATATATAATATTTTTATTAAAATTCACAATATTGATTATATTTGTAATATTAATTAAAAAATTATACATTTCAATAAAAACTTTCAATGTTTAATTCCTTAAAGTAATCCTATAAAATACTCGTTTGCACAGAAGATGGACATAAGATGCATGCTTTTCTCATTTTATCATTAGAAAAGACGTGATGATGCGAGAATTTATATAACTATTTTTATGTGCAGCTGTCAATTTTGAAAAAAAAAAAAGACGGTGACTAAACAAGAAGAAAACATAAAAGAGGGAATAAAATAGTGAATGAAAATTACTTGGCGAACAGCTTCGCGTGCGGCAATAACAAGGATGTCTGAGCACGTGACAACCCTTGGACACTGCTTACGGACAAGAGCCCTAAGATCTTCAATGGTCTGAAGTGCCTCTTCCCTCAAACCAAAGTTAGCAACGTGTTGCTTTTCATCATCTTCTCCATCACCATTCAACAATATTGATCCATCACATCCCTGTTTTGAATCCAATTGAACAAGGTTATTTGTAATAGATAAATTAATGAGAAAACTTTATATTTATTTCTCTTTTCGTTTTCGTTGAACAAGTTGGATCTATTTCTTAATTACAGTTTTAATGTGATGAGAAGGTCCAACTTTTTTTTTATGATTTTAAAATTTAGAGTGAGGGATGATGCTCCGGTCCAAGACAGAGAATACCTCCAGGTTCAAAGAAGAAAATCCAATTTTATGTGTATTGTCTGGAGATCCTCATGTGCATGGATCATTCATGGTGGATCATAATTTTACGGGTATTTACATACCATATTTCTGTTCCAGTCATATACATCTATAACATGTTGAAGCTAACTCTTGTTTTGATACTCAAATCAAAGACCATAATATTGTGAAATCGTACATGTATCACCTAAATTATTCCTATACTATTGCTTTAGTTTTTTTTTTTTTTTTTGAAAAATCCTAGATAGACATTAATAAAAAAAATAAATGATAAATGTGATAACTAATGATATGATAAGAATAGATAAAAAGAGATGTGAGATGTCAAATGAATATATATTTAGATTATTAAAGTGTCTATATATCATTGTTGTATTTTTTTATTTTCTTTTTTATAAGTGTTACCTGAGCAAAGCAATCATGGAAGAAAAGCCGAAGTATGCCAGGAGCTATGCCACTGTCCCTCTCAAAGACATCCTCGAGATGTTTCCTTATAATCCTTTCAACCCTGGGACATGACAACCAATAGTAATCCCATGATAGTCCCTTCACAATTGGAGGCCTTGCTAACTTACGAGAGGAGACAAGGATTTGAGAAGCCAATAGAAGTGAACAAATCAAGAGCAATGAGTAGAGCGAAGATGGTCTACTTGCACTAATCCTAGCCATGTTTGGTTTCCTAAGAGTGGCTTGAGATCAGCAAAACTTGCACAATTATTTATAGATGGATTGTGGGCGCTTGTGGTTGCTTCCTAGCTACTACACTTTTCCAATAATAAATTAAAATGTAGCACATGCGTTTTGAGATTTGGAACTAGCTAGCTAGGAGGATAGGATAAGATTTAAAGTGAGTAAACTAACAAATCAGTCACCGACTCTGTGGGGACCATGCAGTTTTGTTCCTGACTTTTCTAAAATAGCACTTTAGTCCATACTTTATTAAAAAACATGTACTTTAGTCCTTATTTTATTAAAAAATATGTACTTTAGTCCTTCACTTTATTGAAAAACATGCACTTTATGCATGTTTCAATAAAGTTAGGGACTAAAGTGCTATTTTAGAAAAGTCAGGGATGAAACTGCATGATCCCCACAGAGTCAGAGACTGATTTGTTAGTTTACTCTTAAAGTAATATACGAACGAAAATATAATAATAAAACTTTATTGTTTCACGGGTAAAATATATTGTATGTATACAGAGTTTTATCACCCATAAAATTTCTACCCAACCTGAACATATATAATTACCTCTAGTATAATTGTAATATTGCACCAAAATATATATATATATATATATATATATATATATATATTGTACCTAATAATACAACACAAGGACGAGTTACGGAAGGCATGCATACAAGAACAAAAAGGAACGTACAGGCGTACAGCTAGCAATGAAGAGATAAAATCCAAGTTATAATGAATAAGAATTATTGCATAAAATTTATTAAGAGTAATGATAAATGTATCACATGACAATGCTACATGATTTGTACCATTATTTACATTCTAAAAAATAAAAAAAAAAAAAGAAAAGAAAAATGACTAAAAATAAGATAGCACAAACAGTGGTATAAATGGTGTTTGTTATAAATATTTCCGATTTATTAAAGGTAAGCATTTAGGAAAACGTGATTCAGCATTAGGATTCAAATCACATTTTTACATCAACTAATCCTCTTTTGATGGAGTAGAAAAATAATTTTGGTAAAAACTTGTGAATAACACATGTATAAGCCAACAATCACACAAAGTAAGATACATACATACCCTCCGGTCGTTAATTATTATAAAATCCTTTCATAGGTCTGTCTTGATCCATTTTATAAAAATATTCTTAATTACTAAGCATCTTTATCTGATCATTATGTGATAAAATAAATTATTTCTTAGATTTGTCAGAATTGGAGAAAACGACTAACCAATAATTAATGAGGTGGAAAAATAATGAGTATCAACAATTTTAGGATATTTCAGAAAAATAATATAAATTATTGATAAATTTAATATCATTAATTAATTTAATCAAATTTCTTAATCTAGTTAAAAGGGTGATGTAAAAGGCATAAGATGGAGGATTAATTATTATATTGTTAATTAAAGACTTGTTGGTACCTAACAAAACAAAAATTACTGGTGAAACCTCCATATTTTTGTATACCTATCATCATGATTTACAAGGATTATACTTATCTGAATCCATATAAATTAATTAATAATTATTTTAAGCCATATATATATATAGTCACTAATTAATTGCATAGAAAAAAGCATCTTGTGCTCTTATATCATATATGATAAAGAATATTTATTAATCAAAGCTCAGAATCAATGAACCAATACTTTATTCAAAGTATGTAACACATGCATCATGATTAATCTTTATTTTTTAGGAGCGGATTCATGCACCGCGAAAATAATAGAAAAAACATGATAATTTAGAGTTGAGATTAATTATTCATACAATAAATTCATACATCTCATATAACATTTTTTTTCTATCTCTCTCCATTAAATCAATTATCACTTTTCACATTTCTCTATTTTTTATTCGTATCTCACTCTATGTTGAATGAAATAATTGTACAAAGATGTTATACAATTATAATTTCACCATTTATTGCATTAGTATACATTATAATTTAGGGGGAAATCCACAAATAACTTTGATCAATATAAAAAACAATATTAATTAATGCTTATGTATTATTTGTTGAAGGCATAATTAATTCAATTATTATGTATTTTTTCACGGGTATAGGAATATTAATTCTTCCAATGGCCGAAGTGTCTATTAACTCTCCATTTGGTTCTCTTTGGGGAGTTGTCTCTTATATATGATTCATTGCAATAAAGAGAGAAAGGCCATGTGGTGAACACATCTGACTAAGATTTGCGTTTATTGTTATTTTCAGTTATATAAGATTCATCGCAAAAATTAGTCTCTCGTCATAAAATAGTCTTGTGGACAGTACACCAACAATGACACTGTTATAATAATGCATATTTAAAAATTTCTTCAATATAAAAGGACAAATGAAAAACTCAAAATTGTCACTGTTATAGTAACATGACACACATCAACAACCCATGCTTTAACGTGTTTATACACATCATTTAGTCTAGTCAAAATATTAAACAATGATATATATTATTTTATTCATCCTCGTGAAACAGATGGAAATTATTTTATAAATTCTAACAAAAAGTTTTAAGGTCGTCAAGATAGCATGGGCAGCAGATCGAAACTAAAAATGAGGTCGAAAGATTTAAGTTTTTCTTTTTTTAATATAAATTAAAAATAACAATATTTAAGTTTAAACTATTTTCCACACTGATGTTTATACAAAAAGCTTTATATTTAATTTAAGAAAACGTTTTCTATTTATGTAATATTAACATTTTGTAATTTTTTACTTTTTTCATATACAAATCATTGAAAATAAGAAATAAAATAAAAATAATATGACAATTTTGTAATTAGAAATAAAATAAAAATTATTTTTAAAAATCAAATAGGCCTAGAAAAATCGCAATACATATATACCACATTTAAATCGTGTTATCTGAATTTAGGTAACCAATTGCACTTAAGTTTGAAACCACTTCTCCATTTTTCCTGTCCTAGTAGATTAAATAATACTCCCTCTGATCTTATTTATAAAGCAACGTTTAAAGTTTTTCCAAGGTCATATTTATAAGACAAAGTACATAAATTTAGAAGTATTTATTATTATTTTCTCATATTTGTCCTTGTTGACCATTAAAGGTTTTAAAGTGATACAATTATCATGGTAGTAAAGTTTAATTTTGAATCACTACAACATTTTTCACTTTAGCCACGCCTAAAAACCGTGGCCTAAAGGTTCAGACCACGATTTTTAATCCGTCCTTTATTCCAGCGTGGCCCATTCCAATAGGCCACAGTTTTTTCACTTTCGACCACACTTCTATAAAAACGTGGCCTAAAATAACATAATAGACCACTTTTTACATGATAACTTTTAGACTAATGATTTATTTTTTGAGGTTTACACCACGGTTTTATTGGTGTAGCTATATGTTTAAATCACACATATTTAAGTGTGGTCATATATTTTATACCACATGTAACCGTGGGCAAAAAACACATACACATTAGCCATGAATATTAGGCAATAATTATATAATTGTGGCCTATACATTTTAAGCCACGGTTTTTAGATGTGGTCGTTTAATTTCTATTTAAGTATGACAACTAAATATATGCAATAGTTGTTAATCTTGAGTTTAGGTAACAACAATTTTATAGGATTATTTATTTAATTCACATTTATATGAATGTTATTTGTTAGGTACAATATTTAATTACATATAATGGAATACTATAGACAATGTTTAATGATGATATATTAAATTTAAAAAGCAATAATTCAACCTGTAAATTATAATGATTATATATATATATATAATTATAATAAATATTTAATTTAAATAATCCAAATACATATTGTGCATAAACACTTGCATCAATTCTTGGCAATTCTACAAACTCCCAAAGTATAGAATATTGACATAACCTAAGAAATAAAAATGATTTTCTTCTCTCAAATTCAACACATGCATAACATCCAACAAAATTACAAACTTTCAAGACATTTAATGAACATCATTTTTCTTCCATATCTTCGAGATGATCTTTTTCATAATTCTGTACAACCTGTAAATATGAAAGCATAGAATTAATTTTGTAAGTTGTAATAATTATAAGTTAAGATATAAATCTACCTGAGGTTGAAGTTTCATAACTTTTCCATGCCTGGATTAGTATTAGTTTTTAAGCAAAGACGAATTCACTTATGCAGAAAATATGCTCTGACACCTGGTGTTCAAATTTGCATAACTTTGGCTATATACATTCAAATGACATGGGGTTTGTTTGGTTGAAAAGCTAAGACATAAATCTACATAAGGTTGAAGTTTCATAAATATTTCGTGACATGATTGGTACCAATTTTTAATCAAAGACAAATTCACTTGTGCAGAAAATATATCCTGTGGAAACTTGTGTTGAAATCTACATAACTTTAGCTATAACCATTCAAATGACATGGGGTTTGTTTGGTTGAAATGATAAGACATAAATATACCAAAGGTTGAAGTTTCATAACATTTTCATGGCTGGATTAGTGCCAGGTTTTAATCAAAGACATATTCACTTATGCAGAAAATATATCTTGACACCTTGTGTTCAAATCTGTATAACTTTAGCTATGGACATTCAAATGACATGGGGTTTGTTTGGTGGAAAAGATAAGAAATAAATCTACCAAAGGTTGAAGTTTCATAATATTTTCATGGCTAGATTATTGCCATTTTTTAATCAAAGACAAATTCACTTGTGCAGAAAATATATCCTGGAAACTTGTGTTCAAATTAATCTGCATAACTTTAGCTATAAACATTCAAATGACATGGGGTTTGTTTGGTTGGAAAGATAGGACATAAATCTACCAAAAGTTGAAGTTTCATAATATTTTCATGGCTGGATTAGTGCCAGGTTTTAATCAAAGACAGATTCACTTACGCAGAAAATATATCCTGACAGCTTGTGTTCAAATCTGTATAACTTTAGCTATAGACATTCAAATGACATGGGGTTTGTTTCGTTGGAAAGATAAGATGTAACATCCCAATAATTAAAACCAATTTCATAAAGTAGGATAATAGGTTAATGAATTATGAGGGAAAGATTAAGAAAAGAGTAAGAAAGTGTAGGAGAAGAGCCTAAGGATGACAAAACTAAGATTTCAAGTCTCAGTATTCTCTCTCAAGAGAGAATGGGCTTGCTTGAGCGAGATTATCAGTAAAAATGGGAAAATGAGTTTCTGATAAACTCGCTTGAGCAAGAAGATTCTTTCTCAAGCGAGGAATAGGGGAGATTTTGGGGGCTCTTTGGACGTTTTTCGCTTAAGCAAGGAGGGGCTTGCTCAAGCGAGAAACTTCCAGCGAGCGGATACTCTCTGGAGTATTCTCACTCAAGCGAGAAGCCTCTCGCTTTAGCGAGAACACGAAGAAGAGTTTTCCCCAACCCTCTCTCTCAGGCGAGAATATGCGTGCAGGTTTAAAACTAATAATTAAGGCACAAATTTCATTCATTTCCTTTTATCCTTTCTTCTTCCTAGAGAGAGAGAGAGAGTGACCCTTAGAGAGAGAAGTGCATTGGAAGCTCAAGAGAGGTCATATCCCTCAAGTGATCACCAAGTTCTTGGATTCCCCCTCTTCACCATTCTTTTCCTTGTCTTCTCTATTATTAAGGTGAGTGTGGTCACCCACTCACTCTCATCCTTGAATGTGTTCCTTTAAATGTTCCTCATTCTTATTCCCCTTGCTTTATAATTGTTTGTAGTTGATTAGAAATTAATGTATGCCATGGTATGTTTGTTATGCTTTTGCCTTAGAGGGTAGATTAGGGATTAAGGAATGACTATCATGATATCTATTGACTTTCTCTTGAGGAATTTTCTGCTCATATTACCACTCATATTCATTTAATTATTGTTGATTGTTCATGTTGTTGAGTCTCAAAAATGTTATTAAGAAATTAATAATGTTTTAAGTCTCAAAATCCTGAGTTTTAATGAATAACAAATTTGGTTAAAGTATTCTGAAAAGAAGGAACATATTCTCTTAAAGGCTTTTTCTATGTTTCAGCAAACTTCTGAAGGAGCAACTCTCTGAAGTTATGCAACCTTCTGAAGTGGTGCAATCCTTTAAAAGAGAGGTATCTGCTGAAGTAGCAGGACCTGCTGAAGCCAATGAACCTTCTGAAGTCTTGAGACATCATACTGAGAATTGTATCTTCTTGGAAATGAGTCTCTCTGTTGATCCCTTTTGAAGACTCAAGTCTTTTCGTTGCTTTCTGCCAGCTGTCTGCTCCTCACTTTCTCTGGCAAGGAAAATCATAAGCTTTTTGTCATATTTCAAATTCCTATTCATCAAAAAGGTAGTCCCTCCTGTGAAAGTACACTTTGCTCAGAAAAAGTAGAGTCAGCGCTGCTGCACACCTACCCCTGTTATGTCTGCAGCTGCAAGCTACAAGAAGCATTGTGTCTCAACGGAAATAAACCTATTTCACAACGGGATTTATAGAGAAGTTTGAACGGTCTTATTTCTCTCTCTATAAATACGAGTCTTCGTGCAAAGAAGAAGAAAGAGAACGAACGTGAACTTGCTGAAGTGCTGCAATTTTTCTCCATGATATATTTTCATCCATTTTCATTTGTACATAACTTTCATATTCTGAGTTTAACTCAGTAGATTGTACATCTTACCCAATTTAGGCTTTAAACTTGTGTAGTTTCAAAGCTTAAGCAATCCTTTTTCTAAACAATTTTTCTGTTTGAGCCTGGAGAAGCTTGTTGTTTAAACAATACTTGTTGTAGAGCCTGGAGAGGCTTGGTAGGAAAGAACACTTGTTGTAATAGAGCCTGAAGAGGCTTGGATGAAAAAGAATACTTGTATCTGATCAGATAGTGAAAATCGTTAGTTGTTTAGCTTTGGGACTGGACGCAGCTCACAGTGGTAGTGGGTGAACCAGTATAAATCTTTGGCTAAGTCTTCTCTTACCCTTAACTCTTTATATTTGGTTTATACTAACTTGGAGGGTTCTGAGTACATTGTTTTATAACTTTGAGACTGTAAATTTATCTAAGTATATAGAAAACAAGTTTTCAAACTGTTTCATTGAACCTGCTGAAGTTACTTCAACAAGTATATAACTCTTAGTTTCAACAAGTTGTAAAAACTTCTTTGTGAAAAGTTTTGCTTGTAAAAGATTTTCCAAAATCAGTTGAAATTTATAAAACACTATTCAACCCCCTTCTAGTGTTTCCTGTGGTTTCTACAGTTGGTATCAGAGCTCAACCTCGGGTTGAACATCTAACAGTGCTGAGGAAGAAGATGCTTGATGGAAACCTCTACAAGCAACCCTCACTACATTGCAGAAGGTACCTCTGTTTCAAGGCCCCCAGCTTTTAATTGTACAGATTACCATTATGGGAGGGATCGTATGAAGCTATTCATTGAGAGCAACAACATAGATCTTTGGATTACACTTCTACACATGGTGGTGTGCCCATACCCAAAGCAGAATGGACTGGTGAACAGAAAGCCCGTGTTCAACTCAATGCTAAAGCAAAACTCTACTTGGTTTGCTCCTTGAGCAAATCTGAGTATGAGAAGTTTCATGGATGCTCTTCAGCCATAGAGATCTGGGATACTTTGGCTTCAGCCCATGAAGGGACTGATAATGTCAAACAATCTAAGATCAACATGCTTGTTCATCAATATGAGATGTTCAAGATACAAGAGTTTGAAACCATTGATCAAATGTTTGGGAGGTTTCAAACAATAACTAATGGACTCAAGTCTTTAGGCAGAACCTTTGATTCTGGTGATAACAATCGCAAGATTCTAAGGAGTTTACCAAAGGCTTGGAGACCCACGGTTACTGCCATTCAAGAGGCTAAAGACCTCAATACATTAAGAATGGAGGAACTCTTGGGATCTCTTAAAGTTCATGAGATAGAACTTGGTGAAGATGCTCCAAAGAAAAAAGTCATTGGCTCTGAATGCCAAGTCCAAGCTGCTGAAGCATGGGCCACATAAGGCCATGAAAGCTTAGGAGACTTTAGAAGGTAGTGAAGGTTCTGAAGCTAGCTCTGAGGATGATGATGATCTAGCTCTTTTGAGCAGGAAGATCAAGAGGATGCTTCAAAAGAAAGGAAAGTTCAGAAAACATTCATCCTCTGAAACAAAAATGGGTAAGTCAGGTAAGGAATCATTTTCTACTAACAAAATTATTTGCTATGAATGCAAACAGCCAGGTCATATGAAGGCTGATTGTCCCAAGTTGAAGAAACCCTCCTTTAAGAAAAAGAAGTTTTTTAAGCAGAAAAAGGGTCTGATGGCTACATGGGAGGACCTAGATGATTCAACTTCAGAAAATGAAGATGAATCTGCTGAAGAGGCTAACTTATGTTTGATGGCAAGCTTACCTTCTTCAGACAGCTCTGAGTCATAGGTAATCCCTCAAACCTTGCAAAACATGTATGATGATTTGCTAGAAAGTTCTAAGGAGCTTTTCCAAGAGTACAATGATTTGTCTAGAGCATATACTGAAGTTGCAACTAAAAATGAAGCTCTTGAGACTGAAAATCTTTTGCTTAAGGAAAGACTCTTGAACTCTGAAGCTAGTAGTTCAGAAGGTTTGAATAAAGAAAATGAGAAACATAAAAAGCAAGTTGTTGAACTTACTAAGGACTTTTCCAGCTTTGTTAATGGAACTGAAAACCTTAACAGAATGTTGGGTATTCAGAAGAACTCCAAAAACAAAGGTGGTTTGGGATATTCAGACAGTGAATCATCACATGATTCCAACTTTAAACCTGCTGAAAAAGCTAAGAAAGGTAGGGGATGCTCACATTGTGGGAAGCCTGGACATCATGTGTCTCAGTACAAGCACAAGAAGAAGGGCAAACCTGTTACTAACAAAAGAGGACTCAAAAAGATATGGGTACCTAAATCTCTGATTGTTCCTGTTGCAGATGTGTTTAATAGGACAAAAGTGACTCCACAAATGGTACCTGGACAGTGGCTGCTCGCGACACATGACGGGAGAAAGGTCTTTGTTCTAAAACCTTAGACCTAAAGATGGTGGTTGATAAGTGTAAATTATGTGATATTTTCCTATGTTTTTATTACACTTATCAAGGCTAAAATAATGATTTATGCCCCAAAATAATCCCTTTTATGAATAATTGTAATAATTGTAATTATTTGGTTTGAATTTGAATTTGACGCTATTTTGATTAGAAATCTATTATTTTGTGCAGATTTATGGAAGATTTGAAATAGAAGAGAAAATAGCATAAAATGGGGAGATTGTTTACAGATTTGAAGTTTAAATAAGGACAAAATAAAGATGAGATCAACAACCATTTAAACAAAGGATCCTGTGGATAACTTTCCCCAATTTGAATTCAAGTTCAAATAAATACAAAATCAAGCCAGAAAAGGGAAACAAGGAAAACCAATCAAGTAAAGACAAGATCAGAAAGAGATCAAGTGGATAAATGAGGAAATGAAGAAAGTCTACAGCGTGTTTCACGCTTCACCTGCACTTAGGGCAGGTGGAGCACAACTTACAGAGGGACACGCTTCATTTGCGCTTAGCGCAGGTGAAACGCAAGTCACGCACCAGCTTTTTAAATTCAAATACAGATTGATCTCTTCCAGATTTAAATTAGGGTTTTCCTTAGTCTATAAATAGTACCTTTTGCATAGATCTAAGGAGACTTTTAGAGAGTACAGAGGAGAGAGGCATAGAATAGAAAGATAGACGCACAAGGATTGAAGAAGGTGACAGATTCTTCAGTGGTTTGTGATGGCTACCATGAGTAGCTAAACTCTCCAGTAGGATTGCATGTAGTGGATTCAATCCCCAAGTGTATGTGAATTCTCTTGTTTTCAATTATATCGGTACTTTTATGTTGCTCTTAATGCATTACTTCCGCGCGTGCGTCGGAGTCGTAGGCTAATGATCAGGATAACACAAAATGAGATTTCCGGCTAGTATTAGAGTTTAAGGGAGCCTAGACATAGGAAACCTAACCTCTGATTGCTAAAAGTACTCGTTAATTATATGGAAATATAGGTGGAATCTGATGATTGAATTGTTTTGGTGAGTGACAGCCTGTTCATAGAAGCATCTATAGGAACATATAGTTAATTGATAGTAACATAATTGAAAGTTAATTGTATGTGAGGGATAAACGGGATCTTGTGATTGATGGGGTAGTGACAGCCCTTGAATGAAGAGCGTTTATAGGGAAGTACAATTAATGGACGATTCAAACAAATGGAACAATAATTAATTAATTAAGAGCTTAATGAGCCGAGGGTAATTTGTCGCTTGGGAGAGCCCGCATGGATTATCTTTGAGTGGTAGGCTACTGGTAACTCGGGGTTTTATCAATTTAGTTTTGCTAAGGTATAATTAATAACAAATTTATAATTAAAAGAAGGGATTCACATACATAAGGGGTGCGAAGAAGCGAAGTCCAATCCTAATCCAAGTAAATCTATCTCCCCTTATTTTATTGCTTACTTTTCTTTTTGCCATTTAAATTCCGCACATTAAGCATTCTCTTAAAAAGTTGCTCACTTGGTAATTCGATCACTAAAATCTTGCAAAGTGAACCGCTCCCTGTGGATACGATACTTTATACTTACTTTTATACTGCTGAACTTTTGGTACGCTTGCCAGAATTTCATCATGTATTTTTGGCGCCGTTGCCGGGGAGCGGTGTTTCACTTTGTATAACCTTGGGAGGTCGAATTATCAAGTTTATCTTTTTAATTTTCTGTTTATTTTAAATTTTTCGAATTAAAAAAGAATTGAATTTAAATTTGAAGTTAAAATTCAAATTTATTTTATCTTATCTATTACCTTATCCTTTTCAAGTTCTTTTTGTTTATGCTTTTAAGAGGCCAAGTGTCCCCAAGCCAATTAAATTTCGATCCAGAAATCGAGAGGACAACCAGGAGGAATAGAAGTAGGAACAAAAGAAGGAGAAGAAGGATATTAGCTGAAGAACCTAAGGACATGGCAAAGGAACAACCCAGAAGAAGGACTCTAGGAGATAATGTTATGCACCAGGGCCCTCGCTATCATTCTAGCATTGTAGTACCTGCAACTGCAAAGACCTTGGAATTAAAAGTTTCTCATCTCAACCTCATAAATGCTAATCAATTCGCAGGATTGGATCACGATGATCCACATACTCTCCTTTCTAATTTTTATGAATTGATAGGCACTATGGGATTTGAAGAAGGAGACTTAGAATCTATTTACTTACGTCTTTTTCCTTTCTCTTTGATAGGTAAAGTGAAGGAATGGTTGCAGTCCCATCCAAATCAAAGTTTAAATGCTTGGGGAATTGTAGAAGACAAGTTTCTAAATAGATTTTTCCCAGCAGGGAAACATATCCAAGCAAAAACAGATATATCCACTTTCAGGCAGGGAGCTGATGAGCCACTTTGTGAAGCCTGGGAAAGATACAAGACCTTGCTGCGGAAATGTCTGAATCACGGATATGAAGACATTGCTCAGTTAAACATCTTTTGCAAGGGACTCAGACCGGATTCCAAATCATTTATTGATGCGGCAGCAGGAGAGACTATCTTGTCAGTGGATGTTGAAAGGGCTATTGCAATCATTGAAAATTTTGCCCAAAACGATCAACAAGCCCAATGTGGACGACAACCATCTCAGATTCAGAAAAAGGGGATGCTAGAACTTAATTCAAGTGATGCCATCTTAGCTGAAAATAAACTGATTAAGAGACAAATGGAAGCACTCACAGAGGCATTGAAAGCACCCCCTCAACAACTCAAAGCTATTCAATCTCAACCAGTCCAAACCCAACCATTGATATGTGACTTCTGTTGAGGAGACCATCCAAATGGTCAATGTTCTTTTCAAGACACACAAGCAAAGCAAGTCAATTTCATGGGAAATCAGAGGGGCCAAGGAAGTTTCTCCAATAACAACAACCAATATTCTCAAGGGTGGAGGAACAACCAAACCAACTCTCATTGGGGGTAGAATGGTGGAAATAGACAGACTCCTTATCAGCAGCAGCAACCATCAGTGCATGACAAACTCGCTAGATTGGAAGAAAAGATTGATACCTTCATATTAGGATTTGAAGGGTTTAAAAAGAGTAATGATACATCAATCAAAGCGTTGGAAAATCAAGTGGGACAACTAGCACAAGAGATGGGAGAATTTAAGAAAGGTCACTTTTCAACGAATACTCTTACCAACCCCAAGGAACATTGCAACTTGATTGCTACTGATAGCAACAAGTCAGAAGATAGTGAGGTAGAAGAGGAGATCCTTATCTTTGAAGAACAGTTACCCTAAGAGGAAAGAGTCCAGATACAGTTTGAGAAAGAAGAAAGCCAAGAGGCAGCATCAGAAAAAGAGGAAGAGAAACCCAAGGAGGTCTTCATTACAAGAAAGTCACCTGATCCAGGTAAGTTTACTATTCCCTTGTCTATTGGAGACTTACCTACCACTCATGCTTTACTAGATCTTGGAGCGAGCATCAACTTGATGTCGCTATCGTATTTTAATAAGTTGTGTGTTTTGAAGGTTAAACCTGCTAATGTAAAGTTATTGCTTTCAAATAAGTCTACTCAAAGCCTTTATGGGATTATTAAGGATCTACCAGTGAGAGTGGATAAGTTTGTATATGCAGTGGACTTTTATATTGCAGAGACAAAGGAGGAGGATACTAATGTCCCCCTCATATTAGGAAGACCATTTATGAAAGCTACCAAAATAATTGTTGATGATGATAAAGGGGAGTACTAGGTAAGCTCAAATAATGAAAGTATCATCTTTCACATTGATAGAGGAAGCCCCAATATCTTGAAAACTCCAGAAAAGAATGGAATAGATCCTACTAATGGGATCTATCAATTCCAAGCAAAGCTGCGGAAAGATAAGAAGAAAGGAGTGCTCATTGCTGATAATGAGCCAAAGAAGAAAAAGAAGGTTTCCGGATTTCTGAGGAAACCAAGAATGAGAGTAAAGAAGCCAGAATCTATTTGGGAGTTCAAGTATAAAAAGAGAAAAAGATCAACATCAGACACTGAAGAAGAAGAAAGTAGTGAAGAAAGTGAAGGAAGATTGAACAAGTGGCATGGAGGATGGGAGCTTAAAGGAAGGACAGGAACAGAATCAACCATCATCCTCCAATTGAGGCCACCATAAAAAATAAAAGAACCAGGCATCGAGCTAGAAGACATTAAACAAGCGCTTTCTGGGAGGCAACCTAGCAATTTTTAATTTTCTTTCATTTTGTTTTTGTTTTTGATTATTTAGTTTTTGTTTCTTGAGTCTATACCTGTATAGAATAGGACAAGGTTAAGTAAAGGATTATAATTTAAAAGGGTATGAATAACAGTGAAAAGTAGGGAGAGAATAAAATTCTGGTACCTGCGCTTAGCGCAGGTAAAACGCAGAATTAATGTTGCTCTCTGACTTTCACGCTTCACTTGCGCTACAGCACAAGTGAAGCGTGTGCGCAGCGCTTCAACTTCCTGAAGCACGCGTTGTACCTGCACTAAGCGAGGGTGCAGCGCAGGTGCGCGCGTTTAGGTTTTTCTTAAAACCTAAACGAGGGAAGGTCATTCAAACCTTCCCTCTTCAGTTGCTTGTCGTTTTCTTTGAGTGTTCAAACCTTCATTGACCCTTTTTACTTCCATATTCCTTCCTTTACCTTTTCTGAGGCTATACCAGGTATGTTTTCATAGTTTTGGTCATTTTGCACCGATCAGAATTTTCATTTTTGTTTTTATTTGAGCAGAAACCTTAGGGTAGGAAACTTAGGCTTTCAGGACCCTTTAGGATAGAAATATTTGTTCATAAAGTCTTAGTTTAGTATGTATGCTGCTAGGAACTTATTTGTAACATATTTTGCATGTTTAGGTGGTATTTTTATAGTGCTCAATGCTTTATTGCAAATTATTTAATTTTGGTACATGAATGCTTAATAAATGTTATGATATTTTTGCATGACCAAAATAAAAATGATTGTGCTAATATGCATGTTTTAAAGAACATGATTTTTTAGCCTAATAGTTGTTACCAACTCTTGTCTGTTAAATAATTGATTAGGGCTTGCTTTAATTGATCACTTTAGCTTGTTCTTAATAAATTAATTAATTGACAATGAGGTAATTTTAAAATCGAAAATATTTGTGAAGTGCTTGATTTGATGGTTATTTTAAATGTTGATTTAAATTGGCCATTTATTTCAATAATTATGAATAATCTAAATTTAAATTGCATAAATAATTTTGGTAACAAATTTTGCAGATGGCACGCACAAAGGTTGTTCAGTCTCGAGCTGCTAGGAGAGGCACCGGGGGTGCCAAGAGAGCTAGACAGTCACCTCAGGAGGAGCCTGAGTTTGAACCCCATAGATTCAGAGATGCCAGGGCCGCTGAAGCTTACAGTGCCATTGAGGATTGTAACTTCATTATAGAGAGGCCAGTCAGACTACAGCCTGAGGAGTTCGAGGAGTTTAGGGCTGAGATTCACAGGAGACACTAGGTTCGCCTCAGCAGCCCAGACAGTCACTTTGACCCTACCATTGTGCGGGAGTTTTATGCTAACGCCATTGGAGCCTTTAGCGTGGATGCTGACAGGAGGTCTTATTTGCGAGGCCATGAGATTAGATTTGATTGCGATGCAATCAATGCATTGCTGCAGTATCTAGCACCTTTGGATAGGGCACTGATAGAGTGCCAATACCACTTGAGGATGAGAGACGTAGGGATCAATGGGAACGATCCCATGGATCTTGAGGCTGCACAGGAGCTATGCTTACCAGGGCATTCCTTTGAGAGGAATGCATATGGACAGGCTGCCCGCATCTATCGGAAGCATATGAAGGCAATTGCGAAGATGTGGACAGTGTTGACCCTCGCCAAATTCAGCCCCACCAACCATGTTTCTGATATTCAGATGTCGGTAGCTCATCTCATCTTTACCATCCTTACAGGTGGCGACATAGATATCTCTAGGCTTACCTGCACTCATCACCGCCCTC
The DNA here is from genome assembly GCA_026901365.1 of Sesbania bispinosa. Classification (NCBI taxonomy): domain Eukaryota; kingdom Viridiplantae; phylum Streptophyta; class Magnoliopsida; order Fabales; family Fabaceae; genus Sesbania; species Sesbania bispinosa. The sequence goes on from QLOH01000018.1 coordinate 568,007, forward strand.
TGTAGAGCTAGGGGTGTGGAGGTGAACCCCACGGTTCGCATCCTCAACCCTATGAACAGGAGATATATTGAGGCCTACTGCATGCCATATGAGGAGGATGAGGATGAGCAGCAGCAGCAGGCACCACTACCACCACCACCAGCAGACCCTACCTTTAGGCAGTGGGCTTAGCATACCACTTTGCAGCTGATATCACTCCATAGATCTCATGTTCATCTGCAGGAGTATCTTTACTCCATTAGACCAGACCCTTACCCAGGCATGAAACCTGCTCAGTTCAGAGATTATATTCAGTGGCCTGGGGACAGGCCTATTCCTCCGGGAGAGGGTAGAGCAGCTGCAGATGGAGCTGATACTGACCAGGACTGATTTTTTTTTTTTATTTGGTGCTTTTCTTTTCTTTTTCTTTTCATTTTATTTCTCTTTTCTTTTATTTTGACATGTGTTGTACATATATTCTCCACTGATACACTTTATCTATGATGCAGTACATTTTCTGTATATTATTTTGTATCTTTTTCTAGTTATTTTAGGATTTTTTTTAAAAAAATTTTAGGATTTAGGAATTAGGAAATAAAAGGAAAATTTTTCAAAATTTCTGAAATTAGGCAGTTTAACTAACCAGATTAGGAAAGAAGAAAGGGTCTTGTGATTAATTCCATAATCAGTTAGGATTAGGATACTTCACAGGAGAACCTATCAGGGTAGTTAATTAAAACCAGTAAGTGCTTTATCAAGGAATTTAGCCAAGAAACCGGTGAGTTGAGAGCCCAAACACTTTTCACCGCTGCTTGTCAATTTTTATTGATTGAGTTTTTGGATCTTATTTTGTTTATGGAAAATATGGAAGTGACAAAGGCAATTTTTTGTTTTCAATATATTTGCTCAGTGCCAAAAAGCCAACCGTTGATATAATTTTTTCAATTCTTTGATAACCCATTTGAGCTTTAATGATTATTCTTGTGCACCCAAGCCATAATTGATATATATATATATATATATATTCTGTCCTTACACATTTGGGATAGAAAACAAGGTGCAAGTTGAGACAATGGGAAGAAAAGGTTAGTAAATTGAAAATCAAGAAATTCAAAGAGCAGGTACATGAAAGCAAAAAGATCACTCCCCCAAAAATCAAAAAGAAAAAAGTGAATAAATTGAATAAGTTGGGGGGAGTGCAATTTCAAACAAAGAAAGAGGTCTACAAAAATGAGAAAAATCAAGAATGAGATGGTGGAAGGAGAGAAGTTCCAAGTCAAGCAACATCAAAAGATGCTCTCTATTCCAGGTGTTCATTATTTATCCAAAAAAACCATGATTCCTTGATAGCCCAGCCTCATTACAACCAAAGAAAGACCTTTTGATCCATATTGACCATGAACATGTTTAGGAACTAGAAACGACTATCAATCTTAGTTGTTCAACTGTGGTGAAAACATTGAGGGAAACAGTACCCGTGAGCATGAGTGAAATTCCTTAGTTTATCAATTATTGCTTTAATTGCTACTTTTGAAAAAGTTCAACTGTTGATTGTGTTTTGTTTTTGAATGAGGATTGGTAACATCTCTTGATTCTGATTTTTTCTGATATTTGGAAAGTGACTTTTGCCTAACAAAGAGATTATGTAAATTTTGTTACGAATATGCACTAGAGACTTATATATTTATGAACATCCATCACTTGTATCATGTTATTTTATAAAGGCAAACTTATTCTTTTATAATATAATTATTGTCCTTAGAATAGTAAGCTTAAACTTCATAAGAAATCAAGTAGATGACTTGATCGTGAGATCTTATGAAAAACTATTCTTAAATAGTCCTTAGTCAAGTATCATCTTAGGACAAAGATGCATTTAGACTAGTATGTGAGTTCATTGATGATCACATCTCACAGATCATGGATATGAGATATCATGTGATCACATAGGTACACATTAAGAGTAATGGTATACTGGACAGACCCACCTTAAGAACGTTGCATGGATTGTTACATAAGTGTCATGAACGTTTCTTAAATTGATAAATGTTATATATAAAGTCCTTTAACCTGAAATCACTACGATTCCTACATAAGGAATTATATGTTTTGAATATCATCAAACGTTACCTGGAACAGGGTGATCATAAAGTTGGTATTTGGACATATAATAGATTATGTGGAGGAATGTGAGTGCCCTAGATGGGATTTGTCCCTCCTATGTAACAGGAGCTATATCTGTAGGCCTCTTGATAAAGTGAGACTGAAAAATGCATGGCCATGCTCAGGAGGATAAATATGAGATATTTATTTTCTGTACAGTCTACTTGGGGATCAAGAAAATATAAATTGAACTATACAAGGTTGACACAATCCATGCCCTTGTGTTCAATTAGATATTTGGACAAAGGGACATATCATATAAATTATTATCATAAAATATGATTTATCAAAGTTATTGATAATCTCAATATTTGGATAGTGATGTGTTGCTAGATACCGCTCACTATTTATGATATTAAATATAAAAGGGTTTTAATTTAATATTATAACCAAATATTAAAAGCCTATTGGGTCACATGCATACAACAAGCAACTAGGAAAGGATAATAATTCTAATTTAATTTAATTAGAATTATAACATAATAGGCCAGGCCCATAAGTGTGAGGGTTAAGTGAGTGAGGGGGTAAAACCCTAGCCACCACTCTATAAATAGAGCATAAGATGCACTACCCCAGATACACATGAGCAATCGCTTCTTACTTTCTAAGGCTACTAGCAGAGCTGAGGAGGGTTTCCTAGTCCGTCTGTTGGCGTGGATACCAATAGAGACGTGGCTACTCTTGCCTCGTTTGTAATCCTAATAAGGTACAACCTTTCGTTTTAATACCTTTTATGCCTTGATTCGTGTTTTCGCAAAACGATTATAACAAGGGAGGGAATCCATTTATTTCCGCTGCACCCTGACCACATGTTTGATTCCCTTCAATTGGTATCAGAGCTTTGGTTTGCGAGAAACACGTTTTAGGCTTTTAATCTTGTGAAGATTATGATTTTTTATTGTTTTTCTGCTAAAAAAAACGTAGCGCTGATATCTGGGCTGCAATCTAGGCTGCAGCGCAGACTGAAGCGCAGTTTACGTATTTTCGATTCTGATACTTGCGCTTCACCTACGCTGTAGCGCAGGTAAAGCGCAAGCGAAGCGCAGTGTAACGCCCTAATTTCTAAATTCAGAACTTAGTCCATTGGAAACCAAATTCTGAAAATTCGAAACTAAAACATACAATTCTGGATATCAAACCTCACGTTTACATAAGTATCCAACAAAACTCATATAAATGTGAATAACTTAAACCTTAATTTCATAATTAGAGTCCATAATATACATAATCATATACATCTGGTCCAACGATTATAAACTAACATCAACAAAACTATATATATATATATATATATATATACACGTCAAGCCCGAAGGCTACAAACTGAACAACTTAAACAAAATCCAAAGAGATACAACTTATATATACAATCCAAAAAGAAATATCTAAACTCCACGGTTTCGACTCTAAATCACTTATTATCTCCTGGAGGTACCTAGACACCTAGATTATATTCACAAAGCGCGTGGTGAGACTAATGCCTCAGTGATATATAACTAAGCATACTCAGTGCACAGGAAACAAACACCAATCAATGCATACCAAACTAATAGACATCAATCATCAATATGTATTCACATTTCATAACATAACTAACTTAATCATAAGCAGTAAAATGCAACTCACTGCTATACTTAGCAGGCATGATGTTTTCACTTAAACTGGAGTTAGAACTGAGCTCAGACTACGGGAAACGTCTTTCCCGGGGACGTATCCCACCCATTACTGGACCGAAGTCAAGTTTTCACATAATTATTTAGTTTTCCTAACTCACGGCGCAAAGGCCGGCTTGAATTAACTCACGGTCGAAACCGATAAACATGAATCGATAGTTAAACCAGAATTTCGAACATTTCGAGTGTTTCGAGACTTTCGCAAGTTTCGTAACTTTCGTAACTTCGAAATTCAATAGCTTTACAATCGATCCAAGCATAATCTAATCAAACTCATTGCAAACATCATAATTCTATCCATTTTAATCTCATAGAAAGGGAAACAAAGGGTGGGGTGCATACATAGAGCTTTTCGTAATCTCGCTACTTTCGTAAGTTTCGCTATCCTAAGGTTTTCAACGAAAATCACCGATCAAATGACTCAATCATACACCACAATCAACAATCTAACTACAATATGCATATAGAAAGGGAATCAAGATAGTAGGGTTCATACAATGGGGAGAACTCAAAATCAAGGAAAAGTGAGAATGTGTGAGTTATACTCACCAAATCTAGAAATTCAAGAGGAGAAAGAGGAGTTGAAGCGATCCAATTGATGATCCTTGCTTCGATTCCCTTTCTAATCTCCAATTTGAGTTCCCTCTCTAAGCTCACTCTTTCTCTCTCTAGGTCGCATGGAAGGAGAAGAAGAAAAATAGAATTTTCAGATTTTGCATGTCCGGGTATTTATACTGGACAACTGGTAATCGATTACAATCGTGCTGTAATCGATTACCAGAGGTAGAATTTACACTGGAAAACGTTTCTGGGAATCTGGTAATCGATTACAACCCCTGGTAATTGATTACTAAAAACTCAGCTCTCAGGTAATCGATTACCACCCTGTGAGTAATTGATTACACAAAACCAGCTCTCGGGTAATCGATTACAAAATCCCTGTAATCGATTACCAAAAACTCAGCTCTCAGGTAATCGATTACAGCCTATGAGTAAGCGATTACCTTAAAACTAGCTCTCGGGTAATCGATTACAGACTCCTTGTAATTGATTACCAGAACTCAATTTTCTCAATTTCTCTTAAGTTAAAACATAACTTGGTTTGTGATAGGGTTTTAACCTATAGTTCCTTAATTTTCCTCTCTTTGCTTACTAATACTTAATTCTCTTGTATGCAATCTAATAAATTATTTAAGTTCCTAATTTGCGGGATGTTACATTCTACCCCCCTTAAGCAATTTTGACCTCAAAATTGAACACGAAACAGAATTCAAAAACTACCTCAACTGAAAAGTTCCGGGAATTGACCCCCGAATGTCATCTTCCTTCTCCCATGTGGCCTCTTCTAGAGATTGACCCTCCCAAAACACCTTTACCAAAGGAATCGCCTTACTCCTTAGAGTCTTGACACTCCTATCAATAATCTGTGTAGGTCTAGAAGGAATAGTGAGATCTTCTCTTAATTGTATTGATTCAGGGCTAATAATATGAGAGGGATCATGAACATATTTTCTTAACTGGGATACATGGAAAACATTATGTATCCTGGACAACTGAGGAGGCAAAGCTATCATGTAAGCCAGAGGGCCAACCCTCTGCAGGATTTGAAATGGCCGATGAATCTAGGGTTGAGTTTTATGGTTTTAATGGATCGTCCTATGCCTGTGACAGGAGTTACTTTCAAAAACACATGTTCCCCTTCCTCAAACTCTAAGTCTATTCTTCTTTTATCAGCATAACTCTTTTGACGACTTTGAGCAGTTACAAGTTTTTCTCTAATGACCCTTATCTTATCTGAATTTTCCCGCACTAATTCTGGGCCTAAAAGTGTTCTCTCACCTACCTCATACCAACACAAAGGAGACCTGCATTTCCTACCATACAGTGCCTCAAAAGGTGCCATGCCTATGCTGCTATGGAAATTGTTATTGTAGGCAAACTCAATAAGGGGTAGAAATCTATCCCAACCACCTGACTCCTCTAAAACACAAGCCCTGAGCATATCCTCTAAGGTCTGGATGGTTCTTTCAGAATGGACGTCAGTCTGAGGGTGGTAAGCAGTGCTAAACCGGAGTTTGGTCCCGAAAGCCTGATGAAGTGCATTCCAGAACCTGGAAGTGAATCTAGGATCCCTATCTGATATGATGTTAGAGGGAATACCATGAAGTCTGACAATCTCCCTAACATAAAGATTGGCTAACTTGCTAAGGGAACAAGTGTTCTTAATTGGTAGAAAGTGGGCTGACTTGGTCAGTCGGTCCACAATCACCCAGATAGCATCAAACCCAACTTGAACTCGAGGAAAACCAACCACAAAGTCCATAGCTACACTCTCCCACTTCCACTCAGGGATATCTAATGGTAAAAGGGTTCCAGATGGCTTCTAATGTTCTATGTTAACCTGTTGGCATACTAAGCACTTAGAAACATAACCAGCTATGTCTCTCTTCATACTATCCCACCAAAACATCCTCTTCAGATCCTGATACATCTTAGTAGATCCAGGATGTACAGAAAACTTACTCCTATGAGCTTCCTCCAAAACCTGCTGCCTGAGGCTACCCCCCTTAGGGACACAGACTCTCCCTTGGAAGAGAATTATCCCATCTTCTGACTCTGAAAACCCTAACTGGTGTTTTCTCTCTTGAAGGCTTGAGTCCAAACTCTATGCCTCCTTGAGTAGAGCTTTCAGCTCACTGGTGATATCAAGCCTATGAAGAATAACCCTATGTTCACCAACTGTAACACCTAAGATTAGGTTTTTGAACTCTTCCAACAAATTCAATTCATGAATCATCATTGAAGACACATGAAGGGATTTCCTACTGAGGGCATCAACCACTACATTGGCCTTACCAGGATGGTACTTCAATTCAAAATCATAATCTTTGAGAAATTCCATCCATCTCCTCTGCCTCATATTGAGTTCTTTCTGATCAAAGAGATATTTCAAACTCTTATGATCACTAAAGACCTCAAATCTCACACCAAATAGGTAATGCCTCCAAATCTTGAGGGCAAATACCACAGCTGCTAATTCTAGGTCATGGGTAGGATAGCTCTCCTCATGTGGTTTCAACTGTCTAGATGCATAAGCCACTACTCTTCTATCCTGCATAAGAACACAACCTAAACCCTTCCCTGAAGCATCACAATATAACTCAAAGCCTTTGGACAAATCCGGTAATGCCAATACCGGAGCGGTGGTTAGCTTTTTCTTGAGCTCCAAGAAGCTCCTCTCACAGATCTCATCCCACACAAAGGCTTGCCCTTTTCGAGTTAACCTTGTGAAAGGTAAGGCTAGCTGGGAGAATCCCTTAATGAATCTCCGGTAGTAGCCGGCCAATCCTAGGAAACTCCTAATCTCCGTAACGGTATTAGGTCTTTCCCATTCAAGGACAGCTTCTACCTTGCTAGGATCAACAGACACACCCTCACTGGTAATCACATGTCCTAAGAATTGAACTCTATCATTCCAAAACTCACATTTCTCAGGGTTTGCAAACAACTTCTTCTCCCTCAGAACTCCTAACACAATCCTAAGGTGTCTCTCATGCTCTTCTACACTATGGGAGTTGATCAGAATATCATCGATGAATACAACAACAAACTGATCCAGATAGGGCCTAAAGATTCGATTCATGTAGTCCATGAATACAGCAGGAGCATTGGTTACTCCAAATGGCATCACCAAATACTCATAATGCCCATACCTAGTCCTGAAGGCTGTTTTAGGTATATCCTCCCCCTTAATCTTGATCTGATGGTGATCGGACCTTAAATCTATCTTAGAGAAAACTGAGGCTCCCCTAAGTTGATATAGGAGGTCATCTATTCTGGGTAAAGGATATTTGTTCTTAATGGTAACCTTGTTCAACTGCCTATAATCTACACACAGCCTCATACTCCCTTTTTTCTTTTTCACTAAAAGTACTGGAGCCCCCCAAGGTGACACACTAGGCCTAATGAACCCCTTAGACATAAGATCTTCTAACTGGGTTTTAAGTTCACTAAGTTCTAGTGGGGACATCCTGTATGGTGCTTTAGAGATAGGTTCTATACCTGGTACTAAGTCTATGGTAAACTCTATCTCTCGGTCTGGAGGTAATGTGGCTACCTCACTAGGGAAAACATCTTGAAACTCTCTAACTGTAGTTATACTATTTAAATTTATCTAGGACTCTAGAGTTGAGGAAAGTAATAAAACAAAACACTCACTCCCATCACTAAGGCATTCAGACACTTCGGTGACATTGGACAGAAGAATTGATGGTTTCTCCCTCGAAGGAGGAGGAAGGAGTGGAAAAACAACCTGTTTATTAAAACAATCAAGCATGACTCTATTTGAAGACAACCAATTCATACCAAGAATAACATCTATACCCCGTAAAGGCAAACAAACTAGGTCAACCTCAAAGGCCTTCCCTTGTATCACAATGGGGCACTGAATGCACACAAGGGAAGTAGAAATAGCCTCCTTGGCGGGAGTAACAACACTAAGAACATAAGGTAAAGATACAGCATGCAAATTCAACTGTTTTACACAATCAAGAGAAATGAAAGAATGAGTAGCTCCGGAATCAAACAATACAATTAAGGTTCGATCTCCTAGGGTGCACATACCTCGCATCAGATTATCAGCAGAAGCTGCCACTTCCCCGCTCAGAGTGAAGACTCTTCCAGTGGTTTGGGGTTTTGGTAGATCCTTCCTCTTGGGACATTCATTCTTCATGTGACCAGGTTGCTTGCAAAAGAAACATACATTCTTCCCCGTCAAGCATTCTCCAGAGTGTTCCTTTCCGCACTTGGGGCAACTGGGTACCCCTTGGCGTTGGGCCGGTCTAGTGGTCAGAGCTGAGGTGCCTTGCCACTTAGGCCTCGGGCCCTTGAATTGGTTCGACCCCTCTATCTTCTGCTTTCCTTTATTATCAGTAGGTGGTGCTGAACTAGTGGTTCCTCTGACATTCTTCTCCGCAATATAGCACTTGTTTATCAGTGTAGGGAAATCCTTAATCTCTAAAGTTCCAACCTGATCCAGTATATCAGGTCGGAGGCCTCCTTCAAACTGGTTACACCTCCACTCCTCATCAGCCACTGTCTGAAGATATCTGGAATACTTGGCTAATTCCTCGAACTTGTCCACATACTGGCCCACTGACATACTCCCTTGCTTTAGTTGTAAAAACTCTGTTTCCTTTTGCCTTCTGACCGTAGCCGGAAAATACTTATCCAAGAACAAAGTTTGAAAGACACCGCAAGTAATGGGAGCCTCCACCACAGTAGTCCTAGTGCTAGCAGTCTTCCACCAATCCTCAGCTTCACCCCTCAGCATATAAATAGCAAAGCCCACCTTAGATTCATCCACACATCTCATCACATCAAAGATTCTATTAAGATCCCTCAGCCAATTGGATGCCACATCCGGATCGTATACCCCATTGAACTGAGGAGGGTTGTGTTTCCGAAACTCCTCCAGCCCCTGAACAAACAGATCCGCCACAGGAGCATGTGGTGTGCCCGTTGTCCTTCGAGCCAACTCCTGAATTAATGCAGTATTAGCAGCTGCCTGTTCCCCCATCATATGTGTGAAAGCTTGCAAAGCTGCTGCTACCGGGTCAGGTGGTGGATTCTAAGGAGAGGAATTGGTTCTGGGGCGACCCCTCCTACCACTTGCCATAATTATCTACACATTATTAAGTAAACATCGAGGTGATCAGTCTCTCAATTCACAAAACAATGCATAAATCAAAATAACAAATCACAGGAAAATCCTACTACCACAGTCCAATTGGATTGAACTGCTCTGATACCAAAATGTAACGCCCTAATTTCTAAATTCAGAACTTAGTCCGTTGGAAACCAAATTCTGAAAATTCGAAACTAAAACATACAATTCTGGATATCAAACCTCACGTTTACATAAGTATCCAACAAAACTCATATAAATGTGAATAACTTAAACCTTAATTTCATAATCAGAGTCCATAATATACATAATCATATACATCTGGTCCAACAATTATAAAGTAACATCAACAAAACTATATATATATATATATATATATATATATATACGTCAAGCCCGAAGGCTACAAACTGAACAACTTAATCAAAATCCAAAGAGATACAACTTATATATACAATCCAAAAAGAAATATCTAAACTCCACGGTTCCGGCTCTAAATCACTTATTATCTCCTGGAGGTACCTGCACACCTAGATTATATCCACAAAGCGCGTGGTGAGACTAATGCCTCAGTGATATATAACTAAGCATACTCAGTGTACAGGAAACAAACACCAATCAATGCATACCAAACTAATAGACATCAATCATCAATATGTATTCACATTTCATAACATAACTAACTTAATCATAAGCAGTAAAATGCAACTCACTGCTATACTTAGCAGGCATGATGTTTTCACTTAAACTGGAGTTAGAACTGAGCTCAGACTACGGGAAACGTCTTTCCCGAGGATGTATCCCACCCATTACTGGACCGAAGTCAAGTTTTCACATAATTATTTAGTTTTCTTAACTCACAGCGCAAAGGCCGGCTTGAATTAACTCACGGTCGAAACCGGTAAACATGAATCGATAGTTAAACCAGAATTTCGAACATTTCGAGTGTTTCGAGACTTTCGCAAGTTTCGTAACTTTCGTAACTTCGAAATTCAATAGCTTTACAATTGATCCAAGCATAATCTAATCAAACTCATTGCAAACATCATAATTCTATCCATTTTAATCTCAGAAAGGGAAACAAAGGGTTGGGTGCATACATAGAGCATTTCGTAATCTCGCTACTTTCGTAAGTTTCGCTATCCTAAGGTTTTCAACGAAAATCACCGATCAAACGACTCAATAATACACCACAATCAACAATCTAACCACAATATGCATATGGAAAGGGAATCAAGATAGTAGGGTTCATACAATGGGGAGAACTCAAAATCAAGGAAAAGTGAGAATGTGTGAGTTATACTCACCAAATCTAGAAATTCAAGAGGAGAAAGAGGAGTTGAAGCGATCCAATTGATGATCCTTGCTTTGATTCCCTTTCTAATCTCCAATTTGAGTTCCCTCTCTCTAAGCTCACTCTTTCTCTCTGTAGGTCGCGTGGAAGGAGAAGAAGAAAAATAGAATTTTCAGATTTTGCATGTCCGGGTATTTATACTGGACAGCTGGTAATCGATTACAGTCGTGCTGTAATCGATTACCAGAGGTAGAATTTACACTGGAAAACGTTTCTGGGAATCTGGTAATCGATTACAACCCTTGGTAATCGATTACCAAAAACTCAGCTCTCAGGTAATCGATTACCACCCTGTGAGTAATTGATTACACAAAATCAGCTCTCGGGTAATCGATTACAAAATCCCTGTAATCGATTACCAAAAACTCAGCTCTCAGGTAATCGATTACAGCCTGTGAGTAATCGATTACCTAAAAACTAGCTTTCGGGTAATCGATTACAGACTCCTTGTAATCGATTACCAGAACTCAATTTTCTCAATTTCTCTTAAGTTAAAACATAACTTGGTTTGTGATAGGGTTTTAACCTATAGTTCCTTAATTTTCCTCTCTTTACTTACTTATACTTAATTCTCTTGTATGCAATCAAATAAATTATTTAAGTTCCTAATTTGCGGGATGTTACACGCAGCTTTCAGAATCAGTTTATTTTATTCCCTTTATTGATTGTTTCATGTGCGATGTATATATGTTTATATGTTTTAATGTTGGAGGGTCCCATGGAACATGAAAAGTTCATGTCTTGGGAGTCAAAGGATTCAATTGTTGAAACCTTGTCTCAACTCAAATGTTGGCTGCGATAAACATGTCACTTATCAATTTGCTGACAAGAACGTATTCAAATGATACGAGGGACTTACTCGTTTATCGGTTCGTGAAGTATTCGTTTGATGTGAGACACTTATTGATGATTGGTTGAATGTTTATCAAATTTAATTTTTGTGTCGGGGCGCTGCCCTGCACCCCGCAAGGGGCGGCCTCCCCTTTAAACCACGTGCTACACTACGTAGTGGGTTATCTCGTATGCGCATATTCAAACCTCGTTTAATATATACATCTTATTATATCACTTGTTTTACAATCAATGGATGTTGAATTTGCATGATGGTTGGTTATGGCCTTAGTTGTCTTAATTTAAATAGGACCTGCGTGTCGTGCCTTACCTCTAAACATTCCTCTTGTAATTCTCTTCTCATCTCTATCCCCTCGTATATTAAAACGAGGTTTCTTCTTGTTATGTAATGTAACCGGGAAGAGCATGGAGTCAAAGCAGCATGTGGAGACATGTGGATGGAGACTTCAAGATTATATGTGATGTAATTTTGTATTGGAATTTTAGGAGGCCATAACCATATCATGTATTTGTATGAGATGCATGCTTGTATGTTAAATGGTTTAACAACGAATAAAATTAAAACGATTAAATCCCTCAATACTTGTGTGCCTTCCAATGAATGACACTCGTCAAAGCTAGAATCGATGAAGAGTGGGTCTGCTAAAGCAGGGTACTTTTATCCATTTTAGTGAGGCGTGATAGGATAAAAGTGATATCCAATTGTCAACCATTGGGTTTTGACTGGGTATATTCAATCGGATTGAAAAGCCTAGAGGCACTAATATTAAGTCATGATTTGCCTTCCAATGTATGACACTCGTCAAGGCTAGAATCGATTAAAGTGTGGGTCTGCTAAAGCAGGGTACCTTTATCTATTTTAGTGAGGCGCGATGGGATAAAAAGTAATATCCAACTGTCATACGTTGGGTTTTGACTTAACTAGGAGTATTCAATAGGATTGAAAAACCTAGAGGCATTAAGTTAGGCATTAATTCATAAGATAAATTAGAATAAGAGTTATTCACCTAACTATCCAAGAGTTGTATGAGATGCAATTGGAAGTGTGTTCCTACCTAAATAACCTTTTCTTAAGCGATCAACTAAAGCTGACTTAAAATTAGGTGAAATATGGATCTTGGCCCACAGGAAAAATCTAGTGATGGGATTTTTTGATTCTTTATATTGAGGGTACTTATTTTGAATCAAAATAGTGGGAGGCATATTTAATTAAAGACCTTGTTAAATATGTTTGTTATATGATACTTACGTGCATAATTTTTGAACACAACAAAATAATCTTTTATTGCGATCTGTCCTTGAGAAGGACAAACTGTCTTAATTAACTTTCTAGACTGGTATAGAGACCTAAGGATTGTCCTTAGGCATGAGAAAAGGATGCATGTCCTAGAAGGGCCTATTCCTGAAACACCCGTCGCAAATGCTTCGAAAGCTGACAAGGATGCTTTTAGAAAGCATCTGGATGTTGCTTTCGATATAGGTTGCCTTGTGCTTGCTACCATGAATGCTGAAAACAGCACGAGAACATGGAGGCGTACAATATAATTGTACACTTAAAGAGACCTTATCAAGGATAAGCTAGGCTTGAACGATTTGAAGTCTCATAAGCACTTTATCAATGTAGACTGGCAGAGGGAACCCCTGTTGGTGCTCATGTACTCAAAACAATTGGGTACATTGAAAAACCTAGAAAGGCTTGGATTCCCATTAGGCCAAGAGTTGGCCACTGATCTTGTCCTGCAATCTTTGTTGGACAGCTATAGTCAATTCATCATGAACTATAACATGAATGAATTTGACAAACCACCGCCAGAATTGCTAAGCATGTTAAGAACAGCTGAGCAAAGCATTAATAAAGGTAAAGGGAAGGCCATATTGATGGTCCAACCTGGAAAAGGCAAAGGGCAAGAAGAAGTTCAAGAAGCCATATTTCAAACCAAAGGACAAAGGCAATGATAAGCCTAGTACCTTTGTTTTGAAGCCTATGGGTGGGATAGCTAAGGAAGGAAAATTGTTTCCACTATGGCTAATCAAGACATTGGAGACTGTGTAAAGTACCTGGAGGAGATCAAGAAAAAGGGAAGTGAGACTTCCGCTTCAGAGATATATGTTATAGAAGTCAATTTACCTACTTTTGTATCTTGGGTATTGGATACCGGATGTGAATCTCACATTAATGTGAATGTGAAGGATCTAAATGAAGTAGGTCATTAGTTAAAGGAGAAGTCGACCTACGTGTGGGAAAAGGAGCAAGAGTTGCTGCCTTAGCCGTAGGAACCTATTATTTAACTTTGCCAACTGGACTAGTTATTGAACTAAATAGTTGTTATTTTGTGCCTACCATTAGTGGGAATTTTAAATTCCGTTTCTTGTTTAGAAAAGAGTGTTTTTATAAAGAATAATTCAATTTATTTGAATGATATGGTTGTGCAAAGTTGAACAATATGTTCTTGACATGGAAGTGCCTATCTATAACATAAGTTCTAAGAGGGTCAAAACAAATGATTTGAACCCAACTTATCTTTGGCATTGTCACTTGGGCTACATAGATGAGAAACGCATATCCAAACTCCATCAAGATGGCTATTTGGAATCTTTTGATTTTGAATCAATTGAGACATATGAATCTTGTCTATTAAGGAAGATGACCAAAACCCCATTCCCTGGAAACGGTGGAAGGGCTGGTGATCTTCTTGGTCTCATACATAGTGATGTATGTGGGTCCATGGGCACAATGGCTAGAGGAGGTTTTCAATACTTCATCACTTTTACTGATGATTTCAGTACATATGGATTTGTGTATCTGATGGAACACAAATCTGAATCCTTTGAAGAGTTCAAGGGATTTAAGAATGAAATATAAAACCAACTTGGCAAGACTATTAAAACACTTCAATGAGATCGAGGTGGAGAATACTCAAGCCAACAATTTGATGACTATCTAAGAGAGAGTGGGATAACATCTCAACTTACTCCTCCTAGAACACCTCAATGGAATGGAGTTTCAGAAAGGAGAAATTGAACTCTATTAGATATGGTTCAATCTATGATGAGTCATATTGATCTCCCCGACTCCTTTTGAGGTCATGTTTTGTTAAATGTAGTTTTCACACTAAACCGTTTTTCATCTAAGGCTATCATAAAGATACCATATGAGATATGGACTGGGAAACGACCTAGTATGTCTTTTATGAAGATTTTGGGTTGTGAAGCTTATGTGAAACTCCAAGTTTCAGATAAGCTACAACCCAAATCAGATAAGTGCTTATTTGTGGAATACCCAAAAGAAACTGAGGGTTACTACTTCCATAATCCTAGCAAAGGCAGAGTGGTTGTCGCTAGGACTGTTGTATACTTAAGAGAAGGAATCTGCCTCTAAGAAAATAAGTGGGAGGAAAGTAGAACTTGAAGAAATTCAAGTACCATAAAGTAGCAATGAGCCAATGATGGAGCAAGAGCAGATATCACAAAGTGTTGTGGAGCCACCTGCTCAAGTAGCGCAAGACTTGCGTAGATTAGATAGAGTACGTCACCGACCTGAGAGATATGGTTTCCTTGTGTCTTAGGAAGGGGATGTATTGCTAATGGATCAAGGTGAACCAGTGATCTACCAAGAAGCTCTTTTGAGTCCATAATCTGAGAAATGGCTTGATGCCATGAGATCTGAAGTGGATTCCATGTACACTAACAAGGTATGGACCTTGATTGAGCCACCCGAAGGGATAAAACCCATAGGGTGCAAGTGGGTTTTCAAAAGGAAACTGACATGGATGGTAATGTAAGTACCTTTAAAGCACGGTTGGAGGCTAAAGGTTTTCACGCAAATTCATAGTGTAGACTATGATGAAACCTTCTACCCAGTTGTCATGCTTAAATCTGTTCGGATCTTGCTTGTTGTTGGAACTTACCATGATTATGAAATCTGGCAAGTGGATGTCAAGACAGCCTTCCTAAATGGAAGCCTTCTTGAATATATGTATGTGATACAACCTGAAGGTTTTGTTATACCTAAAGGTATATAAGTTGCAACGATCCATTTATGGATTAAAGCAAGCCTCTAGAAGCTGGAATCTTCATTTTTGATGAAGCTGTAAAGAATTTTGGTTTCATTAAAATAAAGATGAACCTTGTGTCTACAAAATGGTTAGTGACAGCATTTGTGATTTTTCTGGTTTTGTATGTAGATGACATACTTCTCATAAGAAATGACATTCCTACCCTTCAGTTTGTAAAGACTTGGTTAGGAAATTGTTTTTCTATGAAAGATTTGGGCAAAGCGACCTATGTATTAGGTATCGGGATCTATAGAGATAGATCTCGAAGATTATTAGGCCTAAGTCAAAGTACATACATAGACAAAGTATTAAAACGGTTTAACATGCAAGATTCTAAGAAGGGATCTTTACCTATGTCACATGGTATAAGCCTATCTAATGCTCATTCTCCTTCCAGTGAACAAGAGAGAGGTCGCATGAGTAAGATTCCTTATGCATCCGCTATAGGGTCTATCATGTTTACCATGTTATGTACTCGACCAGAAATATCATATGCTTTAAGCATGACTACCAGATACTAGTCTGATCTTGATGAAGATCACTAGACAACAGTCAAGAACATCCTTAAGTATTTGAGAAGAGCTGAGGATTCATTCTTGATATATAGACGTGAGGAAGAGCTACTTGTAAAGGGTTACGCTGATGCTAACTTCCAAACCGACAAAGATGATTGAAGATCGCAAACAGGTTATGTGTTTTGTTTGAATGGTGGCGCTGTGAGCTAGAAAAGTTTGAAGCATGAAATAGTCGCTGTTACAAACCCATTAAACCCCTTGTGCAGCAGAAGCATGAAGGGCACACTAGATCATTAGGCATAAGAGTTATGTTTGAATGTCTCTAGTGCAAGTGGGAGATTGTTACGAATATGCACTAGAGACTTATATATTTATGAACATCCATCACTTGTATCATGTTATTTTATAAAGGTAAACTTATTCTTTTAGAATATAATTATTGTCCTTAGAATAGTAAGCTTAAACTTCATAAGAAATCAAGTAGATGACTTGATCGTGAGATCTTATAAAGAACTATTCTTAAATAGTCCCTAGTCAAGTATCATCTTAGGACAAAGATGCATTTAGACTAGTATGTGAGTTTATTGATGATCACATCTCACAGATCATGGATATGAGATATCATGTGCTCACATAGGTACACATTAAGAGTAATGGTGTACTGGGCAGACCCACCTTAAGAACGTTGCATGGATTGTCACATAAGTGTCATGAATGTTTCTTAAATTGATAAATGTTATATATAAAGTCCTTTCACCTGAAATCACTACGATTCCTACATAAGGAATTATGTGTTTTGAATATCATCAAACGTTACCTGTAACAGGGTGATCATAAAGTTGGTATTTGGACATATAATAAATTATGTGGAGGAATGTGAGTGCCCTAGATGGGATTTGTCCCTCCTATGTAACAAGAGTTATATCTGTAGGCCTCTTGATAAAGTGAGACTGCAAAATGCATGGCCATGCTCAGGAGGATAAATATGAGATATTTATTTTCTGTACAGTCTACTTGGGGATCAAGAAAATATAAATTGAACTATACAAGGTTGACACAATCCATGCCCTTGTGTTCAATTAGATATTTGGACAAAGGGACAGATCATATAAATTATTATCATAAAATAAGATTTATCAAAGTTATTGATAATCTCAATATTTGGATAGTGATTTGTTGCTAGATACCACTCACTATTTATGATATTAAATATAAAAGGGTTTTATTTTAATATTATAACCAAATATTAAAAGCCTATTGGGTCACACGCATACAACAAACCACTAGGAAAGGATAATAATTCTAATTTAATTTAATTAGAATTATAACATAATGGGTCAGGCCCATAAGTGTGAGGGTTAAGTGAGTGAGGGGGTAAAACCCTAGCCACCACTCTATAAATAGAGCATAAGATGCACTACCCCAGATACACATGAGCAATCGCTTCTTACTTTCTAAGGCTACTAGCAGAGCTGAGGAGGGTTTCCTAGTCCGGCTGTTGGCGTGGATACCAATAGAGACGTGGCTACTCTTGCCTCGTTTGTAATCCTAATAAGGTACGACCTTTCGTTTTAATACCTTTTATGCCTTGATTCGTGTTTTCGCAAAACGATTATAACAAGGGAGGGAATCCATTTATTTCCGCTGCACCCTGACCACATGCTTGATTCCCTTCAATTTTCCTTGTAGTTGATTATGAGAATTGTACATAAGGGTGATTTGATTTTGATTGCAAAAGGTATCTTGCTTGAGGACAAGCAAGAAGTTAAGTTGGGGGGTATTTGATAAGTGTAAATTATGTGATATTTTCCTATGTTTTTATTACACTTTTCAAGGCTAAAATAATGATTTATGCCCCAAAATAATCCCTTTTTATGAATAATTGTAATAATTGTAATTATTTGGTTTGAATTTGAATTTGATGCTATTTTGATTAGAAATTTGTTATTTTGTGCAGATTTATGGAAGATTTGAAATAGAAGAGAAAATAACATTAAATGGGGAGATTGTTTGCAAATTTGAAGTTTAAATGAGGACAAAATAAAGATGAGATAAGCAGCCATTTAAACAAAGGATCCTATGGATAACTTCCCCAATTTGAATTCAAGTTCAAATAAATACAAAATCAAGCCAGAAAAGGGAAACAAGGAAAATCAATCAAGCAAAGGCAAGATCAGAAAGAGATCAAGTGGATAAATGAGGAATTGAAGAAAGTCTACAGCGTGTTTCACGCTTCACCTGCGCTTAGCGCAGGTGGAGCGTAGCTTATAGAGGGACACGCTTCATCTGCGCTTAGCGCAGGTGAAGCGCAAGTCACGCACCAGCTTTTTAAATTCAAACAAATTGATCTCTTCCAAATTTAAATTAGGATTTTCCTTAGTCTATAAATAGTACCTTTTGCACAGATCTAAGGAGGCTTTTAGAGAGTACAGAGGAGAGAGGCATAGAATAGAAAGATAGACGCACAAGGATTGAAGAAGGTGATAGATTCTTTAGTGGTTTGTGATGGCTACCATGAGTAGCTAAGCTCTCCAGTAGGATTGCATGTAGTGGATTCAATCCCCAAGTGCATGTGAATTCTCTTGTTTCTAATTATATCGGTACTTTTGTGCTGTTCTTAATGCATTACTTCAGCGCTTGCGCCGGAGTCGTAGGCTAGTGATCAGGATAACACAGAATGAGATTTCCGGCTAGTATTAGAGTTTACGAGAGCCTAGACATAGGAAACCTAACCTCCGATTACTAAAAGTACTCGTTAATTATATGGAAATATAGGTGGAATCTGATGATTGAATTGTTTTGGTGAGTGACAGCCCGTTCATAGGAGCATCTATAGGAACATATAGTTAATTGATAGTAACATAATTGAAAGTTAATTGTATGTGAGGGATAAACGGGATCTTGTGATTGATGGGGTAGTGACAGCCCTTGAATGAAGAGCGTTTATAGGGAAGTACAATTAATGGACGATTCAAACAAACGGAACAATAATTAATTAATTAAGAGCTTAATGAGCCGAGGGTAATTTGTCGCTTGGGAGAGCCTGCATGGATTATCTTTGAGTGGTAGGCTACTGGTAACTCAGGGTTTTATCAATTTAGTTTCGCTAAGGTATAATTAATAACAAATTTATAATTAAAAGAAGGGATTCACATACATAAGGGGTGCGAAGAAGCGAAGTCCAATCCTAATCCAAGTAAATCTATCTTCCCTTATTTTATTGCTTACTTTTCTTTTTTCCATTTAAATTCCGCATATTAATCATTCTCTTAAAAAGTTGCTCACTTGGTAATTCGATCACTAAAATCTTGAAAAGTGAACCGCTCCCTGTGGATACGATACTTTATACTTACTATTATGCTGCTGAACTTTTAGTACGCTTTCCAGAATTTCATCAGTGGTGTGGTCACCTTTGGAGGAAATCAGAAAGGAAAGATCACAGGTATAGGTTCAGTAGGTATATCCCCTCTTTCTGTTATTCAGAATATTCTCTTTGTGGAAGGTTTTCAACACAACCTGTTGAGCATAAGTCAATTGTGTGACAGTGGCTATGTTGTGTCCTTCACCAGGGATGGTTGTGTAGTCAAAGATGCATCTGATCAAATCATTTTTACAGTCAAGAGACACAACAATGTGTACAAAATAGATCTTGAGGAACTTGCATATCAAAATGTGACTTGTCTTCTTTCTGTTAAAGATGAAACCCAGATTTGGCATTAGAAACTTGGGCAAGCTAGCTTGAGATTAATCTCAAAGTTAACAATACACAACCATGTAAAGGGACTGCCCATGCTCTCTTTCAAATCTGACATTTTATGTGAAAATTGTCTTAAAGGTAAACAAACAAGAAGCTCTTTTAAGAGTAAAAATGTTGTGTCTACCTCAAGACCTTTAGAACTACTTCACATTGATCTGTTTGGTCCTACAAGAACTGAAAGTATTGCTGGTAAGAAATATGGTTTGGTCATTGTGGATGACTATTCTAGATTTACATGGGTGATATTCCTCAAAATCAAGGATGAGAATTTTTAGAATTTCATAAAATTCTGTAAGAAAGTGCAAAATGAAAAAGGATTTTGCATATCTTCTATCAGAAGTGACCATGGTGGTGAGTTTGAAAACTCAAGCTTCGACATGTTCTGTAATGAGAATAGGATCTCACACAATTTCTCTGTGGCAAGAACACCTCAACAAAATGGGGTTGTTGAGAGAAAGAATAGAAGCTTGCAGGAGATGGGTAGAACCATGCTCATTTCAAGCAACCTACCAAGATCATTCTGGGCAGAGGCTGTTCACACAGATTGCTACATTCAAAACAGAATTTTGGTAAGGCCAATTCTCAAAAGAACTCCCTATGAATTGTGGATAGGAAGAAAACCCAACATTTCTTATTTTCAAATCTTTGGTTGTGAGTGTTTCATACTTAACACCAAAGATGATCTTGGAAAATTTGACTCTAAATCTGACAAAGGATTCTTCATTGGTTATTCAGAAACTTCCAAGGCTTATAGAGTTTATAACTCTAGAACCTTGACAGTAGAATCTATTCATGTTAGGTTTAATGATGCTAAAGAGACTGATAGGGAACTATCAGATCTAGAAGATGATTTTGCAGGAATAGAGCTGAATCCAACTTCAGAGAATACAGAGGTAAAAAATGAAGAACCTGCTGAACAGCTTCCTGGTCAACCTGCTGAAACTAATCCTCCTTACAGAGTTAATGTTGAGTCTCAGATTGAGCATGTATTTCCTCGCAGATATGAGTGGAGATACAAGTCTCACCATCCTCGAGAGCAAATCATTGGTGAAACTTCAGAATGTGTAAGAACAAGATCAAGACTTAGAGAAGTCAATAATCTTGCCTTCCTCTCTGAAATTAAGCCAAAGAATATTGATGAAACTCTGCATGATGAAGGGTGGATCCTAGCCATGTAAGAAGAGCTGAATCAATTTTCCAGGAGTGATGTCTGGACTCTTGTTCCTAAACCCCATGGAAAAACAATCATTGGAACCAAATGGGTGTTCAGAAACAAACTCTTTGAAGATGGTCCAGTGATAATAAACAAAGCTAGATTAGTTGCTCAAGGCTACAACCAACAACAAGGTATTGACTTCACTAAAACCTTTGCACCAGTAGCTAGGCTTGAAGCCATCAGGATTTTACTTTCCTATGCAGCCAATAATGGCATCAAACTATATCAGATGGATGTAAAGAGTGCCTTCCTAAATGGATTTATTGAGGAATAGGTGTTTGTTAGACAACCCCTTGGTTTTGAAAATTTAACTTTTCCTGATCATGTTTTCAAATTGAAAATGGATCTATATGGTCTCAAACAAGCTCTCAGAGCTTGGTATGACAGATTGAGCAATTTTCTTCTCAAAAATGGTTTTGAAAGAGGAAAGGTTAACACAACCCTTTTTAG
This sequence comes from Sesbania bispinosa, assembly GCA_026901365.1. Lineage (NCBI taxonomy): Eukaryota > Viridiplantae > Streptophyta > Magnoliopsida > Fabales > Fabaceae > Sesbania > Sesbania bispinosa. The sequence continues at coordinate 589,707 of QLOH01000018.1, forward strand.
AAAAATGTCTAACAAAGATCTCATTCCTTTTCAGATATATATTGATGACATTATTTTTGGATTAACAAATTCTTCGTTATGCACAAAGTTTTCAAGGCTTATGCAATATGAGTTTGAAATGAGTTTAATGGGTGAACTCACGTTTTTCTCAAGACTTCAGATTAAGCAAGATTCTGAATGTATATGGATCCATCAGGAGAAATATACTAAAGAAATGCTTAAAAAGTTCAACATGCATGATTGCAAACCTATGTCAACTCATATGCATCCTTCAGCCATCTTAAGCAAAGATGAAGGAGAAGAATGTGTTGACCCAACCATGTATAGAGGTATGATTGGATCTCTGCTGTATCTTACAACAAGCAGACCTGACATTATGTTCAGTGTATGTCTGTGTGCAAGATTTCAATCAGATCCAAGAATAACTCATTACAAGGCTGTTAAATGAATTTTCAGATATCTCAATGGTACTACTAATCTTGGTCTGTGCTATAAGAAGAGTAAGGACTGCAGATTATTAGGATACTGTGATGTTGACTTTGCTGGAGATAGAGTTGAAAGAAAATCAACAAGTGGAGGATGCCACTTCATTGGAGAAAATATGATTAGTTGGGCAAGCAAAAGGAAAAGCACCATAGCCTTCTCTCAACTGCTGAAGCTGAGTATATTGTTGTTGCACGTTGTTGCTCACAGCTGCTTTGGGTAAAATATCAACTTGAAGATTTTAACATCTTTGTTAAATCTATTCTTGTATTCTGTGATAATACAAGTGCAATAAATCTTTCTAAAAACCCCATCCAGCATTCTAGGGCTAAGCATATAGAAATCAAACATCATTTCATTAGAGACTATGTTCAGAAAAGTGTTTTGGATATTAAGTTCATTGACACGGAGCATCAATGGGCTGATATATTCACAAAACCCCTTGCTGAAGATAGATTTAAGTTCATTAGAGATAATCTGCACATTCTTGCATTCTTTGAGAATTGAATTTGCTGATAAATGCATATCTGCTAAACTTTTCTGGTTTTGCTGCACTTTCTCTGATATATGCTCCATCTTGCTGCAATTATATGCACTTTCTCTAATGTATGCTCTGTTTCACATTTATTACTTCAACAAGCTTTGGCTACCCTTTTGATTGATAACAAAAGGGGGAGTAATATAAACTAACAAAATTTGAAGTTTAAGTGTTTTTCATAGAAGAAATCTTGTGTTCAGGGGGAGCAAGCACTCTGCTTAAGTATCTGAGAAAGGGGGAGAATTCTTTAATCTTAATTCTTTTAATTTCCCTTCAGATATTTGCAAGCTTAAGCAAAAGGGGGAGAATGTTGAGTCTTAAAAATGTTATTAAGAAATTAATAATGTTTTAAGTCTCATAATCCTGAGTTTTAATGAATAACAAATTTAGTTAAAGTACTCTGAAAAGAAGGAACAGATTCTCTTAAAGGCTTTTTCTGTTTTCAACAAACTTCTGAAGGAGAAACTCTCTGAAGTTATGCAACCTTCTGAAGTGGTGCAATCTTCTGAAAGAGAGGTATCTGCTGATGTAGCAGGACCTGCTGAAGCCAGTGAACCTTCTGAAGTCTTGAGACGTCGTACTGAGAATTGTATCTTCTTGGAAATGAGTCTCTCTGTTGATCCCTTTTGAAGACTCAAGTCTTTTCGTTGCTTTCTGCCAGCTGTCTACTCCTCACTCTCTCTGGCACGGCAAATCAGAAGCTTTTTGGAATATTTCAAATTCCTATTAACCAAAAAGGTAGTCCCTGCTGTGAAAGTACACTTTGATCAGAAAAAGTAGAGTCAGTGCTGCTGCACACCTACCCCTGCTATGTCTGCTGCTGCAAGCTACAAGAAGCATTGTGTCTTAACGAAAATAAAGCTATTTCACAACGGGATTTGTAGAGAAGTTTGAACGGTCTTATTTTTGTCTCTATAAATACGAGTCTTCATGCAAAGAAGAAGAAAGAGAACGAATGTGAACTTGCTGAAGTGCTACAAATTTTCTCTGTGATATATTTTCATCCCTTTTCATTTGTACACAACTTTCATATTCTGAGTTTAACTCAACAGATTGTACATCTTACCCAGTTTAGGTTTTAAACTTGTGTAGTTTCAAAGCTTAAGCAATCCTTCTTCCAAACAGTTTTTCTGTTTGAGCCTGGAGAGGCTTGTTGTTTAAACAATACTTGATGTAGAGCCTGGAGAGGCTTGGTTTGAAAGAATACTTGTTGTAATAGATCCTGAAGAGGCTTGACTGAAAAAGAATACTTGTATCTGATCAGATAGTGAAAAATCCTTAGCTGGTTGGCTTTGGGACTGGACGTAGCTCACAGTGGTAGTGGGTGAACCAATATAAATATTTGGTTAAGTCTTCTCTTACCCTTAACTCTTTATATTTGGTTTATACTAACTTGGAGGGTTTTGAGTTACATTGTTTTATAATTTTGAAACTGCAAATTTATCTAAATATATAGAAAACAAGTTTTCAAACTGTTTCATTGAACCTGTTGAAGTTACTTCATCAAGTATATAACTCCCAGTTTCAGAAAGTTGTAAAAACTTCTTTGTGAAAAGTTTTGCTTGTAAAAGGTTTTCTAAAATCAGTTGAAATTTATAAAACATTATTCAACCCCCCTTCTAATGTTTCCTGTGGTTTCTACACATGTCCTTAACCCTAATCGTGTAAAGAGGAATTTTGGGTCCTAAGACATCATGTAAATGATGAAGTTAAGGGTCCTTGGGGTCTCATGTATACTATGAATTGGGTCTCTAGACCTCATGTTAAATAATCATATTTGGGTCCTTGGACTTCATCTTTTAAAACAATGTCTTTGGTCCTTAGGGCTTCATGTTTAAAAGAGGAAAAATTATATGTGAATCTATCATGTTTAAGGGTAAGGTCTTTATGGCCTTTAGGGATGACGGTTCTTGTTAGTTTGAGCTCAGTCTAGCCTCATGTAAAGTGGAAAGACCCCTAGGGTGTTAGGTAAACACTTCATGACTAACATTGCATTATGGTTATCATGTATGTTCTATGATTTGTTTGAGTTGAGGTATAAATTGTTGCATATCATTTGCTTGATTCTCCTACACTGCATGTTTTATCACGTTCACTGGGACGTTAGTCTCACCCTACTTCGTGGAATTACCTTCAGATGTGTAGGGTCCTCGTTTAGAGCATTGATGGAGGGTATATAGGAGTTGTTATGGGCCCTTGTGATGGCCCACTTTTTTGGGATGATAGTAGTATATTTTGTATAGGCATAGGTTAAATTATTTTGATGGGATAGAACTGTACATGTGGGGCCTTTGGGATGTCATGTATAGTCATATCCTATTATGTCTATTGATTGAATATTGTACATTGAGCCATTGATGGCAACTATAATGATATTATTTTGATGTATTGGAAATTCTTGCTCAAGTAAGTGTTGGATTACCTAAGTCGTATTGTATTGTGTTGTATAACGATACTATTAATGCGCGAAATAATTTCACGAATTTGGAAATAGTGCTCCCAACAGGCATTATTTTCGAGTTAAGAAATTAGGACGTTACATAAGACATGAATCTACCAAAGGTTGAAGTTTCATAACATTTTCATGGCTGGATTAGTCCCAATTTTTAATCAAAGACAGATTCACTTAGGCAGAAAATATATCCTGACACCTTGTGTTTAAATTTGTATAACTTTAGCTATAGACATTCAAATGACATGGGGTTTGTTTGGTTGGAAAGATAAGAATAAATCTACCACAGGTTGAAGTTTCATAATATTTTCATGGCTGGATTAGTGCCATTTTTCAATCAAATACAGATTCACTTAATGCAGAAAATAAATTAACAAAGCTAATATCAGATTTGAAGATGTATGCATGTACTAATATTTTCCTACTCAAACAAGTTTTTGAGAATAGTTTTTCCACATGAAAAATCCAACCTGCAATTATTTCTCTTAATCTAATTTTCTTATGTTTATGTAGGAATCGGGATGCTTGCAAGGATCTGAGGTGAGATTGGCTGAGAAAGTTATGATGCAATTCTTTATACTTGGTTGAGAGTGCAGATTGTGGACTTTTCTCATCCATACTTACAAATATTAATCTTTGAACTCTACACTAGTCTGAATCTGATCTATCATGAGTTTGAAATGAATTTCAATGGTCATACAAGTGATACAAGTATATAACTGCTGGGTAATCATAGTTACATGGTGTTTTTCAGTTCTAAAGACAAATGATCCCATTTTATATAACCTTTTTATGTAAGTTTTTTTTCTATCCATATATACACTGAATAATGAATGTTGGAGGTAGACAGTTCAATTTGGAAGGCAAGGGAAATAGAACATGCATATCAATAGGTTGGACCAATGGAATTATACCTATAATAAGTAAATTCCAACTATTTTAAGTCAGCAACTCACTGGAGACAATTTCTATGACAATGGCCTAACTAGTGAACATGATACAACATTTGAGGAGTCATTCACCAAAATTTACACAACAAAAAGCCTACAAAAGCAGTGGTATAGTGGTAAGTTCCTAATCTAAACACATCAATGATGAGATTAGAGTTTTGTAAGCTATATTCTTGACCATGCCTTCACCTGTTATAACATATTTAATAATTGGCATGCAGTATTGGGAAACCATGACTATAGGGGTGAGATTTTCTTTGTGGACACTGCCCCTTTTGTTCAAGAGTACTTTCACTAAATTAGAAGGACACAAGTATGATTGGCAGCGAATTAACCCACCAAAATCACATGAAATTAAATTGTTAGGAGTAGATAATAGACACTGCTGACAATGTCTCAAAAATTCAGAAACTATCATGTTCTAGTTTTTGGTTTTTGTTCTAAATTATATAACAGGTCCAGTAGCAAGTGTATACACCAGTAAAAGCCGAGTGGTTAAATTACAATAGCAGAGTTATTTGATCATCCAAGTGGCCCAACAGCACTCACCATAGGCAAGTACACACATTATTACAACCAATAAAAAACCATATCGATTAGTCTTGTATTAAGAAAATTTCATGCTCTTCAATATATATCTTGCATAGTTTTGGATAGAAAACAGAATGGGTTTATTCTTTCCTTAATTTCTTACATAAATCTTTGGCTTATTTTTAGATGCAAAAAATTTAGAGTTAGGAAGATTTTACCTACTTAACTTGATTCTTTCATAATATTCAACATTGTTTTCATCTGTTTAGGCATGGTGTTCGCCAAATAAGGAGTGGTTGGGCAGATGGGTCTGCCTATATCACCCAGTGTCCAATTCAAACATGCCAGAGTTATGTATACAACTTTACAATCACTGGCCAAAGAGGAACATTGTGGTGGCATGCACATATCTCATGGCTAAAAGCAAATCTTTATGGTCCATTGTTATTCTTCCCAAAAGAAATGTGTCTTACCCATTCCCTTCAAAGAAGTCCCTATCGTATTTGGTAAGTCCCCAAACTCTGTCCTAAAATTCTTCTTTGTACATATTAGTAAGTTAAGTTTTTTCCTTTCCCGAAAGTTGATCACCTAACTTGACTACCTAAGCACTGCCACTGGAAAGGGAATGGTGGAAAGCTGAAACAGAAACTCTTATCAACCAAGCAATGCAAACAAGATTGGCAGCTAATGTCTCATATGCTCACACCATCAATCGTCTTAATGCACCCACCAATACTTTGGTTATCCTTTTTGTAGAAACAAACAGGGAAACACTAGAAGGGGGTTGAATAGTGTTCCAATAAAACTTTAACGTTTTTGGAAACCTTTTCATAAACAAGGAGATTTTATAAAAGCTTTCAGATGAAGTACTATAATCTGAAGATTAACTTTGAGTCTGAAGCACCTTCTGACAGATAAAACTTGTTTTCTGGAAAACTTGGTTTACATTAAACTTTTATGTGAGCCAATTCAATTCCCTTCTTGTTAGCTTTAAATTGAATTTAAATAGTTCAGAGAAGAGAAAACTTAGCCAAAGGATTTATCCTGGTTCACTCACAACCACAGTGAGCTGCATCCAGTCCCAGAGCAAAACAAAGCACCTGGATTTCCACTAATCTTCAGAAGATTACAAGTATTCTGTTCTGTCAAGCCTCTTCAGGCTCTACAACACCAAGTATTCTTTCCCAACAAGCCTCTTCAGGCTCAACAACCAAGTATTGTTTAACAAACAAGCCTCTCTAGGCTCAACACCCAAGTGTTTAAGAATGAAAGATATTGTTCAAGCTACAGAACTACAACCAGTCCTGAGCTTAAACTGAAAGATGTACAAGTAAACTGAGTAAGACTCAGGATATGAAAGTTATTGTACAAGAATGAATTTTATTAGAGTGTTTTACAGCGTAAAACTTGCAGCGTAAGGGCTCTTTCTTTGACAAATTGTTCTCTATTTTGCAAGGACGTGCATGAAGCTATTTATACTTCGCTTGAGATGATGTCCACCGTTGAGAGATAGCATTTAATGCTATTAATCCTATTGTGAAATAGCTTCTGGCACAGTGCAAGGTAGATGTGCACTACTGTCTCTGTTCTGAGCACTGCAAAGACTGCGTTGCAGACATTTCCTTTCTGTTGCATGAATTTCAAATGTGCAGGAAAGCCTCTGAGTAGCTTGCCTTAATAAGGATAGACCAAAGACTTGTTTCAGAAGGCATTGAACTCACTTCAGTCTTTATCAGAGATCATCATAGGGCTTCACCCTTCAGATGGTATCTGACCTCAGACACTGCCATTTCACACGTCTTCAGATGGTCTTCTTGGCTTCAGATGATATCATGCTTCAGATGAACGAGCCACTTCAGATGATCCTACTTCTTCAGACAGAAGATCACTTCAGATGGTCATCTTGCTGAAACACAAAAAAACACATTAAAAGCAAAGGCAATTTTTGCAATAGATACTTTAACAGAATTTGTTACTCATTAAAACATAAGAAAGTGAGACTCAATCATTATTAAATAGTTAGTAATATTTTTGAGACTCAACATTCTCCCCCTTTTTAATGATGACAAATTTGTTAAACTACAAAATCTAAACGAGGTTTAAAAGAGCATAAGAGTTTAGAATTTTCTCCCCCTCAATCAGATAAGTAGAATAATCTTAATGCTCCCCTGAATTTTATGCTCCTTGTTCTGAACACACTTTGCACTTCAGATTTTTGTTAGTTTGTACTCCCCCTTTTGTCATCAATCAAAACGGATACTAGAGCAATAAATACTTAACCATGAAGTGTCAGAGCAATTAATAACGTTCAGAGTATATATGACACATATCATTCAGAGCATTTATAACACATACGCAATTAAAAAAATGAGATTCAGTGTCAATATCATAGAATTAAATACTCATGCACATGATATCAGAGCCAAAACGTATCAATTCGTATAAAAGATAATGTACTGAAAACAATAAGAGCATTGTTTGGCATAAAAAATTAGGGTAAACATCATAGACTAAGATCCTCCACTTGTCTTCCCCAATAGAATCTTCTCAAAGAGTTCCTTCATTTCCAAGCGTTGCTTCTCAAGCTCAGCTAAAACAACATTCTTGAGATCAGGTTGCCCAACTTGGATCTGATGTTGAGTAGCCAAGATCTTCTCAGTCTTCTATGTCAGCTCAAGGTTCTTGACTCTGAGTTGATGATTTTCTTCTTCTAGTGCAGCAGCCTCTTCTTCAAGGTTCAGTTCATACAACACAACAGAATTGTGCCTGCATGAGAATCTAAAGTACTGAAATCCTCTGGGTAACTTGAGGTCCTCAGGGTTGTGAACAACATAGAAGTATTATTGATAAGGTATTGTCAGAAGCACCCAATCTTCATGTATACTTCTATCTGACATAGGAAAATGGCATGGGAAGAAAAGAGGTGTTTCCTGAATATATAAAGTTCCAACAGTTTTAGAATCTTCATCACTCCAGGAAGTCCTAGAAGAAAGATCCTTCTTTCTCACGCTCATGCCAGTATGATTCCCACATCCATTCTCTATAGGAATGATTCATTCCTCCATGTCTCAGAACAAACTCTGGTAGCTTTCTCCATTCAGTAGAAGTCATAGGCTTGGGGGAATAGCAAAACCAGAATATACCTTGGGTGTCTTGTTCCTCTCAGAGAATATTTCAGCATAAGGATATTTGGGAAAAATTTTGTCTGGATACACATGAATCTTTGTGGTCAGCTTCACAGAATTCGGCAAGGGAGGCTTAAAGTCTCAACATCTTGAGGCTCTCAGCAAATGTTGATCAATCAGCTCAACTTCTAAGCACAACATTCTGACTGCTATCCAGTTATCATAGGACAGGTTGTGTTGATCTTGAGTGTAAGAATCAAGTGGCTTCCACTTGTGGCATGGATACTGCATTCCTCTCCTAATCTTCTCAAGCTGATCAGGCAGAAGGAACTCATCCTCTTCTTTATTCTGCAACTTCCTCTTTCTTGCTTCTTCAGAAGATTCTAGAATTAGTCCTTTGTGGGTTGCAAGGGGTGGTGCAACTTTGAAGAACATCAATTCCTCATAAAGATTAGGAAATTGATAAGTGTTAAATTAATGTGAAAATCATATTTAATTTTAATACTTATTAAGGGCAAAATGGTAAATTTATACCCCAATTTATCCCTTTTTGGCTAAAAGTGCGATTCTTGTAATTATTTAAATCAAAATTGAATTTGATGTTATTTTGATAAAGATTCTGTTGATTTTTGCAGATAAAAGATTTAAATTCAAATCCAATCTCAAGATAGCAGCAATTAAGGATAGAATCAGCTCAAGATAGCAGTAAATAAGGATAGGATCTGCACAAGATAAGCTTAAAAAGGAGGGGAATCAGGAAAGTAGACGCGGAGGTCTGCACTCCACCTGCGCTGAGCGCAGAATTAGAATTTCAATATTGTTTCCTGCGCTTCATCTGCGCTGAGCGCAGATCTGACCGTAGGAACACGGAAACCTAATTTCTAATGGGCCAAAGCAAGGTTTCAACAGGTTTTCCAAAGCTCTATTTAAAGGACCTTCAGCAAGATAGAAAAGGAGGAGATGACGGAGCATATCTGGAGCTAGAGAAAAGGGTGACAGTTTCTCTATCGGTTTGTAATGGCTACCATGAGTAGCTAAACTCTCCCATAGGATTGAATGTAGTCGATTCAAACCCCTATTGTATTTGGATTATCTTTATTATCTATGAATCTCTATTTTTATAATATATTGGTGTTTTTACTCTGTTCTTAATGCTTAGCTTCCGCCTTTGTGCCGGAGTTATGATATGGTTTTATGGGGCGCATTGGAAGGTGGTTTTGTAAAATTAGGAGCGAGTTCTTGGGAGCCTAGGAATAGGGATCTTGAATTCTGATTTGGGTAAGATCACTCTGTAAGTTAAATGCCTAGGAATAGGGTTTAATTTATGGATAGCTATTAACAACTGATCTTAATGCTAGGATTAATTTGTTAAATTGCCAAGGAATTAGGATTTAGGGAGTTAGTTCTAAGGATTTCATAGTTGAGGAATCTTTATGAATGATATTTATTTGGGCTTCAATAATTATAATTATAAATTCTTAGATTTCATTGGTTTCCAAATACAAGAAGGGTGCGATAGACGAAGTTCAATCCTAGTTCTAGTAATTTGCTCAACCTCATCTCACTCGTTTATTTACTATTGCAATCTCCACAACCATCCCTCTCTCCGTACTTGATAAGTGTAACCACTAGAATTTACATTGTACCGTTCCCTGTGGATACGACAACCCCTTTTACTTACTATTATACTGCTGGGATTTTGGTACGCTTGCCAAGATTTCATCAAATATTTTTGGCGCCGTTGCCGGGGAACTGTGTCTCAATTTAAATTCTTGGGAGGTCTATCCTATCAAGCTGTATATATTTTAATTTTTTTACTTTTTATTTTAGGATTTTTTATTTTTATTTTTAAGGATTTTTAGGAATTTTTTTTTATTATTTTCTTCTCTCACCCTTGTGCAAGCTTCTTGATTTATGCTCTTGCGAGGACAGGTGTCTCAAACCAATTGATATTTGATCCAGAAATAGAACGGACATCTAGGAGGAACAGGATTAGAAATAGAAGAAGAAGACAAGGAAGAAATCAAGTGGAAAAAAAAGATGGCTGAAGAAGTACCACCAATGCTATAAAGAAGAGTCTTAGGAGACTATGTCATGCACCAAGGGCCTCGATATTTTTCAAGCATAGTTGTACCTGTTACTGCAAAATCTTTGGAGATGAAGCCCGCATATTTGAGTCTCATTAGTGCCCATTAGTTCACAAGATTGGATCATGAAGATCCACATACTCATCTTTCTACTTTTTATGAATTGATTGGTACCATGGGTTTTGAGGAAGGTGATTTGGAATCTGTTTACTTACGTTTATTTCCTTTCTCTTTAATAGGTAAGGCAAAGGAATGGCTGAAATCACATCCCAACCAAAGTCTGACTAGTTGGAGTGTTGTGGAGGACAAATTCTTGAAAAGACTCTTTCCACCATATCGCTATATTTAAGCCAAGTCAGATATCTCCACATTCAGGCAAGGAGCAGATGAACCATTATGTGAAGCCTGGGAGAGATTCAAATCCTTGCTGCGGAAGTGTCCCAACCATGGTCTGGAGGATATTGCCCAACTGAACATCTTTTGCAATGGACTCAAACCCGAGACAAAGATGCTCATAGATGCTGCAGCAGGAGGAACAATTATGACAGTGGATGCAGAGCGTGCCATTACAATAATTGATAATTTTGCATTGAATGATCAGCAAGCTCAATATGGGAGACAGCCAGTTCAGAAGAAGGGGATGCTAGATCTAAATAGCATTGATGCACTTTTAGCTGAAAATAAGCTCATCTCTCGACAGTTAGAGGAACTTACCAAGAGAATGGATGCACTTCCTCAGCAGTTGCATGTAGTACAGTCTCATCCAAACCCAACCCCACAATTAACTTGTGATTTTTGTGGAGGAGACCATCCTAATGGTCACTGTTCTTTCCAAGATAATTAGGTGGAGCAAGTCAACTATATGGGCAATCAAGGAAGGTCAGGTAATTTCTCCAACAACAATCAATTTTCAAATAATTATTCACAGGGTTGGAGAAACAATCAGAACAACAATTCTGGATGGAGACAAGATGCTGGAAATTCCAAAAGACAAACCCCTTACCAGCAGCAACAGCAGCAGAGCTACAGTCCAACAAATGACAGGTTGTCAAAATTAGATGAGAAGATGGATACATTTATACAATCTTTTGAAGCTTATAAGAAGACTACAGATGCTACTCTTAGACTTGTAGAGACACAAGTTGGCCAGTTTGCAAAGGACATAGCAGAGCACAACAGAGGACAATCCACTGCCAACACCCAAACCAATCCCAAGGAGAAATGCAATGCAGTTACTACTAAAGGTAACACATTAGAGGAAAGCAGTTTGGAAGAATATGTATCATGTGAATAGTTGCCTATAGAAGAGATTGTGCAGGAAGATCACCAATCAAAAGAAGTCCTAGAAGAAGTTAAAGAGGAAGCAGAGAAGTCATAAGGGGTCTACAGCTCAGAAAAATCATTAGACCCAGGCAAATTCACAGTACCAGTCACTGTTGGTACTAATCCAGTCACAAAAGCCTTGCTAGATCTTGGAGCAAGCATCAATCTGATATCGCTGTCATTTTCAAAAGACTGGGAATTTCAAAGGTCAAGCCTGCAAATGTAGCTCTACAACTTCCAAATAAGTCTACACAATACCCATATGGGATAGTTGAAGATTTGGATTTAAGAGTGGACAAGTTTGTGTATTTTGCAGACTTCTTTATTGCTGATATAGGATACTGATGTCCCCTTGATTTTAGGAAGACCGTTCATGAAATCTACAAAAATGATAATTGATGTTTATCAGGGAAAATTCAAACTCAGCTCTCAAGATGAGAGTATAATCTTCCATTTAGACAGAGGAACTCCCTACTAAGCTGAACCACCAGATCAATTGAAGTTAGATCCTACTGATGGGATCTGTATAACTCATTCTGAAGCTTAGGTTCAGAGAGTGAGAAGAAAAGAAATTTCCTGTCAAAATGTTCCTGAGCACAGGAAGAAAAAGGTTCCCAATATTCTGAGGAAACCAATAAGAAGGAAGCAACTGCAGGAATCCATGGTGGAATTTCGCTTCAAAAAGAGAAAAAGATCAATATCAAATGAAGAAGAAGACAGTGAAGAAACTGATGATATGACAAGAGGATGATGTGAAGGATGGATCAAGTCAACAGGAGGTGGATCAGCTGAATCTACCATTATCCTCCAGTTGAAACCACCATGAGTAAACCAGGCGTCAAGCTATTTACGTTAAACGAGCGCTTCCTGGAAGGCAACCCAATGTTTTATTTAATTTTAGTCTTTGTTTTTCCATTTGCGTGTTTAGGTTAGTTTATTTTATTTCTTCTTATGCCTGTTTAAGTTTAGAAACTATTAGGAAGAGGGTCAATAAAAATGTGGAAAAGAAACATGAACACTTTGAAATTTGGGAAGCAACAGAAAATAAAAATTGCATTCTGTTTTCTGCGTTGCACCTGCACTGAGCGCAGGAGAAGCGCAGAAGTGCAATTTCAATTCTGTTTTCTGCGCTTCACCTGCGTTGAGCGTAGGTGAAGCGCAGCGGCTCGCTCCAGAGAAAAATGAGACACGAACTCTACCTGCGCTGAGCGCAAATAGAGCGCAGCTTCCCGCTCCAGCATATATTGAAAACTCTGGACATGGGAAGGTCATTTTCACCTTTCCCCTATTTTTGCTGAGCGTTTTCCTTGCTTTTCTCTGCCTCCTATTCTCACTTTTTCACTCAAAAGCCTCCTCATTTCACATTTCTATTGTTATTCCAGGTTTGTTTTTAAAGTTTTGAAAAGATATTACCGATTAAAATCTTTAGTTCTCTGTTTGGTTAGGTAAACCTTAGGGTAGAAAATTTAGGCTTTTAGAATCATATGTTTTTAGGATAAATTGTCAATAAAGCCTTTTCATACACTGTTGGTTGTGGTTATGTGATTGGTGAATATTTTTGATTGCTCATTGAATTTGGCGAATTCTTTTGGTTAGTAACACTAATGCTCTGAATTTGTTGGTACTGATTGCATGCATGATGTTGCCTTGATACTTATGAATATATTTGTCATCTGAGCCTTATAATAGTTACCAATTAAATGCCCTGTTTTGAGTTGTTGAATGCTTAAGTAAAATGCTTCAGTTAGTCACTTGATTTGTAGTTTAAGCATGCTCTTAAGAATTTTATTGGCATTTGGCACATTAATTGAACCTTACAATGCATGATAACTAATCACTCTGATTTTTGAATTTGCTTGGTTTCCATGCATGGATTGCATAATACACTGATTATGAGTTGATAAGTTCTCTTTATATGCATTGGAGTAATCCTGGTTCTATTTCATCTTGCAGATGGCTCACACCAAGGTCACTGGCACTTCTGGTACCTCCAGGAGGGGCAGGGGTGACAAGAGAGTTAGGGAGGTACCTAGCTTTGACCCACTGAAGTTCAAGAATCCAGCTGCTGTCGAGGCATACAGTTCTCTGATGAACTATAATTTCAACCTGGAAAGGCCAGTTGCACTCCAGCCTGGCGAATTTGAGGATTTCAACAGAGAGATCACTAGGAGGCATTAGAGACGTCTAGCTGAGCCTAACCAATACTTTGACCCGGAGCTGGTCAAAGAATTTTATGCTAATGCCATAAGAGATCATGGCGTTGATGTGGAGCGTCGATCATATGTCTGAGGCCAATGGGTATCTTATAATCGCGATGCGATCAACACTTTCTTGGGTGGACCAGAACCAGATGATGAGGGGATGATGGCTTGCCAGTAATCATGAACTAGTAAATGAAGTTGTAGTCAAAGGCAATGACGTTTTGGACACTAGGACTGCTGAGTGTTTGTGCTTGATAAGTGTGATCAATAGGATTTATCTTTGTACCATTCCCTGTGGATAGGACAACTCTTTTACTTACTATTATACTGATGTGATTTTGGTACGCTTGCCAAGATTTTAACAAGTATTTTTGGCCCCGTTGCCGGGGAACGGTGTTTCAAATTTAAATTCTCGGGAGCTCTATCTTATCAAGTTGTGAATATTTTTCTTTTATTTTTCTTTTTATTTTTCTTTTAGGAATTTTTATTTTAATTTTAATTCTTTTATTTTTATTTTTAGGATTTTTTTTAATTTTTAGGAAAATTTATTTTATTTTTTTTTAAATTATTCCTCTCTTCCAAACTAACCTTTGTTCAAGTTTCTTGATTTATGCTCTTGCAAGGACAGGTGTCTTAAAATCAATTTATATTTGATCCTGAAATAGAAAGGACGTCTAGAAGAAACATGAGGAAAAACGGGAGGAAAAGACAAGGAAGAAATCGAGAAGAAGGTAAAGAGATGGCTGAAGAAAGACTACCAATTCCACCAAGAAGGACATTAAGAGACTATGTCAAGCAACAAGGGCCTCGATATTTTTCAAGCATAGTTGTACCTGCTACTGCAAAATCTTTGGAGATGAAGCCCGCATATTTGAGTCTCATTAGTGCCCATCAATTCACATGATTGGATCATGAAGATCCACATACTCGTCTCTCTACTTTTTATGAATTGATTAGTACCATGGGTTTTGAGGAAGGTGAGCCTGAATCCGTGTACTTACGTTTATTCCCTTTCTCTTTGATAAGTAAGGCTAAGGAATGGTTGAAGTCACATCCCAATCAAATTCTGACTAGTTGGAGCATTGTGGAAGATAAATTCTTGAAAAGATTCTTCCCACCATCTCGCTATATCCAGGCCAAGTCAGATATCTCCACATTCAGGCAAGGAGCAGATGTACCATTATGTGAAGACTAGGAGAGATTCAAATCCTTGTTGAGAAAGTGTCACAACCACGATTTGGAGGATATTGCACAACTGAATATCTTTTGCAATGGACTCAGACCTGACACAAAGATGCACATAGATGCTGCAGCAGGAGGCACAATTATGTCAGTGGATGCAGAGCATGCCACTAGAATAATTGATAATTTTGTACTAAATGATCAACAAGCTCAACATGGGAGACAGTAAGTTCAAAAGAAGATAGTGTTAGAGCTAAACTCTACTGATGCACTTTTAGCTCAAAATAAGATCATTATTCAACAGTTAGAGGCACTTACCAAGAGGATGGATACACTTCCTCAGCAGTTGCATATAGTACAGTCTCATCCAAGCCCATCTCCACAATTGACTTGCGATTTTTGTGGAGGAGACCATTCTAATGGTCATTGCTCTTACCAAGACATCCAGGAGGAATGAGTTAACTACATGGGAAATCAAGGAAGGTCAGGAAATTTCTCTAACAACAACCAATATTCAAATAATTATTCACAAGGTTGGAGAAATAATCAGAGAAATAATTCTGGATGGAGACAAGATGGAGGAAATTCCAATAGGTAGACTCCTTATCAGTAGCAACAGTAACAAAGCTACAATCCAATGAATGACAAGTTGTCAAAACTGGATGAGAAAATTGATGCCCTTATACAATCTTTTGAAGCCTATAAGAAGAATACAGATGCAACTCTCAGACTTGTAGAGACACAAGTTGGTCAGTTAGCAAAGGATATTGCAGAGCACAATAAGGGACAATTTACTGCTAACACCCAAACAAATCCCAAAGAGCAATGCAATGCAATTACTACAAATAGTAATACATCAGAGGGAAGTGATTTGGAGGAGAACTAAACATCTGAAGAGGAGCTGCTAGAAGAGGATATTATGGAAAGATGTGTCCAATCAGATACAGATTAAGAGGAAGTTGATGAGAAGATAGAATATTCAGATGGGGCCTACAGACTAGAGAAATCTTTAGATCCAGGCAGATTCACTGTACCAGTCGCTGTTGGTACTTTACCAGTCACAAAGGCGTTTCTAGACCTTGGGGCTAGTATCAATCTGATGCCTTTATCAATGTTTAAAATATTGGGGGAATTAAAGGTCAAACCTGCAAATGTATCTCTACTACTTGAAAACAAGTCCACTCAATACCCATATGGGATAGTTGAAGATTTGCCTTTAAGAGTGGACAAGTTTGTATATTTTGCAGACTTCTTTATTGCTGATATGGAGGAGGATACTGATGTCCCCTTAATTCTGGGAATACCTTTCATGAAATCTGCCAAAATGATAATGGATGTTGATCGGGGAAAATTCAAACTCAGCTCTCAAGATGAGAGTATAATCTTCCATTTAGACAGAGGAGTTCCCCACCAAGCTTAATCACCAAACCAATTGGAGTTAGATCCTACTGATGGGATCTGTATAACTCATTCTGAACCACAGCTGCAGAGAGTGAGAAGAAAAGAAACTTCCTGTCAAAATGTTCCTAAGCACAAGGAGAAGAAGGTTCCCAATATTCTGAGGAAACCAACAAGAAGAAAGAAGTAGTTGCAGGAATCCATCGTGGAATTCCGCTTCAAGAAGAGAAAACGATCAACAACAACTGAGGAAGAAGAGTATGAAGAGATTGATGAAAGAACAAAAGGATGGTATGGAGGATGGATCAAGGCAAAGGGAGGTGGATTAGTTGAACCTACCATCATCCTCCAGTTAAAACCGCCTTAAGTAAAACAGGCGTCAAGCTATATGACGTTAAACGAGCGCTTCCTGGGAGGCAACCCAGTGTTTTTATTTATTAATTTTTGCAGTTTTTATTTTCCTATTGGTGTGTTTTAGTTAGTTTATTTATGTGTTTAGTTTAGAAAATGTTAGGAAGTGGATTGATAAAGGTGTGAAAAAGATAGATAAACACTTTGAGCTGGGAGTAGCAGAAAAATTGATAAAGTAATTAAAATTGCATTATGTTTTCTGTGCTCCACTTGTGCTCAGCGCAGGTGAAGCGCAGAAATGCAATTTTAATTCTGTTTTCTGCACTTCACCTTTCGCTCCAGAGCTAACCGAAACACGCGTTCCACCTGTGCTGAGCGCAAGTGGAGCGCAGATGCCCGCTCCAACTTAAATTCAAAAGTTGGAGCAGGGGATGGTCATTATAACCATTTCCCCTGCTTGCTCAGAGCAATCCTTGCACTTCCTTACCTTTCATCTTCACTTTTTCACTCAAAAGCCTCTTCCTTTCCTTTTTCTTTTGCTATTCCAGGTATGTTTTTATGGTTCTGAAAAGATTTTACCGATTGAAATCGTTGTTTACTCTGTTTTCGTTTTAGAACCTTAGGGTAGTAAACTTAGGCTCTTAGATTACATGTTCTGGAATTATCTGTCAATAAAGCCTCCGAGTAATATGCTAGTTGTGGTTAAGTGGTACAATGGCTGATTTTTAACATGCTCGGTGCATTTTACAAGTTATTTTGGTCAGTGTTATTGTTGCTCTGTTTTGTTTAAAATTTTACACTGATCATTACATGAATAATTTTGCATTGTTACATTGCTGAGTATATTTTTTATCTAATACCATTTACCAACCGAATGCCCTGTTTTGAGTTTATTGGTTTAATTAAGAGCATGATTTAATTGATCACTTTGGCATACTCTTGAAATTTATTGATTTGTCATTTGGTAATATGGAGGTTGTGATTGATCAATCAAATTGGAGACTGTTGTTATGTTCATTGATTCTTACAAGTTGTTATTATTGAAAATGTTAGTGCCCCGCTTTTGTGTCAAATGTTTGCACTAATTATTTCATGAAATTTGAATCATTGAACCATCCTGTTGATTGAACAATCTTGTTAAACTGAGCCTGAAAATGCATGTTAAATAATTGCTCTGATTTTGAAATTTAATTGGTTCACATGAAAATTGCTTTCGCAGAGCATAGTTATTAATATTGATCATTGAACTGGGAAATTTTGTTCACATGCATTAGATTAATTCTGGCTATATTAAACTTTTACAGATGACTCGCTTCAAGATCACCGATCCTGCTGGTACCTCCAGGAGAGGTAAAGGAGGCAAGAGGACTCAGTATGATTCCAACTTCGATGCTATGAAGTTTAAGAGTCTCGCAGCTGCAGAGGCATTCAGTTCCCTTTTGAACTGTAACTTCGTCAAGGAAAGACCAGTATCACTTCAGCCTAAAGAGTTCGCGGATTTCCACAATGAGATCACCAGAAGGCACTGGAGGAGAGTTGTTGAGCCTGACAAGTACTTTGACCTGGTGCTGGTCCGGGAATTCTACGCTAATGCCGTTGGTGATCACGGTGCTGATGTGGCGAGACGGTCATACGTGAGAGGTTGCTGGGTGAGATATGATCGCGATGCAATCAATGATTTTCTGGGAGGACCTGGTCCTGATGATGAGGACCGGATGGTTTGCCAGTATCACCAGCTGCTTCATGATATTGGCACTTATGGTAATGAAGAGCTGGATACGAGGACGATTGAGTTTTTGTGCTTACTAGGACGCACATATGATCTTAACACCTACCAGTCGGCAGCCAGAATCTTCAGGAAGGACTTGAGAGACATTTCTAGGATGTGAACGGTCTTAGTGTTGGATAACATCCAGCCAACCAACCATGTATCAGACATCATCATGAAGACCGCCCATCTTATATACTGTATCCTGACTGCATAGGATGTTGACATTGCCAAGGTGGTATCTCATAAGATATTCCTTACAGCATCTACTGTGGGGCGTCGTAGCGCACGCTCCAGGATCAGTCTCGGGTTCCCTTCCCTTATCACTGCTCTATGCAAATCTCAGGGTGTTGAGATACACACCACTGAGCCTATCAAGACCCTTATGACAAAGGGGTACATTGAAGCCCACTGCATACCAGATAAGGAGCCAGAGCCAAAGCCAGAGCAGCCACCTCAACAGCAGCAGCCACCACCAGCTGATGGACCTTATCCCGTTTGGGTGGAGCATCTGTTTCGTCAGAACTCCACCATCCACAGAGGATTGGTTCATCTCCAGGATTATTTGTACCAGATTAGACCGAACCCCTACCCAGGCATGCTACCAGACCACTTCCAGACTTATTTGCAGTGGCCTGGGGACAGGCCTATTATTCTGGGAGAAGGAGGAGTAGCAGCTGGTGCAGGACATGGACAAGACGAGGACGAGGACATGGAGGATGAGGATTGACCTCGGTGCTTTTCTTTTCTTTTTCTTTTTCATTTCATTTTCTATTTTCTTATTTTTCTTCTTTTATTTCTTTTCTTTGCATTTGATTTGTACTGTATCCATCATACCACTCAGACATCATTACTATGCAGTATGGATTTTTTAGGATCATATTTTTTTTTGTTTTTGCTATTTTAAGTAATTTAGGATTTTTTTTTCATTTTTTTAGGATTTAGGAAATAGGGATTTAAGGAACTCAATTTCAAATCTTAAAACTAGGCAGCCTAACCAACTGAACTAGGAAAAAAAAGGAATTTTGTGATTGAATCCATAATCAGTTAGGATTAGGATATTGTGCAGGAGAATATATCAAGGTAGTTAATTAATTTCAATGGTGACATTATCAAGGAAAATTAGCCAAAAAGCCGGTGAGTTGTGAGACTAAACACTTTGAGAGTTTTCACCATTGCTTGTCAACTGCTATTGCTTGAGTTTTTGGATTTTATTCTGCACAAGAAAAACATGGAAGTGATTAAGGCAACTTGTATTTATGAAATAATTGCTTAGTGCCAAAAAGCCAACCCATGAAAAATTTTCCAATTTTTTGTAACCCATTTGAGCTTTAATATTTCTTTTCTTATGCACCCCAGTCAGATTAATGTCTATATCATGTCCGTTACACACTTGGGATAGAGAGCATAGGTGCAATTCTGATAGAATGGGTGATTGGTTGGTTATCAGAAAAATGCAAAAAGCAGGCACAAGCAAGCAAGGAATTCACTCCCTCAAGTATATAAAAAAATTGAATAAAGAAGGGAGTGAAATACCAAACAAA
Organism: Sesbania bispinosa; assembly: GCA_026901365.1. Lineage (NCBI taxonomy): Eukaryota > Viridiplantae > Streptophyta > Magnoliopsida > Fabales > Fabaceae > Sesbania > Sesbania bispinosa. Next base: position 609,640 of record QLOH01000018.1, read on the forward strand.
AAGAGGCCAATTGAATGATACAAGTCAAGAATGTAATGGAGAATTGAGAGAAAGTTAAGAAATGGTGAAACCGCAAATATGCTCTCTATTCTAGTGTTTCTTTGAATATCCAGAAAAACCATGATTTCTTGATAGCCAAGCCTCATTACAACCTGAAAAAGTCCTTTTGATCCATATTGACCATGTGCATGATTATTAACTGGAAACGACTATCAATTTTAGTTGTTCAATTGCAGTGAAAAATTTGACAGAAACACTTACCCGTGAGAATGAGAGAAAATTCCTTGATTTATCACTTATTGTTTTGGTTACTGCTTTTGAAAAGTTTCAATGCATTTTTATCTTGATCTGATTGAGGATTGGAGTCACCACTTAGTTCTAATTATCAATCTGAAATTTGGAAAGTGACAACTGTCTAGCAAGGGATTTTGAATTTGTCTCCTTATTAGTCAGGACCATAAATGGGGGTTGAAGTCAACTATCTCTAGGAGATTTTCTTGCTTGGGGACAAGCAAGAAGCTAAGTTAGGGGGAATTTGATAAGTGCTAAATTAATGTAAAAATCATATTTAATTACAACACTTATTAAGGGCAAAATGGTGAATTTATACCCCAATTTATCCCTTTTCGACTTAAAGTGCGATTTTTGTAATTATTTAAATCAAATTTGAATTTGATGCTATTTTGATAAAGATTCTGTTGATTCTTGCAGATAAAGGCTAAATTTCAAATACAGGATCGAGATAGCAGCATATAAGGATAAGGAACAACACAAGATAAGCTCAAAAAGAGGAAAATCAGGAAAGCGGATAGGGAGATCTACGCTCCACCTGCGCTGAGCGTAGATCTGAGCGCAGGAACACGAAACCTAATTTTTAATGGGACTCAAGCAGAATCTCAAAAGCCCGTCACAACACTATTTATAGGAATGTTAGCAGTCAGTTTTAGGCATCGAAGAGATAGGGAGACGGTGAGTAGATCTGGAACTAGAGAAAAATGTGACAGTCTATCTATTGGTTTGTAATGGCTACCATGAGTAGCTAAACTCTCCTTGAGGATTGAATGTAGTCGATTCAATCCCTAATTGTATTTTAGATCCTCTTTGTTATTTATGAATCCCTGTTTTTATAATATTGGTGTTTTTATCCTGTTCTTAATGCTTAGCTTCCGCCTTTGTGCCGGAGTTATGATGCGATTTCTTAAACGCGTTGAGAAACAGTTTTCCAAATCTGATTGGTTAAAACACTCAATTCACGACTGTGGAGACCAGAGTGAATTGATAGCTTTAACAAATTGATCTTTAAACCGGGGCAATTTATGACTGTGGAGACCGGGGTAAATTGTTTCTGAGTATTTCATATTTGTGGAGACCTTTGTGAAATAACATTTATTTGTGCTTCAATAGTATGATTATAAATTCATGAATATCATTGAGTTCCAAATACAAGAGGGGTGCGATCGATGAAGTTCAATCCCGGTTTCATTAATTTGCTTAACCTTATCCATATTTCCTTTTTCTTATCTTTTATCTTCCCAAACAAACATTCAAATCTGCTCATACTTGATAAGTGTGATCACTAGGATTTATCTTTGTACCATTCCCTGTGGATACGACAACTCTCTTACTTACTATTATATTGTTGTGATTTTGGTACGCTTGCCAAGATTTCAACATAGATCAATTAAAATGACAACCGATATAGAAAGCTATTTTCTAAATCGGTTGGACGTAATAACTGATTTAGAAAGTAACTCTAAGTCAGTTATGGTAAAGAAAATTAGTTTACTGATCAACATTTTAAGGGCCAGTTTGGATAAAATTGTCTAGAAGTACTTCTAGGAGAAGAAAATACAATGAATCAAGAAGGTCAACTTCTTCCATGAGTTGAAATTAGTCTCTGCAACTCAACTTATTCAAAAACTCACCCATTTAACTTCTCCATAAATAACTAATTTCAACTTATGGAGGAAGTTGAATTCATTTTAGCTTATTGATTTTTTTCTCCTACAAGCTCTTGTCTAGAAGTTCTATTCAAACTAGCCCTAATTTTTTCTCCTACAATTTCTTGTCCAAAAGTTTTTATCCAAACTAGCCCTAAACGTGTTATGCCCTCACGACTATTAGGTGAAAAGAGATCTTGGATATAGGTATAAGATAGTCACATAAAAAATCAGTAATATTACTATTATGCCATAAAATTGGGCGGGAAAAATGCGATGCAAGTTTAACACATGTAAAATTGGGGAACATATCCCTCCATTGTAAAAATAAACAAAGGAAATAATATGAAGATATCTCATCTCTCCATTTCTTTAAAAACAAATCAGCAGTCAAAATAAAGATGCACAAAAATGGAGTCGTATTACAGATCTGGAATCTCCTTCAATTCCATCACTGCCGCCCCAACTGCCCCTTCCTCCAGTGACGCCCCCGTCATGATCAGGCGTAGCCGCAATCCTAACTGCCTCTCTCTCTCCGGTGACGCCTCCATCGTGGTCATGCACAACCCCAACCACCCCTCTATCATGACACATCCGCTCTGGTTGGATAGAGTTTAATTCAGGTTAGTGGATCGGTTATGAAGTTGAACCGCGTCTGACATCATTTACTCGATCAAACCAGCTAATTAACTCGGTCAGGCTCGATTCGCTCGCTCAGGGTCAGCAACATTTGAACATTCACTGAGAGAAATTCCAAAAACGCTCCAAGATGGGATTTGAACCTGTGACAATTATGTTGATGGAGAAAGGCATTTACCACTGTGCTGAAAGCTTCCTTGTTAATATATATGAGAGTTTTAATATATATACTATTCTCACATTGTTCTCCATTTCATCAAACGCTTTAAAGATTCTATTCTTTCTCTTTGTTTTTATTTTTGATAAATTATATTCTTTCTCTTTGTTAGAGCATTTATTTTATTCTTTTTAATTGAATTAATATAATAAATATATATTTAAAAACTTTATATAATATAAAATATGTTGTGTTTATAATATATATTATTAAACATATTTTTATATTATTTGATTATAATATGTTATCAATAAACTAATTCATTATTTATTGTATTAAAAAATTAAATGTAAATATTTACTAAAAAATATGAATCAATGGTTTTACCTATTGAATTATTATTCTGGTATTAAAAATATTTATTTATATTATTTTGTGATTTTATATATTTTCACTTTAGAATTTTTAGTATAAAATTTATAAATTATAATATATATATATATATATATATATGAATCAGGATTCATTGACACCAGGTGTCAAACTTTAAGAATTACACCTCTTAATAACTTTTTGTAAAATGTGAATTTCATCAATCCAATTGTTGAATCACATTATATTACCTTCACGATCATGTATATCAAATTTCAGATAATTTGGACATTCGTAGGTATGTTATCTAATAGTGGACACACCGGTTTAACCGGTTCAACCAATGACTCACTGGTTGGACCAATGACCCATTAACCTAGTGTGTTGACCGAGTCAATCACCTGTCCAAGTTTTATAACATTGCTCGTGAGTATTTGATAGATATGGTTTATTTTACTATTTCTATTTGAATTTAATTAGTATACAATGTTAGTGTAAAGAAGTTTTACACAGACATCCAATGATGTATCACCACATCATTTAATAAATATGACATCTCATGTGTTATTAAATTCAATAAATGATGTGGCAGCATATCATTGGATGTCTTTGTAAAATCTTTTTACACTGACAGTATACATATATTAAACTCTTTCTATTTTATCATTCTTGAAAATAAATTTATTTGAATGTTTATACCATTTTAGATGCTTTCTCGTTTGATAATCTCTTCACATTTACATAGTGCCTCTGTTTACCCTGTCTTTCCATTTATTAAATGACAAAAATACATTTTGGATATGTTGTTACTGGAGTTATGGACAAGTGTGCTTTTGTTACTCAGATTAGCAAATATATTTTGGAATAGCTAATGATATAGAGATGCTAGAACCTGCGTCAAAGCACAGAAGATTGTTTCAACATTTTATTTTATAATTGGGATAGCTTTCTTTTTGCATGCTTGGCTTTTGTACCATTTTGTGAATCTCCTGAAATGTATAGTTTTTCCTTGGAAGTAAGTTTGTGTTATCAATTTGACTTTTTGCAATACCGTTGATTGCCATGCCTAGCAAGTGATGTTGCAAGGTAGTTAACGTGATTGACCAAAAAAAAAAAGTAGTTAACGTGATGTTACAGCTAAAGAAACTGGGAAAAGAAGATCCCAGAAGGGTAATTCATTCTTTGAAAGCAGCACTTGCCATTACCTTGGTTTCCGCATTTTACTATTTTAAACCTCTCTATAATGGTTTTGTGGTTATGTGAGTGGTGGTGATTGAAGTGTTAGAAATGAGTTTTAAATAATAATTCTGATAGGATTACAATCTTTTCAGTTAGTTTTTAGGTGAAATAATACCGTAGTTAATTTTACCTTTAGTTAGATTAGTCTTATAAATAGTAGCCTCATGTATTCATTTCATTATCTTTTAATCAAATCAATATATGAGTTTTCTAAACTCTCTTGCTGGCAACTTTTGGGATGATCCGTGGGGGAACCCATGGTACTTATCTTCTACCTACTACTATCCTACTGTTGCTCCCTTTGCTCCTCCATCTTATTTTACTAAGATGGTATCAGAGCTTTCCATCATGGCTCGCAGCTGCAACCGAGCGGTGCGGGTGGTGACGCCGACATTGCAGTGTTCGCCAGGGATTCCGGTGTGGGGTTTATAAGGCCTTGGGCTCTCCAACTACAATAGCTAGCTTTTGTGGTGTGGCTCTCCCAAGGTTCTTATCAATTGGTATCAGAGCTATGTTTGCGGATCTTGGTTTCAAGTTGCAATTTTTTTTTCTTTTCTGAGTTCCTCTCTTGGTTTCAAGTTGGAATTGGTTAATACCAAATACCATCTTGCGGGATGGTGTTAGAAATCAATTTTAAATAATAATTCTGTTATGATTACAATCTTTTCATTTACCCTTAGTTTTTAGGTAAAACATTACCATAGTTAGTTTTACCTTTAGTTAGATTAGTCTTACAAATAGTAGCCTCATGTATTCATTTCATTATCTTTTAATCAAATCAATGAGTTTTTTAAACTCTCTTAGTGGCAACTTTTGGGATGATCCATGGGGGAATCCATGGTACTCATCTTTTACCTACTACTATCCTACTGTTGCTCCCTTTGCTCCTCCATCTTATTTTACTAAGATGAAGAACAGGGGAGTAGCTTTCTTAATCCTTGTTCAAGAAGAGAGAAGATGAAGTAGGAAAAGAGAGAAAAGTTTTCAGAATGCTGAAAAGATCCATTGTTGTGCTTTTCATTCTGGAGGGATGAAATTACTTCACATTATTTCCTCATGTATATTTTCACGGGAAAGAATCCCTTCCCATGTAAAATGTGATGCAAGTGGGACACGTATAATTTTTGTTCTACAAAACTTCTCATAAATATATTTTATAGATATGTTGTATAAATGTCCATTCAAATGAATTCCAGCTTAATAATTTATGGTCTACAGTAACAGCAATCAAAATTCTTATCCACATCAGATTGAGAATCTTATAATCTTTTTTCCATATACCCTATTATGTTGATTTCACGGTTGAAAAACTTTTGTTAAGAACGATAGGAATCCATGGAAAAAAAGTCAAATTGAAACGCAAAATGCACATCTATAATGTCTAGATGGGAATGCATGGAGAAAAGCCAAATTGAAACGCACAATGCACATCTATAATGTCTAGATGGGAAATTTTAATACCTCCCCCTTTTCTCTTTCTATACTACCAAGCACCAAAATGGACAGATGTAAGTGGTAAAAGCAAAAACTACATTGCCACCTTGAAGCAATGGACTAATCACTTGATCAACCCATTTCAAGTCCCAAACAATGTCGGAACAAAGAGCATGGAGGAAGTTGAGATGATCTGAAAACTACACACACACAATTGGACTAGAATTGGGTTAGGATAAAGAGCTTGGATACTTTACATGAAACCATAGATTCAAACCTCATCATCACAATTGGACCAAAAAAAAGATCCATGGAAAGTAAGATGTTGCATTGGAATTGTATAAAAGGCAGAACTTGGTATATAATATGTGAACTGAATTCTATTCCCAAATACCAATTAAACATAAAATGGCACGGCAACTCTTAAATAAAAGTGTTGAATTGCAACTGAAGAAGACAAAACAACATATCTCAAGCAATACTTGCCAAAAGAGAAGCTAACACTGATAAAAAGAGTAAATAAGTTATTAAAATGAATAAGCTTATCACATGATTAATCTTCTTCCTCTCCTTCATTCTCAGCAATGTTGAAGTACCTCAATTCATAAACATTTCTATCTTTGTTAGAAGCAATAACTCTGAGCCAGTCCCGTACATTGTGTTTCTTCAAGTACTTCTTTGTCATGTACTTCAGATACCTGGAACCAGATGAGATGTTAAAAAAAAAAAATTAAACGCCTTCCAAAAGTAATATCAAACATCAAATCACAGAAATTGCAATCATGTACAAAGCACAGCTTACAGAAGTTGAGGATTGGGTGGTGAAATATTACAATTCAGACCCAAAAAACCCATAAAATGCTAACAACAATTCAACGTTTTTGGTCATTGTCACTGATAATTTCTTTCCATGCCTGTATACATCAGTAGATCTATCATTGTTTCATTTCATGTCTTAGTTTTAGCAAAATGCCAATATAAAAAAAATAAAAACCATTTCCATGAAAAAAAACCTATAATCTTATTATCCGAGAGACTCAAATTTGATGCCAATTCAGTATCCTAAACAAACAACGACCAGGAGACTACTCAACAAAAGCACCACATGACACATGGTTCATCAATGATTCAAAACTTGTAATAGAAACACGTGTAACTACCTGTAAATTAATAGCAAGAATGCGAGGAAACTCACATTGTCATTAAAAAGGTCACCATTGGTGTAACAACTTCCTTTTGCTAAGCAAAAATAATTAAAAAATAACTAGGGAGTACAGGGTACTCCAACCCATTAAAGTTACACTATACAGCAGAGCTTGGCTGGATACATAGAATACAGCTCAATAGAAAAAGCCACACCAGTACACGATTTGGCAAGCAGGTCTTAAGCTCGTAAAACCAATACATCTAATCTAAATGGAAGAAAAAAGACAACCACCAGTAGTTTTGACAATTACATCAATCACCAAATTAATATGCAGAGAGTCCATGGAAAAGCAAATTATAGCTCATCAAACCTTCACCATTCAGAAATGTCAGTAAAAAAGATAGGTGCACCGAGCAGACTGAGATAAGCAGAAAGTAAAACGACTGCTGCTACACAAGCTAGTAGAGCCATGCACCAAAAAATGGGAAATCTACAGCATATAGCACAAGTCCAAGCACAGGGTTCTTCACAGATAAAATAAAATAATCAGAGCAGGAACCCTGCATCCAGCAACCACAGACACAAACAGACATAGATAACAGCAAGAGTGTAGACTGCAACATAGCCCAACAAATGCACCATGTTGTAAACTGCATCTTATCCAATGACCACCTAGCAGTCCACAACTTGCAGAAAAATAAAAAACACTAGGAAACGCAAGCAACAGTATTTGTACACCAGGAAGCAAAATCATAATAGAAATTCCTATGCCTTGTCCTTAACCGGATCTTAACCCAAAACCAGCAAATAACTTATTCAAGAGTAAATTACGTAAAGAAATTTAAGTTCAACTACAAATCTTCCAATAAAACGAAACAATCAACTTCAAATTGAGAATTACCGTTTGGAGAAGTTGCTGTCAGAAGTGACAGTGATCTTGGTCTTCTCGCGTGAAACAGTGACGGTATCGCCGAGAGCACCGGCCTTGCCACCAACCTTAATCCTCTCTTGAAGGAACTTCTCGAGAGATGCAATGTCCATGATCTTGTCCTCCACTGGCTTCGCGCAGTCAATGGTGAATGTCACTCCCTTCTTCTTCCCTTTGGGACCAGCTGCACCTCCTCGACTCATTTTTTTCACTTTCTGCTGTGAAACTCTGGAACCAACAAAAAGGAATTAGGGTTTGGGATTGAAAAGGTTTCCCCTCATGCGTGTAAATTACTCAGAGGCTTAACCAGATAACAGAGAAAGAAGATTACCTTGAACAACAACAACGAAGGAAAGAGTGCGGCCCGGCAGGATGGGAATTAGGGTTTGGGATTTCTCCCTTTTATATGTGTTATAGACAAACTTTTTAATTTTTATTTACTTACTTTTATGTATTAAATAAAAAATATATTTAATTCTTTATTTATTTTTATTGGTCATTTCTTCGAAAAACAAAATATTTTTTTGGTGAAAATAAATAATTAGTTATTATTTATTATTATATTCGAAGGATATTTTTATTCTTTTCAGGTCTTAATACTTTTTTAATCATGTTTAAATACAGTTTGTGCAATAGAAAAGCACACAACATTTATAAAATTCACTAACATTTTAAATTTCAAATTTCTATTAATAATCTAATATATAATTTAATATTTATATTATAAGCTGAGACTTTCTTACCTTGCTGGCTCATATAATATATCACCACAATATTTATTTGTTTCCTTCTAGAAATAATTTATTACTTTATCATCTCTTTCACAGTTGTAAAATGATAGTTTACTAAATTAGTTTTAGATGGTAAGTATTTCAGTTTATTGATTATATCCATGGTTATAATAATTGGACCAGACTTGTAACGTCCTCATTTCTTAATTCAAGAATAATGTTCGTTGGAGATATTATTCTCAAATTTCTGAAATTATTTCGCTTTATTATCGGTATCGTAACAAACACACTTCCAAAAGCTTAATGTAAGTCCAACGTTTACATAAGCTAAATACATTAATCATTCAACATACATCCCATAATCCCTATGCCACTCAGTGGCTCAAAATAACAATCAATCATGAATACATAATTTCTAGCATAATAGAGCATAATACAATCCAAATACATCTAAAGCACTCATAAAATCTAAACTGGTATCTGGGGCGGAATGATTCACACTAAGAGCTTTCGATCTCCATCCAAGCATTCAGTTAGTCCGTCTTGCATAACTAAAATGTGTTCCCACAACGTGGGATGAGACTAGTGTCTCAGTGAGCATAACTATGCATGCAAACAGCGTGGGGAGGCAGACATATGAAATGCAACATATCATTCAGCAAATCATACATAATTTAGTTTTTTCACAACTCATCATGGCATTATATCTCAACTAAAGTAAGCATGGTATCTGATGTAAGCTAGAGGGGGTCAGCCTAATTTTGGGTTTTATTATTTTATTTGTAATTTTTGGCACTATTTTTGGGTGAATTTTCTGATGGCCTGTCGTATTTCCCAAGTTGGTTATTATTGTGTTGTGAGAGTTCCTAAGCCATTAATAGGATTATTGGAGATTTTAGTGCATGTTATAATGCCAATAAAACAATATAAATGTAATATGCATGATTGCATGATAATGGGGTAGAATTAATATTAGTGGATAATAAATGCTTAGGGGGAAATGTAGTGGGAATTTAGTGTTTCAGCCACTTACATAGCCTATAAATAGGGGAACTATTGTATTTCAAAACACAATATGAGTTTAATGAAAATTGAGTTTTTCTCATTGTGAGAGCTTTATGAAGTTCTGAGTAGGGGCGGAAATAGGTCAGGTCAGGCTAGGCTTTAATTAACAGGCCTGGCCTATTTTGTGAAATCAAAGCCTAAGCCTGGCATATTACCTGTGATAGGCTTATTTTTTTTAGCCTGGCCTGTCCTCTTTGAAAGTCTGGCCTGGCCTGTTGGCCTATTTAAAGGCCTTCATAAGAAAAAGACCAACAACATATTATTGGGCTGAAATTGGGCTAATTCAGTTTTTTCCCATCCACAATTTTGAACTTTCTAGTAACCTTTTTTTTAAAATATACAGTGGATTGTTTCTTATTTTAAATCCAAATCATCAGATTTTAATCTAACAAAAAACAGTTTACAATAAAAACTAATAAAAAATAAAATACAAAATAACTTTTGAAAAAAAAACATCACATAACTAAAGAAAAACTTAATAGTTACGGCCGCACAATCATAACAATGGAAAAAGTGAGGTTCCCCATGGGCTACTGCAAATCCTAACCGGAGAAGACAGTGGGTAGTACACAACAGTGCGTATGGCTGCAAACTGGTGAAGAACACAACGGTTCGAGGCAGAAACGGGGGGCGGCCGGAGACGGTGGCAGTGGTGGCACTCGACGACAAACGCGTAGCGGAAGTTCCGCTCCACAATGAACGCACAACGAAGATGGCTCGACGGCGGACACACAAACAACGAAGCTTTGCGTACAACGCAAAGCTAGCAGTGACTGGAGAGCAGCGACTAGGGGAGAGGGGAGTGGCGAGCGGCAACCGGGGAGAAGGGAGCAGCATGCACAAGGAGTAGCAAGCAGTGAGCGCGCAATCAAAGAGAGCAAATCGGTGACAAATCCCAGGGGAAAAGATGTGAAGGAGATGGGTTGGGACTTGGGAGAGAAAGGAGGCAACTAGGTTTTCATAAAATGTAAAAAGAGAAAAGTGGGAGGAGGCTGTTAGGGTTCTCATGTTACCATATTTTATTTTATAAATATAATAATATCTATTTTTTTATTTTTTATACATAAACAGGCCAACCTACCAGGCTTGATAGGCTTTTACATAGGCCTAAACCTGGCCTCTTTAAATATATAGGCTTTTTAAAGAGCCTGAGCCTGGTCATTTTTTTAATAGGCCAGGCCAGGCCAGGATTTAAACAGGCCAGGCCATAGGCCCCTGTCGGACGGCCTGACCTATTTCCACCCCTAGTTCTGAGTTATAAGAACCCAATTTCGATCTTATCAGGTTAACCTATGTCGATCAACCCCATGACTTATCACTCACCTTCTCATCTTTCTTGAGTGTGGCGTTAATATCCTTCCCCAAAACAAAAATAAAAAAATTTACATTCTTTTAGTTTCTTTCTTCCAAACTGAAATTCAACTCGATCCCGTTTCCGTTTCGCATCATTTGGTATCAGAGCTTCAGCTCTGGGTTTGGAATGGCGACGAATATTTTCTATACGAGGTGTTCCGTAGAAGGTCATGTGTGTTTGATTGCATTAGATTACAGAAGCTGCAACAATATTGTGAGTCAAAGAATAGTGGAGAAACTCAACGCACCAACTAGTATTCATCCTAATCAAGCCAAGATTAGATTTCATGTTGGGGCAGTATGTGGATGAAGTTTCATGTGAAATCGCTCCCATGGAATCATGTCATTTTCTCTTAGGATGGTCTTGGCTATGAAATAAAAAACTCAATCCCGATAAACTTTCACTTTCTTTGAAGTATGAGGGGCGCAGGCTTAAATTGAAATTTCTAACACCAAGCCAATGAAAGGAATCAAGCATGTGGTCAGGGTGCAGCAGAATAAATGGATTCCCTCCCTTGTTATGATCGTTAATGCGAAAACACGAATTAAGGCATAAAAGACATGAACATAATGGCATACCTTTTAAGGATTGTAAACGAGGCAATAGCAGCCACGTCTCTAGTGGTGTCCACGCCAACAACCTAACTAGGAAACCCTCCTCAACTCTACTAGTAGCGTTTAGAGAGTAAGAGCAACTGCTCGTCTATCTAGGTGATAAGTGCTAAATTAATGATAAATTTTTATATAATTACAACACTTATCAAGGGAAAAATGTTAGATTTATTCCCCAATTTATCTCTTTTTAGTTTAAATTGCAGATCTTGTGAATATTTAATTCAAATTTAAATTTAATGCTATTTTGATAAGAAATCTGTTGATTTTGCAGATAAAGATGAAAGTTTTAAATGGAGTAATAAGATAGCAACAAATAAAGATAAGATCAGCAAGATATCAAGCTAAAAAAGAGGGAAATCAGGAAAGCACAACAAATAAAGATAAGATCAGTAAGAGATCAAGCTGAAAAAAAGGAAATTATGAAATCATAAAACGGAGATATGCGCTCCACCTGCGTTGAGCGCAAGTGGAGCGCAGGAATAAAAAAACCATTATGTTTCCTGCGCTTCATCTGCGCTGAGCGCAGGTTGGAGCGTAGGAACACGGAACCCTAATTTTCAATGGGCCAAAGCAAGGTTTCAACAGGCTTTCCAACGTTCTATTTAAAGGACCTTTTGCATAGATCAATGGAGAAGACGACGGAGCAGAGCTGGAGCTAGAGAAAAGTGTGACGGTCTCTCGATTGGTTTGTAATGGCTACCATGAGTAGCTAAACTCTCCGATAGGATTGAATGTAGTCGATTCAATCCCCAATTGTATTTGAATTCTCTTTATTATTTATGAATCCTTGTTTTTATAATATTGGTGTTTTTAATATGTTCTTAATTCTTAGCTTCCGCCTTTGTGTCGGAGTTATGAATTGGTTTTATGGGGCGCACTGTGAGGTGGTTTTATAAAATCATGAGCGAGTTTGGGGGAGCCTAGACATAGGAAACTTGAATTCTGATTGGTGAAAACACTCAATTCGCGACTGTGGAGACCAGGGTGAATTGATAGCTTTAACAAATAGATCTTTAATCTGGGGTAGTTTATCACTGTGTAGAGACCTTTAATCTGGTAGATCTTTAATCTACCAGGGTAGATTATTTCTGAGTATTTCATATTTGTAGAGACCTTTGTGAAATAACTTTATTTGTGCTTCAATATTATAATTGCATATTCATAAATATTATTGGGTTTCAAATACGAAAGGGGTGCGATAGACGAAGTTCAATCCTAGTTCTAATAACTGCTCAGCCTCATCTCAATTTACTGCTTTTTATTTACTATTGCAATCTACACAAACAACCATCTTCTCTCACTTGATAAGTGTGACCACTAGGATTTACAATTGAACCGTTCCCTGTGGATACGACAAACCCCTTTACTTACTATTATACTGCTGTGATTTTGGTACGCTTGCCAGAATTCAAACAAGTATTTTTGGCGTCGTTGCCGGGGGACGGTGTCTCATTTTAAATTCTTGGGAGGTCTATCCTATCAAGTTGTATATATATTTTATTTTTATTTTTTTAGGATTTTTAGGAAAATTTTATTTTTTTTCTTTTTATTTTTTTATTTTGCTCTTCTCTCACTCTTGCGCAAGCTTCTTGATTTATGCTCTTGCGAGGACAGGTGTCCCAAAATCAATTGATGTTTGATCCAGAAATAGAAAGGACATCCAGGAGGAATAGGAGTAGAAATAGAAGAAGACAAGGGAGAAATCAAGAAGAAAACAAAAATATGTCTGAAGAACAACAACCAATTCGACAAAGGAGAGTCTTAGGAGACTATGTCATGCACTAAGGGCCTCAATATTTTTCAAGCATAACAGTACCAGTTACAGCAAAATCTTTGGAGATGAAGCTTGCATATTTGAGTCTCATTAGTGCCCACCATATTCAAGTCCTTGCTACGAAAGTGTCCCAACCATGGTTTCGAAGATATTGCTCAACTGAACATCTTTTGCAATGGACTCAGACCCGATTCAAAGTCATTCATAGATGCTGCAGCAGGAGGAACAATTATGACAGTAGATGCAGAGCTTGCTATTGCAATAATTGATAATTTTGCACAGAATGATCAACAAGCTCAATATGGGAGACAGCTAGTCTAGAAGAAGGGGATACTAGAGCTAAATAGCAATGATGCACTTTTAGCAGAAAACAAGCTCATCAAACGATAGTTAAAGGCACTTACCAAGAAAATGGATACACTTCCTCAACAATTGCAAGCAATGCAATCTCAACCCAGCCAAACCCCACAGTTGATTTGTGATTTTTGTGGAGGTGAGCATCCCAATGGTCACTATTCCTATCCGGATACTCGATGGGAACAGGTCAACTATGTGGAAAATCAAAGAGGGCAACGTAATTTCTTCAACAACAACTCCGGGTGGAGCCAAGATAGAGGGTCTACAATGCATGACATAAGTTCAAAAATTGAGGAGAAGTTAAATAAACTCATACAAGGTGTGAATGCCAGTCAGAGGACCACAGAGACAATACTCAGAAACCTGGTGACTCAGGTGGAGCAATTAAGGAAGCAATTTTCTGCACAACAAGAGTATTGCAAATCAATATCCACCAGGAGTGGGAAGGAAATAGGAAGAGGAATTGGTGATAACCTGGTGGTAGAAAAAGAAGTTCTAAAAAAGAGAGAGCAAGAACATAATGAAGACAAAATTGAGAGTGAAGAAACAAAGGAAGAAGAGAGAGAGCATGAAAAAATGGAGAAAAATGAAGAAAAAGAAAAGGAAAATGACATTGAGACAAAAGAGAAAAAGAGGGAGAAGGAAGACATACAGGAACCTTAAGTTAGGGAATTACCATATCCAAAGAATCCCTCTAAGAAAGACATAGATAGGCAATTTGTAAGATTAATGTATATTATCAAAAGATTGCACATCAACATTCCATTGATGGAGGCCATGGAGCAGATGCCTACATATGCCAAATTCATGAAAGCACTCCTCACCAAGAAGAGAAAGTTTACAGATGAAACAATTGAGCTTGAGGCCGGATGTAGTGCCATAATTCAAAAATCATTGCCTCAAAAAACTAAAGATCCGGGGAGTTTCACAATACCAGTTACAATTGGAGCACTACCAGTGGGAAAGGCATTACTCGACCTAGGTACCAGCATAAATTTAATGCCTTTATCTATGCTGAAAAGGATTGGAGATATAGAAGTGAAGCCTACAAGGATGACACTACAATTGGCTGATAGATCAATGAAATATCCATATGGGGTAGCTGAAGATGTATTAGTCAAGGTAGACAAATTCATGTTTCTAGTTGACTTTGTAATCATGGATATTGAAGAAGATATTGAAGTTCCCCTCATCCTTGGGAGACCCTTTATGAAGACGGCTAAAGTTATCATCGACGTTGATGATGGTAAATTAAAAGTAAGGGTACAAGATGATGAGGTGAATTTCAATGTGTTTGAAGCAATGCAATATCCCAAAGAGAAGCAACAGTGCCTCCAATTAGATGTAGTAGAGGAAACATCTTTAGCTGTTCAGGAGCTATTAACAAAGGCAGACCCTTTAGAAAAAGCTCTAATAGGTGTCGATAATGACCTTGATGAAGAAGAAAGGATTGAAGTTGAGGATTATTCAAGGCAATTGGATTCGGTAAAGATAGTGCTACCTGATGAAGAAGATGCTGAAAAATTACAACAGGACAAGAAAACTGAAAGTCAGAAGCTGGAACTAAAGGTATTACCTTCTCATCTTAAATATGCTTTCCTTGCTAATGATAAAAATAAACCTATTGTTATAAGCAAAGCTTTAACCCCCCCCCCCCCCCCGAGGAGGAAAAGCTACTCTCTGTTCTGAAGACAAATGAAGGGGCAATAGGCTGGTCCTTATCTGACCTCAAGGGCATCAGTCCATCCTATTGTATGCACAAAATCCACATGGGGGAGGATTACAATCCGGTTACACAACCCCAGAGGAGATTAAATCCTACCATGAAAGAAGTGGTAAAGAAAGAAGTACTAAAACTTCTTGATGTAGGTATGATCTACCCTATTTCTGATAGTGCTTGGGTAAGTCCAGTTCAAGTTGTTCCTAAAAAGGGAGGTATGACTGTTGTTAAAAATGATAAAAATGAATTAATCCCTACCAGGACAGTCACTGGATGGAGAATGTGCATAGATTATAGGAAACTGAACCAGGCAACAAGAAAAGATCATTTCCCTACCTTTCAAGGATCAAATGTTAGAAAGATTGGCAGGACATGCATTTTACTGTTTTTTAGATGGATACTCTGGATATAACCAAATAGCGGTAAATCCAGAGGACCAAGAAAAGACTGCTTTTACATGTCCCTTTGGTGTCTTTGCTTATAGGAAAATGTTGTTTGGACTATGCAATGCACCAACCACTTTCCAAAGATGCATGCTTGCTATTTTTGCAGATTTGGTAGAAAAATGCATTGAAGTCTTCATGGATGATTTCTCAGTCTTTGGATCTTTCTTTGATGATTGCTTGAAGAACTTAGACATCGTACTGAAGCGGTATGTTGAAACAAATCTTTTGTTAAACTGGGATAAATGCCAATTCATGGTAACTGAAGGTGTAGTCTTAGTGCACAAAATTTCTGCAAAAGGCATTGAGGTGGATAAAGTGAAAGTAGAAGTCATTGAGAAATTACCACTACCAGTAAATGTGAAAGGCATCAGGAGTTTCTTGGGTCATGCCGGCTTCTACAGACGTTTCATCAAGGATTTCTCAAAAATAGCCAAGCCACCCAACAACTTACTTAATAAGGATACTCCATTTAAATTTGATGTTGATTGTCTAAATGCTTTTAACTCGTTGAAACAAAGATTAATTTCTGCTCCTATCATTATTGGTCCTGATTGGACACTAGGTTTTGAACTCATGTGTGATGCTAGTGATTATGCCAAAGGGGCAGTTTTAGGGCAAAGAAAATCTAAATTTTTTCACGCTATACATTATGATAGTAAGGTTTTAAATGGGGCACAAATTAATTATGCTACCACAGAAAAAGAATTATTATCAATAGTGTATGCTTTGGAAAAATTTAGACCATATCTGAAAGGATCAACTGTCACTGTGTATACTGATCATGCTACAATAAAATATCTTTTGACCAAACCAGATTCTAAACCAAGACCGATCAGATGGATTTTATTATTGCAGGAATTTGATTTGGTGATTAAAGACAAAAAGGGAAGTGAAAATGTTGTAGCAGATCATTTATCAAGATTAGTAAAGGAGGAAGTAACAACTGCACAAGCTGAATTGCATGAGGAATTTCCAGATGAGAAGCTTATGATGATTCATGAAAGGCCATGGTTTGCTGACATGACCAACTTCAAAGCATTAGGAGTATTACCAGATGATCTAACATGACAGCAAAAGAAGAAGTTCTTAAGGGACGCAAAGAGATATATGTGGGATGATCCTTATCTTTTTAAAATGGGAGTTGACAATTTGCTAAGAAGATGTATTTCAGGAAGAGAAGCTCAAAGCATCTTATGGCACTGTCATAGTTCACCTTATGGAGGGCACTTCAATAAGGACAGAACTGCTGCAAAGATTATTCAATCAGGATTCTTTTGGCCAACTCTATTCAAGGATGCCCATCAATATATTCAGCAATGTGATAGCTGCCAAAGAATAGGAGGAATTTCTAAGAGAAATGAGATGTCACTAAATAACATTCTGGAAGTGGAGGTATTTGACTGTTGGGGAATAGACTTTGTGGGACCCTTACCACCTTCTAATGGAAAGGAATACATTTTAGTAGCCATTGAATATGTCTCAAAGTGGGTAGAAGCTGCTGCAACAATAAAGGCCGATGCAAAGACAGTTGTGCAATTCCTGAAGAAAAATATCTTTTTCAGGTTTGGTTCGCCAAGAGTTTTAATCAGCGATGGGGGTTCTCATTTCTGCAATGAACAATTACAGAAGGTTTTGGAGCATTATGGAGTAAGACACAAAGTAGCATCACCTTACCACCCCCAAACAAATGGATAAGCTGATGTCTCAAACAGAGAAATTAAGAGAATTCTTGAGAAAACAGTGAGCTCTTCCAGAAAAGATTGGTCTATCAAACTTGATGATGCACTTTGGGCATACAGGACAACTTACAAATCACCCACATGTCTCTCACCTTTCCAGCTAATCTATGGAAAAGCTTGTCACTTTCCGGTTGAATTAGAACATAAAGCATATTAGGCACTAAAGGTTTTGAATATGGACACAAAAATAGTCGGAAAGAAGAGAATTCTGCAGCTGCATGAGTTGGAAGAAATGCGACTCAATGCATATGAATCTTCTAAGATTTATAAGGAAAAGATAAAGGCATATCATGATAAGAAGCTCATTAAGCGGAAGTTCTATCCAGGCCAATCAGTTCTTCTATTCAATTCTAGGATGAAGTTCTTTCCTGGAAAGTTGAGGTCAAGATGGTCTGGTCCATTCACTGTCAAGGAGGTTAGACCATATGGAGCTGTAGAACTAGAAGATCTTGATTCAAAGGAGCAATGGGTGATGAATGGACAGAGACTAAAGCCCTATGCAGGAGGTGAAATTGACAGATCCCCCTCTGTCCTTCTTCTTCAAGATCCATAAAGAAACAGGCGTCAAGCTATATGACGTTAAACGAGCGCTTTCTGGGAGGCAACCCAGCAATTAGTTAGTAATTTTCAATTCAAACTTTTGTGTATAGTAGTTAGGTTTTTTATGCTTTAGTTTAGGAAGGCTAAGAAATAGTTAGGTCCTGTGTGGAAAAAGCAATAACAAGCATTTTGAAGTGGCAGAAAAAAACTAAGTGTTGACAACAGTACACTCTGTTTTCTGTGCTTCACTTGCGCTGAGCGCAGGTGAAGCGCAGATTTGCAAAAGAGCCTCTGTTTTCTACGCTTCACGTGCGCTGAGCGCAAGTGAAGCGCAGGATTACAATTTAGTTTATGTTTTCTACGCTTCACATGCGCTGAGCGCAAGTGAAGTGTAGGAGTACGCTACAGTTATAACTGTAACGCGCGCTCCACCTACCCTGAGCGCAGATGCTGCGCGCAGGCATAAATATGAACCAGAATCAGGGAAAAGCCATTTTTGGCTCATTTCCCTGAATTCTTGGTCCAATTTCTGCGAATTTCTTGTAATCTTTTTAGCTCCAAGAGTCTTATTCTTCAATCTTTGAATTCCTATTTAAGGTATGACTTCAAACTCACAGCTGTCAATTGGAGTATTAGCACATTAGGATAGAAACCACGGTTTGATTTTTAGAAAGGCTCAAGATTCTTGATGATTGGCACATTTGGGTGATATGAGTTAACTACTTGTTGCTTAGTTGAATGAATAATGTTGTGACTCTTGAATATCACTGCTAAACTCTTTTGTTGAAATCTTGCTGCACCAATCCTTATGAAATCTTGTGAATCTTATTGTGCCAATCTGTGGATATTGCACCTTCTTGTTGAACTTTCTTGCTGAGCACTAATATTTCACTTAATTTTTTGGCTCAAAACCATGATTGGTTCTATGAAAAATATTTACATCCTAGTCTATAAATTGTTTCTCATTGGTCAGTGGGGTTTGTAGTCATGCACTTCATTCTGATTAATGAAGGATTAATATTTTTGCAGATGGTACGCACCAAGATAACCACAGTCGCTAGTTCGTCAGGGCTCCGAAAAAGAAGGAGGAGAGATGTTAGTCCTTCATTGGACTATGGCAAATTCAAAGATGTGAGTACTATAGTCCATTACAGTTACATTAAAAACTGTAATTTCCTAGTAGAAAGGCCAATGGAATTGGAAGCTGGAGAATTTGAGGAGTTCAACTTGGAAATCACAGGGAGGCAGTGGCGACACATGGCCGAAC
This sequence comes from Sesbania bispinosa, assembly GCA_026901365.1. NCBI lineage: Eukaryota > Viridiplantae > Streptophyta > Magnoliopsida > Fabales > Fabaceae > Sesbania > Sesbania bispinosa. The sequence continues at coordinate 629,103 of QLOH01000018.1, forward strand.
CCCACAGGAAGTTTGATCCTAAAATTGTTCGTGAGTTCTACTGCAATGCAATGATTACATTCGATGGGGAAGCTGATAAACGGTCATTTGTCCAAGGACGATGGATCTCATATGACCGTGACAGAATCAACGAACTACTGGGATATCCTGCACCAGAAGTTGTTGAGAACTCATTTTGAAAGTATAATCAGCAGATTCATGAGGTTGGCCCATATGGTAGTGAGGTGCTGGATACCTTGACCGCTCAGTACCTGAATCTTCCTGGGTACTCTTATGAGGTTAACATATATGGAGAGGCGGCTAGGATACTACGGCAGCACTTGCGCGACATTTCACGGATGTGGATGGCTTTAGTGATAGCTAACATACAGCCATCGCTGACTTCTTCTGATATCGACATGGCAACAACACACCTTTTATACAGTATACTTACTGGAGCCCAGATAGATGTTGCCAGCATCGTTTATGATCGGTTGCACTCCTTGATTCTGAAAGCTCGAGAGAGGAGGAGCGTACACTCCAGAGCGAGTTTAGGATTTCCCTCCCTAATCACCGCCTTGTGTCATTATGCGGGAGTGGAGGTTCACCCCACTTCTCCCATAGGGGCTCCCATTAATAAGAGATATATTGAGACTCATTGTATCCCACAGGAGGAGGTGCAACTGCCATCAGATATCCGGGAAATCCTTCTGCATCCACAGCCACCACCACCCATTGACAGACCGTATCAGTTCTTTATGGATCACATGTGTCAGCAGATCTGGGTTGTCCATTCCGGGATTATGCACTTACAGGAGTTCCTCTATCACAATGTCCAGGGTCCACACCCGGGCATGTCACCTGATCGGATTCAGGACTCTTTGGAATGGCCTGGGGACAAACCATTTTTCCCGAGATAGGGTGGAGGAAGAGACACAGATGATGAAGAATGATAGTATACTGATATTGGTGATGTCCCTTCTTCTCTTCATTTTTTTTCCACTCTTTTCACTTTTCTATTTTCTTTTTCCATTCCTTCATTCTTAGAACTTCATATTGTACATGGCATAAAATTGATATAGCATGCATTTTTTTGTGCAGTATAGATTGTCAGGAATTCTTTTATTCATTTTAGAACTTTATTTCTTTTATTCATTAGGACTTTAGAAATAGGGACTTAAGGAAATAAATTTAAAATCTCAAAGCTAGGAAGTCTAACTAACTGAATTAGGAAAGAAAGAGGAATTTTGTGATTGAATCCATAATCAGTTAGGATTACGATATTATGCAGGAAAATATATCAGGGTGGTTAATTAATTTCAATAAGTGATTTCATCAAGGAAATTAGCCAAAAAGTCGGTGACTTGTGAGACCAAACACTTGATGAGTTTTTCACCGCTGCTTGTCAACTGCTATTGCTTGAGTTTTTGGATTTTATTCTGTGCATGAAAATCATGGAAGTGACAAAGGCAAACTTGTACTTTATGAATTATTTGCTCAGTGCCAAAAAGCCAACCCATGAAAAATTTTCCAATTTTTTGTAACCCATTTGAGCTTTAATATTTCTTTTCTTATGCACCCCAGCCAAAATAATGTTTATATCCTATCCCTTACACACTTGGGATAGAGAGCAAAGGTGTAGTGTGATAAAATGGGTGAATTGGTTGGTTACTTGAAAGTGAATTGGATGGTGAAGAAATACAAAAAGTAGGCACAAGCAAGCAAAGTGAATCGCTCCCTCAAGAATATAAAAGAAAAGCAAAAAGTGAATGAAAAAAGGGAGTGAATCACCAAATAAAGAAGAAGAGGCCAACTAAATAATGCAAAATCAAGAATGAAATGGAGAATGGAGAGAAAGTTCAAAAAAAAGAAAAATTCAAAAATGCTCTCTATTCCAGTGTTTCTTTGCATATCCAAAAAACCATGAATTGATAATCCAACCTCATACAGCCAAGAAAGACCTTTTGATCCATGATTTACCATGTGTATGTTTATTAACCAGAAATGACTATAAATTTTAGTTGTTCAACTGCTGTGAAAAATTTAGGGAAACACTTACTCGTGAGCATGAGAGAATTCCTTGATTTATCACTTATTGTTTTGGTTACTACTTTTGAAAAAGTTTGAATGTATTTTTATCTTATTCTGATTTGAGTCATGGGGAAACACCAATTAATTCTAATTTTCAATCTGATATTTGGAAAGTGATAGTTTCCTAGCAAGAGATGATGAAATTATTTCTTTATTTAGTGAGAATCATGATTGGAAATTGAATTCATTTCATTGCAAAAGGTTTTCTTGCTTGAGGACAAGCAAGAAGCTAAGTTGGGGGGAATTTGATAAGTGCTAAATCAATGATAAATTTCTATATAATTACACCACTTATCAAGCTAAAAAAGAGGAATATCAGGAGGAAAGCACAACAAATAACGATAAGATCAGTAAGAGATCAAGCTTGAAAAGGAGGAAATCGGGAGGAAAGTAGAAAACGGAGATCTGCGCTCCACCTGCGCTGAGCGCAAGTGGAGCGCAGGAATAAAAAAACCATTATGTTTCCTGCGCTTCATCTGCGCTGAGTGCAGGTTGGAGCGTAGGAACACGGAACCCTAATTTCCAATGGGCCAAAGCAAGGTTTCAACAGGTTTCCAAAGTTCTATTTAAAGGACCTTTTGCATAGATCAATGGAGAAGACGGCGGAGCAGAGCTGTGGAGCTAGAGAAAAGTGTGACAGTCTCTCGATTGGTTTGTAATGGCTACCATGAGTAGCTAAACTCTCCGATAGGATTGAATGTAGTCGATTCAATCCCCAATTGTATTTGAATTCTCTTTATTATTTATGAATCCCTATTTTTATAATATTGGTGTTTTTAATCTGTTCTTAATGCTTAGCTTCCGCCTTTGTGCCGGAGTTATGAATTGGTTTTATGGGGCGCACTGAGAGGTGGTTTATAAAATCATGAGCGAGTTTGGGGAGCCTAGACATAGGAAACTTGAATTCTGATTGGTGAAAACACTCAATTCGCGACTGTGGAGACCAGGGTAGATTATTTCTGAGTATTTCATATTTGTGGAGACCTTTGTGAAATAACTTTAATTTGTGCTTCAATATTATAATTGCATATTCATAAATATTATTGGGTTTCAAATACGAAAGGGTGCGATAGACGGAGTTCAATCCTAGTTCTAGTAACTGCTCAACCTCATCTCAATTTACTGCTTTTTATTTACTATTGCAATCTACACAAATAACCATCTTCTCTCACTTGATAAGTGTGACCACTAGGATTTACAATTGAACCGTTCCATGTGGATATGGAAAACCCCTTTACTTACTATTATACTATTGTGATTTTGGTACGCTTGCCATAATTCCCAACACTAGGGTAATGCATCTTATGCTATATTTATAGAGTGGGTGGCTAGGGTTTTACCCCTTACATTATTAACCCTAACATATATGGGCCTGGCCCATTATGTTATAATTCTAATCAAATTAGAATTATTATCTTTCCTAGCGGCTTGTTGTATGCATGTGACCCAATAGGCTTTTAATATTTGTTTATGATATTAAAATAAACCCTTTTATATTTTATATCATAAATAGTGAGGGGCATCTAGCAATACATCACTACTACCCAAACATTGAGATTATCAACAACTTTGATGAATCATATTTTATGATAATAGTTTATATGATCTGTCCCTTTGTCCAAATATCTAATTGAACACAAGGGCATGAAATGTGTCAACCTTGTATAGTTTCAATTTATGTTTTCTTGATGCCCAAGTAGACTATATAGAAAATAAACATCTCATGTTTATCCTCCTGAGCATGGCCATGCATTTTGTAGTCTAACTCTATCAAGAGGCCTACAGATATAACTTCTGTTACATAGGAGGGACAAATCTCGTCTAGGTCACTCACATCCCACCACATAATTTATTATATGTCCAAACACCAACTTTATGATTACCTTGTTATAGGCAACGTTTGATGATATTTAAAACATATAATTCCTTATGTAGGAATCATAGTGATTTCAGGTCAAAGGACTTCATATAATATTTATCAATTTAAGAAACGTTCATGACACTTATGTAACAACCACGCAATGTTCTTAAGGTGGGTCAGTCCAGTACATCATTACTCTTAATATGTACCTATGTGAGCACATGATATCTTATATCCATGATCTGTGAGATGTGATCATCAATGAACTCACATACTAGTCTAAATGCATCTTTTGTCCTAAAGATGATACTTGACCAGGGACTATTTTAAGAATAGTTCTTCATAAAATCTCACGATCAAGTCATCTACTTGATTTCTTATGAAGTTTAAGCTTACTATTCTAAGGACATTTATTACATTCTAAAAGAATAAATTACTTTTATAAAATAACATGATACAAGTGATGGATGTTCAAAACATATATGTCTCTAGTGCATATACTAACATCCAAGTCTGTAAGGATCAACGTAAACTAAAGGAGAAAATAGAAAAAGAGAGAAAAGAGACCGAAGAAGAGTTGAGAGAAAAAGGAGAAGAAAAGCAATTAGTTAGTGCGGTTGTGGAAGAAAATGAAAGAAAAATGGAAAATAAAGAGAAAGATATTTTGAAATCAGGTAGTGAAAAGAAGTGTCAAAAGAAAAATATTGAAATCAAGAGTGAGGGAAATTTGAAAAGTTTGAGTGAGCCAGAAAATGAGATCTGTAAGTTAAGAGAAAAATATGAAAATTTAGATGGAGAAAAAAAAGAGATGAGTAAAAAGAGTAAGGCAGAAAAAAATGACATTGAGAGCGATATATTTTCTTATGAAGCAATGCTTACGTTTTCTAACTCCTTTTGTGCAAGTATTGTTGTTTCTTACATTCAGAGGCACGATGAAGAGTTTTCCAGGATGTTTCTTACTAAATCAACATTTGTCATCAATCAACAATTGCATTGTCATGATATTCAAGTTCTTGAATGGAAAGGCGGTTCAAGGTTAATTTTTGATCCCGACATTGACTTATCCCCTTTGTTCTTGAAGGAGTACTTTTAAAATTCGACGACGAATTTTCTTGAAGAAGGGGGGGAATGATGTAAGCCAGAGGGGGTTAGCCTAATTTTGGGTTTTATTATTTTATTTGTAATTTTCGTAACTATTTTTGGGTGAATTTTTCTGATGGCCTTTTGTATTTCCCAAGTTGGTTATTATTGTATTGTGAGAGTTCCTAAGTCATTAATAGGATTATTGGAGATTTTAGTGCATGGTATAATGCCAATAAAACAATATAAATGTAATATGCATGATTGCATGATAATGGGGTAGAATTAATATTAGTGGATAATAAATGCTTAGGGGGAAATGTAGTGGGAATTTAGTGTTTCAGCCACTTACATAGCCTATAAAAAGGGGAACTATTGTATTTCAAAATAGAATTTGAGTTTAATGAAATTGGAGTTTTCTCATTGTGAGAGCTTTATGGAGTTCTGAATTATAAGAACCCGATTTGATCTTATCAGGTTAACCTGTGGTGATCAACCCCATGACTTATCACTCACCTTCTCATCTTTCTTGAGTGTGGCGTCAATATGCTTCCCCAAAACAAAAATAAAAAATTACATTCTTTTAGTTTCTTTCTTCCAAACTGGAATTCAAGTCGATCCCGTTTTCGTTTCACATCAGTTTCTAATGCTAAACTCTAATTAAATATGTTATGCATGATCAGCATTACCTGACAGTCGGGGGTCTTTTCACTATCTCTGGGGCTAGACCTGAGCTTAGACTACAAGGAACGTCTTCTTTGGGGACGTATCCCACCATTACTCTGGGGACCGAAGTCTAATTACTATGGGGACCGAAGTCCAATCTTGTTTAATTAAGGTGATCTGGGGTCAAAGCCAAAATCTAGGGCCAAAGCCGTAATATGGAGCCGAAGCCAAAATCTGGGCCGAAACCATTTGTCTAGGGTTGAAGCCAAACTCACTTTTATTTGGGAGCCGAGGCTCAAATATATATTCCAATTACCTGGGGCCAAAGGCCTTTATGCAAATGCTCACACATCACAGTAACACATGCCTTATAACAGATCTAAGCATTTTTCTCTTTGTTAATCTCTGGGGGCTAACGCCCGAGTGTCTTATTTATTCTCAGACAGGCATAACATAACTCATAACTCTAAATAGATGAATAACATAGTCATAATGTTTAGCAATGAATAGCAATTAGTGCCCAATCTTAGCAATAATACCAACTCAAACCCTAGGTGAAGATTTCTAGTTCAGTAACCATCAAAACATGAAATACATCTAAAATCAATCGGTAGATATTCTTAAACAATCATATACAACCCCAAGAAAGGGAAAGAAAGGAGTGGGCACATTGGGGATTACTCATACAAGATTAGAGGTGAGAGTGTATGAGCTATACTCACCTCAAGAGCTCAAATGGAGAAGGGGAAGGAGGTTGAAGAAGGTTGGATGGGTGGATCCTTGACTTCCCAAGCTTCCTCCTAGCTCCAAGCATCATTTCTCTCACTAGAACTCTTCCCTATCTCTCTAAGGGAGAAATGGGTGTAAAAATGAAGGGGATTTAGGGTTTTGCGAGTTTTAAAAAAATAGGGACGCGCTCGCGTGCTTGAGCGCGCAAACTTTTTGTCTTGGAAAATTAACAACAGGCGCTCGCTCGCTTAAGCCCGCACCAGCGCGCTTAAGCGCGCAAATAAGCATTTTTGGAGATGCAAATGAGATCGGAATGCTATTGTATAACATATCAAACTGAAGCCCCAGATCTTAGCTTTCTAATGCAAGTGGAATCACCTCAATTGGACACCTATAACTCTAGATATCATCAAATTAATGCACCAAGGTCATTAGGTTTAAAACCCAAAATTAAGCAATAACCTTGGTTAAAGCCTAACGGGGCACACTTTACATGAATCATGTTATAACTCATCAATTCACTCCAATAAGGCGAACGTTAAGGGTTCTAAGTGTCCATGAGACTATGCTCCTCTATTCCTTTGTTCCTTTCTATAAAATCACCTTCTACCTTGGTTCCTTGAGTTTACGCCTCTCTTCTTCCTTCCGGCCAATTTGTTTAAGCTTAGTCCCTTCCGTCTCAATCTAATTCCCTAGTTCCTATGTCTCTACTTCCTTCCTCACTTTTTCACCATGCTAACCTGTCCACCATCGGATGGTATTCCTCCTAAGTTAACTCTACAGTCATGTTGGACTTGATACTTGGTTTTTTCCCTTCTTAATTCTCTTAAATCTCACAACTCTTAACCAATCCCCTAACCCTTGTCTTATTTTCCCCTCAAGCCCCTAAGTCCTTATTTTACTTCTAACTTCCTTCTTGCATTGGGATTCACAGCCTAAGACTTCCATTGTAACCTCTAGGTCCTAATTTTTTGGGATGTTATAATTCTACCCCGTTTAAAGAAATTTTGTCCTCAAAATTTTGGGTTATCATGTTTTACCTCTTCGTGCTTTTTCACCAGTCAAGTTTTGGGTTTCATTATCTCTTAATCTCGTTATAAGTCTAACTTTGATAACTTCACTATTCCAATATCTTTCTTTCACTTCCCTATAAGGCTTAACTACTTCAAATATTCTTTCTACTTGACAGTCCAAAGACACTTAATCGATATTTCCCACTCAGACGAAGGTTGTGATGTGTTGATAGGACGCGCAGGATAACCCCCTCCTAACCATCCTATGGCATAAAACAATCTCCCACCTAAAAGGTCACACCATGAAATGATTTCATAAAACTCTGGTTCAAAGTTCCTACTTGATTCTTAATTTGTCCACTATATCTGGGGGTTACATAGAATTACACAATTGTTGGGGACATAACTCTGCAGAGTTACAACTCCACCAGAAATTTTGTGTTGTTTTAAAACCTGGCCTTGCTCTAAATGTTTATAATTGGTTTCTAATTCATCCTATGATTTCCCTAAAACAAATGCTAACAATACACTCACATGCAATCACTTAATCAATAAATCATGAAACTTGCACCAGAGAGGTAATCCGACACTGGAGATGCATCCAAGGGACATATATCTACATAAGTAACACATGCAACAACCAATAACTTGAAAGATAATGAAACACCCAGGCAAAGCTGGGAAAACGCTAATGACCTGAACATACAATACTTCTATCACTAGTGCAAGTGCAACCCCTAAGGGTTATGGAATGACTCTGGCACACCCTGCATTGTTCCATAATCTATTCTCATGAGTTTCCTTCCCAAGTTTATACCTCAGGCTACCCCCCTTAAAGAACGAGGCTCCCCCTAGCTTAGCTTTAGGTCTCAACCAAATTCTGAAGGCTCAAGGCTCTAATTTTATCCTCAGGGTGTCCCACTCAAGATCATGAAACTCGACTCTACGCCTTCCAGCCTACCCAGCTACTTCTAGCCCGAAGTAAGCCAGGGTTCTACAACCCAGCCATTATTAACCCCACCTAAGTACTAAAGTCACAGATGAGAATGGAGTTTTTTCTTAATTCTAGGTGCTTTTCAACTCAGGTCATTGTCTAACATATTCCCATCTCTTCCCTCACTCGCATCATACTTCACTTATGTGAAGTTGAGCATCTCGTCCCTAGGCCACTGGGGTCACTAAGCAACCCAATTACTACCGACTTAATCTAGGAAAATTATGGAGAATCTAAGGTAGATTTCAACTTAGTTTCAAACTAAGGAACCATCAAATCAATCAATCAGGTGAGGAGAATACACTAAATAACTGATATCAATACTAGAAGATTTGCTTGTACTTAGGGAAACCAAAACCAAGTGCTAGAATGTTCATTTGATTAAATGAGGCACCAAGGTAAACCATTGTAACACCTCTTACAAACGTCGAAGGATACTTATAACTATTAAGAGTAGGAACTAAATGTATAAGTATAGGGATTTATGAACTAAGCATGAATTCTAAGAAGGTTTTTCTAATACTAAAATAGTAGAGACAATGAACCTTGTTCTTCAACTGTTGATAGCTAAGTTAGTAAACATATAACCCAAAATAATCGACCATGATAACAACCTTCAAGGTAAATTTAACCATTCCATGTTTTCAAATTCACTCACTATCTTCACATATTGAATTTACTTCTTAACCCAAGCAAAATCGACTATGAGATTACCATCAAGTAATAATAACCAATCAAAACCAAAGATGAATAGCATAATTGTATATAAGTAGTTGAACCAATAGCGAAAGCTTTAAGGTAGAATAAGATGGTCAAAGAGTTAAGGTCATTAATCTTGAGATCTTCTCTACTTGTTCATGGTACTCTGAATCCTATCATGGTCCTCCTAACAATTTAAAATTATGGTCTAAGGTCATCTAATGTAGTCTCCATCCTCCGACCTCAAGGCAAGCCCCTTATGGCTCATGGGTCGCCCTAATCACTAATCCTAAACTTCAGGCGGAGGTAATCTTTAAATTCCAAATCTAGGTTCTAAATCAATAACAACTCCTCCAACATCACTATACCAAAAGGAAATTCGGGAGATAGGAAAATAAAAGATTTCCGGCCATAGTTCCACCTACTTCGTGAATTTAAGACTGTTCCACGCCCAAGATAAACCAACTCATCCTAGAACCTAGGGTCACTCTCTCCATATCAAGGATGCTAGTTCCCATAACTTCCTACCTGTTCTATACAATCTACGCAAGCACGAAACTCTCAACCCCGCCAAATCCTAAAATTCAAAATCATTCAAATCAACCCTCAAAAGATACACAATCAAACACGCACATACATTACAATCATGTTACTTAATCAACCATAGAAAACCATTGTAAAACTCAAGGTCAAACAACATTAGGATCACTCACCAAGTGGTTCATTTATGTAGGTTCCTCAAAGAGACTTATGTTCGCTAGGTTCTAGCTATGATATCCTATAGGGTACATAGCAGAATCAATGGTGCAGTAGAAACTTCATTTCAGGAAAAAATAAAGTGTGTGCAATAGTGGAAAATCTGGTGTCAACAAGCAACTTCAATTCAGAAGAAAAAACTGTTGCGAAGCCAACCTGCTGTTCCGTACGTGAAGGAGACGTCGGAGGGATCTGCTCGCGAAGGAGACGCCGGAGGGAGCTGCTCACAGAGGAGACGCGCCGGAGGGAGAGAGGAACGGTGGAGACGAACACGAGCTATAGCGACGGGCGTTTTGGCGTAGGGAAATGGAGGTGAAGCGCTGCAGTGCAGAGGGAGGGGAAAGAGAGCGCTCTGGTTTACAGAGGGATTTTAGGGTTTAGAGAGAGAAGAGAGGATGCTACAGCTGTGCGGGAGGAAAATACGTATTTTTTATATAAGTATCAATGGGGAGGGCGCTCCTCTGTGCGCCCTTAATGGGAGGGCGCTTCTTGGAGCGCCCTAAACAAGCAACCTATAAAAAAACTAGGCTCATGTAGGGCGCCCACCTTGGAGCGCCCTAAAGTACCTAACTTAAGGGTGCATCTGGGAAGCGCCTTAATCAGAGAAAATAATTACAATTACAGGGCACGCATATGAGCACCCAAACTTTTAATGGTAAAGGTGCTCCCGCCCAAATTTGAAGTGCCCTAACATTAAAACGATTAATTTAAGTGCTAATCAACACGGGGAGCGCCCTAAAGTAGGTGTTCTTATATCCTAAATTGGTTGTAGTGGCTTTTAGAATCTTAAGTTGTTCAACCGTATTGGCATAAGCTTCTAATCCGAGTTTCATAACAGCATTTTCATACTATTGTTTAAAACCTTTAAATCAGGCTCAGATTTTTTTAAGCTTAGCCTTGGTTTCTTCAAGTTCCTTCAACGACATAGCATATCAATTTTGACTTGGTCAGTCTTAGCTTTATCCATCCAAAATTAATGTTTATTTCCTGTCCCTTATACACTTGGGATAAAGAGCAAAGGTGCAATCTGATAAAATGGGGAGAATTGGTTGGTTACTTAAAACCGAAAGAGATACAAAGAGCAGCACAAGAAAGCAAAAGAATGATCACTCCCTAAAAAATCAAAAAGAAAAAGAGAATAAATAATAAATAAGTGGGGGGAGTGAATCATCAATCAAAGAAATAGGCCAACTGAATGATACAAATCAAGAATGAAATGGAAGATTGGAGAGAAGTTACATGTCAAGAAAATTCAAAGATGCTCTCTATTCCGAGTATTCTCTTTGCATATCCAGAAAAACCATGATTTTTTGATAACTCAGCCTCATTACAACCAAGAAAGACCTTTTGATCCATGTTGACCATGTGCATGTTTATTACCAGAAATGACTATCAATTTTAGTTGTTCAACTACTGTGAAAAATTGAGGGAAACAATTACCCGGAGCATGAGAGAATTCCTTGATTTTTTTTTCTTCACTTGTTGTTTTGGTTACTATTTCTGAAAAAGTTTGAATGTATTTTTACCTATTCTGATTGAGTCTTGGTAATATCACTTGATTCTGCTTTTCAATCTGATTTTGGAAAGTGACAGCAGCCTAGCAAGAGGGTGATGAAATTATTTCCTTACTTTTTGAGAATCTTAACAGGGGGATTGAATTCATTTATTGCAAAGGTTTTCTTGCTTGAGGGACAAACCAAGAAGCTAAGTTAGGGGAATTTGAATAAGTGAAATATATGATAAATTCTTGTATAATTACAGCACTTATCAAGGGTAAAATAGTAAATTTATTCCCCAAATTACCCTCTTTTAGTAATAAATGCATATTTTGTGATTATTTTATTCAAATTTGAATTTGATGCTATTTTAATAGAAATATGTTGATTTTTGCAGATAAAGAGAAAGTTTTAAATGGAGAAACAAGATAGCATCTATTTGAAGAGAGAATTTGTAGATGAGAGTTTTAAATGGCAGCAAATCAAGATAAAATCATCAGTAATTTAAAACAAGAATTCTGAAGATAACTTTCTCAATTTGAATTTGAAGTATCAAATCAGCACAAGATCAAGCTAAAAAGAGGGAATAAGGAAAGCAAAGCAAACAAGGATAAGATAAGGAAGAGATCAAGCTGAAAAAGAGGAAATCAGGGAAAGCTGGAACGTGAATCACGCTCCACCTACGCTGAGCGTAGGTGGAGCGCAACAATTAAATTACTCTCTGGATCCTGCGCTTCATCTGCGCTGAGCGCAGGTTGAAGCGCAGGAATAAGGATTAGTTTTTCCAAAAGATTTCAAAACAGATTCCTTCTAGATTTCAGATAGCTTCCAACTTCTATTTATGGAACCTTTTGCATAGATCATGGTGAGCTTTTGGAGAGACGACAGAGCAGAGCTAGGCTAGAGAAAAGTGTGACAGTTTCTCCGTTGGATTGTAATGGCTACCATGCGTAGCTAAACTCTCCGATAGGATTAAATTTAGTCGATTCAATCCCCAATTTTATGTGAATTCTCTTTACTATTTATGAATCCCTATTTTTTATGATATCGGTAATTTTATTTTGTGCTTAATGCTTAGCTTCCGCCTGTGTGCCGGAGTTATAGGTTGATTTTATGGGATTGCATTGGAAAATGGTTTTATAAAATCAATAGCGAGTTTGGGGGAGCCTAGGAATAGGAAACTTGAACTCTGATTGGTAAAAATACTCATAGTAGTCGCTATAGGAATATAGGGCGAATTGATAGTGTTAACAAATTGAAAGTAGATCTTTAAAGCCGGGGTAATTTGTCGCCTGGGAGCACCTGCATGAAATTATTTCTGAGTATTTCACGATTCGGGGAACCTACGTGGAATAACGTAGTTTGGCTAAGGTATCATAATAATATATTTATAAATATTATTGAGGTTCACATATGAAAGGGGTGCGATGAAACGAAGTTCAATCCTAGTCCAGTAACTGTTTCTACCTATTTCACTTTAAGTTCAATTTATTTACTTTTGCAATTCTCAACAATCTACAACCGTATTTTCTCCTTGATAGCTATGACCACTAATCTTTATAAATTGAATTGTTCCCTGTGGAAACGATACTCTTATTTACTATTATACTACTGGGATTTTGGTATGCTTGTCAGATTCTCAACAAGTATTTTTGGCATCATTGTCGGGGAACGGTGCATCAATTTTAAAGACTTGGGAGGTCTATACTATCAAGTTATATATATATATATATTTATCTTAGGAATTTCTTTTTATTTAGGATTTTCAGGAAATTTATTTTTGTCATTTTATAATTCTCTTCCACACTTACTCTTTTTCGAGTTTTCTTGATTTATGCTCTTGCGAGGCCAGGTGTCTCCATATCAGTTGCAATTTGACCCAGAAATAGAGAGGACATCAAGGAGGAGCAGGAAGCAGAAACAAGAGAAGGAGACGAAGGAGAAGTAAGGAAGAACCCAAAAATATAGAAGAACAACAACCAAGAAGAAGATTGTTAGGAGACTATGTCATGCACCAAGGACCTCGTCATTATTCAAGCATTGTTTTACAGTTACAACGAAGTCCTTGGAGATGAAGGCTGCTCATCTAAACCTTATCAGTGCCCATCAATTTGCAGGATTGGATCATGAAGATCCACATACCCATCTTTCTACTTTTTATGAATTGATTGGTACTATGGGTTTTGAGGAAGGAGATTTAGAATCCATGTACTTACGTTTGTTCCCTTTCTCTTTAATAGTTAAAGCTAAGGGGTGGCTGAAGTCGCATCCCAACCAAAGTCTAAACAATTGGGGCGTGGTAGAGAGAGATAAATTTCTGAAGAGATTCTTCCACCATCTCGTTATATTCAAGCTAAGTCAGACATCTCCACATTCAGGCAAGGAGCAGATGGACCATTATGTGAAGCCTGGGAGAGATTCATGTCCTTGCTGCGAAAGTGCCCAAACCAGGGTTTTGAAGACATTGCTCAACTGAATATCTTTTGAAATGGACTCAGACCTGATTCAAAGTCATACATAGATGCTGCAGCAGGAGGGACAATTTTAGCAGTGGATGCAGAGCGTGCTATCACCATCATTGATAATTTGCACAGAATGACTAGCAAGCTCAATATGGGAGACAACCAGTCCAAGTTCAGAAGAAGGGAGTGCTTGAATTAAATTGCAATGACGCACTTCTAGCATAACACAAGCTCATCAAGCGACAACTAGAGGCACTCACCAAACAATTGGAAACACTCCCTCAACAACTGAAAGCGATACCGTCTTAACCAAGCCAAGTCCCACAATTGATTTGTGACTTTTGTGGAGGTGACCATCTCAATGGTCACTGTTCTTATCAAGAAACTCAATCAGAACAAGTCAAATTTATGGGAAATCAAGGAAGACAAGGTAATTTCTCTAACAATAATCAGTACTCACAAGGATGGAGAAATAACCAAAATACAACTCTGGCTCGAGACAACAAGATGGAAGCAACGGATAGACGTCGTATCAGCAGGAGCAAAGTTATCCTTCAACAAATGACAAACTCTCAAAATTGGAAGAAAAGAATGATGCTTTTATGCAAAATTTTGATGGCTTCAAGAAGAATACAGAAGCATCAATCGAATCCTTGGAGAATCAAATTGGCCAATTGGAAAATGAGATGGCAGAACACAAAAAGGGTAACATTACAGCAAACACTCAAAACTAATCCAAAAGAGGCACTGCAATGCAGTTACTACTGACGGTAACACAACAGAAGAGAGTGATTTAGAGGACTACATCATAACTAAAGAAAAGTTGCTCACAGAGGAGATTGTGCAAAGGAGTGTTCAAGAAGAAGAGAAGCCAGAGGAAGTTCTGAAAGATGAAGAGAAGGAAGAAAAGGTCTACAGCACAGGTAAGTCACTTGACCCAGGTAAGTTTACTGTACCAGTTTCTAATGGCAATCAACCTGTTACCAAGCTTTATTAGATCTTGGGGCGAGCATCAATTTGATGCCGTTATCATTCCTTAACAAAACTGGGAATTTCGAAGGTCAAGCCTGCCAAGGTGAAGTACAGCTTGCAATAAAACACCACTCAACATCCATATGGGATAATTGAAGATCTACCAGTAAGGGTGGATAAATTTTTGTATGCTACAGACTTCTACATTGCTGAAATGGAAGAGGAGGATGCTGATGTCCCCTTAATTCTAGAGAAGACCGTTCATGAAAGCTGCCCAAAGTAATAGTTGATGTGATTAGGGAAAGTTTCAAATCATTTTCTAAAGATGAGAGCATAATTTTTTCACTTAGACAGAGGAATTCCCCAACTAGCTGAACCACCAGATCAACTGAAGATAGATCCTACTGTTGGGATCTGCATCACTCATTCTAAACCAAGGCTTGCAAAAGGTAAGAAAAAACGAAACCATGAATCAAAGTGTCTCTGAGCACAAGAAGAAGAAGGTTCCCAATATTCTGAGGATAACCAACAAGAAGAAAGAAGTAGCGGGAGTCTATCATGGAGTTCAAATTTAAAAAGAGAAAAAGATCAACATCAGAGGAGGAAGAAGATCATGAAGACAGTGATGAAAGTGATGACAATACCAGAAACTGGCTTGGAGGATGGGCAATTAAAGGGAGGACAGGAGCTGAGTCAACCATCATCCTCCAATAGAGGTCACCATGAGTAAAACAGACGTCGAGCTAGAAGACGTTAAACAAGCGCTCCCTGGGAGGCAACCCAGTGTTTTGTTTTTCATTTTTGTAGTTTTTGATTTTTGATTTGTTTTAGTGTCTTAGTAGAGTCAATACCTGTTTAGTGTCAAAAATTTTAGAAAAAGGATATATTAAAATAAGGAAGGAGAATAGAACACTTTGAATTAGGAAGCAACAGAAAATGGAACAGGAATTTACATTTTGTTTGAAGTGCAGAAGAATGACCCTTTGATTCTGTTTTTCTGCGCTTCACCTACGCTGAGCAGCGTAGGCGAAGCGCACGTCTCGCTCCAGGAATTTTTACAAACACGCGCTCCACCTACGCTGAGCTTAAGTGGAGCGCGCGTTCCCGCTCCAGTCAAACAATCAAATCCTGGAGCAGGGAAGGTCACTTTTCACCTTCCCGCCCTTTTTCAAGTGGTTTTCTCTGAGTTTTCTACGTTCCTTCACCTTTTCTTCACTTAAAAGTGTAAAATCCCCCAATCAATGTTTTATTCATTCATAAGGTTTGAAATGGAGATCTTTAAGTAAATAATTAAGGATGGTAAGTTGAAAGATTAGGAGTTTTAAAACCAAGTTTCCAAGTTGTTAAGGCAAATTAGGGAGTTAGGAGTTTCTGGGTAATCGATTACCAGCATCTATTAATCGATTACTTGAGAGCTGAATTTTGGGTAATCGCCTGTCAAGGATGTGTAATCGATTACCTGAGGGCTGAATTTTTGGTAATTGATTACCAAGAATTCGTAATCGATTACCAGAGAGCTGAATTTTGGGTAATCGTCTGTCAAGGATGTGTAATCGATTACCTGAGAGCTGATATTTTGGTAATCGATTACCATGTATGGTAATCAATTACCAGAAAATCTGGGTCTTTCATTAATCGATTACCAGGATGGTAATCGATTACCAGATTACCAGAAGGGCTTTCTAGTGTCTTTTAGCCGTTGGTAATCGATTACAGTGAGTCTGTAATCGATTACCATCACTTAATATATATATATAGCTGGTGCGAAAAATAAACCAGAATTTTCATTTTCTTCTACTCCTTTTCATCTTAAAGAGGAGAGGGGGAACCCTAGAGAGAGAATCACCAAATAAAGCTTGTGAACGGATTCGGAGCAAGGAAACATCAAGGAAATCATCCATAAACATCTTTCTCTTTGAATTGCTAGGATTGGTGAGTATAACTCACTTATATGATGGAAATTGTTGGTCTCAATTGCATGCTCCCCCACCCCTTATCTTCCCTTTCTTGATTGTTAGATAATTATTGTTTGAATTGGTGGATTATTGTTGTTTGGAATGATTATTGAGTGATTGAGCATATGAGTATAGAATCGAGCGTCGAAATCCCTTAGTTTCGAAGTTTTCGAAACTATTGAAACCCTCGATTGTAACTTATATGAATTATCCAAATCGATTATAGTCCTTTATTAAATACTAGTTCATGGATTGAAATGGTTAGATGGGAGTTTGAATTGAAAATTTGAGATTTATGTTCGTAGGGTCGAAACTTTTCGAAATAGTCGAAATTAGCGGAATTCTTATACTTGTTACATTAAAGCATTGTACTATTACTTTATCATGATTATGATTAGTTAAAGTAAATTCAAAGCCGGCCTTGTGCTATGAGTAAAAAAATGAATAATGGTATTGAAAACATAACTTCGGTCAGTTTGGGTTGGATTCGTCCCGGGAAATCCGTTCCCGTAGTCTGAGCTCAGGTCTAACTCTAGAAAGTGATAAGATCATGCCTGCTGGGCACAGCAGTGAGTGCATCCTGGTTGCATTTTAATTCTATGTTAGTGGTTCGAACTCTTATAAATAGTGATTTTATCTTGACATGAGTTCTGTTCCCTGCATTCACTGCATGAGATTTATATTCACTAAGATTTTTATCTCACCACGCGTTATGTGGTTTTTGTTTAGCTTAACAGGTACCTCCGTTGTCAGACTCCCAATCCGGGAAGTGAAGAGCTTCGGAATGGATTTTAGTTCTTTTTATGCTTGTTCTAAGTGACTTTCCTATGTACATACATATATACTTTAGTAGAATTGAAATTTACTTAGAAAGTATTTTGCTATCCAAATTTGCTTGATGATTAAAGGAAGTAATGTTTCATGTAAATGTTTGAATTTAGTTTGGACTTATGTGTTATTATTTAGAATGCTTCATTGAATTGTTAGTTTTCGTTGGATTTCTTACAATTTCATGAATGAGTTGATATTTGAATTGTTACACATTAAATTCTAAGCTAGGAATTTGGTTTCCAACGGACTAAATTCTGGTTTAGAAATTTAAGGCGTTACATTTTGGTATCAGAGCAGTTCAATCCAATTGGACTGTGAAATTAGGATATTTTGTGGTTTTTAATGATTCCATATATATTATTTTGTGAATTGAGAGATTGATCACCTCAGAATTTGCTTGATGATATGTAGGGAATTATAGCAGGCGGCAGGAGAGGTCGTCCAAGGGTCAATCATCCGTCTTCATCATCATCATCTTCTCAGGATCCTGTGGCGACAACTCTTCAAAGCTCTAACCCAAATGATGGGAGAACAGTTGAATGCCAATCGGCCCAAGCGGAAGCGGCACGGGAGCAAGCTGCCACCAATGCAGCCGTGCTTCAAGAAATGACTAGGAGGTTCACAGAGCCACCACCACCCCCTGTTGTGGATTCTTTTGTTGCGGGATTATCCGAGTTTAGGAAGCACACTCCTCCATAGTTCAATGGAGTTTATGACCTTGACGTTGCGGCGAATTGGCTTCGGGACTTGAACCGGATCTTTGACGTAATGAAGTGTACTGATGAGGCTAAGGTAGGCTTTGCAATATACATGTTAAGAGGGGAGGCTGAAGACTGGTGGAAAACTGCTAAGGTTCAGGCTGCAGAGGCGGAGGCTCCTATGACTTGGGAGGTGTTTCAGAACCTGTTTCTGGGGAAGTATTTTCCATCCACTATTAAGAACAAAAGGAGACTGAATTTCTACAACTCAAGCAAGGAGATATGTCGGTGGGTTAGTATGTGGCGAAATTTGAAGAACTAGCAAAATATTCTCGCTACCTTCAAGCTGTGACTGATGAGGAGTGGAGATGCACTCAATTTGAGGGAGGTTTACGACCTGAGATATTGGATCGGATTGGGACTTAGAGATCAGAGGTTTTTCCTTTTTGGTCAGCAAGTGTTACATCGCTGAGAAGAATTATAAGGGACTACACCATCACCTATACCTATGGAAAGCAAGGGAAAGAGGAAGTTTGAAGTGCCCATCCAGGGCAAAGGCCCCAAGGAAAACCGTCTTACCCACTCAGCAGGCCCAGCCCAAGGGGGAATTAAGTGTCCTAAATGTGGAAAGGAGCATTCAGGGAGTGTCTGACGGGGAAGAATTTGTGTTATTTTTGCAAGCAACCGGGTCATATCAAGAGAGATTGTCCAAAACTAAAGAACCCCCAGAAACCTCAATCCACTGGAAGAGTTTTTACCCTTAATGGGCAAGTAGAGCTTCTGCGGATAATCTGTTGCGAGGTATGTGCACCCTAGGAGAGAAAACCTTGATTGTATTGTTTGATTCAGGAGCGACTCATTCTTTTATTTCATTTGATTGTGTAAATCAATTGAAATTGTCTATTGAATCTTTGCCTTGTGTTCTCTCTGTAACCACACCAGCCAAAGAGGCTATCTTAACTTCTCTTATGTGTCCCAATTGTTCTATTACTGTACAGGGAAGAGTTTCCAATATTGATTTGATTTGTTTACCTTTAAAGGGTATGGATGTTATTCTAGGAATGAACTGGTTATCTTCCAATCAGGTTATGTTGTACTGTTTCAATAAACAAGTTGTTTTTCCCCTTTTTCCTCCTCCTTCGAGGGAGAGACCCCCTATGCTCTTATCCAGTGTCAGCCAAGTAACCCAATGCCTCAGTGATGGGAGTGAGTGTTTTATTTTGTTACTTTCCTCAACCCTAGAATCTAAAGTGGATTTGAACGATGTGGCCACGGTTCGGGAGTTTCAAGATGTTTTCCCTAATGAAGTTATGACCTTACCTCCGGACCGAGAGGTAGAGTTTACCATAGATTTAATGCCAGGTGCATGACCCATCTCTAAGGCCCCATATAGGATGTCTCCACTAGAACTTAGTGAACTTAAAACTCAACTAGAGGATCTTATAGCTAAAGGGTTCATTAGGCCTAGTGTGTCACCCTGGGGAGCTCCAGTGTTTTAGTGAAAAAGAATGGGAGTATGAGATTATGTGTGGATTATAGACAATTGAATAAGGTTACCATTAAGAATAAGTACCCCCTTCCTACGATAAATGATCTTCTAGACCAACTCAGGGGTGCCTCAGTGTTTTCTAAGATAGACCTCAGGTCAGGTTACCACCAGACTAAAATCAGGAAGGAAGATATCCCTAAACAACTTTTAGGACTAGGTATGGGCATTATGAGTATCTAGTGATGCCATTTGGTGTTACTAATGCTCCTGCAGTATTCATGGACTACATGAATCGAATTTTCCGACCCTTCTTAGATCAGTTTGTTGTCGTGTTCATTGACGACATCCTGATCTATTCTCATAGCTTAGAGGAGCATGAGAGTCACCTTAGGATTGTTTTAGAGACTTTGAGAGAAAAGAAATTGTTTGCTAATCCTGGAAAGTGTGCGTTATGGATGGACAGGGTCCATTTCTTAGGACATGTAATCACTAGAGAGGGAGTGTCAGTTGATCCTAGTAAGGTAGAAGCCGTTCTTGAATGGGAAAGACCTAAGACCGTCACGGAAATTAGGAGTTTTCTAGGATGGCCTGCTACCTACCGGAGATTCATTAATGGATTCTCTCGTTTAGCTTTGCCTCTCACAAGGTTGACTCGAAAGGGTCAAACCTTTGTGTGGGACAAGAAGTGTGAGCAGAGCTTTCTGGAGCTCAAAGAGAAGTTAACCACTGCTCCGGTACTGGCGTTGCCGGATTTGTCTAAACTTTTGAAGTATACAGTGATGCGTCAGGTAAGGGCTTAGGATGTGTTCTAATGCAGGAAAAGAGAGTGGTAGCTTATGCTTCTAGGCAGTTGAGGCCGCATGAGGAAAATTATCCTACCCATGATTTAGAATTGGCGGCTGTGGTTTTTGCCCTCAAAATTTGGAGGCATTACCTGTTTGGTGTGAGGTTTGAGGTCTTTAGTGATCATAAGAGTTTAAAATATCTTTTGATCAAAAGGAACTCAACATGAGGCAAAGAAGGTGGATGGATTTTCTTAAGGATTATGACTTTGAGTTGAAGTATCACCCGGGCAAAGCCAATTTAGTGGCTGATGCTCTCAGTAGGAAGTCCCTTCATGTATCATCCATGATGGTACATGAAATGAGCCTCTTAGAAGTATTCAGGGATCTAAGTATTAGTGTTGAGTTTGGAGCGGACAGTGTCAAGTTGTATAGATTAGAAATCACCAGTGAGCTTCAAACTCTTATCAGGAGAGCTCAGGGTTCAGATCAGGATCTTCAAAGTGGGAAGAAAAATTAGGGTTTTTGAGTTAGGTGAGGGGATGATCCTTTTTCAAGGGAGGATCTGTGTCCCTAAGGGGGGTAGTGTGAGGCAGCAAGTATTAGAGGAGGCCCACAAGGGTAAGTTTCTATACATCCTGGTATTACCAAGATGTATCAAGATTTGAAGAAGAAGTTTTGGTGGGATGGCATGAAGAAGGATATAGCTAATATGTTGCTAAATGTCTTACCTATCAGAAAGTTAAAATAGAACACCAGAAACCATCAGGAACACTCATGCCATTAGAAATACCTGAGTGGAAGTGGGAGAGTATAGCTATGGACTTTGTGGTAGGTTTACCTCGGTTCAGGCTGGTTTTGATGCCATATGGGTTGTTGTGGACCGATTAACCAAATCAGCCCATTTTCTCCCAGTTAAGAATATCTTTTCCCTAAATAAGTTAGCAGACCTTTTTGTCAAGGAAATAATTAAACTCCATGGCGTTCCATCTAGCATTATATCTGATAGGGACCCTAGGTTCACCTCTAAGTTTTGGAATGCGCTCCATCGGTCTTTCGGGACTGAACTTAGGTTCAGCACCACTTACCATCCTCAGACTGGTCAGTCTGAGAGAACCATCCAAACCCTAGAAGATATGCTTAGAGCCTGTGTTTTAGAGGAGTCATGCAGTTGGGATAGATACCTACCCCTCATAGAGTTTGCCTATAACAACAGTTTTCATAGCAGTATAGGTATGGCACCTTATGAAGCTCTGTATGGTAGGAAGTGCAGATCTCCTCTTTGCTGGCATGAGGTTGGTGAGAAAGCCCTTTTAGGTCCGGAATTAGTACAGGAAACTACTGAGAAAATTAGGGTCATTAGGGAAAAGCTTGCAACTGCCCAAAGTCGGAAGAAAAGCTATGCGGACAACAGAAGAAAAGATTTAGAGTTTGACGAAGGAAACCATGTTTTTTTAAAAGTAACTCCTGTCACTGGTGTTGGGAGATCACTCAAAACCAAAAAGTTGAGTCCTAGGTATATTGGTCAATTTCAGATCCTGCAGAGGGTTGGCCCTCTGGCCTACAGGATTGCCCTTCCACCTCACTTGTCAAGAATTCATAATGTCTTTCATGTATCTAAGTTGAGAAATATATCCCCGATCATTCTCATGTTTTGAGCTCTGAATCAATACAATTGAGGGAAGATCTCACAATTCCTTCAAGGCCTGCACACATTATAAGCAGAAGTGCCAAAACCATGAGGAACAAGACAATTTCATTGGTTAAGGTATTATGGGAAGGCCTATCACCGGACGAAGCAACATGGAGAAGAGAAAAAGTTATTCGAAGTCAGTACCCAAACTTATTTGATTGAGGTATTATGTCCTACCTTCTATGTGTTTGATCAATTTTGGGGACAAAATTGCCTTAAGGGGGGTAGAATGTAACATCCCCCAATCAATGTTTATTCATTCATAAGGTTAGAAGATTGGAGATCTTCAAGTAAATAATTAAGGATGGTAAAGTTGAAAGATTAGGAGTTTAAACTAAGTTTCCAAGTTGTTAAGCAAATTAGGGGAGTTAGGAGTTTCTGGTAATCGATTACCAGCATCTAGTAATCAATTACCTGAGAGTTGAATTTGGGTAATCGCCTGTCAAGGATGTGTAACCGATTACCTGAGGGCTGAATTTTTGGTAATCGATTACCAAGAATTCGTAATCGATTACCAGAGAGTTGAATTTTGGGGTAATCGCCTGTCAAGGATGTGTAATCGATTACCTGAGAGCTGATATTTTGGTAATCGATTATCTGGTATGGTAATCGATTACCAGAAAAATATGGGTCTTTCAGGTAATCGATTACCAGGGATGGTAATCGATTACCAGATTACCAGAAGGGCTTTCTAGTGTCTTTTAAGCCGGTTGGTAATCGATTACAGTGAGTCTGTAATCGATTACCATCACTTAATATATATAGATGGTGCGAAAAATAAACTAGAATTTTCATTTTCTTCTACTCCTTTTCATCTTAGAGAGAGGAGAGAGGGAACCCTAGAGAGAGAATCACCAAATTAAAGCTTGTGAACGGATTCGAGCAAGGAAACATAAAGGAAATCATCCACAAACATCTTTCTCTTCTTGAATTGCTAGGATTGGTAAGTATAACTCACTTATATGATGGAAATTGTTGGTCTCAATTGCATGTTTCCACCCATTATCTTCCCTTTCTTGATTGTTAGATAATTATTGTTTGAATTGGTGGATTATTGTTGTTTGAATGATTATTGAGTGATTGAGCATATGAGTATAGAATCGAGCGTCGGAATCCGTAAGTTTCGAAGTTTTCAAAACTATCGAAACTATCGAAACCCCTCGATTGTAAGTTATATGAATATCCAAATCGATTATAGTCCTTTAATTAAATGCTAGTTCATGGATTGAAATGGTTAGATTGGAGTTGGAATTGAAAAAATTGAGATTTATGTTCGTAGGGTCGAAACTTTCGAAAATAGTCAAAATTAGCGGAACTTCTTATACTTGTTACATTTAAAGCATTGTACTGCTACTTTATCATGATTATGATTAGTTAAAGAAAATTCAATACCGGCCTTGTGCTGTGAGTAAAAACAAATGAATAATGGGTATTGAAAACCCGGCTTCAGTCCAATTTGGGTGGGGATTCGTCCCGGGAAATCCGGTTCCCGTAGTCTGAGCTGAGGTCTAACTCTAGAAAGTGATAAAGATCATGTCTGCTGGGCACAACAGTGAGTGCATCAGTGTTTGCATTTTAATTCTATGTTAGTGGTTTGAACTCTTATAAATAGTGATTTTATCTTGACATGAGTTCTGTTCCCTGCATTCATGCATGAGATTTATATTCACTGAGATTTTTATCTCACCACGCGTTATGTGGTTTTTGTTAGCTAAACAGGTACCTCCGTTGTCAGACTCCTAGTCCGGGAAGTGAAGAGCTTCGGAATGGATTTTAGTTCTTTTTATGCTTGTTCTAAGTGATTTTGTATGTACATACTTATATACTTTAGTAGAATTGAAATTACTTAGAAAGTATTTTGTATCCAAAATTTGCTTGATGGATTAAAGGAAGTAATGTTTCATGTAAATGTTTGAATTTAGTTTGGACTTATGTGTTATTATTTAGAATGCTTAATTGAATTGTTAGATTTTTGTTGGATTTCTTACAATTTCGTGAATGAGTTGATATTCGAATTGTTACACATTAAATTCTAAGTTAGGAATTTGGTTTCCAACGAACTAGATTCTGGTTTAGAAATTTAAGGCGTTACAAAAAGCCTCATCTTTTCAACCTTCTTGCACTATTCCAGGTAAGTTTTTTCTGTTTTGAAAAGTTTTCACCGATTAAAATCCTTATTTTTATGTTTCATTAAGCAAACCTTACGGTAGAAGACTTAGGCTCTTAGGACCCCATAAATTAGGATTATTTGTCAATAGAGTCTTAGTTTAGTATGTTGATTGTGGTTGAATGCTTTGGTGGTGATTTTTAAATTGCTCAGTAAAATTTCTGCAAATTATTATGTTTGGTAATATGAATGCTTAATTTGGCTAATATTTTTATATGACCATTGCATGAATAATTGTGCATTATTGCATGTTTGAAAAGCATGATAATTGAGCACCATGTTGTATACTCTTTAATGCCCTATTTAGAAATTTATTAGGAGTTGCTTTAACTGATCACTTTAGCATGCTCTTAAGAAATTAATAATAGTGCATTGGGTAAATATAATAATCAAGATTTTACAATGCAAAAGCACTTGCTAAATGATTGCTCTGATTTTTGAATTAAGATGGCCACCATGGGTGTGAATTTCATTAAAATAAGCATGCATGGCTTAATACATTAATCTTGAGTTGATGTTCTTTATATGCATTGGAATAATCCTGGATTTATTTATCTTGCAGATGGCTTGCACAAGGTCACTAACATTGTCGGCACCCTCCAGGAGAGGCAAGGGTGCCAAGACAGCCACCACCACCACCACAGCAGCAGCAGCCAACACCATCAGATTCTTCGATCCCATTCTGGGCTCAGCATATGATGGCCCAGATTTCCACTCTCCCACCGTGCAGCGGTTCACCTTCAGGAGTATCACTACCTGACCCGCTCGGACCCGTACCCAGGCATGACACCTAATCAGTTCGTAGATTTCATTCAGTGGCCTGGGGACAGGCCTATTCCATCGGGAGAGGGAGGAGCAGCTGCAGGAGCTGATGTTGAGCATGATGATATGGAGGACGAGGACAGAGGATTTTATTTGGTGTTTTTCCTTTCCTTTTCTTTCTTTTAATTTTCTTTTCTTTTATTATTTTCTTTTATTTTGGATTTGTACTTTATATACAGCACCTACTGACACATTATTTTTATGCAGTACAACATTTTAAGGATCATTTTTTTCTTTTTGTTAGGATAGTTGATTTTTTTTTTAATTTTTAGGACTTTAGGAATTAGGGATTTAAGAATTAATTTTAAAATCTTAAAGTTAGGCAGTCTAACTAACCAAATTGGGAAATAAATAGGAATTTTGTGATTAATCCATAATCAGTTAGGATTAGGATATTATGCAGGAAAATATATCAGGATAGTTAATTAATTTCAATAAGTGATTTCATCAGGAAATTAGCCAAAAGTCGGTGAGTTGAGACCAACACTGAATTGAGAGTTTCATCACCGCTGCTTGTCAACTGATATTGCTTGAGTTTTTGGATTTTATTCTGCACATGAAAATATGGAAGTGGATAAAGGCAATTTGTTGTTTATAAATTATTTGCTCAATGCGAAAAAGCCAACCCTTTGAAAAAATTTTCCAATTTTTTGGTAACCCATTTGAGCTTTAATTGTTTCTTCTTATGCACCCCAGCCAAAATTAATGTCTATTTCCATGTCCCTTATACACTTGGGATAAAGAGCAAAGGTGTAATCTGATAAAATGGGGAGAATTGTTTGGTTACTTAAAACTGAAAGAGATACAAAGAGCAGGCACAAAAAAAGCAAAAGAGGATCACTCTCCCTCAAAAATCAAAAAGAAAAAGAGAATAAAAATAAATAAGTTGGGGGAGTGAATCATCAAACAAAGAAAGAGGCTAGCTGAATGATACAAATCAAGAATGAAGTGGAAGAATGGAGAGAAGTTACAAGTCAAGAAAAATTCAAAGATGCTCCTTATTCCAGTGTTCTCTTTGCATATCCAGAAAAACCATAATTTCTTGATAACCCAGCCTCATTACAACCAAGAAAAACCATTTGATCCATGTTGACCATGTGCATGTTTATCAACTGCTGTGAAAAATTGAGGGAAACACTTACCCGTGAGCATGAGAGAATTCCTTGATTTTTTTCTTCACTTATTGTTTTGGTTACTATTTCTGAAAAAGTGTGAATGTATTTTTATCATGCTCTGATTGAGTCTTGGTAATATCACTTGATTCTGATTTTCAATCTGATTTTTGGAGAGTGATAGCTGCCTAGCAAGAGGTGATGAAATTATTTCCTTACTTTCTGAGAATCTTAACAAGGGGATTGAATTCATTTTATTGCAAAAGGTTTTCTGCTTGAGGACAAGCAAGAAGCTGAGTTGGAGGGAATTTGATAAGTGCAAAATATATGATAAGTTCTTATATAATTACAGCACTTATCAAGGGTAAAATAGTAAATTTATTCCCCAAATTACCTCTTTTTAGTAATAAATGCATATTTTGTGATTATTTGATTCAAATTTGAATTTTTTATGCTATTTTAATAGAAGATCTGTTGATTTTGCAGATAAAAGAGAAAGTTTTAAATGGAGAAACAAGATAGCATCTATCTGAAGAGAGAAACCTGCAGATGAGAGTTTAAATGGCAGTAAATCAAGATAAAATCATCAGTCATTTAAACAAGGATTCTGAAGATAACTTTCTCAATTTGAATTTGAAGATCAAATCAGCACAAGATCAAGCTAAAAAGAGGGAAATAAGGAAAGCAAAGCAAACAAGGATAAGATCAAGAAGAGATCAAGCTGAAAAAGAGGAAATCAGGGAAGCTGGAACGTGAATCACGCTCCACCAGCGCTGAACGTAGGTGGAGCGCAGCAATTAAATTACTCTCTGGATCCAGCTCTTCATCTGCGCTGAGTGCAGGTTGAAGCGCAGGAATACGGGATCAGTTTTTCAAAGGATTTCAAAACAGATTCCTTCTAGATTTCAGATAGCTTTCCAACTTCTATTTAAGGAACCTTTGCATAGATCATAGTGAGTTTTTGGAGAGACGGCAGAGCAGACTAGGGCTGGAGAAAAGGTGTGACAGTTTCTCCGTTGAATTGTAATGGCTACCATGCGTAGCTAAACTCTCTGATAGTATTGAATGTAGTCGATTCAATCCCTAATTATATGTGAATTCTCTTACTATTTATGAATCCCTATTTTTATGATATCGGTATTTTTATTTTGTGCTTAATGCTTAGCTTCCGCCTGTGTGTCGGAGTTATAGGTTCATTTATGGGATGAATTGGAAAATGGTTTATAAAATCAATAGTGAGTTTGGGGGAGCCTAGGAATAGGAAACTTGAACTCTGATTGGTAAAAATACTCATAGTAGTCGCTATAGGAACATAGGGCGAATTGATAGTGTTAACAAAAACCGAAAGTAGATCTTTAAAGTCGGGGTAATTTGTCGCCTGGGTGAACCTGCATGAATTATTTCTGAGTATTTCGCGATCCGGGAACCTACGCGGAATAACATAGTTTGGCTAAGGTATCATAATAATATATTCATAAATATTATTGAGGTTTACATATGAAAGGGGTGCGATGAAACGAAGTTCAATCCTAGTCCAAGTAACTGTTTCTACCTATCTCACTTTAAGTTCAATTTTATTTACTTTGCAATTCTCAACAATCTACAACCGTATTTTTTCTTTGATAGCTGTGACCACTAATCTTTATAAATTGAACCGTTCCCTATGGATACGATACTCTTACTTACTATTATACTGCTGGGATTTTGATACGGCTTTCCAGATTCTCAAACATCGTTCCAGGAGGAACCACCATAGTCGACAAGTCGCCCGCATCTCCTGTGTGTTGCTGTTTTTGGGGAGGTTTCGAATTGGTAGGTTTCAGAGAGGAATCCAATTCCTCTCTCTTTTTCTTCTTGTCCTGATCCGCTCCACCCAAAACGACCTTGTGGGTCTTTTGCTGGGTCACCCTTTCCACCAGTTGTTGGCTTCTTAGTATCTTGAGGCTTTGTCGCCACAGTAGCCGGCTGACTGGAATCTTCAACATGGACCACCCTCTGAGCTTGAGTGGGAGTTAGATTTGTAGGAGGAGGAGTTGCTAAGTTCCTCCTTTGGCGTTAAAGCTTGATACACCTCATTTCAGTGATAACATTGCCTTCAACCATTGAATTTGAAAATAACAAAAAGCACTATTAGAAAATTAAAGCAACAACAGAATTCCAAGCAAGAAAGGAATAAATTAAGACCTAAAGGGAAATAACGTCATCCTTGACCGC
Organism: Sesbania bispinosa; assembly: GCA_026901365.1. Lineage (NCBI taxonomy): Eukaryota > Viridiplantae > Streptophyta > Magnoliopsida > Fabales > Fabaceae > Sesbania > Sesbania bispinosa. Next base: position 657,664 of record QLOH01000018.1, read on the forward strand.
ATCCAATAATTCTCAGCAAGGGAAAAGATACTCCCTAATAGCTCCTTCAAAGGCTTGAAGGTGTTCTTGTTCCAGACTCAATTGGGCCCAAATGTAATACTTGTTCGAGACCTAAAAAAGATGCTCACGGTCCACCACCTATTAAAAAGAGGGATTCCTGTTCTAGGATACCTCCAAAAAGCCAGAACTCTCTGGACGACTTACTACCCTCCAAAATTCATAACGAAAAGGAATGCCTTCCGCTTATATGTATCGGTATAAGGAGTAAAGATTCTCCGTTGACAGGCATTCTTCAAAGTTACCCAAGAAATCTTATCTTTCCTAGAAGAAAGCCTATGGATTGTGAATAAATGGAAAATAACGTTGTAGAAGGGTGCGCTCCACAATAATTACTGATTAACTCCTACGTCCGAGCGAAAGCCCAACCATTCGGATGAAACTGGGAAGGGCAAATACCAAGACTCAATACGCGGATCTGGAAATTCGAGAAGGGCATCCGGATTCCAAATGTTGTTAAACAATAGTCATACACAAAAACCAATCCTCCTGAGAATCCGAGCGGGGACGATCGCATACCCGGTCCTCCATTGCAGGGCGAATCAACTCGAAGCAGGGTTACCGGGAAGCTAGCCAAGTAAGTTGTTGCGTCATCCTCAGATACAAGAGAATGGGCATCACAGACAGTACTATCTATCCAAGAGTAGCGGTCGGAAGCATCAGAATCTCCCAGAGGAGCCTGTGATTGTGAAGCAGAACCCCCAGGGGGCACACGACTCACAGTTCTTCTAATATAAGCCATTTCAAAAACTAAGATCTGCAAGGGTTAAAATGAAATTAGAACCCACAACAATGTCTCAAAGGACTTGAAGCCACAATAATGAAGGCCAACCCATGAAAATATGGGTAGAGGTTCCAAACAAGTTAACCCCTGCACCATAGCCTCTAAAATAGAGAATTATGTGTACTCAGAAAAAGAAATACTATCTAGCTCAAAAATCTGATCTAATAAAAATAATGAATGAAAAATAAGAAGAAAATACCTGGAGAAGAAGATGAAGAAAAGAAGCTGACAGAAGTGGAGCAATGAAGCGGCCACAAAGTATAGAAGAATAGAGAAATGCCAAGAAATGTGAAGGAGAAGAGCTAACTAAGGGTTTTCTACCCACCTTTATAGAGCACGAAAGAGAGAGAAAATTCAAAAAGCACATAAAGGTAATGATGATGTGTGACGGTTTTCAAGAAACGGCTGCACGACTTACATCGTGCAGATAAATTCTCCATTCACCCGATACCACGTGTCAAAGAACAAGTGACCGTCGTAGAGTAATGGTACAATTTTATTTCAAACGAAACGTCTCCACAAAGTAACCAAAAATTCAAACTTGGCGCTTTGAAGGGAAGTTAAAAGACAACCAGATCTGATACACTTTTATCTCGGCCTCATCTAAGATACTCGGCCAAGCTAGGGGGCATCAGTTCCGAGGACAACTCGGATCCGAGTCAATAATTCATCTTATTTGATCAACTCGAATAAGGGGTGCTTACTAGGATGAACCATAAAAATACATGTACATACTCAAATCAGTAGATATCTCGGAATGACATGCATGTAGAAATACCCACACTATTATGTGGCATAATCGTGTTAAGACACCAGTTTAAAGCACAATCCTCTCCATATCTAAGAAGAAACTCGACTAAACTACCTCAAGTTAGTGGTGTCATTTCATTCTCCACCCACACGTTTGTAGAAGCTTCCATGACTACTATAAATACCACCATGCACACTATGTAAAAGGTACGCACTTATTCTAATTTTCCAACACCCTATCAAAATTATATACTTACTTCTGGGTTGAGTGTCTTTGTGGGCACACCCAAAATTTGTTCATACACCTGAAGAGGAGCTTGGAGGAATAGGAGGAAGAAGAAGCTGAAGCAAAAAGTATATTTTGTTCGATACAACACACACACACATATATATATTGGAGCTAATTCAAGATCAAAAGAGAGCAGCACAATATTTTCTAAGAGCTCAAACGTTACAAGTTTTGCTGAACATACTCTCATACTTTGTACAATTTAACCTTCATATCCTGTATCTAAAGACAGTTATTTTTTGTACACACCAGAACGAGAACTTATCTGAAATTCAAGTTCATTTAATTAATCTTCTTATTCTTAGAAGTTGTTAAGCCTGTAGAGGGTAAGGTGAAAACAATACTTGTGTTGTTTGGTTGAGCCTGAAGAGGCTTGTACTTGTAATCTTTGCAATGATTAGTGGATAAATACAGTAGCAAGTTCGTGTTAGGACTAGACATAACTCACAATGGTAGTGAGTAAATCAGGATAAAATTCAGTTTTTACGCTAATCTTAAAGAGGTTATATAGTGATTGTGAACTTAACCTTTTGAAAGTATTTTTATCTAAGAAAAAGTGATCATCTTATCTGAAGTTTGAAATAAGAAAGTAACACTTCAAACAACCTTTTTAAAACTTGTTTGAAAGTTTTTTAAGACGTTGTTTTTTAAAGTTCCATCTGAAAACAAAAAAGTTCTCATAAACACAATTCAAGTCCCCCTTCTTGTGTTTACTGTGTTTCCACAGTTTTGAATATATAGTCTACAAAAATTATAAAAGAAATATTATATTCAACAATGAATATTGACTGAAATAATTAATAGTTCTATAAACATACAAATCATTTGGTAGTTCCAGAAACACGTGTCCATGATTTGATATTTAATTATTCACAACTTGCAAAAATAATAAATACCAAAGACATATTATCCTCACTTGAAATAATTATCAATTCACTACCCCATCAAAACGTAATGAGTCTATTTAAGCTATTTAAGCATGACAACCTTTTCCATATCCATCTAAACAACCTTAGAGTCATGGCTACATTCATTGTATTATCTTTGGGGAAAGAAAATGGTGGCAATTTGGTGATGGTGAGAGAAATTTATTGTTGGGGAAGAATAAATTTCTTCAATTGTGGATAACTTCAATTTCTTCAATGATAAGGACAACCATGCACTATAGACATCCATCATCGTCATTATAGCAATATCTCTTGTTCTATGTTAGGCATTTCCTGTTATTTCTCCTCAGACATCCTTTTCTTTAATATTCATCATCCTCCCTGTCATTTGCCTTAACCTCTCTCATAGGGATGGCAATTGGACAAGAAAACTTACTTTTTGTGATGATGGTATTCATCATTAAAAGCTTAAAAATTCGTCACTAAGAAGATTTTGTGATAAAATTTTATTTCGTCACCTATCGTCACTAAAATTCAAGTCACTATTAAAGTAGTGATGATATTTTTAAATATCATTAATAATGATGTTTATAGTGACGAAAAACAATATTACTAATATTTACTCATAATAATGACAAAATGAATCATCACAAATATACATGAGATATAGTGATGATTTAGTATTAATAGAAATTTACAGTGACTATTACCTTTACTATTACTTTGTGTTTGGATAGAGAAATTTAAAATTACTAGAATTCATGTGTTAAAATAGTAGAAGAAAGAATTCCAAATGACAAATAGGATGGTTTTTTATAACAAATAGGGGAATTTCAAATGACAAATATTGAGAGAGAATTTCAACATTTCTCTTTTATGTTCAAACTTTTTAGATTGTCATTGTCAATTCCTCTCATTTAACAATTCACTCAACATTGTCTATTATAATTTTGAGAATTCTAAAATTCTCCATCCAAACACAAGGTTAGAGCTTTCTAGGTTGATTCAAATGTCTTGCAAAAATAAGGAAACATGCACTGCAACAACTCTTTAAATCAGAACAATGTTACTTCCTTGTACCTAGATGTCAAAATGTATTTCAATAGCTTCAACGCGTTTAATGTTATTCCTAAACGGATCTTTCTGGAGAGAGAAACTGAAGAAGCCTATAAATACTTGAAGATTTCTTGAAGAAAAATAGATAAGCATATACAATATCAAGAGCCCAAAATTCTCTACGCTTACTGTGTCAAAATTCCAATAATATTCTTTGTATAATCAACTTTCATATCCTATATCTAATATAGTTATTCTTGTACACCTTAGAAAAAGAGACTCTCTGAAGTTCTTGTTCTTATTATCTTTCATAACATTAAAAGTTAGTGGGGCAAAGTAGTGAAGACATCCAACATTGAGTTCATACTGGGACAAGACGTAGCTCAAGGTGGTAATGAGTGAACTAGGACAAATCTTCGTGTTAAGTTCTCTAACTTTTACTCCATGAATTTAGTTTTATTTTTCTAACAAAAAAGAGTTAAATAGTGCTTCTGAATTTGTTTTTGAAAAACTCACTCTTTAAAAAAAACTCTATCTGAAACTTCAGATAAAAGAACTTCATTTCAGATAACCTCTTCATATTATCTGAAATTTGTTATAAGAAATTTTTTAGGAATACATCTAAAACAAAATAAAAATTTCAAAAACACAATCCAACCCCCCTTTTTGTGTTTCCAACAGATTTCCTTCAATCATTGAAAAAACAGTGACACTAAGAGAGAATACATAATAACACCATATCATGCACAGAAGACGAAAAGTAAAAAAGTAGGTGATGAGACAAATTAATGTTAAAATCAAGGTTATGAAAATCGAACCGGACTGGACAGTTAGACCGGTTCGACAAAAAACCGGCCTGGTAATCGGTCCATTATCCCTAAAAATCGGTGCTCTTCAGAACAGGTGAGAATCGACCAAAAACTGGTCGAACCGATCCAAAACTGATATCAGAAAACTGGCTGAACCAGTCTTTTTCTAAAATTTTTATTTTTATATTTAATATAAAATGTTTTAAGATAAATAAAAATATGTGTTTAAGGATTACACATAGATATATTATTTTATCAATTATTATTAATTGTTTTGTCTTATAAGACTTATAATAATAAGGGTTTTTATACTAATTTATAACTTTATATATCTTAATTTCTTATAATTTTGGCTTACTTTATCATTTAAAATTTTATATAATTTTTTAAAATTATATTTAATTTATACCAGTCCGACCACGATTCAATCACCGTTCCGATTTTTAAAATATTAGTTAAAATAGATTGAATCAATTATTAATAATTTTTATTTATAAGAATAGAGAAGTTATGATAAAATGATGGCTTGTTTAGAACAAAAATAATTAATTACTCTTAATAATTTAATATCATTTAATAAATAATTATTAACTACTTTTAATTTTTTAAAAATTATTAATAGTAAATAACTTATTTGGGCCTAAAATAAAGGTTTTTTTTCCTAATGCGATGGTTTTCTTAGCCTTAGAGTTGGGCCGACCCTAAAACTTATAAAGAAATCTTAAATATTTTTTTTATTATTTTGAGAAAGTAATACTCCCTCTGGTTCCTTTTATAAAACACTCTTTACAAGTGTTTGTGATCCTTTTTATAAGGAACTTTACAATTTCAAGGCAACATAATTTTCCTTATTTACCCTTATTAACTTTAATGTTTTTCCAACCATCAAATGGTGATGGAGTTAGTTAATGATATCTAATAAGGGTAAAACTAGAAAGTTTAAACTATTTTTAAAATTTCAATAAAAATAACTAACTTTAACTATTCTTATTAGTATGTCTAATTCAATTAAGTGTGTCTTAGGAAAATAAGATGGTTCAAAAAATTGGGAGGGTGAACCAGAGAAAGGGGAATTTGGAAATGAACCAAACTTTATCATATTGAAAATTACTCAATGATGTGTACAACTTGTTACTTATAGAAAACAATTCAACCACCATCCCTAACTGAACACAATTACCGTAACAGAAATGTAACTGACTTCTAACACCCGCCTACAAGCTAGTAATTGGTATCGACCAATTCCGGCTTGAAACCAAGAAAAGAACTCAACCAAAAGAAAGGGAAAGAACAACAAAATAACTATATCCCTCTTTGGCATTTCATCAAACATCTTCTGCATATACAAATCTCTGTCAATCATTAAGACTTTCGGAGGCATTTCAGTTATTTTGTCGAGCCCTTTCTTTCTGCACTTCACCTGTGAGCAGAAGCAAAATGACTCTTTAGGTTGTATTAGCAAAGAAATTGTTTCAATAACTTTTTCCAAGCACTCTTTGCTTAAGTAAGATGGATCAGCAACTATAACTTTGAAGGAATTCTTCAATTCAGATGGCAGCTCCTCAAGATGATTGTAATCATAAAATGTGAAATCACTTCCATATTGCTCAAAACGTTTGTCATACTCAAGAAGTTGCACAGAAACATTATGATCCATTTTCTTGACATAAGCATAAAAGGCGGCAAGCGATGTAGGTAACGTGAGAATCGACACCATCGCAGAGGGTGAGAACCTCTTCAGCGATGGTCTTTGTGGTTTATGTGTTGTTCCAAAACTGGCTCAACCTCCAATCCTCAAATACTAGAGCAACCTCAGATTCCGGCATTCGAGTTGGCAATAGAGTGGCTCTGCTGCTCGACGAAGAAGTCTTTGAGGGCGATGAGAGCATGGGAAGGTGAACCAGAGAAAAGGGAATTTGGAAATGAACCAAACTTTATCATATTGAAAATTACTCAATGAAGTGTACAACCTGTTACTTATAGAAAACAATTCAATCACCATCCCTAACTGAACATAATTACCGTAACAGAGATGTAACCGACTTCTAACAGTGTGTCATATAAAAAAGACCGGAGAGAGTATTAGAATAAGTGTACTGTCTTTAATGAATTTTTTAATGAAAAAACTCAACAATTTTATGTTTTGACTGCATACGTATGTGTAAATATGAAAAAAAATATTAAAAAATTAAGCATTTCTTTAATTTTATACACTAAAAATATATAAGTGGGAGAATATATGGTCCACAGTAACAGGATTGAATTTTCTTATTCAAACATCAGATTAAGATTAAGATTCTTAATATAAGCTTTTCCATATACCCTGTATCTTCGGTTGGAAATTTCCATACCTCTCCTTCCATCTCTTTTCACACTACCAAGCACAATGCAGAAGTCAGAAAAGCAAACTAAATGGCCGCCTTCAAGCAATGGACTAATCACTTATTTTAAGTGCCAAACAATGTAGGAACAAACATGGAGAGGAATTTCATATGGCCAAAAAAAAACTACATGTCACTATCATCCAACCATGAGAAAATTGCTTCCATTTCCAAGATTGCTTATTTTTAAATCCCCATAAAGCACCTTGCATTGCAGACGGTCTAACCTCATCATTATCATTGAACCAGAAGAAAAAAGGGGGAAAAAACAGATCCGTGAAAAGTAAAACGTTGCAATGGAATTGTACCACTACCAAAGGTGGAACTTGACAGTATAATAGATGAATTCTATTCCCAATCACACGTCAAAGACACCACTACCCTTAAACAAAAGTGTTGAATTGCAACTGAAGTAGACAAAACAATATATATCTCAAGCAATACTTGCCAAAAGAGAAGCTAACACAGAAAAGGGGTAAAAAGGTTCTAAATTGAATAAGTTGATCTTGAGATTAATCTTCTTCCTCTCCTTCATTCTCAGCAATGTTGAAGTACCTCAATTCATAAATACTTCTATCTTTGTTAGAAGCAATCACTCTGAGCCAGTCCCGTACATTGTGTTTCTTCAAGTACTTCTTTGTCAAGTACTTCAGATACCTGGAACCAGATGAGATGTTAAAAAAAAATTTAAACATCTTCCAGAAGTAATTTCAAACATCAAATCACAGAAATTGCAATCATGTACAAAGCACAGCTTCCAGAAGTTGAGGTTTGGGTGGTGCAAAATTGCAATCAGTTTTCATTGAGTACATATAAATTAAAAAAAAATGCACCCAAAAAACAATTACAATCAAGCAAAGCAATTTAAAGCGGGAGATAAAACACTGGGCAAATAGAGATATCTTCCATTTTCAAGAGCTTCAAATATTACAATCCAGACCCATAAAATGCTAATAAGATTTCACAGTTTTTGGTCATTGTCACTGATAATTTCTTTCCATGCCTGTATACATCAGTAGATATTAGTGTTTAGCAATATGCCAATACTTAAAAAAAAAAAAAAAAAAAACCTACAATCTTATTATCCGAGAGACTCAAATTTGATGCCACTTTAGTATCCTAAACAAACAACGACCAGGAGACTACTCAACAAAAGCACCACATAGTTCACCAATGATTCAAAACTTGTAATAGAAACACCTATAACTACCAGTAAATAAAAAGCAAGAATGCAAGGAAAAACTCACATTGTCATTAAAAACTAAAAAGGTCACCATTGGTATAACACAACTTTTTTTTGCTACACAAACTAGTAAAGCCAGGTACCAACAAACTAGTAAAGGCAGGTACCAAAAATGGGAAATCTACAGCATATAGACACACAAGTCCAAGCACAAGGTTCGTCAAGATAAAATAAAATAATCACAGCAGGAACCCTGCATCCAGCAAGAAACACAGACACCAACAGACATAGATAACAGCAAGAGTGTTGACTGCAACAAAGCCCAACAAATGCACCATGTTGTAAACTGCATCTTATCCAATGACCACCTAGCAGTCCACAACTTGAAGAAAAATAAAAAACACTAGGAAACGCAAGCAACAGTATTTGTACACCAGGAAGCAAAACCATAATAGAAATTCCTATGCCTTGTCCTTAACCGGATCTTAACCCAAAATTAGCAAATAACTTACTCAAGAGTAAATTACGCAAGGTAATTTAAGTTCAACTACAAATCTTCCAATAAAACGAAACAATCAACTTCAAATTGAGAATTACCGTTTGGGAAGTTGCTGTCAGAAGTGACAATGATCTTGGTTTCTCGCGTGTAACAGTGACAGTATCGCCGAGAGCACCGGCCTTGCCACCAACCTTAATCCTCTCTTGAAGGAACTTCTCGAGAGATGCAATGTCCATGATCTTGTCCCACTGGCTTCGCGCAGTCAATGGTGAATGTCACACCCTTCTTCTTCCCCTTGGGACCAGCTGCACCTCCTCGACTCATTTTTTTCACTTTCTGCTGTGAAACTCTGAAACCAACAAAAAGGAATTAGGGTTTGGGATTGAAAAGGTTTTCCCTCATGCGTGTCAATTACTCAGAGGCTTAACCAGAGAACAGAGAAAGAAGATTACCTTGAACAACAACAACAACGAAGAAAAGAGGCAGGATAGGAATTAGGGTTTTGGATTGCTCCTTTTATATGTGTGTAAATAGACAAACTTTTTTATTTTTTATTTACTTACTTTTATGTATTATCTTTATCTGTATTCTTCTACAGCAGTAATGCTTGCAGTAGAGTTTAATTTATTTTTTTTTTACAGAATGTTTTTAATTCAATTTTCAAGCATGAGCTCATTTTTTATACATATTTTATTTATAGGTCATGTTTCATTTCTATAAAATTATCAAAATTTGGGCTTGATTTTTATTGATTCCATTTTTTTTTACATTTAATGAAAACAGTGGGTTTTAGTTTTTCATTAGAGATGAAAAACATATATTTTTTAAGAAATAAAATAAAAACTAAAACTTAAATTTATCAATTTTACGGGGATAAAAAATATATTTAATCCTTTATTTATTTTCTATAGTTATTTCTTCTAAAAACTAAATATTTATTGTTAGGTATATAGAAAGGATGTCTTTTTGTTCTTTTCGGCTCAGTTCTTAATACTTTTTAATCATTTTTAAATTAAATTTGTGTAAAAAAACACACAAGATATAAAATTCATAGAATAACTCAAAATGCAATTATTAAAATAACTTTTTAAATTTAAAATTTCTATTAATAATCTCATATCTAATTTATATTATAAGATGAGATTTTTTTCTTGCTAGCTCATATAATATTTCACCACAATATTCATTTATTTCTTTCTGAATATAATTATCTACTTTATCATCCTTTTCACAATTGTAAAATAATATTTTACTAAATAAATTTTAGATGAAAGAATATCAGTTTATTGATTATATCCATGGTTATAAAATCAAACCTGATTGGCCTGTTCGACCGAAAACGTTATGATGTCCAGTCTTTTATCCAAAAAAACAGGCTGGTTTCATATGTAATGTCCTAATTTCTAAACCCGAGAATAATATCCGTGGGAAGCAAAATTCTCAAATTCGTGAAATTATTCCGCGCTATTATCGATATCGACAACAAACACACTCATAAAATGCTTAAGTATACTCCAACGATTACATAAACCCAAATATAATCAATCATACATCATGAATCTCCTAACCCATACGCCACTAAGTGGCTCAAAATAACAATCATCCATAAATACATAATTTCTAATCTAGCTTAGCATGGTACAACTTATACATGCCAGTTTCCCTCCTGGGACTCAAAATATACAACTAGAGGTGGAATACTCCACTTAAAAAGCTTCAAACTCTCTATCCATGCATCTAGCCAAACAATCCTACATAACTAAAATGAACCTACAAACATGGGGTGAGACTAATGTCTCAGTGAGCACAACCATGCAACATGTAGTGGGGGGAACAAGCAAGTCTCATGCCACATAGAGTTCACAATTCATCATAGCATCATAAGCTTAGCAAAAAAATATAAAATGCATGAGCTGCATTACCCGGTAGAACGAGGTCTTTTCACTAATTCTAAGACTAGACCTTAACTCAGACTACAAGGAACGTCTTCCTTGGATACTATTACTACCAATTATTCTAGACTGAAGTCAAGTTTTAATGCATGAGTGTCTGGGCCGAAGCCAAATGATCTGGGTCGAAGCAAAATTAAAGTTCACAATCTAGGCCGAAGCCAAAGTTCATAATCTAGGCTTAAGACCAAGTTCATAATATGGGCCGAAGCCAAACTCATTTTAGCCTTATTTTGGACCGAAGTCATGCTTGATTAATTAGGGTTTGGTGGCCATAGGCCAAATTCATTTCCCATGCTTCTAATATGTAACACTAACCATGCCAATAAGATACAAGTACACCATGAATGCTCAATCATGAAACAACTTAGAGAAACCCTAACATACAAGCCATAACTCATGCCTCAATTCACAATGTTCATTCAAAGTCAAATATAGAACAACAACAATCACACAAACTCATAACGGTTGTTTTTGCTCAATTCTAGATCCGTAACCTTCCTGCTATCAATTGGTATAGTGAAAGAAAAAGTGGAGAGAAAAGAGATGGATGAACGCCACTAGTGCACGGCAACTCCCATAGCAGATAAGTTCAGGTGCTAGACGCCACTGATTCAGGAGAATCAGATAAGTCTCTGGTTGGTTTGAGCAAGAACCTCCAAGCCTCTCTACACACAAGATGAGGAGGAATTTTGGCATAATGCCTTTACTTCAAATTCAATGTTAAAATACAAGGGGGGTGGTCTCCTATTTATAGGAAAAGGAGGTGACTAGGTTGAAGGAAAATACAAGATGGGTGAAAAACTATCCTAATTGGGTATTAAACCCATGACCTCCTACCCATTTAGTTAAGCTAACTCTTAGCCAATAAAGCCATCTAAATTAGTGCCCACTAGCCTAAGTAGGATTAGGAAAATTACAATTAAACTAAATATAATTAAAATCCTAATTAAGCAACAAGTAATCCTAAATATTTATTTAATCCTTCCTAATTAAGATGAAGTCTACTTGTTGACTTGGTCAAGGGTGGTCAAGGTTGATCATGAGGTTGACCAAAGGTAGAGTTGACCATGGCTTGGTTCAGCTCCAAGCGCCCATAACATGCCCAAGTTAGAGTGCAGCTTACAATCTCTGTTGCTAGTTTAGAGCTCCATTGGCAGTTGCCATCACATCTAAACAACCTTAGAGCCATGGCCACATTCACTGTATTATCTTAGGGGAAAGAAAATGGTGCCAATTTAGTGATGGTGAGAAAACTTTATTGTTGAGAAGGTTCAAAGGACAACCATGACCGATGTTATTGTTGGTACACCAGAAGCATATTACCTTCTTTCTGCAAGGTTTGGTTTAATTTCAGGGGTATTTGAGCAAGGTTGATTGTGCAAATAGGAACTCGATTAGGAGGCTGGGAATGCGATGAATGGTAAGAAGAATGGGGAAGGAGGATGACAAGAAAAAGAAAAGAACATCCAAATACAAAAAAAAAGAAGAGGAAGAGGAATCCCCAAAGTGACTAAAAATGATTTCTAATAAAAGAATGATGTTGAAGTTATTGTGGATAGCTTTAATTTCTTCAATGATAAGGACAACTATACACTATAGACATCGATCATTGTCATCATAGCAGTATCTTTTGTTATATGTTAGGCGTTTCCTATTATTTCTCATTGGACATCATTTTCTTTAATCCATCCTCCCTCTCATTTTCCTCATCTCTCATCCTTGCTATCATTCATTACCATTCCTTTCTCCTTATCGAGTTCGTATTTCAACTTCAACTTCACCTTATTGCCCTTAAATTTAACCCAAACCTTGCAAAACAAATGCAAGAAGAAAATGCTTCCAAAGAATTGAACAATGGAATTAATTTTGATTTTGTCATTTGAACTTCCCCTAAGATAAAATACCCTTCACACCTTTACCCAATTACCATGTTACTCCAAGATGATACGGTGTTGTTGCCATCATGACTCAGAGAATCATAAACTTAACAACTTTTGGTTGTATCCTATTCATTTACTTGTAAGATAAATTCATTGTGTTATGTATATGATTTGTGTTTCGATTTGTTAGATGAGTTTGTTACAATGAACTAAAGTTCCATTTGAAATTCAATACAATGATTTATAATCCATTATATTAAATTTTGAATTGTACAAGTTGGACAATTTTGGAAGAAACTTTTTCATAACATGGATAAATTGATGCAAAACATTCTAATTATATTTTTAAATTGACAAATGGCTTTGGGAGATCATCTAAACGAGAGGGACCTTCGAGGTGGAAAGCCCCACTAAGGGTAAAGGGGAGGCAGATGTTGTCTTAGCATGTATCTGCGGCCAAAACTTCAACACTCGTTCCAACAATCTAACCGTCACCAGGATGTCACTTCACAACCCGCTAATAACTAGATAATCAAATCATTCTTATTTTTATATATTTAAAAGTATTTATGATGTTAATTTTGATGTATCTCAAAGACCTATTAAATAGTTTTGGATCAAAGTAAAATTTTATAGATATGATATATATTATAGTAACCTTCATTTCAATGATGAATTTTTAAATACGATTATATGTGAAAACAAGTTATTCAATGGTATAACACTTGATATAATTCATACTTGTGTTAGTTGATCAATTGACACCGGATGTTAAATTTTTATACTTACACCATTAAATAACTTTTTATAGAGTACAAAGTTAATCGATACAACTGTTGAATTAAAAGTTTTAAGTCTGTAAAATTTATAGAAGTGAAAAAATAATTAACACTTCATCACATCACTTATTTTACTATGTAATATGTTAGAAATAAAAAAATATTGAATACTTTAACACATCACTTTATTTTAATGTGTAAACGTTATTTAAATTAGAAATATCCACTATCAGATTACATAATTATAGATCTCCCTATTACATGAAATTTTATATACATGATTATTGGTTTAGTCTACAGTCCATCTCCGAAATGGGTGCAGTACCCGTACCCTCCACTTGATAACCATTGAATGAGGAGAGATGGAAATGAACGGTGGAAATTATGGAAGACCAACCTGCTGGAAAAATTTGTAAATTTACGATTTGTTCCCTTTGTGTTTCGTTTTAATGTGTCTGTGGATTAAAAAAAATTGTTATTTAGTCATGAGGCAATGTGGGCTCTAGGATTCCGGGGGTGTCTTATCCACCGCATAGGATGTGTTGGTTGAACTTCATGGTGGATGTCCTTTATGTTTTTATGGCTGCCCTTCCCTAAGTTTTTTTAGACGCATAAATTGTTTCGAAGTATCAATTTGGGTGCGGTGAAATGTTTCACAGTAAGAGTTTTACAATTCTGTTATGAATGCCTTTGTACCACCCATTCCCCGTTATTAATATTTGCAGTTGATACAAAGCAATGACTACATATAATGAAGGTAATTGACGTGAGATTTGGAGTTTATGCTACAAGTTATGCTCCTGGCTGTCCTAATGTGCAATGCGGCAATGCTCAACTAGTTGATGCTACAAAATTGCAGCCTCAACATATGCAACTATGATTGTAGTTGCTGTAAGTCTACCATTTGATTTTGAGGAAAAAAGTCTTAATAGGGTTAACATGAAGCCTATTTCCTTAGTAAAAGATCATGTATGTTGTTCCTCATAATGCAAATCACTTGATGTTCCATGTTCCTGATAAGCATTGTAAAAAACCGGGCAGCAACCTTGGTGTTAAATTCTTTCCTCTTATTGTGCACAATGTCATTTAAAAAAAGTTATTGGGTTTTGAAATCATACATATTAATTTTCATTTGTATATATAGAAGTTAATTTAAAAGTAGAAATATAATTTTCTAAGATAATTATATAATATTATGAAATAATTAGCTGAAGTATTTTTTTAATTATATGGAGCTAAACCTTAAAAATTATTAATTATAGATTTATGAATTAAATGTGCTCGACCAAAAAAAATAAAAGATGAAACTATTTTTAACAATATTGATGACATTAATATAATTTTTTAAATAAATAATATATAATTCACAAATTAACTTATATTAATTTATGAATTAAAAAATATGTTATGATACTACTCTTAGCCGTAACATCTGATTGACTTTCATTGATTAATATTATAAGAAATTTAAAATATAGAAAAATACATTTTAACAAGATGAAATTCAAAGTTATAAGAAATTTATGAGATTTAACATCTTTATAATTTATGAATTAAAAATATTTATTATAAGAAATTTCACACTATCAAAGATTCAAAGTCATACACACAGAGATGAAAAATCAATACTACAATCACAAGTGGATGAAAAATCTGCTATCTATTCTATTCTATTATCTTTCCAAGAAAAGAGTTCGCGCATGTCTCTTTTTCCTTTACATTCAAAATTCAAGTTATTGTTCCTGCTCAAAAGACTACACCATTACTTTTCTATTCTTTTTGTTGCCCCCTATTTTTGTGTACTTGCTTAATGCTTATGTTTTTTTTGTATCTTTTTTGTTATCCAATGGCTTTTTGGTTTTTAGATAATAGCCGATCTTTTGGGTCAATGAGAAAAAGTAGATACGAGAAAAGTTACAGAAAAAAAGTGAGTTGTCATGTGTATATTTTTTTTAGTTACACACGCAACAAGTAATTCTTTAAAATTCAATTTCAATACTTTCTCTCACCAAAATTGCAGCTTCTTCTCCACTCTTCTTCTTCAACACTGAGTTCTGCATCACAAACTTCTGCCGGTTGAAGGTTAGACTTATATTTGGGATTTTTTCCATCCTTAATATTTAGTCTTAAAAAAAAATATTGTGACTTTTGTTAGTCTCATTTTTCGCATGGTTGTTAGTGTCATTTTTTTTTTGTCAAATCTGTTGGATCTTAATAATGTTAGCTTAGTTAGCTTCTAAAACCTGTTAGTTTTTTTTTTCTTTCCTCTCATCGCTAACATGTTAGATTCGTTAATATTTTCATCGTTAACATGTTAGCTTCATTAATTTTTAAAATATTATCATTTTCATATTAGTTTTAATTAGCGTACGTGGAGTAAAAATAATTCATATATTGATGGTGTTAATGTTCTACTCTAGCAACCTGTGTGTTTGAAGCTCTGTTATTCGATTTTATAAATTTTTTGGCCCTTCGTGTGATAGTAGTGTTGAGTCTCAAAAATATCATAAGGTTGATTATGATGTTTTAAGACAACTAGATTCCCAAGTTTTAATGGTTGACAAATTTGACTTAAAGTATTTATCATAGATACACATATGCTTTAATATTTTATCTATGATTTCAGCAAGAGTCACTATGAGCCTACATAAAAACTAAGTGTTGAAGCTGTTGAAGAAGCAGAACTCTTTCTGAAGAGTTGAAGCTGTCTGAAGTAGTTCAACCCGTCTGAAGTATCAGTGCCGTCTGAAGTCTTTTGATGACGTGGCACCTCTAGTCTGAAGTATTGAAGTCGTCTGAAGTCTCATTTATGACGTGGCACTCTCTGCTGAAGTTTGTGAAGACTTTTCTGAACCTCTGCTGCACGTACCTTTTCAAACACGTTTATAGCAAGGAACATAGAGACCTTTCCTGGTGTTTTTGAATTTCATACACCACTGAGGAAATCTCTGCAACGCAGTCTCTGCAGCAACATTTGTAGCAGCTTTATGGCAGGAGCAACCTTGTACCGTGTCAGAAATATCAGAGCTCTCAGAAGCATGTCTCACAACGGATTAAATAGCATTTAATGCTATCTCTAAACGGTGGTATTTCAACGGATTGAAGATTGGGTATAAATATCCCCCTTTGAAGACCATCAAGAGAGAAGATTTTGATTTTGAAAAGGAACCAAAAACTCTACAAGTTTTTCGCAACAACTCTGATAATATTTACACATATTGTAATATCCTGAGCATACCTTAGTTTTCTGTACAATTGTAATTGTTTAAGCTTCAAGACTGATATAGTTTGTAAGCTTAAGCATTTTATCTTCTCTGTATTTATTTGTTGAGCCTGGAGAGGCTTGTCTGAAAAAGAATACTTGTTGGTTTGAGCCTGGAGAGGCTTGATCTAAAAGAATACTTGGTTGTAGAGTCTGGAGAAGCTTGTCTGAAAAAGAATACTTGTTGGTTTGAGCCTGGAGAGGCTTGACTATAAAAGAATACTTGGTTGTAGAGCCTGGAGAGGCTTGTCTATAAAAGAATACTTGGTTGTAGAGCCTGAAGAGGCTTGACTGTAAAAGAATACTTGTAATCTTGAAAGATTAAGAGAAAATCCAATTGTTTGTTGGCATTGGGACTGGACTGTAGCTCACAGTGGTAGTGAGTGAACCAGGATAAATTCCTTGGCTAAGTTTCTCTTACCCTATCTCTTATGCAATTCTTTTTATACTAAATCAAGGGGTCAGAATAATTAATCTGATATTTTATAAAGGACACAAAACATCTTTTAAAATCTAGTTTTTACAAGTCGTCTGAAACTTCAGACAGCCCCTTAAAAGCCTGTCTGAAATCGTGTTTTTAACACCTGTTGCGAAAAGCTTTCTAAAATATTTAGAAACACTATTCAACCTCCCCTTCTAGTGTTTCCTCCCTGTGTTCCTACAGTTGGTACCAGAGCTATACTCAGGGTTGAAGCACCTAACAAGTGTTTGAGGACTGAAAGGATCCAAATGGAAGCTTTCTAACAGCAACAGGCAATTACATCACAGAAGGAGCCTCTATCACAAGACCCCCAGCATTCAATGGAGTGGATTACCACTACTGGAGAGTCGTATGAAGTTGTTCATGAGAGCAACAACATTGATGTTTGGGATGTGGTCACTGATGGAAGGACTATGTGCCTATGCAAAATGGTGTGCCTATACCTAAGACTGAATGGACCTTGGAGCTAGAAGGACTAGAGTCCAGATGAACGCTAAAGCCAAACTCTATCTGATATGTTCATTGAATAAATCAGAATATGAGAAGGTCCATGGATGCACTTTCTACCAAGGAGATTTGGGATACTCTTGCAGCAGCCCATGAAGGGACTGAAACTGTCAAGCAATCCAAAATCAGCATGCGTTATACATCAGTATGAGATGTTAAGATGGAAAGAAACTGAAACCATTGACCAAATGTTTTGGGGAGGTGGTTTCAGACCATAACCAATGGACTCAGGTCCTTAGGAAGAACCTATGAATCTGGAGACAACAACAGGAAGATTCTAAGAAGTCTACCTAAGTCCTGGAGAACCAAAGTCACTGCCATTCAAGAGGCAAGAGATTTGAACTCTCTGAGAATGGAAGAACTGTTGGGATCTCTCAAAGTCCATGAACTTGAGCTTGGAGAAGATGATAACAAGAAGAAGTCTCTAGCTCTAAACTCCAAGGCCAAACAGTCTAGGCATGGCAGCATGAAGGCTATGCAAGCTGAGGAAACTTCAGAAGCAGATGAAGATTTTGAAGATAGCTCAGAAGATGACAATGATCTTGCTCTTTTAAGCAGAAAGATCAAGAGAATGTTGCAGAACACGAGGGAAAAGTTCAGAAAGAACCAACCTTCATCATCCAAATCAGGTAAGACGGTAAAGAGTCTAACAGCTGATAAAATTATTTGCTTTGAATGTAAGCAACCAGGGCATATGAAGGCTGATTGCCCAAGACTGAAGAAAAACAACTTCAAGAAGAAGAAGTTTTTCAAAAAGAAGAAAGTCTATATGGCAACATGGGAAGGACCTTGATGAATCAACCTCAGAAGAAGAAGAAGACACTTCAGAAGAGGCAAATCTATGTCTCATGGCTAGTCTACCAATCTTCAGACAGCTCTGGAAGCTGAGGTATTTCCTCTTACTCTACAAGAAATGTATGATGATCTGGTGGAAAGTTCTCAGGAACTTTTCCAAGAGTATAAGAATCTATCCAAAGCCCACACAGAAATGTGTAACAAATATGAGGCACTTGAGATAAACATATTATGCTCAAGAAAAAATTCTTGAGACTAAAACTTGCAGTTCACAACTGTGTCTGAAGAGAATGAGAAACTTCAAGAAGCAGGTTGTGGAACTGACAAAAGATCTGGCCAAATTTGTCAAAGGAACTAAAATCTGAATATAATGATTGGAAATCAAAGGCATTCCCTTGACAAAAGTGGACTAGGCTTTTGTGATCATAACATGTCTGAACCTCCTACTGTCTAAATTTTTCTAAAGGCAAAAAGAGGTTTACTGGGTGTTCTCACTGTGGTAAGCCTGGACACAATATGGCTCAGTGCAAACACAAGAGAAAAACAAGGCCCCAAAGCTAACAAGAAAGGACCCAAAAGAATATGGGTACCTAAAACTTAATTATTCCTGTTTGCAGATGTGTTTAACAGGACAAAGGAGACCCCACAAATGGTACCTGGACAGTGGGTGCTCGCGACACATGACAGGAGAAAGGTCTTTGCTTCCAAAACCTTAGACCTAGAGCTGGTGGAGTGGTCACCTTTGTGGGAAATCAGCAAGGGGAAGATCATTGGAATATGGACTTGTAGGTATATCTCCTTCATCCCTTATTAAAAATGTACTCCTAGTGGAGGGAACTACAGCATAATTTACTGAGCATAAGTCAATTATGTGACAGTGGTTATGTGGTATCCTTTACTAAGGAAGGATGCATAGTCAAAGACTCCTCTGAGCAAACCCTCTTTACTGCTAATAGACACAACAATGTGTACAAATTGATCTAGAGGATCTAGCAAGTCAAAATGTAAAATGTTTTCATTTCTGTGAAAATGAAAAACAGATTTGGCATCAAAGACTTGGGCATGCTAACTTGAGATTAATCTCAAGATTGGCAAAACACAATCTTGTAAAAGGATTGCCCAAGCTTTCATACAAATCTGACATTTTATGTGAAAGCTGTCTGAAAGGGAAACAACAAGACACTCTTTTAAGAGTAAGGATGTTGTTTCAACTAGCAGACAACTAGAACTTTTAACACATTGACTTGTTTGGTCCTATTAGAACGGAAAGTCTTAGTGGTAAGAAATTGGTTTGGTCATTGTTGATGACTATTCTAGATTTACATGGGTGTTATTCCTAAGAAGCAAGATGAGACTTTTAGGAATTTCACATATTCTGCAAGAAGGTACAGAATGAGAAAGGATTCTGTATTTCTGTTATCAGAAGTGATCATGGTGGAGAGTTTGAGAATGCAAACTTTCAAATGTTCTGTGATGAGAATGGGATCTCACATAATTTCTCTGTGGCTAGAACCCTCAACAAATGGGGTTGTTGAGAGAAAAGAACAGAAGTTTGCAAGAGATGCAAGGACATGCTCAACTCATGCAACTTACCAAGATCCTTTCTGGGCAGAAGCTTGTTAGCACAACATGTTACCTTCAAAATCAGAATATTGGTAAGACCAATTCTGAGAAAAAGACTCCCTATGAACTGTGGAAAGGAAGAAACCCAACATATCATATTTCCACACCTTTGGCTGTTGAATGTTTTGTACTCAACACCAAGGATGATCTTGGAAAATTTGATGCAAAGTCTGATAAAGGATTTTTCATTGGATATTCTGAAACATCTAAAGCCTATAGAGTGTATAACTCTAGAACTTTAACTGTTTGAAGAAAACTATTCATGTGTAATTCAATGATAACAAAGAGACTGATAGGGAACTATCAGATCTAGAGGATGATTTTGCAGGAAGGGAATGGAGCTGAATGACTACAACAGCTTGAAGGATGAGCAGCTGGTCTGAAGTACCTACTGTTACTAAACCTCTTCAGACAAATGTTGAGTCTCAGACAGAACAAACAGATGTGATACTCCTCAGAAAACCTGATTGGAAATACGAAATCACATCATCCTAAAGAGCAAATCATTGGCAGCACTTCAGAAGGAGTTAAGACAAGATCAAAATTCAAGAATCTGAATTCTCTTGCTCTCCTGTCTGAAATAGAGCCAAGAACATTGATGAAGCTCTGCATGATGAAGGGTGGATCCTAGCCATGCAAGAAGAGCTGAATCAGTTTGCTAGGAGTGATGTCTGGACCCTTGTTCCTAAACCCCATGGGAAAACTATTATTGGAACCAAATGGGTGTTCAGAAACAAGCTGTCTGAAGAAGGCAAGGTAGTCAGAAACAAGGCAAGATTAGTTGCTCAAGGATACAACCGAAGAAGAAAGTAAGGATTGCTAGGTTAATAGGTTACTGTGATGCTGATTTTGCTGGAGACAGAATTGAAAGAAAAAGCACTAGTGGTGGATGTCATTTCTTTGGAGAAAATATGATTAGCTGGTCAAGCAAAAGGCAAAGCACAATTGCCTTATCAACAGCTGAAGCAGAATACATCTCAGCAGCCAGTTGTTGCTCACAACTGTTATGGGTGATGAAGTATCAGTTAGAAGATTTTAACATTACTATATTTGCTATACCTGTTTTGTGTGATAATCAAGTGCTATTAATTTTCTAAAAACTCCCATTCAACATTCTTCTAGGGCTAAACATATAGAAATAAAACATCATTTCATTAGAGACTATGTTCAAAAGGTGTTTTGATATTCATTTTATTGATACAGAGCATCAATGGGCTGATATAATTCACAAAACCTCTGACTGAAGATAGATTTAAGTTCATTAGAGATAATCTGAACATACATGCATTTTGATTGTGTGTGAATTGATCTGTTGAAAATGATGTGTCTGAAATTTCAGCTTGTCTGAAACAAGTGACTTGTCTGAAATTTTGGGTTGTCTGAAATCTATATGGGTGTTTGAAATCTGTCACTTTTCTGAAGTAAACAAATGACGTGCTTTCTGAGACGGTTTAATTCCATTATTTTGTCTCTTCCACTTCGCACGTTTCCTATGCTCTGCGCAGCCAGTACATGCATCATTACTTCATGGTCTATAAATACAGAAGCTACGTAGGGTCAGAGAACCTTCACCGTTCACTATTCTGTATTCACCTCTTGAGATCCTTCTTCTACAGCAATTTATTTCTCTCTCAAGTTCCTGAGAAACTCATCAATGGCTCCTAAGAAACTCTGCTCGAAGCAACATCGTGAAGACTACAGGGTGTGTCCTGGAGGATCTTCAATCTCTGGAATGGACTTATTTGCTGAGTTCGAGCAGCTGGGTGGACTCCGTATTTCAACCACAACTTGACACAGTGGCAATGAGCAGAGTGTGCTGGGATTTTGGGCCTACCATGCCATAGGAATACCCAATCTCAGGGTATCTACACTAGCATCAAGGCCACAGTACGTGGTGTCCCGTCTTGTTGATGAAGATATCCTTGCTCAGACTCTGTGAGGTCAGACTGAAGGAGTCTGTATTCACTCCTGGCTAGGAAGCAAGAAATGGTGGACAAAAGCAGTTCACAGAGTTCTGTATGGCACCTCTGAACCAGTAAGCTTGGATGCAAAGCATATGTCAGACAAGGCTAGGGTTTTGCATGCCATCTTAGGGTGCTCTGTAATCCCTAAGAGTGGGAAGCAGAAACCATGTTTCTGAGTTGGAGAGATTTTGTCTGATTCACCTACTGCAGAAGAAGAAGGTGAACCTCCCCAACATCATAATGTACCACATGCAGAAGCGTCTCAGAGACTCTGCTGGGAGCTTCCCTCACAATACATCATCACCAAGATCTTGCTGCATTTCAAAGTCCCCATTGAGAGGCTTTTTGATCGCCTTTCACAACCTGTGTTTGGTGAATCAAACCTCAAGAGCATGGGAGTGAAGCTGACTCCAAGACCTCCTCTCCGTCCATGAAGGAGAGCCTTCTTCTTGAGAAAGCTGCTAGAAGGAAGACAACAATGGAGGTTCTTGAGAATGAACTCAGAGGAGACATAAGGAGGCATGAGTTCAAGCCATCAAAACCCTCTCCTCAAGCAAATTGAAGAAGCTACCTGTAAGGAGTGCTGCTAAAGTAGCATCTGCATCTGTGCAGAGTCAGGTGTCTGAACCTGTTCAGAAGGCATCACAAAGTCCATCTGAAATTGTGGGTTAAGTTGTCTGAACCTGTACAGACTCCACAACCTACTTCTGAAATGGAAAGGACAGGCTCAAGAGGCAGATGAAACTATGCAGTTGTAGCTGAGCCATTGGCTGCTTGCCCATCTGATCCTGAACTCATTTCAGGTGGCAGCATGGCTACTGCTTTGGAGCAGGAGGAGCTGGAGAAGAAAGCAGAACAAGAGAAGACTGATAGAGCTCTTTTGCTATTGCTTCACAATTGGCCTATGCTGAAGATAATAGGCAAGCAACCATAGCTGAGGGAGCAAAGAAAAGGAAGAGGTCAAGTGCACCTCAGAGAAGGAGGACCAAAAGCAAGCTACTTCAGACTTGCACCTGAATCCTAGGGTGACTAGACGTATTGCCTCTCAGCTGGAAGCAGAGGATATGGCTGGGAAATACCAAAATTATGTCAAGGCATATGAGTATTTAAAAGAAAAAGGGAAGAAAACAAGCACAAAGGGAGAAGGAAAGCAAAGGCAAAAGAATCTTAGGTAACCAAGCCTCCCTACAAGAGAATTAAAGTGAGATTGATAATGTAACTCCCTTCACCACCCCTCTCACCAAGAAAAACAAACACCTCATCAATCCCTCTCAACCATCCCCCACCAACATCTCACCCTACACCACAACCTTCACCAAAACCCCTATCACCTGAAAACCAACCATCTTCACCTCTATCACAACCATCACCACCTCCACAAACAGAAAACCTACCCTCTGAACCCTCTGAACCAACAGAAAACAAACCCTCTGAACCTAACCTCACCACAACCTCAGGGAATCAACTCTCTGAACCTACATTACCTTCCCCACGAACCCATGACCTTGCTCTGATACCACTTTTACCTTCATCACCTCCACCACCTACACTTCACCACCATCATCCCCTCCACCTTCTCTGGAAGAAGAGCTCTCTGCTGAAGAAGAGCAAGTCCTTGCTGAAGCTCTACGGTTTGTCTCTCCTTCCTTCTGATCCCTGTTCATTGCCTAAGTTTGGCAACCTGTCTGAAGAGCTACAGTATTTCAGACCAGCACCTGCTGTATCCTTGCATCATGATTAATCAGAAAAATGTTGCTGAAGTTAGAAAACAATACAGTGCTCTTTCAGGAGGATTAGAAAAGATCAGGAAGGGTGTTGTCCCTCCTGCACATACTTGGGCTCCCATCAATCCATTCTCAGATGATTCCCTCAGGCTGAATAGTGATGAATGGAGTTTTGTGAGGCAGCTGACACTGAGTCTGAGCTGTATTCAGAGGGATCTGCACAAGGGAGTTGGGATGAGAGGCTACAGGCCTCCTAGAACTTGTTCAATCAGGCCAACCACTAAAATCTTGGTGAAACCTGATAGAATAGTCCTAGGTATCCCTTAAAGGAAGGTCAGGGTGAGAAATTCAAAGGAGCTAAGTTTATTCTGTATCTTCACCTCTGTCTGAAATGATGAGTCCATCAGAGTGGAATCTTTACTAGAGTTTCATCAGAAACCAAGGAGGAGGCCTGGATCATCTACTTCAAGATTGGATGTGGTCCTCTTACTGGAAGATCAGAGAAGATGCTGGATCTTCTTCGGGATCAACTGGTCCTGATGCTGATTCTGAAGTTGGACTTGGAAAGTCAACCAATGTCACATATCACTATCTGAGAGATCACTTTCCCCCACCTGCTGACTCTTTCAATGAAGACTGGGTTCTGCTGAAGCCTATTGGCACCTTCTTTTGCCCTGTGTTCAGGCCATCTGAATACAGATTGAAGCCAGGGATTTGGAGTGCTTAGATTTGTTTGCCCCTACATCCAGCTCATCTTCTATGAATCTGAGCAAGACTTGTCTGAGGAAAATCTGAAGCTGAAGACCAAAGTTAAGAAACTTGAAAAGAAGTATGTTGATCAAGAGAAGAAGACTAAGCATCTAATTGCTAAATCAAGGCAGATTCTTCAAGAACAGCAGCTTATCAAATCTGGTCAGCAAGAATTGAAAACCTCAGTGGAAGCAGCAATAGACAAGGCCAAGGAAGACTTGATTTCCTTTCTGACTGAGGCCTTGCTGAAGAAGAAGGATTAAACTGTTAATTTAGCCATTGTCTTTGCTTATTTTCATGTTTATAACAAGTGTCTGATTGTCTCTTTCTTTATCTGAACATTCATTAAATACAATAGTGGATTATCTCATATTTTGTGAGTTGATTGTTAGTGCTATGATATATGTTTTATCTGAATTATTGCTCTGTTACTGTTTTGCTCTGATATTCCTTTTGATTGATGACAAAAGGGGGAGTATTAAACTAACCAAATCTGAATCTGAAGTGGTTACAGGACTCAGGGGGAGTACATATGTTTTTCTGAGAAATTTTGAGCAAATGAGTAAAATATACCTTAAACAGAACCTATTAAAGGATATTTCTATCTCAGGGGGAGCTTTCTTATTCTCAAAACTTGATTACAGATTTGTATATTTTAACCAAATTTGTCATCATTAAAAAGGGGGAGAATGTTGAGTCTCAAAAATATCATAAGGTTGATTTATGATGTTTTAAGACAACTAGATTCCCAAGTTTAATGGTTGACAAATTTGACTTAAAGTATTTATCATAGATACACATATACTTTAATATTTTATCTATGATTTCAGCAAAGTCACTATGAGCCTACATAAAAAGACTAAGTGTTGAAGCTGTCTGAAGAAGCAGAACTCGTCTGAAGAGTTAGAAGCTGTCTGAAGTAGTTCAACCCGTCTGAAGTATCAGTGCCGTCTGAAGTCTTTTGATGACGTGCACCTCTAGTCTGAAGTTTGAAGTCGTCTGAAGTCTCATTATGACGTTGGCACTCTCTGCTGAAGTTTGTGAAGACTTTCTGAACCTCTGCTGCACGTACCTTTTCAAACCGTTTATAGCAAGGAACACAGAGACCTTTCCTGGTGTTTTTGAATTTCATACACCACTGAGGAAATCTCTGCAATGCAGTCTCTGCAGCAACATTTGTAGCAGCTTTATGGCAGGAGCAACCTTGTACCGTGTCAGAAAAATATCAGAGCTCTCAGAAGCATGTCTCACAACGGATTAAATAGCATTTAATGCTATCTCTAAACGGTGGTATTTCAACGGCTTGAAGATTGGGTATAAATATCCCCTCCTTTGAAGACCATCACGAGAGAAGATTTTGATTTTGAAAAGGAACCAAAAACTCTACAAGTTTTTCGCTGCAAACAACTCTGATAATATTTACACCTATTGTAATATCCTGAGCATACCTCAGTTTTTCTGTACATTGTAATTGTTTAAGCTTCAAGACTGATATAGTTTGTAGCTTAAGCATTTTATCTTCTCTTGTTTTATTTGTTGAGCCTGGAGAGGCTTGTCTGAAAAGAATACTTGTTGGTTTGAGCCTGGAGAGGCTTGACTGTAAAAGAATACTTGGTTGTAGAGCCTGGAGAGGCTTGTCTGAAAAAGAATACTTGTTGGTTTGAGCCTAGAGAGGCTT
Organism: Sesbania bispinosa; assembly: GCA_026901365.1. Lineage (NCBI taxonomy): Eukaryota > Viridiplantae > Streptophyta > Magnoliopsida > Fabales > Fabaceae > Sesbania > Sesbania bispinosa. The sequence continues at coordinate 683,754 of QLOH01000018.1, forward strand.
GACTGTAAAAGAATACTTGGTTGTAGAGCCTGGAGAGACTTGTCTGTAAAAGAATACTTGGTTTGTAGAGCCTGAAGAGGCTTGACTGTAAAAGAATACTTGTAATCTTGAAAGATTAAGAGAAAATCCAATTGCTTGTTGGCATTGGGACTGGACGTAGCTCACAGTGGTGGTGAGTGAACCAGGATAAATTCCTTGGCTAAGTTCTCTTACCCTTATCTCTTATCAATTCTTTTTATACTAATCAAGGGGTCAGAATAATTAATCTGATATTTTATAAAGGTTCAAAACATCTTTAAAATCAGTTTTTACAAGCCGTCTGAAAACCTCAGACAGCCCCTTAAAAGCCTGTCTGAAATCGGTTTTTAACACCTGATTGTGAAAAAGCTTTCTAAAATATTTAGAAACACTATTCAACCCCCCTTCTAGTGTTTCCCTGTGTTCCTACAGTAGGTATGACACGGAAAGTGAACTCAATTGAAGGAATAGATCACATGAAAGAAACATGGAAACTTATTGTTAAGATTAAAAATTTACGGTTTGTTCAGGAAATGAGGAGACCCTCTATTGAGATGGGTTTTTAATGGATGAGAAGGTATGATTCTGTATAGTTATTATAGAACATATGTTGAAATTTATTTTCTTGTATTAGCTTATAAACAACTATTTTCTAATATTAATCTTGAATATTGAGATGATTACTTTGTATTATTTTTGTTAGGGACACAAAATAGGTGTTATAGTGAATATTTTGATTCTGACAAATGGAGACAACTCAACAAGGGTTAGACTTATATTATGCAAATCTTTGAGATTGAAAAGAAGACTGGGCAATATGAGGTCAGCAAGCATATATTCAAGTTAGTCTTCACGAAGGAGCAATAGTAAAAGAGTAGGAGCTTCCCAATATTCCTCCCAACATGTATGATTTTATAAGCTTTGAAGATTCCAAGTGGAAAGGCTTCTTCTGATGTGTTAGTAGGTAATATTTAACATGCATGTTCACTGTTGACTAACCTGGCGTGTATATCTACATTCTAAGCATAGTTTTTAACATTCAATTTTTAACCTCTTTTTTAAATCAGATGTCATTGGTTAGTTTCTTGACATAGAACAAGATCAACATTACAAGGGGACAAGGAAGTTGGTTATTATAATGAGAGAGCAAGGGTTATTATACACACAAACTTAATTCTATTCCATTTTCCAATTATCTTTATGCTTGTTGAGTCTCAAATATTATTAAATGGTTAATAATGTTTAAGTCTCATAACCCTGAGGTTTAATGATTAACAAATTTGGTTAGTTCCCTGAAAGAAGGAACAGGTTCTGCTAAAAGGTACTTTATGTGTTTCAGCAACTTTCTGAAGGAGCAACTCTCTGAAGGCGTGCAACCCTCTGATGTGGTGCAACCTTCTGAAGTAGAGAAACCCGTTGAAGGATTAAGACTTGCTGAAGACGAGAAACGTCGTAGTGAGACTTGTATCTTTTGGAAAAGAGTTTCTCTGTTGATCCCTTTGAAGACTCAAGTCTTTCGTAGCTTTCCCAGCTGTATGCACTTCATCTCTTGCTGGAAAGTCAGAACAGTAGCTTTTGGTATATTTCCAATTACTATTCACCAAAAGGCAATACCTGCTACAAAGTACACTTTGCTCAGAAAAATAGAGTCAGTGTTGCTGACACCTACTCCTGTTGTGCCTGCTGCTGCAAGCTACCAGAGCTATGTGTCTCAACGGGAAGAAAGCTATCTCTCACAGGATTTAGAGAAGTCTAACCGGTCTCATTCTCTCTTCCTCTATAAATACGAAGTCTCATGCCAGAGAAGAAAAAAAATAGAGAAGAACGAACCAACTTGCTGAATTGCTGCTAAAATTCTTAGGAAATATTTTCATCTTATTTCATTTGTACAACCATTTTCTATATCCTGAGTTATACTTAGTTATCTGTACATTCTTACCCAGTTTAGGCTTTAAACTTGTGTAGTTTCAAAGCTTAAGCAATCTCTTTTCATACACAGCTTCTGTTTGAGCCTGGAGAGGCTTGTGTTTAAAGAATACTTGGTTTAGTGTAACATCCCAAATTTTATTAAATAAAATAAAATTAATAAAATAAGAGAAATAAATAAATAAATAATAATATTAATAAGATTAGCATATTTTACTGGATAAGGTTATTTAATAAATAATAAGAATAATAAATAGAAATAAGTGGGTTGAGAGTGGGCCTAGCCCAATTAAGTATTTATTTAAGGAGGGGTTCTCAGTTCACCCTAATCCTTATTCGTAAAAATCGTCAGAGAGCGAAACGCTAAGGAGGGGAGAACGATTGTCTCAAGAAGGGGTTGCTGCAGAATAATCATTGAGAATCAAGTACTGTTGCGGTTTGATCTTCACTTCAAGGTACGGTGGGGGAGAGGGTGCTGCTTATATCTGCATGTGGGGGATGCTTGGGTAGTAACCTAAGACTTTAATTCGTATTAATAATTGATATATTGAGTATGGATGATGAAAATTGTAAATTGATGATTGTTTGTATGATTCTTGATGAATCTTGAGAAGATTGAATGAGAATAATATGAATAGTGAAAAGGGGATTAATAAGGGTTTGATGATTTGGGGTTTTGATGGGGAAACCTTGAAAAAACTGTTAAAGATTGATACTCTTGTTGAGTTTGATGAATATAAATGCATATAGATGATATTCTGATGAAAGGAATGATTAGAGATTGAATAGAGAGGTGTGGAATTGGTGGAGATTGCAAGAACTTGTGATCTGCGTCGCAGTAATCGATTACCAGGAGTGGTAATCGATTACCAGAGGGTTCTGGGCAACCAGGAGGGCTGTTTGCTCGCAGGTAATCGATTACAAAGATGCTATAATCGATTACCAGAGAATTGGTGTGTTGGTAATCGATTACAGAAGTTTGGTAATCGATTACCAAAGTGATTGCTTGCAGGTAATTGATTACCAAGGGTTGGTAATCGATTACCAGAGACCTTGTTTGCAGGTAATCGATTACATGAGGATTGTAACGATTACCAGTGTGGATTGGTGAATCCTTGTGATGGATGACTGCTCATATTGAGTTGATGTATTTATTATGATGATAATGATATTTGGTGATACTTATGATGATTTTTTATAATGATGATTGGTGAATATGTATGATAATACATGATGATTGGTTATGATGATGATGATATTTGGTCATAATTATGATGATTTTTTATGATGGTGATGGTGAATATGTATGATAATACATGATGATGATGAATGGTGTTAATTATAATGATTGATGATGATGATGAGCGGTGATATTTATGATGAACCATGAATGAGAATGATTAATGATGATGATGTTAGTGTTGTACCTGAGTATAACTCGGGGAGGTGATAATGGTGATGATGATTTAATTAACCTTATGCTGTAAATGATGCTTGAGTATATATATGATGTTGTACCTGAGATACACAAGCCCAGTGAGGGGTGAGGTGTAGCTCAGGGAGGTGATTGTACTTGAGATACACAAGCCCAGTGAGGGGTGAAGTGTAGCTCAGGGAGGTGAATGTTGTACCTGAGTATAACTCGGGGAGGTGAATGTTGTACCTGAGTATAACTCGGGAGGTGAATGTTGTACCTGAGTCCTAACTCGGGGAGGTGATTATAGTACCTGAGTGTAACTCAGGGAGGTGAGTATTGATTATGTTATTGATTATAGTACCTGAGTGTAACTCAGGGAGGTGAGTATTGATTATGTTATTGATTATGGTACCCTGAGTGTAACTCAGGGAGGTGAGTATTGATCATGTTATGATTATGGTACCTAAGTATAACTCAGGGAGGTGAGTAATGATTAGGATAATGTTGATGATCGTACTGAGTGTAACTCAGGGAGGTGAACACTATTATGATGAAATTGAATATGGTACCTGAGGTTGTACAAGCCTAGAGTGGGTGAAGTACAACTCAGGAGGGCATGATGGTGATGATGATATGATGATTATGATGAATATGATGAAAATGATGATATTGATTGATTGTGATGAGTATGATGATAATGATGATTGTGATGATAAGTGATGATAATAATGAGTATGATGATATGATGATAATGATAATTAAGACGATAGGATGATTATGATGATATTGATGGTTATGATGAGTATGATGAATGTTGATGATAATGATGAGTATGATGATAATGATGATAATGATGATTTTGATGATAATAATGATTATGATGATTGCTTGTGATATTGATGTTGTTGGTTGTATATGATGATTGATGACTATGTTTATATTGTTAATCGAATGAGTTATATGATGATGTTGTTTACATGAGGGTGAGGATAGGGTAGTCTCCTATGTGTATGTATGAGTAGTATTCTTTTCCTCACCGTTTCTATATGTGGTTATTATTTACAGGTGATGACGATGGCACCTCAGGTGTCGAGTATTGAGTTGATGGGTGTTGTTCTGATACATGTGACATCAGGGCTTAGTATTAGGAGTTTTATTTTATATTTCTATTTTGGAGAGATTTGTGTAAATGGTTTTAAATGCCTTATAAGGCTAAGAATGATGTTTTACTGTTAACTTTGAGGTAGTAATATTTTATTTACTTTGAAAACCTTTTGACTCCAACTTCTATTTTGAATAAGTTGACTTTGAAAGAATTGAGGTTTTAATTGAGTTGAAATGTGAACCTTTTTACCCAATGTGATTCGTTATTTTCCTAAGTCTTCCGCTTCGTTGATCATATAAGAGTTTGGGGGTAGAAGGGTGTCACATTTGGAGCCTGGAGAGGCTTGACTGTAAAAGAATACTTGTTGTATAGAGCTTGAAGAGGCTTGACAGTAAAAGAATACTTGTATCTGATCAGATAGTGGAAATTCCATTGCTAGTTGGCATTGGGACTGGACGTAGCTCACAGTGGAAGTGGGTGAACCAGTGTAAATCTGTGGTTAAATTTTTTCTTACCCTTATCTCTTTATATTCGATTTAAACTAACCTAGAGGGTTCTGAGTAATCTGTTTTATAAGTTGGAACTGGAAACAAATTCAAACGTATTTACAAACAAGTTTCCAAAACTGTTTTATTGGACCTGCTGAAGCAACTTCAGCAAGTACCTAACTCCCAATTTCAGCAAATTACTAATATTTATTTGTGAAAAGTCCCCCCCTTCTAGTTTTTCCTATGGTTTCTACACTTGATATCAGAGCTCAACCTCGGGTTGAGCATTTAACAAGTGCTGAGGAAGAAGATCCAGATGGAAACCTCAACAAGCAACCCTCACTACATTGAAGAAGGTGCCTCTGTCTCAAGGCCCCTAGCTTTTAATGGTATTGATTACATTATTGAAAAGATCGTATGAAGCTGTTTACTGAGAGCAGCAACATAGATCTCTAGGATGTAGTCACTGATGGTGATTACACTCCTACACATGGTGGTGTGCCTATACCTAAAGCAGAATGGACTGGTGAACAGAAGGCACGTGTACAACTTAATGCTAAGCAAAACTCTATTTAGTTTGCTCCTTAAGTAAATCTGAATATGAGAAGGTGAATGGATGCTCTTTAGCCAAAGAGATCTGGGATACTTTGGCATCAGCCCATGAAGGGACTGATAATGTCAAACAATCCAAGATCAACATGCTTGTTCATCAATATGAGATGTTCAAGATGCAAGAGTTTGAAACAATTGATCAAATGTTTGGGGCCGTAACTAATGGACTCAAGTCTTTAGGTAGAGCCTTTGATTCTGGTGATAACAATTTCAAGATTCTTAGGAGTTTACCAAAGGCTTGGAGACCTAAAGTGACTGCCATTCAAGAGGTTAAAGACCTCAATACTCTAAGAATGGAGGAACTCTTGGGAACCCTCAAAGTTCATGAGTTAGAGCTTGGTGAAGATGCTCCAAAGAAGAAGTCACTGGCTCTGAATGCCAAGTCCAACTGCTAAAGCATGGGCCACATAAAAGCCATGAAAGCTGAGGAAACTTCAGAAGGTAGTGAGGACTCTGAAGGCAGCTCTGATGATGATGATGATCTGGCTCTTCTGAGCAGGAAGATCAAGAGGATGCTTCAAAAGAAGGGAAAGTTCAGAAAGAGCTCATCCTCTGAAACAAAATGGGTAAGTCAGGTAAAAAATCTTTTTCTACTGACAAAATAATTTGTTATGCACATGAAAGCTGATTGTCCTAAACTGAAGAAACCCTCTTTTAAGAAGAAGAAGTTTTTTAAAAAGAAAAAAGGGTTTGATGGCTACCTGGGAGGACTTAGATGATTCAACCTCAGAAGAGGAAGATGAGTCTGTTGAAGAAGACAACCTCTTTTTGATGGGAAGTCTTCCTTTATCAGACAACTCTAAATTAGAGATATGTTTAATAGACAAAGGAGACACCATAAATGGTACCTGGACAGTGGTTGCTCGCGACACATGACAGGAGAAAGGTCTTTGTTCCAAAACCTTAGACCTAAGGATGAAGGAGTGGTCACCTTTGGAGGGAACCAGAAAGGAAGAATCACTGGTATTGGTTCAGTAGGTATATCCCCCCTCTTTGTTATTCAAAATGTTCTCCTTGTTGAAGGTCTTCAACACAACCTGCTGAGCATAAGTCAATTATGTGACAGTGGTTATGTTTTATCCTTCACCTGGGATAGATGTGTAGTCAAAGATGCTTCTGACCAAGTCATTTTTACTGCCAAGAGACACAGTAATGTGTATAAAATAGATCTTGAGGAACTTGCATATCAAAATGTGACTTGTCTTCTTTCTGTTAAAGATGAAAAACAGATCTGGCATCATAAACTTGGGCATGCCAGTTTGAGATTAATCTCAAAGTTAACAAAACATAACCTTGGAAAAGGACTACCCAAGCTCTCTTTCAAATCTGACATTTTATGTGAAAATTATCTCAATGGTAAACAAACAAGAAGCTCTTTCAAGAGTAAAAATGTTGTGTCTACCTCAAGACCTTTAGAACTGCTTCACATTTATTTGTTTGGTGCTACAAGAACTGAAGCTTGGCTGGTAAGAAGTATGGCTTAGTCATTGTTGATGACTACTCTAGATTTACATGGGTTATATTCCTCAAAAGCAAGGATGAGACTTTTGAGAATTTCACAAAATTCTGTAAGAAGGTGCAAAATGAAAAAGGATTATGCATATCTGCAATCAGAAGTGACCATGGTGGTGAGTTTGAAAACTCAAGCTTCAGCATGTTCTGTGATGATAATGGGATCTCACACAATTTCTTTGTGGATAGAACACCTCAGCAAAATGGGGTTGTTGAGAGAAAGAACAGAAGCTTGCAGGAGATGGGTAGAACCATGCTCATTTCAAGCAATCTACCAAGATCATTCTGGGCAGAGGCTGTCATACAGCATGCTACATTCAAAACAGAATTTTGGTAAGACCAATTCTCAAAAGAACTCCTTATGAATTGTGGAGAGGAAGAAAACCCAACAGTTCTTATTTTCACATTTTTGGCTGTGAGTGTTTCATACTTAACACCAAAGATGATCTGGGTAAATTTGATTGTAAATCTAATAAGGGATCTTTCATTGGTTATTCAGAAACATCAAAGGCTTATAGAGTTTATAACTCTAGAACCTTGACAGTGGAAGAATCTATTCATGTTAGATTTAATGATGCTAAAGAAACTGATAAGGAACTATCAGATCTAGAAGATGATTTTGCAGGAATGGAGCTAAATCCTACTTTCAGAGGCTACAAAGGTAAAAAATGAAGTACCTGCTGAAGGACCCTCTGAAGTACCTGCTGAACAACCCCCTAGTCAACTTGCTGAAACTAATCCTCTTCACAGAGTCAATGATGGGTCTCAGAATGAGCATGTATTCCCTCACAGGCATGAGTGGAGATACAGGACTCATCATCCTCGAGAGCAAATCATTGGTGATACTTCAGAAGGAGTAAGAACAAGATCAAGACTTAGAGAAGTCAATAATTTTGCCTTCCTCTCTGAAATTGAACCAAGCTCTGCAAGATGAAGGGTGGATCCTAGCCATGCAGGAAGAGCTAAATCAATTTGCCAGAAGTGATGTCTGGACTCTTGTTCCTAAACCCCATGGGAAAACTATTATTGGAACCAAATTGGTGTTCAGAAACAAACTCTCTGAAGATGGTCAAGTGATCAGAAACAAGGCCAGACAGTTGCTCAAGGCTACAATCAACAAGAAGGTATTGACTTCATTTAAACTTTTGCACCAGTAGCAAGGCTTGAATCCATTAGGATTTTACTCTCTTATGCACCCAATAATGGCATCATACTATATCAGATGGATATAAAGAGTGCTTTCCTAAATGGATTCATTAAGGAAGAGGTGTTTGTTAGACAACCTCCCGGTTTTGAAAATTTAACCTTTCCAGATCATGTTTTTAAACTGAGAAAGGCTTTGTATGGTGTTAAACAAGCTCCCAGAGCTTGGTATGACAAATTGAGCAACTTTCTACTCAAAAATGGTTTTGAAAGAGGAAAGGATGATACTACTCTTTTAGAAAAATGTCTAACAAAGACCTAATTCTTGTTCAAATATATGTTGATGACATTATCTTTGGATCAACAATTTCTTCACTATGCACTGAGGTTTCAAGGCTGATGCAATCTGAATTTGAAATGAGTTTAATGGGTGAACTCAAATTTTTCTTAGGACTTCAAATTAAGCAAGATTCTGAATGTATATGGATCCATTAGGATAAATATACAAAAGAAATGCTTAAGAAGTTCAACATGCATGATTGCAAACCTATGTCAACTCCTATGCACCTTTCAACAATCTTAAGTAAATATGAAGGAGAAGAATGTGTTGACTCAACCATGTATAGAGGCATGATTGGATCTCTATTGTATCTTACAACAAACAGACCTGACATCATGTTCAGTGTGTGCCTGTGTGCAAGATTTCAATCAGTTCCAAGAATAACTCATTACAAGGCTGTTAAAAGAATTTCCAGATATCTCAATGGTACTAGTAATCTTGGTCTGTGCTATAAGAAGAATAAAGACTGCAGATTATTAGGATATTGTGATGCTAATTTTGCTGGAGATAAAGTTGAAAGAAAATCAACAAGTGGAGGATGCCACTTCATTGGAGAAAATATGATAAGTTTGACTAACAAAAGGCGAAGCACCATAGCTCTCTCAATTGCTGAAGCTGAGTACATTGTTGCTGCATGCTATTGTTCACAGCTGCAATGGGTAAAATATCAACTTGAAGATTTTAACATACCTGTTAAATCTATTCCTGTATTCTGTGATAATACAAATGCCATAAATCTGTCTAAGAATCCCATTCAGCATTCTAGAGCTAAGCTTATAGAAATCAAACATCATTTTATTATAGACTATGTTCATAAAGGTGTTTTTGATATAAGGTTTATTGACACAGAGCATCAATGGGCTGATATATTCATAAAACCTCTTGCTGAAGATAGGTTTAAGTTCATTAGAGATAATCTGCACATTCTTGCATTATCTGAGAATTGAACTTGTTGTCATATGCTTACTTGCTGAACTTATCTTGTTTTTGCTGCATTATTACTGATTATATATAATCTTTCAGCAACTTCTTCACCCTGACTTTCTTACTTCAGCATGCTCTGACAACCCTTTTGATTGATGACAAAAGGGGGGAGTAATATAAACTAACAAAATCTGAAGTTAAGTGCTTTTCAGAGAAGATATCTCTTATTCAGGGGGAGCAAAGCAAGTTTTCTGAGAAAGAAAGGAGGAGAACTTTTGTTGCTCAAGTATCTGAGAAAGGGGGAGAATTCTTTAACCTTATTTTTTTTTCAATTTCTCTTCAGATATTTGATAGTTTAAGCAAATTTGTCATTATTAAAAAGGGGGAGAATGTTAAGTCTCAAAATATTATTAAATGGTTAATAATGTTTAAGTCTCATAACCCTGAGTTTTAATGATTAACAAATTTGGTTCAGTTCCCTGAAAGAAGGAACAGGTTCTGCTAAAAGGTACTTTTTATGTTTCAGCAACTTTCTGAAGGAGCAACTCTCTGAAGGCGTGCAACCCTCTGATGTGGTGCAACCTTCTGAAGTAGAGAAACCTGCTGATGGATTAAGACTTGTTGAAGCCAGTAAACCCTCTAAAGACGAGAAACGTTGTAGTGAGACTTGTATCTTTTTGGAAAAAAGTTTCTCTGTTGATCCCTTTGAAGACTCAAGTCTTTCATAGCTTTCCCCAGCTGTCTACACTTCATCTCCTGCTGGAAAGTCAGAACAGTAGCTTTTTGGTATATTTCAAATTACTATTCACCAAAAAGGCAATACCTGCTACAAAGTACACTTTGCTCAGAAAAATAGAGTCAGTGTTGCTGACACCTACTCCTGTTGTGCCTCCTGCTGCAAGCTACCAGAGCTATGTGTCTCAACGGGAAGAAAGCTATCTCTCAACGGGATTTAGAGAAGTCTAACTGGTCTCATCTCTCTTCCTCTATAAATACGAAGTCTCATGCAGAGAAGAAAAAAAATAGAAGAGAACGAACCAACTTGCTGAATTGCTGCTAAAATTCTTAGAGAAATATTTTCATCTTATTTCATTTGTACACCATTTTCTATATCCTGAGTTATACTTAGTTATCTGTACATCTTACCCAGTTTAGGCTTTAAACTTGTGTAGTTTCAAAGCTTAAGCAATCTCTTTTCATACACAGTTTTCTGTTTGAGCCTGGAGAGGCTTGTTGTTTAAAGAATACTTGGTTTAGAGCCTGAAGAGGCTTTACTGTAAAAGAATACTTATTGTATAGAGCCTGAAGAGGCTTGACTGTAAAAGAATACTTGTATCTGATCAGATAGTGTAAATTCCATTGCTAGTTGGCATTGGGACTGGACGTAGCTCACAGTGTAAGTGGGTGAACCAGTATAAATCTGTGGCTATGTTTTCTCTTACCCTTATCTCTTTATATTTGATTTAAACTAACCTGGAGGGTTCTGAGTAATCTGTTTTATAAGTTGGAACTGGAAACAAATTCTAACGTATTTAGAAACAAGTTTCCAAAACTGTCTTATTGGACCTGTTGAAGCAACTTCAGCAAGTACCTAACTCCCAGTTTCAGCAAGTTACTACTATTTATTTGTGAAAAGTTTTGCTTGTAAAAGGTTTTCCTAAAATCAGTTTGAAATTATAAAACACTATTCAACCCCCTTCTAGTGTTTCCTGTGGTTTCTATAGTTGGTATCAGAGCTCAACCTCGGGTTGAGCATATAACAAGTGCTGAGGAAGAAGATCCAGATGGAAACCACAACAAGCAACCCTAACTACATTGCATAAGGTGCCTCTGTCTCAAGTCCCCCAGCTTTTAATGGTACTGATTACCATTATTGGAGAGATCGTATGAAGCTGTTTATTGAGAGCAGCAACATAGATCTCTAAGATGTAGTCACTGATGGTGACTACACTCATACACATGGTGGTGTGCCTATACCTAAAGCAGAATGGACTAGTGAACAGAAGGCACGTGTACAACTAAATGCTAAAGCAAAACTCTATTTAGTTTGCTCCTTGAGTAAATCTTAATATGAGAAGGTGCATGGATGCTCTTCAGCCAAAGAGATCTGGGATACTTTGGCATCAGCCCATGAAGGGACTGATAATGTCAAACAATCCAAGATCAGCATGCTTGTTCATCAATATGAGATGTTCAAGATGCAAGAGTTTGAAACCATTGATCAAATGTTTGGGAGGTTTCAAACCATAACTAATGGACTCAAGTCTTTAGGCAAAACCTGTGATTCTAGTGATAACAATCGCAAGATTCTTAGGAGTTTACCAAAGGCTTGGAGGCTCAAAGTGACTGCCTTTTAAGAGGCTAAAGACCTACATACTCTAAGAATGGAGGAACTCTTGGGATCCCTCAAAGTCCATGAGTTAGAGCTTGGTGAAGATGCTCCAAAGAAGAAGTCACTGGCTCTGAATGCCAAGTCCAAACTGTTGAAGCATGGGCCACATAAATCCATGAAAACTGAGGAAACTTCAGAAGGTAGTGAGGACTCTGAAGGCAGCTCTGATGATGATGATGATCTGGCTCTTCTGAGCAGGAAGATCGAGAGGATGTTTCAAAAAAAGGGAAAGTTCAGAAAGAGCCCTCTGAAACAAAAATGGGTAAGTCAGGTAAAGAATCTTCTTCTACTGACAAAATAATTTGTTATGAATGTAAACAGCTAGGGCACATGAAGGCTGATTGTCCCAAACTGAAGAAACCCTTTTTTAAGAAGAAGAAGTTTTTTAAAAAGAAAAAGGGTTTGACGGCTACCTGGGAGGACTTAGATGATTCAACCTCAAAAGAGGAAGATGAGTCTGCTGAAGAAGCCAACCTCTATTTAATGGCAAGTCTTCCTTCATCAGACAACTCTGAATGAGAGATGTGTTTAATAGGACAAAGGAGACACCACAAATGATACCTAGACAGTGGTTGCTCGCGACACATAAAAGGAGAAAGGTCTTTGTTCCAAAACCTTAGACCTAAGGATGGAGGGGTGGTCACCTTTGGAGGGAACCAGAAAGGAAGAATCACTGGTATTGGTTTAGTAGGTATATCCCCTCTCTCTGTTATTCAAAATGTTCTCCTTGTTGAAGGTCTTCAACACAACCTGCTGAGCATAAGTCAATTATGTGATAGTGGTTATGTTTTATCCTTCACCTGGGATAGATGTGTAGTCAAAGATGCTTCTGACCAAGTCATTTTTACTGCCAAGAGACACAGTAATGTGTATAAAAGAGATCTTGAGCAACTTTCATATCAAAATGTGACTTGTCTTCTTTTTGTTAAAGATGAAAAACAAATTTGGCATCAGAAACTTGGGCATGCCAGCTTGAGATTAATCTCAAAGTTAACAAAACACAACCTTGTAAAAGGACTGCCCAAGCTCTCTTTCAAATCTGACATTTTATGTGAAAATTGTCTCAAAGGTAAACAAACAAGAAGCTCTTTCAAGAGTAAAAATGTTGTGTTTACATCAAGACCTTTAGAACTGCTTCACATTGATTTTTTTGGTCCTACAAGAACTGAAAGCTTAGCTGGTAAGAAGTATGGCTTAGTCATTGTTGATGACTACTCTAGATTTACATGGGTTATATTCCTCAAAAGCAATGATGAGACTTTTGAGAATTTCACAAAATTCTGTAAGAAGGTGCAAAATGAAAAGGATTTTGCATATCTGCAATGAAAAGTGACCAGGGTGGTGAGTTTGAAAACTCAAGCTTCAGCATGTTCTGTGATGAGAATGAGATCTCACACAATTTCTCTGTGGCTAGAACACCTCAGCAAAATGGGGTTGTTGAGAGAAAGAACATAAGCTTGCAGGAGATGGGTAGAACCATGCTCATTTAAAGCAATCTACCAAAAATCATTCTGGGCAGAGGCTGTTCATACAACATGCTACATTCAAAACAAAATTTTGGTAAGACCTATTCCCAAAAGAACTCCTTATGAATTGTGGAGAGGAAGAAAACCCTACATTTCTTATTTTTACATTTTTGGTTGTGAGTGTTTCATACTTAACACCAAAGATGATCTGGGTAAATTTGATTGTAAATCTGATAAGGGATCCTTCATTGGTTATTCAGAAACATCAAAGGCTTATAGAGTTTATAACTCTAGAACCTTGACATTGGAAGAATCTATTCATGTTAGATTTAATGATGCTAAAGAAATTGATAGGGAACTATAAGATCTAGAAGATTATTTTGCAGGAATGGAGCTGAATCCTACTTTAGAGACTACAGAGGTAAAACATGAAGTACCTGTTGAAGGACCCTCTGAAGTACCTGCTGAACAACCCCCTAGTCAACTTGCTGAAACCGATCCTGTTCACAGAGTCAATGTTAAGTCTTAGAATGAGCATGTATTCCCTCAGAGGCATGAGTGGAGATACATGACTCATCATCCTCGAGAGCAAATCATTGGTGATATTTCAGAAGGAGTAAGAACAAGATCAAGACTTAGAGAAGTCAATAATCTTGCCTTCCTCTTTGAAATTGAACCAAAGAACATTGATGAAGCTCTGCATGATGAAGGGTGGATCCTAGCCATGCAGGAAGAGATAAATCAATTTGCCAGGAGTGATGTCTGGACTCTTGTTCCTAAACCCCATGGGAAAACTATTATTGGAACCAAATGGGTGTTCAGAAACAAACTCTCTAAAGATGGTCAAGTGATCAGAAACAAGGTCAGACTAGTTGCTCAAGGCTGCAATCAACAAGAAGGTATTGACTTCACTGAAACTTTTACACCAGTAGCACGGCTTGAAGCCATTAGGATTTTACTCTCTTATGCAGCCAATAATGACATCAAACTATATCAGATGGATGTAAGGAGTGCCTTCTAAATGGATTCATTGAGGAAGAGGTGTTTGTTAGACAACCCCCTGGTTTTGAAAACTTAACCTTTCTAGATCATGTTTTTAAACTGAAAAATGCTCTGTATGGTCTTAAACAAGCTCCCAGAGCTTGGTATGACAGATTGAGCAACTTTCTACTCAAAAATGGTTTTGAAAGAAGAAAGGATGATACTACTCTTTTTAGAAAAATATCTAACAAAGACATAATTCTTGTTCAAATATATGTTGATGACATTATCTTTGGATCAACAAATTCTTCACTATGCATTGAGTTTTCAAGGCTTATGCAATCTGAATTTGAAATGAGTTTGATGGGTGAACTCAAATTTTTCTTAGGACTTCAAATTAAGCAAGATTTTGAATATATATGGATCCATCAGGAGAAATATACAAAAGAAATGCTTAAGAAGTTCAACATGCATGATTGAAAACCTATGTCAACTCCTATGCACCCTTCAACCATCTTAAGTAAAGATGAAGGAGAAGAATGTGTTGACTCAACCATGTATAGAGGCATGATTGGATCTCTGTTGTATCTTACAGCAAGCAGACCTGACATCATGTTCAATGTGTGCCTGTGTGCAAGATTTCAATCAGATCCAAGAATAACTCATTACAAGGCTGTTAAAAGAATTTTCAGATATCTCAATGGTACTACTAATCTTGGTCTGTGCTATAAGAAGAGTAAAGACTATAGATTATTAGGATATTGTGATGCTGATTTTGCTGGAGATAGAGTTGAAAGAAAATCAACAAGTCGAGGATGCCACTTCATTGGAGAAAATATGATAAGTTGGGCTAGCAAAAGGCAAAGCACCATAACTCTCTCAACTTCTGAAGCTGAGTACATTGTTGCTGCATGCTTTTGTTCACAGCTGCTATGGGTAAAATATCAACTTGAAGATTTTAACATACCTGTTAAATCTATTCCCGTATTCTGTGATAATACAAGTGCCATAAATCTGTCTAAGAATCCCATTCAGCATTCTAAAGCTAAGCATATAGAAATAAAACATCATTTTATTAGAGACTATGTTCAGAAAGGTGTTTTTGATATAAGGTTCATTGACACAGAGCATCAATGGGCTGATATATTCATAAAACCTCTTGCTGAAGATAGGTTTAAGTTCATTAGAGATAATCTGCACATTCTTGCATTATCTGAGAATTGAACTTGCTGTTATATGCAGCGTTGCTAACACCTACTCTTGCTGTGCCTGCTGCTGCAAGCTACCAGAGCTATGTGTCTCAACGGGAAGAAAGCTATCTCTCATCGGGATTTAGAGAAGTCTAACTGGTCTCATATCTCTTCCTCTATAAATACGAAGTCTCATGCAGAGAAGAAAAAAATAGAAGAGAATGAACCAACTTGCTGAAATGCTGCTAAAATTCTTAGAGAAATATTTTCATCTTATTTCATTTGTACACCATTTTCTATATCCTGAGTTATACTTAGTTATCTGTACATCGTACCCAGTTTAGGCTTTAAACTTGTGTAGTTTCAAAGCTTAAGCAATCTATTTTCATACACAGTTTTCTGTTTGAACCTGGAGAGGCTTGTTGTTTAAAGAATACTTGGTTTAGAGCCTGGAGAGGCTTGACTGTAAAAGAATACTTGTATCTGATCAAATAGTGGAAATTCCATTGCTAGTTGGCATTGGGACTAGACGTAACTCACCGTGGAAGTGGGTGAACCAGTATAAATCTGTGGCTAAGTTTTCTCTTACCCTTATCTCTTTATATTTGATTTAAACTAACCTGGAGGGTTCTGAGTAATCTGTTTTATAAGTTGGAACTGGAAACAAATTCAAACGTATTTAAAAACAAGTTTCCAAAACTGTTTTATTGGACCTGCTGAAGCAACTTCAGCAAGTTACTAACATTTATTTGTGAAAAGTTTTGCTTGTAAATGGTTTTCCTAAAATCAGTTTGAAATTATAAAACACTATTCAACCCCCCTTCTAGTGTTTCCTGTGGTTTCTATAGTGCTTACATGTTTTTACATGTATTTTATTTTGTTAGGAGCAACACCCTTTCTTGCACTCTATGGGGTGCATATGCTACTAAGTTGGTGAATTTTTTAGATCAACATGAAACAGGCCTAGTTGTGATAATTTTCGCATTAGCCAAGATCAAGGACACAAGTGGTTAGTGCCTTAGTTAATGTGTATTTCGTGCTTCCTTTTTCATTGTTTCAGTTACATTCATGAGTTTGTACCTCAATGTTAATTTATTTGTAGGTAAATTTCCAATTAGTATACAAAATTCTATGTATGGTTCAAAGCTTCTAATCAATGAAGACATTATACAAATCTAGGAGTATAAGAACGTGTAGTAAAGGAATCTGTGGACTTTAAGTTATGTTCCTCATATTTTGTGGTCTTATTCTAATGTAATCATTATTTTTCATGCTTGAACAGTTTGGACTTTATTCCTATTTGTGAGTCATTTTGTCAAGGGATTTCTTAGTTTTCACAGGCCAATCAATCTGATCTTGTAGACAAGTTCTAGCCACAAGGGACTGTCACAAATCACTCAGGAAACAAACTTATCTATGCAGAGCATGATTATGATATGGCTAGCTTGCATGATGAATTTCAAAATTTCTTTAAATCTCTTACGGGTGATGTAATCAATGACTGAGAAGATATATCAAAATTTTGGCTTTATATTATGAATATTTCTTTCTTTGTGACGACTATCTTAAAGTTAAAATCTTGCTTAGTTGACTACTATTACATATGAACAGAGACATATATTTAACACACTAATGAAAGTTGTTGATGAGCAACGTGGTGGCATGTTTTTCTATATAGTTATGGTGGTACTAGTAAAACCTTTATGTGGAAAATATTAGCTTCTGCCTTACGCTCAACAGGTGATATTGTTTTGACTGTAGCATCAAGTGGCATATCATCTTTATTGTTGCCAGGAGGAAAAACAACACACACAAAGTTTTCTATCCCAGTTCCTACATTGGAGAAGTCAACTTGCAATATTCATCAAGGAAGTGATCTAGCCCAGTTGTTAAAAGTGACAAAATTGATAATATGGGATGAAGTTGCAATGGCACATAAGTATTGTTTTAAAGCATTTGACAAAACACTGGGAGATATTATGAGTTATTCTGATAATGGTAACACAACTTTTAGAGGAAAAGTCATTATTTTTTTAGGAGATTTTAGACAAATTCTTCCAGTTATACTAGGAGGAATTCGTTCAGACATTGTCAATGCTACAATCAATGCTTCATATCTATGGGACTATTTTCATATATTAACTCTCACAAGAAACATGCGCTTGCAAAATGATCCAAATAGCACCAATGCAAATTAACTTAGAGAATTTTCCAAGTGGATTTTAGATGTGGGAGATGGGAAAATTGCTGAACGAAATGATGGTTATGCAATAATAGAAATTCCAAATGGATTTCTCATCATAGAATTTGATGATCCCTTAGATGCAATATTGCAGAGTACATATCCTAATTTAGTGGAGCACTATAAGAATGGAAACTTCCTTCAATCTAGGGCTATTATAGCATCAACTATTGAGAATGTTGATGAACAGAATGATTATATTCTTTCATTAATCCCAGGTGATGTCCCTAAATATTACAAAGCTAAAGTTTTATCCTTTTGCATCTATTTACATGTTTAAGTTAATGAGTATTTTTCTTAATTTATTGTAGGTGATGCACATGAATATCTGAGTTCAGATTCTATTGATAAATCATATACTATTGATAACTCAGCACTTGAAGCACTCACTCCAGAGTTTCTGAACTCATTTAGAACATCTTGCCTTCCTAATCATAGGATCCAATTGAAATTTGGTACCCCTATAATGCTGTTAAGAAATTTAGATCAATCTGAAGGACTGTGCAATGGGACTAGATTGATTGTCTCAAGATTGACAAATCATGTGAATGAAGAAAAAATCATATCCAGAAAGAACATTGGAAATGTGATTTACATTCCCTGCAGTCTATGTCACCATCCCAGTTGCCATGGCCTTTTAAACTTATTAGGAGACAATTTCCTATAATTGTGTCATATGCTATGACTATTAACAAATCTCAAGGTCAATCACTGGCTAATGTTGGATTATATTTGCCTAAACTTGTGTTTAGTCATGGTCAATTATATGTGGCACTTTCTAGAGTTCAAAGCAAGCAAGGATTGAAGATCTTAATACACGATAAAGACAAAAAACCTTTGAACACAACCACTAATGTTGTTTTCAAGGAGGTCTTCCAAAACTTATAATAAGTAAGTGTTACTAAATATCTCTACTTTCTATGTTATTAAGCACATGCTAATTAAAATATTGTATTGCACTTTGTGAAATATGTCTTAGAACTTTCTAGGATCCATCATGGACTAAAGTTGAAAAATGTGACCAACATAGGACTATGGCTGATACTCAATGTTTTTGTGGTCATGGTAATCTCCTTTTACTTAAGTTGTTATATAATAGTATTGAATTATTACCATTTATCTTATGGTCTTATGTGACCAACTTTGCAAATGATCAATACTATTTCTTACAATTGATAATGAATGAATGAAATTGTCTTTTAATATGAAAAAAACCAACGCAATAACCATGCGACTACACAAATATCTTACTAGTCTGCGCAAAAACCACGCACTATAGATGGAGAACTGTGCAATTTACTTTTTCTCATAAGTGTATGAAAAATTGTAGCCTCATCTAGCTTTCCTTTTTTATTTATTTTTACAATTGTCTTCTTTGCATAAAATGTTAGAACCATAGGAAACACTAGAAGGGGGGTTGAATAGTGTTTTATAATTCTTTACAGATTTTATGAAAACCTTTTAAACAAGCAAACTATTTATCAAATGATTTGAGCAACCTTCCGAAACTGGAGTTTTCAGTAACTTGCTGAGATGATTCATCAGGTTCAGTAAATTGATTTTTAAAGAGTTTTGCGTGAAAAATAAAGTTGTTTAGCTGCGTAGATTTATAATACCACTTTTCAGAACCCTCCTTTGTTAGTTAAAACAGAAAGTAAAGAGATAAGGGTTGAGAAAACTTAGCCAAACAATTTATCCTGGTTCACCCACTAGCACAGTGAGCTACGTCCAGTCCCAGGGCAAACACACCACTGGATTTTCCACTAATCAGATCTGATACAAGTAATATTTGACCCCAGCCTCTTCAGGCTAACACCAAGTATTCTTTGGACACAACCTCTTCAGGTTAAACAACAAGTATTCTTTGGACACAGCCTCTTCAGGCTAAACAACAAGTATTCTTTGTTCCTCCAAGCCTCTTCAGGCTCTCAGACACTTTACAGTGTTTACAAAGAAAGAAAGTTTAAGTCTCTGAGAAACTTAAACACAACTGATCTTGTACAAAGGTTAACTGAGTATAACTCAGGATACAAATGAGAAAATATAAGTACAAGGAAATTTAGAGTGATTGCAATAGAGTGTTGGCTTGATGAATTTCTTATTGAGCTTGACCGACCTCTTCAATGTCTTTTGAGAAGCTATTTATAGAGATCAGAAATGTAACCGTTGAAGATTGCTTGGACACCATTGAGAGATAGCATATAGCTCTTGATAGATTTTGACTTGAATACAGTAGGTGTGCAGAGACAGTACAGTTCTGACACACACAAGTATAAAGGTTCTTTTTCATGTACTATGATTCAGGAGACGCAGAAAGAACTTTGTAGACTTCCTTTATGTAGACATTTGTAGAAGACGTTTAGAGACCTTTAAGTCTTTGCGCATAAATCCTTCTGACTTTGGCAGATGCTACGTTGAATATCTTCAGTAAGACTTCTCAGTATATCAGATGGTACAATACTTCAGAAGGTTGGATAATCTTTAGCATATCCAAAATTTTCAGAGAGTTCTTTATTTCAGCAGGTTGGTCAAGTTCAGAGAGTTGCTTCATTTTGGAGAGTTGTTCTTTTCAGAGTTGCTGAAATAAAAAGACAAACTACCTTTCTTAGTAGAATCTTTTTTTATGCAATCAAATTTGTTAAACATTAAAACCAAGGATAATGAGTCTTGAATCCAATTTGAATACTTGAATTGATTTTGAGACTCAACATTCTCTCCCTTTTTTAATGATGACAAATTTGATATGACTAACAAATATCTTAAAGAATTAAAATTAAGTTTAAAGAGAAATATTCTCCCCCTCTTTCAGATACATGAGTAGAATGTGATACGTGATACTCCCCCTGAACAAAAGACTTCACCTCTGAAAAACACTTAGCTTCAGATTTTGTTAGTTATATTATTCCCCCTTTTGTCATCAATCAAAAAGGTTCAGATAACTAGAGCAAGTGAATTAGAGAAATAAATTCAGGCATTATAAACTGGGGGGTGGTTATGCATCAGATCAATAAGTGTGCACAGTCAATAATTAAAGTTCCACGTATATTCAGAATGTATAAAATCAGTTTTCACAATAACTGAAGTAATCATAGTAGAATTAAGAGAAATTTTGACATAACCAAGATAAAAAGGAGTTCAACAATATCATTACTTAATAAAACTTTAAACATTGTGACTAGGTTCTTTAATAAATAATGACTTTCAACTGGTTCCAGACTCAACAGCAATGACAGCTTCCTTTTCTGCTTTTAGTTTCAGTAACTCCTTTTGAGTTTCTTTAAGCCTTCTTGCTAACCAACCATTACGAGCACGTAACCTTGTCTTATTATAAGCAGCAAATACATTCCTTATTCTTCCATGAGCACCAAAAAGAACCGATTTGACAGATACTTTGGTCTTTTTCTTTCTGATCAAAGAATTTTCAGAAGTTTCAGCCATATCCTTCTATTGACATACAACTTCTTCTATGATAGCACAACCCATCTACTCAAAGGTTGCAGGAGTGAAATAGGAAGGAGGTTCCTGATCACAAAGACCTTCAATGGGAAAACCCTTGTGGTGCAGAATCTTCATGATTAAAGTGTTGTGAGGAAATTCTGCAGCTGAGTCCATCGACCTTCTGATCATATGATAGAGAATGATCCTAGGAAGGTTCAACTTCTTTTTCTGCAAGAGATGAATCAACACAAATCTTTCCAGTTCGGAGATATGGACCTTCTCACTTCCCTTGGGAAGGATGCAACAACCCAGAATGGCAAGCAAAATCCTAGGGGTCTCCAAGAGCTGTGAACATTTTGGGATGTTAAAAACTCTGAGACCAAAAAGCATCTGATCGTACATCCATACACCTCCATTGTTGATCTCCCAGTCAGGGATGAACTGTGTTCCTTCAGCATGAACACCTGTTACTTATTCCAGCACCCTACAATCCACATACAGTGGCCTACCCATCACAGAGGTCTTGATTCCACAGAAATGGTTTTCAGCAATCACTTGGGCATTATTCCAGAATTCTCGGACACTTTCTTCATGCCACGGAGAATAGACTTTGTCGAAGAAGGGAATCCAACCAGCAGCCCTGAAATACTCAGATACATTGTGCCCATACTCATCAAACTCATTCAGCCTCACACACCTTGTTGGGACTATCTTCCCCTCGGTTTTAGATGTGGCAGAAGCGGTTGCAGAGGAGAAGGCAGGATTCTTTGGGGCCATTTGAGAAGAGTAGATCTTTGAGAGAAATTGGGGTTCTTTGAGAAGGATGAAGTTCTCTGAGATAAGCAAGAGTTTTCTGATAGCATAGAGAGAGTAGTCTTCATACTAAACCCACAAGCTCTATAAATAGAAATAGAGGTAGCATTTATGAAAGCAGTTACTGACTGCGCAGACATAGGGAGTCGTGCAACTTGCAGCAGGGAGTGGACAGTTGATGAGCCATCAGATACAGAGAGTCAGGTCATAAAAAAATTTTCAAAAACGTTTGGACTTTAGACCTTTCACATTTCTTAGTTAAAATAATTATTTTAATAAAATAATTTTTCAGTAAGCACAAGGTTCAGAAGGTTCATCACAAAGACGTTCACAAGGGTGATTCAGAAAGTACACATAACTCAAGCAATACATAAATTTTCAGAGAGTCTGAGATAGGAATGATGTTACCATAAAAAGGAATCTATATAAGGTTGAGACTCAACATTTCTTTCTGAAAGAGTGATGATTAACTTCAGCAAGTTGTGCTTAGAGCTCTCAGCATGTACACCTTCTTTCCATCCAGTTCTCCTCTCATCCATTCTTCTCCAGTTCTTCTTGGAGTTTTCTTTGCTTTGTTAAGAACATCTGCAAGAGAAACAATTGAAAATTTTGGTACCCATGTCTTCTTGGGTCCACCAGGGTCAGTTACAGGTACAGGTTCCCCTTTCTGTTTACATTCAGATTTAAATAATCTATGTTTGTCACAGTGAGGACACCCATCAACCTTTTTCTTGGTCTTTTTAGGCTGATTAGAACTTGATGGTTTAGGTGATAGTTTTTCAGAGAACCCTAAGCCTCTTTTATCATTCAACCTTTTCTGAGTCTTCAATAATATGTTAAGATTATTTGTACTTTCAGTAAAGTGGGCTAGGTCTTTAGTAAGTTCTAAAATCTGTCCTTGAAGTTTTTTCTTTTCTTCAAGTAGATTTTTGAATTTACTATTCACTTGTATCAGAAGCTCTTCTTTTAAGTATAAGATTTTCTTTTTCAAAATCTTTGTTTTTAGTACATGCTGTAGCATATGCACTTGAAAGCTTCTTATACTTTCTGAAGAGTTCCTTGGTACTATCAACTAAGTCATCATATTCATCAAGAAGAGTTAGGGATGTTACCTTAGAATCAGAGTCTTCAGTGATGACTTGATTTGCCATAAAGCACAGAGTTGTCTCTTCAGATGATGAATCTTCTTCACTTTCAGAGGAATGCTCTTCTGTGGACTTGTAGTCTTCATCTTCTATAAGAGCATATGAAGCTAGCCAATTCCATATTTCCTTGGCAGAGTTAAGTCCTTTGACCATATCATACTCATTTGTGTTCAGAGAACAAATTAAGTAGAGCTTGGCTTGAGCATTGAGTTGAACTTTAATCTTTTGCTCATGGGACCACTCAGCTTTGGAAATGGGTGTTCCATTTCTCATGGGAATATAACTACCATCAACAACTATATCCCAGAGATCTAGATTATAGCTTTCCATGAATAGCTTCATATGTTCTTTCTAGAAAGAATAATCTTTTCTGTTGAAGATTGGTGGTCTTGTTACAGATGCTCCTTCAGAGATGTAGGCACCATAGCTTGTTGAGGTTTCCATCTGGATCTTCTTCCCTCAGCACTTGTTAGATGCTCAACCCGAGGTTGAGCTTTGATACCAACTGTTAGGACCATAGGAAACACTAGAAGGGGGGTTGAATAGTGTTTTATAATTCTTTACAGATTTTATGAAAACCTTTTAAACAAGCAAAGTGTTTATCAAATGATTTGAGAAACCTTCCAAAACTGGAGTTTTCAGTAACTTGCTGAGATGATTCAGCAGGTTCAGTAAATTGATTTTTAAAGAGTTTTGCGTGAAAAATAAAGTTGTTTAGATGCGTAGATTTATAATACCACTTTTCAGAACCCTCCTTTATTAGTTAAAACGGATTTATAATACCACTTTTCAGAACCCTCATTTGTTAGTTAATACCACTTTTCAGTAAAGAGATAAGGGTTGAGAAAACTTAGCCAAACAATTTATCCTGGTTCACCCACTAACACAGTGAGCTACGTCCTGTCCCAGGGCAAACACACCACTAGATTTTTCACTAATCAGATCTGATACAAGTATTATTTGACCCCAGCCTCTTCAGGCTAACACTAAGTATTCTTTGGACACAGCCTCTTCAGGCTAAACAACAAGTATTCTTTGTTCCTCCAAGCCTCTTCAGGCTCTTAGACACTTTACAGTGTTTACAAAGAAAGAAAGTTTAAGTCTCTGAGAAACTTAAACACAACTGATCTTGTACAAAGGTTAACTGAGTATAACTCAGGATACAAATGAGAAAATATAAATACAAGGAAATTCAGAGTGATTGCAACAGAGTGTTGGCTTGATGAATTTCTTATTGAGCTTGGCCGACCTCTTCAATGTCTTTTGAGAAGCTATTTATAGAGATCAGAAATGTAACCGTTGAAGATTGCTTGGACACCGTTGAGAGATAGCATATAGCTCTTGATGGCTTTTGACTTGAATATAGTAGGTGTGCAGAGACAGTACGGTTCTGACACACAGCATGTATAAAGGTTCTTTTTCATGTACTATAATTCAGGAGACGTAGAAAGAACTTTGTAGACTTCCTTTATGTAGACATTTACAGAAGACGTTTAGAGACTTTTAAGTCTTTGCGCAGAAAGCCTTCTGACTTTGATAGATGCTACGTTGAACGTCTTCAGTAAGATTCTCAGTATATCAAATGGTACAATACTTCAGAAGGTTGGATAATCTTCAGCAGATCCAAAATTTTCAGAGAGTTATTTATTTCAGCAGGTTGGTCAACTTCAGAGAGTTGCTTCATTTTGGAGAGTTGTTCCTTTCAGAGTTGCTGAAATAAAAAGACAAACTACCTTTCTTAGTAGAATCTGTTTTTATGCAATCAAATTTGTTAAACATTAAAACCAAGGATAATGAGTCTTGAATCCAATTTGAATACTTGAATTGATTTTGAGACTCAACATAAAAGAACCTTCCTTGCAAATTTTAAGAGTTAGAATATTTAATACAATTAATTCTAGCCAATCATAAAACCTGAGACAACAGGTAAAAAGAGGGTTGGATGGGTACATCACCATAAGGGAGGTGGAGCATAGAAGCCACCATAACAATATGACAAAATTGGAGGCGAATCCTCTCCAGTTTAAAAATGTTAGGTGATCAACGGCCCACATTACATTCCTTACCCACCATCAAACTCAAAGTCTATAGTGAAAGCCTTCTCCCCATTGCGTGTCCAGCTCCGACGTCTGGTGCTCCGACAGCAGAGCAGGCCGGACGGCGGCCAGGAAGCACACGGTGGTGTGGCTGTAGCTGTAGCGACAAGCTATCCTCCTACTACGACGGCCGGGAAGCACGGTGGCCTTCTCCCCTTTGTTGATTTTATGTTCGTCTCACTTGGATGTATGGTTGCATCGTATTCTAGCTACCACTTTGCGTTGATTTCTAGCTAGCACTCAGTATTGAATCTGTCATCTTATTCAATGTTTCTACGTACTGTATTGGGACTGTGAATAGCTTCCTGGAAGACTCTAGCTAATAGTTCTTTTGGCATTTTGAGTAAGTGGTATTAGGAGTTTAACATACATCATAATGGCAGAGTTACAAGGAATATTGACAAGTTTAATCATTTTCTTTCTTTAGTTCTGGATCACTATCGAAACAATTACTATTATGGCTTAGATAAATGATGAAATTCATTAGTATTAAGAGGGAAAAAATTCGAAGAAGCATCGACGGAGTAAAACTGCCCTGTCCGTTCCCCTGTATATTTGTTGAGGAAACTGCTTTAAATATTTGGAACAAAGCTAAAATACACACGTTATGTAATATGAGCAGTTGATCACCTAACATTTTTAATCTACGGTTCAGATTTATTCAACATGAAACTCTCCAGTTTTAGTGAACTGGAGAGGATCTGCGTCTAACAAAATTCAATGGTTGAATATGTTAATTTTGTACGTTTACCTAATTATTAGGTAAGTATTGAGGTTTGACAATCGATGCCAATTCATCATATCCCTATATATATATATATATATATATATATATATATATATATATAGTCTTATGTATATACAAATAAAGATAACTTTAAAAATAAACATTCGAGTGTATTGCATAGATCTGAATCAAATTACAAGCTCCGCACCTCCATCCTGAAGGTCAAAGTATACAGCCAATCAATATAACATCTTTGTCTAATCTTGCAGCAGCAAGAGGCTTGTCTGGTATCTAAGATTATTACGAACTGATGTAAATTTCTAGTAAACGTACAAAATTACTAGCACTAAATTTATCCTATTGCAACAAGAAATATATCACCCTGCCACATGCAAGTAGAAATTTAGATATGGTATTTTATTTAATGAATGAATGGACCACCGTAGTATATCTAATTGCAAAATTTGCAACCATCATAATTGTACTACACCAAGCAATCGGGTATGTGTCTAGAACTATGTCTAGAACAAAGATCCCCAAGAATAGAGAATTCCGGGAACTCTGGTTACATTTTTATTGCCCAGAATTCCTCACAGCATTGGCTTCTGTCTTATGATCATAATATTCTACTACTGCAGCCCCGGCTAATGCGGCCAATGTAAGAGCCTGTGCATGCAACCTGAAATCAAATGGCTCAAAAATTTTAGCAAGAAGCATAAGCTTGAAATTGTGCAGGGGGAAGAAGTTCACAAAAAGTGAAGTTTAACCCCAACATATCACATAAAACTACTGCAGTTCAACATGCAGACATCTGTTTATTACTTCCAATAGGTAGGAAGACTAATCCATATCCTTAATCCTTGAGGGATTCAAATATGATGTCTTGTTTTCCTCTCCCTTTCATGTCCCTCTAATTGAATATTCAATAATGACAACTTAGCCAAAAAAAACCCCTCTCTTTTAATTGACAATACTTCTCTCTTAGTAATCACTTATCAGTTATCAGTGTTGAATTGCCACTATTTAACTGACGAGACAGAGAAGGAAATTAAAAAGGGGACAGAAGACTTGATTGTTGATTCCATCCTTGATGGAGTAGAGTAATTGCAAATTGAAAAGCGTATTTTCAAATCACAAGGAGTCAAGGACCATAAGAAATGGTAAACCGAAACCAAAACCCATAAAAGAAAGAACTTAATCACCAAACACTACTACAACATTGTTTCAAGTCAAGACAATAAGAACACCAATCAATAATTGACTTTTCCCATTGACATCTAAGAAAAGAAATAAAAGGCCTCTATTTCAATTCTTCTAGTTGATTTCATTATTAACATCATGGGAAAAGTGAAATAGGCATCATATCAGAATGAAAAGGAACGAAATGGGCAGATATAAGCAGATTTCAAGAAACAGAAACAGGAAGCACAAATGTATCAGGGAAACAATGTGTCATCGTTAAATACTAGTTTTGAAGCTAAATTTAATCAGGATGAAGAAACAATGTAAGTAGATCTCATTTGGTATGGGATGGGATGGGATGGGATAGTAAAAGATAAGAGAGTTGTATAAGGAAATAGTAGGATGAGAGCCTAATAGAAGAGAGTTGGGAAAGAAGATTGTTGAAAGACTAGGGTAAAAAGAGAAAGAAAAATGTCCATCCTATTCTCTCAATCTCTAACTAAACCCCCTAAGGATAAAAATTACATTGGAGAAAAAGATATGATAGCTGAACATGATAGTCATATCTTATCCTATTCAGGCTAAGGCAACAAACACTAGAAATTGAATATGATAGGATATCTTGTACTTTATCCTAGCCACTATAGGAGCCATTAAACATAATTTCTTTGATTTTAAGAGGGCTCAAGATTACACTTGGGGTTGAAAATTAAAAACACTACAAACCAAAACGCCTCAATGAAACAAACCAGCACAGCAAGTCATGGAACAAAACATCAACAGAATCATAGCATCCAGTTAACACCAGACAACCTCATGACTTATAAAATGAACACAGAACCAAATAATAATTAGAAAACTCAACCATCCCTCCCATAACATGAACACAGGACCATGTAAGAAGAACGCAGAGCCGTATAAAAAATATCTGATAACCAATTCACTTGTCGCAGTTATATAGCACGAAATTTGTTCATCAAAATCTAGTAACATAGATTTCATCATTTTCATAAGAAGAAGACAATGCTATTTGTAAGCATAACAAATCCAAATATTTGATAAAAAAGAAATAGTATTTCAAAATATCAGGATTTGTAACTAACCTGGCGTGAATGATCTTAACACTGGTTTTCATGTTTGGTCGAGACCAATTGTAAGCAATTGAACCTGTAATACCACTAAGCCACAGACACCCTGATTCCCAATACCAATCGCAAAAACCACAAAGATAAAAAAACGGAAACAAATTAGATATCCTTGAAAAAGAATCATCAATAAATTCGTTAAAACAAAAAGGCATTAACTCAGGAAAACAAAAGATGGTTCAGAAGAATCAAACGAAATCAAAAGAGGGATCGAGAAATTTACCAACAGTACGAAGCTTGTGCTCGACGACCCATTTCCTAAGAGATTCAAATTGAGTCTTAGCATCCGCCATTCTAGCTTTGGAGAGAAAGTCGGTGAAGGAAGGGAAACGAATATTTCACAATCACAGGGAAGAGAAAAAGAATAAGATGGTACACACGAAAGAAACTCAAGGTTTTGCTTTATATATGGTGGTGAAAATTGGGTGAGAAAAACAAGAATCGATTAAGAAGTTGTATTTGTAAACCTGTGAGAGAGGGCGGCGCGAAACAAGGACTAGCCTGTTTTTTTAGTAATAATATTTTTTTGGCTTAAATATGTTTTTAGTCCCCATAAATATAGGTCATTTTATTTTTAGTCTCTGTAAAATTTTTTTTTGGTTTTTCATCCCTATAAAATTTTCCGTTTGTCATTTTGGTCCCTGCCGTTAATTTTAAGCTTATGTGGCTAACGGAGTGCCACGTCATCCTGCCACATGTGATTTTTCTTCCAGCTTAATTTTGTTTTTAGTCCCTATAAATATGGTCCTTTTGTTTTTAGTCCCTATAATTTTTTTTTTTGGTTTTTTACCTCAATCTCATCCCCATCCAAAATCACAGTCCCCTTTTGCTTCTTCTACTGCATTGTTACACTTGAAATTCTTGAACTCTTCACGGTGGGTTTAAGGAAATAAATTCTTTATGTATTCAATTATTTAAAATCTATAATTTTAAATTTGTCCACATTTTCGTCAACTGTTCACTGGTGGCCAATTCTTTTTGTTCCCACGTGTCAAACTTTTTATCTTAAGTTGATCCACACCCTAATTAAATTCTTAATATAAATACTTAACAAATGAACCAAATTCAATGTACTGCAAAATTAGGTATAATTGCTTCATTTCATTTATAATTATTTTGTACAAATATTAAAGTACAGAACATAAATATTAGACACAGAAAATGAAATATATCTACTCATTTAATTTTAAAAACTAAAATAGTAAAACGTTATCATATATTATTATATATGATATTATAAACTATACTCCACTTAAATTATAATCCACTTCATAAAAAAAGATAACAATTAACAAATGAATAAATTTTAAAAAAGGACGAAACTAATATATTATAATATTCAAAGAGATAAAATCAATATCTACGTGCTACTCAACTAAGTGTTCACATTATTATTTTTACTATATTTTGTGATGTTTCAACAAGGATTTAAAACTCTTATTTACCGTGATAATTTTAAGTTTTGTAATATTATAAAAAATATAGAGTACAAAGAGATAATTTATAAATATAAATTTATTTATGCATTATGTATTAAAATTTTCATTTATACATTTTAATATATTTTCTTATTAACACAATACTCTTTAAAATGTACACTAATTTTTTTTCTTTTCAATATATAAATTGAATAATATTTTAATTACCTATATTATAGGTTCATTAATTTTCACATGATTTAATTAATTTGAATACTAAATCCGCGCATCGCACGGGATCAATACTAGTTTCAATACACTTGAATTCACTGTATAAAGTGAAAAAAACTTGTAATGACCTTTTTTTCTCTACAATTCTTTTTTTATCCATTGACTGACAAAATTTTCACTTGATTTACAATTACAAGCCTTTTTTGTTACTCAGGACAAATTACATTAAGTTATATATAAGTCATCAATAGACATAAATCAAATGAGAATTTTGTTAGTCAATAGATAGAAAAAAAGTCGTTACAAGTTTTTCTCACTTTATACAGTGAATTTAAGTGTATTGAAATTTCAAATAATTGAATACATAAAAAATTTATTTCCTTAAACCCACCATGAAGAATTCAAGAATTTCAAGTGTAACAATGCAGTAGAAGAAGCAAAAGGACACTGTGATATTGGATGGGGATGAGATTGAGGTAAAAAAACAAAAAAAAAATTATAGGGACTAAAAACAAAAAGACCATATTTATAGGGACTAAAAACAAAATTAAGCTGGAAGAAAAATCACATGTGGCAGGATGACGTGGCACTCTGTTAGCCACATAAGCTTAAAGTTAATGACAAGGACCAAAATGACAAACGGAAAATTTTATAGGGATGAAAAACCAAAAAAAAATTTACAGGGACTAAAAACAAAATGACCTATATTTATAGGGACTAAAAATATATTTAAGCCTATTTTTTTTAATCAAGTATATTATTTTTAATGAGAGACAATCCTATTTAAAGTAAATACATCATGTTGGTGGAGACAATATCAATATCATAATACGATGTGGGTCTGCAACACACTCTTATAAACACATTCCATCTGATTGCTTAAAATGCACATGTGTTTCACCAAATTATGTGGTCTCACTCTTAAAGTGGTGGGACCCATGTGACTTTTAACCAATCAGATAGGTGTGTTGGAAAGACTGTGTTGCTAACACTTTTCATATCATAATGGGGTCGTTCGGGTTGTTGTGAGTTTTTAGTTTTTGGTTTTTAAAATTTTTCAATCAAATTTTTACAACTCAAAACTAAAAATTGAAAACTAGTTTTTGTGGTTTTCAAAACAAACATTTTGAAAACCATAAAAAGTGGTTTTCAATTTTTAATTTTGAGTTGTAAAAACTTGATTGAAAATTTTTAAAAATCAAAAACTGAAAATTTGTAACCACCCCCGCACACGATTTTATTTTATTAATTAATTAGAGAGATATAATAGTATGTACTATGTACGTGGCTTTGTGCATTGCATTTTGCTGCCCACAGTATTCGCAAAACCGTCTTTTTCTTGTTCGGGAAACGGAATCACTAAATTAAATAAATAGCATTACACCCCAAACATAAGCTTAGTGACGATGGACGACAATTTTGAAGAAGTTTAGTAAAGTTTGAACGTGTATATGTACTACCTTCGATTCTATTATAAGAAATATTGGACTAAAATTATTAAGATAAATAAAATGTATTAAAATTTGTTAGTGGTATTAAAGGTGTCATGAATTTAATTTTTTTTTTAAAAATATCTTTAGTATTAAATGAGTAAATGAGTGGATAACTCTTTAACTACCACAATAAATTAAGGACATATAAAATATTTAGCAATTAATACAACTAAAAATAGTAATATATTTTTTATATATGGGACCAAAAAAATTTTCATTTTATTTAGACGAGGGTAGTATTTTATTTATTTTAAATAAGGAAGATTTTGTTTAAGAAGAATAAGAAAATTTTTAAAATCTACTTAATAAGTTGACTTGATAATTCTTTTCTTTAAGTAAAGGAAGAGACGGTAATAAAAGCTAAGTTTGATGCTTTGCAAATTATTCAATGTACATACTTTTACTGTCTTTCATTTTTTTTTTCTTAAACTAGCTCAATATTCATACTATTTACAGAATAAAATAAAGTATTGATTTTACTTATAAATAATAATGTATAAATGGTCATTGATATGAATAAAAAACTTTTGAAATTTAAAAATTAACTAATTTTATTATTGTTACTAATGTAATAGATAGATATTGAGTTATTATAAAATTGAAAAATGGAAATGATTAATGTACTATTATTCAAAGAAAACAATTTTATTTTATCACTTACATAAAATAAAATTAACTTACAACTAAAATTTGAATTTAATTTAAATTTTAAATTTCTCGCTCAAGCGAGGACCTTCTTGCTTAAGCGAGAATGCTCCAGAGTTATACCAATAGAATCCTAGCCGGATAAGAAAACAATAGCATCCCAGCCGGATAAGAAAGCAATAGAACTCTAGTCGGATAAGAAAGCAATAAAATCCTAGCCGGATAAGAAAATATTAGAATCATAGTCGGATAGAAACACTATAATCCTAGTCGAGTAGCACCAGACAAGTTCAGCCGACCCAAGCGCTTTCACACTAACCGGACAATGTATTTTCGATCAGCTGGCCAACCGGGAAACTTCTTTGTTACAGTCAGCCAATTATCTCAATCGAACAAATTATTCTTCTACTATCCAACCAACGAGAGGAAATTGTAATCCCCAAGTCATGTACAAGAACCAGAGTATTAATCAAGGCAAATAGGAGTTACCGTATTAATTGTTAGAACGACACTTTCTCATCGGTGATATTTAATTTAGGAGTTATAATGTGACATGCAATTAAACCACCCATGGTAATTATGAAAGAAAATTTAAAATCCTTATAATAGATTAAATTGAAAGGTGTTTTTGCAATGATATTGTTGAAGATACTAATATGAATATGTTGGAATGTTTGGAGGTGCACTTGAGATTCAACATTGAGTCTGCATTCCCATGACATTAGTAACATTGTGTTTAAAAGTCTTTGCATTGCATTCATTGACTATTGTGATGATTTGAATATGGAATGAAATTCTTATGACTTGCCTCAATTATTACTTATACATGTGTGCTTTAGTATCATAAAATTAGATATTTGCCTTAACTCTTTATTAATTTCTACTATTATGATTTTTCATTATTTTCTCTCACCCCTTTGTTTTCATGTTTTGGATTTTGTTTCTTGTTAATTGTTGCCACACTAGATGGATTGATAGAAAATATCTTATCTCATTCGAGTGGACCGTCGCTTGAGCCGAGGTAGAAGTTTTATATCGAGTTAAGCCGGATCATAATTACGTCAAGAGTCTTTATCATTATTTCTTGAGTCATGTATTCAAGGGTATTATTTGTTGGAGGTGGAAATTCTACCAAGTGATCTTTTATCCAATTAAGAGAGCATTTTCAATTCAAAAAAAGTAATGTTCTTGATGAAGACAATTTGAATATTAGTCATTCGAAAGACTAGTTGTTTTCAAATTTGTTTACCAGAAAGGTATGTTATTTTCGAATTATTTGTTTGTCTGAAAACACAAGTTTATTCGAATGATATATATATATATATATATATAATTCGAAGATTCCTTCATGGCGTTTTTGCTACTAAGTGTTTACTGGAAAAGGACCTTGTCATTGGAAGGAAGATTTCAAAAAAAGGTTGTTAGAAAGTTTGAAAATGTATCATGGGTAAGCTTTGGCACTTGTCAAATTTAAAGGAGCATGGAAGATAATTGTGAAGAATTTTCGAATTGCATTTATAAAGAGACTAAAAAAAGAAGAACAATTTTCAGATTAAGTTCATTCAAAGTTAGAATAAAAATTGATTATACAATTATTCGAAGTAGGCAAAATAAATTAAGAAGAACATTGTATTTAAATGTTGTTCGAATTACACTAATATTCGAGTACATTACAGAAAAGAAAATACAAAGAAAGACAAAGTAAAAAGTTCTTCTTAGTCTTGATCTTCGATAAATTAGTAAGTCTTTCCCCGGTTCTTCTTTCTACCGCCTCTTCCTCTTCCTCTTCCTTCTACCCAAGCTAGGATGCTAAGCTAGGATATGAGTAATGCCACTTGGGGAAGAAACAAATAAAATTATTAGCCACAAGTGCCTAATAAACTCCCTATTTTGTCTACAACGTTTGACCTAAAGAATTTTTTAGCAAAGTTAGAAAAGCCTCTAATGTTGGCTATTTCGTCGACCTGATTAGCAGAGAATTCAATGAAGATTAGGTCGAACGTAATAGCCAATGCCAGAAACTTCTCCATAATCGAAGGAAAAGGATGAAAAGAATAAAAATGAAACTTTTCTGTTGCTGAGAGAAAATGATTAAAAGAAGATAAGAGAAGAAACTTCTCCATTGAGGAATGAAAGAGATGAGAGGAGAATGAGAAGTGAACCTCTATTTATAAGGAAAATGGTGGATAGTGAAATAAGTGCACCTAAAAAACTGCCCAATAATTGAGAGGTTCAAACATTATTGAAGTGGTTGAACAATCAGTGGTCAGAACACAACTGCAAACTGACCAGAAAATAGTACACATTTGGCAGAAACACAGTAAAGGCACGCTAATTGAAAATCAAAGACAAGTCAGGAGATAACTTTCATATTTTTACTAAGTACAAGGGATACACTTCGAAATATGATGGAGAACAGAAAGGAATCGAATTCGAAAGAAGAATTTGAAAGAAGATCATAATAATATAACTTAGAAGAATTTCTGGAGAAGAAACATCAAAAGCAAAATTCAAAGAACAAGTTATCAAGATTTCGAGCTGACAATTGTTGAAAGTTAAATTCGAGAGATAGGTATCGAGATGAATTCGAAAATGAAGGTTCGAAAAGTCAGAAGTTGGTACTTAGTCTATTCTTGAAGAATTTATGGGTGATATCACATCAAAGATTCGAGTTGGAACAAATTTAAAGAAGAGCCATACACGTGAAAGACATCCAATGGAATGAAGGCACCTGTTCGGTCAAAGATTAGGCATTTATAAAAGTGTTATATGTGTCTGCTGTAAATTAGTTCACCGTTAGATAAAGAAGTCTATAAATAGGGTTAGTCAGAAGTCAAATGGACAATTTCACTCGGCATACCTAGATTTCACTCGAAAGGCATACTGTCTACATACATTCACAGACTACTTGCTATCTTGAGAAGATTCCAAAAGTATGTTAGTCTGAGATTTGTCATTTAATATACTTTTTCATTCTTAATTTTCCAGTTTCTTATTACTTTACTGTTAAACCTTTTTCTTTTTCCTACTTCTACTTCTTAGTGCATTTAATTATTTTTGAACCTACCAAAAGGACTTGATTCCCGTCCTAGATTGATTCATAGGAATCTCTTACTAAAAATCACAACAAACAATATTGTATAACTAGAAAACTCTCTTGTAGACAAATTTGGAATTTTTGAGTACTTGTTGAACTAAATTTTTCAAGTACCTCAAATATTTTATTTCCCGATTACTTCACTTTTTAAAAAATAATAAATGTGTATTTGTTTCTTTTAAAAAATTCCCTCACTTTTTGTATAAACTTGTAGTTATAGGTTGATGTAAAGTTAAGTAACTTCTACCCAAAGGGTGGGTGTTACAACTATACTCTGATTTAAATTCATATCTTTGTACAATTGATAATCAAACATTGTGGGGGAATTAAGTTTGGCTAATTGTATGGCTACCATATCTTTGAATATGCTAGGATTTCCTACAAAGTTTTGTATAATTGTAAAAATTAATACTGACACATCATTTTCTTCTCCTGATTCTTGTTTAACATCGTTTAAAATAGCTTCTCTGTCGAAGGGATGTAAAGCATTATCCCACCAACTTCTTAATTGTCCTATAAATCCTTGTATTATGGCTTTTGCTACAAATTTGTTTGTTAGAACCTTAACTTTATAGGTTGTTGTAGCCATAGCCATTTGTGATGTAAAATCTAATATTGTTTATTCATTAAGTCCATTTAGATTCCATTGTAATATGTTTTAAGTTTTGAATATTTATTTCTAAATCCTATCTTGTTAATTTGTATATTTTTTTTCTATCATATTTACTGAAAGTATGTCTAAACTTAATTTTTCAATTTTTGTTTTTGATTCTTCAACCTCTAATTTGACTCTTTTTTTTCTATCTAAAAGCTTCTATGGTTTGTGAGGGTAATGTATTTATCCTACAAATAGGTTTTTCTAATTCCTACAAATAGGGTTAGTCAGAAGTCAAATGGACAATTTCACTCGGCATACTTAGATTTCACTCGAAAAGCATACTGTCTACAAACAATCATAGACTACTTGCTATCTTGAGAAGATTCCAAAAATATGCTAGTCTGAGATTTGTCATTTAATATACTTTTTCATTCTTAATTTTTCCAATTTCTTATTTACTTTACAGTTAAAACTTTTTCTCTTTCCTACTTCTACTTCTTAGTGCATTTAATTATTATAGAACCTACCAAGAGGACTTGATTCTAGTCCCAGATTGATTCATAGGAATCTTTTACTAAAAATCACAACAAACAAATTGGCACGCCCGTGGGACCATATTTTCCGGTCTAGAATACCATGTGCATGTGATTAGGAAGTGGTAGGATCTTGTTAGACAAAATGGACAACAACAATAGGACACCCAAAAATGGTAGTGGCAATGGAAATGGCATTTCTGGAAGCCGCAGAAATGTTGATTCCACTAATAATGAAACAAATGACAATAATGGCAATGCTAGTACCAACAGAAATTTGATAAACTCTGAGACATTGCCACAAATGACTAACCCAGTAGTTAGTCAAATAAATGGAATCCTAGTTAATCAGGATCCAATTCAAGTCAACGAAACCCAGTATATGGAATGCCATATGGACTCTTGTCAAATGTTAGTAGTGCTCCTTCGACATTTTCTAATGTCATATCAACAACAGCGCCTTTAGGACAAGGAACCGTTGCAAGATTAAATATGAATTCTGTGTCAAACTTAGGCATATGTTTCCAAAATACTAGGGGAAATCCTTCAACATCCATTACTAATACAACTTTAAACTTAATTAGGCAACAAATGGATGAAAGAAATCATGAAATGGTTAACATGCTTGCCCTGCAAATGACCACAGTCATGAACCCTTTAGTTGAAAGTACTAATTTGAATTATCATGTTCTTGCCAGACAAATGGCACGAATTACAAACGCCTTTGGGGCTGTTGATGACCCCATCGTTCGTCAAGTTGCAAATCTAGGACGACAAACCCAGAATCCTCGAAATGAGAAGGTTGCAAATCAGGGAATTGGAATACCCATTCAGAATGGTTCAAACCAAGACCAAGACCAAAACCAAAACCAAAATCAAAATCAAAATCAGAATAGTGCTCCATTAGTTGTGGTCAACCAAAATCAAAATGCTGACCACATTCTGGAAAGAATTAAGCAAAACAATTTAGTGGGGAATCAAAACATAACCAATTTAGTCGAACAAATTTTAAATCGACATGGTTTCAATGTAGGATATGCCAATCAACCTTATTTTAATTCGGAATTTCTTGAGTTTGTTTTATAAACTGAACTTTCTAGGGGATAGAAGATCCCTAAATTTTCAAAATTTGCTGGTGAAACTGAGGAATCAACTATTAAGCACATTGATCGAAAGTGGGGATCTATCAAACAATGAAAGTTTGAAAATGAAGTATTTTCCAAGTTCCTTAACAAAAAATGCTTTTACTTGGTTTACAACACTTCCCCCAAATTCCATTCATACTTGGAATCAACTCGAAAGGAATTTCCATGAACAATTCTTTCGAGGAGAAACCAAAGTTAGTCTAATCGATTTAGTTAATATCAAAAGACAAAACAAAGAGACTATTGATGCTTATCTGAATAGGTTTAGATTGATGAAGGCTAGGTGTTTCATGCAAATACTAGAGCATGAATTTGTTAAAATTATAGCCGGTGGGTTAGATTATTCGATTCGAAAGAAGCTGATCAATCAACATTTAAGAGATATGGCTCAATTAGCATATAAGGTTTGGAAAATCGAACAACTTACCTTAGAAAAGGAAAAACAAAAGAAATCTTTTCGAAGAGATAAGATTGCCTATATAGGAATGGTCGAAGATGAGGATGATAGTGATCTAGATGATTATGAAGAAAACGAAATTAATGTTGCTGAGTTAAAACCAGGTCCACCTTATACTTGTATGTCTTTAAAACCTTATGATTCAAAAGATAATAAGAAAAACCCAAAGAAACCAAATTATGGTTTCGATATAACTAAAGCAGATCAGATCTTCGACATTCTTTTAAAAGATAAGCAAATTCTTCTAAATGATGATCATAAGATTCCTACCCCCTGAACAATTGAATGGTCGAAAGTATTGCAAATTTCATAATACTTTTGGACATTGGACTAATCATTGTATCCGTTTTAGGGATCTTATTCAGAACACCATCAAAGAAGGAAGATTGTGTTAAGTCAAGCCCTCAGATGCATAATGTTTTCATGATTGACAAGCCCTCTAACTTAGTAAAAATTCAAGTTTCGTTCTGAGTTGCAATCTGCATCTAACCACATTACTTGAGTGTGCAGTTTTAGCATCTGATCCCATTGCAGATATAAGAAGGCTAAGAAAACAACATCAACATAATGTAGCAAAGCATGATCTAAGTCAAATGCATCAAAATGCAATAAGTGACTCGTTCGATTGAAGTTCAGTTACAACTCAGATTCAAGAGTTAAAGCCTTACGATCTTAAAAGAATACATATGCACACTATGACACGTTGTGAAAGTCAGAAGACAAGATCAGAAGCACAAACTCAAGTGAGACGCAAAACTCAAGTCGGACACAGATGAATGAGAACTCAGACATAGAAGCACTCACCGAGACAAAAGCTTACAAC
Organism: Sesbania bispinosa; assembly: GCA_026901365.1. Taxonomy (NCBI): domain Eukaryota; kingdom Viridiplantae; phylum Streptophyta; class Magnoliopsida; order Fabales; family Fabaceae; genus Sesbania; species Sesbania bispinosa. Next base: position 722,496 of record QLOH01000018.1, read on the forward strand.
ATCAAAGTCAGAAGCAAGTACAACTTGCTTGTACTGAAAAAGTGCCCGACAAGAAAAGGACAAGTTGCTGACGATTATAAATGGTAACATTTCCTAGCAACTCTATAAAAAGGAATCAGAAACTCAGAAGGAAGTGACATTGCACGGAGAAAAACTCAAACGGGAATACTGCGCTTGAGAACTTAGATTCTGTTGAATGTGTTTCATTTGTATATTCTTTATCTAGCTTCTCCCACACATTCTTCACTGGTTATCAAACTCCTTGATTTTATTTGTGGGTTGTAAAGATCTGTAACTTAGCTTGAGAACTTCATTGGTTATTCACACTGTGTGTGCTAAAACTCAAGCTAAGGAAAACATCATTTTCTCATTAACTCATTGTTGCTCCTCCACCAAGTCAGAAGGTGTTTCTAAGCTGTGGTGTTGTGTTGAGAAGCTTGGAGAGGCTTGTACAAGACTACTTAGGAGCCTGAAGAGGCCTTGCAAGGAGAATACTTAGGATCCTTGAGAGGCCCTGCAAGGAGAATACTTAGGAGCTTGAAGAGGCCTTGTAAGGAGAATACTGAGGAGTCTGAAGAGGCCCGTGAATAAGAATACTTGTAACTTTGAAGAAGTTAGTGAAAAATCTCACTGAGGTGGGGACTAGACGTAGCTCTTGGTTGTTAAGAGTGAACCAATATAAATCTGTTGTGTACATCTCTTCTGACCCTTACATCTCTTTATTTACAGCATCACATTTTTAAGTGGTTTTGAGTTTGCCCTTTAAATTAGAATAATCAAATCACAACTTAGGCACACACTTAGGATAGTAACACAATCTTTACAAACTGATCAGAAGCATAAGCCTTATACGAAATCAAGCTCAACTCAGATTCACTTTTGCTTTTGTCTGAGACTTACTTTCTGACATCCAAGTGCACAACACTTGAGAACACAAAGTCAGAAATGAGTTTTAAAATTTACATGCTTACACGCGTCTCAGTTCAACCCCCCCTTCTTGAGACTTTGCCAACTACAGTTGGTATTAGAGCTTGGCCTCTAAGGGGTTGAGCACACCAACGTGTGAAGAGGAAAAAAGATGGCTAGCCCAAGCACAAGCCTGTACATTCCAGAAAAAGCTTCCACCAATAGGCCTTCAGCCTTTGATGGAACTGATTTTTATTATTGGAAGGATCGAATGAAGTTGTTCATAGAATCACAACATGTGGATCTATGGGACATAGTTGAATCTGGTCCGTACGAGCCTACACCAGAAGATGATCTTGACTACCTGGAACCAAAGCCCAGGGATACCTGGACAAACATAGAAAGAAGCAGGTATCTTCTGAACTCTAAAGCTAAGTTCTTTCTAACATGTGCTTTGAACATGAGTGAATACGATAAAGTTGCTATGTGCAACACTGCCAAAGAAGTCTGGGACACTCTAGTCATTGCACATGAAGGAACCAATCAAGTCAAGGATGCCAAGTTCAACATCCTAGTCAGACAGTATGAGCTATTCAAAATGGCTGAAGATGAGATCATTAAGGATATGATCAAAAGATTCACTGTCATAATAAATGATCTAAAGTCACTAGGCAAGGTATACTCAAACTCTGAGAGGGTCAGAAAAATCCTCAGAAGTCTGCCCAAACAATGGAGACCTAAGGTCACATCAATTCAAGAGGCCAAAGACCTATCAAGACTAAGGATGGATGAGTTGTTGGGATCACAAAAGGTTCATGAGCAAGGGCTGCTTGAGGAGGAAGAACCAAAGAAAAACAAGATGATCGCTCTTAAAGCAGCTCAGAAGCAACAAAGTAGGAAATCCGTCAAAAGCTCACAAATGTCTGCCCTTGCCTCATCACTGGAGTCAGAAGATGATGAGGAAGACTATGATGATAAAGATGAACTTGCATTCATCACCAGAAAGGTCAAACAAATGTAGAGAGGCAGGGGAAAGGTGGAAGAAGAAGATTTCCATCCAGAAGACCTCTCCAGAACGAAAAAAAGGAAAGTTCAGATCATGTGCTACGAATGCAACAAGCCTGGACACTTCACATCTGAATGTTCCCTTCTTAAGAAGAATCCCAAGAAGGATCACAAGAAGAAAGCTATGATGGTTACTAGGGACGATTCAGAAACAGAAGAGTCCACACAAAAAGAGGAAGAGTCAGAAGAGGCAAACATATGTCTTATGGCGGATACATATGCTTCTAACAATGAGAAGGTAAATGATTTTGTCCTTAATCATGATCAATTAAAATATTCTTTTAATAACCTCCTTATAGACTCTAACTTTCTATCCATAAAGAGCACACATTTAGAATCTCATTTATCTGAAGCTTTGAAAGAAATTAGTGCTCTCAAACTAGAAAGAGATCGTTTGTATGAAAAGAATCATTCCTTGATGCAATCTCATCTGAAACTGTCAGTTGAGATAAAAGCAATCAAAGATCCATATGCTTCTGAGGTAAACAAAGTCAAAGATGAAAACCAACACCTCAGAAAACAAATTACTATTCTAGAAAAAGAACTAACTGGTTTTATGAATTGCAATGAAGGTTGACACTGACCCTTTCACTGTTAATGCAAGCTATGTGGAGCCTCTTCAGGTTCTAATGGTCGATTTCGACAAGACCAGAATCAATGACCCAATGGATGGGCTAATTAAACAGTTCGAAAAGGAATTTTCCCAAATCTACCCGAAGCCGGGGGAGACTCATGTTGACTTTTTGACAGAGGAAAAGGAAAATAGTCAGGAAGTCACGTTGTGTCCTAGATGTAGTGCAATCTTCGATAAGTCTGCAACAAAGGCTTTCGAAGAGGCAGAGAAGAGGAAGTTTCATAATAGAGGGGTTCTGAATTCCATGGGACCCAAGAGGAACTTCAGGGGTAGCTTTGTACCACGTGCAAACACCCCAAACAATCAATGGGTTGGAGGTTTTCAACATCCAAATCCTAACCAACAATTCGCAAGGAATCCGAATTTTTACAACTACAAGAATTTCCAGAATCAGAATTAGTTTGGTGGTTATGGAAAGCCTCACTTCAAAGGGATGTTTAGTAAGGATACACCAATGACTAAAACCCAATGGAGGAGGTATAAAAGGATCAAGAAGGTCAAACAGAGTGTTTCGAACCAACATGTTCAAATCCCTGGCCTTTCAAACTTTGTTCAAATAGTTCAAAAGAAAGTGGGCCAATCAACTTATGCCCAAATGGTACAGAATGGGACTCCAGTTGCTGAAAAACAAACAACCCTTGTCGAAGATAACGACAATAGTTTAATAACAAAAAACTGAGTCAGGTTTTCCTGATGACATCAAAACAATTTTTGGGGTTGTCTCAATTCTCCCTGCAAAGTTTGCTAAACAAGAGTTGGGCCAAGAAGAAGAGGAAGATTTCAAAGACACTGAATTCGATTATGGATCAGGGCCTTCAAAGATAAGCTTTGTGACTTGGGCAAAGCCTAAGTCAAACTCTGCAAAATTTGATCCACCAGATGACTTCATAAAGAGTCATTTGAAGCCACTCTTCGTGAGTGGGAAAGTTAATTGTTACTTTGTAACGTCCTAATTTCTAAATCCAAGGATTAAGCCCATTGGAAGCAAAATCCACGAATTTCTAAAATTATTTCGCGCCATTTAGATATCGCAAGCACGTACATCATATATTGCTTAAGTTTCAACGAATACTTAAATAGTATATGAAAACATAACTGAATATGTGTGTGTGTGTGTAATTGCTAATAAGGCTACATGTCTAACCAATACATAATAATGACTTAGGATACCCCCATACATGTGCCCTGAACAAAATAAAAGGGCCCGAAGGTTGGACATGTATAGTCATATCCCACAAAAGAATAAACATACAAGGTAGCATAATCTAAACATAAAAGGGCCTAACAAATCGAATACATAATGTCCTAAGCCAACAATCAAAATGTAAAGAGAACTACTCCCAAGCTTCTTGCTCATGGACCGGTGCGGGGGGACCTGTGCATCTAAAATATAGCCCACAAAACGTATGGTGAGACAAGTGCCTCAGTGAATATAACCATGCAACATGCAGTGTAGGCAGACAAGCGAATGCAATGCAACAGAAAGCAATAAACATCATAACGTGATATCTCAACTGAACATAAACATGTATGCATGACCTCCATTACCGAAAGACGGGGTCTTATCACTAAACTGGGGCTAGACTTGAGCTTAGACAATAAGGAACGTCTTCCTTTGGTAGTAATCACCGCCATTAACTAGGGTCCGAAGCCCAAGTTTTAACTGGGGACCGAAGTCCAATTAATGGGGGACTGGAGTCCAATCTTAATTAGTTAAGGTTAACTAGGTTCGGAGCCAAAATTGGGGCCAAAGGCCCAAATTCAATGTTCACCCATAACATCTATCACATGAATTGTGCAATAAAAACTACTAAACGTAACAATAGGAGGAAGTCTTAACTTGGGGAAGAACCCTTTACACATGTTTCTAGTTCAATATAACCACAACATATACAAGATATATGTAATCCACAATCAAAAAATTAATCCACAGGTTATAAGAAAGGGAATAGGGGAAGTGGGTTCATGAGAGAAGAATCCACATAAAATGAGTGACAGTGTGGGAGTTATACTCATCTCAAGAGAGCTCAAATAGAAGAGGGAATGAATTGAGGGAGGAGATCCTTGGCTTCCTCTAGCTCCAAAGCTTGCTTCTCTCTTTAAAACCCTCTCTTTCTCAAAGGTGAAAAGGAATCGAAAGAAAATGAGAGAAAAAAAAACCCTAAAAGTGCTTTTAAAGAAAATTGTTCACGCGCTCTCGCTCGACGCGCGCTCGGGCGAGCTCTGAGGTAAATTTCATCCAGAGAGCCCCATTTCTAATAACTCTATTTTCTCGCTCGGGCTGTGCTCGGGCTGCTCTGAGTGAGGAAACCATAATGAAAATCCCTTTTTTTGCTGATACCCTCGCTCAGTGATCGTTCAAGCGAGCTCTGAGTTAGAGTATCAGGATTCAAAATATTGTTTTTTACTCCTTTTTGCTTCTAACTTAGTCTTTTCTCTCACTTTCTGTTGAAATTCTGGCAAGCGTACCAAAAATCCTGCAGTATAATAGTAAGTAGAAGGGTTTGTCCTATCCACAGGGAACGGTTCAATTGTAAATCCTAGTGGTCACAACTATCAAGTGAGAGAATATGGTTTATTGTTTGTGAAGGTTGCAATAGAAAATAAAAAAAAACAATAAATTGAGATGGTTGAGCAGGTTACTGGAACTAGGATTGAACTTCGTCTATCGTACCCTTCATGTATTTGAACCCCAATGATATTTATGAATATGCAATTATAATATCTTAGCACAAATAAATTTTATTTCATAAAAGGTTCCTACAGATATGAAATACTTAGAAATAATTCACCCTGGTTCCCACAGAGATAAATCACCCCGGATTAAAGATTAGTTTGTAAAAGCTATCAAGCCATCCTGGGTCCCACAGTGACAACTTGAGTGTTTTCACCAATTAGAAATCAAGTTTCCTATTCCTAGGTTCCCCCAAACTCGCTATTGATTTCACAAAACCACTTTCCAGTGCGCCCCATAAAACCAACCTATAACTCCGGCACAAAGGCGGAAGCTAAGCATTAAGAACAGAATAAAAACACGGATATTATAAAAACAGGGATTCATAAATAACAAAGAGAATTCAAATACAATTGGGGATTGAATCAACTACATTCAATCCTATGGGAGAGTTTAGCTACTCATGGTAGCCATTACAAACCGATAGAGAAACTGTCACACTTTTCTCTAGCTCCAGCTTTGCTCCGCCTCCTCTTGATCTATGCAAAAGGTCCTTTAAATAGAAGTTGGAAAGCTATCTGAAATCTGGAAGGAATCTTGTTGAAAATCTTTTGAAAATTGGAATCTCGTGCTCCTGCGCTCCATCCTGCGCTCAGCGCAGGAAACAGAGAGGAATTTTAATTCCTGCGCTCCACTTGTGCTCAACGCAGGTGGAGCGCAGCTCACCATTTCTGCTTTTCCTGGTTTCCTCTTTTTCATCTTGATCTCTTCCTGATCTTATCTTTATCTGCTACGCTTTTCTTGTTTCCCTCTTTTTAGCTTGATCTTGTGCTGATTCTGTCTTAAATTTGAATTGAGAATTTTATCTGCAGAATCTTTATCCAAATAACTGCTTATTTTATCTTGATTTGCTGCCATTTAGAATCCTTTCTGTAAATTCTTTCTTCAAATAAATGCTATCTTGTGTCTCCATTTAAAACTTTCCTCTTTATCTGCAAAATTAGCAGATTTCTTATCAAAATAGCATCAAATTCAAATTTAAATCAAATAATCACAAAATCTGAATTTATTACTAAAAAAAGGTAATTTGGAGAATAAATCTAATATTTTACCCTTGATAAATGCTGTAATTATATATAAATTTGTCATATTTTTAGCACTTATCACTTTCCTAATCCTTTTAGAAAAACTTCTTCCTTTACTAATTTGATTCATGAAAATAGTTATGATTGGGATGTTACAATTCTACCCCCTTAAAACAATTCTGACCTCAAAATTGGATGCAAAATACCAGGAAATTCATCTTACCTTAAGTAAACAACTCGGGAAACTGAGAGCGGATATGATCCTCCTTCTGCCACGTCGCCTCCTCCGGTGACTAACACTCCCAGAACACCTTCACCATGGGGATTGTCTTATTCCTTAGGGTCTTAACACTCCGGTCGATAATCCGTGAAGGTCTAGTGAGAACTATGAGGTCCTCCCTTAATTGTACCGATTCGGAATTTATGATGTGTTAAGGGTCATGGACATACTTTCTAAGCTGAGAAACTTGAAAGACATCATGGATACGAGACAAGTGAGGTGGAAAGGCTATCCTGTAGGCCAGAGGGCCAACCCTCTACAGGATCTGAAATGGGACAATGAACCTGGGGTTGAGCTTTCTCGCTTTAATGGCTCGCCCAATGCCTGTGACAGGAGTTACTTTAAAAAACACATGGTCTCCTTCCTCAAATTCTAGGTCCTTTCTCCTCTTATCAACATAACTCTTCTGTCGACTTTAGGCAGTAACAAGCTTTTCCCTAATGACCCTAATCTTTTCTGTTGTTTCCTGCACCAACTCCAGACCTAACAGGGTTCTCTCACCTACCTCATATCAACAGAGTGGGGACCTACACTTCCTACCATACAACGCCTCATAGGGTGCCAACCTATACTGCTATGGAAATTGTTGTTGTAGGAAAACTCTTTGAGGCGTAGGTACCTATCCCAACTACCCTGCTCCTCTAACACACAAACCCTAAGCATATCCTCTAGGGTATGGATGGTCCTCTCAGACCGACCGTCAGTCTGAGGATGGTAAGTGGTACTAAACCTAAGTTTAGTCCCGAAGGCCTGGTGAAGTGCATTCCAAAACCTAGAGTTGAACCTAGGATCTCTATCTAAAATGATGTTAGAGGGAATGCCATGGAGCTTAACAATCTCCTTGACATACATGTCTGCTAGTCTACTCAGGAAATAGGAATTCCTAATTGGCATTAAATGGGTCGACTTTGTCAGCCGGTCCACAATGACCCAGATGGCATCATACCCTGTTGGGACCCTAGGTAGTCTCACCACAAAGTCCATGGCTATACTCTCCTACTTCCACTATGGGATCTCTAAAGGCAAAAGGGTTCCTGATGGTTTATGGTGTTCTATCTTGACCCGTTGACACACTAAACACCTAAAAACAAACTCTGCTATCTCACCCTTCATACCATCCCACCAAAACATCTTCCTCAAGTCTTGATACATCTTGGTGGTTCCAGGATGTACCGAGAACTTGCTCCTGTGGGCCTCCTCTAAAATTTGTTGCCTCAGACTATCCCATTATGATGGCACACTGTTAGAAGCTTGGACCTGCAAGACCTACACTGGAGGAAAGGCACCAACTTCAAGCCATAACTTCAAGCAAGGAAGAGTTGGAGAATTTCGTGTCCTACAAATAAAGGTCACTACCCTACAAAATAAGGGCCACTACCCTACAGAAGGACACCTTGACCCTGGATAGGACCCTTGTCCTATGGACCACCCTTAATTAGGACTCTCTTATATTTTCTTTTTATTAATTGTAATTTTCTTTTAATTCCTCCTACTGGGGTGCTATTTTTAGTGGGTTTATTGGTTAGTAGGTTTCCTTGCTATAAGGCTTAGGAGGTCATGGGTTCTATTCCCACATAGGATAGAAATTTGACTCATCTTGTATTTTCCTACATGAGTGGGCGCCATTTTGAGAGGTTTATTGGCTTAAGACTTAGCTTAGCCATAAACCTTGGGGGTCATGGGTTCAAAACCCACTTAGGAGTGTTTTCACTCACCTTTTATTTTCTTTCTTTTTTATGCCCCTAAAAATCCGCCCCTCTCCCCCTCTTTTCCTATAAATAGGAGTCCTCTCCTCTTGTAATGGACACATTGAATTTTGAAGTAAAGGCATTATGCCAAATGTTCTCCTCCCTTTGTGAGTTGAGTGAGGCTTGGTGGTTGTTGCTCAAACCATACTGAGACTTATCTAATTCTCCTGAATTAGTGGCGTCTGGCATTGGACTTATCTGCTGCAGGAGGATTCCTGCTTCAGTGGCGTCCTTCTCATTTCTTCCTCTCCACTTTTTCTTTCATTTTCTATCATTTTCCTTCACTTTCTTGCGTGAATATAGCTGCTATTCCAGCACCTATATTTCGCAATTTATTGCTTGATTGTGATTCTGATCGGTTGGTTTTGCTCAATTCTAGGTCCTATAACTTTCCTGCTATCACATTAGAGACGCAGACCCTTCATTGGAAGAGAATCATCCCATCACCTGATTCAGAGAAACCTGGCTGCCCTCTCCTAGCTTGGAGGTCTAGGTCCGAACCCTATGCCTCCCTAATCAGAGCTCTAAGCTCACTGGTGACCTCTAACCTGTAGAGTTTCAATCTACTCTCTCCAACCTCAATATTCAGGCTTGTGTTCCTAAACTCTTCCAACAACCCCATTTCATGCACTATCATGGATGACACATGCAAGGACTTCCCATTGAGAACTTCGACAACTACATTGGCCTTACCGGGATGGTACCTTAGTTCAAAATCATAATCCTTCAAAAACTGCATCCACCTCCTTTGCCTCATGTTGAGTTCCTTCTAATCAAAGAGGTATTTCAAGCTATGATTACTAAAAACCTCAAACCTCACTACATACAGGTAATGCCTCCAAATCTTAAGTGCAAATACCACTGTCGCTAACTCTAAGTCATGGGTAGGGTAGTTCTGCTCAGGGAGCCTCAACTGCCTAGAGGCATAGGCCACCACTCACTTTTCTTGCATCAGCACACATCCTAGCCCCTTACTAGAGGCATCACTATAGACCTCGAAGGTCTTGGACAGTCTGATAGCATTAGTACCGGGGCGATAGTCAACCTCTCTTTGAGCTTTAAGAAGCTCCGCTCACACTTCTCGTCCCATACAAAGGCTTGACCCTTACGAGTCAATATAGTGAGGGGCAAGACTAGCTGGGAGAATCCCTTAATGAATCTCCTGTAGTAGCTGGCCAATCCTAGGAAACTCGTAATCTCCGTTATGGTCTTAGGTCTTTCCCATTCAAGGACAACTTCTATCTCGCTATTCAACCAACACTCCCTTCGTGGAAATTACATGCCATAAGAAATGGACCCTGTCCATCCAAAACTCACACTTCTCTAGGTTGGAAAATAGTCCCTTCTCTCTCAGATTCTCTAGGACAATCCTAAGTTGTCGCTTGTGCTCCTCTAAGGTCTGGGAGTAGATCAGGATGTCATCAATGAACACGACAACAAACTAATCAAGGTAGGGTCGGAAGATTCGGTTCATGCAGTCCATGAAAATGGATGGAGCATTGGTTAAGCCAAACGACATCACCAAGTACTCATAGTGCCCATATCTAGTCCTAAAGGCAGTCTTGGGTATATCCTCACCCCTAATCTTGATCTTATGGTAATCGGATCTCAATTCAATCTTAGAGAAGACCGAAGCCCCTCTAAGTTGGTCTAGAAGGTCATATATTCTGGGTAAGGGATACATATTCTTAATAGTGACTTTGTTGAGCTTCCTATAGTCTACACACAACCTCATAATCCCATTCTTCTTTTTCACTAAGAGCATTGGTGCTCCCCAAAGTAACACATTAGGCTTAATGAACTTCTTATCTATAAGGTCTTCTAACTGGGTTTTAAGTTCACTAAGCTCTAGGGGACATTCTATAGGGTTCCTTGGAAATGAGCCATGTGCCCGGTAACAAGTCAATGGAGAACTCAATCTCTCAGTCTAGAGGTAAGGCTGTTACCTCAATAGGGAAAACATCTTGAAAATCCCTAACCGTGGCTACGCTGTTCAAATCAATACTAGAACCTAGAGTTGAGGAAAGAAATAAAAACTCCCATCAGTTAGGCATTTGAACGCTTGGGTGATACTGGACAAAAGTACAGGTGGTCTCTCCCTCGGAAGAGAAGGGAGAACCGGAAAGACAACCTCCTTGTTGAAACAAATTAGGTCAACCTCGAAGGCCCTCCCTTGTATAACAATGGGGCATTTAGAACACACAAGGGAAGTGGGGATTGCCTCCTTGGCGGGGGTTATTACACTTAGGCTGTAGGGTAAGGGGGTTGCATGCAAATCTAACTTCTTCACACAATCAAATGCAACAAAAGAATGGGTTGCCCCCAAATCATACAATTAAATTAAAGTACTACCTCCTAAGGTGCACGTACCTCGCATCAGATTATTGGCTGAAGCAGCCACTTCACCACTAAGGGTGAAGACTCTCTGGGTGGCCGAGGCGGCATTGCATTGCCACTTGGGCCTAGAGCCCTTGCCCTGACTGGGATCCTCAAGCTTTCTCTTCCCTTTCTAATCATTTGGCTTGGGGGTTGTAACACCTGCGTTTTACCGTTTTTGCCGTTTTAAGTGTTTTATTGGATTTTGAGTGATTAAAATTATTTTTAATTATCAAAATTTATGTTTTTGGATTTAGAATTAAATTTCCTATTTTTAGGGAATTTCAGGGAATTTTTGGGGTTTTTCTGTGAAAATGACCTTTTTGCCCCTCCTGTCTCTTGAACCGGGCCCGAATACTCTTGATCCGGGCCAGAAAAATTTGCACAACCCTTCCTTTCCTCCTTCTAGAAGTCGTGCATGTCTTGTGTGTGTGCATGAAGGACATTTGTCCACTTCACACTTTGTTTCTAGACAAGTGTCAAGCTTAGGGAAAAGTAAGACATTAAAACACCAAACTTCATTACTCTTTCTTTTTCCACATGCAAAGCTTAGAAATTCTCTCATTTTCTCTCTTCCTTTTCTCTCTTGGCTGTGAACTCTCCATCAACTTCTCTCAAAAATTTTCATCTTCCCTTGAACACATCAAGCCAAGGTTCCATCTTTGAACCAAAGCTTCCATTTCTAAGCCTTCTAGCCTTGAAAAATCCTTGTTGGTGACTAAAGGAGGCATCTTTGGGGGTTGTTTTGGGACCAGAATTCTGCACTCATTTTCTTGGAAATTTGAGGTAAAGGGAGGGGGGGAGAACTTGAACTCTAGTAGGATTGGTAACTAGAGTCAAGGATTTGCCCTTAAAATCCTTGTTTTTACTCTTGTTCTCCTTGAAAAAAATCACTTTTTGAGCTTTTCTTTGAGCAAATGTTTTGGATTCTTGGAGCTGGGTTGTTTACATGTTTTTAAGTTTATTTTGATGCTTGGAATGTGCTTGGATTGTGATTGTTGGTGCATGCAAGCCAAGAACCAATTTTGGAAAAATTTTCCCCTTTTTCCTCTAATAGCTCTCGGCCTTGAGGGATTTTGGGGCTGCATGTGTTTCAAAATTTTTTTGGTGCTTGGAATGTGTTTGTATGATGAATCTATGAACATGCATGAAGTTGGTTGAAGGTATACAATTGTTTTGGATGATTGATCTTTGAAAAATAGTGTTTATGAGCTTGAAAATGGAGTTATGAACTTTAATGTGTATGTGGCTGATTTTGAGTGGATTAGTATGATATTTGGCATTTAGATTGTTTGTTGATGAATGTGTGAAGTTTTGGTGAAGATTGGATGTTGTGAAAAATTTGAAGTTTTGATGAACATTCAAGTTGTTCTTGATGTTCATGAGTTGTTCTTGATGAAACTCATCAAGAATACCTTTTTGATCTTAAAAAGGTCAAGGGTATGTTGAAAACATGTTTATGGGCTTTGGTGGTCCAAAAGGACTAAGAAGCAATTTTACAAGTAAAAGGACTAAAATGCAATTAAGAATAAGTCTTTAAAAATAAATAAAACAAATTCGGATTTCCAATTCCAACCAAGTAAAAGTCAATTTAAAGGTCAATATTTTAGGTTACCATGACTAAAAATAAGTTCCTAAGAGTTATAAAACCTTTAGGCTTTTAATTTAAGTTTAAAACCTTTAAGAAAAGGAGTTAAAGACTCATTAAAAGTCAATCAAGATTAGATTATGAAATTAAAAGTTAGATTGGAGTTGGACTTCAACTCTAATCCAAGTAATTAAAAGTTAAAACTTAGGATTAATTAGTGGGCTTAACTAATTTAATTACCTAAGTTAATCAACCTAATTCACTTAAGTCGATTAAGTAAAGAATGATTAATTAAGTCTAAAGTTAATTAACCTTAATGAAAGTATTAATTAAGTAATTAACCAATAATGATGGTTAAAGACTAATTAATTATGATTAACCTTAATCAAACATAATTAAAATCCTAATCCAAGATTAAGGAAGTGATTAAGGAATGATTAAGAATTAATTAGGATCTTAAGTAAGGATTAAGACTTAATTAAAGAGGATTAAGATTAATTGTAATCCAGTTAATGAAGACTAGTTAAGATTAAAAGTTAAACCTAATCTTAATTAGTCATACAAGGAGAATTAGGATAAGTAATACCATCCATAAGATACAATCATAAGTTTTAGTAAATTATAGGACTTAAGTGGACATGATTATCAAGAACATTAGTACAAACTACCTTAAAAGGCTATAACCAACACACTCTTTCTACATAAAACTTGAGAAGCTTGGCGAGAGAGTGCGGTTTGGCCTTCCTTGTGAAGGAAAGACATTGAATTCGGACCGTGCCACGGGGATGTGGTGACGTTGAATGGTTCAATGGGTTTTGCCTGTAAGGATGTGAATGTTGTTAGCATTGTTGTGTGACATGCATCATGAAGCGTCGTTGATGTTCGAGGTTGAAAACCTTACGACCTATATAGCAGTAACACTCGGTACAGTGTGAAACTGGTAGGGACTGGGCACTGGGTTTTGTAAAGAACGCCAGAGGGTCCTCGAGTGGGGATGCCAGCCCTGAGGATAGTCAGGTCCCGAAATGGCTCAGGTGACGTAGGCTCGCTCCCTACTGTCGATCAAACGGGGTACAGGCTTGACTATCCTGTCGCTCTCAAGTTTTCATGGTCAGTGGAGATTGTCTGGAAGTCGGGAAATTTATTTGGCCAAAATGTATGAGCAATGCTCTTTGTACCAATGCTAGTACAGACTCTAACTCCTGACGTGTTGTGTATATATGGTCGGGCAGCTGCTATGTGCTCTGCCTATGGTGATGTTTCCCTAGGCCCGCATGCATTAGATATTGCATTATAATAGTAAAAGTTGCGTTCATATGAGTACACCATGATGAGATGTCGTGATTGCTTATTGATTCGACTGTGTGGATTGCCTCTGTGTGTGTGCTCTAGTTTGCTGTATCCTACATGCTGTGAGTTCATGCGATGTTCTCACCCTTCTTTTCTATCTCTTCCTTCTATGTTCTTCTCGTCCCGTTGACAGTCGGTATCGAGGAATTCCGTCATGACGTCGATGCAGGTGCAAATCAGATGGTTGCCGAGGGGCACCCGGAGGGTGACGGGTATGCCGCGCGGGGTGTGAGTTCTATGGGGGGGGGGGGGAGTTTGTGTCACCATCACGCACCCCAGACTTCCTCTTGTACCTGAAAAGGACTAGGTTGTGTTGAGTCTAGGTAGTACGCAGCTCTGATTTAGGAATCTCTTCTTTTGTATTCTGTTAGAGGTCTCATTTATTTTACTACCGGAACTTATGTTTTAATGTGGTCATGTGGGTATTCGAGAGGTACATCGATGCTACTTAATATGTATGTATGTATTTATGTCATACCGTTTTATGTTCTCTCAAGGTCTTTAACCATGTGTATGTTGTGGATGCGCGTAAGGTGTTAATTCTTTCCACGCTTACGGAAAGATAAGTTTTTGAAAGTGAAGGAAAGGATATTTCATAAGTACTTAAAATAAAGCTAGAGAGGTAATAGGTCAATGACACCTAAACCCTTTTCAAAAAAAAAAAAAAACTTCCGCATTTTTGACGTCACTTCAGCATTCTTGACGTTCTACTTCGTTGGTCACGTGTAATGCATGTGGTACTTTTAGTGGTAACTAGGGGTATCACAGGGGTCTCCTCAACCATACTTTGTTCTACTAAGAGGCATTTGCTGACCAAAGAGGGAAAGTCTCTTAACTCCAATGCAGTCACGCTCCTCCTCGGCTCAGGCTTCAGGCTCGCCTCGAAATGGTTGCACTTCCATTCCTCATTAGAGACAATCTGAAGGAAGATAGCGCATTTGTCGAGGCGCTCAAACTTGGCCGCATACTGGCCCACGGACAAACTCTCCTGCTTCAACTGTAGGAACTCCGCCTCCTTCTGCCTACGGATTGTGGCAGGGAAATACTTCTCAAGAAACACCGCCTGAAAGCTCACACAGGTAATAGGAGTACCCAGGGAAGCCAGGAGGTCTTTAGCTCCCTTCCACCAATCCTCAGCATCTCCGTGTAACATGTATGCCGCGAACCGAACCTTGAGTTCGTCCGCACATGCCATAACCTCAAAGACCTTCTCCATGGCATTGAGTGTAACAACCCAAAATTTGGATCTACAAAAAAAAAAAAATATATATATATATATATATATATATATAGTGGGAACCTTAGGCTGTGAATCCTATCGAGAGAAGGAAGTTGGAAGTGGAGTGAGAATTCAGGGGTTTAAGAGTAAATTAAGGGAAGAGATAAGGAATCTAGTGGTAGCTATGAGTTTTGAGGGAAACCAAGTGTTAATCCCAATAGGATTATGGATTCTACTTAGTGGGTATCACACCTTGAAGTTTAGATGCTAACAAGGTAACGAGACGAGGAAGGAGACTGAGGTGATGGAATGAGGGAATTAGATTGAGGAGGGAAGAATTTAGCAAGAGGATTGACGGAAATGAGTGAAGAGATTCAGATTAAAGGAGCTAAGTTAGAAGGAGGTTAATACACTAGGAATAGAGGGGAAAAGGGAATAAGAGTGAAGAACGGAAGAATTTGAGTTCAGGTAGGCTCGCTCAAGCGAGCGAGGGCTTGCTCAAGCGAGGGGCAGGGCAGAGAGGAGGGGAGTCTCTGAGTTGAGGCTCGCTCAAGCGAGCAAGGGGTGCTCTCAGGCTCGCTCGAGCGAGAACCCCTGCAGCATCAGGGGTGCTCTCTGAGTTAGCGCTCGCTCAAGCGAGCGGATCCTCGCTTGAGCAAGGGAGCGTTTTCAGCAATGTTTTATGTTTCTCGCTCAAGCGAGCGTATCCTCGATTGAGCGAGTACGCACAGATTCAGTTTTTAAAAACATAGGGTTAGGGAGTTTAGCCCTTATTTCTCTCATTTTCTCTCTTTCTAGAGATAGAAGCTAGAGAGAGAAAGGGGAGATTGAAGGGAGAAGCTTGGTTTGAAGCCACCCACACCATTCAAGGAGCTTGGATCTTCATCCCCATCCCTTCATTCTTCCTATTTCCTCCATTAGAGGTGAGTATAATTCACACACTTCCACCCATTCATGCTTGACTCTCTTCCATGAACCCTACCTCCTCTTTCCCCTTTCTTCTTTAATCTTGTATGTGTTTAATTGGTTGATTGTTCCCTATCATTTGTAGTGTTTGATTGTTTATTTAGAAATATGGATTTGGAATATAGTATGCTTAGGGTTTCACCCACCCCTTTGTTGTTGTCTTGTGCATTCATGATTCATATGTTGGTAATGATTGTGGGGGGTTTTGGTTATGAGATTCACATGCTAGGGTATTATTCTGATTAGAACAATGTTTAGATCTATCATGAGGTGTGTGTTATTTGTTATGTGTGAGCATCACATTAAGGCCTTTGGCCCCAGTTAATTGGAAAATGAATTTGAGCTTCCGCTCCCAGTTAAAAATGAATTTGGCTTCGACCCTAGTTTTGGCTTCGGCCCCAGATCACCTTAATTAATCAAGATTGGACTTCGGTCCCTAGAGTAATTGGACTTCAGTCCCCAGAGTAAAACTTGGACTTCAGTCCCCATAATAATTGGCGGGAGTAGTCCCCAAGAAAGACGTTTCTTGTAGTCTGAGCCCAGGTCTAGCCTAGAATTAGTGAAAAGACCCCGTCTGTCGGGCAATGCAGATCATGCATAGCATATTTAATTTTGAGCTTGGCATTTGATATCTTGATTGAGTTGAGTTATGGCAATTATGATAAGATGTGAACTTCCTGATGCATGTCATATGCCTGTTTCCCCACACTATATGATTGCATATTTATGCTCACTGAGACATTAGTCTCACCCCATGTTTGTGGGTTCATTATAGATATGCGGGATTGTTTGGTTGGATGCTTGGGCGGAGAATGTGAAGCTCTTTAAGTGGATCATTCCACTTCTTTCTTTTATTCTGAGCTCCTTGAGGGTAATTGATGTCCATGTGTGAAACTATGTTCAATTATATTAAGAATTTATGTATTTATGAATGATAGTTAATTTTGGCCACTGAGTGGCACATAGATTAGAAGATTCCGGATGTATGACTATTTGCATTTGGGCTTATGTAATCGTTGGAGTTACCTAGCGTTTTATGAGTGTGTTTGTTACCGATATCGATAATGGCAAGAAATAATTTCAGAGAATTCAGGAATTTTGTCTCCAACAGACATTATTCTTGAGTTAAGAAATTAGGACGTTACATTGAGCCATGAGTCTACTGCCTCAGGGTCATATGCCCCTAAGAATGTTGGAGGGTGGTACTTCTTGAACTCTGCAAGGCCTTGGACAAAGGGGTCCGTGGCCACTACTGGGGAAGGTGGAAGTGACTCCCTCAGACGCTCCCGGAGCTCCTAGAGAACAACCGCATTGGAGGCAGTCTACTCCATAATAGTCGCCGTCAGCATCCTGAGAGCAGCTGCTATAGGGTCGGGGTCCTGACCGGGTGGTGGAGAACCTCGAGATCCATGGCCTCATCTTCCACTAGCCATAATCCTAAACACATCAATTTCCACACTTCAAAATAATGCATATAAGATCACAGTTAACTTCAGACAATGACTAATTATCCACAGTCCAATTGGATTGAACTGCTCTAGTACCAAAATGTAACGTCCTAATTTCTAAATCCAAGGATTAAGCCCGTTGGAAGAAAAATCCTCGAATTTCTGAAATTATTTCACGCCATTAAGATATCGCAAGCACGTACATGATAAGTGCAAAATATATGATAAATTCTTGTATAATTACTGCACTTATCAAGGGTAAATTGGTAAATTTATTCCCCAAATTACCTCTTTTTAGTAATAAATGCATATTTTGTGATTATTTAATTCCAATTTGAATTTGATGCTATTTTAATAGAAAATCTGTTGATTTTGCAGATAAAAGAGGAAGTTTTAAAAAGAGAAACAAGATAGCATCTATTTGAAGAGAAAATCTGCAGATGAGATTTTAAATGGCAACAAATCAAGATAAAATCAGCAGTCATTTAAACAAGGATTTTGAAGATAACTTTCTCAATTTAAATTTGAAGATCAAATCAACACAAAATCAAGCCAAAAAGAGGGAAATAAGGAAAGCAAAGCAAACAAGGATAAGATCAGGAAGAGATCAGACTGAAAAAGAGGAAATCAGGGAAAGCTGGAACGAGAAATACGCTCCACCTGCGCTGAGCGTAGGTTGAAGCGCAGGAATACGTAAACAGATTTCTGATAAGATTTCCAACAAGATTCCTTCCAGATTTCAGATAAGCTTTCCAATTTCTATTTAAAGGACATTTTGCAAAGATCAAAGCAAGTCCCGGTGACCCAAGGGAGACGGCAGAGCAGAAGCGAGGGCTGGAGAAAAGTGTGACAATTTCTCCGTTGGTTTGTAATGGCTACCATGCATAGCTAAACTCTCCGATAGGATTGAACGTAATCGATTCAATCCCCGATTGTATGTGAATTCTCTTTAATATTTATGAATCTATGTTTTTATGATATCGGTATTTTTATTCTGTGCTTAATGCTTAGCTTCCGCCTGTGTGCCAGAGTTATAGGTTGGTTTTATGAGGCACATTCGAAAGGTGGTTCTATAAAATCAATAGCGAGTTTGGGGGATCCTAGACATAGGAAACTTGAACTCTGATTGGTAAAAATACTCATAGTAGTCACTGTGGACACCAGGGCGAATTGATAGTGTTAACAAACCGAAAACAAATCATTAAAGCTGGGGTAATTTGTTGCTTGGGAGAACCCGCATGAATTATTTCTGAGTATTTTATCACTGTGGAAACCAGGGTAAAATAACATAGTTTGGCTAAGGTATCATAACTACATATTCATAAATATTATTGGGGTTTACATACGAAAGGAGTGCGATGAAACGAAGTTCAATCCTAGTCCAAGTAACTGTCTCTACCTATCTCAATTTATTTTTTGTTTTTATTTAATTTCGCAATTACTCAACAATCAACAAAAATACGCTCTTACCTGATAGTTGTGACCACTAATCTTTATAAATTGAACCGTTCCCTATGGATACGATACTCTTACTTACTATTATACTGCTAGGATTTTGGTACGCTTGCCAGATTCTCAACAGTACATCATATATCTCTTAAGTTCCAACGATTACTTAAACAGTATATGAAAACGTGACTGAATATATATATGTGTGTGTGTGTGTGTGTGTGTTTGTGTGTAATTGCCAATAAGGCTACATGCCTAACCAATACATAATAATGACATGGGATACCCCCATACATGTGCCCTCAACAAAATAGAAGGGCCCGAAGGCTGCATATGTACAACCATATCCCACAAAAGAATAAACATACAAGGTGGCATAATCTAAACATAATAGGGCCTAACAAATCGAATACATAATGTTATAAGCCCACAATCAAAATGTATAGAGAACTGCTCCCAAGCTCCTTGCTCATGGGCCGATGCGGGGAGGGACCCGTGCATATAAAATATAGCCCACAAAATGTGTGGTGAGACGGGTGCCTCTATGATTATAACCATGCAGCATACAGTGTGAGCAGGCAGGCGAATACAATGCAACGAAAAGCAATAAACATCATAACCTGATATCTCAACTGAACATAAACATGTATGCATGACCTGCATTACCCGATAGATGGGGTCTTATTACAAAACTGGGGCTAGACCTGAGCTCAAACAACAAGCAACGTCTTCCTGGGGTACTAATCACTGGGGTACCGGAGTCCAATCTTAATTAGTTAAGGTTAACTGGGGTCGGAGCCAAAATTAGGGCCGAAGCCAAAACCATTTTCTAATTAATTGGGGACAAAGGTGATGTGGACATCAATCAAGCAGTCAAAAGACTAGGGGGACCCATGATAAGGGCGCAAGCTAGGAAAGATAAGGAGGCGCTACAACTTGTCATCAAAGAAGTCCAACTTCAAAACATTAAGAGCATTAATGAAAATGACCAGTTTACTAATTGCATTCAAGTTGAAGAAGGAGGAACCATTGATGAAGTGTCAGTTGCCTTTAATGCAACTACCAGTTGAAGAGCCATCATTTATCATGGAGGAAGGCCATGTGGGGCGGCCAACCTAGTCCCTAATTTGCTGATTTAATTAGATTTATTTTGTTTCAATAAACTTGTGGGAGTTACAAGACACAAGGCTTAAATTTCTGGTGGTTACGTTTCCTTTTCTGGTGGTTACAAAACATGGTTGTAATGTAGTTTTAATGCATTAAAACCTTGTCTCTTTTAGCCGTTGGAAGGGATGTTCTGGTGCATGAACCTGAACCTCTTTGAAGCTACATACAACTAGCCAAAGGTGGGCGGCCAACATGTGAATGAAAGGTTTAGTCATATGCCTTCATTTTTGCGGCCAAAGAGTGAGTAAATGGCTAAGTCATAAGCCATTATTTTGTGCGGCCAACATGTGCATTTCATGGATGAATTATGTGTCATCAAAGGGGGTTTATGGTGGTTGTAAATGGCTGAATGAATAGGCAATCAAGTGGGCGGCCAACAATGAAGAGGAGGTTACAAAATTGATGGAGACTTGAAGAATTGTGGGCTGTTTTATGCGGCCACTTATTGGTTGAATCATGAGCCATTTTAATCCATGTTTGGTGGTTACATTTCATGAAATAATGCAGCCACATGTGCCAAGAAATCTGCATGGAAATTGCGGCCAAATAAGCTTGTTAGGGTTGAGTTTTATTAGCTTAATTTATTTAATTCCTAGTAATGTATTTAGGGTTGCATGGGAAGTGTGTAAGGGTTATTTTTGGGAATATTTTGGGCGTGAAATGCAGCTGGTTGCATGGCCCTAATTCACCTTGTAAACTCTATAAATACATGCTTCATGCATGTAAGAAAGGTTAGATGATTTATGCAAAATTTCTTATTATACTTGAGAGTGATTTTCTCTAAGTTTCTTGCTAGTCAAGAGTTGAGGATTACCAAAGGTTCCTTACCTTTGTGTGTGTATTCTCAAGGGCTTATCTTTCAAGTCTTGAAATTTTGTTCAAAAACCTATTTTTCTACACGTGTTGCTTGAATTGTAAGTGATTTATTTTTCAAGTATTCAAGGCTGAATATAAGTTTTTGGCAAGGTTTGATTGTTATCTTATTTCCAATTTTTTTTATACACATCAAAAGAAAAAGAAAAGAATAAAGAAAAAAAAAGAAAAGAAAGAAAAGTGATAAAAACAAGATTATTTGTTATCAAGAAAAGTGTGATTTCAATCAGAAAATTTCTAAGGTCCTTGCAAATTAGAACCTTAAGGTTCATATCATTTGGTCATCAGAGCTCTGGTTATTAGAAATTTTTCTGAATCATTTCTTTCTAACAAATTATATTTCTTCTTAGCTTTTCTTGTTTTAATTTTTTCTTGACTGCACGCAGGTTGGTGAACTATTTGATTTTTCTCCTCGTTGGTTGGGTAAGAAATCCAGGAGAAATATAGTGGAAAAAGGCAAGAGAGTTGCATCATAGAAAAAGCCAAGTGTTGAGTGCAAACACTAGAGTGTGGTGAGGTTTTTAAACAGTTAACATATTTCTTTTGTTACGTTGTTTCTTTCTTTTTATCATGGCAGAAAGAGTGGTAGAGAACCGTGATCTTCAACAACAAATTGCAGCACTTTCTCAACGGTTGGAGAAGATGATAACGGAGCAATATGATGAGTTGCATAACAGGTTGGATGAATTGGAGAAACCACCTGATGCAGAGGAAGAAAGACCACCAAGAAATGAAGGAAAAATACAAGGGGTCAAGCTGACTATACCACCTTTCAAAGGTCGTAGTGACCCAGAAGCCTATTTGGAGTGGGAACTCAAAATTGAGCACATCTTTGCCTGTAACACCTATACAGAGGCGCAGAAGGTAAAGCTTGCTGCTACTGAGTTTTCTGACTATGCTCTCATTTGGTGGAACAAATTACAGAGGGAGAGGCGTAGAGATGAGGAGCCAATGGTGGAAACTTGGGATGAGATGAAGAAGATTATGAGGAAACGGTATGTTCCCTCTAGTTACCAACGAGAACTAAAGTTGAAATTGCAAAAACTCACTCAAGGAAATAAAGGAGTGGAGGAGTACTACAAAGAGATGGAGATGATCCTCATTCAAGCCAACATAGAAGAAGATCTTGAAATCACTATGGTACGTTTTCTAAATGGCTTGAACAGTGATATTAGAGACATTGTTGAGTTACAGGAGTATTTGGAGATGGGGGACTTATTGCATAAGGCTCTTCAAGTGGAGCAACAGTTAAAAAGGAAAGGAGCTGCTAGGAGGAGTTATACTAATTTGCCTGCAAATTGGAAGGACAGAATTAAGAAGGAGGTGGTTGAATCCTCAAGCCATGCAGCGCCTAGTCCTCAAGGTAAAACCACTAACAAAAATGTTGAACAACGCCTAGTTCCCTTTTTTTCTCAGTTGCAATTTCTTCTTCAATATTTTCTTGCTCTTTCCTCTTCAGGACTTCTTTTTCCACAATTAAATTATCACCAATCCGTTTTCCTATTTCCTTACCACTCCTGGTAGATATTGAGTTGCAAAACTCCTGCTGTGCAGAAAATTGCTTCCTTACTTGCTCCACTCGAGTTGCCAGGTTTTTGAATGTTGTCTCTATGGTTCTTTGACTGGCATTCATATCCTGCATGAGTCTATCGAGCTTCTCCTCAATTCTTGAATTTATGTCATACAGTGTGGACCCTCTATCTTGGCTTCTTCCAGAGTTGTTGAAGAAGTCATCTTGCCTCCCTTGATTTTCCAAATAGTTGACTTGTTCCACTTGAATATCCTCATAAGAGCAGTGACCATTGGGGTGGTCGCCTCCGCAAAATTCACAAATCAACGGTTGGGCTTGACAAGGTTGAGATTGCACTGTTTGCTGTTGTTGAGGAAGTGCTTTTAATTGCTCAGTAAGTGCCTTTAGTTGTTGCTTGATGAGCTTGTTTTCTGCTAATAGTGCATCATTGCTTTTTAGCTCTAGCAACTCCTTCTTCTGAACCGGCTCCCCCCAATATTGAGCTTGTTGGTTATTCATTGCAAAATTCTCAATTATTGTGAGAGCACGCTCTTCATCCACCGCCAGAATAGTCCCTCCTTCTGCAGCATCTATGTATGACTTTGAATCGTGTTTGAGTCCATTGCAGAAAATGTTTAATTGTGCAATATTGTCAAAACCATGATCTGGGCACTTTTGCAGCAAGGACTTTAATCGCTCCCAGGCTTCACATAATGGTTCATCCTCTCTTTGCCTGAATGTGGAGATGTTTGTCTTTGCTTGAATGTAGCGTGATATTGGAAAGAATCTTTTCAGAAATTTATCTTCTACCATGCTCCAATTGCTCAAACTCTGGCTAGGATGCAATTTCAGCCACTCCTTTGCCTTTCCTGTTAAAGAAAAGGGAAACAATCGTAAGTAGGCTGATTCTAAATCTTCTTCCTCAAATTCCATAACTCCAATCAATTCATAGAAAGTAAAAAGATGTGTATGTGGATCCTCGTGATCCAATCCTATGAATTGGTGGGCGCTGATGAGGTTTAAATGTGCAATCTTTATTCCAAGGACTTCTCTGTAGCTGATAGAGCTATGCTTGAGTAATGACGAGGTCCTTGGTGCGTGACATAGTCTCCTAAGACTCTCTTCCTTGGTTGTTCTTTAGTCATATTTTTGTTTTCTTCTTCACCTCTCCTTTGTCTCTTTCTATTGTTTCTACTCCTGTTCCTTCTAGATGTCCTCTCTATTTCTGGATCAAATTGCAACTGATTTTGAGACACCTGACCTCGTAAGAGCATAAATCAAGAAAACTTGAAAAGGTTAAGTGTGGAAGAGAATTTTTAAAAATAAAAAAAATTAAAATTAAAAATTGAAATTTAAAATTTAAAATTTAAAAATTCAAAAATTTTTCCTAAAATTCCTAAAAAAATAAAAAAAAATATGTACACTTGATAGAATTGACCTCCCAAGTCTTTACAAATTGATACACCATTCCCCGGCAACGGCGCCAAAAATACTTGATGGGATTTAGGCAAGCGTACCGAAATTCCAGCAGTATAATAGTAAGTAAGAGTATCGTATCCACAGGGAACGGTTCAATTTATAAAGATTAGTGGTCACAACTATCAAGTAAAAACATATGGTTGTTTGTTAAGAATTGCGAAAGTAAATAAAAACAAAATATAAATTGAGATAGAGATAGAAACAGTTACTTGGACTAGGATTGAACTTCGTATCATCGCACTCCTTTCGTATGTGATCCCCAATATTATTTATGAATATACAATTATGATATCCTAGCCAAACTATGTTATTTTACCCTGGTCTCCACAGTGATAAAATACTTAGAAATAATTCATGCGGGTTCTCCCAAGCGACAAATTACCCCGACTTGATTGCTCTACTTTTTCGTTCGTTACACTAACAATTCGCTCTATATTCCTATAGTGACTACTATTAAGAGACTGTCAAACTTCTTCAATCATCGATTCTCACTATATTCCTATAGTAACTACTATGAGTACTTTTATCAATCAGAATTAAAGTTTCCTATTCCTAGGCTCCCCCAAACTCGCTATTAATTTTATATAACCACCTCTCGAATGCACCCTATAAAACTAACCTATAACTTCGGCAAACATGCGGAAGCTACGCATTAAGCAAAGTATAAAAATACCGATATCATAAAAATAGGGATTCATAAATAGTAAAGAGAATTCACATACAATCGGGGATTGAATCAACTACATTCAATCCTATTGGAGAGTTTAGCTACACATGGTAGCCATTACAAACCAACGGAGAAACTGTCACTTTCTCCAACCCTTGCTCTGCTATATCGTATCTCCTCAGCCTCTGGTCTCCAAAAGCTCCTTTGATCTTTGCAAAAGGTCCTATTTATAGATGAAGGAAAGCTATCTGAAATCTGGAAGGAATCTGACTTGAATTCAAATTGAAAACAAATCTCTTGTTCCTGCGCTTCACCTGCGCTCAACGCATCTGAAGCGCAGGAAACAGAGAGCAATCCTGGCAGTTGCGCTTCACCTGCTCTCAACGCAGGTGGAGCATATTTTTCGTTCCAGCTTTCCTTGATTCTCTGCTTTTTCAGCTTGATCTCTTCCTAATCTTATCCTTGTTTGCTTGGCTTTCCTTGTTTCCCTCTTTTTGCCTTGATTTTGTGTTTATCTTGACTTTAAATTTAAATTGGGGAAGTTATCCGCAGAATCCTTATTTAAATGGATACTGATCTTATCTTTATTTGCTCTCATTTAAACTTCAAATCTGCAGATCCTATCCTCAAATAATGTTATCTTCTTTTCTCATAAATCTGCAAAATCAACAGATTTTCTATTAAAATAGCATCATATTCAAATTCAAATCAAATATTCACAAATTATGCATTTATTACTAAAAAGAGGTATTTTTTGGGAATAATTTACTATTTTACCCTTGATGAGTGCAGTAATTATATAGTAAATTATCATATATTTTTCACTCATCAGTGAGTTATACTCACCTTAAAAGAGCTCAAATAAAAGAGGGAATGGGTTGAGGGAGGTTGGGGGAGGAGATCATTGGCTTCCTCTAGCTCCAAAAGTTGCTTCTCTCTTTAAAACCCCCTCTCTCTCTAAGGTGAAAAGGAACTTGAATGCTCAAAAAGTAAGTGCTCCACCAATCCTTAAACTTCAAACTTGAATAAAATGTTGGTTCAAATGTAAGTAAAGAAAATCACAACTTTTTGGATCTTTCGAAATGCTTGAGGATGGTTTGGACATGGTCTGGATGAGCATTCGAAAGACTAATTTCTTGAGATTCCTTGTACATTGGACATGGAAAAGTTTGACAGATGCCAAACTGTCTAGCAACCAAGTTTGGTCGATAACCATAGATTTGAATGTCTTTTTTAGCACTCGAACATATGGCTTGGCATGGAAAACCTCTTGCCAAATATCCAAGTTTTCTTGTTGACCACCAAGAGTCCCACAAATGAAGGGAGGAGTGAACCAACTAGTGCCATTTCTTCAAAAAGCAAAAGAAGACAGATATTTTGTTTGCTTCAAAGTCTTCAATAAGAATTCGAAATATTTTTTGAAACTTTCCTCGGTGTCAGTTTTAGAAATTGGAGGGGTAAGAAAATAGAGTCTAATACCTTCAAGGAATGAAGGAATATTGTTGGGAGCTCTAATGCTAGATTTTCCCTTGAAAATAACATTCAACCAAAGTTGAAGCATCCGGAAGGGACCAGAACACCTACTGTCTCAGACCTTCTTAAGGGAAAAGAACCTTCATCAAGAGAATGATAAAGACTAGCTAAAAGAAGTTTAGAAAAATCAATTTGTGTGCACTCAGCAAGGATTTGAGCAAGAGGAATGAGAGATTTAGGAACTTGTAAGGACCTCGAACAAAAAACAAAGGCAAACAACCAAAGAACTAAAAAATATACATGTTCAGAATCAGAAACAATGTCAGATTTAAACATGTTAGTTGCAATGAAATGATTGTAAGTAGGTTTTCCAGTGAGAGGTCTTATGTTTGGATATTTTGGTTTCAAATCAGGAGTGTAAATTTCACCCTGAGGAGTCACACCTGTTATGGCTTCTAGCTCGAAAAGGGTTGGGGTGATCATGCCATAAGAACTTTTGTTTGTGAAAGGAATGGATAGAAATATTTTTGTCAAATCATCCAAGAAATTGATTCAAATAGGATTTTCGAATGCAAGGATGTGCTAATTTGAATGGCCAGGAAAAAAAGAGGAAGATTTTCAAGATGTTTTGGATCACATGGACCCAAGAAAGCTAAAGTCCTATTCGAAACATTGAGGGGGAAAAAGTACCTGAGATTTCCAAAGGAGAAGTTTTTCTGGTTCATCTCAAGGATCTGGAATGTATTTTTCTTGGTTTCGAGTGATTACTTCTCCAGAAACAGACATAGGAGAAGTTGGCTGGATGTCTCTAGAAGCGGGGTTGAATAGAAACTTGAAAATTTCGTTCCTATAAAAAAAAACTTAAGATCAATCTAAGCTTGTTTCTCAAGCTTATCTGCTTGGAATCTCATATTGACTTATGAGACAGATCTTATCAAAGCTCAGGTTAGATGAAAATAAATATGAATTGAGATGAGACACAATGTTGACAAATTCTTTTATAACTATGTTGCTTATATTATCTAAGTTAAGTTGAGATTCAGTGTTATTAAGATCAGTTAAGATAAGTAAGCAATAGAGATAGAAGAGATGCACAGAGATTTATCCTGGTTCACCCACACCTTGGGCTACCTCCAATCCTCACAACCTTGTGAGATTTCCACTATGACAAACTGTTAGTTACAAGTATTCTTTTCTCTGCCTCTTCAAGCTCACACTTGAGTATTCTTATTGCAGTGCCTCTCTAGGCTTACACTTGCTCACGCTGAGCTTAGGCACCTCCTAACTTAGCTGAGACTAGTTGAGATTTGGTGAGATTGAGTTGATCTAGCTTGAACTACGTACAAAGTACGGATACACAATGAGCTTAGCTAGGTACAATCACTCTTTTGAGTTACAATGAAAAAGTATATGAAAGAGATGATTATTTACAGATAGGAAGTTGAGACTTGGATTTTCTAGATTGTACAGTAGCGTCTCTCATCTTTGAGCATTTATGAGACTTCTTTTTATATGCTTCAGCAACTAGCCGTTAAACTAGTCATTGTAGGAGAGAGATGGTTGTACTTTCTTTCATTACAATGGTCTAGTGTGTCAGTGTGTTTGCGTTGACTTGTTCTTGAATCTGAGTCTCAGTCTGAGCACACGAATCTGAGGTACAGGTCTGAGTCTTAGTCTTAGCTTGTGAGTGTGAGTCTCAGTCTCACCTATAAGTCTCTATTTAACCAGTCTTAGGTTGATTTTATGCATTGCCTTTGCGCAATTTGGGCTTCAATTCGCACATTTGTCATTCTCAGACTCAGCCTTTGTTGATTTCAAGATATCATTGACCTTGCTTTACCTTAGTTCTTTTAACCTTACTGAGTCTCAACTAATCTTTATTGTTTGACTTGTATCTCAAAGATCATGATCTGCAATATAAAGACTAAGTGCTGCAAAATCTCAACACACAGTTAGTACACCAAATGGATCTTAGATACAACCAAGATGCTTTCATACTTGAAGTGTTTGTTATCATTAAAACACCAATGAGTGAGTTTGTCTTAACAATAAGGAGAGGAGCTTTGTGTTCCATAATGAAGGAAAATAAAAAAGGTAACAAGAAAAGAAAATTTGAAGGAAAAGAAAGGATTGAGACTTGTTGAACACAAAGAACACTCAAACAACTTCAGAGAATTGAGAGAAATTACTAAGAATGAAAAACTTAAGTGGTAAAAATGAATAGGAGAAGTGGTATTTATATGAAACCACTGGAAGGTGTAAGGTTAAAGACTTAGAAGATGAAAGGTATGTTAAAAGATGAATCTTAAAGCGTATGGAAGAAGATTAGGATTTTACAAGAGGATGAAGAGATAAAACTAATCTTCAATAACAAGATTTTGAATCTTGAAATAAACAAGATTACCATAACAAAATTAAGAGACTGAATTTGGGAACAAAGATTCAAAATTCAAATTTAGAATTTTTGAAATTCCAGCTTAAAATTAGGATAAAATATTTCATTTTTCAAATACATTTTTTCGAAATGAGAATATTTTGGTGGCATCTGTTGGTGGCAAAAATTCAACCAAGTCTTTTATCCAAGAGAGCATTTTCAATTCGAAAAAGGTAATGCTCCTGATGAAGACAATTCGAATATTAGTCATTCAAAAAACTAGTTTTTTTCAAATTTTGTTTAAAAGGAAGGCATGTTGTTTTTGAATTATTAGTTTATTTGAAAACACAAGTTTATTCGAATGATATATATATATATATATATATAAATAGAAGATTCCTTCATGGCTTTTTTGCTACTAAGTGATTATCGGAGAAGGACCTTGTCATTCGAAGGAAGATTTCGAAAAGGTTGTTAGAAAGTTTGAAAATGTATCATAGGTAAGCTTTGGCACTTGTCAAATTTAAAGGAGCATGATTGTGAAGAATTTTCGAATTGAATTTATAAAGAGACTCGAAAAAGAAGAACAATTTTTAAGATTAAGTTCATTCAAAGTTAGAATCGAAACTGGTTATATAGTTATTCGAAGTATGCAAAAGAAATTAAGAACATTGTATTTTAATGTTGTTCGAATTACAATAATATTCGAGTACATTAAAGAAAAAAGAAAATACAAAGAAAGAGAAAGTAAAAAGTTCTTCTTAGTCTTGATCTTCGATAAATTAGTAAGTATGTCCCTGATTGTTCTTTCTCCCGCTTCTTCCTCTTCCTTATACCCAAGCTTGGATGTTGAGCTAGGATATGAAGGATATGAGTGATGCCACTTGGGGAAGAAACAAAGAAAATTATTAGGCATAAGTGCCTAATAAACTCCCTATTTTGGCTACAACGTTCAACCTAAAGAATTATTGAGCAAAGTTAAAAAAAGCCTCTAACATTGGCTATTTCGACGACCTGATAAGCAGAGAATTCAATGAAGATTAGGTCGAACGTAATAGCCAATGCCATAAACATCTCCATAATCGAAAGAAAAGGATGAAAAGAAGAGAAATGAAACTTTTCTGTTGTTGAAAGAAAAGGATGAAAAGAATATGAGAGAAGAAACTTCTCCATTGAGGAAACAAAGAGGTGAGAGGAGAATGAGGAGTGAACCTCTATTTATAATGATAATGGTGGACGGTGAAATAAATGTACCTGCAAAACTGCCAATAATTGAGAGGTTCAAACATTGAGGTGGTTGAACGATCAGTGGTCAGAACACACCAGCAAACTGACCAGAAAATAGTACACATTTGCCTGAAACAGAGTAAAGGCACGTGAATTGAAAATCAAAGACAAGTCAGGAGATAACTTTCAGATTTTTTCTAAGTACAAGGGATATGCTTTGAAATATGAAGGGGATCAGAAAGGAATCGAATTTGAAAGAAGAATTCGAAAGAAGATCATGAAAAAATAACTTAGAAGAATTTCTGGAGAAGAAACATCAAAGGAAAAATTCAAACAACAAGTTATCAAGATTTCGAGCTGACAATTGTTGAAATTTAAATTCGAGAGATAGGTATCGAGATGAATTTGAATTCGAAAATAAAGGTTAGAAAAGTCAGAAGTTGATACTTTGTCTATTCTTGAAGAATTTATGAGAGATATCACATCAAAGATTCGAGTTGGAACAAATTTGAAGAAGAGCTATACACGTGGAAGACATCCAATGGAATGAAGTCTATAAATAGGGTTTAGGGTTTAGTGTCATACGTGTCTGCTGTAAATTAGTTTATCGTTAGATAAAGAAGTCTATAAATAGGGTTAGTCAGAAATCAAATGGACAATTTCACTCGGCATACTTAGATTTCACTCGAAAAGCATATTGTCTACATATATTCATAGACTTTTCTATCTTGAGAAGATTCCAAAAGTATGTCAGTCTGAGATTCATCATTTAATATACTTTTTCATTCTTAATTTTCCAGTTTCTTATTTACTTTACTATTAAACCTTTTTCTTTTTCCTACTTCTACTTCTTAGTTCATTTAATTATTTTTGAACCTACCAAGAGGACTTGATTCCCGTCCTAGATTGATTCATAGGAATCTTTTACTAAAAATCACAACAAACAGTATTGTATAACTAGAAAACTCTCTTATAGACAAATTTGGAATTTAGGAGTACTTGTTGAACTAAAATTTTCAAGTACGTCAAATATTTTATTTCCAAAAATGATGAACATGTAGAATGGAAGTATTCTAGTTGAATAAATTACTATAAGTATTCCAATTCACTTTTTAAAAAAAAATCAATGTGTATTTGTTTCTTTAAAAAAAAAAAACTCCTTCACTTTTTCCTTAAGCTTGTAGTTATAGGTTGATGTAAAGTTAAGTAACTTCTACCCCAAGGGTGGGTGTTACAATTGTGCTTTGATTTAAATTCATATCTTTTGTACAATTGATAATCAGACATTGTGGGGCAATTAAGTTTGGCTAATTGTATGGCTACCCTATCTTTGAATATACTAGGATTTCCTACAAAGTGTTGTATAATTGTAAAAATTAATACTGACACATCATCTTCTTCTCCTGCTTCTTGTTTAACATGGTTTAAAATAGCTTCTTTGTCGGAGGGATGTAGAGCATTATCCCACCAACTTCTTAATTGTCCCATAAATCCTTATATTATGGCTTATGCTGCAACTTTGTTTGTTAAAACCTTAACTTTATAGGTCGTTGCAGCCATAGCCATTTGTGATGTAAAATCTAATATTGTTTGTTTATTAAGTCCATCTGGATTCCATTGTAATATGTTTTAAGTTTCGAATCATTATTTCTAAATCCCATCTTGTTAATTTGTACATTTGTTTCTATCATATTTACTGAAGGTATGTCTAAACTTAATTTTTTCAATTTTTGTTTTTAATTCTTCAACCTCTAATTTGACTTTTTTTTCTATCTAAAAGCTTTTATGGTTTGTGAGGGTAATGTATTTATCCTACAAATGGGTTTTTCTAATTCTTTACTTTTTGAATTACTCATTTGCCCTTGATTTTCAATCCTTCCTAATTGTTTTTGTCATTACTCCTAACACACTATTTGAATAATTTAATTGTTGTTGGATTTTATTAATACCATTCTTCTCTACTTTTTTCTCTTTTGGGTTTATTTCTTTATATGGTGAAGCCTCTACTTTTAAGTTTTATGAAATCAGTATTTTTTTTTTGCTTCTTGTGGAGGATATTCTACTAATTTTCCTTTTACCATTTTTCATGTTGCTATCTTTTTTAGAGGGTTGACTTCCCTGTTAAAAGGATATTGAAGAAGTATTCAAGTTGATGAATTTCCTCATCAAGATGGTTGGACCAAAATGAGCTTCTTTTGTAAATCTGGGTATTTTTAATTTTTGGAATGACCCAATTTTGTAAAGATTTTTCAATTTCTCCTACAGTTATTTGTTTTCCGTGTGATATTGAAGTACCCTCATCTAGTGTTCTTCTAACAGCTATTTCTTTGTCTTTGCCTTGGTTACTTATTGATCATATCAAACTAGCTATATTTAATCTTTCTTAGTGTTTCATGTTACAGGACCACCCTTGCTAACCAATATTGACTTATTGGGACTTACTACCGAGATCACGATACTGGGCTGACCAACGTATTAACAGCTTTCATTGCTACAATTTACACTCAGCTAAATCTAATATGAATAATTTTAATAAAACCAACTTCGCCTATCTTAGACACTTATTCTAGAATCAAAAGCTAAGCCTCTCTCACGGTTTAGGCTTTGATATCAGAGCTACAGTGCACCGACAAAAACCACATGTGTTTTGCATTATTGTAATAGTTTTATGTGTCTATAAATAGAGGAACCATATGTGTAGAAGGCATTGAAAATTTTGAGAGACTTAAGACTTCTATCCGAGCATTTAGAATTCCCTTTTCATATTTGCTTTCAAGCATTATAACCACTCATTATCCTCTTGTATAAACTTTCTTCAATATCAATAAAAATTTCATACCAGATTACACATATCCAAAATATTTCTTTATCCACATTTATACTCAACCTTTTCATATCAGTTCCATCCAAGATATATGCAACAATAATACGTTAGACGAGTCATCCATAGATAATCGACTTTCTTACAAGTCTTCCTTATTCTACTCTGATTTAAATTCATGGCATTTTCCTGAGTAACATTGACCCATAACTCCTTATATAAAGATGCAAATAGAATGAATTCTGAAAAAAATTGAAATATATAGCAAACCTGCACTATATCATGGGGTTCAAGTTGGTCAATTATTAATTTTGAACAATCATTTTAATGTGGACCCTATACACGAACAAAAGAATTGATCATACAATTTTGAAATGAAAAAATGTATTCACATTAAATAAATCAACCAATTGGCCAAATTAATCTCTTCTAAATTATATTTCTGTATTAAGGTTGTGATGATTGTATTATCGAAACACAACCGGGACACTTGAATATTAGTTTGTTTTGTATAATTGGAGAATTGTAACTTGTCTGAAACCTTAAATAGAAAGCTTCTTTCTTTGAAGGAATCAATTTCTTGAGAATACAATTTATCATCTAGACCATATGTATGACAAAATTAATTTAAACAATTCAAAGTAAAGCTAAATCATCTCTTTATCTCACACACACATATTCCTATGGCAACCCCATTGAACATTATTTATATGTAAGATAAAGATAAATATTTTTTAAAAATCTTATAAGATTCATACTGTAACATCCCAATAATTAAAACTAATTTCATGAAGAATGATAGTAGGTTAATGAATCTAAGGGAAAGATTAAGAAAAAAGTAAGAAAGTATAGGAGGAGAGCCTAAGGATGAGAAAAACTAAGAATTCAAGTCTTAGTATTCTCTCTCAAGCGAGAATGGGCTCGCTTGAGCGAGATTATCAGTAAGAATGGGAAAAATGAGTTTCTATCAAACTCGCTTGAGCGAGACGATTTTTGTTCAAGCGAGAAACAGGGGAGATTTAGGGCTCTCTGGACATTTTTCGCTTGAGCAAGAAGGAGGTCGCTCAAGCGAGAATCTTCCAGAGAGGGGATACTCTCTGGAGTATTCTCGCTTGAGAGAGAACGCGAAGAAGGGCTTTTCCCAACCCTCTTGCTCAAGCAAGAATTTCTCACTTGAGCGAGAATGCGCGTGCAGGTTTAGAACCATTAATTAGGGCACAGAATTAATTCATTTATTTTCTTCCCTTCACCTTCTTAGAGAGAGAGGGAGTGGTTCCTAGAGAGAGAAGTTGCCTTGGAAGCTTAAGAGAGGTCCCTCATACCTCAAGTTCATCACCAAGCTCTTGGATTCACCCCTTCTACCATTTATTTTCCTTGCTTTTCTCTGTTTCTAAGGTGAGTGTGATCACCTACTCACTCTCGTGATGGAATGTGCTCCTATAAATGTTCCCTCTTCTTATTCCCATGCTTTATGCTTGATACTGATTGTTAGATGTAGATTAATTGATGGTTAGATTGAAGTATGCCTTCTAATGCTTGTGGTATTTTGCCCTAGATGGTATGTTAGGGTTTTAGGGAATGATTCTCATGATGTTGATGTTGATGCTTTTGCTTTAGGAAGTTGTTGTAGAAACCACATGAAATACTAGAAGGGGGGTTAAATAGTTTTTTAATTATTTAAACAGATTTTCTTGGAAACCTTTTCACAAACAAAGTTTTCACAAAAGTTATAAGCAATTTTCTGAAACTGGAGTATGTACTTGCTGAAGGTCTTTTCAGCAGGTTCAACAAAACTGATTTCTTAAATTGTTTTGAAACGTATTTTTGAAAGCTTATGTTTAAACAGTTTAATTCACTAATATCCTAATCCTTCTTGTTAGATGAAATAACAGATAATAAGAGATAAGGGTTGAGAAGACTTAGCAAAGAGTTTATCCTGGTTCACCCACCAACACAGTGAGCTATGTCCAGTCCCAAAACCAACAAGCAATGGATTTTCCACTATATGATCAGATACAAGTATTCTTTGATCCTAGCCTCTTCAGGCTAAACACCAAGTATTCTTTGGACACGGCTTCTCCAGGCTAAACAACAAGTATTCTTTTATCCACAGCCTCTCCAGCCTAAACTACCAAGTATTCTTTGTTTCTCCAAGCCTCTTCAGGCTCTCAGACACTTTACAGTGTTTACACCAATTGAATTGTTTAAGTTCCTGAAGAACTTAAACAGAGCAAATCTAGTACAAAGGGTTTTACTGAGTATAAGTCAGGATACAAATGATAATAGCCTAAGTACAGATAATCAGAATATTATAAAGGAATTTTGGCAGAGTATTGGCTTAAGAAATTTTTATGCTTTTTTGCGTCTTCTCTCATTGAAAATCTTCATGAAGCTTTATATAGGATATCATCTTGAGTCCATTGAAGATTGATGAGAAACACCGTTGTGAGATAGCATTAAATGATGTTAATACCGTTGTGATACAATCTTCAAAAGCTTCTGACTTTGTGTCAGGTACTAGGTTACAGCAATTTCCCTTTCTGGTAAAAGATTTGAAATGCTTCAAAAAGGGTCTCTGTAACATACCTTAATTGAATCAAACTTGCAGAAGACGTTTATGATTCTTTACAGTCTTGAGTAGAAAGCCTTCTGACTATATTCAATGGCTACGATGTAGGTCTTCAGCAAAAAGTCTTCTTTTTAATACAACAGCACTTCGGAAGGTTGAATAGACTTCAGCAGGTCTTTGTTCTTCAGAGAGTTCCTTGTATCAGCAGGTTCAACTTCAGAGAGTTGGAATATATCAGAGGGTTGCTCTTCATAAGAGTTGTTGAAACATTTAAACACAATACCTTCAAGTGAAACTGTTCTTATAAAAGTAATCCTTTAACCAAATTTGTTGTCCATTAAAACTTAGGATTTGTGAGACTTAAACGTTATTAATTTCTGGCTCCTCTGTTTTTGATCTCCCATTCTGGTACGTAAATAGCACCTTCAGCCATCACACCCATTACTTCTTCCAGAACAGCGTTGTCAACAATAATCTCCTTACCCATCACTTGAGCCCTCAAGCAAACTCTTATATGTCCTTCAACCTCTCTTACGGTCCTCCAGAACTCATAAACACTGGCATAATGCCAGCCATAGTTGATTACATTAAAGAACGGCAGCCATCCAGCACACTTGAAGTAATCAGAGAGGTCAAAACCATTTTCAACAAGGTTCACAAAGTTGACGCACCTAGATGGGACAATCTTCCCACCACCCTTGGATGAAATAGAACCTGACTTCTTGGATGCCATTGCAGTAGCAGAGAGAAGCTTCAAGAAATTAGGTTAACTTGAGAGACTCTGAAAGCTCAAGGGATGCAGAAAAACTTGACAGTAGAGGGAAGCAAAGAGAAAGTAACTTTCGAATAGCTTCCCATGACGTATATAGACTCAGATAGCATTATTGATGGCAGTTATAGGCTGCGCAGACATAGGGAGTCGTGCGAACGTGCAGCTTCAGAGGATAGGTGAAAAGCCAACAGTCTCAGGTTGCCACATCAGCAAGTGACAATTTCAGAAAGTATAAGTGTTCAGTAGATGCAAGAATTTCAGTAGGTACAAATTCAGCAAACACACATAGTTTAGAAAGTTCATGCATTTATCAGAGAGTCATACATATCATATTTTTCAAAGATTTTTCAAATAAACCATTTAATCTCATGTATACTAATTGCAATAATAAACAATGTTACCAACAAGGATACATAGGAATTTGAACTTTGTTTGCTGAGACTCAACATTGCTTCTCGAGATTGAGAGATTTCAGCAGCTTATGTTAAAAGATCTTGGAACATAAACTTTCTTCTCATTGAGAGTTCCTCTTATCCATCCTTCAGTAGTGATTCTGGGAGTTTTCTTTGATTTGTTCAACACATCTGCAAGATAGATAATAAAGGTTTTTGGTACCCATAATTTCTTGGGTCCACCTGGGTCAGTATCAGGTACAAATTCCTCTTCCTGTTTAGATTCAGACTTAAAAAGTCTATGTTTATTACAGTGAGGACACCCATCAACCTTTTTCTTAGCCTTTTTAGGTAACTCAGAATTTGATGATTTAGATGATGGTTTTCCAGAGAAACCTAAGCCTCTTTTATCTTTTAACTTTTTCTGAGTTTCTAATAATCTATTAAGATTATTAGTTCCTTCAATAAAGTTGGCCAGGTCATTAGTAAGTTCCTTGATCTGTCCTTGAAGTTTCTATTTTTCTTCAAGTAGACTTTTGGAACTACTATTCTCCTTTTCCTGAAACTCTTCTTTAAGTATAAGATTTTCTTTTTCAAGATTTTTGTTTTTATTGCATATTGCAGCATATGCATTTGAAAGTTTCTTATACTTTCTGAAGAGTTCCTTGGAACTATCTACTAAATCATCATATTCATCTAGAAGAGTTAAGGATGTTACCTTAGAATCAGGATCTTCTAAAGATGATTGATTTTCCATTAAGCATAGATTTTCTTCATCAGATGAATCCTCTTCTGTTCCTGAGGTGGATTCTTCTAAGGTGAAGCCATCATCTTCAGTCTCTTCATAGATAGATGATGCCAGCTTATCCCATATATCTTTTGCATATATGCATCCTTGAATCCTTTCATAATCAGATTTGTTCAAGAACACGTCAGGTAAAGTTTGGCTTGAGCATTGAGTTGAACATTTGATTTTTGCTCACTGGTCCATTCAATTCTTAGGATGGGTACACCATTTATCATAGGAATGTGGTCTCCGTCAGTAATGATATCCCAGAGATCAAGGTTGTTGCTTTCTATGAACAACTTCATGTGTTCTCTCCAGTGGAAATAATCTTTTCTGTTGAATGCAGGAGGCCTGGTGACATATGCTCCTTCAGAAATAGAAACACTGTAGCTTGTTGAGGTTTCCATCAGGATCTTCTTCCCTCAGCACTTGTTAGATGCCCAACCCGAGGTTGAGCTCTGATACCAACTGTAGAAACCAAAGGAAACACTAGAAGGGGGGTTGAATAGTGTTTTAATTATTTAAACATATTTTATTGGAAACCTTTTCACAAACAAAGTTTTCACAAAAGTTATAAGAAACTTTCTGAAACTGGAGTATGTACTTGCTGAAGGTCTTTTCAGCAGGTTCAACAAAACTGATTTCTTAAACTGTTTTGAAACGTATTTTTGAATGCTTATGTTTAAACAGTTTAATTCACTAATATCCTAACCCTTCTTGTTAGATGAAATAACAGATAATAAGAGATAAGGGTTGAGAATACTTAGCCAAGAGTTTATCCTGGTTCACCCACCAACACAGTGAGCTACGTCCAGTCCCAAAGCCAACAAACAATGGATTTTCCACTATCTGATCAGATACAAGTATTCTTTGATCCCAGCCTCTTCAGGATAAACACCAAGTATTCTTTGGACACAGCCTCTCCAGGCTAAACAACAAGTATTCTTTTATCCACAGCCTCTCCAGCCTAAACTACCAAGTATTCTTTGTTTCTCCAAGCCTCTTCAGGCTCTCAGATGCTTTACAGTGTTTACAGCAATTGAATTATTCAAGTTCCTAAAGAACTTAACAGAGCAAATCTAGTACAAAGGGTTTTACTGAGTATAACTCAGGATACAAATGATAATAGCCTAAGTACAGATAATCGGAATATTACGAAGGAATTTTGGCAGAGTATTGGCTTAAGAAATTTTTATGCTTTTTTGCGTCTTATCTCATTGAAAATCTACATGAAGCTTTATATAGGATATCATCTTGAGTCCGTTGAAGATTGATGAGAAACACCATTGTGAGATAGCATTAAATGATGTTAATACCGTTGTGATACAATCTTCAAAAAGCTTCTGACTTTGTGTGATGCAGGTTCAGGTACCAGGTTCTGACACGTGCAGATACCGGGTTACAGCAGTTTCCCTTTTTGGTAAAATATTTGAAATGCTTCAAAAAGGGTCTTTGTAACATTCCTTAATTGAATCAAACTTGCAGAAGACGTTTATGATTCTTTACAGTCTTGAGTAGATAGCCTTCTGACTATATTCAACGGCTACAATGTAGGTATTCAGCAAAAAGTCTTCTTTTTAATACAACAGCACTTCAGAAGGTTGTATAGACTTCAACAGGTCTTTGTTCTTCAGAGAGTTCCTCGTATCAGCAGGTTCAACTTCAGAGAGTTGGAATATATCAGAGGGTTGCTCTTCAGAAGAGTTGCTGAAACATTTAAACACAATACCTTCAAGTGAATCTGTTCTTATAAAAGTAATCCTTTAACCAAATTTGTTATCCATTAAAACTTAGGATTTGTGAGACTTAAACTTTATTAATTTCCTTAATAATATCTTGAGACTCAACAGTTGTATGCCCATGTTAACCCTCATGCTCATGTGATTATTGGTGATTATTCATGTTTCTAACCCTAATCATGTTAAAGAGGAATATTGGGTCTTAGGACCTCACATAAATGATTTGGGTCTATAGACCTCATGTTAAATAATCAAATTTTGGTCCTTGGACTTCATGTTTCAAGACAATGTCTTTGGTCCTTGGGCATCATGTTTAAAGAGGAAAAATATGTAGGAATCTATCATGTTTAAGGGTAAGGTCTTTATGGCCTTCAGGAACGACGGTTCCTGTTAGTCTGAGCTCAGTCTAGCCTCATGTAAAGCGAAAAGACTCCTAGGGTGTTGGGTAAACACTTCATGACTAACATTGCATTATTGTTATCATGTATGTTTTATGAATTGATTGAGCTGAATTATAAATTGATGCATAGCATTTGCTTGCTTCTCCTACACTGCATGTTTTATGACTCTCATTGGGACGTTAGTCTCACCCCACTCTGTGGGAATTACCTTCAAATGTGCAGGGTCCTCATTCAGAGCAATGATGGAGGGTAGGAGCTGTTTTGGGCCTTGTGATGGCCCACTTTTTGTGATGATAGTAGTTTATTTTGTATAGGCATAAGTTACATTATTTTGATGGGGTAGAACTGTACATGTGGGGCCTCAGGGATTTATTTTATACTTCAGGACATATGTATGGTTATATCCTATATACACTACTAAAAAAATTGATTTTAGAGAGGGATTTTTATCCCTCTCTATTTGCAAGGAATTTTGTGACGGTTTCCAAAATTTGTCACTAAAGTTGGGCTGTTGAAATTTTGCGACGGATTTAGAGAGGGGAAAAATACCTCTCTAATATTCCGTCACTAAATCCCTCATTAAATTTCTATGTAGAGAGGGAATTTGTGACGGATTTCATCCCTCTCTGAAATATCCGTCATAAAATTCCTCGTTAAATTAACAACTTTTTAGAGAGGGAAAATTTCCTTCTCTAATTAATGAGGGATTTATATTTCCCTCGCTAAATAGAAAGGGATTTAGATTTCCCTCTCTAATTAGCGAGGGAATTTTATATCTCTCTCTAAGTGGAGATGGATGTTTATTGTACAAGTAGTGAGGGAATTTTTCCCTCTCTATTAGAGAGGGATTATTTCCCTCGCTAAGTATAGAGTTAGGAGAGATAACACAGGGTGGATTTATATTAGTAAGGGAATAAAAAATCCCTCTCTAATAAAGATGAAATTAATATTATCTTACATTTGTGAGGGAATAAAAATCCTTCTCTAATTAACGAGGGAAAATAAAATCCCTCTCTAATTGGTGAGGGAATACAAAATCCCTCTCTAATTAGCGAGGGATTTATGTTTCCCTCTCTAAGTAGAGAGTTATAATACATGGTGAATTTATATTAGTGAGGGAATTATAAATCCCTCTCTATTCAGCGACCTTGTGTTTGGATGGAGAATTTTAAAATTTTCAAAATTGTAATAGACAATGTTGAGTGAATTGTTAAAATGAGAGGAATTGACATTGACAATCTAAAAAGTTTGAACATAAAAGAGAAATGTTGAAATTCTCCCTCAATATTTGTCATTTGAAATTCCCCCATTTGTCATAAAAAATCCTCCTATTTGTCATTTGGAATTCTTTCTTCTACTATTTTAACACATGAAATTCTAGTAATTTCAAATTTCTCTATCCAAATACAAGGCGAGGGAATTTGAATTTCCTCTCTAATTAGAGAGGGATTATTTATTCCCACCCTATGATGATTGGATATTGTACATTGAGCCATTGATGGCAACTATGATGATAATATTTGATGTATTAGAGATTCTTGCTTAAGTAAGTGTTGGATTATCTAAGCCTTATTATATTGTGTTATATGCCGATATTATTAATGTGTGAAATAATTTCACGAATTTGGAAATAGTCCTCCCAACAGGCATTATTTTCGAATTAAGAAATTAGGGCGTTACACATACGAAAAAGATTGAATTCTAAAATCTTAAAAATCACACCCCTCTTATTTATTTTAATGCCCTCTTATTCATGCAACCTAGAAAAAATAAAATAGATATAAATGCCCCTAAAGCAATGCAAGCGAACATATATAATATATAATATATAATATATAATATATAATATAAAATAAAATTAAATTAAATATTTTATTTATTATAATGAATAAATAAATATAAATATGAATGTATAAAATATTAACGAGGTAAGTAATATTTTATAATAGAGGGAGAGAGGAGAGGGGAGCTAATGCAATGCCAAGTTGGGAGTTCCTTTTGTTTTTTTTATTCAATGGTCTCATTAATTAATACATTAAATGCACTTAATAATTAAGTTAAGAAAAAGTTTTTATTAAAAAATCATATTTAATAATATATTAATAACATTAAATAATATATTTTATAAAAAACATTCAATTTTCAATTTAATGCATTTAACTTTATTTAATAGCATGTATTTAATAATATTTTATTTTATTTTACTTAAATAAAATTATTATTTTTTGTCTTGATTCATTATGTATATATTAGTGTAAGTTTAAAATTTTAGTCAGTTTTTCAATTATAGATTAAAGGTTATTTTTTATGAACTATATATATCCTTCACAGGATACAGTCTTGTTCCTATGATGAACTTTTTTTTTTGGTGAATACATAAAGTCAAATTTATAATTATATTATTGTGAGATTTTAAATCTCAATATAATTAGCATTTATAATTATATTTAGGATGCATTGATTTCTATTTTCTATGAACATATTTCAAAATCAGAATTATAAAAATTATAATTATGTTATTTTCGTCCACTTGAATAAAACTATTATTTTGTATTTTGATTTATTACATATTTATTCGAGCAAGTTTAAAAGTTAATCCAATTTTTCAATTATAGGTTTAATGTGATTTTTTTATGAACCACGAGTATTTTTCATAGGAAGCAGTTCTACTCCTACCGTGAACATATACATTATGGTCGGGTTAACTTTTCCATCAACCATTTTTTCATACACTTTATATGGGTTTAAAGTGATTCGGTTGTGGAATCACAAGTCCCAATATAATTTAAATTTATAATTTTATTTATGATATATTTGTTACTATCTTCTTTAAACATATTTTTTAATTAAAATTATGAATTTTATAATTATGATATTTTAATCTACTTGGATAAAATAATTATTTTGAATTTTGATTAATTATATATTTATTTGAGTAAGTTTAAAACTTAATCCATTTTTCAATTATAGGTTTCAAGTGATTTTTTTATGAACCATATGTGTTTTTCACGGGAGGCAGTCCTGCTCCTGCCACGGACATATTTTTAAATTTATAATTATATTTGTGTGTGGAATTTTAAATCTCAATATAATTTAGATCTATAATTATATTTATGATGTATTGCTACATGTTTTCTATGAGCATATTTCTAATTCTCAATCAACTCTCTATATTATAATTTTGACACCTCAACTTGGAGAGTGAGGCACTCACACACCCTACTCTCCCTCTCAATGATTTTTTACGTTCTCTCTCTTTCTCCCATTGGAGGGTGAATTTCACTCACACCTGTGAGAGTGAGATTCTCCCTCAAAATCATTAACATTAATTTTCTCTCTTTCTATTTGAATTTTTAAATGCTAACAAATATTAATCTTAAATTTTGTAATTTATTAAGATTCAAAATCTTATCTTATTATTTCTTAATTCAATATTTTTAATATATAAATCTTTATTTTAATCTTATAATTTTAGTTTTTTTATTATCAAATAATAATGTACGTTAGATTTTAATAAAAAAATAATATACTATTAGAATTTAAAATTGAAAAATTATCTAAAATTATTCTATTTTTATTTTTTATTTTAAAACATTAATTTATTACAAATGTAATTTTAATTAAATAAAAAATATACATTTATCCACGTATTACACTGGTTAATATAATAGTTATATATATATATATTATAATTATTTTATTTTCATTTACTTGAATTAAATTATTATTTTCTGTCTTGATTCATTATGTATTTATTAGCGTAAGTTTAAAATTTAAGACAATTTTTCAATTATAGGTTAAAATATTTTTATGAACTACATGTATTCTTTACGGGGAGGCAGTTCTACTCCTGTGATGAACATAATTTTTTTGGGTGAATACATAAACTTAAATTTATAATTATATTATTGTGGGATCTTAAATCCCAATATAATGTGCATCTATAATTATATTTACAATGCATTGGTTTATGTTTTCTATGAGCATATTTTTAAATCAGAATTATTAAATTTATAATTATATTATTTTATCTACTTTAATAAAATTATTATTTTGTATTTTTATTTATTACATATTTATTAGAGTAAGTTTAAAAATTAACCCAAGTTTTTAATTGTAGGTCTAAAGTGATTTTTTATGAACCACATCTATTTTCCATGGGAGGCAATTATGCCCTTGTCATGAACATCTACATCATAGTAGGGCTAACTCTCACAACAAGGAATTTTTTTTCCATACACTTTATATGATTTTAAAGTGATTTAGTTGTGAGATCTCAAATCTTAATATAATTTAAATTTATTATTATATTTATGATGTCTTGGTTACTATTATCTACGAACATATTTCTTAATCAAAATTATAACACTTATGATTATGTTACTTTCATCTTTGGTCTTTGACTAGGAATCCCTCACAGACATAGTTGTAGGTTTAACCCTCGGGTCAGGGTGGTGGTTAGGTAAAACCTCCTAAGTGTGGTGACTTCAAGATTCAAACACCTGATCTTGCAAGTAAAGTCCACCTCAGGTCACAGTCCACTTCCACTACGACCAACCACTTTTTGGTTATATATTATTTTCATCTACTTGAATAAATTTATATTTTGTATTTCGATTCATTATATATTTATTAGAATAAGTTTAAAAGTTAAAGCAAATTGTTTCAATTATATGTTTAAAGTGAATTTTTTATGAACCACATGTATTGTCCACGAGAGGAAGTCCTGCTCCTGCCACGAACATATTTTTAAATTTATAATTATATTAGGGTTGGATTTTAATCTCTATATAAGTTAAATCTATAATTATATTTATGATGTATTGGTACATGTTTTTGTTTTGTCATTCATAGGTGGCCATCTATTCAGAGACTTAATTTCCATTTACCAGGTCAACAAGTTGCGATTTTAGTGACAGAAAGAATTGATAGTGTCTTTCCAAGAAATGTAGATAAGAGGACTATTTTCCTTGCCTGGATGGATGCTAATGTGAAACATGCTCGAGGATGATCTTTGACATTTGCTCAATTCCCACAAGCTTTTATTTATGATGCTGAAATTCAAGAGTGGTTTGTCCTCAGAAAAAAAGAGTTCTTTGTTGGACGATTGACTTGTTTTCCTCCTGAGTTAGATGAATTATATTATTTGAGGCTGTTTTTGAATGTTCAGAAGGGATATAAATCGTATAAAGAAAAAAGAACTTTTAATGGGGTAGCGTATGAAACCTTTCGAGATGCATGTAAAGCCCTTGGCCTTTTAAATGATGATAGGGAATTGTTGAGAAGATAATGGAAGCAGCTATATTTGCATATGGGAAATTCCTTTGGAGGTTGTTTGTTAGTTTGCTTATGGCAAATTGCATGGCCAATCCTGTGGATGTATGGGATCAATCGTGGTGTTGCTAGTAGATGATATTTATATGAGAGGAGGAAAATGGTAAATAATTCAGGTAATGTAACCTTGATAAATATATTATTGTCATCTTAGTTATTCCTTTGATTTATAATTTTTTTTTATGATTTTCTTCGTCATTTTTTAGATATGTAAATTGACTTAGAAATGAGGAAGAAGATATTCTTAACTGAGATTGAGAAGATATAACATTTGAATGACAAGTCTTTGAGGGATTTTGACTCTATGCATGTGGTTAATGAAGATGAATTTAGACAACTTGGAAATGTATTGTTGTTTAATGAGTGTAACATTGATATCTTCGAAATGAATCAATTGCATATTGAACATTTGCATAAGTTGAATGATGATCATATGAATGTCTACAATCAAGTTATGGAGGTTGTAAATGATAATGAAGGAGGTTTTTTCTTTGCGTATGGATACGGTGGCATAGGGGAAACTTTCTTATGGAAGACACTAACATACAAGATTCATTCTAAAAGGAAAATTATGTTAAATGTTGCATCAAGTGGTATTGCGTCTCTT
Organism: Sesbania bispinosa; assembly: GCA_026901365.1. Lineage (NCBI taxonomy): Eukaryota > Viridiplantae > Streptophyta > Magnoliopsida > Fabales > Fabaceae > Sesbania > Sesbania bispinosa. The sequence goes on from QLOH01000018.1 coordinate 767,476, forward strand.
TGCTTCTAGGTGGTAGAACGACCCATTCATAGTTTGCAATTCCTTTAACATTAAATGAAGATTCATGTTGTGGAATCAAACATGGGAGTTCAAAGGCTGAGTTACTCCAACATGCTACATTGATTATTTGGGATGAAGCACCGATGGTTAATAAGAGGGCTTTTGAAACATTAGAAAGGACTTTGAGAGACATTACGAAATTTAGAATTAAGGATGCTATGGATAAGGCTTTTGGTGGGAAAGTTATTGTGCTTGGAGGGGATTTTCGACAAATTCTACTCATAATCCCAAAAGTTGATAGAGCTGAGATTGTAATGGCAACAATTAACTCTTCTATATTATGGAAGCATTGTAATGTGTTAACCTTATCACAAAACATGCGATTACATGTTGGTGCAAAGCATGATGATCAAACAACTATTGAAGAATCTGCAAATTGGATTCTTACTCTTAGTGATGGTAAATTGGGCATTGACAATGATGGTGAGGCTGATATTGAAATCCTTGAGGATATATTAGTTTCTCAACATGGAGATCCTATTAAGGATATATTGAGGGTGACTTATCCTAATTTATCTGCACACTTTGGTGATGTTGCATATTTTTGGGATAGGGCAATTTTAACACCAAAATTTAGATGTTGTGAGTACTATTAACCAATATGCCATGTCACTATATCCAGGGGAAGAAAAGGTTTATCTTAGTGCTGATACTATATGGAAAACTAATGATGATATAGGGATTCAACCTGATTGGTTGACGACTGAGTTCTTGAATGATATAAGGTGTTTTGGTATTCTTGATCATCGATTAGTTTTTTTTAAAAAAGGTGTCCCTGTGATGCTTATGAGAAATATGAATATATCTATTGGGCTATGTAATGGAACAAAACTCATTGTTGAAGAAATGGGGCAAAATATCACTAGTGCAGTGAGAATAATAGGTACCATATTGGTGATAAGGTCTACATTCCTAGGATGAATCTGGCACCATCTTTTAATATGATTCTTTTGAAATTTCAACGTCGACAATTCCCTCTTATTGTTTGTTTTGCCATGGCTATTAATAAGAGCCAGGGGCAAACAGTGTCTAAAGATGGTGTTTTTCTACCTAAAACAATATTTTCACATGGACAATTATACGTTGTTGTTTCGAGGATGAAGAAAAAATCTGGTTTGAAAATATTGATTTTTTATGATGAAAATTAAAGGTTGTCCACAACAAAAAAAATATAGTGTACAAAGAAAATTTTCAGAAGATTTTTCAGAGATGAAAACTCACGTTCTATATAATGTTTAATGGTTTGTACTCCATGTTGTTTAAACTGTGATGTTATGTTATACCATGCAATTGATAATTTTTGCAGTATTAATAGATCAACGTTTAATATCAGTTGCATAAGAGATTGGATTATTTTTAACTTGCACTTCACATTCATGTTCATGTAATCTTGTGCAATGCACGAGACGAATACTAGTATGTCAACAATGAGGACGACTGCTATGAAATCTTTTCAAACTACAATGAAAAGAATCATCGGTAGCACTTGCCTACAGTTGTTTACCGATAGTATATAAAAAAGTGTCAACAATCTCCCTATAGTGCACTCGACAGAAACTACTTGTGTTGTGCATTATTGTAATAATTTTTATGAGTCTATAAATAGAGGAACCATATGTTTAAAAGGCATCGAAAAATTTGAGAGACTTAAGACCTCTATCTGAGCATTTAGAATTCCCTTCTCATACTTGCTTTCAAGCATTTGCTTTAAAAGACCTCTATATGTCAACAATGAGGACGACTGCTATGAAATCTTTTCAAAACTACAATGAAAAAAATCATCGTTAGCATTGCCTACAGTGTTTACCGATAGTATATAAAAAAGTGTCGAAAATCTCCTTATAGTGCACTCGACAGAAACTACTTGTGTTGTGCATTATTGTAATAATTTTTATGAGTCTATAAATAGAGGAACCATATGTTTAAAAGGCCATCGAAAAATTTGAGAGACTTAAGACTTTATTCGAGCATTTAGAATTCCCTTCTCATACTTGCTTTCAAGCATTGTAACCATTAATTATCCTCTTGTATGAGCTTTCTTCAATATTAATAAAAATTCCATACCAAATTACACATATCCAAAATGTTGAGTCTCAAAAATATCATTAAGTATTTAATAATGATGTTTAATGAGTAAACAAATTATGTTAAAATTACATTTGCAAGAAGTGCCTATGCTTTTAATGTGTTTTTCATGTTTCAGCAAGATGATCATCTGAAGTGATCTACTATCTAAAGAAGTAAGATCATCTGACGTGGTTTGTTTTGTCAGAAGCATGGGATCATCTGAAGACTAGAAGACCATCTGAAGACGTGTGACGTGGCAGTTTGTCTGAGATCAAAAACCATCTGAAGAGTGAAGCCCTCTGAAGATCTCTGATAAAGACTCAAGTCTGTTCAATGCCTTATGAAACAAGTCTTTGGTCTAACCTTTTTAAGGCAAGCTGCTCAGAGACTTTCCTGCACATTTGAAATTCATGTACCAGAAAGGAAATGTGTGCAAATGCAGTCTTTGCAGTGCTCAGAGCAGAGACATTCTGCACCATCTACCTTGTACCGTGTCAGAAGCTATCAGAAGTTATTTCACAATGGGATTAATACATTAAATGCTATCTCTCAATGGTGATTTCAACGAACATCATCTCAAGCAAAGTATGAATAGCTTTATCCACGTCCTTGCAAAGTAGAGAATAATCTGAGAAAGAAAGAGCCCTTACGCTGTAAGTTTTACGCTGTAAAACACTCTGATAAAATTCATTCTTGTACAATAACTTTCATATCCTGAGTCTTACTCAGTTTACTTGTACATCATTCAGTTTAAGCTCCGAACTGGTTGTAGTTCTGTAGCTTGAACAATATCTTTCATTCTTAAACACTTTGGTGTTGAGCCTGGAGAGGCTTGTTTGTTAAATAATACTTGGTTGTTGAGCCTGAAGAGGCTTGTTGGGAAAGAATACTTGGTGTTTGTAGAGCCTGAAGAGGCTTGACAGAAAAGCATACTTGTAATCTTCTGAAGATTAGTGGAAATCCAGGTGCTGTGTTTTGCTTTAGGACTGGACGTAGCTCACTGTGGTTGTGAGTGAACTAGGATAAATCTTTTGGTTAAGTTTTTCTCTTCTCTGAACTATTTAAATTTAGTTTAAAGCTAACAAGAAGGGAATTGAATTGGCTCAGATAAAAGTTTAACGTAAACCAAGTTTTCCAGGAAAACAAGTTTTATCAGTCTGAAGGTTCTTCAGACTCAAAGTTAATCTTCAGATTATAGTACTTCATCTGAAAGCTTTTATAAAATCTCCTTGTTTACGAAAAGGTTTCCTAAACGTTAAAGTTTTATTGAAATACTATTCAACCCCCCTTTCTAGTGTTTCCCTGTTTGTTTCTACAAAAAGGATAACCAAAGTATTGGTGGGTGCATTAAGACGACTGATGGTTGTGAGCATTTGAGACATTAGCTACCAATCTTGTTTGCATTGCTTGGTTGATAAGAGTTTCAATTCGGCTTTCCACCATTCCCTTGCCAGTGGCAGTGCTTAGGTAGTCAAGTTAGATGATCAACTTTCAGGAAGGAAGGAAAAAACTTAACTTACTAATGTGTACAAAGAAGAATTTTAGGACAAAGTTTGGGGACTTACCAAATACAATAGGGACTTCCTTTGAAGGGTTAGGGGAATGGGTAAGACACATGTCAAGAAAGTATAAATAGCTTCATGCACGTCCTTGCAAAGAAGAGAATAACCTAAGAAAGAAAGAGCCAATACGCTTCTAGTTTTACGCTGTAAAACACACTCTGATATTCATTCTTGTACAACAACTTTCATACCCTGAGTCTTACTCAGTTTATTTGTACATCTTTCAGTTTAAGCTCTGAACTATCTATAGTTCTTTAGCTTGAACAAATTTCTTTCATTCTTAAACACTTGGGTGTTGAGCCTGGAGAGGCTTATTTGTTAAACAATACTTATTTGTGAGCCTGAAGAGGCTTGTTGGGAAAGAATACTTGGTGTTGTAGAGCCTGAAGAGGCTTGACAGAAAAGAATACTTGTAATCTTCTGAAGATTAAGTGTAAATCCAGTTGTTATGTTATGCTCTAGGACTGGACGTAGCTCACTGTGGTTGTGAGTAAACCGAGATAAATCTATGGCTAAGTTCTCTCTTCTCTAATCTCTTTAAATTCAGTTTATAGCTAACAAGAAGGGATTTGAAGTGATTGATATAAAAGCTGTTAACGTAAACTCAGTTTTAGAAAAACAAGTTTCTGAGTCTGAAGGTGCTTCAGACTAAACATTAAACTTCATATTATCATTCTTCATCTAAAAGCTTTTGCTAAAACTTACTGTTTACGAAAAGGTTTCTAAAAACGTTAAAAGTTTTATTGAAACACTATTCAACCCCCTTTCTAGTGTTTCCCTGTTTGTTTCTACAGTTGGTATCATAACTCAGCCTTGGGTTGAGCATCTAACAAGTGCAGAGGATTAAGATCCAGATATGAAAACCTCAACAAGCACTAGGCCATTATATCACAAAGGAGCCTCCATCACTAGGCCCCCAGCCTTCATGGAGTGGACTACCACTACTGGAGAGATTGTATGAAGTTGTTCATTGAGAGCAACAACATAGATCTTTGGGATGTTGTCATTGGATGGTGATTATGTTCCATGCATGGTGGAGTGGCCATACCTAAGTCTGAATGGACCATGGAGCAGAAGGCTCGTGTGCAGCTAAATGCCAAGGCTAAACTCTATTTGATTTGTTCTCTGAACAAATCTGAATATGAGAAAGTTCATGGATGCACATCTACCAAGGAGATCTGGGGAACATTAGCATCAACCCATGAATGGACTGAAGAATGTTAAACAGTCCAAGATCAACATGCTTGTACATCAGTATGAGATGTTCAAGATGCATGACTCTGAAACCATTAATCAAATGTATGAGAGGTTTCAGACCGATAACTAATGGACTAAGGTCTCAACTCTCTAAGAATGGAAGGAAATATTGGGCTTCTCTAAAGGTCCATGATTTATAACTTGGTGAGGATGAATCTAAGAAGAATCACTGGCACTAAACACCAAAGCCAGGACAGCTTAGGCATGGAAGCATGAAAGCCATGCAAGCTGAAGAAACTTCAGACAGTGATGAAGAGTCTGAAGTGAGTTCAGAGGGAGATGAAGATCTTGCCCTTCTTAGCAGAAAAATAAAGAGAATGCTTCAGAAGAAAGGGAAGTTCAGAAAACATCAATCCTCTAGATTTTAACAACGTAAGTCTAGTAAAGATTATTTTTCTACTGGTAAAATTACTTGTTTTGAATGCAAGCAGCCAGGACATATGAAGGATGATTGCCCCAAGCTCAAGAAACCTTCCTTCCAAAAGAAGAAAGGACTAATTGGCCATATGGGAAGATCTTGATGAATCAACCTCAGAAGAAGGGGAGGAAGCTTCAGAAGAAGCAAATCTGTGCCTGATGGCAAGCCTCCCATCATCCTGACAGCTCAAAATCTGAGGTAATGCCTCAAACTCTTCAGGATCAGTATGATGACTTAGTTGAAAGTTCCAAGGAACTTTTTAATGAGTATAAGGAGCTCTCAAGAGCTTTTATAGAAGTTAGCAATAGAAATGAGATCCTAGAAAAGGAAAACCTTATAATAAAGAAAAGCTCTTGAAACAAGATACTGGTAGCTCCAATGATCTTTCTAAGGAGAATAAAAAACTTCAAAGAAAGATTGAGGAACTCACCAAGGACTTAGATAGATTTGTCAAAGGAACTGATAATCTTAACAGATTATTAGGGACCCAAAGACATTCCCTTGACAAAAGTGGCTTAGGCTTCTCATAGTATACATCATCTGAACCTTCAGTTTTAAAAATTTCCTGATTAAAAGTAAGATGAAAGGTAATGGGTGTTCTCATTGTGGTAAACCTGGACACAATGTGTCACAGTGTAAACACAAGAGGAAATCAAGGCCCAAATCTAACAAAAAAGGACCCAAGAAAATATGGGTACCTAAGCTTTTGATTATTCCTATTGCAGATGTCTTTAATAGGACAAAGGAAACCCCTCAAATGGTACCTGGACAGTGGATGCTCGCGTCACATGATGGGAGAAAGGTCTTGTTCCATAACCTTAGACCAGAGGAGGGAGGAGTGGTCACCTTTGGAGGAATCAACAAGGAAGATCACTGTCATAGAGACTGTAGGTATATCCCCTCAATCCCTTATCAAGAATGTTCTTTTGGTTGAAGGGCTGCAACATAACCTTCTGAGCATAAGTCAATTATGTGGCAGTGGATATGTTGTATCTTTCACAAAAGAAGGTTGTATAGTCAAGGACTTCTTAGATCAAACCCTTTTTTCAGCTAAGAGATACAATAATGTGTACAAAATTGATCTAAAGGAACTTGCAAGTCAGAATGTGAAATGTTTTCTTTCTGTAGAAGATGAAAAACAAATTTGGCATCAAAAACTTGGGCATTCTAGCTTGAGATTGATCTCAAAGCTAACAAAACATAACCTTGTTAAAGGCTTACCCAAGCTCTCATTCAAATCTGACATTTTGTGTGAAAATTGTCTAAAGGGAAAGCAAACAAGAAGCTCCTTTAAGAGCAAGAATGTTGTGTCTACCTGCAGACCTTTAGAACTACATCACATTGACTTGATTGGACCAACTAGAACAGAAAGCCTTAATGGAAAGAAATATGGTTTGGTCATAGTGGATGACTATACTAGATTCACATGGGTGATATTCCTCAGAAGCAAGGAAGAGACTTTTGAGAATCTCACAAAATTATGTAAGAAGGTGCAGAATGAAAAAGGATTCTGCATATCTGCCATAAGAAGTGATCATGGTGGAGAGTTTGAAAACTCAAGCTTTAGATTGTTCTGTGATGAGAGTGAGATCTCTCACAATTCTCAGTGGCTAAAACACCTCAGCAAAATGGGGTTGTTGAGAGAAATAACAAAAGCTTGAAGGAGATGGGAAGAACCATGCTCATTTCTAGCAACTTACCAAGATCCTTCTGGGCAGAAGCTGTTGACACAACTTGTTACATTCAAAATAGAATTTTGGTAAGACCAATTTTCAAAAAGACTCCTGATGAATTTTGGAGAGGAAGAAAGCCCAACATATCTTATTTCCATATCTTTGGGTGTGAGTGCTTCATACTTAACACTAAAGATGATCTGGGAAAATTTAATCCTAAGTCAGATAAAGGATTTTTCATTGGATATTCTGAAACATCAAAGGCTTACAGAGTTTATAACTCTAGAACCTTAACTGTTGAAGAATCTATTCGTGTAAAATTCAATGACATGAAGGAGACTGATAGAGAACTATCAGATCATGAAGATGAATTTACAGGTATGGAGCTGAATCCATCGTCTGAAAGGAAAGATGTTAAAGATGAAGAACCTTCTGAAGGATCTTTTGAAGGTTCATCTGAACAACCTACTGGTCAACCTTCTGAAGCTATACCTCTTTAGACAATGAATGTTGAGTCTTAGACAGAGAATGTATTCCCTCACATAAGTGAATGGAGATACATATCCCATCACCCCAGGGAGCAAATCATTGGTGATACCTCAGAGGGTGTAAGAACAAGATCCAGATTCAAAGATGTGAATAATCTAACTTACTTTGTGAGATTGAGCCAAAGAATATTGATGAAGCTCTGCGTGATGAAGGGTGGATCCTAGCAATGCAAGAAGCCTAATAAATTTGCAAGGAGTGATGCCTGGACCCTTGTTCCTAATCCCTATGGGAAAACAATTATGGGAACCAAATGGGTGTTCAGAAACAAGCTTTCTGAAGAAGGAAAAGTGAGCAGAAACAAAGCCAGATTAGTTGCTCAAGGCTACAACCAGCAAGAAGGATACTGTGATGCAGATTTTGTGGAGATAGAGTAGAAAGAAAATCAACCCGTGGAGGTTGTCACTTCATTGGTTATAACATGATAAGCTGGTCCAGTAAATGGCAAAGCACAATTGCACTCTCAACTGCTAAAGCTGAGTACATTGCTGCTGCCAGTTGTTGTTCAAACTGCTATGGGTAAAGTATCAGTTAGAAGATTTGAATATTGCATTATCTTCTATACCTGTTATGTGTGATAATACAAGTGCCATTAATCTATCTAAAAATCCAATCCAACATTCTAGAGCAAAGCATATAGAAATCAAGCATCATTTCATTAGAGACTATGTTCAGAAAGGTGTTTTTGATATTAAGTTCATTGATACAGAGCATTAATGGGCAGGCATATTCATAAGATCCCTTGCTGAAGATAGGTTTAAGTTCATAAGGGATAATCTGAACATTAATGCATTTTCTGAAAAGTAAAAATGCTTGTCTGTCTGAACCTATGCTCTATCTGAAATATATGCTTCATCTGAATTGTATGCATATGAAAATTTGGTATCTTCTGAAAATGTGTTAAATCTGAACAGGGCATTATCTGAAAAGTCACCATGTGAGTGACGTGGCAATCTGAGATGGTTGGTTCTCCCACTTCTCAAAACCCCAACACGATGCACAGTTACCAATGTCTGTGCAGCCTGTAACTACCATCATTACTGCTCATTTGACGGCTATTTAAAGGTGGTTAAGGAGCCAATGAACGTTTACTCTTTCATCCAACTCTCAGTATTCCTTGCACTTGAAGAACATCAATACTTTCTCTGTGTTCAAGCTCTCTTTCTTCAACCTCAAGCCTTCATCCATGGCACCCAAGAAATCTACAGGTGGTCAGATTGTTCCCAGCAGGGGAGTAGACCTTGATGTTCTCAAAGATGGTGGTGTTGACCTCATTGACACATTTGTTGCTGCTGGTGTTGACCTCATTGATTTCTGGAAGACTGCTCAGTATATTACAAGTGCTGATAGGAAGTACACCTCCATTTAAGCCAAGGTCTTGGGGGTGAATGTGTTCGTTGATGATGCAATTATTACAACTGTCACTGGAGTAGAGTATGAAGGGAAGATGTTCGTTCCTGAGTGGGAACACAATCATGGTGGACCCAGAAAATACACTAAGATGTTGTATGGAATAGAGGAGCCTGGAGATTTGAGAGCTTCTCTGATGCATCCCAAGGCTAGGGTTCTGCATGCTATATTGGGTTGCTCCATTCTTCCAAAGATGGGGAGCAAAAATCATGTCTCAGAAGTGGAAAGGTTTTGTGTAATCCACTTGCTGAAGAAGAAGCTGAATCTACCTAAGTTCATCCTTTTCAATATGCTTAAGAGGGTAAGTGACTCTGCAACCAGCTACACTCATACCACTCTCATCACCAAGATTCTGCTTCACTTCAAGGTTCCCATTGAAAGATTATATGACCATAAAGGTCCTGTATCCTTCTCATTGGTGAACATAAAGAAGATGGGGATTGCTGTGAAGAAACCCTCTCCTGAGCGCACACTTAAGGAGACTGCTGTTAGAGAAAAGGTTGTTGCTACTGGGCGCAATTCTTTGGAAATTCCGGATAATGAGATTCATGGAGATGCTCACAAGAGTGAGTTTGTTCCTACTCAAGCTACTCCTACAAAGATCGTTAAGAGGAAGATATCAAAACCCGTTTAGAAGACTGCTGTTTCTGAACCGACTCAGAAGGAAGCTCATGTTGAAGAGACTCTTGTCAGACAGTCTGAAGGTAACGCATAACTCAGACAGTTTGAACCTGCTCAAAAGGTCCCCTCAGGGCCAACTGAGATCGTGGATCAGAATCATGAGGATCTAGTTATTCATGATACTGAGCCTACTTTTGTTCCAGAAGGACGGGCTGTTGTATCTGATCAACACAGTGTTGCTACTGTAGTACTTAAAATAGAATCTGATGATTCTGAGAGAACTATTAATGCAATGCCTTTGGCTGCCAGCCATCCAGACCCTGAGTTACAACAAGTGGCTGCTATTGCCACAACTTTGGAAGAAGAAGAAGCTCAAAGGATCAAGGAGCAAGAAGCTCAAGATCATGCCCTTGCTGTTGCTGCACAACAAGCCATCTTAGAAGATGAGGATGGAGCAAGCCTCCTCGAGATTAAAAAGAAGAAGAGCAAGTGCCAAGTCAAGGAGAGTTCAGAGGAGAAGACTGTTATCTCCTGTACCTGAGGCACCTCAGATTTTTAGAAGAGTATATCAGTGCAACAAGAGGAAGCCATCAAGTTCCAGCAAGCTGCTGAACTTGAAAGGAAGAAAAAGTTGGAAGAACTGAAGAAGAGGAAACAAGAAAAAGAAGCTGCAACTGCTGATCCCTCTCAGCAAGAATCAACTACTCAAAGAAGGCAAAAGTTGTGTTTGGAAATGTCACTCCTTCAGAGGATGACAAAACTCCTTCACCTAAACCTTCTGAACCTGCATCTGCTAGACCCCATCATTCTCCATCACATTCATCAACTTCAACTTCATCTGATTTTTCTGAAGTAGACACTGAAGAAGAAGATTCAGATGTTGTTGAATGTGTCTGGTTTGGGAGCAACCTTCCTACGGCTTTGTTGCTGAAGGAGAAGCCAAGGGATCTTTCCAAAGCTCCAACTTATGATTTAGTTGCACCAGCAAGAACCAGTGCTCAATTGATTGCAGCTGCTGAAGTTCCACACAAATTTTATAATGTCCCAATGGAAGAAAGGCCCAGAGTGCCTAAGTTTGCAAATCTCTATGAAGAGCTTATGTTCTTTAAAGTTACACCCCTCTGGCAACTCATAAAGGATTGATTTTATAGTCTGCTGAAGCTGCTAGGCAAAGGAGAATGCATAATCAGAAGGAAGGCAATGAAGATGACTTTATGCTACCTAATCAGCTGGAGAAGATAAGGAGAGGCATCCAACATCCTTCTCATAGATGGGAACCACTGGACCCATACTCTCAAGATCAACACAACATTTCATATGATGACTGGATTGTGGTAAGAATGTTATGTCTTGAAGCTGAGTTGTTTGATATGCATATTCTGAGAGCCACAGGATGCAGAGATTTCAAGTCTCCTTATCCTAATTCTATAAAGCTGTCAACAAGATTCTGGTGTACCCAGATAGAATCATCCCAAGGTATCCTTGGGCTGAACGTGAGAAAGACGGATCATCTTCAGGCACATCCTGGAATGATGCTGATTCAAAAACTGCTGGAACAATATGTACTTTGGAGACACCTTTGTTCTTTCCTGGTCGTTTTCCTCTCTCTAACAGAAGAATTCATGAAGACTGGGTTCTGCGAACTAGGTTCTGGTATCAACAGTACTTTTATACAGTTAATAAAGCTGAGGATCTCAACCTTCCCAAAGGTTTTTAATACTTCATATTCTCATGCATTTCTCAGTGGTTTTCTATGAGTTGAACCTAGAAGAAGAAATATTTGCTTTAAAAGAAGAAAACCAACAACTAAGAGTGAAGAACTTGGAGCTAGCTCAGAAGACTGATAAGATCTTGGTTACACAACATCAGATTCAAGTTGGGCAATCTGAGCTCAGGGATGCTGTTTTAGCTGAGCTTGAGAAGCAACGCTTGGCTATGAAGGATCTCTTTGAGAAGATTTTGGGGAAGACAAGTGGAGGATTTAAGTCTATGATGTTTAGCCTATGATTAGTTCAGACTTTGTTCTTATTGTGTTAACCTCTTACTGTTTCAGTGCCTAATTTATAAAGTTATCATTTTCTGGCTCTGATATTGCTTGCATACGTATTTAATTTTGTGACATTGACGATGAATATCATGCTTTTAATTGCATATGTGCTTTTAATGCTCTGAATGACTTACATTTATTGCTCTGATAATATGCTCTGAAATGTATTTATTACACCTTCAACGTTATTTATTGCTCTGATACTTCATGATTATGATCTGGTATCCCTTTTGATTGATGACAAAAGGGGGAGTACAAACTAACAAAATCTGAAGTAAAGTGTTTTTCAGAACAAGGAACATCTTTTTTTAGGGGGAGCACTAAGATTATCTGAGGGGGAGGATATTCTAAACTCTTATACTCACTCTTTAACCTCGTTCAGATTTTATAGTTTAACAAATTTGTCATCATTAATAAGGGGGGTCTAAAAAATATCATTAAGTATTTAATAATGATTGAGTCTCATTTTTCCTTTTTAATGAGTAACAAATTATGTTAAAATTACATTTGCAAGAAGTGCTTATGCTTTTAATGTGTTTTTCATGTTTCAGCAAGTGAACCATTTGAAGTGATCTAGTGTCTGAAGAAGTAAGATCATCTGAAGTAGTTTGTTTGTCTAAATCATGGGATCATCTGAAGACTAGAAGACCATCTGAAGACGTGTGACGTGGCAGTTTGTTTGAGATAAGAAACCATCTGAAGAGTGAAGCCATCTGAAGATCTCTGATAAAGACTCAAGTCTGTTCAATGCCTTCTGAAACAAGTCTTTGGTCTAACCTTTTTAAGGCAAGCTGCTCAGAGACTTTCATGCACATTTGAAATTCATGCACCATAAAGGAAATGTCTGCAAACGCAGTCTTTGCAGTGCTCAGAGTAGAGACACTCTGCACCATCTACCTTGTACTGTGTCAGAAGCTATCAGAAGCTGTTTCACAACGGGATTAATAACATTAAATGCTATCTCTCAACGGGCTTCATCTCAAGAAAGTATAAATTGCTTCATGCACGTCCTTGCAAAGAAGAGAACAACCTAAGAAAGAAAGAGCCAATACGCTGCTAGTTTTACGCTGTAAAACACACTCTGATATATTCATTCTTGTACAACAACTTTCATACCCTGAGTCTTACTCAGTTTATTTGTACATCTTTCAGTTTAAGCTCTGAACTGTCTGTAGTTCTTTAGCTTGAACAAATTTCTTTCATTCTTAAACACTTGGGGGTTGAGCCTAGAGAGGCTTGTTTGTTAAACAATACTTGGTTGTGAGCCTGAAGAGGCTTGTTAGGAAAGAATACTTGGTGTTGTAGAGCCTAAAGAGGCTTGACAGAAAATAATACTTGTAATCTTCTAAAGATTAAGTGTAAATCTAGCTGCTGTGTTGTGCTCTGGGACTAGACGTAGCTCACCGTGGTTGTGAGTGAACCAGGATAAATCTCTGGCTAAGTTCTCTCTTCTCTAATCTCTTTAAATTTAGTTTAAAGCTAACAAGAAGGGATTTGAAGTGATTGATATAAAAACTGTTAACGTAAACTCGATTTTTAGAAAAACAAGTTTCTGAGTCTGAAGGTGCTTCAGACTAAATGTTAAACTTCAAATTATCATTCTTCATCTGAAAGCTTTTGTTAAACTTACTGTTTACGAAAAGGTTTCCAAAACGTTAAAAGTTTTATTGAAATACTATTCAACCCCTTCTAGTGTTTCCCTATTTGTTTCTACACAAAATATTTCTTTATCCACCTTTATACTCATCCCTTTCAGATTAACTCCATCCAAGATTTATGCAACAATATGTCGGACGAGTCATCCTTGGATAATCGGCTTTCTTGTAAGTCTTCATTACTGTACTCTAATTTAAACTCATGGCCTTTTCCTGAGTAACATCATTCGTAGTTCCTTATATAATGATGTAAATAGAATGAATTTGAAAAAAAATGAAATGGATAGCAAACCTTCACTATATCATGGGGGTTCAAATTGATCAATTATTAAATTTGAATAATCATTTTAATGTGGACCCTATACACGAACAAAACAATGGATCATACTATTTTGAAATAGAAAAATATGCATGCACACTAAATAAATCAACCAATTGACCAAAGTTAATCTCTTCTAAATTATATTTCTGTATGAAGGTTGTGATGATTGTATTATCGAAACCCAACTAGAACACTTGAATATTAGTTTGTTTTGTATAATTGGAGAATTGTAACTTGACTTGAACCTTAAATAGAAAGCTTCTTTCTTTGAAGGAACACTTTCTCGAGAATACATATCATCATCTTGATCATATGTATGACAAAATCAATTTAAACAATCCAAAGTAAGGCTAAATTAGCTCTTTTTCTCTCCCCCACACACATACATATTCCTGTGGCAAGCCTAATGAACATTATTTATATTATATATAAGATAAAGATAAAGATTTTTTTTAATCTTATAAGATTCATAAGAAAGATTGAATTCTAAAATATTGAAAATTACACCTTTCTTATTTGTTTTATTGTTTCATTTTTTAGATTATAAATCTCATTATAGAAAATTCATGGGACCTAAAAAAAAAAATAGATATAAAAGCCCCTAGAGCAATCCAAGGGAATATATATAATATATAATATAAAGATAGAATAAAAATTTATTTACCATAATGAATAAATAATATAAGTATGAATATATAAAATATTAACTGGGTGGATAATATTTTATAATAAAGGGAAAAAGGGATGCTGGTGTGCAATGTCAAGTTGGCAGTTTTTTTGTTTATTTTATTCATTAATCTCATTAATTAATACATTAAATGCACTTATTAAGTTTAGAAATAAATTTTTCATTAAAAAAATCATATTTAATAATATATTAATAACATTAAATAATATATCTTTTAAAAAAAATTCAATTTTCAATTTAATGCATTTAACTTTATTTAATAGAATGTATTTAATAGTATGTATTTTATTTTATTTGATATATTCTCAGTTTGTTCTCCCTCTACATCCTCACTTTTTGATTTGAACCAAGGGGGTGAGTGAATTACAGAGAGAGGAAAAATGGACTATCTCTATCATAACCGTTGTGATGATGCCACTTAAGAGTGGGCCCCAGGGATGCTGTAATTGTCATCATAAATGGTAACAATATTAAAATAATAAAAATTGGGTAACGCCTTCTCCTTTCAGGTGGTGAATTTCTGAATTTCACTGGAGAAGGGGTTCAGGTCTCACAACTCAACACACACACACCTCTCCTCCTCTTTTCTATTCCTCCCTCTTCATTCTTCAACAGTCTCTTTTCTATTTCTTTTTTCTTTTATTTACCCAAAAAAACCGAACTTGCACATTCCAAACCCAATAATCGTCGCCATCTTTGAATCACACCAATTTTATTTTCTCTCCCTTTTTAATAGAAGCATTCTCATCACATTCCAAGCGAAAAACCACATCGTTCCCCACAGTGAAGCCTCAGATTTTGACCCCTTGAATCGCTGAATCGAACTACCGGCTCAGTGGTGGGGTTGTTGGGGAGTGGCTGGACGCGTTTGTGACATGAGAAGAGCTTGCAGGTTTTGGGTTTGCGTAGTGTTGTGAGAAGGTGTTTTGCAGCAGAGCTTCTTCTTCTTCTTGTTCTTCTTTTTGTTGTTCTTCTTCTTCATGGCAGCGAAGCGCGTGTACGAAGCATGGAAAGGAAGTAATGTAATGTTCTTACTCTTTTTACCTTTTCTTTAAATTTTTTTAATTCCTCTTCTGGTTCTTCAGGAATTTAGTTTTTAATGCTTGATATGGCATATGGATACGCGCTAGATTTGTGGTGTTTTAGTTGGGAAAGTGTGATTTTCTTTATTTGTTTATTTATAATTCTGCAGGGATTAAAAGTTGTGGCTTTTGAATTTCTAATGCTGTTTTTCTTGTTGCTTGAAGTGAAGAAAGAAAACAATTTAGCTTGGGTGTGTAGGTTCAAAATTTAGGGACTGGGTATGTGTATGTGTGTGTGTGTGTGTGTGTGTGTTGAGTTGGTGGAGTGAGATCATGTGCCTTGGGAATTGGGCAACTTTGAATGTGCAGTGTCGTCAGTCTTCTGTCACAGTTGTTGTGTGTGTGTTTATGTCAGGAAGTTTGACTATGTAAGTAAACTGATGGAGCCTTGATTGTGGTTCATTGGAGGAGTCAGTTGAAAGAAGAATGTAATACGATTATTTGACTTTATACCATCTCCCAGATCAATAATAAGTCTTCACTGTAGCTGGTTTTCTTCTCAGTTATGTAGTTTTGTCCCTTTTAGTGGGGGGATGATGTGTTGGGTTGCTAGGGCCAAAATTGTACAACTTTGAATGAGCAGTATCTGTCTTCTGTAATTGCTGTTGTGTGAGGAAGCTTGGCTTTGTAAGTAAAATGATGGAGCATTGATTGTGGTTCATTGGAGGAATCAGTTGAAAGAAGAATCTAATGTGATTATTTGACTTTATAGTTTATACCATCTGCCTGATCAATAACAACAGGTCTTGGCTGCAGCTGTTTTTCTACTTCAGTTATGTAGTTTAGGTCATTTTTAGTGGGGATTGATGTTTTGAGTTGGTGGAGCGAGATTATGTGCTTTGAGAATTGTGCAACCATCGTTGTGCCCGTTTGTATGAGGAAGCTTGACTGTGTAAGGAAACTGATAGAGCCTTGATTTTGGTTCATTGGAGGAGTCAGCTGAAAAATAATTTAACGTGATTATTCGACTTTTACCATCTGGGTCTTAGTTTCCCCTGGTTCTGTACACAGCTATGTAGTTTTGTCCTTTTTTCTGGGGGGAGATGTGATTATTTGACTTTATAGTTTATGCTGTCTCCCTGATCAATAGCTGGTCTTGGCTGCAGCTGGTTTTCTACAAAGTTATTTAGTTTTTTCTTTTTTAGGGGGATTGATGTGTTGAGTTGGTGGAGTGAGATTATATGCTTTCGAATTTGTGCAACTTTGAATATGCAGTCTGTCCGTTGATCTGTCTTCTATAACTGTTGTTGGCCACTACTAAGTACCTTCTTATAGAGTAAGTTGTCCTGTTATTTTTACATTGTAGGCCAAGCTTCCTTCTTATAGAGTAACTGTTTTGGGGTTCTTGGCCTCAACATTTGATGTGTCCTCTCACCTTGAGCAATTTCTCTTGCTAAGCTCTAAATGTTCTGGAGCAAAGAAGGAGATTAAGAGTTTTACACAATACACATTCTATGTAGGTCTGTAGTGCATTTTATTGGAGAGAAAGTGTTTGAAGGTGTATATCTCTCTCCCTTTGCAATTATTATGGGATAGGATTGTGTTCCTGGTTTCTTTTTGGTACTGGGCTCATGATTTCTTCAAAGAATCTTCTATGACTGGCTGATAATTTTAAAAGTGATGTTTTAATAAACTACTTTCTGTCCATACGTTAAATTCTTACCTCACTTCAAACTTCTTCTAACCTTATGCAGAAATTTCTATTTGGAGAAGGTTGATATTTGGGCCTGATGCTAGGTCACTGCTTGTCACCTTGTTGCTGATTATTGTTCCGGTTATCGTCTTTGCGTATTTGTAGCAAGGCATCTGCGGCATGAATTTTCATCATATAATGCAGGATATGCTATTTTGGTGGTGGGCAGTTCTCTTTAATATTTATGTAAGTTCTATTAAGTTTTTTCTTTCTTTGTTATTTGATTTTTATACTTTTGCATATATTTTGCATGCCCCAATCGAAATTTAAAATATGTTGTCTTGCTTTCTACTGTCTCAGCTAAATATTCCTCTTGGTTCTCTTTTCGTATCTTACTTCCTCTCCTACCTTTTAACTCCATAGGTTGACAGCAATTTGTTGAGAACATCATGTGTTGAAATTGTGTGTTAGGCCCATAGTTGCCAACTCTGGATTATAGCACAGAGCAATCAACCCCAAATGCTAGAGGGATGGCTGCAAATGCTTAGTTATGAGTACAAGATAAATAATTTAAACATCACACATAAATGGCTAGAGTTCCACCCACTACAAACAACCCCTCCAATGGCCAGAGTCATTATGCTATGTTGTACCAAAGGACAGCTCAAACCTGCTGGCATATTTTCGCTTATCTTAGAATGATGAACATTATTAGAAAAAAGTATCTGGTTTTATCATGATTAACTTTTGGCCTGAGATGGTGTAGAAAAACCTAAGGCAGCTTGGATAACTTTTACTTTTTTCATGCTGGCTATTGTGAATAAATTGAGGTCATCAGCAAAGCATAAATGAGAGTGCTTTGGTCCATCTTTAGATAGGGAAGTACGCTTCCAGAACCCATGATTTACCGCGAGCACCAATCAGCTGAGACATGTTCCATATGAAGCACAGATAAATAAGAAGAAATAGGGTCCCCTTGACATACACCTCTAGAAGGGTAATGGTCTCCAGCCTCTCTGTTCCATAAGACTCAATATTAGGAGATAAGATGCAATGGTCTCCAAAACCTCTAGGTCCCCTTTTGCTTGTGGTATGTCCATGCTGCCAACACTATGTATCGGTTGGGCTGGGGATGCTTGCCTCCTCTAGGATTCCTGATGTGTGATACTTTCCATCTTATTTAGCTCACAAGGATCACTGGGTCTGGCTATATAATACCACGTCGTCCTTTTGCATGATTTCCCCTTCTATTTTTGTCTATTGCTGATTTATGTGTTTGTATCTGCCATTATCACCTTCCAATTTATTGGTATTAGAGAGATCACCTTCCAGATTTGGCTCCCTCGAGTCAACCATACCTAATGGCATCTTTGTTAATTTCTGGTTGCACACTGACGTCAGCTGAGATATCCAACTTCCCTGGACCCTAGCCTCCTTCCATCTCCCATGGAGGACACTTTCCAAGCCAGCAGGAGTACCCTTGGCTTGAGCATGGATTCTTAGTAATTACTCATCATATGGCCATATCAGTCACACCAAGAGCAGATAAGATGTAAACCTTCGTATTTGAGATTGAGTTCATGACCTAGAACCTAAATCTTAAGGACTAGCCTTTTGGCTAAATCAATCTCCATGCAAATCTAGCCAAGTTCCCTCTTGAGTGGATAGAAATCAGTTTGTCAATCTTCAGCATGGTGCCAATCTTTGCAACCCACCCTCCATAAGAATTTCATATTATAGACTAACAACAATCTTACGTATTGCTTTATCACTAGTCATAAAAAAATTGTCTGTATCTCTATCATATGGTAGTCTGGTCTGGAACCATCCAAGGTCCTCCAAAAGCGTGTGACTTCCTTAGACAAGAATTAAACTGAGAAATAGTCATGAGACATATCAAGTATTGTTGGAATTCACATTTCATTGGGATTAGTCATTGTTGCAATTAGTTCCAAGTGGCATTGGAAACGTCATATATTGGAATTAACATAGTAAATAGTAACTAGTTCCAAGCAGCATTAGAACCTTAGGTTCTTTGGAATGTTTTCAGCTTATTTATTATACTTCTTGTAAATAGCAGTTGTCTACTAATGTATATTTAAATCTAATATGCTGAGTGCAATTGACTCAAGCAATTCGCTGAATAATATTTCATATTCCTCTCAACTTCTGAACAATGATCTTCATGATTCCCTTCTAGACTTGCCTTCTTTGAAGTTTCATTTTTGAGTCTTGAGTTCTGAGACAACCCTCTAGCCTAGAAACTTAACAATTAAGGAGCCCTTTCATAGCTTGCACCAATCTTCAAACTCTTCTTGAATCACAGGAAAGCTGGGACAAGATCAAAATCTTCCTCCTTACCACCATCACCCATATTGGTATTTCTTCATACCATTTATCCTCAATTTACAATGTCCCACTGTGTTTCAATGAGTCTTTATATGAGATAGAGAACAACACTTCATGATCATTGGGTCAGCTATCGCAGCTCCTCCATGCATCCCTACTTCATTCCCCATTTTCACTTTCTTGTTGCTCCCTTAGACTAACTCCTCTTCCTGGGTAGAACCCTAGAACCTCCTCTCTAGAGAGATTTTTTTTTATAATAAATATGGTATAGCCATAATTGCTAAATTCTAACATAAATGTTAGGCCTGTTTGGTTTGCATTTTCATTTCCTGTTTTCGTTCCTGTTTTCTGTTTTCTGAAATTTTACAAAGGAAAAACTGGAAATGCCGGAACAAAAAAATTCTGTTTCCAGCATTTCCAGTGTTTCCTTTGTAAAATTTCAGAAAACAGGAAACGAAATGAAAACAGAAAATGGAAATGCAAACCAAACAGGCTACTCCCCCTCAAGCAAAAGCTATCAAGTTAACAACTAGAAGAATCTGAGCTACATATATTGATTGATTACAGTCAATTAAAGAAAAATCTGAGCTATCAATTACTAATCACTAGCTTAATAATCTACTATTGGCTCTTCTAAACTAATCAGCATAGATATAATTGGCTATATATTCTAATAATTCTATCTTAAATGGTAATGTTCTAACATAAATGTTAATATTGTACAAACATGAATTAGTGAATCAAAAATATTTAGCTCATTATTGATGACTACTACTGGTGTTATTTCGTGTTATTGTGTGATTCCATTGATCGTTTACCGCATATGTATACCCCTTTTTTCTGTTACTCTCTTTCTGCCTCATTGCCAGCTCATTTATTAATTCTTTTGTAGTATATTTCATCTTTCTAACATGAGTCCAAAATTTAAAAATCTTTCCAATAATAAGCACCACTTGAGATGCAAGGAACAGTAATCCATCCCATCCATGTTCCAGTATATATATGAGCCAATGCTGACACCTCAATTGTGGCTTTTTTTAACCCACTAATTAAAGAGTGATCCAGGCACTTGGCTCTCACCATTGTGGGTTATAATAAAACATAACAAATAAATTTTTTGAAAGAAATGGGATTATTAGGATAGGAATAAACAGACCATGTTTAAAGGTGAACAACTCTTTATTAAATCCAAGTTGTTTTTTCATAAGCATTGCCTTTGATCTAATCAATGGATCAAATTGATTGTAAAAACATAAGTTTAATTAGTCGATTTATTAGTGAACAAGGAAAAATCTTGTTTAGACATACGAATAGATTGACCTTAAAACAACAATTAATTACAATTGCTATAAAACAAGCTTGTATCTTATTTCTTACCTTTTCTTGGAACTGTAAATAAATTCTCTTGATAGGGAAGGTCACATGCACACAACCTTATCCCAAGTCAATGACATAACAAAATATAATAATAATAAATAAAATATGTATGATGCATCTATCAGTGCATTTTTTTTTTATTTTTTTTTTTAGTATTTTGCTAATTTACTGAAGTAAGGTTTTGAGCTGTTTTGGTGATAGATTTTTTCTTCCATTAAACCAACATTCTTATGGAAACTCATTATGATACTCATTTTCTTGAATCTTCTACTCTGATTTCTTAGAGCTTGAAGAAATATAATCCTATTATGTATGTTTATAGGTGCTGATTCTTCTCTTTCTTACTTCCTCACGTGATCCGGGAATTATTCCGAGGAATTTACATCCACCAGAGGAAGAGTTCCGTGTATGATTCTTCAGTTTCTGCTGATGTTGGGGGACGGCAAACACCAAGCTACAGTTCCTCGAACAAAAGAAGTAATGGTCAATGGGCTTCCTGTAAGGGTGAAGTATTGTGAAAACTTGTATGCTGTATCGTCCCTCCTCGTTGTCGCATTGCTCCATTGCAACAATTGTGTTGAACGTTTTGATCATCATTGCCCTTGGGTTGGCCAATGTATTGGACTGGTAGGATATGGTAACATGCACCATGCTGTTTCCTTCATATTGATGTTGTTGGCTCATTGCATGTTTGCTTTCCTGTATTTATTTTGGGCTTTTCCAATGTGCAGAGGAACTACCGTTACTTCTTTCTGTTTGTTTCTTCGGCAACTGTTTCTATGTATATATGTCCTGTTCATCTCAGCATTTTACATCAGGTTCTGATGGATCAATATCAGGGACAGTTTGGAAGGCAATGAAAAGATCACCTGCATCTGTTATACTAATGGCATACTGTTTCATCTTCTTTGGTGGTTTGTTGGTGGACTAACTGGTTTTCATTTGTACTCTTATTGGCACAAATCAGGTCAGTTTACATATCTGAATCTAATATCTTGTTTGTCCTATTGTTCATTGCACCTGCAGATTAGCAGGTTACCATGTGAATAAAATAACATTAGTAGAATTGTCCTCATTGGAATTAATTTGAACCACCATTGAAAAAAAAAAAAATCTCAAATTGCCTTAGATGAAAACTTAATAAATTCACCAGGCACTTTATTTTGTAGGAAAATCCAGTAGTTTGCGACATTAAATAAATTGGTTGTTTTTGAAGGTAGCCTAAAATTAGGCTTTTTTTTCTGGAAAAGAGAAATTTTGAGAAGATAATTTTTTTAACATCTTAAACTCATTTCATCCCTCATTTTTTAACATCTTAAATAAATGATAATTTTTTTAACATCTTAAATAAATGATAATTTTAAATTTTCAGATGATTGGTTTTTCTCTATTTTCTTCCCTCAATCCAAACTCCGAAGATAGTGTAAGACTGATCAGTTGTACCCAGATTTGTCTTGAGTGGACAAATTTTATAGGAAGGCATGTTATATTGTTATATATTCACATATCTTAGACGCTGGTTGTTTCTGTACTTAAGAGCTCTTGTGTTTGAGGAATATCTTCATCACCTAGTTTATTATACCTTGTTTTGCAGACTACCTATGAGAACTTCCGATATAGAGCTGATAACAGGATCAATGTTTATAATCGGGGTTGTTTAAATAATTTTCTGGAAGTATTTTGTACAAAAGTGAAGCCTTCAAGGAACAATTTCCGGTCTTTTGTTCAAGAGGAGGTACAGAGGCCACCCCTCCAGTCATTGCCCGGGAACCTGAAACTGATTTGGGTGGAGATCCTCGTCCAAAGGTTGAAGATGATCTAGATATTGGTGAAGACCTATTAAAGATATCACAGCGTCGGAATATTGAAGACATTGATGAAGACATTCGGAGTAGAGGGAGTAATGGACCTCCCCGCAATACATCAGATGCTGATTCAGTTCTGGGTTCAGATCGTCGGGCTCCAACAATTCGATCTGACGCAAGGCACTCGAGTTGGGGAAGAAGCGGAAGCTGGGAAATTGCTCCAGAGGTCCTTGCCAATTCGAATGTAACTGAAACTAGAAGCTATGTTGCTTCAAAGGAGGTGCACCAATGACTGGGGGTTGTTGTTCTGATATTTGCACAGCATATCAACTTTAGATGATATGGGGTTACTTAGATATTA
The DNA here is from genome assembly GCA_026901365.1 of Sesbania bispinosa. NCBI lineage: Eukaryota > Viridiplantae > Streptophyta > Magnoliopsida > Fabales > Fabaceae > Sesbania > Sesbania bispinosa. The sequence continues at coordinate 790,409 of QLOH01000018.1, forward strand.
AAAGGTGGAAAAGGGAAATGCTCCTAAATCAGAGTTTACCATTATAGGAATGGGAATTTAATTGAGCCATTTAAGTACAAAAACTTATTTGACCTTTTTGTGGTAATTTTAGCTCTTTTGGAAAAAATAGAAATGTGTGTAATTGTTTGGGAGACATGGGAATAGCGTCTGGCTTTTTTCTTTTTTTCAATTTTTTTCATAGTCCAATATGTGCATTGCATCTTAACTTGGCTTTATTCTTTGTGTAAATAACCAGTTATGATGCTGACAGAGTTATCTGCATAATGCGTTTTTAGGCATTGGAAAACTGGTTCCTCTGTTAAATTGCTTTTATCCATGCTATTGATACAATAGTGTTGATATTTTGGTGACTATAAACGGTTTTCAAAAGGGCTTTGGTTTCAAGTCAATGGTCGTGGATATTGTTATTTCGTCTGCATTCTGATATGGTCTGCTGAAAAAAATTGGATTTCTACTTTTCATTTTTTTATTGGAGACACTGTCTTCCATTTCTCTCTGGTCTCTAGCAAATGAAACTTACATGTTTCTTTTGCATGATTTGCATAATTGATTTTGTTGTCAATCATTTCAACTAAAAATTTGAGCCAAGTCCTAGTTGAGTCTAGTTGGTTTTCTTGTTATAGTTTAAATAGTGTGCCATTTTATGGGGGCTTTCTACACCCAGTATTAAAATCTAGTGTCAAATTTATTCTTCACCCAAGAGGTTAGACAGAGGGTGAAAAATTTCTTCTCATTTCTGCATGTGCGGAAACATTCTACAAAATGAGCGTGGGAAGGTGAAAATCAACAGGGAAATTAGCAAAGAGAAGTGAGCAATGGTAAGCTTAGCTTGGACGGGAGAAATCAAACCAAAAATGGTGAGTGTAATCAAAGAGGTAAAAGGAAGAAAATTTTGACCTTTTTCCTCCTTTTCTTATGTTTCTGCCAATGGATGAAAGTGGATAACTGGAGATGATGAGTGATCACAGACTCATTGTAAATTTTTCGTAGTTGTGTGTCTACAGTTTTGATCTACAGTGGACTTCAACCAGCTCCTTCACCGCTCCAATTCCTTCAAGCTTCAACTCTCCAAGCTCCTCACCAGTCTTTGGGAAAATGGGAAAATGGGTGCGCTATTTGTGAAGGCACTCAACCATAAGTCAGTTTTTATTTGATAAAGTGCTGACAAAATATGAAACATAACGTACCTTATAATAGGGCTTGCATGTGTGTATTTGTAATCATCATAGAAGCTTATATAGGACAGTGAGTGATGTAGAGTTTGGCCAAGTGTCTCCTTGAGTATGGAGAGGATTCTGCCTCATGTGGGTGTCTTATTGAGGTCGTGCCACGTTTGCAAGTGAAGGGCTTCAATATGCATGTATGTTTCGAGCTGCATGTCACTTCAGAACTCATATCAAGCCCGGATGTACTCATATTCGGCTCGAAGGGCAGAACTGGTTTTGAGATCAGATCTGGGTTTCCCCGAAACAAGTTTGTTATATATTGCAAAATCATTGATTGAATGCATATTTTAGGTAAATAATCAGTTTCTTACTTGGGTACCTTGGAAAATCGCTAATGATTTTTCTACCCTCAAACAATATACACTCACCATATACTAAGGCCACGCAGGCAGACACGTGACTCTGCAAAAGTGAAAGAAAAATATTAAGCAACAAAATACACTATGTTTCTTTCTCCGTTTTTCTTCTTAATTTTTTTTAAATTTTTCAGTTTTATGGCAGCGACACTTTTTATATTTTTTTATTTATTTTTTAACTTTTATAACTACCTTCATTTTTGTTTATTTGACTCATACATAAAAATTTAGATTAAGAAATATAGTAAATATGTTGATTTACATAAATTGATTGTCTTTTTTTTTTTCAACGAAATATTTTTCTTTCTATTTTATTCATTTATATTTTCACTTATAATCTTTCTTATTATAAAAAAACGTAATTTATAGTCTCTTGAACTTCAAAATTTAATAAATAAATAAAAACAAAAAATCTTTGAATAGAGTTCATAAATAAGAAAGGAGGTTTTACTTTTTCTTATTTTTTCGAACACATAAAGGACAACTGTAACAATTGATTTGGAACGATTGATCTTTGTGAACGTTATTTTGTACTTATATAAGCACACCTATTTATTTTAGAAATTAATTTAAAAACTTTATAGACCTATTTATTTTAGAAATTAATTTAAAAACTTTATGAAAATACCCAACATTGCTTTGTACTTACAATAACACTCCTATTTATTTTAAAAATTAGCAATACTCCTAGCAATCTACTCTAACTCTACTTTCATATTCTTTAATTAGAATTATGAAAATTATAATTATGTTATTTTCATCCAATTGAATAAAATTATTGTTTTACATTTTGATTCATTATACATTTATTAGATTAGGTTTACAAGTTAATCCAATTTTTCAATTATAGGTTTAAAGTGATTTTTATGAACCACACATATCTTCTACTATTACCACTACTACTAAGTGGGTTGTTTTAACCTCAACCCTCTATTTAAATCTGATGGCTACAAAATATTCTTATTATTCTCACATAAAAACACTATTCTCATGTGATACGCTCCCTATATATATATATATATATATATAAGTTGCTTTACTTTTTTTGCTTTCTTTTTCGACACAAAAGATATAAGGGATGATTTTATCTCTCTATTTTATTCATTTATGTTTTTTCTTGTTATCTCTCTTATTAAGAATAAAAGTAGAAAAACGTAATTATTATTCTCTGAACTTCTAAGTGTAACAAATAAATATAAAAAAAAATCTTTAAATGGAATAAATAGATATGGAGGTAGTATCTATATAATAAAAAAAATTGTTGACATACAATCCATGTTATTGTTTGTTGTATAGCTTACTATCAAAGTTTCAAAGGAAAAACATCACTGATGGCGGTTGATTTATTATTTTATAATCAATGGTGTAGATGAAGACCGTAATAAAGGGCGTAAATCCATGTTTATTCACTTTCAAACTTTTACCAACTAAATTAAATATTTTTGCTGGGATAGTGCCATGCATGCCCATGGAAGAAAAAAAAAAAAATTGACTGGCAGAGTTCTGAAGATCGAAAACTTGCAGGTGGTGGTGACGATTGGTTGAGCGTAGGATAAGTTGAGGAGTCATCGTTGAGCGTGAGGGGTGTAGGCGATTGGGTACCTCTAGTATGAAGGAATGTAAATACTAAAAGTCCTCTCCATGTGAACATGTCGCTCCATTTAACAACGGAATCTTCACCCTGGATGTGAATGGTCCCTCGCCGGCCAGTATGACATGCTCCAAGAAGAAAACTCCAGGCGCACATAGTAACTGGAGTGTGGACAGTTAAAATGGAAGACCCAGATAGTGCGTATCGGACATCGGTCTTCACCGAGACGGTCACGATGAATCTTTCGAAGCTTCACAAACCACAAGATCGAGATTTTGTTTATTAGCATTTGCAGGGGAGTTGTCGTTCGTTCTTTGACAGGAAAGGGTGATTAAACTCTCATGTTGGTCATGTAAAGATTTAGTGCAGGTAATATTAGTTCTTAAATCAATAAATTATCTTTTACATTCCTAAAAGATGAAAATTATTTAATTTATTCTCTCAAAGATAAAAAATCGTTCACTTTAGTCCTTAAAAGATTTTTTAAAATGTTAATTTAATCCTTGAAAAGGACTAAATTAAATAACTTTTTTCATCTTTTAAGGATGAAAATGTAATTTTTATCTTTCAAGGACTAATGTGATCGACCTTGAATCTTTCGAGACTAAATTAAGGATTTATTCAAAAAAAAAAAAAAAAAGCCACAAATGTAAAAGAAAAAAATAGACACCCATTTACGCTATTTTCAATAAAGTTTAGATTAGTGAGTGCTTTTACTGTGGTAAAATTAAGGGTATACAGTAGATTAAAGAATAAAATTCTAGAGTAGTGATAAACGTACATAATACAGTGCCTCCCGTATTTGTACACTATTGGGAGGCACTGTTGCACATTTTATCCTTCCCTCCTCCCTTCCCCCTTTTTTTTTAAATAGTTTTTATTTATTTTTTAATTTATTATTATTTATTTATTTCATTAAATGAAAATATAGACTAAGAAATGCAAAAAAAATGTGAGATTTTTGAAGGGTTGGCATGAGTTTCTTATCATCATTATTCTATTTTGATGCTAATAACCAAATATACTATTCCATTCATAGTTTCTGTGCACATAATTAACCTTACAAATTCATTTAACCAAATATCTCACTCTGTTAACCGCCAATGTATATGCCATTAACCTCATTTAAAAATCTATTCACCGTTTGTGGACACATAATTAACCTCGTCTTAACAGGAGTTGTAATTAACCTCACAAAATCAATTAACCAAAAATCCTATTATGTTAAACACAAATGGATACATCGTTAACCTCATTTTAACTATGTTCACCGTTTCTGGCCACATAATTAACCTCGTGTTAACAGGAGTTACAATTAACCTCACAAAATCAATTAACCAAAAATCCTATTTTGTTAACCACAAATGGATACACCATTAACCTCATTTTTTAATATGTTCACCGTTTCTGGACACATAATTAACCTCGTATTAACAGGAGTTGCAAACAACCTCACAAAATTAATTAACCAAAAATCTTATTCTGTTAACCACAAATAGATATACTATTAACCTCATTTTTTAATATGTTTACAATTTCTGAACACATAATTAACCTGGTGTTAACATGAATGATTAACACAAATTTTATGTGACTATTAATTGTATTTCTTGATCTATATTTTTATTTAATAAGATAACTAAATAAAAACAAATAAAAACTATTTTAAAAAAAGAGGGCGAAAAAAATTGGCAAAAGACAAAAGCACGTACAGTGCGGTACCAGTGCGTGGTACATTTACCATTTCTCATAATTCTATCCTAAATGGCCTTAAAAGAGAGGGTACGCATATGATTAGTAAATTCAAATAGTTAAATTTAAATACCATAAAGTGGTTAAGTGTGAGTATATACGTGAGGGTAAATATATATATCAAGAGAAAATAGTTAAGTGAGAGTGAATATATGGTTAATTATGCTACTTAATTGGTTAAAGCTAAAGCTATCTTAATTAATTGTCAAATTGAAAAACATTTAACTTCATTACAATTGAATGAAAGAAAACATGTGATGGGTCCTTTAGACTGATGGATCAAAGTGAGATCATATATCACAAATAGCAAAGTACGCATTTATAGTCAAGTCAATGTACAAATGTGGTTATTTATTCTACCAAATCAGTTAATTACAAGTAACACAAAATGTGGTTAAGTGTGAGTTTATATGTGGTTGAACGGGTTGCTCAATTGGTTAAAATCGAAATTACTTCAATTAATTTTTCAAAATGACAAATATTTAACTTTCATTACAATTTAACATAAGGATGATTATTGTGTGATGGGTTCTTTAGCCTGATGTAGTAAAATGAGATAATATATCATAACTAGTGCCACAATCGGGCCATTAGAAGAGAGATACATTGATGGATATGTTTATGTATATTTGTGGTTATTCTTTTATTAAATTGGTTGTTTATATATAACTCACGAGTTGGTTAAGAGTGACTCTATATACGGTTAATTGGTTACCACTGAAATTACTTTAAATAATTGTTCAAATTTACAAACTAGAGTACGTATGTAGTTAATTTAGTTATTCAATTGGTTAAAGATAAAGTTAGTCAAATAATTATTCAAATTGATAAATACTTAACTTTATTGCAATTGAATATATGAATAAATATTGTGATTGTAACATCCCAGATTTTTCTATAGGATTAGTACAATAGAAAAATTTATAAAAAAATAGAAAAGTAATTTAGAAAAAAAATTTATCAAAAAATGATCTTTAAAATAGAGAAAACGGAGTAAAATCATGAAAACGAGAACCAAGATGAGAATCAGGGCTCGGGAGTCGGGTCTGAGCCCGTTGCCGGGACCTAAGACAGGAAGAAACTTAGAGAGAGAGATAGAGAAGTGGGACCTAGGGGACACTTGGCTCCCCATGAAATGGTCAAGGTAGCTGGTAGACTCCAATAGTGCCAAATAGTGTCCAAATATGTCAAATAGTGAAACCAGTTTCCCTGGTTCCGCAAACAGGTTAAAATAATATTTATTCGATTAGAGCCGGAACTGAGACTAGACTAGGAAATGAAAAAATAATCATCATAGGAATAAATAAACATAGTTGAATTGATTAAATAATAATTTCTCTCAATACAGAAGTATTGGGCACATACTGTAGGAAAATTGACAAGGGGATGATTGTGAAACACATAACGGATAGTATTGTAGAACTCTAGAACGAAAAATCTTAAGCAAATAATCTCCTTAAACTAACAGTATGAGACCTATACTGTCTGTAAATTTTATAGAGCCAATTACCAACCAAATAAAATGATAAAATAATATAAGAAAAGTCTGAAAATTTTGGCTTAAGATTGAAGCTAACTTAAAGCATCATTTTAATCAATTTTAACAAATAAAATAAATTAAAATGACTAAAAAAATACTTCTCTAAGAAGGCAAAGGTGTGTGAGGAGAGAGAATTGCCATTCCTTCATCTTCTCCTCTCTCCAAAACAGCCTTGAGTACCTTTCTCTTGGCCGTGTGACATTCTTCTTCCTTGTCCACCATTAATGATGATTTCCAAATAATTCACTTCCTTTCACCTTTCTTGCAAGAACCAACATAAACCTTCCTAAAGCTTGAAGTTCTACCAAGATCAAGCCTCCAAAAGCAAAGAAGTCCTTCCTTTTCTTCTCCACCAATTCGGCCAGAATTTTAATTCCAAGTTTCCGTTAGATTTTTTTTTTTTTGAATTATTAATTCCATATTGATGTCTCTAATTCTTATTCTTGTTTCCATTTACTTGTCTCACATATATTAAATCTATTCTTGAATCTCTATTTTTCCTTGTTATGAATTTCAAACTCCTTACCTTATTGGAATTTAAATTCCTACTCTTTACTTTATTATCATTTAGCTTCCTATGCTTTACTTTGTTACTTTCAAGCTTTCTTGATTATCTATTCTTGATCCTTTACCTTATTGCTATTTATATTTCCATTCTTTTACCTTATTGCTATTTAAAATCCTACTCTTTACTTTATTGTCATTTAGTTTCCATTTTTTACCTTATTGCCTTTGTGTTGAGACAAGCTCACCCTAAAGAAGTTTTTAATATGACAAACTGAGTAAGTTTAAATATCCAGATGAGATGCATCTTGTGTCACTAACTGTGTGCTCAAGTGTGGCAGAGACTTTCTACATCTAAAGTTGTTACAGGAATACATAAAGATAGAAAGGACCTTTAATCCACTTGAGAAAGCAAGGATACAAGCAAAGTAACACAAGATCAGAATTCACAAGAGCTTCACTGATTAAGACATTAAGACATAATCTGAAACAGAACAGATGTGGTGCAACCAAAGCTTATGGCTAAGACTATGAGAAACACTTCAAAAATCAACACAGCATGAGATGCAAGATTTGTATGTTCAGATGTCGTCTCATGATTAGATAAGGACCCAGCTAAGATGCAAGAAGACTTAGAACTAAAAAGAAACTCAAGCACAGCTTGAGATGCAAGCCATGAACAAATGCAAGTTCAGCTTGAGATGCAAGAACAGCTTGAGACGTCGTCTCAAGGTCAGACGTAGAAGAATGAGATCTTAGCACAGATGCAAGAAAAGTAAGTCAGACTCTGAACAGAAGCAAGAATTCAAGCTCAGCTGAGAAGACAGCAAGTAGAGTTAGCATGAAGACAAACAAGGACACAAGGACACTGACACAGTACCTTAAAGACTGAAAAGCTGCTGTCTGCCTACTGTAAAGACTGTGCCTATTGCTGTACCCTCCAACGGACTGTAACGGCCATATAACGGCTAGTTTCTCAAGTCTTGATATAAAAGAGACATTATCAAGAGCTGAGGAGTGAGAGAGACTGACTACACTTCCGTGAAATCATTAAGCATCTTATCACATCTCAACAGACATCTCAAGTGTATCTACCAGCTGTCTGAGCACAGACACATCTCATCTTGAGATCATACATCTGTCTCTTTCATCTCCTCTCTGTGAATATCATTCCAATACTGTAACCAGAGTTGAGACCTAGTCTAGCTCATTTACTTTTATATCTATACTTTGTATGAGCTTAGGCTAGACTTATCACAAACATCTATCTGTAACCTGTCTCATCTAAGATAGGAGTGTGCCTAGTCTTAGAGTGAGGTGTGTACGTCCTGAAGAGGCTGTAAGAATACTTGTGACTCAGCTAAGATAGGATTGTGCCTAGGCTTAGTGTGAGTGAGACGTCCTGAAGAGGCTGTAAGAATACTTGTATTGACTGGTTTGTCAATAGTGGAAAATCTCACAGGTTGTGGGGACTGGACGTAGCCCAAGGAGTTGGTGAACCAGGATAAGATCTCTGTCTCTTGTCTCTTACCTTATTCTTATATCTGCTTATCTTGAATCAATTAATACAGCTTGATAACTAAAGATACAGTTGAATTGATAATCAAGATAAGACTTTAAATTAAGGTCTAGACAAAGATTTTTACCAAAATTGATAAACTCCATCTTGTCTTAACAGAGAATCCAAGTTAACAAACTTGAGAGCACATCTCAACTATCAATTTTAGTATGGAATTGCAGGAACAGATTCAGAAAGTCTCTATTCAACCCCCTCTTCTAGAGACGTTCAGCCAACTTCAGTTGGTATCAGAGCTCGGCCTCTAGGGGTTGAGCACACCTTTGTGTGAAGAGGAAAAAGATCCATGGCTGGTCCAAGTACAAGTCTGTTCATTCCTGAAGGAGCTTCAATAAACAGACCTCCTGCCTTTGATGGAACTGATTATTATTACTGGAAAGACAGGATGAGACTGTTCATTGAATCTCAGCATGCTGATCTTTGGGAGATCATTGAAATAGGCCTTATGTTCCATACACCACAGATGAGCTTGGACTTAGGGCAGCTAAACCCAGAGAACAGTGGACAGATGCTGAGAAGGCAAGATATGTACTCAACTCAAGAGCTAAATACCTTCTCACTTGTGCCTTAAGCAGAAGTGAATATGACAAGGTAGTTGGGTGTGTCTCAGCTAAAGAAATATGGGATGCTCTTGAAGTTGAACATGAAGGGACAAATCAAGTTAAAGAAGCCAAGATCAACATACTGGTCAGACAGTATGAGCTCTTCAAGATGAATGAAGATGAAGGCATTGAAGACATGGTGAGGAGATTCACTGTCATAACAAATGACCTGAAATCACTAGGAAGAACATACTCAAATCAGGATATGGTAAGAAAAATTCTGAGAAGTCTGCCCAAACCTTGGAGACCAAAGGTAACAACCATCCAGGAAGCTAAAGATTTCAGTATTCTCAGACTAGATGAACTTCTTGGATCTCTGAAGGTACATGAGCAAGAGTTGATGGAAGAAGATCTCATCAGACGACCCAAGTCTATAGCACTGAAAGCAGCTTCCAGTAACTCAAAAGGCAAAAAGATAAGCTCTTCTCATCAAACCTCACTCAACTCATCTCAAGATTCTGAAATAGAAGAAGATGAGGAAGAGGAAGATGATAGTGAAATGGATGATGAGCTAGCCTACATCTCAAGGAAGATCAGACGCATGTGGAGAGCCAGAGGGACTGGAAGAAAGAATTTTCCCTCAAGGAGAGGAGAAATAAAATCTGACAAGAAAGGACAATTTATCTGCTTTGAATGCAAGAAGCCTGGGCATATTAGGTCTGAATGTCCTCAACTCAGAAAAGAAATGAAGAAAAGTCCTAGGAAGAAGGCAATGATGGCCACCTGGGATGACACAGATGAAGAGGAAAGTTAAGATGGACAGTCAGCTAACCTATGTCTCATGGCAAAAGGAGACTCATCAGATGAAGAGGTAAATGAATCTGACTCTGAATATTCTGTTGATGAACTTAAGTCTGCTTTTGAGAATCTTCTGTATGATTCAAATCTTCTTGCCTCTAAGAGCTCATTACTTAAATCAGATTTGAATACAGCTCTTGCAAAAATCAAATTTCTTGAAAAAGAAAATGAAGATTTAAATCATAAAAACAGTAGTCTCATGTTGTCTCACATGAAACTGTCTGAACAAGTAAAAGCTAAGACTCAAGCTCTCAATGAGCAAGATCAAAAAAGGCTACAAGAAGAAAATCAGCAGCTTAAACTGCAGAACAGAACTCTCATAAATGACCTAGAAAAATTTGTAAATGGAACAAAAAACCTCGAGAGACTCATTGGATCTCAAAAGGGTATTTTTGATAAAGCTGGGCTTGGTTATGAGAGATCATCAAATGAAGTTTGGTATAAAGATTTCTTCATTCCTGCAAGAAAAAAGAAAAAAGAAAGATGTTCTTGTTGTAGTAAATATGGTCATAAAGCCACATATTGTTACATGAGACAAGTAGCATCTGAGAGAAAGGTAACTAACCATGCATGACCCAAATACAAGTGGGTACCTAAAGCTAAATCTCTTGTTGTAACAGATGTGCCTAGCAGCAGCAAAGACCAAGAAAGAATGGGTGCTGGACAGTGGATGTTCAAGGCACATGACAGGAGACAAAAGCAAGTTCCTGTCACTTGAGGAAAAGACTGCTGGAGTTGTCTCTTTTGGAGACAACAGCAAAGCCTAGATCAAGGGCATAGGTAAAATTGGTAAGGCCAATTCAGCTTAGATTGAAAATGTATACTTTGTTGAAGGTTTGAAATATAATTTGCTGAGTATTAGTCAGTTATGTGACAATGGTTATCATGTTAATTTCCAGCCTACCTTTTGTGAGATCATAGACTCCAAAACTGGAAAAATCATTTTCTCTGGAACAAGAAAGGAAAATCTTTACTCAGTCTCACTAGAGGGTCTGTCAGATCTCACCTGTCTCATGTCTCATGATCATGAGAGATGGCTTTGGCACAAAAGGGTTGGACATATTAACATGAGAACTATGAGTCAGCTTGCCAGTCAGTCTCTTATCAAAGGATTACCTAAGGTAAAATTTGACAAAGACTTGAAGTGTGATCCTTGTATCAAAAGCAAGCACAACAAATCAAGCTTCAAACCCAAGAACTATGTCTCAACTACTAGGCCACTTGAGATCCTCCACATTGACCTATTTGGACCAACTAAGACAGTGAGTCTCAGTGGTAAAAAATATGATTTCTTCATTGTGGATGATTTCTCATGATTCACCTGGGTTCTGTTTCTATCTCAGAAAGATGAATCATATGATTCCTTCAAAACCTTTTGTAAAAGGATTCAATCTGAGAAAGGATACAGAATTGGATCTGTTAGGAGTGACCATGGAGGAGAATTTGAGAATGTTAAGTTTAGAAAATTCTTTGATAAAAATGGCATAACTCACAACTTCTCTTGTCCAAGGACTCCTCAACAGAATGGTGTAGTTGAGAGGAAAAATAGAAGTCTTCAAGAAATGGCTAGAACTTTGTTATGTGACTCTGGAATTGAAATGTACTTCTGGGCAGAAGCTGTCAATACTTCTTGCTATATTTTAAATAGAGTCACTATAAGAAAGATCTTAAATAAAACTCCATATGAGCTATGGAAAGGTAGGAAGCCTTCAGTTTCATATTTTCATATATTTGGATGTGATTGCTATATTTTAAATACAAAAGATCAACTAGGAAAATTTGAAACCAAATCAGATAAAGGAATTTTCCTAGGATATTCACTAACCTCCAAAGCTTACAGAGTATATAATCTAAGAACCAAAACTACTGAAGAATCTATGCATGTAGTATTCAATGAAGTTCAGGGAAATACTCAGAAAGAAGTTGATGAGGAGATAGAAGAACTGATAAAAGATCTAAAGATCTCAACTCAGGAAGCTGAAGAGAGACTCTCACCTGAACAAAAGATGATGAGGTCACCTCTGTCTGAACACAGGAGAGAAGCTCAGTCTGAAGGAGTACCTCTCAGAAGTAGCCAATCTGAACCTTCTCATAATCCTCAAGAAGAAGATAAATCAGATAATCAAACCATATCTCAAGAAACAAGACAAGAGAATATTGAGATACACAATGAACATGCATCTCAACTACCCAGAAGCTGGAGACTGGTAAGATCTCATCCAAGAGATCAGATACTTGGAGAAACTTCAGACAGAGTCAGAACCAGATCTTCCTTCAGAGACACGGAGAATCTAATGGCTCTTCTATCTGACATAGAGCCAAAAGACATACATGAAGCCTTAAATGATGAATCCTGGATTAAGGCCATGGAAGATGAATTAAATCAGTTTGAGAAAAGCAAGGTCTGGAATCTGGTTCCTCCACCATCTCATCAAACTATAATTGGAACTAGATGGGTCTTCAGAAATAAGCTAAATGAGAAAGGTCAAGTAATGAGAAACAAAGCCAGATTGGTGGCTCAAGGGTTTAATCAACAGGAAGGAATAGATTATGATGAGACCTTTGCACCAGTGGCAAGACTTGAAGCTATCAGGATCCTACTAGCCTTTGCAGCCTTCAAAAACTTCAAATTATATCAAATGGATGTAAAAAGTGCATTCCTAAATGGGGTCATAGAGGAAGAAGTCTATGTAAGGCAGCCCCCTGGGTTTGAAGACCCTGACCATCCAGAACATGTGCTTAAGCTATCCAAAGCTCTATATGGTCTCAAGCAAGCTCCAAGAGCTTGGTATGACATGTTAAGCTCATTTTTAATTAAAAATGATTTTATAAGGGGTAAGATTGATACTACTTTATTTAAGAAAGAAATTAGCAAAGATTTATTAATTGTTCAAATTTATGTTGATGACATTATCTTTGGATCAACTAATGAATCTTTATGTCAAGAGTTCTCAAGTCTCATGCAGGGAGAGTTTGAGATGAGTATGATGGGTGAGCTGAGATTTTTCTTGGGGCTCCAAATCAAACAGTTAACTGATGGGATATTCATTAGTCAAGAAAAATACACAAGAGATCTTCTCAGTAAGTTCAAAATGAGTGAGGCAAGACCAATGAAAACTCCTATGCACCCCTCAACTCAGATTGATCAAGATGAAGATGGAAAAGCAGTATCAGACAAACTGTACAGAGGTATGATTGGTTCCCTTATGTATTTAACTTAGGAATATGTGCAAGATACCAATCTAATCCCAAAGAATCTCATCTCACTGCTGTCAAAAGAATATTTAGATACTTGATTGGAACCACTAATCTTGGCCTATGGTATGAGAAGGGAAAGAATTTTGATCTCATAGGTTATAGTGATGCTGACTTTGCTGGAGATAAGATAGACAGAAAGAGCACCAGTGGATCTTGTCAATTCCTAGGAAAGTGCCTTATCTCCTGGTCATGTAAAAAGCAAAACACTATTGCCTTATCTACAACAGAGGCTGAGTATGTCTCAGCAGCCGCATACTGCACTCAAGTTCTGTGGATCAAAACTCAATTGTAAGATTATGTAGTCAGGTACTCTAAAATTCCTATTTATTGTGACAATACTAGTGCCATAAATCTTGCTAAGAACCTGTACATCATTCTAGGTCCAAACACATTGATATCAAACATCATTTTATAAGAGATCATGTGCAAAAAGGAAACATTGAACTAATCTTTGTAGATACTAAAGATCAGCTAGCTGACATCTTTACAAAGCCTTTAGTTGAAGAAAGATTCAATGAGAATCTAAAATTGCTAAATATGTGTTCTCTTGAATAAAAATAGTTAGTTGAGACCAGCTCTACTATGGGCTATATGATTAAAGTCTCACCAGAGATGAGACTCAAGTGTCGTCTGTAAAGAGACGTGGGTTCAGACGCATCTGTCACCAGATGTGTCTCATGATTCATCTCAACCAACGTCTCATGAAATTATTGAGACGTTTCCATGTACCAAAACTGAAGGATTGAGTCGTTGCTCAACGGTTAGTAACTGCCCACTACCTGGCAAACTAGCCGTTAGCCTATAAAAAGAAGAGCCAACCTCCCACAACTGCCATAATAACTCCCCACTAACGAGCAGTTATTACGTCTCTCTCTCTCTCTTTCCTCTCTTGTCTGAAGACTATTTAAGTCTCATCTCTCACTCCAAACTCACTTCCTGCTCTCTCCTCTTCTCTCAAATGCGAATCAAGTTCACAGCCTTGAAACTTCCTTACTCTGATAAATCATCATCCTCCTCTTCTCCAGACAAAATGTCTTCCTCTGAGCAATCAAAATCCTTGAGCATTCACTCCAGCCAAGAGACCCTGTCTCGTTCTCCATCTCCACAACCCAGCAATGAAACAGAGCCGTCTCAAACCACTCAACCTACACGGCCTTCACCATCCTCAAAATCCACATCCTCCAAGAGAAGCACTCCCTTACCTTCTCGCATGAAATCCCAAAGAATTGCTTGCCAAGTAGCCCAGACTTCAACACCAAGATCTCCTGTCCACATTGACCTAACTCAAGCCGAATCTTCAAAGAAAGGAAAAGAGAAGGTTCCAGAAGGAAAGAAAATTTCATTTCAATATGACCTCTTCCCTAATAGTGAGGTTGAAGAAAAATATACCAAGAGATTCTCTGAGAAGAAGATTACAGTGGGAAGAGTCATCTCTACCCAAGAGTTGAAAGATGAAAGGTAGGACCTGAGTCCTTATCTGAAGAAACAGGGATGGCAAGACTATCTGACCATGACAGATTATGTCTTCCCCAAGATGACCAGAGCCTTCTATGCTGCTTGTTACAAAGCTAAGGGATCTTCAGAGGAACAACCCCACATCATCTCTGACATCAAAGAAATCCACATTGAGCTGACTGAAGAGACCCTAGGAGCCATCATTCAAGCACCTGTGACTGGAAACAGGTTGTACCATGAGGAGCATTGGTGGGATAACATTGGAATTCCTTCAGCCAATGTCGGTACCTCCCTCTTCAAAGGTGGACTCATTACAGATGCTGCCTCATCTCTTAACCCATTTGGAAAATTTTTGTTTCACTTGGTGGCCAAGTGCATCATGCCAAGAGCTGGCACCTTCAACAAAGTTTATCACCAAGACTTGATGGTGATGTACCATCTTAAGCATGGGATTCCTCTCAACCTTCCATTTCTCATCCTGAGGCACATGGAGCATGCCTTCCACAACTCCAAGATCAATGCCTCTCTTCCATTTGGGATGCTCACCACCATCATCATGAAGCATTTCAAAGTTGACTTCAGCAGCTGTGAGAAGTCTGAAGAGAGACCTGGATATATTGGCAACAAGAGTCTCAAGTCTCTTGGTCTAGATGGTAAATCTATTCCTTCCCCCACTTTTCCCTTAACTGACTCCACTCCTGATGTACCTACCACAACACAGGCTTCTCCTTCTTCCAAGATGTCTGAAGCCAAAAAGAAAAAGAAGAAGAAGGCCTCAAAGGAAGCTATTGAGGGATCTCAAGAAGGATCTGAGTTCCCTGTCAAAGAAAAGAAAAGAAAAGTTCAACCATCCATCTCTACAGAGACTGAGAAGAAGAAAAAGAAGAAAAAGAAGTCCAAGTCTGAGCCGTCTACTCAAGCTGGACAGACTCCTGCTGAAGATGAGCCACAACCTGAAAAAGTGGCAGAAGCAGAAGCAATAAGAAATGAAGAAGAAGAAGCACAACTTGAAGGGGATATGACCATGACTGAAAAAGAAGCACCTGTTACTGAAGAAGAAGAGCTTCTGAATGCAGAAGAGACCTTGGTCCACTCACCCCAGCATCAGTCACCTCCACACTCTCCTCCACCAGAAATTATCACAGAAGAAGTCTCTCCTGTGAGCAAAATAGTTGCTGAGACCCTGGTCAGCTTGGAGAAGGATACCACTGCCTCAAGCCATGAGACAACTCCAGAGCAGCAGCAACTTGAGCATGAGACAGTAGAAGTCACCACCACTCAACAAGCTACTCCAGTAAGTCCAAAACCAACTTACTCCATCCCTACTTCATTTCCCACTCCTGGAAAATTCTTTGTTGAGACCATCCTGCTCAACTCACCACAACCTAAATATGATCAGTCTGCACCTCCCACTGACAGACCTGAGCCAGCTGAGGCACCCTCATTTGAACCATCCATTCCTACTCATCTGTCCAATTCAATCAATACTTTTCTGAACCAGCTGCATGAGGAACAACAACAGTATCAACAAAATCTGAGTGCCAAACTTGAGCAAAACCAGAAGAAGATTCTGAAGAAGTTGAGGCACCACAGAAAGAGGCAGGATGCCTTGTTCGATGCCTTTGATATAGTACTCCAAGCTATGCATGCATCAAATGATTTCCACAAGAAAATGAATCTGCACCTATCCAATCTACCTCCTCTGCCTGATATACCTCAGACTGTGTTGCGCCCATCAAGACCTAATTCAGACTCGTCCTCTTCCCACTCATCCTAGCTTAGCTAGTTTTCTTGTTTTGATAATGTGAAAAGGGGGAGAGTTGGTTAGATATCTAATGAGAGTCTGTGTTAGGATTTTTTTTAATTTCAGTCTATGAGGATTAGTTATGCTTAGCTGGAGATGTAGTTTGCATCTCTTCATAGAACTTTGATGAGATGCAGTGGCATCTTTTGTGAATGTAATTCTCTATAATTATCTTTTTGATTAATGGAAGTGACTCTCTATGATTGCAGTATATCCTTGTTCAGTTCACTTAAATATCTTAATCAAAATAGAAAAATAGTCTATGACTCAGGGGGAGCTCGTCTCCATACATTACTGCTGTTTAACAAGAGTTTGCACATCTTAAGAAAAGTAAAATCATACATGCATCTCTCTTTCACTGATCTCATCAGATATATAACTTACAGTTTGCCATCATCAAAAAAGAGGGAGATTGTTGAGACAAGCTCACCCTAAAGAAGTTTTTAATATGACAAACTGAGTAAGTTTAAATATCCAGATGAGATGCATCTTGTGTCACTAACTGTGTGCTCAAGTGTGGCAGAGACTTTCTACATCTAAAGTTGTTACAGGAATACATAAAGATAGAAAGGACCTTTAATCCACTTTAGAAAGCAAGGATACAAGCAAAGTAAAACAAGATCAGAATTCACAAGAGCTTCACTGATTAAGACATAATCTGAATCAGAACAGATGTGGTGAAACCAAAGCTTATGGCTAAGACTATGAGAAACACTTCAAAAATCAACACAACATGAGATGCAAGATTTGTATGTTCAGATGTCGTCTCATGATTAGATAAGGACCCGGCTAAGATGCAAGAAGACTTAGAACTAAAAAGAAACTCAAGCACAGCTTGAGATGCAAGCCATGAACAGATGCAAGTTCAGCTTGAGATGCAAGAACAGCTTGAGACGTCGTCTCAAGGTCAGACGTAGAAGAATGAGATCTTAGCACAGATGCAAGAAAAGTAAGTCAGACTCTGAACAGAAGCAAGAATTCAAGCTCAGCTAAGAAGACAGCAAGTAGAGTCAGCATGAAGACAAACAAGGACACAAGGACACTGACACAGTACCTTAAAGACTGAAAAGCTGTTGTCTGACAACTGTAAAGACTGTGCCTATTGTTGTACCCTCCAACGGACTGTAACGGCCATATAACGGATAGTTTCTCAAGTCTTGATATAAAAGAGACATTATCAAGAGCTGAGAAGTGAGAGAGACTGACTACACTTCCGTGAAATCATTAAGCATCTTATCACATCTCAACAAACATCTCAAGTGTATCTACCAGCTGTCTGAGAACAGACACATCTCATCTTGAGATCATACATCTGTCTCTTTCATCTCCTCTCTGTGAATATCATTCCAATACTGTAACCAGAGTTGAGACTTAGTCTAGCTCATTTACTTTTATATCCATACTTTGTATGAGCTTAGGCTAGACTTATCACAAACATCTATCTGTAACCTGTCTCATCTAAGATAGGAGTGTGCCTAGTCTTAGAGTGAGGTGTGTACGTCCTGAAGAGGCTGTAAGAATACTTATGACTCAGCTAAGATAGGATTGTGCCTAGGCTTAGTGTGAGTGAGACGTCCTGAAGAGGCTGTAAGAATACTTGTATTGACTGGTTTGTCAATCGTGGAAAATCTCACAGGTTGTGGGGACTGGACGTAGCCTAAGGAGTTGGTGAACCAGGATAAGATCTTTGTCTCTTGTCTCTTACCTTATTCTTATATCTGCTTATCTTGAATCAATTAATACAGCTTGATAACTAAAGATACAGTTGAATTGATAATCAAGATAAGACTTTAAATTAAGGTCTAGACAAAGATCTTTACCAAAATTGATAAACTCCATCTTGTCTTAACAGAGACTCCAAGTTAACAAACTTGAGAGCACATCTCAACTATCAATTTTAGTGTGGAATTGCAGGAACAGATTCGGAAAGTCTCTATTCAACCCCCCCTTCTAGAGACGTTCAGCCAACTTCACTTTGATTCTTGAATCTTTACCTTATTGTAATTCCTTTACTTTATTGTCTTTGATTCTTGAATATTTACCTTATAGTCATTCCTTTACTTTATTGTCTTTGATTATTGAATCTTTATCTTATTGTCATTCTCTTACTTTATTTCCTTTTATTATTAAATCTTTACCTTATTGTCATCCCTTTACTTTATTTTATTTTTAATTTTTTTACCTTATTGTCATTTGAATTTCATTCATTTACTTTACTGCCTTTGGATTCCTATTGATTCTTGATTCTTTACCATATTGTTATTTAAATCCTTTCCCTTTACTTATTGTCTTCAATTTATTTCTTGAATCCTTATTTTTTCCTTGATTCTTTATTCTTGATTATGTGTCTATTCCTATGTTCCTTAATTCTTGATACCTTATTCTATTTCAAAGTTTTCATGACTTTATTCCAAGGTTACAACTCTTGAGACTTAATACTTGAGGACAAAAGTTGATTCCTGAAAATATGATGGGTTTAGACCATTCTATTAACCTAACTAGTTTATGAAACTTTTACTTAATCTTTCCTAAACTATAAAAAGGATTTCAGACTTTATGTATTTATGATCCTAATCTAAATCATTCTTTTATACATAAGAATTATATGGTCGATAGTTAATAATTACCTCACATTAACCTATGACCTATGGTTGATTTTATCAAAGAAATCTTAGTTACTCCATTTTGATTTCTCTTCTTACTTTCAATTCTGTAACGCCTTAAATTTCTAAATCAGAATTTAGCCCGTTGGAAACCAAATTCCTAACTTAGAATTTAAAACGTGACGATTCGGTTATCGACATATTCACGAAATTGCAAGGAATCCAACGATAATTCAACAATTCAACGAATAATTCTAAATGATAAACACCTTATTTTAGTAAAAAAGACAATATATATATACACACACGAAACATCAACTATCCTGTACATTAAGACACTAGTAACACCAAACACCATCTGAATATATCAAAATACTACTACCATATATATATAGACATATGTACATGAAAACATCTCAAATGAACAAAAAGTGGCTAAAGTCCATCCTGAAGCACTTCAGTTTCCCATCTGAGAATCCGAACGGGGTGGTACTTGCTCAACTAATAATCCACATAACACGTGGTGAGATAAAAATCTCAGTGAATACAATCACATGCATGAATGCAGGGAACAGTTATCAATGTCAAATAACAAATTACACATAATTCATAAGACAATAGTCAAATAAACTGATATGCAAGCATGATGCACTCACTGCTGTGCCCAGCAGGTATGTTCTTATCTCTTTCTGGAGTTAGAACTGAGCTCAGACTACAGGAAATATCTTTCCCGGGGATGAATCCCACCCATACTGGACCGAAGTCGTGTTTTAACTTAGTTAGTTTGTTTTAACTCATGGCCGATGCTGGCTTAATTAATCTCACGGTCGAAACCGGCTTAAAGAGTTCACGGTCGAAACTGGCTTAAAGAGTTCCAATTAACATAAACATGATAATTTACCAATAATTCACAATACAATATCGAAATTCAGAATTCATACATATTCAAAGTACGCACTTTCGATAGTTTCGAACCTATTCTATACTACACTACTTCTAATTCAATTCTAAGTCTCAATTTCTATAACTCAGCATCAATTTAGTAACAATTGTAATTCCTAATAATAAACCCTAATAGAGAAAGGGAAGGTAAGGATTAGGGAGCATATTCAAGGCACATACAAGAAAACACTAAGGAGTGAGTTGTACTCACTTATACTTGGAAATTGAAGGAAGAAGAACGGATAGTGGTGAATCACTTGACGGTTCCTTACTCCAAATTCCCTCTTCAAGCTTCAATTAAAGCTTCCTCTCTCTAAAACCCAGAATCTCTCTCTCTAAACTCAAGAAGAATGAGAGAGAAAATGAAGTTCTGATTCTAAATTAAGGATCTAGTGCCTTTAAGTGTATTCTCACTCAAGCGAGATATTCTTGCTTGAGCGAGCGTGTCGGTTGCATGCTTTTCCTTCACATTCTCGCTCAAACGAAACTGTCTCGCTCAAGCGAGAATGATCCAGAAAATACCCCTTCTCTAGATGATTCTCGCTCAAGCGAGCTCTTCTCGCTTAAGCGAAAATTGTCCAGAGAGCCTCCCAAAAGTCCCCTATTTTTAGCTTAAGCGAGCTGCGTTTGCTCAAGCGAGATATGCAGAAACTCATTTTTCCATATTCTGCTGCATAATTCGCTCAAGCGAGATATTCTCGCTTGAGCGAGAATACTGAAATTTCAAGATTTTGGTTTATGTTCTAAGTCTTGTTTCTTTACTTCCTAAATCATTTCCTCTACTTATTTAACACATAATTAGCTATCAAAGTCTTACCCTAATTAATGAAATCCTTAAGTACCGGATGTTACATTTCTACCCTCCTTAAGATAATTTTGTCCCCAAAATTGGTTAAAAGAAGGGTAAAATACTATACCTTAACTGAACAGTTCTGGAAATTGAGAACGAAGAACATCTTCCTTCTCCCAGGTTGCTTCCTCAGGTGACTGATCTTCCCATACTACCTTAACCAAAGGATTTGTCTTATTCCTCAAGGCTTTGGCACTTCTGTCCACAATCTATGCAGGCTTTGATGGAATTGTGAGGTCTTTTCTCAATTGTATTGATTCAGGATTTAAAACATGTGAAGGATCATGAATATACTTCCTTAACTGAGATACATGGAAGACATTATGGATTTTGGATAAGTGAGGTGGAAGGGCAATCCTGTAGGCCAGAGGGCCAACCCTCTGCAAGATTTGAAATGGACCAATGTATCTAGGATTCAGCTTTTTGGTTTTGATCATTCTTCCAATACCAGTGACAGGAGTTACTTTTAAAAAGACATGATTCCCTTCCTCAAACTCTAAGTTCTTCCCTCTATTATCAGCATAGCTCTTCTGCCGGCTTTGGGAAGTTGCAAGCTTTTCCCTAATGATCTTAGTTTTCTCAGTGGTTTCCTGCACTAACTCTGGACCTAACAGGGCTTTCTCACCAATCTTGAACCAACAGAGAGGAGATCTGCACTTCCTACCATACAGGGCCTCATATGGTTCCATGCCTATACTGCTATGAAAACTGTTATTATAAGCAAACTCTACAAGGGGTAAGTATCTATCCCAACTGCCTGATTCCTCTAACACACAAGCTCTAAGCATATCCTCTAAGGTTTGAATGGTTCTCTCAGACTGACCATCAGTCTGAGGGTGGTATGCGTTGCTAAACCTAAGTTTAGTCCCGAAAGACCGATGAAGTGCATTCCAGAACCTAGAGGTGAACCTAGGGTCCCTATCAGATATGATGCTAGAGGGAATGCCGTGGAGTTTAACAATCTCCTTGACATACAAATTTGCTAACTTAATCAGGGAATAGGTATTCCTAACTGGGAGAAAATGGGATGATTTAGTTAATCGGTCCACAACGACCCCGGATGGCATCAAAACTAGCTTGGACTCGAGGTAATCCTACCACAAAATTCATAGCCATACTCTCCCACTTCCACTCAGGGATTTCTAAAGGCATGAGTGTTCCTGATGGTTTCTGATGCTCTATTTTAACTTGCTGACAGGTTAGACACTTGGAGACATACTCAGGTATCTCCTTCATACCATCCCACCAAAACATCCTCTTCAAGTCCTGATACATCTTGGTAGTGTCAGGATGTATAGAAAACTTGCCCCTGTGGGCCTCCTCTAAGATCAGTTGCCTCACACTACCCCCCTTAGGGACACAGACTCTTCCTTAGAAGAGAACCATCCCATCCTCTGACTCAGAAAACCTTAATTCCCCTTTTCTACCTTGAAGGTCCGGGTCCGAACCCTGAGCTTCCCTGATCAGAGCTTGAAGCTCATTAGTGATTTCCAATCTACACAATTTAATGCTACCTTCACCAAACTCCACATTAAGATTCAAATTTCTAAAATCTTCCAGAAGGCTCATCTCATGCACCATTAGGGATGACACATGAAGAGATTTTCTATTGAGAGCATTAGCCACTACATTGGCTTTACCCGGGTGGTACTTCAACTCAAAATCATAGTCCTTAAGAAACTCCATCCATCTTCTTTGCCTCATGTTGAGTTCTTTTTTATCAAAGAGATATTTCAAACTCTCATGGTCACTAAAGACCTCAAATCTCACACCAAACAGGTAATGCCTCCAAATTTTGAGGGCAAACACCACAGCTGCTAATTCTAAATCGTGACTAGGATAATTTTCCTCATGAGGCCTCAACTGCCTAGAATCATAAGCTACGACTCTCCTTTCCTACATCAAAACACACCCTAAACCCTTTCCCGAGGCATCACTGTACACCTCAAAGGTTCTTGACAAATCCGGAAACGCTAATACCAGAGTGGTAGTTAACTTCTCTTTGAGCTCCAGAAAGCTCTGCTCACACTTCTTGTCCCACACAAAGGCTTGACCTTTTCGAGTCAATCTTGTGAGAGGCAAGGCTAGCCGGGAGAATCCATTAATGAATCTCCGGTAGTAGCCGGCCAATCCTAGGAAACTCCTAATTTTCGTAACAGTTTTAGGTGTTTCCCATTCAAGAACGGCTTCTACCTTGCTAGGATCAACTGATACTCCCTCTCTAGTAATCACATGCCCTAAGAAATGGACCCTGTCCCTCCAAAACTCACATTTTTCAGGATTAGCAAATAGTCTCTTTTCTCTCAGAACCCCTAAAACAATCCTAAGGTGACGTTCATGTTCCTCTAGACTACAGGAATAGATCAGGATGTCGTCGATGAACACAACAACAAACTGATCTAAAAAGGGGCGGAAAATCCGATTCATGTAGTCCATGAATACAGCAGGAGCATTAGTAACACCAAATGGCATTACCAGATACTCGTAGTGCCCATACCTAGTCCTAAAAGCTGTTTTAGGGATATCTTCCTTCCTAATTTTAATCTGGTGGTATCCTGATCTCAAATCTATCTTGGAAAACACTGAGGCGCCCCTGAGTTAGTCTAAAAGATCATCTATTCTGGGTAGGGGATACTTATTCTTGATGGCGACCTTATTCAGTTGTCTATAATCTACACACAATCTCATGCTCCCATTTTTCTTTTTCACCAAAAGTACTGGAGCCACCCAGGGTGACACACTAGGCCTAATGAACCCTTTAACTATGAGATCTTCTAATTGAGTTTTAAGTTCACTAAGTTCTAGTGGATATATTCTATAAGGTGCCTCAGAAATGGGTCCTGAGCCTGGTATCAAGTCTATGGTGAATTATATTTCTCGGTCCGGAGGTAAAGTTGTGACTTCACTAGGAAAAACATCTTGAAACTCCCGAACCGTGGCCACACTGTTCAAATCTACTTTGGACTCTAGAGTTGAGGAAAGTAACAAAATGAAACAACTACTCCCATCACTGAGGCATTGGGATACTTGGGTGAGACTGGACAAGAGTACGAATGGTTTCTCCCTCGGATGAGGAGGAAGAGGTGGAAACACAACCTTCTTGTTAAAACAGTCAAGCATAACCTGGTTGGAAGATAACCAGTTCATTCCTAAAATAATGTCCATACTTTTCAATGGTAAACAAATTAAGTCAACCTTGGAAACTCTCCCTTGCATAACATTAGGGCATTGAGGACATACAAGAGAAGTAGAAATAGCTTCCTTGACAGGTGTAATTACACTAAGAACATAAGGTAAGGAATCAACAGGCAATTTCAACTGGTTTACGCAATCAAAAGAAATGAAGGAATGGGTTGCCCCTGAATCAAACAATACAATTAAGGTCCGCTCTCCTAAGATGCACATACCTCGCAACAGATTGTCTGTAGAAGCTGCCACTTCCCCACCGAGGGTAAAAACTCTTCTAGTGGATTGAGGCTTCTGGGGGTTCTTCATCTTTGGACACTCTCTCTTGACATGACCAGGTTGTTTGCAGAAGTAACACTACACATTCTTCCCTGTCAGGCACTCTCCTGAATGTTCCTTCCCGCACTTGGGGCATGTAGGTACCCCTTGGCATTGGACCTACTGAGTGGCCAAGACTGGTTTGCCTTGCCACTTAGGCTTGGGGCCCTTGCCCTGGATGGGCACTTCAAGCTTCCTCTTTCCCTTGTTTTCTGATGGCACAGGCGTTGGTGTAGTTCCTTTATAATTCTTCTCTGCAATGTAACATTTACTAACCAAAGTGGAAAAATCCCTGATATCCAAAGTCCCTACCCGGTCCAACAATTCAAGTCGCAACCCTCCTTCGAATTGAGTACACCTCCATTCCTCATCTGTCACGACTTGTAGGTATCTTGAGTATTTTGCTAATTCTTCAAACTTGGCAACATATTGACCTATCGACAAATCTCCTTGCCTTAATTGTAGAAATTCTGCCTCCTTTTGCCTCTTAATGGTTGCTGGAAAGTATTTTCCCAAGAACAGGTTTTGGAACACATCCCAAGTCATTAGAGCCTCTGCCTCTGCAGCCCGAACTTTAGCAGTTTTCCACAAGTCCTCAGCTTCCCCTCTCATCATGTAAACTGCAAAACACACCTTAGCCTCGTCCGCACACTTCATCACATCAAATATCCGATTCAAGTCTTGGAGCCATTTTTCCGCAACATCAGGATCATAAATTCCATTGAACTGCGGAGGATTGTGCTTCCGAAACTCAGATAACCCAAGAGCAAATGGATCCACTGTAGAGGGTGGTGGTGGCTCCGTCGGCCTCCTAGTCATCTTTTGGAACACTGCTGCATTGGTGGCAGCTTGCTCCCGTGCCGGTTCTGCTTGAGATCGAATAGAATTTATCTGTTCCCCCATCATTTGAGTGAGTGCCTGAAGGGCTGCAACTACCGGATCCGGAGTAGGACCCTGAGAAGATGCGGAAGGAGACGAAGGAGGATTGACCCTTGGACGACCTCTTCTGCCGCCTGCCATGATTCTCTACATATCATTAAGCAAATATCGAGGTGATCAATCTCTCAATTCACAAAATAATACATAAGGGATCATTAACAAATTACAGAAATATTCTAATTTCACAGTCCAATTGGATTGAACTACTCTGATACCAAAATGTAACACCTTAAATTTATAAATCAGAATTTAGCCCGTTGGAAACCAAATTCCTAACTTAGAATTTAAAACGTGACAATTCGGTTATCGACATATTCATGAAATTGCAAGGAATCCAACGATAATTCAACAATTCAGCGAATAATTCTAAATGATAAACACCTTATTCTAGTCAAAAAGATAATATATATATATATACACACACACACACATGAAACATCAACTATCCTGTACATTAAGACACTAGTAACACCAAACACCATCTGAATATATCAGAATACTACTACCATATATATATATATACATATATACATGAAAACATCTCAAATGAACAAAAAGTGGCTAAAGTCCATCCTGAAGCACTTCAGTTTCCCATTTGAGAATCCGAACGGGGTTGTACCTCCTCAACTAATAATCCACATAACACGTGGTGAGATAAAAATCTCAATGAATACAATCACATGCATGAATGCAGGGAACAATTATCAATGTCAAATAACAAATTACTCATAATTCATAAGACAATAGTCAAATAAACTGATATGCAAGCATGATGCACTCACTGCTGTGCCTAGCAGGTATGTTCTTATCTCTTTCTGGAGTTAGAACTGAGCTCAGACTACAGGAAATATCTTTCCCAGGGACGAATCCTACCCATACTGGACCGAAGTCGTGTTTTAACTTAGTTAGATTGTTTTAACTCACAGCCGATGCCGGCTTAATTAATCTCACGGTCGAAACCGGCTTAAAGAGTTCCAATTAACATAAACATGATAATTTACCAATAATTCACAATACAATATCGAAATTCAGAATTCATACATATTCAAAGTACGCACTTTCGATAGTTTCGAACCTATTCTATACTACACTACTTCTAATTCAATTCTAAGTCTCAATTTCTATAACTCAACATCAATTTAGTAACAATTGTAATTCCTAATAATAAACCCTAATAGAGAAAGGGAAGATAAGGATTAGGGAGCATATTCAAGGCACATACAAGAAAACACTAAGGAGTGAGTTATACTTACTTATACTTGGAAATTGAAGGAAGAAGAAGTGAAGAACGGATAGTGGTGAATCACTTGACGGTTCCTTACTCCAAATCCCCTCTTCAAGCTTCAATTAAAGCTTCCTCTCTCTAAAACCCTGAGTCTCTCTCCCTCTAAACTCAAGAAGAATGAGAAAGAAATTGAAGTTCTGATTATAAATTAAGGATCTAGTGCCTTTAAGTGAATTCTCGCTCAAGTGAGATATTCTCGCTTGAGCGAGCGTGTCGGTTGCATGCTTTTCCTTCACATTCTCGCTCAAGCGAAACTGTCTCGTGTAGGAACCACAGGAAACACTAGAAGGGGGGTTGAATAGTGTTTTTATATATAACTTGACGTATTATGGAAACCTTTTCACAAAGAGATCTTTTCAGATAAAGTTCCAGACACTGGAATGTTTATCTAAAATTTTTTGTCTTTTGTCTGAAACGTTTTCAGATGAAGTACAATATGAAGATTCACTTTCAGTTCAGACAGTGCTTTGTCTGAAGTTCGTCTTCTTCCTGATAGGTTTCAGACAGTATGAAAACTTATTTTCTTGGAGATGTTTAAACGTTCAGTTTATATAAATGCAAGTTCAATCCCCTTAAAGTTAGTATATAAACTGAATTGAAAGAGATAAGGGATAGAGATACTTAGACAAGGAATTTATCCTGGTTCACCCACTTAACCGTGAGCTACGTCCAGTCCTAGTGCAAACACGCTACTGGATTTTCACTAATCCCGCAAGATTACAACTGAGTATTATTTGCACAACTGAGAATTATTTCACTAATCTCTTATGTGGGCTTAACCATTGATATTTTATGTCTTGGAATTCATGGCCACCCATTTTGGTCTTGAACGAAGCTATTTATAAGCACAGGGATGAGACACACTCAATGCAACCGTTAGAGATGCAAATAATCCCGTTGTGAAATGATTTCTGATAGCTTCTGACACAGTACAAGGATGCAGAACAGCGCTGGCCTGTTCTGACTTCTGCAAATGCTGCGACGCTCAGAACTTTCCTCTTAAGTGATAGAAATTTGAATATCTAGAAAAGTTCCCGTTCTGTTTGCCTTAAATAGGTTAGACCACAGTCTTGTTTCAGAAGACGTTGACAGAGAAATATCTTCATCAAATCTCTTCAGAGGCTTCTCCTCTTCAGATGAAACTTGATCTCAGATAAACAGTTACAAACAATGTCTTCAGATGGTCTCTTGACTTCAGATGATATTTCACTTCAAAGAAAACATCCTTTTTCAGATGGATGTTACGCTTCAGATGATAGATCATTTTAGATTGTTCTTCTTAGCTTCAGATGATAACATGCTTCAGATGAACAACTACCTCAGATGATCATACTTCTTCAGACAGTAGGACACTTCAACAGATGGAGTCAAGTCTTTGCTTTTGTCTTCTAGTCTTCAGACGATGAATATGCTTCAGATAGACGGGCCTTCTCTCCTTTTCAAAGTCTGAGTCCTTTCTTTTTTCTTTTCTTCAGTTTCTGTGTTGTTCTTTTTCTTCTCTTCGGATTTGCTTCATCTTCTTTGTGGATTCCTTCTTTTCTTGTTGTCTTCTTCTTCTTCTTCTTCTTCTTCTTCTTCTTCTTCTTCTTCTTCTTCTTCTTCTTCTTCTGTTCTTCAGATAGTTTCTGTTGCATTCTTCTTCTTCTTGGCTTAGTGCTTCTTCCTTCTAATCTTCTGAATCTTCTAGTCTTCTTCTTTGATTCGGAAGGTTTGTTAACTTTCAGAGAGTTGCTTCAATGTTCTTCTCTCGTTTACTTGATCTTCTGTTCTCCTTCAGCAGGTTTCTTCTGCTTAATCTTCTTCTTCTTTGTTATGTTGATCTACATTGTTCCTGAAACACATAGAAAACACATACCTTTATCAGTAGCACCTGTTTTCTTTCAGCCTAATCTAATTTGTTATTCTAATTTGTTAATCATTAAAACCAAGGATAATGAGTCTTAAATCTAATTTAATTACTTAAATTAATTCTGAGACTCAACATCTCGCTCAAGCGAGAATGATCCAGAAAATACCCCCTCTCTGGATGATTCTCGCTCAAGCGAGCTCTTCTCGCTTAAGCGAAAATTGTCCAGAGAGCCTCCCAAAAGTCCCCTGTTTCTAGCTTAAGCGAGCTGAGTTCGCTCAAGCGAGATATGCAGAAACTCATTTTTCCACATTCTGCTGCATAATTCGCTCAGGCGAGATATTCTCGCTTGAGCGAGAATACTGAAATTTCAAGATTTTGGTTTATGTTCTAAGTCTTGTTTCTTCTTAAATTATTTCCTCTACTTATTTAACACATAATTAGCTATCAAAGTCTTACCCTAATTAATGAAATCCCTAAGTATCGGGTGTTACAAATTCAATTACCTTTCCCATCTATAATGATCTATTTATCATTAAGTTTCTTAGACAAGCTTGGTTGTTTTCTTGATTTAATTCTCCTTTCCTTGTTTCTTACCATTTCGGTTCTAGAAATGGGCATTGCCTTGATTCATTTAATTTCCCTTGTTTCTTTATCAATTTGGTTATTCCTACTTGTTACTTTGATTCATTCAAATTCTTGCCTTTATATTTGAACTTCTATGATCCTTTGATAATTGAACTTCTTTCTCTTTTTTCTTCTACAAGCTTGTTACTTACCTACTTGATTGATCTGTTACCTTTCCTTCAATTCTTAAGATTCTAGATTGAATTGATTTGATTTTCAATTCCAATAATATAATTCCCTTCTCTTATTGAAGATGAATCAACCATATGGTCCATAATTTAATGATGGTAAGTGGGATGTAAATCCCACGACCTTAAGAAACTACCCAATTTCAATTAATTGACCTTATGACAATTATTCATGGTTTCCTATACCTCTCTTGGTGAAATAAAATTAATGAATATGGATAAATGTTGCATGTATCATTTCGACCTTAATAAGGAATTAATGAATGAATTATGTGTTTGATGAATTGTTTTCTTGGAATCAATAATTAATGCAAACTGAATTTTGGAAGTGGTATATGATTGATTGAATTTGATTGTTATGCCAAGTGCTTGAATTGTTAGATTTAGAATTATGAATCATGCATAATGCATTCAAGCATTTGACAAGAGAAAATATTATGATGATGGCAATGACACAGTTATGATCTTTAAAATTATTGAAGATGCTAAGTAAATATTTTGAGGAAAAACTACTTTCAAAATTAATGATTTACTCTCCTTTACAAAATAAGGTTTTATAAAAGGTTTTAAGTAAATTGATGCTTTTTCAAACAAAATATATTTTCCTTAGAATATAAAATCTACTAATCTTTGTTGATATGAATTCTTCAAAATAATTACTAAGCATCGAGTCTGAGAAAGAAAGAACAATGATGGCCTTTAATAGATATGGATCTGCATGGGTGTTAATGTTTTGTGGAAGAAATGAACACTCATAAATAGTTTAAATACCTAAACCGTGTATATATGTGTTTAGTTGTATTGTCATTCATAATACTTTGCTTCATGGAAACGTGAGGGTAATTCCTAAAAAGTGTTTTCATAAGACCTTCGAGCCAGGAGGTAGTATACACCTAGTGCAGTGGGAGATGGATAGGGTCGGCCAGATACTAGTAGCCTTGGGGTAGGTCCCGGTCCACACGTCACAATGGCTGGGGCCTGGCCTATCCAGACTGTGAAAAGTGATACGTCTTGGTTGCGCCCGACGAATCCCTAAAGTCATCAGGACGGTAGAGCGCGTCAGGGTGCCTCAAATATATGAGTACTGTTTATATGATAAAATTCTATGCACCTATTTTGTGTAATGGAGGCTTTATACTTGACGAGAGTTCCCGACCATAACTCCTTTGATATTGTAAAACTCCATGGAGGTAGTTCTGTGTATGGACATTGTTGGGACCCACATGCATTGTACGTGATATTGCATTAATTAATATTTGTCTGATTGTTGTTGTGTTGATTATTGTTTAATTTGATTGTTGTTTTACTTATTTGTTGAGTCTCAAGACTTTGAAAGTCTAAGACACCCCTATGATTACGTAAATGTGATGTAAAGTCTGAATGAAAAACCGCTGATATAAATTCTCAATAAATTTATAATTAAATGATTCTATTTTTTTTCAATTGAACGGAGTACTTTAGAATTTCATAAAAAAATATTTTAAAGAAAGCACCTGATGGTTTCACATATATACAACAATATCAATCAAAGAAAAATAAACAAACAATAATGAAGATTAAGTACTTATATTGTGGTGAATCACAGGACATGCAGTGTTGTTCGGTCATTTGGGCCATCATAAGCTGGTGATTTCACTTTCTTTAATATCTCACTCACAATTTGCGTATATTCCTTTCTGATGCCAGATAAAGCGGAGTCTCATTAGAATTATTAGCATAATATGAATTATTGGGATCCATCTCTAGCAAGATCTCCACCACTTCAATTTGATGATAACGCACTGCCTCATGTAACGCAATGTCATTCTCATTGTTTGTGGCTCTGATAAACTTTATCTCTGCTCCAATTCCATTCTCAATGTTTGCAGGAAAAGCTTTGACATGTTCAATTAGTAATTTTGCAATTCTAGAGTGTCCATACCTTGCAGCGATATGAAAAAGTGTTTCCCCCTTGTCGTCGAGGAGTAAAACCAAATTAAACCTCGACACTTAGCTAGAATTTGTTTCACAAATTGTTCTGAAATAGATGTTTCGCGTGTTTGGTATATAAAATCAAATGGTGAAATTGGTGAAATTGTAGTTCCCTTGATATTTGAAAAATGAATATCTCTGATCTTCACAAGTGATGGCTGCACAAAAAGAAAAACATCCATATCAATGCCACAATTAGCTTGCTCTCTTCCAATTTTATAATAATTACCTTCTTTTTGCAGTCTGGATCACATTGATACTCCTGGTCAATGATGATGGGATTTTTAACATTTTCCATGGTGATGTTACTGAAGATTATCTCTGATGCTCCACCTGGATATCTATCTGGCCATGATTTGATTCTAAGGCCATTGGTTGTGCCAATCAATTGGCTGTTCTTGATACGCATGCCTCTCACCTCTCGCTCCTATGGAACCTTCCCAAGGCTACTGATACTATTATGTCACACAAGAAAGAAAATTAACCAAGGAAGAGAATAAATATATAGCAATTCACAACTTCTTTTAGGCATCAGAAAAGTTTTACCTAATGCCATGTCCAAGGCCACATTTTAGCCTGTTGATGAAAATATTTTTGGATCCCTGAATCATAGAGATACAATCATTCCCAGTTGCAATTGTATTTCTAGTTACGATCACAATGACAGAGTTGCTGATATGAATGCCATCGGTATTGGGGCTGGTCTCAGATGTAAGGAGCTTAAGTTTACGTAATCTGACGGTAAAACAAAACAATATAAATGAATATTTGACTGCAGTTTTTCATGGAGACTTTAGATCACATTTACGTAATCTGTCGTGTTTTATTGCAGTTTTTCATGGAGACCAACCAACTTGACTCTAAACCACTAGAATACACCAGAAGCGCATGGTCGAAATATTTTATTGAGGTTTATAACAACACTTTAGGGTAGTTGCCAACAGTTTGATTAGTTTGATTTTTTTTGTATAGTTTTACCTCTAGTTAATTAATTTTTTCATTTAGGAAATTTATATATGTTGATTAGACTATAATTGATGCAAATTGATGCAAACTTTGGTTGTTATTACGTTCTGTACAACTTTTGGACTGTTCTGACTGTTTGTAGATTTGGGATAGCCTAAAAACAAAACATACATTTAAAAAAACTTCAGAAACAACGACGGTTAAGACCATAACCGTCGTTAAAAGGAGAAATAACGACGGTTCTGGTACTAACCATTGTTGTTTGTGCACCATTAAATGCCTGTGGATCAGACATACGACAATGGTTGAGTCCTGAACCGTCGTTGTTTCTAACTTTTAACGATGGGTAAAAGACGTCATTGAAGTTCCACTTTTTAATCACAGCTGGGTCAATGACGAGTTAACAACCGTCATTAAAAGCCTTTTTTTAACCGTCGTTAAAAGCCCAGTTTACAATAGTAGAGTAGTGATTCCATAACTTGGCTTAATATTCTTACCCTAAAAACATCATGTGTAATGTACGAGTACATGCACTACTTCTTCTTAAGATAAGTATCATTTTCACATTTCAAGCTTAATTAATTTATATACCTACTTTCTTTATTTTCTACCCATATTCATATAACATAATTAATATGGAATATCATATAGATTTTTTCATTCAATTATTGAATCCAATACCCTCTAATACAATATTTTAATCACAATAAGTTTTCATATTCAAATTCTAAGTATTCAGAATGTAAGTTACTGATGTTTTACTTAATAATGCTTGAGAAAATACAAGAAGGAACTAGAAGCTTTAGAGGATCATTGTGAGCTATTCTAAATGTAAGTTACTAATGTTCAAAAGCATCCTTTATTCAAAGTTTCAAATTTTAAAATGAAGGAGGAACTAGAAGCTTTAGATGATCATTGTGAGCTCTTAGAAGTAATGATTGATGACTAGAAGTAAGAATATTAGCAACTGAACTGGTGAACTGCTATGATCATTCGAGAAGTATATTCTCAAGTTACTATTGATGTAAACAAATTAAAGCAAGGGAAGGTTAACTAAATGATTAATAGAAGGATTAATTCTTTAGAAACAAAAAAGTCAAAATATGCTCTTATTTACTTTCTTTAGAAGTATAAGAAGCTGTAAACATTCATTAGAAGATAACATCAGTCCATAAACTTCTCAAGGTACAAATCCTTGAAAGTTTTCAAGTAAAAGGATGTTTGAAAAATTCTTTAGAAGGTGAACTTTACCAAGAATTTTGAAGTTTTTCACAACGAGCCAAGTCGGTCAAAATTTATTTAATGAAGAAAGGGAAAATCAAACTACCATGAAAGTGTGATAGGTCAACAAAATCAAGGACAATGTTTAACCTTTCTCCAGTGGCCAGGAAATAACTAGTTTGAATTGGAGCTTTTAAATCACTCACCCACATGGTTGCAAAAGCATGAAAAAGAGAGAAACAAGAGAAAGAAGATCAAGTGTCAAAGTATTGAAAAGGATCTTCTCTACCTTCTAAAGCCACTCTTTCTTAGAAACCACTCAAGAAAATTGAATTAAAGTTTCTAAATCTATAGGAGTGTGTTATTTTCTCTCCACTGTAAAGGAAATCGACTTTTTGAGTGATTTGTGACTTGTTTTGTCAAAACCCTCTTCATTTAACAAGAGGTTGTGTATTTCCCAAGCCAACTAAGTAGAGTTAGTGTTGATTGAGCAGTTGTAGAGCTGTTGTGAAGTCAGTAGAGACTTGTATGAAAGAATACCTGGTGTAAAGCTTGTTTGATAGAAAAGCCTACAAAAATAAGTACTAGACGTGGTCTAAGGGATTTGGTGGGTGAACCAATATAAAAATTATTGTGCATTATCTCTAACGCTTACTCTCTATATTTTTACTTACAACTAGTGTTATACCCGTGCGATGCAGGGAATTATTATTTAAATAAATATTTAATATTGAATGATATGTTATATTGATTAATTAAATATGATAAAGTAAATGCATGACCATGATTAATTATTTTTAATATTTGAATTTTTAAAGTGAGCATATGTAGAATAGTATATATACAAAGTAAATATGAAATTGGATATGGAATAACAAACGCTTACAATTAGAAATTCAATTTCTCACAAAGATACTGTAATTTAAATTTTTTAATATACTTCTCCTTATACACTATATTTTTTGTAACATCTACATTTAAAATTGTCATCACAAATAAAAATCTTAAGTTTTGGTGAGACTTAATCCTAGATACAACAACATATAATTGATCATGCGAGAAATCATCCACAACACTTTGTATTGTGGATGATTCGAGGTTTAGGGTTTAGGTACATACATTTTTTATAGTAATTCATTTTTCGTACCTTAAAATAGTTATCACAAAATAAATTATTATATATATATAATATTAGTTATTTTTTATATTTCATAAAATTTTTCTCTTTTCATGTTACAACTAATTTATGCTTTTTTTGGTAACATGCTTTTATTTTCTAATCTATTCTAATTGTTTAAAAAATTTTAAAAGAGGAAGAGTCGATTTTGATTTGGTCACATATTAAAATAAAGTTTTCAACTAACTATGGGAATATGTTACCAAATAATAAATACATAATCTTTGATTAAAAATCAACAATAAATTATTCATTACTCAAATAATTCCAATTAGTGAAAAGTTACAATTTCTTTAAGAAACTATTTTCATAAAAGTTGTTACTTATACTAACATTCTTTATATTAGCTCTTATTTTATTAAGCGCATTGATAAATTTATATTTGTATTTGTTAAACAAGATTATATTATAATAATTATAATAAATAACAATAGTACATATTCAAGTAAAAATATTTTAATAATAATAATTGTTTTTGGAAAAATGTAAATAAATTGTAATAATATGTAAGTTTATACTATTATAACATAGGCTAGTATGATAACCCAAAATTTCTAGACTCAACCAATACAAATTGAGACACCAATGAAGCTAAAAACAAAGAGAGAATGGACTGATGAATAGTAAAAAAGTAAAAGTGCAACTTGTTGCATTTGAGAAGTATAGATAGATAGATTAAATTAATTTTGAATATATGCTTTAATTTAGATTTTTATATTTAATAAAAATAATTTAATTTTAAAAATTGAAGAGAAAAATAGAAATGAAAGTTAAACAAATACATGGGAATAATTTATTGGTAAAATAACTTAGGTTTAATTGCACTTTTGGTCCCCCTACTTTTTTTTCGCGATTTTGGTCCCCCTATTATTCCAAATTTGTGATGTAGTTCAAAATTTTGGTCCCCCTATACCTCCCAAGTATGTGTTAGAGGGACCAAAATCGCGAATTTAGAATAATAGGGGGACCAAATCGCAAAAAAAAAAGTAGGGGGACTTTGTTAACAAAGATTATATTATAATAATTATAATAAATAACAATAGTACATATTCAAGTAAAAATATTTTAATAATAATAATTGTTTTTGGAAAAATGTAAATAAATTGTAATAATATGTAAGTTTATACTATTATAACATAGGCTAGTATGATAACCCAAAATTTTTAGACTCAACTAATACAAATTGAGACACCAATGAAGCTAAAAACAAAGAGAGAATGGACTGATGAATAGTAAAAAAGTAAAAGTGCAACTTGTTGCATTTGAGAAGTATAGATAGATAGGTTAAATTAATTTTGAATATATGCTTTAATTTAGATTTTTATATTTAATAAAAATAATTTAATTTTAAAAATTGAAGAGAAAAATAGAAATGAAAGTTAAACAAATACATGGGAATAATTTATTGGTAAAATAACTTAGGTTTAATTGCACTTTTGGTCCCCCTACTTTTTTTTCGCGATTTTGGTCCCCCTATTATTCCAAATTTGTGATGTAGTTCAAAATTTTGGTCCCCCTATACCTCCCAAGTATGTGTTAGAGGGACCAAAATCGCGAATTTAGAATAATAGGGGGACCAAATCGCAAAAAAAAAAAGTAGGGGGACTTTGTTAACAAAGATTATATTATAATAATTATAATAAATAACAATAGTACATATTCAAGTAAAAATATTTTAATAATAATAATTGTTTTTGGAAAAATGTAAATAAATTGTAATAATATGTAAGTTTATACTATTATAACATAGGCTAGTATGATAACCCAAAATTTCTAGACTCAACCAATACAAATTGAGACACCAATGAAGCTAAAAACAAAGAGAGAATGGACTGATGAATAGTAAAAAAGTAAAAGTGCAACTTGTTGCATTTGAGAAGTATAGATAGATAGATTAAATTAATTTTGAATATATGCTTTAATTTAGATTTTTATATTTAATAAAAATAATTTAATTTTAAAAATTGAAGAGAAAAATAGAAATGAAAGTTAAACAAATACATGGGAATAATTTATTGGTAAAATAACTTAGGTTTAATTGCACTTTTGGTCCCCTACTTTTTTTTCGCGATTTTGGTCCCCCTATTATTCCAAATTTGTGATGTAGTTCAAAATTTTGGTCCCCCTATACCTCCCAAGTATGTGTTAGAGGGACCAAAATCACGAATTTAGAATAATAGGGGGACCAAATCGCAAAAAAAAAGTAGGGGGACTTTGTTAACAAAGATTATATTATAATAATTATAATAAATAACAATAGTACATATTCAAGTAAAAATATTTTAATAATAATAATTATTTTTGGAAAAATGTAAATAAATTGTAATAATATGTAAGTTTATACTATTATAACATAGGCTAGTATGATAACCCAAAATTTCTAGACTCAACCAATACAAATTGAGACACCAATGAAGCTAAAAACAAAGAGAGAATGGACTGATGAATAGTAAAAAAGTAAAAGTGCAACTTGTTGCATTTGAGAAATATAGATAGATAGATTAAATTAATTTTGAATATATGCTTTAATTTAGATTTTTATATTTAATAAAAATAATTTAATTTTAAAAATTGAAGAGAAAAATAGAAATGAAAGTTAAACAAATACATGGGAATAATTTATTGGTAAAATAACTTAGGTTTAATTGCACTTTTGGTCCCCTACTTTTTTTTCGCGATTTTGGTCCCCCTATTATTCCAAATTTGTGATGTAGTTCAAAATTTTGGTCCCCCTATACCTCCCAAGTATGTGTTAGAGGGACCAAAATCGCGAATTTAGAATAATAGGGGGACCAAATCGCAAAAAAAAAGTAGGGGGACTTTGTTAACAAAGATTATATTATAATAATTATAATAAATAACAATAGTACATATTCAAGTAAAAATATTTTAATAATAATAATTGTTTATGGAAAAATGTAAATAAATTGTAATAATATGTAAGTTTATACTATTATAACATAGGCTAGTATGATAACCCAAAATTTCTAGACTCAACCAATACAAATTGAGACACCAATGAAGCTAAAATCAAAGAGAGAATGGACTGATGAATAGTAAAAAAGTAAAAGTGCAACTTGTTGCATTTGAGAAGTATAGATAGATAGATTAAATTAATTTTGAATATATGCTTTAATTTAGATTTTTATATTTAATAAAAATAATTTAATTTTAAAAATTGAAGAGAAAAATAGAAATGAAAGTTAAACAAATACATGGGAATAATTTATTGGTAAAATAACTTAGGTTTAATTGCACTTTTGGTCCCCCTACTTTTTTTTCGCGATTTTGGTCCCCCTATTATTCCAAATTTGTGATGTAGTTCAAAATTTTGGTCCCCCTATACCTCCCAAGTATGTGTTAGAGGGACCAAAATCGCGAATTTAGAATAATAGGGGGACCAAATCGCAAAAAAAAAGTAGGGGGACTTTGTTAACAAAGATTATATTATAATAATTATAATAAATAACAATAGTACATATTCAAGTAAAAATATTTTAATAATAATAATTGTTTATGGAAAAATGTAAATAAATTGTAATAATATGTAAGTTTATACTATTATAACATAGGCTAGTATGATAACCCAAAATTTCTAGACTCAACCAATACAAATTGAGACACCAATGAAGCTAAAAACAAAGAGAGAATGGACTGATGAATAGTAAAAAAGTAAAAGTGCAACTTGTTGCATTTGAGAAGTATAGATAGATAGATTAAATTAATTTTGAATATATGCTTTAATTTAGATTTTTATATTTAATAAAAATAATTTAATTTTAAAAATTGAAGAGAAAAATAGAAATGAAAGTTAAACAAATACATGGGAATAATTTATTGGTAAAATAACTTAGGTTTAATTGCACTTTTGGTCCCCCTACTTTTTTTTCGCGATTTTGGTCCCCCTATTATTCCAAATTTGTGATGTAGTTCAAAATTTTGGTCCCCCTATACCTCCCAAGTATGTGTTAGAGGGACCAAAATCGCGAATTTAGAATAATAGGGGGACCAAATCGCAAAAAAAAAGTAGGGGGACTTTGTTAACAAAGATTATATTATAATAATTATAATAAATAACAATAGTACGTATTCAAGTAAAAATATTTTAATAATAATAATTGTTTTTGGAAAAATGTAAATAAATTGTAATAATATGTAAGTTTATACTATTATAACATAGGCTAGTATGATAACCCAAAATTTCTAGACTCAACCAATACAAATTGAGACACCAATGAAGCTAAAAACAAAGAGAGAATGGACTGATGAATAGTAAAAAAGTAAAAGTGCAACTTGTTGCATTTGAGAAGTATAGATAGATAGATTAAATTAATTTTGAATATATGCTTTAATTTAGATTTTTATATTTAATAAAAATAATTTAATTTTAAAAATTGAAGAGAAAAATAGAAATGAAAGTTAAACAAATACATGAGAATAATTTATTGGTAAAATAACTTAGGTTTAATTGCACTTTTGGTCCTCCTACTTTTTTTTCGCGATTTTGGTCCCCCTATTATTCCAAATTTGTGATGTAGTTCAAAATTTTGGTCCCCCTATACCTCCCAAGTATGTGTTAGAGGGACCAAAATCGCGAATTTAGAATAATAGGGAGACCAAATCGAAAAAAAAAAGTAGGGGGACTTTGTTAACAAAGATTATATTATAATAATTATAATAAATAACAATAGTACATATTCAAGTAAAAATATTTTAATAATAATCATTGTTTTTGGAAAAATGTAAATAAATTGTAATAATATGTAAGTTTATACTATTATAACATAGACTAGTATGATAACCCAAAATTTCTAGACTCAACCATTACAAATTGAGACACCAATAAAGCTAAAAACAAAGAGAGAATGGACTGATGAATAGTAAAAAAGTAAAAGTGCAATTTGTTGCATTTGAGAAGTATAGATAGATAGATTAAATTAATTTTGAATATATGCTTTAATTTAGATTTTTATATTTAATAAAAATAATTTAATTTTAAAAATTGAAGAGAAAAATAGAAATGAAAGTTAAACAAATACATGAGAATAATTTATTGGTAAATAACTTAGGTTTAATTGCACTTTTGGTCCCCCTAATTTTTTTTTCGCGATTTTGGTCCCCCTATTATTCTAAATTTGTGATGTAGTTCAAAATTTTGGTCCCCTTATACCTCCCAAGTATGTGTTAGAGGGGCCAAAATCGTGAATTTAGAATAATAGGGGACCGAATCGTAAAAAAAAAAAGTAGGGGACCAAAATCGTAAATTGATGATAGTAGGGGGATCAAAAGTGCAATTAAGCCTTTTATTAGGAAAACCAACACACAATACCAATCTCATATGATTAACCAAGTTTGCACCCAGCCATACATTAAAATAAGACCCATTATAAATCTCCTATGGTCAATGGCCCAAAAATAAAATATTGACCGGACAAAATTCTTTTCAAACGAATGAACAGTAACAAAAGAACTGTTCTCATGTAATATTATAGATAGATACTTTATTTACTTATTCATACTTGAAATATTTCATTAACTTTTTTCTAAACAAAATTATCTGCATAATCTGTGTTTAAATTGTATATATCTTTTGATAAATAGTTTAATAAATAACTTACTAATCTTTAAAATAAATATTCTAAATAGTTTCATCAAGTATCATGAACTGGTTTAGTCCATTAAAAGCACAATTTGTTGTTTTTGCACATAGGATTACTTAACACGTTGAATGCATCATACTGGTTTTCATAAAGGTGCTTTGAAAGTGATTTTAACATAAATTCTAATTGATTATCAATTAAATAGGGGTTCTAGAATGTTTTACAAACTTTTAACTTGTATTAACCCTTTAGAAGTAAGTTGCAAATAATCTAAATTCATTATTATTGCTTTTGAACAAAACAACAAAACATATCTCTGTTAATCACTATGCGGCACCTTTTACACATCATTAATTGAAGACATATTATCAGTAGTATAAATTCCTATGATAATAAGTTTCTTTAGAAGATAAATTTGAAATAGATCACATTACACTTTGACTAACTACATGTTTTTAAAGTCATCTTCTGATAGTCAAGAACCTTATTGAGTAGAAAATTACTAAGGAATTTAATTGTGTAAGTTGTACCAATTATTTTCAAGGGTCACAATTCAACACCCTTCTTGTCGTAACCACTACATTAATTTCTATCCTTACAAAATACCCCAAAAATTTATGATATGTGATCTTTATTCCATGAACTTTATGAGTTTTTATTATATCCTTGTTCAATAAAATTTCAGTTACAATTTATTGTGTTCTTGTGTAATTGTAATGAATCAAATTAACAGCCATACATGTGTTCGTGCTCAATGAGGCCTTCCTATTGTAATGATAAATTTCTTGTAAAATACTCTTTTAGAAGTGAACCAAATAGATAGAATTACATATATGCATGTTTGAGAAATTGTATTGAAACTCATTCTTGTGGGAACTTTAAGGAGTTGGTCAGTCATGCAACTTATCTAGTCAATACACACTTGAAAATTAATATATTTTCACTGAATTGTTGTTTTCCTTGCTTTCCCCCCATTTTCTATGAATGCTACAAAGGTGGTGATAACAGTGATGATGAATTAATGTCTCTTTCTTGTAAGGGCATATTGTTTTCCATTTAGTGTATTTAGCCTTTTTGTAAAAAAAAAAAATAATTAACTTTGCAGGTAGTATTAATTGACACGAGAAAAGGGTTTACCTGCATCTCCCATGAGTAAAATTGATCAAACATTTGTGTCGAAGGTTGGTTAATACTTAATATATGTTTAATCCACAAGATATATAGGTGGTCTAGGCCTATTATACCCATTTATTTATAGCTTGCGTTTAAAGGATAATGACATTACACTAAAGCAAGATAAGAAAGGAAGCGAAGAATTTGGGTAGCCTTATTCACTAGCATCAAAGTTGTGTTTGGTACAAAATGTGAATGATGCAAAGTTGCAAATTCAATGGTTGGAAAGACAAAAAGACCGATGAAATGCATAAAGGTGGTTACCTCATTCATATTATTTCATATAATTTTTGTTTCATTTTTTTTCTGTTTCATTTTTGTTTCATTTTCACTAACCAAGCATATATTCACTTCATTATTAATTTCTTCCTAACAATTAGACCATTACTATTATGAAATTAATATTCTCTTTTTACAATCAATTCTTAAAGTATACGTATCATCTATCATTAAGTTCTAAACTCTCACAAATTACATATTTTCCAGAATTAAACTAAAATTGTAACTAGGCATGGCAACTGGGCGGGTTTTGCTCTTCCGATCCCCGCTCCCATAAAAGTCGGGGCGGGTTTGAATTTAAAGAAAGCAGGTATGAAATTATGAAACCCAACCATGTCCCCTTCGGGTTCGGGGAAACCCACGAGAATTTTACCTTCTCTATTTTTCATTTTTTCTCTATTTTTTATAATTTAAAAAATATGTTTTTAAATAAGTTATATACATATAATATATTCTAATTCAAATAACATATAAATATTGACATTGATAATTCAAAAAGAATAAAAAACTTAAGAACTATATTATATTTTAAGAAAAATATATATGTTTACTTTTATTTAATTATTCTATTGGGGCGGGTTCATGTTCAGGGGCGAGACGGGTTCTTACACCCCAAACTCATCCCTGTCCCTGTTAAAGGTGGGGCGGGATCGAGATCGAGTTTTACTTAAACCCGGTCAAAACGAGTTTTCCTTGTCAAAATATATAGGGGTAGGGTCGGGTTAATACCCGCAAGTTTGAGTTTGTTTGTCATGCCTAATTGTAACAATGTTATGATGTTCTTGTGAAATGCATAGATCTACATCTAGTTGATAGAACTCGCTCCAAATGGGGAAAATTAGTATACCTACTTTAATTTATTATATCTTAGTCATATATAAAAGTTTCTCTAAATTTTAATGTCAACATATTATTATTCATATGAGTTTATTAATTAAAAGTGATATATGGTGGTTAATGTCACACCATAATATGTTTACTCTCTTTGTGGGGATTCTAGCTAAATTAACATTTCACAATAATTAAAAATAACAAATGCGAAATGTCTTCCTTACCTTTAACAATTTAATGCAGTTCAGAAACAAAAATAGCAAAGACGTAACATAAATGCAGCTAAACCAATCATTATATGTATATACATTACTAAAAATATGTTCACTATCCTAAATTACAAACTTTCAGTGACTTTAAAGAACCCCATAGCAAAGATATAACAATCCATCCTCTCCACAATCCAAGGCACCTAGAATTCACCACCATCTTTGTTTTCATAACAAGAAAATGAATTCATCAACACTTTCATCCTTGTTTTTCACCCTTTCCTTGATCCTCCTAATTTCACATACCCCTTTTCCTGCATCAGGTGCCAATTTGTATGAAGCTGTATGCAAGGAAGCTGAAAAGGACAGTGCTCGCTGCCTGCAAATTCTCAAAGACGAACCTCGAATTGCCTCAGCGAGAACCTATGATGATCTCTCAAAGTTCATCCTTGAATTTGGATTGAAGAGAGCCACAGAAGGCCAAAATTACCTAAAGGAAGTGATGAAGACAAACCCTACACCAGCCATTACACAATGTGCAACTGTACACTATGATGGGGTAGTTGGATCATTCAAAAGTTCATTGGGTGAGTTGGAAGAAGATGTCTTGACTGCAAACTATGATGCCAAAGTTGCTGGTGATGGACCTACAACTTGCAACTCATTATTGGCTGATGAAAAGATCAACA
Organism: Sesbania bispinosa; assembly: GCA_026901365.1. NCBI lineage: Eukaryota > Viridiplantae > Streptophyta > Magnoliopsida > Fabales > Fabaceae > Sesbania > Sesbania bispinosa. Next base: position 833,792 of record QLOH01000018.1, read on the forward strand.
ACCCAACCATTTCTGCTCTGAATAGTGACATATTATTGATCAGTAAAATTGCATTCCTAGCCACCAACAAGCTTCCCATAGCATAAATTGATGCTTATAATAGCATGTTTGGGTTTGGGTGAACACGCGTTTGAAAAGGCTAATGCTATGTTCAATCCAACCTATTAAGTTTGTGTTTGATTTATCTTAGAACCATGTTTCAAACCTAAATCCAGACAAATGTTACATAGAATAGCTTCTATCTAAATCCACGTTTGAATCGTGAATCCAGTGTAAACTAAATACATCATAAGACTCATGTTTTGGGGTAAAGATATATGTACATTTTGAATTTGTGCAAACGGAAATCCAAACATGCTATATATACCATGCAAATTAAAGGAGAAAGGAATTGTGATGTAGGAAGGCTAGCTTTAATTTTGGGTCTTCAATATTGGTGTGTAATGTGGAGGGAGACAAATTTATAAAATCACATACCTGGATTTTGTAATTTAGTTCAATTGAAAAAAGTTCTTAACTATCATTATTCATATGCAATTAAAAGCATTAGCCTTTTTATAAAAGAAAAAAATCATCAATGTTATTTTTTACTCGTGTTGTTAATTATCTATATAATATTGCATGATTCTTATGGGGTTAGCATAAGTGGTTTGGATGAAAGATATATATATCTTTGTGTGTGTGTGTCTCTCTGACACTTAATTAGCTGGTTTGGTTAAGCGTTGTATTTTTCAATAACCACGGTTTTGCAGAATTGATTTTAAATCACTTATGTCAAACGTGCTTCGTAAAACATATATCACTCATCTCAACTATTAATTTCTAGAATCAATTCTACTCAACTATGAACCAAACGGACACATTAATATTAAAAAAAGGTCATATGATAAGGAGAAGATTTTGGGCGATAAACATGACCCTTCTCCTTTTCTTTTCAACATGGTTCTACTCATAGATGTTTAATTAGATGTATTTGTAGGTATAATCTTTTCTTACACTTAACTATAAATGTTAAATAACAAAGAAAACTCGGATGCATTACTTATACAAAAATAATAGAAAGAGAAAAAACGAATGTGTGTGATATAATACAAACCAAATCTTTATATATATATATATATATATATATATATATATATATATATACACTAAGATATTTACTATGACCTCATCGGAATAATCATGTGACGTTTGGCATGTAGTGGCTACCATCTTTATATGTTGGAGGGTATTAAGAATGTTATATTCTGTTTGGTCATCTATATTCCATTCATAGATATTATTGGCACTAAAACTTTTAAAATTTTGATTCCTTTCTTCTAAAAGGATATCAAGGGCTGTAGCCTTTTGATAATAAAGTTTGGTTGGGTTTTTCCAACTTGTATTAGAGGTAATGATTGGGTTTACCCTATCTTCAGAGTTGGTTTCAGATTCTCCATCAGATTTATCACTATGATTAACTACAATTATAGACACACCACCCTATGTAGTTTGCCTAGTTTTGGGCCTACTAGTTGACACTTCTTTTGTAGATTGTGGAGTTTTCTGGAACTGTTACTTCTTCTCCCTAGTTTGGGCCTACTAGTTGACACTTCTTTTGTAGATTGTGGAGTTTCTGGAACTGTTACATTGTTCTTCTTCTTCTTCTCCTTAGAAGTTGCAAACTTTGTCTCAATTTATGGTTCATTTTAAATGGTTTAAACAAATATATATATATATATATATATAAATGGATATGAGTGTGGGATAAGATTTTCCCTCCAAAAAGAAGGTTAATTCTGTAATTATCTTTTAATTAATTTTTTTAAAATAATAAAATCAGATTTCAAAATTTGAATGATTGTGTAGTGGGTTTGAAAAATATGAATGTGTTGGAAAATTAAATTGAGAATTAATGCGGATACACTTTTTCACATTTTGCACAGCAATCTGAACTTCTTTGAGAGAGTATCGCTTCATATTTCTGTCTCATTTACAAAGGGGATGCAAATAATCAGAGGAATACATGATAGGGTTGTTATGGTTCCAAAAATCTCTTGCGACTTTTCTTTTCTTTTCCTTTTCTTCTTCTTCTCCCTTCTCTGTTGTCTGCTCCTCGCGCCTCTGCCTGTTTTTCATCTCTTCTGTTGGTCGCGCCTGTGGCTGTGCCACGCCTGTGGTTGTTCTTTTTAGGCTTCTCTGCACCGCTCCTGTGGCTCTGTTTTGGTTCTTCTTTGCGTTGTGGCTCTTAAGGTGTTAATAGTTACGATTTTTTATTTTCTTCTCCTTAATTTTTTTGGTTCATTGCTGCATGTGATGACATTTTTGCGTCTTCTGCTTTCCTCTTCTTCTTCCTCTCATAGAGTATTCAATCGGAGACTGGGACATTTGAGCTGCAAGCGTCAACTCCGGTCACTGAAAGTAGTATATCCTTTGCTGAATACAAGGAATTGTGGTGAGATTTAGTAACTTTTATTTGTTCTGTGCGAATATGTTATAGGTTAGGGTCTACGAATATGTTTTTCCAATGGAAAAAAATATTCGATTTAATAATTTTGTGGTTCTCTGTTTTCCTTTGTTCTCAATTTGTGCTTTATGTGATATAGAGTTTTCTTAAAGTGGGATATATTTTCCGGCTCTCTATTTTATGAGTCCAAGGCTGGTTTTGTAACACCCTCATCTCGTGACAGGTATTACTCAACTAACTTCGTTGAGATTTATTAATTGCTCTTTTAAGGAAGTGAGGAAAATTGATGAATTTTTAGTATAATTGTTGGAATAAAACAAGAAGAAACATAATAGTACTGAAATTATCGTTTCATTACTATTCAAAATTACAATGGAAATAACATACATCTAAGTTGGGGTTTTAGTATAATACATTACAGAAGAAGTGATCATTCTATTTGACTACACCCTATCTATACAAGATGCTGCTGCTCATGCATACCCCTAAACACTACCATTTGACTCAACAAGATCCGGTTCAACCTGCACACCACGCCTATCTTCAGCACAACATGCATTCTTCTAGAGTCCATGCCCTTTTAGGTGCCAAAAGAATGACGGACAATGAAAAAGAAAGACAAGGGGGTGAGAACACTTTACATGAATTCACTTAAAGCAGTGTATGATGACTAAAGTAAACAGATACAAAAATTCACACAATTCATACAACAATAAACTCAATCATTCACATAGAATGTCACAACATCATAATATGGTGTGATATGCTCATGTAATGCAAACAACAACGTCATTCACCAAGGATTTCAAACAACTACCATGTACCATGCAATGCATGAGGGCTTAGGGAAATCACCACCACAGTGCACACAGCAACTGCACGACCTATATGTACAACGTATCAGGAGTTAGAGTCTGTACTAGCATCGGTACAAAGAGCTTTGCTCATATTTTCTTTTGGCCAAATTTTCTTTTGTGAACCTTCCAGACAATCTCAACTGACCCAAAAACCTTGAGAGCGACAAGAATAGTTAAGTTTGATCTCTAGGAACTTGATAGTAGGGAGCTAGCCTATGTCTCCTGATATTCCATTTGGAACTCAACTATCCTCAGGGTTGGCATCCCATTTCAGGACCCGCTGGAGTTCTTTGCAAAACCCAGTGCACCATTCCCACCAGTTTCACACCGTACCAACGTGTCACTGCCATATTAGGTCGTAAGATTTTCAACCTTGAATATCATCAATGCTTTATGATGCATGTCACACATCCAATGCTTCTCAGCATACACAGTCCTTACAGGCAAAGTCCATTGAATCCTTCCACGTAACCACTCCCCGCGGCACGACTCCGATTCAATGTCTTTCCTTCGCAAGGAGAACCAAACCCCATCTCGGGTTAATTCACACTCTCTCACTAGGCTTCTCAAGTCTTATGCAAGAAGAGTGTGTTTGTTATAAGCTTTTAAGGTAAGTTGTATTTATTCGTCTTTAAGACTAATGATCACTTTCACTTAAGTCCTATTACTTACTAAGGCTTATGGTTATGTCTTATGAATAGCACTACACATCTTAATTCATCTTGTGTGTTTGATTAGGGTTAAGTTTAATCCTTAATCATGGTTAATCTTCCTTAATTAGACTATAATTAAGGCTAATCCTTCTTAATTAAGTCTTAATCTTTACTTAAGATCCTAATTAACTCTTAATCTCTTCCTTAGTCTTGGATTAAGCTTTTAATTACACTTAATTAAGGTTAATCATATTTAATTAGTCCTTAATCATCATTAAGTCTTAATCATGTTATTAACACCTCATTAATGATTAATAATTAAGATTAATTTATGATCTTGGGTGATTAGGACTTAATTAGTTTAGGCCTTGATCCATTAACTTAAGAGAATTGATCTATTAACTTAAGAGAGTTGATCTATTAACTTAAGAGAGTTGGACTAGTGGACTTACTAAACTTAAAATTGAGTCTTATGAATTTTTTTGAAGGTATTGGGCCTAAATTAGAGGCCCAATGGTTAGGTAACTCATAAGGGTCCATTTTCTTAAGTTACCATCAAGTTACATGAGTTTTATGGTGACTTTTATATGAGTTTATTTTTGTACCCGAATTTAACTTTGGCATTTTTACTCAAAGTTACCATCCTTTACTTTTACTTGTCACTTTAAGTTTTTAACCCTTTTTAACTTGTTGGGCTACTAAGGCCCATAAACACATTAACACCACTTTCATTAACATTTCAAGATCAAACATATTCATCTCATGAGTTTACATGAACATGAGTATGAACACCAAGAACATAATCAAGAACACCACAATTCAATAAATTTCCAAAAATTGTAAAACTCAAGTATGATATTCTACAAGCATTCTAAGCCAATAGTTTCATGTTATTTCATCCAAACATACCAATCATCATAAGAAAGTTCATATTTTTACACATAGTAAAAAATGGTTCATTTTCATGAACAAATCAAGCAAACAAATTTCTAACTCCAAACAACCAACATGCATGCATCCAAAATCATCACATTAACACATTTCCATCATCAATTAAATTTTTAAAACATGCATACAACCCCAAGTGCTCATGGCCGAACCATATAGGTAGGAAAAGATAAAATTTCATTATCCAAATAATAGCTTGCATGCACTTAGAATCAAATCATCAACACATTTCAACCATCAATTAAATTTTGGTAACATGCAAACACCTCCAAGCAAGTTTGGCTGAACCATACTTCAAGAGAAGTAGGTTCCAACATGCATTTTTATGGTAAGAAAAAGGGAGAGGGAAAAAGGATCAAGGGTCATCCTTTTACTCTAGCCACCAATCCTACTAGAGTTCAAAGTTCTCCCCCCCCTTATCTAAGGAAATCAAGCTTCAACAATGGAAGATGAACTTTTGAAAAACTCCACCAACTTCAAAGATTTTCCCTTCTTTAGGTTCCTCTTGATCTCCCAAGCAACTTTCTCAAAGGATGTAGGTTGAAATTTTTGAGTTAAAGGTTCAAAGATGGAACCTTTAATTAAGAAGTGAAATGGAGAAAATAGAGAGTGTGAGGAAGAGAGAAACTCGGCTGTTTGGAGAAGAATGAAGAGAGAAAGAATGGTTTTGCATGTAAGTAAGAAGAAAATGGACAAGTGTAAGGTGTTTCATGACAAAGTAAGGCTTTTACTTACTTTTTGACTTTAGAAAGTGTGTAAAACAAGTTAAGTCATTCTCCTCACATGCTCACGGTTTTGAGAGAGTTTATGTGAGGGAACTTGCTGAAATGTTGCAGAATTTTCTGATTTAAATCAAGGGCATTTTGGTCCTTTTCCAAAAATAGTAGGGGTAAAAAGGTAATTTTGCGCCAAAATTCCCAAAAATTCTAGAAAAATAGGAAATTCATTCCTAACCTTATTTAGACCAATTTTGATGATTAAAAATATTTAGTCATCCAAAATTCACCATACCACACAACAGGAAAATCATACAAGCAAAAATGTGTGTGTTACAGTAAGCAGATGGAAAAATTGTGGCGTTACACACAAAAACAATTCTATAAAATTATAAAATATGGTTAATGATCTAACTTTAAGTTCCAAGGTACATTTCTCCTTTTATTTCACAAATTTTAATATACTGGCTAGGGTTACACTGCTAGCCAGGGACATTTTGGTCTTTTTGCCTAAAAGTGCCAAAACAATTTTAAATAAATTTCTAAAATTCATTATTAATTATAATATGACCATTTTGACAAAAAATATAGATCCCCTTAAGTTTTAGATACTTTTTATAATTAGTTTTATACTTTCTTTAACTGTACAATTACTAAGGGTATTTATGTCATTTTCCCAAACTCCTCTTTTAGAAAAATTATTTAAAATTATGGTTGGATAGTCCCAAAAATATAAATTTTTATTGTTTATCAATAGCTCCTAAATACCTCACAATTTTATTTCTAAACTCTCTTTATCATATATATATATATATATAGGGGAAATTGTGGGTGTTACAAGTCCAAGGCTGATTTCATGAGTCCAAGGCTGCTGATTTCATGAGTTCTCTGTTTTATGTGGGCCAGTTTTGGTTGATCTGCTTTCTGCTGATTTCATGAGTCCAAGACTGCAGGGAAGCACTTAGCTTTAATTAAAATCTTACATAGCGATATTTTTTGGTGCTGGTGGCATGTCTCTCATGGCAAAATGGGCTTAATTCAATTTTGCCATCGATATATATGTTTTAATTTAACGTTGTAGTGTTAAAGAACAATACATCTTCAAAGTTGGCACCTGGCAATGCGTGCCAAGCTTTGATGCGTTTCCTTTGAAATAGGAAGTTTAATAGTGATGTAATTTATCCACAAGACAAAGTCCACGTTCTCCTGTAAGACCAACTTTTAGTTATGTTTTTATAATTTGCAAAAAAGAATTACTTAAATTGTCATAATTTTTTGTTGTCACCATCTCTGTTTTGGAAGTGATTCCCCATCTCATTGAGTTTAATGCAAGTGTGATTTGTACCCATTTTCTGGTATTTATTCTCTGTATGGTGAGAGGTGTTTGGTGACAGGTTGCATTTGCTATTGTTCTGACGTATGATATATTGCTATGCTCCCTTTCTGTATTATTGTTGTATTATCAATATGTATAGTCATTTATAGTCTGAAACGTCATATTTATTAAGGATCTTTTTTCTTTCCCTTTCTTTACATTATATCTTAAAAATATACATTATTGATTTAATTAGTTTTCTTCTTTGATGAGAGCAATTTGTTATTTTTTGCTTCTCTTTAATATGTATAATTGCTCTCTATGTGATGTTGTTATTTTAGTTTAATTTGTGCCTCTGACGTTTCACCCTTTTTTTTGAAGTATTTTTATGTTAACTGTTACTGTTAAGATTATGTTATACCTTAAAGTCCTTTCCCTTCACTATGGCACTAGCTAAGTAACTATCTGAATTTTCATTAACAGCACCACCAAGCAGGGAAGGTGAGGAGGTAGAGGATGCGGAGGAAGGGAGAGATAAAGAGGTATGTGAAGATAGCAGGTAATCCGAGCTGAAACTTCTTCGTTTTGCGGCAAAACATGAAGTAGTTGAAGAAGAATAAACATCAAGTTGCACTCCAAAGAGCCTTAATTGTTGTTTGTGACCAAGACTACTACTGTTGTTGTTGCAAGTTCTTGAATTGTGACCCAAATTTCCAAAATATGTGCATTTCCTAGCCATTTTCAACAAGAGGAAGAATATCCTTAGCATATGTTAATTACTTACTCTCATTCAATGAACTTGCCCACCCACACACAACCTACCTAACACCCAAAAACATATATAGGGTGATGGATCAGAATAAAAACAGAGAAATCATTAATCTCTGTTAATTGTTCGATCTTTGGTGGCGCTACTTTAAACGACCAAAGTGGGAAAGTAAAAGGTGCATTTGAGGAAAGGCAAGTAGAAATAAAGAACACGGTTTTTCATTTGGACCTTTATCCCACCCAAGGTTTTGCAGTTGCCACATGAAACACAAATAAATCCCAGTCCTTTCTTTCATTAATAAATAATAAATATTATTAATTGGGCAGCAAACTTATAAAATCTTATCCTTAATATATATAAATAAAATCCAGCAATATGATCTTTTCTTTTCAAGTGGCATATACGCATGCGGGGATCAAACAAAATTATTCTTCATTCCATGCCTGCTACTGCATCACCCATCAGGTATATATCCATTGCTTTCTATTGTTTGATTTTGTTAATTTGTGCAATTTTCCTTATCTAAGTTTGTTATGTGTAATTGAAATTTGATCTTTATTTTTATGAAACCTGTATTGTGAAGTGTCAAATCCACAAGTTATGAAAATTCTATTCAATATGGTTATTGGAAAAGCATTTTTCTGATTTCCATATTCTCTCAATGCATGCTTACTTATCATATGTGATTTGACATTTCTTTGGCCTAAAAATTAATATTGTGTGTGAGAGAGATGAGCTATGTGTATCTCAACTTAAGACTATTAGAAGATTTTGTGAAAACAAGGAAAGTATTTCATTTTCTCCCCACTTATACTATTTTTTTTTTGCAAGTATCTCTATGTTAATATTTGCTTTTATAAGATTCAATTATTTCTGAATTTTTTTTCATCTTCTAAATGATAAAGAAGTAAAAAAGTGAGTATTTCTTTTTAATCTTTCATATTATTCTAACTCTAAATTGAGCTTTGGTGTTGATTGCAAATCAACTGCTATAACCAACAAAGAAGAAATTTGAATTTGGTATAGATATTATACATTTTGTGGCTATAAGAATGAACAAATTAAAATTTTAATTTGGGTGCAATATTAGGAGTTTTCATATTTGGTAAGAAAATTTGCAGTGGAAATTTGACATATAACTGATTTAATTTCTTTATTTTTGCAGGGATCTATAATTTCTTGAAAGTTTGGCTCTGTTAAATTGCAATTGCAATGGCTTCTTCCTTGGATATGTCACTGGACGATAGAATAAAGAACAGGAGTAACAACAGAGGGAGAGGTGGAGGACGTGGCAGAGCCCGTTCTGGCCGTGGGCCAAGCGAGACTCTTAAGTGGTGGAAGAATGACTGGTGCTGTTAATGGTAGAAGAATGGTTGGTCCTGGTAATGGTGGAAGAACATCTGATGCTGTTCGTAGAGGTCCTCTTATGGTTAACACTCGGCCATCATCTTATGTTATTGCCAAGGCAAGCTCAAAAAACGTGGATATATACATGTGCTTGAGATTCTGATATATTATAACATACCCAATTATGAGACAATTCAACATTATAGAAACTCAAAAGCAAGAGGAACTCCTTTAGTATTTGTTCCATGGAGAAGCTCATGCTCCATAATTTGCATCCTCATTAATTCCTTTGTCATAGTTCCATAATGTCACAATTAATATGCACCTAAGAGTTGTTTGCTTTTGTTTTTGGGGGCTTTGCTATAGATCTCTGATGTGTGCAGTTCTTGGGTGATTCCTAGCATATTGTGTGAAGGAGCTTCATTAGGTGATTTTCAAAATGGAGCTCTTACCAGTAGCCCAAAAATCATATAACTATAAGTGGGGTTAAATTCTCTAAATCATGCTAATCCGTTTCATTTATATGAGATGACTTTAAATGTTTGGCTGGTTTGTGTGGACCGGCGTTTTATTGGATCCTCTTTCTAAGTTGGGTTCTACGGTGTAAGAATTCAGTTTAGAGAAGAGTATCTTTCAGGTTTCAACGTAAGTAGCTTCCAATTGTTATACAATCATTTAAATTACGTGGTAAATTATAGAAATGGTCTTAGTAATATTTAATATACAGGATAAAATCAAATCACATGGAAATGAAAGTTATACTATAAAACTTATTAATATTTGATTATAAAGTAAAAATAAATCATAGATGAAGAAAAAATGAAATGAAAATGCATTAATATTTAAATTATTGATGAGTGGTATTAATATTAAAGTACAACACAAAAATATTAAACTTTTGTTGATTCAATATAAATAAAAAAATTTTAATATTTAAAATGTAAAGTAAGAATATGTAACTCGAAAATAAACATTTCGGTTGAAAACTCATCAATATCTAAATTAATATGGTGAAAATCATACTTTAATTTTGTTCAATATATATTTTTGTTGATTATAATTTTTTTATTATTGGTTTAAAGAATATTTAAGAATGATTAATAAAAAATGATTATTTAAATTGAATTGTGATTATATTGATAAAAGTTTCCCTTTTAAGTTTTCTTATAATATTTTTACCCACTGGGAATAAATCTTTAATTGTCCATAAATAATAATTACAGTCGCTTTTGTTTTGCAGGTCTACGGAGTAACTCACATACTCATTCATTTTTTTTATTTGTGTAGTCTTAATACATGTACATGTATTTAATATGTTGAATACAATTACTCATTATATTTAGTAATACTTAGTAGTTACATTTTTTTATTACTCATTTAATGCTAAATTTGACTTCATATACTACAAAAAAAAATATTTTCACCTATTATTGAATTTTTCTTATGCTTAGACATAAGTACAGTTATATATACGTATGATGTTTTATTCACCTTATAAATTTTAATTTATATGAATTGTTTTTAATTGTTCTCTCATATTCAATGATAATAAATAAAAATAAAGATAAATTATTTAAATTACAGGTTAAAATATAGAAAAAATCTTAATGATAATTAATATATGGGGTAAAATCAAATCACTCAGTAATGAAAGTTTTACAAAAAAATTACTAATATTTGAATTATAGGTTAAAAATAAATCACACATGAAAAAATTTTACATAAAAATGCATTAATATTTAATTTGATAGATGAATGATATTAATATTAAATTATAATATATAAATATCAAACGAAAACAAACATTTCAATTGAAATCTCATTAGTGTCCGAATCTAAACCTTTACAATTTCAGAAGGAATTTTTAGTTTTAGGATTACTGTTCCTACTTTTAGAGGTTATCTTTATAGGTTATTGTGAGGTTTTTATTTTTTTCAGATAAATTTTTTATAATCAGTCAATGGTTTTATTGAAATGGATGTGTATGGCTTGAGCTTTATTATTTGAAAATTGTTGTGGGTTTTACTTCCCACAGTGGTGTTAAGAGTAATTCAGATTAGGGAAAGTTGTTAATTAGCTGTGTTAGTTGGAAGTTAGTTAGCAATTCTGTTTTGACTTTGTTTTAGTTAGTCCTATCTGTTATGGGACTTGTTTCTGTATAAAAACATAAATCTGAAAATGTAGAATACAACTAGTATTCTTACTTCCTTTCTCTCATTCACTCTCAATTTCCTCTCTACCTTGAGAAACCATGCATTAACAGTGGTATCACAGAGCTTCTTGATTCGGGACCTGTGTAGGAGATACAACAATTGTGGTGGTGTGCTAGTGAAGCATCTGAATTGTGGAGATGACAGGATCAAATGGTTCTTTCCCTGCCAATCTACCTGTTCTTGATGGCAAGAACTTTGAAAAGTGGTGTATTCAGATGTGAGTTATCTTTGGATATCAGGAGGTCTTGGAGATAGTCAAAGATGGAATTCAAGAACCTGGTAATAATTCTACTGAAGCACAGAAAACTGCCTACAAGGATGCAAAGAAGAAGGACTGCAAGGCACTCTTTCTGATCCACCAGTGTGTGGATTCTGCAAATTTCGAAAAGATTGCCTCGGTTGGTTCGACAAAGGAGACTTGGGATATCTTACACAAGGCTTATTCTGGTGCAGACAAGGTGAAGAAGGTGAAGCTGCAATCTCTACGCAGACAGTATGAACTTTTGCAGATGGCGGAAACTGAAACAATTGCTGAGTTCTTTACCAAGCTACAAACACTTGTCAACATGATGAAAACATATGGTGAGAAATTGATTGACCAGATGGTGGTAGAGAAAATCCTGAGAACTTTGACTCTTCGCTTTGATCATATAGTTGTAGCCATAGAAGAATCGAAAGACTTGAGTGAGTTGAAAGTAGAAGAGCTGCAGGGTTCTCTTGAGGCTCATGAACAAAGACTTAATGAGAGGATTGGTGGAGAAAAAGAATCTAAACAGGCCTTGCAGGCTCATTATGCTCGAAGAAATGATGGTGAAGGCGCCAAGAATAGTAATAATAAAAGTAAATGGAAGAATAAAGGGAAGCAAGGAGGGAGTAATCAAAGATTCACCTCTGACCGAAAGCAAGATGAAGGGAGCAGCAAGAAAGGGGGAAGTCAAGGCAAGTATGGTAAGAAGAGACAAAACAAGAAGAACATACAATGCTTCAACTGTCAGAAATGGGGGCATTTTGCAAGTGAATTTAGGTATAAAAGTCAGCAAGATAAGGAAGATGAAGCTCAACTTGCACAAGATGAGGATCCTGAAACTGATCATGTGTTGCTGATGGTTACAACCAAGTTAGATTGCGACTCCTTTGATCAATGGTATTTAGACACCGATTGCTCAAACCACATGTCTGGAAGGAAGGAATGGTTCTTTGATCTCAATGAAAAGATAAAGAGCAAGGTGAGATTTGCTGACAACTCAGTTGTTACTGCTGAGGGGATTGGTAAGGTCATGGTAAGAAGGAAAGATGGCTAGAAAGCCTGTATCTCAGATGTGTTGTATGGGCCTGAGATGAAGACAAACTTGCTGAGCTTGGGGCAATTGGTTGAAAGAAGCTATTCAATGCAGTTGGAGCAAAATCAGATGAAAATTTATGATAGAAAAAAAAAACTGATCTTGAAAGCTCCTTTGGCTAAGAATAGAACTTTCAAGATTGGTATTCATGTGCTTGAATAGCAATGCTTTGCTGCTACTCAATCTGATGAAAGTTGGTTATGGCACTACAGATTTGGACACTTGAATTTCAGGATTCTTGATTTGCTACAGAACAAGAAAACGGTGAAGGGTCTCCCACAGTTGAAGCAACCACAACAGTTTTGTGATGACTGTTATGTTGGTAAGCAACCAAGAAATGCCTTCAAACCCAGAGCCTTTCACAGATCAAAGGTTAAGCTGGATGTTGTCTATTCAGATGTATGCGGACCCTTTGAAATTTAGTCTCTTGAAGGTAACAATTTCTTTGTATCTTTCACTGATGAGTTTACTAGAATGATGTGGACTTACCCCTTGAAAGGTAAACATGAGGTGCTGGCTATTTTTAAGAAATTTAAAGCAATGTGTGAAAATCAAAGTGTCAGAAGAATTAAGATACTGAGGACAGATGGAGGTGGTGAATACACTTCACTAGCCTTCAACAGGTTCTGTGAAGATGAAGGGATTATCCATGAAGTGACTTCTCCCTACACACCTCAACACAATGGAATAGCTGAAAGAAGGAATAGAACCATTCTGAACATGGTTAGATGCATGATAAAAGGAAGAAAACTGCCCAAATTCCTCTGGGCAGAAGCAGTGTCAATAGCTACCTACATCCTGAACAGATGCCCAACCAGCCAACTCCAGAATTGTACTCCTCAGGAAGCTTGGTCAGGTATTAAACCTGATGTTTCTCACCTAAAAATCTTTGGTTCTCTATGCTTTAAGCAGGTTCCAGAACAGACTAGAAGAAATTTGGATGACAGGAGTGAACAGATGATCTTTATTGGATACCACCCAACAGGAGCATATAAAATGTATGATCCCAGGATGAGGAAGATTGCAGTAAGCAGGGATGTGGTGGTTGATGAATCTAGATGGTGGACTTGGGAGAAGAGCAGCAACAATACCACCACCACTGTGATGGTGAGACTGAATGGTGATCAGGTTGATAATTCAGATTCTGGTGAAGTAGCTCAGACTCAAAGACCTCAAAGGAGTAGACAATTACCTCACATACTAAGTGATTATGAAGTCTTGCCTGATTCTGCTATAACTGCTGATTGAGATCTATTTCATTTAGCTTTGTTTACAGACTCAGAACCTGTAACCTTTGAGGAAGCAATTAATGATGATAGATGGGTAACAACAATGAAGGAAGAGCTGCAATCAATTGAGAAAAATAAAACCTGGGAACTGGTCTCATCTACTCAACAGAAGCAGCCAATAGCTGTGAAATGGATCTACAAAATAAAGAGAAGGCCTGATGGGACTGTGGCCAAGTATAAGGACAGGTTGGTGGCAAAAGGCTTCTTACAGAAGGCTGGTGTTGATTTTCAGGAAGTGTTTGCACCAGTAGCAAGACTTGAAACTATAAAGCTTGTTACTGCTATTGCAAGCTACAAGGAATGGCCCATGCACCATCTAGATGTCAAATCAGCATTCCTGAATGGACCGTTAGATGAAGAGGTATATGTAAGTCAGCCACCTGGTTTTGAGGTTAAAGGTCAAGAGGAGAAAGCTTACAGACTCAAGAAAGCCTTATATGGGCTAAGACAAGCTCCAAGGGCTTGGAATAAAAGAATTGATGCATGCCTGCTGCAAAAAAATTTTACTAAATGCTCCAATGAGCATGGAGTGTATACAAGGGCATCTTCCAAAACTTATTTACTTGTTGTATGCCTATATGTTGATGATTTGCTGATTACAGGCAGCAGTGAGATGGAGATTAAGAAATGTATGAAGGACATGATGGCTGAATTCGAAATGACTGACTTAGGGAAGCTGACCTACTTTCTTGGGATGAAGTTTATCTCAACAAGCAAGGGAATTCTGATGCATCAGAGGAAGTATGCTACTGAAATCTTAAAGAAGTTTAATATGATGGAGTGCAATCCTGCAGCAACCCCTGTTGAATCTGGTACAAAGATGACTAAGGATGAACATGAAGAGCTAGTTGATGAGACAAGATACAGACAGATAGTGGGATCACTAAGGTTCCTTTGTAATACTAGACCAGAGTTGGCTTTTGGAGTTGGCTTAATAAGCAGATTCATGAATAAACCCAGAGCATCACATTATGCAACTGCTAAGAGGATTCTAAGATATGTCAAAGGCACAACTGACTATGGCTTGTTGTTTCCAAACAAACTTCATTGCAAAGATTCTGCAGTACTTTGTTACACAGACTCTGATTGGTGTGGAGATAAGGAGGAAAGGAAAAGCACTTCTGGATATGTATTTTTGTGCTGTGAAACACCAATTTCATGGTGCTCTAAGAAGCAGGATGTTGTTGCCTTATCTTCATGCGAGGCTGAGTACATAGCTGCATCTTTTGGAGCCTGTCAAGCACTATGGCTTAGCTCTTTATTGGAAGAGATGAAGCTGGGAATGACAAGACCAGTGAAGCTAAGAATTGACAATAAATCTGCCATCAACTTAGCAAAGCATCCGATTGTACATGGCAGAAGTAAACACATTGAAACCAGATTTCATTTCCTGAGAGATCATATGAACAAGGAGAACCTAGAGCTGGAGTACTGCAACACTGAAAATCAGATTGCGGATCTGCTGACAAAACCATTGAAGGTTGAAAGATTTAAGACTCTAAGAGAGAAGCTAAAGATCATGTCTCTGAGTAATCTGAATTAAAGGGGTGTGTTAAGAGTAATTCAGATTAGGGAAAGTTGTTAATTAGCTGTGTTAGTTGGAAGTTAGTTAGCAATTCTATTTTGAATTTGTTTTAGTTAGTCCTATCTGTTATGGGACTTGTTTCTGTATAAAAACATAAATCTGAAAATGTAGAATACAACTAGTATTCTTACTTCCTTTCTCTCATTCACTCTCAATTTCCTCTCTACCTTGAGAAACCTTGCATTAACAAGTGGTACGTTTTTATCTATTGTGTAGAAGTGAGGTGATGGTTTGATGGGATTAGCATAATAGGACATAGAGATTTGTAATTTGAAAAGAAAAACATTAATTATAAATATTGTTTAAGGAAAAGGTGATGAATATCCCACTTAATTGGGGTCCTAATTTCGAAATTAAAAACTCCTACTTCAGCCAGAAAAAAGCATTTGGCGGGTATGTAACCCCAGTTTCAAGGGTGTATTTAAAATTTAAATTCAAAAGTTAGGTGTGCTGCTTATATTTGGAGGGAATCAGTGGATTTTGTCAGATGGCCCAAAGGTATAAATATGCAACTCTGGGTCTCTAATTTCATGCTCTGTCGTTGACGAAATATTACCTTCGCTTTACTGTTGCAAATAACCATGGCTTTGGTTCCACGCAGAATTCACCTTATAAAAGCTTTGTGCGGCCGAAGGGAGAATTAGAGGTTAATGGTGAAGCTGGTGAGGTGCTGGAATATGTGTTCGGTTGCAACCCCTAATGAGCCGTATGCTTTGCAGATGTTGTTCGTCGACGAAGAGGTTTTCCTTATCCAAGAGTCCTTCATTGGTTCATTAGTTTCTTATTTCCAATTACTACTGTAACACCCACATTTTTGCTTGTATAATTCTCCTACTGTGTGATATGGTGAATTTTGAGTGATTAAATAATTTTAATCATCAAAATTGGTTTAAATAAGGTTAGCAATGAATTTCCTATTTTTCTAGAATTTTTGGGAATTTTGGTGCAAAATTACCTTTTTACCCCTACTATTTTTGGAAAAGGACCAAAATGCCCTTGCTTCAAATCCGAAAATTCAGCAACATTTCAGCAAGTTCCCTCACTTAAACTCTCTCAAAACCGTGAGCATGTGAGGAGAATGACATAGCTTGTTTTACACACTTCTTAAAGTCAAAAAGTAAGTAAAAAGCCTTACCTTGTCATGAAACACCTTACACTTGTTCTATTCTTTCTTCCATTACATGCAAGGCCAACTTTGAACTCTTCATTTTTCTCTCCCAAAAACCGTGAGCTTTCCTCTCCCTCACACTTTCCATTTTCTCCATTTTTCTTCCACCTTCACACTTGGTTAAAGGTTCCATTTTTGAACCTTTAACTCAAAATTTCAACCTCCGTCCTTTGAAGAAAGTTGCTTGGAAGATCAAGAGGAACCTAAAGAGAGAAACATCTTTGAAGTTGCTAAAATTTTTAAGGCTCATCCTCCATTAACAAAGCTTGGATTTCCTTAGGTAAGGGGGGGGGGAGAACCTTGAACCCTAGTAGGATTGGTGGCTAGAGTAAAAGGATGACCCTTGATCCTTCTTCCCTCTCCCTTTTTCTTTCTTGAAAATGAATTGTTGGAACCTATTTCCTCAAGGAAATGGTTCGGCCAAACTTGTTTAAACAAGGTTACATGTTGCTAAAATTTATTTGATCTTGAAATGTTAATGAAAGTGGTGTTAATGTGTTTATGGGCCTTAGTAGCCCAACAAGTTAAAAAGGGTTAAAAACTTAAAGTGACAAATAAAAGTAAAGGATGGTGACTTTGAGTAAAAATGCCAAAGTTAAATTCGGGTACAAAAATAAACCCGTATAAAAGTCATCATAAAACTCATGTAACTTGATGGTAACTTAAGAAAATGGACCCTTATGGGTTACCTAACCATTGGGCCTCTAGTTTAGGCTCAATACCTTCAAAAAATTCATAAAATTCACCATAAGGTCAAACAAAAATAACAAATGGACATTGGGCTTGGATTAGTGTTGGGCTTCAACTCTAATCCTACCCATAAAGATCAAGACTTAGATTTAAACTAAGTAAGTCCACTAAGCCAATTCACTTGAGTAAATTAAGCAAGGAAGAATTAATTAAGATTAATTTTAATTAACCCTAATAAAGATTAACCTTAATCGTAATCATTAGTCATTAATGAGGTATTAATAATATGATTAAGACTTAATGATGGTTAAGAACTAATTAATTATGATTAGCCTTAATCAAGTATAATTAAAAGCTTAATCCAAGATTAAGGAAGAGATTAAGGGATAATTAGGAATTAATTAGGATCCTAAGTAAAGATTAAGACTTAATTAAGAAGGATTAGCCTTAATTATAGTCTAATTAAGGAAGATTAACCATGATTAAGGATTAAACTTAACCCTAATCATACTGATGAGATTCTGGCAAGCGTACCAAATTTCAGCAGTATAATAGTAAGTATGAGTTATCGTATCCACAGGGAACGGTTCAATTTTAAATACTAGTGGTCACAACTATCAAGTGAGAGACTATATTTGATATGTGTGTAATTTGCAATAGTAAATAAAGAAAAACAATAAATTGAGATGGTTGAGCAGGTTACTTGAACTAGGATTGAACTTCGTCTATCGCACCCCTTTCGTATGTGAAACCCAATAATATTTATGAATATGCAATTATAACATCTTAGCACAAATTAAAGTTATTTCACAAAGGTTCCCACAAATATGAAATACTCAGAAATAATCTACCCTGGTTCCCACAGTGATAAATTACCCTGGATTAAAGATCTATTTGTTTACGCTATCAATTTACCCTAGTTCCCACAGTGACTACTATGAGCGTTTTTACCCAATCAGAATTCAAGTTTTCTATTCCTAGGTTCCCTCAAACTCGCTATTGATTTTATAGAACCACCTTCCGAATGCGCCCCATAAAACCAACCTATAACTCCGGCACACAGGCGGAAGCTAAGCATTAAGCACAGAATAAAATCACCAATATTATAAAAACAGGGATTCATGAATATCAAAGAGAATTTACATACTATTGGAGAGTTTAGCTACTCATGGTAGCCATTACAAACCAATAGAGAAACTGTCACACTTTTCTCTAGCTCCAGCTCTGCTCCGCCCTCTCTCTCTAAGCTGCTTTGATCCTTGCAAAAGGTCCTATTTATAGATGAAGGAAGGCTATCTGAAATCTAGAAGGAATCTGACTTGAATTCAAATTGAAAACAAATTTCGTGTTCCTGCGCTTCAGCTGCGCTCAGCGCAAGTGAAGGGCAGGTTACAGAATGATGCGCTCCAATCTGCGCTCAGCGCAGATGGAGCGTGGAGCGCGTAACAGATTATTCTGTTTCCTCTTTTAACAGCTTGATTTCTTCCTGATCTTATCCTTATCTGCTTGGCTTTCCTTGTTTCCCTCTTTTTGAATTGATTTTGTGTTTATCTTGTCTTTGAATTTAAATTGGAGAAGTTATCCGCAGAATCCTTGGTTAAATGGAAGCTGATCTTATCTTTATTTGCTCTAATTCAAACTTCAAATCTGCAGATCCTTTCCTCAATTAATGCTATCTTTTTTGCTTATTCAAATCTCTCTCATAAATCTACAAAATCAGCAGATTTTCTATTAAAATAGCATCAGATTCAAATTCAAATTCAAATTAAATAAATACAATTATTACAATTATTATTAAAAAGGGATTATTTTGGGGCATAAATTTACTATTTTACCCTTGATAAGTACAGTAATTAATCACTAATTTATCATATATTTTGCACTTATCACATACATACAAAACGAGTTAAGATGTGTAACACTATTCATAAGACACAACCATAAGCCTTAGTAAGCTATAGGACTTAAGTGAAAAGTGATCATTGATTTTAAAGACGAATGAATACAATTTACCTTAAAAGCTTATAACAAACACACTCTTCTTGCATAAGACTTGAGAAGCCTAGTGAGAGAGTGCGGATTAACCCGAGATGGGGTTTGGTTCTCCTTGTGAAGGAAGGTCATTGAATCGGTGTTGTGTTGCAGGGAGTGGTTACGTGGAAGGATTCAATGGACTTTTCCTGTAAGGACTGTGTGTGCTGAGAAAGCGTTGTTTGGTTTTCCTTACGAAGGAAAGACATTGAATCGGAGTCGTGCCGCGGGGAGTGGTTACGTGGAAGGATTCAATGTGCTTTGCCTGTATGGACTGTGTATGCTGAGAAGCATTGAATGTATGACATGCATCATAAAGCATTGATGATATCTAAGGTTGAGAACCTTACGACCTAATATGGTAGTGACACGTTGGTATGGTGTGAAACTGGTTGGGAAGGGTGCACTGGGTTTTGCAAAGAACTCCAGCGGGTCCCCAAATGGGACGCCAGCCCTGAGGATAGTTGAGTTCCAAACTGAACATCAGGAGACGTAGGCTAGCTCCCTACCGTCGAGTTCATGGGGATCAAACTTGACTATTCCTGTCGCTCTCAAGGTTTCGGGGTCAGTTGAGATTATCTGGAAGGTTCACAAAAGAAAATTTGGCCAAAAGAAAATATATGAGCAAGGCTCTTTGTACCGATGCTAGTACAGACTCTAACTCCTGATACGTTGTACATATAGGTCGTGTAGTTGCTGTGTGCACTGTGGTGGTGATTTCCCCGGGCCCTCATGCATTATATATATAGTGTCATGATTACAAAGTATGCAATAGGCTGTGTGCATCATGATAACGACGTGTGTATGCACTTGTTTGGTTGAACTGTGTGAATTTTTCCTGTGTGTGTGCTCTATACACTATATCCTATGTCATGAGTTCATGCAATGTGTTCTCACCCTTCCTTTGTTTGTTGTTTGGTTGCTGTTTGGTTGTTGTTTGGTTGTACCCTTTCTTTTACGACGTCAGCTGGCATCGGAGACCCGCAACATGACTTCTATACGAGTGGAGTTTCGATGGATGACGAGGGGAACTTGGAGGGTGACGGACATACCTAGGAGGTGTGTCTTCACTGGGGAGGTTCGCATTATCATTACTCACCCCGACCTCCCTTTGCTGCCAGAGATCGATTTTGTTGTTCCGTTGATGTTGGAGTTTCAGACGCCGCCAAACTTGGTACGCTACACCACCTTTCGTCGGTCCCGTCATCGCCAGGCATCTTCGGTGGCATCCCGTTTGTCACGAGTGGCAGATCCTGTTGGATCGGATTCTCCGTGATACTCACCTGTTTCGGAGGCATCCGGCTCTCGTTCCATGCATTCTGATGCGCGAGACTTCCCTCTCTCAGATGCGATGGGGATGATTATCATTGACGACTCGTTAGATGAGGAGGCCCCGGAGGAGGACCCAGAGGAGGATCCCTCTCTGCCGAGCGACGAGGAGTAGAGTAGTTGTACTTTGAGTCTAGTTGTGATCATCTCTGAGTTTTGTGATCTCCCTTTTGTATTTTGTGTTGAGGTCACTTTGATTATTTACTTCACTTCTAGAACTCATGTTTCTATTTTATGGTCTATAAGCTTCATGCGTACAATGATTTCTGTTTGTAATTAATGCACTGTTTATTTCCTACGTGTGATAATTATGTTGAATGAAGGTATGCGTATACAACGTAGTGACACTTCGACGCTTTTCAAAAATAAATTTACAAGTAAGGAAAGAATATTTCATAGCACTTAAAATGGAACTAGAGATGTAGTAGGTTAATGGCTACCAATCTATCTTAAAAAAAAATAATTTCGCATTTTTACCGACTTGTATAATATTCCCGTTGTCACGTGCAACACATGTGACGTTCTTAGTGGTAACTAGGGGTGTCACAACTGCTCCTATGGCTTTTATCTTTAATAGTTTGAAATTTAATTGCTTTTTTGTTTATAATTGGATAGGGAGACCGGGTTGAGGTGATAGTGCAAAAGCCTCTAATGAACAAGTTTAGGCATGCATTGTTTGAGGGGGAAGTATATAAGCTTACTCAGTTCAGGCTCATGCGCAATTGTGGCAAGTTTCGAGCCACTTCTCATGAATTTAAGATCATGTTTAATGCAACCACAAAACTCATTCCTTGTCAGAATCCAAAAATTCGGTCTCTGGGCCTTGCTCTTTTGAAGACCGTAGACATAGCTCAGACCAATGGCCGCTCTGATTACTTGCTCGGTGGGTATCCTCTAACTAATCCAGTATTGTTAAAGTGTTTTGTCCATGCATTTTACAAATTGTCATTGAATTATTTGCAGATTTTATGGGTATACTAATGTTCTTAGATTTAGCTGACGAGATGTAGTTGTCCCGGCCTATCCTTTCTTTTCCTTTTCCCCTGTAATTTGATTGAAGCCTTTGTCTTAGGTTGCAATTGTCACCTTTAATCTCATATTCGGATCTTTTGTTACAGGGGAAAGGTTCGTTGTGCTATTTTTGGAGACTTGGTTGATGTGGTGTGCGACTTTATCTCTGGATCCCCTTCTGGTCTACCTGTTGTTGTCATTCAGCTAGCTAGGGTCAATTTCTATAAGGGTGAGATACTGAATGAATAATTTTATCGTCATATTTTCTGTCTGTGTTCGTGTGTTTCATTGTTTAGTTTATTAAATTTCTATTGTTCACCTGATTTGCCCAGGCCATGTTGGCATAAAAAATGTCATGAATGCCTCCAAGATTTATTGGAATCCTGAATGGCCAATAGCTGTTGAATTTAAGAATAGGTTTGTCCCGGTTGAATCAATTTTGTGTTTTGAGTTTTGCTTTTCAAGTTGTTGTCCTTGTTGTCCTAACACCACACTTCATTTCAGCCTTGCTGTTCACGAGGTGGAAACAGATGTCTGTATAGGGACTATATCAGACTGTGGCCGTCCTGTGTGTTTGAGGGAGGAGTTTCTCAAGCTGTATCCAAAAAAATCTATTGGCCTGCTGGTGGAGACTGTGGAGGTGATTTCATTTGCTGAATTCCTTTTCATATAATGTTTTCCGTTCTTGATTCTCATTAACACTTACAATTTTTTTCTTCTTTACTTTACTATGTCAATGTCTAATTCATTAACCGCCAAGTACTTTTGTTGTTATTTTGGTAAGAGGGTTCATTTGTTGTCTTGGGTACCATTACAAAGATTATTGAGGATACTTCATGGTGGTACATGGCCTGTACCAGCAAGAAGGCAGTTTCATATGACCTTGGTTTCCCTTAATGTGATGATTGTAAGACTGTGTTGTTTGAACTTACACACCCAGGTGCTTATTTGTTTCCTCGACTTGATTTTATTCCATTTGTGCAGCACTATATGAAGACATGTTCCTTATATTGCTTTCAATTATTTTGCATTAGGTACAAGCTTAAGGTAGTTGTTTCTGATGGAATAGAAAGTGCTCAATTAATAATGTTTCAATCAGAGTGTTTCACTCTCTTGAGTAAGCCTTGCAGAGAATTGGTTCTAATTAGTTAGGTAGATTATTTTCCATTCTGAAGGTTGTGGCCAATGGAATGTGGTTTATTGAACTGAGGCATGCCAATGATTTATTTTGATCCCTTTATTTTGTCGTTATTTGGTTCAGTCAAAGGGCATGTGTGTTGTGGGGAGTTTCCTACCGAAATCCAAGAGTTGGTTGGGAAAGAATTTCTTTTCCGAGTAGAGAACAGAGATGAGTTACTTTATGGGTTGGATGGCTCCTTCAAGGTTAAGAGGGCATGTTGCGATTCCTCCATAATAGATGATTTTAAGGAAGCATTGGATGATGAAACCCCTCTAAAGGTATTGATTTTGGCTGTGTGTGGATCTTTTGTCCTTAATGGCTTACCTCTTATATGATTCCACACTGACTTCTGATTATTTTCACTCTATGTTTTCTGGACCAATGATCAGCTGAAGTTTGCTCCCCCGTTCACCAAGATGGCTAACATAGAAGGTGATAGTTGCCGTGTTGATTTAACCACTGATATTAATGTTGCTGCAACTGTGTTGGATGTGTCTCCTATTTCTATTGTTCAATCCTCATCAACTGGTGGCCAATCATCATCATCAGCCCATGAAGGAGGTGAAGGAAACAAAAGAGAACTGGATAACTCGGTTGATGCTTCAAGCGACAGGCTAAAGAGACCAAAGAGAAAAGTGTTGAAGACGGAGAAGCCGTGATTTCCGTTGAGGGTGTAGGAGACATGTAGTACATATTTTGTTGGGGTGCTTTAAAAAAAATGTTCCTGGCCTGTTATGTGTTATCAGCACTCCATCTATCCTTTTGGGGTAGAAATAGTATGTTCCTAATCTATAACTTCTGTTACTTAATGTTAATGTGTGTAGGGGTAGTGTAGGTGTAATTATATTTTTAGTTCAGAATGAAATTTGCTTGGGAGGGCAGGGAGGAGGAGTTGTATTTTGAGACCATTAGTAAGGTCTGCTGTTCGTTTCAAGTTGGAAGTGTGTTTTGTGAGGTAATTTAATATGGACATTTAGGTGATTAAATAGTACAAGTGCTGAGGTCTGGGTTCCCATTGTAAAAGTGCCAAAGATGTTTTTCATAATCCATGCCAAAGCTTTATATTAAGTTTATAATATCGTTTTATACCAATGTTTTGTATTCCCCTTGCTATAGACTTGCTTTAAAAATGACATGGTCCTCAATTTGTCCGAGTTCGATATTATCATCCTTTAATCAACACTTGATCATTCAAAATTCATAGTAAAAATACTCCTCTAACCATAATCGTTGTGATAAATATATAACAATATCAATTTACCTTTCCAATGGATATTTAATTTTATTGTTGGCTGCAAAGGAAGATTGTTTTTTAATTTTTTCGTTTTTAATATAACATTGTTTATGGGCTTAGGTCCAGCTTGGGATTTGTTTGGACGAAGTAAGTAGTCTGTAGTGCTAAAAACTTTTGTGAAAACCCATTCATAAGCGAGGCAACAAAGCATCATAGTGTTTTTCCAATAATTAAAATTATTTGGGTCGTCATGTTGCTCCTTCTTGACTCCTGAATTAAAGCAAAAGGAAACAACCCAACCGGAGTTCAATACCCAGCCCAATAAAGTGCATTAGATACATAAATGATTTTTATTTTTATTTTTTTTGGTCAATAGATACATAAATGTTTCAGAAACAGATACCTTCATTGATGGACTTTTTGGGTTGTTGTTTGGGCCGGTCAATTTATTTCTCGCGTCGGCCCATTTACAATGACTACATGTATAACCAAGTGGCTATTCTGGATTCTTTATGGAGACATCTTCCTCCTAAAGGGAATCGTTTACTGCCTTTCCAAATAGACCCCATCCATAATCGAATTGTTTCTCCCTTTCTGTGACCGAGATGACGTCGGAAATGGTGGACACCGATGTTTGAACTAACTTTCCGTGAGTGAGAACCTGCTCTCTTAATTATGTTCTGCTTCCCTGATCCATCACTGCAGATTCTGCACCATTTTGCCAGGTATTGGGAATCCCAATCTCTCTTAGTTCCATTTCAATGTGGGATCTCTAACTTATTCTCCTTCTAATCAAGCGCTACCATCGTTACAACTTTTAGAGGTAACAACTAGGTTCGATTTTTTTGGACAAAATCATTTATCATAGCGCACCTTTCGACTATATTTGTTACTCAAGTTAACAATTTTGGCCGCATCTTGCACAAAGTCGTATACCTAATTTCATTTCATTTGTCATATCCCAATTTCCTTATGGACATGCTTTGGTTGGACTTTGCTATTGCTACAGTTTGTGAGCTATAAATCTATTCAGAAGATTGTTGTTAACATTATGAAATGTAAGTTCACTGTGGCTATTACTTGCTTCTCACCTTTGATTTGATTTTCTTTATTCGTAAAAGGTCAAAATGTTTCCATTCATTCGTCCTTTAATCTTCAATAGTGGATAATTTTAACTGCATTTGAGATTGTCACATTCTACATGTCTATTGTGGGTTTTAATTGATTGTGTTCAACTGTGCTAACCACTTCTCTGGGTGGTGCTTATCTTCCAATATTTATTGATTTCAGCTTTCTTTACTGAGAACCCAACCACTCCCTCAGGTTCTCCTAATTAATGATGCTTATGCTACTCAATTAGGGCGGTTATAAGAGTAAATGGACTTGCAAATTAACATTATTTCAGGTATCAACCTTTGGAGATTCCAAATTATAACATCTTTCACTAGCATCCAGTATAGTATTATTTCCTTAAAGATTTGTTCCTTCCACATATGTACTCCTGATGAAGAGTAGATTGACTGCACTGACATGCGTACATGTGATGCGCACGTTTATTTACGGCATACAGCATCTCAAACAGTAGTTATTATTGTCTGTGTTTGAGTTGTATATTTTCCAGAGTAAAGGACATTCTGGTCTTCCATTTATTTGTGAAATTTTTGGGTTTATATTTGACTCACCATTGCTTTTATTGGGCATACTTACTGATAGGTAATTAATTCATCCCATTTAGGATTGGTGTTCCGTGATTCTCTTATATCATATGAGTATCCCCTATAAACACTTCACGAAATGTCTCTGTCTTTCCTTCAAGAGCACCCCCTTTCTCCATTCTAACTTTCATTCAATCAACGTGTCTTTATCCCATCCTAGCAACCACCCCTAACTTCAAAAACCATCCCCCATAACCTACCCTACTTCCCCTCTGATCTTCCAACAAAATTATCTTGCAAATGGCTGCTATTAACATGATTGAAATCCCGGTTAGAGATATTTCCCCTAATATCAGACCTTGGTTCATAACAGTTCGTGTGATCCACATGTGGAATACTACATTCTGTAGTCGCATTTCTAGGGTGTTATCAGTTGAGTTTGTTGTCATTGATGCTCATGTATTTCGACCTCACTTGGATTGCTGAGTCTCATTTTTTTACTTTCATTTTAGTCCACTGATGTAGTCTTATACTATAGCTGACTGAATCTGCCGATCATCTCACACAATTTTATTTGGTTTTTTTATTAATTTTAGGGTGATAAGATTCAAGCATCTGTGAGCCGTGATATTTTAAGGCTGAAGAGGATAGACATGGATGAAGGGGATTTTTTAAGAGTTGGTACTGTGGTGATAGTGCTAAATGATGGTGAGGACAGGGCTACTAGGCATGCTTATAGATTAGTGGTGGATATGTGTTCCATGTTAGAGAAGAGTGAACCTCTGCCTACTAGAACCTTTGGCCTCAGCCCTATGAACACAAGTGAAATTGTCAGGAAGAAGAATGAAAATAAATTCCTTGTGGGTAAGTTAACTATTACAACACATTTTATTGTGTTTTGTTTGAATAATATGTTTGTTTTGCTGGCCTACTAGGTCAATACACTATTTCGCACTTTTCAGACAAAGTGGGACTGCTCACCTCATTGTCCTCTGAGAGGAAATATGTTAAGGATGACAAGGATGTCACGGTTGTTTTTTTGGAGATTAGGGACCCCACATAATGTTTTTTAAATCACAACAAACAATTATTTGGGTATATTAACATGTGTGTTTTGAGTTAATTTTCATATTGCTCCAACTATGTGCCTATGCAGCGGATCTATAGAGTGCGTGTTGTATGATGAGTATGTGGAAGATGTACGACAGTTTCTGAAAAACAATGGTCCTTCCACACCTGTTGTGGTTATCCAATTTGCAAGAATTGCGCATGAAGGGAAAGTCTTTTTGGTAAAAATTAAACTCAAATTCCATTCACATGTGAAGCTTGAAAATGGTATTTGTAATATTTATTTTGCTTTCACCTAAATGTTAATGTTTAGGAATGTCTATTTTTTTAGGTGATATTTCTATAGAAAGTGTGGTAAACATCACTAGAGTGCATTTTGAGCCACCTATTCCAAACAAGTTTGAGATGATTAATTGGTAAATATTTCCTAATCCATTTCAAACAGATTTACATCATCATTCATTTTTCTAGAAGCACTTGAACCATATGGTCTAACAAAGGTTAAAATGTCTTTTTCACTCCATTTGATACTTTTTCCTAACCTTTGCTGTTATAGGCTAATCATGAGTGGGATCAGCCTTGAGGGGAAGCTAAATTGTGTTAATATGGATCTACCAAGCCTATCCTTGTGTGATGAGTTTCTGCTTTACCACTCTAGGAAGCGTATTGACCAGCTTATGAAGAGGGGACAGGTTTGTTTCTACCCTTTCTTAGTTCTTTTCTTTAAACAAAGTTATGGATCATAAGTATGTCATTTTTTTACTTTCCAATCCCTGTAGGGTGGGCTTTATGTTGTTTGGGGAAGGATCATAGGTTTGAAGGAAGATGAGATGTAGTGGTTTTCTTCATGTAAGCATTATGCTTGCATGTTTGAGGGCTCCACTCTGTATGTATGTGATGGGGATTATGCTATTATACCAAGGTTAGTTGGATATATTATGAATATGTGCCGCTGTTATTGTTGGCAAGTTGGTTTTTTTAGTTAAGTTACTGCTTTATGGTGCTGATTGTAACATCCTAAAATTTCTAGGATAAATAAAATAAAATAAAAGGAAGGAATAATAGTGTTATTATTATCTTTTATTATAAATAATATTATTTAATTAAAAAGGGGTGATGGGTGGGTCAGAGTAGGCCCAACCCAATTAGATAGTTAAGAGGAGAAAGGGTCATCTACTTCACCCTATATGTTTTTTTTCAAATGTCAGATAACCAAACCCTAGAAAGGAGAGAAGCGACTCCACAAGGAGAAGGTGCCGCAGAGTAGATCGTCAAGAGAGTTCTGCAAATTCAGTTTCGATCGTCATCTCTAAGGTACGGGGGGGAAGGGGTGCTACTATATGTGTATGCTTGAGTGCTTGGATAGTGAGGGCAACCATAAGTCCCTCTAGGAATTCTAAATTCGAAATTTGATCTGTGAATCATGTGCTGTGTGTTTGGAGATTTGCTTGGTTTGATGTACAATGTTATATTCTTAAAGAACTGAATGATGATAGCGAGAATAGCGAAAAGGGGTTAAATAAGGATTTAGCGGTGAGGACCCATAATTGATTAGATGTAAATTTTATGGTAAATTGTAGGAAAGATTGATGATTTCACCAATATTAATCGGTAAAAACGTGCCTAATTGAGTTAGGAACATCAAGATTTGAGTAGGGGCTGAAGAAAGGGTTAAAAAGGGGTAAAAATCGTAGGTACAGTCGTTCTTGAGTCGCTAGTAATCGATTACGGCAGACTGTAATCGATTACAGGGCTTTCTGGGCAGCGTCGTGTGAATTTAGCTGCTAGTAATCGATTACAAGGGGCTTGTAATCGATTACCAGAGTGTAAATTGTGCACCAGAGGTTTCTGGTAATCGATTACAGCCTCCTGGTAATCGATTACTAGGCCCCAAAATTGAGTAACTGTAACGCCCCCGAGCCGCATGCAGGAGTGCTGAAGGTGCCCACAAACCAACACGAGTCTTTCCAGTATGCGTTGTCCTCACTTGCACACTTTCTGGGAAACTTCCCAGAAGGTCACCCATCCCAGAATTGCTCCAAGCCAAGCACGCTTAACTATGGAGTTCTTATGTTATAGGCTTCCGAAAAGAAGATGCACCTTGTTGGTATAGTTCTCCACAACAATTTCCTTTAAGCTATCCTCAACGGTACAGTCCCATACCTGCACAGCCTCTGGATCCCTCTCATTCGGGTGTGGGTTTGGTTCATCCATGTGTGCTTAGAAGCCTGCCAGGAGCCGCTTCTTGTCCGTGCCTCTTTGCACCGGAGATCACTCCCCGCCCTCATCAGCCTCCGGCTCTCACATGCCCACCAGCTTCCGCCTGGTTCGTCCCCGAACCACACCGTACTGGGAGAGGCTTGGCTCTGATACCATTTGTAACGCCCACGAGCCGCTTGTAGGAGTGATGAAGGTCCCCACAAACCAACACGAGTCTTTCCAGTATGCGTTGTCCTCACTTGCACACTTTCTGGGAAACTTCCCAGAAGGTCACCCATCCCAGAAGGTCACCCATCCCAGAATTGCTCCAAGCCAAACACGCTTAACTATGTTGTTCTTATGTTATGGGCTTCCGAAAAGAAGATGCACCTTGTTGATATAGTTCTCCACAACAATTTCCTTTAAGCTATCCTCAACTGTACAGTCCCATACCTGCACAGCCTCTGGATCCCTCTCATTCGGGTATGGGTTCGGTTCATCCATGTGTGCTTAGAAGCCTGCCAGGAGCCGCTCCTTGTCCGTGCCTCTTTGCATCGACGATCACTCGCCGCCCCCAGTCCTCTCCTGGCACCCCCTCTCAGGGCCCAGGACTTTACTGAGCATGTTACCGGTAACACCCCAGCCCTCTCCTGGCTCCCCCTCTCAGGGCCCAGGACTTCACTGAGCATGTTACCACACTTAGCTTTGGCACCCTCTGAAGTGCCTTATTCCCCCTCTCAGGGAACCTCCGTGGGTTTCGAACCCAAGACCTCAGGGATGTAGTCTTAGATTCCTCAAACCCACTACCAATTGAGTGATATATTATTGAGTGATTATTCCATGTGAATATTCTGTATTTATAAAATTCATGATGTGATGTGGAGTGATTAGAGTAGAGGAGATTGCATGAGAAATATGTGATATAACGTTAATGCATTGAGCATAAGCATATGATGTATGAGATGCATGAGTAGCCAAACATGGCTAAAAATACCCTAGCCCAAAGAGGGGGCGACGAGCAGGGTGGAGACCATGATGGGGGACACTCGATGCATGACTCCAAGAGGGAGTGTTTTACAATGCGACTCACCAAGCCCATAAAAGGTGGGTGACGGTGGAAGGGTGTCCTTGCACGGACCTATAGAGGGGGTGCGTCCTATCGGCCAAGAGGGCATTTAACGGTAGGGCCATCATTGGTAACAACTAAGGGGATTGATGAGGTGCGTCCATTGTGCGGAGTTCCAAATCATGACCCTTAGGAAGAGATATTGTGCATAAGCATAGAGTGAGCATGCTCGTCATTTTATGATTGTGCGAGAAGTGTGAATTTATATTTGTGTGAAACTAATGTGCGGAATGTAAAGAGTATGGATTGAGATGAATGGTGGTATGTATGGTGATGGGTGGGATTAAGGGTAGCCTTCTGTATTGCATGTATATGTATGTATTATTTTCCTCACCGTGCTCTTTCTGTGGTTTTTTATAGGTGAAGAAGATGGCACTCAATGTGCCGAATTTTGAAGGGACGGGGTCTCGCTCTGATATGTGTGACATCAGGGCTTAGTGTTTAGGAGCTCATTTCCTTCCATTTTGATATGTAGAGATTTAGGAAGATTATTGAAAGGGTCTTACATGGCCAAGACATATTTTTATTATATTGATAATTTAGCTTTTGAAAACCTGGATTTTACCTTTTTATGGAAATTTAGTTTGATTTAGAGTAAGTAATTGTTTAAATGAGGATTGTTAACCTTTTTACCTCGGCGTTGACTTTAATTTTCCTTATAAATCAATTTGATGATATTATTATTGGGGTAGAAGGGTGTCACACTGATTGCTCTTTTTTTATGCGTGCTAAAATTTTAGGTATAATCTTAAGGTTGAAGTTTCAGATGGTGAAAATGTTGCAATGTTCAAATTGGGTGATGAAGATGTTGAGAACTTTGTCAAAGTGCCATGTAAAGAACTTGTAGCTTCTTCGGAGGTATTGACGATATAATTTTTATCTAATTTTAAATGAACTGAACTCCACTTTCTTGCCTCCACCTCATTGAAAAGTATATCCACTATTTCAGAATGCCCAGTCATCTACCTACCCAGGCATATTCAATCAACTGATTGGCAAAAGTGTGTTATTTTTTGTGGAAAAAAGAAGGACTCCCTTTGATGTTCATCCCAGTTCTTTCAATGTGAAAAGAGTTTGTGCTGAACTAGAAATAGTTAGAATGTTTTTACGAGGAGAATTTTTCAATGCAGATCGACAGATAAGGGTTCACCTACTTGGCTCATCAAAGTTATTGAATTTTTTAAATACATGTTGTTACTGTGAATAGAACACGTCAACTTAGGCTTAGCTTTCCGAATAAGTTCCACCTTATAACTTTTACATTATAGTGCCTTGCAGATCATTTGCAACCCTTTTTATATTTGGTAATTTGAAATTTATTTCATTGACAGACTAGGTCTACAATAGCAAGAATTTTAGGGGTGCAAGGTGATGCTGAGCACTTCAACATATGCCAGGGTAGCTCACATGCCAGTGCAATGCCCGGTGACAACTTTTCAACTGACATGTCAGCATTTGGCCAATGTTCTTTCTGTGGAAGTACTTCTGTGAACTTTGAGCACCAACATACTAATATGAACATCAACTATGGTCCACCCGTTGACAAATATTGTGTCCAAGATAACCATGGAGACAATTAATGGGCAAAAGGTGTTATGGTTAGGAGTTATATTTACATGTTTTCAGTAATTATGTTTTTAGTGTGAGGGCCTCAAGTATTGGATGGTTTGTTTTGAAGTCTAGTTTTTTGCTTTTTGTGTGGGTTTTCCTATTAGAATAGGTGGCCCATAATTATAAAGGCCTCTGGCAGGAAATGTTTCTCTACTGTGATGTCTATTCTACTTAATAGGTTTGGGCTTTGTGTTGCTAACTGTCATCTTTCTTCAGGATGTTATATACTGAATCTAACAAAGCTTTGTTATGATATTTATTTTCCTGATGTCTATTCCTAATGAACGAACTATTTAAGCAACTTAATTATAGCAGTCCCTTAAATTGTTTTCATATATTCTTTACCCATGCTCCGTGTCTAACTTTTTTGCATTAATCACGACAATGAAACTATCATTATATTATTTGTAATCCACTTCCCTACATGCTCATTAACCCGTCTCCAATTACAGTACCATGTTTATAAAATAGAAATCATGTGTTCAAACTAAGGAATTGCGTGGACGACAACTTAAAGGGTGCAAAGAAATTCATAGTCAAAGGATGCGAAGACTGCACTCACACTTAATGACAAGTTCACTGTTCCACAAATGGAATTTAGCATATGAAGCCAATCCTCACTTCAGATTTCAATTATGACGTTGGACTTGCTTTTTTTGTTATCTATTATTTCCCTCTAAAATGAAATAAACTTATTCCCACCAAATAATTCACTTGGAAGATGTAATGTAATTTTTAAAAGTTATTACTCATATAGGAATCCATGTTTTTTTTCTTTCATTCATTAAATAAATCTTTTCTTAATTCAGTAATATTACATAATCACTTTCCCCCAACCACCTACACATCAAATCACATCAGCTTTAAGCCCCTAAATCCTAAAAAAATACAACTAATGACTTAAGTGCCAGTACACCTCCCGGGCTAGCATATCAATTCGTGCCCATTGTTACCCAATGCGATTACTCTCTCCATATTTCTTCCTCTCAAGTACTCCACTCATTCCTATCCTCTAACCTCAATTAGCTAAGTCCCAAATCATATTCATAGCAATTCCATTTCAACCGTGGCCCAATAGTCTAAAGTGAACATCAACCTTCTATCAATGATTTCATACTTCCAATTCTCCTTCTTCTCCAATTAGAAATGGTACCGGAAACCCCTCTTCACTGTCCATCGTTTAGTTCAGAATAAGACTGAACTCTCCATTACAAGCTCTTCAACTGCTCTGTCGCTGCATCTGTATAATCCTTAAATTCTCTCAAACCAGCATCAAATACGATTAACTTTTACAGAGCAGGTATACATTTAACAACGTTTTTATTCACATCCATTTTATTAGAACAGTACTGATGAAGAGCCTGTTGGAAATTTTATCATGGTGAGAAGCCGTGAATAAACAATCACTTATCCTTCTATATAATGTGATTAGTTAGTTGAAAGATTGATTTTTGGTTTCCAAATTTTCAGCCGTTGACGACAGTATGCATAATACAACCTCAAATAGCAAAAGGGATAGCCATGCTATCCACAGCCAGAGGTCCGACTCACGCTGGAAAAGGGTAGATAAAAGTAAGTTGAGAACTGTTATTCTCTAATTGTAAACATTGTATTTCATACTTGCTTGTGCTAACATAAATTCAATCTAACCTTGTGCATACCTTACTCTCACCAGTGCTTCCTTGGAGTCTAGACATGTCATCCAATGTGTCAAGAAATCCACAAAGCCAATCACCCGACATAAGTGATAGCCAACAGGAGAATTGTTTGTTTTCCTCCCTGCATTTAATATACACATTTACTCTTACTAGACATTTGTTTTTCCTTTTGCAAAATGTTTGACCACCAATTTCCGGGTATACATTATGGGTAATTTACTTTAAACTGCTCAAATACAAACATATTCCACGGAATCTGAGTCCCCTACCCACAAGTAAACAACCTTATTCCATTTCACTCACTTCATATATATTCTGACAAAATAATCCAACAACCCATGCAGTGAATCCTAATTTACCCATATCAGTATCAAGGATTCAAGTTGGTGAAATCTCGAGATTAATAAGGCACGAGGAACGACAGGATTATGAGGAATTTGAGAATGAAGGTGTGTACATTCATCTTGAAGTAATTTAAGAGTATGCCTGACTCATTGCACCTGCTTATCGGATAGTTGCCTTAGTGACATGCTTCTGATTCCTGACATGAATTTATTTTTATATATTATAGGGTATTTAGATTTGGGTGATGCTAATTGTGTATGTAAGTATTTCTTTGCAATGTTTTGGTTCGATGAGCGTTCAGAAAAAACAACTACATCATTACATCCAAACTTCTCAATGTGTTGTATGAAGGGAAAAGTCGGTATTCCATTCCTTCCTAAATCCCCTGTACTTTTACTAGAATTAGCATCTGGTGTTGATAGCCGAAGCCAACTTTTTCTCGATAACATAAGAATGTACAACAGTATGTTTGCATTCACATCGTTCGGTGCAAAAGTAGACACAAGACTCAATAATGGGACTGCTCCACCCCAATTTATTGTAAGTGGACAAAAAATATCATCGCATGGGAACATTGGTCCCAATTGAAGGAGAAGTACCAAAATTCGCCCAACTATATGTGTATGACACAAAAAATGAACTTACAAATCAGATATCAGCTTTCAGGTAGGTATCTTAATCTTACAACCATACATCTCCCGTAACAATTTAAACACTTTTTCGTTAAACTTTCAAAACAAACCTAATGAGTCAAACTCCTAACCTCTTCACAATAAATGTAATTAATTATAGTTTACTTTTTTTTCCTGTAGTTCGGAAAGGAGTGGAGAAGGCCTTGATTTGTCGTTGGTGACAGACATAATTAAAATGATGGACAATTACAATGTACTAGCTAAATCATTCCGTATGGTCAGGGATTTCGTTGAACGGTCAGCATCTAAGAATTTCTCTGTTAGATTATTAAGAAATAGAAATCAAGATGCAAGAATGTACAATTTGCCAACGGTTGATGAAGTCGCAACATTGATTGTGGGTGATTTTGATAGCTCAGAGTGTGGTCATGATATAATAGTGCGTGCACAGGGTGGGGAGTACCAAGTAATCCACGAGACCCATATTTGCTACCTTCCATTACAGTATCTGTTACTATTCCCGTATGGATAAGATGGTTACCAAGAAGACATTAAATATCGACCTCGTGTTGACATTGATTGTAGTTCAAAGAGGAAACGAGTTTCGTTGAGGGAATTTCTTTGCTTTCGATTGCAAGAAAGATTCAATGAGGAGACATTATTTTCAAGAGTCTTCGATTATTTCAGCAATATCCCGTTGATTGTTACTCAATGATTGAGTCACAAAGATTGTCTTTCATTCGCCATAATCAATCTAAGATTAGGAAAGATTTTTTGTCTGGTGTACAAGAAGCTGTTAATCGTGGGGATCTCAACCCTTCGTCAATTAGGTCACGAATTATACTGCCATCTTCTTTTGTCGGAGGCCGAAGATACATGTTCAATAATTGCCAAGATGCGATGGCCATTTGTAGGCATTTTGGGTATCCAGATCTATTCATTACAGTTACTTGCAACCCTAAATGGCCTGAGATACAAAGGTTTACACAATCCTGAGGTCTAACTGCACAAGATCGTCCAGATGTTGTCTGTCAAGTGTTCCGACTTAAACTAGACCATCTTATGAAAGACTTCAAAAAAGGAAAGATATTTGGGCCAGTAATTGCAGGTATAACACACAATAGTTGCTTTTGATGAAGTTTACTTAAATAATTGTTTAATTCATGTCACTTTAAATGCCTAACATTTGTCTAATCTATGAGAAATTTTATTACTTTTGCCTTTATGTATAGGCATGTACAACATAGAATTCCAAAAGAGGGGTCTCCCAAATGCACATATCTTACTCTGGTTGGACAGTAATAACAAGCTCAACTCCGTCGAAAAGATTGACTCCATCATTTCTGCCGAGCTTCCTGATCCAATGTTGTACCCAAGCTTATTCAGAGTTGTTTCCTCTTACATGGTTCATGGCCCGTGTGGCCCACAAAGGAAAAATTCACCTTGTATGCAGCATGGACGATGTACAAAGTTCTTCCCAAAAAATTACATAATCATACGACATTTGATGCTGATAGTTACCCTATATACAGAAGGAGAAATACTGGTATCACCACACTTCGTGCAGGGGTAGAATTGGACAACAGATGTGTTGTCCCTTATAACCTTATGTTGTTAATGAGGTATCAAGCTCATATTAACATTGAGTGTTGCAATAAATCTAACTCTATCAAATACCTATTTAAGTATGTTAACAAAGGTGTTGACAGAGTAACAGTAGCTTTAGACAAGCATGTTCCAAATGGTGAACAAACTGACCAAGTGGACGAGATAAAAGAAAACTACGATTGTAGATATCTATCACCATGTGAATCAGTGTGGAGGATTTTGGCCTTTGAAATTCACCACCGATTTCCCTCCATGTTGAAGCTTACATTTCATTTGCCATCTGATCAAGTCGTTGTTTTTAAGGACTACGAAAGAATAGATAATGTCTTGGATAGAAACCATGATAGGAATACAATGTTCTTAGTTTGGCTGCAAGCAAATGATAAATACCCTGAAGCTAGGGAATTAACATACTCCGAGTTTCCCGCTTCGTTCATTTATGATACCGAACTAGGGGAATGGTGACCACGCCAAAGAGGCTTCTCAATAGGGAGAATGAATTACATTCCACCAGGAGTTGGAGAACTATATTACTTACGATTACTTCTAAATGTTCAACGAGGAGCAACCAGCTATGAATGCTTAAGAACGGTAGGAGTTCTGTATGATAGTTTTCGAGACGCATGCGGTGCCCTTGGTCTTTTGGATGACGACAAGGAATGCATTGATGGCATACTAGAGGCATCTCGGTTGGCATCATCTATATATTTGAGGAAGTTGTTTGTGACTTTGCTAGTGTCTAACTCAATGTCAAAACCAAGAATGGTCTGGGATCATACATGGCATCTTTTTGGAGATGATATTCTGTACGAGAAACGACTTTCATACAATTTTCCAGGTAACTAAAAACTTCTTAGTAAACCTATATTTTATTTCAATCATTTAGTACTATTAATAGTCAACCATAATATCATTCCTATTGCAGCCCTACAAATCCCATTAGACATACTTCAATCATTGTGCTTAGTAGAGATTAAGAAATTACTACGCGCTAATGGAAGGTCATTGCGGGAATATGATTCCATGCCATTTCCTGATACTACTATATTCGATAGCATTTCTAATATTCTAATTTTCAATGAACTTAACTATGACCCCATTGAAATGAAAAGGTTGCATGACGACTGTCTACCAAAACTCAATATTGGTCAAAGGACGACTTATGATCATGTTCTTCAAACAATTCACCGACAACAAGGTGGCTTCTTCTTTATTTATGGACACGGGGGGACTGGAAAGACATTCTTGTGGAAAACGCTCACTTACAAACTACGTTCTGAAAGAAAATTAGTTTTGAATGTGGCTTCTAGTGGAATTGCGTCGTTACTATTTCCAGGAGGTAGAACCGCTCACTCACAGTTCTCAATTCCCCTTTCGTTAACAGAAGACTCATGTTGCGCAATCAAGCAAGGTTCTCCTAAAGCACAGTTGCTACAACACACAAGTCTGATTATATGGGATGAGGCTCCTATGGTTCACAAATGGGCGTTTGAGGAACTTGACAGTACTTTGAAAGATATTATGTGCTTTACTGTCCCCGACAGCCTAAGTAAACCATTCAGTGGCAAAGTTATTGTCCTTGGTGGAGATTTCCGACAAATTTTGCCGGTCATTCCAAGAGGAAATAGGGCAGATATAGTCATGTCTACGATCAACTCATCATATCTTTGGAAACATTGTAAGGTGCTTGATTGACACAAAATATGCGGTTAACATGTACTGATGATTCCATAACGCATGTAAAGTTACAGATGGCGAGGCAGATATTGAAGTTCCAAATGATAAGATATGCTCACATGTAGGTGACCCGAGGATGTTGTTAGATTTACTTATCCGAATCTTATTGAAAACTATGCATGTTATTCGTTCTTCCATGACAAAGCCATTCTTGCTCTGACTTTGGATATTGTAGACTCTATAAACCAATACGTCATGAAAAGTGTGCCTGGAGATGAGAAGGTTTACCTCAGTTGTGATACTAAATGGAAAGTTGATGAAGAAACTAGAGTTGAGGCGAATTGGTTAACGACAGAGTTCCTTAATGGTATCCGTTGTTCAGGAATGCCAGATCACAAGTTAGTTCTGAAGAAAGGAGTTCCAATAATGCTTATGAGGAATATTGACATCTCCTCAGGCCTATGTAATGGAACAAGGTTAATAGTTTTCGAATTAGGCGCAAATGTCATCGGTGCAAAATTTGTCACATATGAAAATACTGAAAATGTTGTCTACATACCTAAAATGAATCTTATGCCGTATGACCACTTGACCCCAGTTAAGTTCCAGCGAAGACAATTCCCAATATGCATCTCTTTTGCAATGACTATAAATAAAAGCCAAGGACAAACATTGTCACGAGTGGGTGTGTTCCTCCCTAGACCAGTGTTCTCACACGACCAATTGTATGCGGCTGTCTCAAGAGTTAAGTCTCTGAAAGGGTTGAAGATAGTAATATACGATGAACTGACTTCATCATTAAGCACTACTAAAAATGTTGTATACACTGAAGTCTTCAAGAAGATTCAAAGATTATTCTCCTATGTAATTATTTTCATCATATTGCCATGTCCTAGCACTGTTATTCCTATATTTTCACAATTTGCTTCTAATTTTACTCATTATATGTTTCATAAAAATGTCAAATAACATCCCATGCAATTGTGTGCACCCGTGCGTAGCCACGGGTTACACACTAGTTAATGAGACAAAATTACATTTTAATTATTTTTTAATATAAATATGTTGATTATAAAAATTTAACTATTTTTTTATTTTTAGTTTTTATAATATTTAAAAATTAATTAATAGAAATAATGACTTATGTTTTTTATTATATGGGTAAATAGGATTTTTTAATATTTAAATTATAAAATAAAAATATATATACAATAATGAATATTTCGGTTGAAAGCTCATTAATATTTAAATTAACAGGGTGAAAATTATATTTCAATTATTTTTTAATGGAAATTTTTATTGATTATAAATGTTTTACTTATGAATATTTTTTAGTTGTAAAAATATTTTAAAGACTATTTAGAAAAAATAAATTACTTTTTTAATTTGAATTGTGATTTTGTTGATAGAATTTTCCTTTTTAAAACTTACTAATATTTAAATTACGGGATGAATAATACTAATATTAAAATATAGTATAAATATTAAACTTTGTGTTCATCATGTTTAAATAAAAATTATCAATATTTAAATTATAAAGGTAAATGCTTATAAAACATAAGAATAAAATACAAATACACAATCTTCTTTTTTTTTTTTTTGGGGTAAACCACATGTATCCCTTATTACCAGGGGCAATCCTGTTCGGGGCTTAGTCACAGTTAAGGTTCCTCACCCCTCCCAAAGAATGTGTTTTGTGGGGATCGAACCCAGAGCTTTTCCCACAATCTCAGCCTGCGTTGCCAACTGAGCTACAACACTTTGATCATACATAATATTCTTCAATGCATCACAGATTTAACGCTTTCTGAGGATGAGCTCAAAAATTTGACACTTACGGAGTTAGACAAATTGTTGTAGAGTAATGGTAAGAGATTATCTGATTTTACAACAACGCCACAACCAAATTTTAGTTTTGTTAATCAATCAATTAATAGATTATTTTTTGAAGAGCTTAATTACGATAAACAAGCATTGACTTATGAGCATGACCAATTATTGTCTACAATGACTTCTGAGCAGCGAAACATTTATAACAAAATCATGTCATATGTCTTTCAAAACAAAGGAGGATGTTTTTTCTTTATGGATATGGAGGGAATAGGAAAATCTTCATTTGGAGAACTATTTCAGCAACTATTAGATGCAAGGGAGAATTTGTGCTTAATGTTGCATCAAGAGGAATAGCTACTTTACTAACCCTAGGAGGTAGGACAGCTCATTAGAGATTTTCTATTCCGATTAATGTGGATGAGAACTCTAGTTGCAATATAAAAAAGGAAGTCATTCGGCAGAGTTGATTGTTAAATTAAAATTATTTATTTGGGATGAAGCACCAAGTATACACAAGAATTGTTTTGAGGCGATAAACTGAACATTTTGAGACATAATGCGTTCAACTTGAATGAATATATGTTGTCATTGCTTTCTAGGAAAAGAAAGAACATACCTAAGTTTTGACAGTCCATGTACAGAGAGTGTTGATTTTAATACTCCTGATGATATTCACACTTCAGAATTTTAAATACAATTAATTCATCTAGGCTTCCAAATCATGTCTTAAAGTTGAAAATTGGTGCACCAGTAATGTTGTTGAGAAATATTGATCAGTCTTTAGGTCTCTGTAATGGTACTAGGCTCATTATTACTCAGTTAGGTGCCTATGTATTAGAAGCAAAAGTCATTTCTGGAGTGAATGTGGGGGACAAAGTATTCATTCCTAAAATGTCATTGACTTTTTCAGATAATACAATTCCTTTTAATTTCCAGAGATGGCAGTTCCCTATCGTTGTATCATTTGCAATGACTATCAATAAAAGTCAAGGTTAATCTTTGAAACATGTTAGAATTTACTTGCCAAAGTCTATCTTTTCCCATGGACAATTTATATGTTGCAATATCCAAAGTCACGAACACATGAGGATTGAAATTACTCATAACTGACGGTGAAGGGCATGTTTCACATACAATTTCAAATGTTGTATATAAAGAAGTCTTCCAAAATTTATATTAGGTTGCTCCTCAATTCTTTTATTAAGAAATTATTATTATTTGTTATTATTATTTATTATTTTTATTGTTCAAATCTTTTTCTATATATTTGTGTTCAATCACTGAATATCATATATTTATCTTCTTTATGACTTTTCAACTTATTTTTGCAGGACTTACAGGAAACTTCTTTCAACGTCTGCTTATAATTTTTGATATAGTGATTTCACTTTATATTTTCTAACCAATATTGTTCTGTATGAACAACTTTTATCAAGAAATGTTTATTAAATCATCAATATCCAAATATATTTTTATTAAGACGTCTTTTGGAATGAAGTTTATTATAATCATTATTATTTAATTATTTTTTTTAATATTATTTAATAATTATTGTTATAATTATTTTTACATGTATTCTTACCTAAATTTACTACTTAACTCTCTATTATTTCTCTCATATTTTCATCCTGCGAACAGGTCACTCACTAGTATACTTCAATAGGTATTACACCCTATAAGATGGTGTATGGATAGCCTCCACTATTAAATTAGTCATATTTTCCTCAACAATGCTTTTGATACAAACTTTGGTAATAGAGTCCAACGACCATAAAACGATTTTGCAAACGTTGTTATAATGAGCTCATTCTTATTCAGTGACCATAAAAAGGAATTGTTGGGCTTTTCTTGAAAGGAATTGGGCGAGCTTAATTAAATTAGAAATTTATGTACTGTATGAGCTTATAATATTTTTGGGATTTGATGAAAAGTAGAAGAGGACTGCAGGGGTGTGTGAGTTGGTGTTTCGATGACTTATGAGAAAGTTTGATGAATTTTCTCAAATTCCCCTAATTACTACGAAATTTTTAGTTTAAAATAAGAAAGAAATAAATAAAAATAGCAAATAATGTGGAGAGATTTTGAAAAATATTTTAGAAGTCCATTGGGTGTGTGACACCTTTCCTAAAAATTTGGAGTCTTATGACAAAGTTTGATAATTTTTCTCAATTTTCCCTAATTAGTTTGAATTTTTTAATTTAAAATGGGAAATAAATCAAAGAAAATAACAACTAATGTGGAGAAACTGTGGAAAATTATTTTAGAGGTCCACTGGGTGTTTGAAACCTTTCTTAAAAATTTGGAGGCTTATGAAACAGTTTGATGATTTTTTTTTTAATTTCCCTTAATTAGTATGAATTTTCAGGTTTAAAATGGGAAATAAATCAAAGAAAATAGCAAATAATGTTAAAATATTTGAAAAAAAAATATTTTAGAGGTCCATTGGGTGTGTGACACCTTTCTTAATAATTTGTAGGCTTATGACAAATTTTGATATTTTTTTCTCAATTTCCCCTAATCTTTTATGATTTTTTTAATTTTAAAATGAGAAATAACGTGAATAAAATTTAGAAAAATTATTTAAAACTTAATTACTGTATATATAATTCCATTTTATTTCATATTTTCAAAAGCTTAAAACTTTTGAATTTGACAAATAGTTTATTCCATTTTAATTAATTCAAGAATATGAGTATTTAGATTCAACCACAAAAATGAAACTGTGCAGCAATTTCCAAACAATCATCCAGATCAGTAGTATATATCAGCAGAACAACGAGTAAACCACCATTTTAGTCTCTGAAAGTGTGGTTAACTGTCAATTTAGTCCTTGAAAGAGTTAAACGTCGGTCAGATTAGTCCTCTTGTTACTGTGCAATAGTTAACAAATATGAAATAGAAGGACTACTCTGACCGACGTTTAACACTTTCAGAGACTAATTTGACAGTTTTTCAATTCAGGGACTAAATTGACAGTTAACCACACTTTCAGGGACTAAAATGGTGGTTTACTCGCAGAACAACTATTTAGCAACGTGCCAAGCAATAATACTCAAATGGAAATTATTATTTGTCTAGGCGTTGTGTAGGAAAATCTACTTTATTATTTTGCAAACAAACTTTATTATAATTTACCTAGGTGTTGTGTAGGAGAACGTACAAAAGACAAAAGTATGATGTTTTAGTAGCAAAAATGCGCAAAGGCATCAATGCAGATCAAATATCCTAAGGGGCAAAATTAATAAAACATCAACCGGTTACTTAACCTGAACCAACAGGTAAAAAATATTAAAAAGTTGGTGGAACACCGTGGAACACCCACACGGTGTTTCATCGTAGATGGACCCTAAGAATTTAGACAACTTGTTTAAAACCTGTTTGAAAGTTCTCTTTAAATTGAGTCTGTTCTAAGTAGAGATTACTCGGTCGACTCCTCGGTCGAATAGGTTTCTGCCTAAGGAATCTACCTTTTCTCTGCTCAAAATGGGAACTGAGGGTTGATTATCCCCCTATGTATTTATTTAAACTCTTTCTTTCTTAACCGCCAACCCACGTCTACTACCCACTCACCCCTATCCTTCATTCCTTATGTCCTCTGGTAACCGTCCTACTAGGGGGGTGTAGGCCTCTTAACTGGGCCTGTGTAGTCGACGACAACATTGGGAGGGTACAGCTCATAGAGCTTCTTTGATCGGCCCAAAGAACCGGGGAGTACACAGCCCCACAAGCCTAAGCCTACTCGTAGAGTAGTGCATAAGGCGTGAAGATTGAATAAAGTCGACTAAGTAGACCATTAGGGTAGTACACAGCCCAACAAGCCTAAGCCTACTCGTAGAGTAGTGTGTAAGGCGTGAAAATTGAAGAAAGTCAACTAAGTAGACCATTAACTCAGATTGAAGGAAGCCGACTAAGTAGACCATTAGGGTAGTGCACCTCAACCAAGTAAAAAACCTCGACGAAGTCGACTATCAAAGCTATCAACGTTCTTTATTGCACACAAGTCTACGCTTGTGTTTTAATTTCAAAATAACGGATATAAAAGTAAGTGAAATGCTTCACTTTTCCTTCTCCCGAACCGGTGCCACGTGCCCCCTGCCAACATTTATTAACCATCATTACCTGTACCTCGAAAAGACGCGAGACGAAAATGCGCAGCGCTTCTTAGGGGACGACACGTGGCACATGACAACGTCTCCCCTTTCAACGGCTATGATAGCATGACTCTTTGTTCTCGAACGGTGGGGATTAATCGACACAATGGTTCCCGTTTGAAACTATATATATTAATCTTTCCCTCACCAAAACATTTCTCCTATATTCTCGCACCCGGCAACCCAGCTTCTTCTTCTTATTCATTATTTCCGCCATTACTCCTTCCTCTGTGCTCTCTTTTTAAGCTTCCACCTTGTTCTTCTTCGTGGTGTTCTTCCAGCATTTCCTCCTTAAAATAGGTACTCTTCTTTTTCCTTGAAAACTCTTGACTGGTTGTTCATTACTGGATTTTTTTGAGTTTTCTGGCTAAGTTCTGCTCTGAGTTCACACCTTTAAACTTCCTAGCCACTGTTGTTCATAGATTCACCATGTCGGAAAGTAGCTTTAGTGATTCCCAAAATTTATCGAAGTCTGAATCTCTGTTGTCTAGAAGTAATGGTAGTGAGACTGAAACAAATTCAATCTTTGATGGCAGTACCACTGAGACCTCCATAACATCTCGGCCTCCTCCAAACCCTACTGTTACTGATAGTGTAGAAACCACAGGAAACAC
Source organism: Sesbania bispinosa (assembly GCA_026901365.1). Taxonomy (NCBI): domain Eukaryota; kingdom Viridiplantae; phylum Streptophyta; class Magnoliopsida; order Fabales; family Fabaceae; genus Sesbania; species Sesbania bispinosa. The sequence continues at coordinate 878,090 of QLOH01000018.1, forward strand.
TAGAGGAGGGTTGAATAGTGTTTTATAATTTCAAACAGATTTTCTTAGAAACCTTTTCACAAACGGAGTTTAACAAAAGTTTTGAGCAACTTGCTGAAACTGGAGTTTTCAGAGACTTGCTAAAGTGCTTCAGCAGGTCTAAAAGACAGTGTTGAAAGCTTGTTTTATAAAGCTTTTGAGATTGATTTAAGTTCAAGCTTTTAAAACTAATTATTCAGAACCCTCATGTTAGTTCAAATAACAAATATAATGAGATAAGGGTTGAGAAAACTTAGCCAAGAAATTATCCTGGTTCACTCACATCCACCGTGAGCTACGTCCAGTCCCGATGCCAAACCAACAAAGGATTTCCACTAACTGATCACAGTTACAAGTATTATTTTATTCACAGCCTCTTTAGGCTAAAACCCAAGTATTGTTTTACAGACAAGCCTCTCCAGGCTCAAACCCAAGTATTGTTCAAACACCAAGCCTCTTCAGGCTCACACACAATAGTGTATAAAAAGAAAATTGCTTAAGCTTTTAAACTATAGAAGTTCAAAGCCTAAAGTGAGTAAGAAGTACATATAACTGAATAAAACTCAGGATAAGAAAATGTTGTACAAATGAAACAAATGAAAGAATATCAGAAAGAGTTTTTGAGCAGCGTTTCAGCAAGTATGTTCGTTCTTCTTGTTTTCTTCTGCATGAGACTTCATATTTATAGGGTTGGAGAAGAGATCCGTTTTAGCTTCAATATGATTCTCGTTGAGAGATGGCATTTAATGCAAATGCTCCCGTTGAGACACATAGCCTTGGTAGCTTGCAGTAGCAGGTGGAGCAGGTAGTAGGTGTCAGCAGCGCAGACTCCACTTTTTCTGAGCACAGTGTACTTCAGAGCAAACTTTGCCTCTATGGTGAATGAAATTTTGAAATATGCCAAAAAGCAACTGATCTGACATTCTGGAAGAAGCAGAAGCAACTGAGAAAGGCTACGAAATGACTTTGAGTCTTCAAAGGGAATTAGCAGAGAAGCACATTCCCCAAAAGGTAAGAGTGTTGAATATCTGGCAAGCGTACCAAAAACCTAGCAGTATAATAGTAAGTAAGAGTATCGTATCCATAGGGAACGGTTCAATTTATAAAGATCAGTTATCACAACTATCAAGTAGAGAATACGGTTGTTGATTGTTGAGAATTGCGAAAGTAAATAAAAATAGGAACTAAAGTGAGATAGGTAGAGCAAGTTACTTGGACTAGGATTGAACTTCATTTCATCGCACTCCTTTCATATGTGAATCCCAATAATATTTATGAATGTGTAATTATGATACCTTAGACAAACTAAATTATTCCACGTAGGTTCCCCGGATCGCGAAATACTCAAAAATAATTCATGCGGGTTCTCCCAGGCGACAAATTACCCTGACTTTAAAGATCTGTTTTCGGTTTGTTAACACTATCAATTCGCCCTGATTCCTCAGCAACTACTATGAGTATTTTTACCAATCAGAGTTCAAGTTTCCTATTCCTAGGCTCCCCCAAACTCGCTATTGATTTTACAAAACCATTTTCCAATGCGCCCCATAAAATCAACCTATAACTCTGGCATACAGGTAGAAGCTAAGCATTAAGCACAGAATAAAATACAGAAATCATAAAAATAGGGATTCATAGATATTAAAGAGAATTCACATACAATCGGGGATTGAATCGACAACATCAATCCTATCGGAGAGTTTAGCTACGCATGGTAGCCATTACAAACCAACAAAGAAACTGTCACACTTTTCTCCAGCCCTAGCTCTGCTCTGTCGTCCCTCCAAAAGCTGTGCAAAAGGTTCCTCTAAATAGAAGTTGGAAAGCCATCTGAAATCTGGAAGAAATCTTGTTTGAAATCCTTTGAAAAACTGATTCTGTATTCCTGCACTGCAACCTGCGCTCATCGCAGATGAAGCGCAGGAAACAAAGAGCAATTTAATTGTTGCGCTCCACCTACGCTCAACGCAAGTGGAGCGTAATTCACGTTCCAACTTTCCATGATTTCCTCTTTTTCAGCTTGATCTCTTCCTGATCTTATCTTTGTTTTCTTTGCTTTCCTTATTTTCCTCTTTTTAGCTTGATCTTGTACTGATTTAATCTCCAAATTGAATTGAGGATTTTATCTCCAGAATCTTTATCCAAATAATTGCTGATTTAACCTTCAATTTGATTTTGAATTTAAATTGAGAATTTATGTGCAAAATCTTCATCCAAATAATTGCTGATTTTATCTTCAATTTTATCTTGATTTGCTGCCATTTAGAATCTTATCTGCAGATTCTTTCTTCAAATAAATGCTATCTTGTTTCTTCATTTAAAACTTTCCCTTTATCTGCAAAATCAATAGATTTCTTATCAAAATAGCATCAAATTCAAATTTGAATTAAATAATCACAAAATCAGCATTTATTACTAAAAAGAGGTAATTTGGGGAATAAATCTAACTTTTTACCCTTGATAAGTGTTGTAATTATATAGAAATTTATCATATATTTTGCACTTATCAAATATCCCCCAACTTAGCTTCTTGCTTGTCCTCAAGCAAGACAACCTTTGGCAATGAAATGGATTCAATCCCCTGTCAAGATTCTCACTAAGTAAAGAAATAATTTTATCACCTCTTGCTAGGCAGCTGTCACTTTCCAAATATCATATCAGAATTAAGTGATATTTCCAAGACTCAATCAGAACAGGATAAAAACACATTCAAACTTTTTCAAAAGTAGCAACCAAAACAATAAGTGATAAATCAAGGAATTCTCTCATGCTCACGGGTAAGTGTTTCCCTCAATTTTTCACAACAGTTGAACAACTAAAATTGATATTCGTTTCTGGTTAATAAACATGCACATGGTCAACATGGATCAAAAGGTCTTTCTTGGGTTGTAATGAGGCTGGGTTATCAAGAACTCATGGTTTTTATGGATATGCAAAGAAACACTGGAATAGAGAGCAACTTTGAATTTTTCTTTTTCTTGAACCTTCTCTCCATTCTCCACTTCATTCTTGATTTGCATTATTCAGCTGGTCTCTTCTTTTTGATTGATGGTTCACTCCCTTTTTTTTCACTTTTTCTTTTTCTTTTTCATTTTTGAGGGAGTGACTCACTTTGCTTTCTTGTGCCTGCTCTTTGCAACTTTTCACTTTCAAGTAACCAACCAATTCTCCCATTTTATCAAATTGCACCTTTGCTCTCTATCCCAAGTGTGTAAGGGACAAGATATAGACATTATTTTGGCTAGGGTGCATAAAAAAGAAACATTAAAGCTCAAATGGGTTACAAAAAAAAGTTGGAAAATTTTTTCATGGGTTGGCTTTTTGGCACTGAGCAAACAATTAATAATAAAAAAGTTGCCTTTATCACTTCCATATTTTTCATGTGCAGAATAAAACCCAAAAACTCAAGCAATAGCAGTTGACAAGCAGCGGTGATGTGAATGAAAACTCTCAATCAAAGTGTTTGGTCTCACAACTCACCGGCTTTTTGGCTAATTTTCCTTGATGAAGTCACTTATTGAAATTAATTAACTACCCTGATATATTTTCCTGCATAATATCCCAATCCTAACTGATTATGGATTTAATCACAAAATTCTTATTTCTTTCATAATTCAGTTAGTTAGACTGCCTAGTTTTGGGATTTAAATTTATTTCCTTAAATTCCAATTCCTAAAACCTAAAATAAATTGAAATATAAAACAAAAATCCTAATTAACTAAAAAAATAATCATAAAAAATAAAATAAAATAGAAAATAAAAGAATGAAAGAAAGAAAAACACCAGTATCAATCTTCATCCTCTGTATCCTGTAAGTCCTCATCCTGCTCTCCTGCTGCTGCTGCTCCACCTCCCCTTGGATGAATAGGCTTGTCCCCAGGCCGCTGCAAGAATGTCCGGAACTCATCAGACAGCATACCTGGGTATGGGTCTAGTATAGGTGCTTTTGAAGGTGGGAATCCCTCTGTGGATGGTGGAGTTCTGCCTGCAGATGTGCTCCATGTAAGCTCGGAGTGGGATGCCAGCTGGTGGTGGTGGTTTATGGCTGTTGTGGCTGTTATGGCTGATGATCTTCTTTCTCCTCTATCACCAGGCTCTCTAACTGTGTTGGCATAGAATTCCCGGACCAGCTCCGAGTAATCTATCAGGATCATCCATCCTATGTCATCTGTGTTTTGAGGTCAACTAGACTTTCTAACACAAGTTGCATGGTCTGAGAGCCTAATACTTTGCAGCAGCTTGTGCACTTTTGAATCTAATGGGATCATAATGGGGTTCATCTCTAATCCTCTTCCCCATGCCTTCTCCTCGTGAGTTAAAGCCACGGGAAGGCCAGCAGTGTATTTGATCCTAGGCATCTGAAAAGTAAAATAGAAACAGTTAGTTGATGAAAATTCATTCATTTTAATGATGCCTTATTAAAAACACTAATTCATGAAGAACATGGAAGCCTATCATTAACAAATTTGCATGCACAATTCAAAATGCATTCTTGAAAAGAATCCATCAATTTACATAAAAATACTCGTTTGCAATTTGGTAATGACTTCCACATAACAAAATATACTCATTTGTTTTTGCAAGCATTCAAATAATCCATGGAAAGTGAAAGTTCAAAACTTTTGCCAGAAACAGAGCATAACACTTTCAAGCTCAATAATTTACAAAACAACGAGCATTCCAATCAAACAAATTATTCTTCATGTTCCACACAGCCAAAATCACATTCAAGATAGCAATAATCAACAATATACTCATTCACAATCCTAAGGTTGCTATCCTAAAGTTCAAATCATAAAAATAGAGTAAATGAAGATTTCAATTGGTGAAAATTAAAGAAAAACATACCTGCAACTTGAAAGTTTCAAAATTGATGGAGGTTTATGAGTGGAAAAAGTGAAAATAAGAGCTTAGAAAGTAGAGAGACGATACAAGAGAAAACAGGTGAGGAAGAACGAATTACTTCCCCCTGTTTTAGTTCAATTTAAGTACCTGCGCTCAGCGTAAGTAGAGCGCAGGTTTCAGTTTCAAAAACCTGTACCACTGCGCTTCACCTGCGCTCAGCACAGGTGAAGCGCAGAAAACAGTGACTAAAATTGCAATTTTGCGCTTTACCTGCGCTCAGCGCAGGTGAAACGCAGAAAACAGAATGAAATTTTGCAATTTTCAGTCAAGTTTTCTGCTACTTCCTATTGTTTAAAAATTTTATTTCCACAAACTTATTCCAATCAATTTTGAAAATTTCCTAAATTCTAAAAAAATGAAAAATCCTAATTAACAAACAAAATTGAAAACAATTAAAAACTTAAAAATCTCTGGGTTGCCTCCCAGGAAGCGCTCGCTTAACATCATATAGCTTGACGCCTGTTCTCTCAAGGTGGTAGAAACTGGAATCTTTTGGTGAGCTTGTGTGCTACACCTTTCCTTCTTTGGCCAATAAACCTCCCCATAATCTTGCCTTGGAACAATCTGTAGTGTGAAATGACTTTAACCATTTGGGCTTCTTTCTGGAATTAGACCATGCTTCTGGCTCCCTTGGCTTGACTTTTCTTTTCTTTATTATCTTGATCTGATGTGCATGAGTCTTCTTCTCCTGAAGCTTGAATGATTCACAGTTGAATGTTCTCCATTTCTTTGCTTCACAAGGGTCTTAGATATGAAACACACTTGACCACTTTGTCTTCAATCTAGCTCTAGGCTTTGAATTTGATTCTCTTGGCCTGATTCTTCCTCTCTTTGCACTGGTCAGGTCAGTGTATTCGCAGGCCTTTCTTTTTGTGAGGTCTGGAAGGTTTTTAACACTTGCACCATGCCTTTCTTGATCTTCCTTTGGAGGGCTGGTTGGATAAGGCAAGGTCTTTGGTCTTTGGTACCATTTCCGCTCCTTGAAGTTGGCTGAACGTCTCTAGAAGGGGGGTTGAATAGAGACTTTAAAATTTTGTTCCTGAAATTTGCACACTTAACTTGTAGGTTGAGATGTGATCTCAAGTCTGATGACTTGGAGTCTTAATTTGTATAAATGAGGAGCAATTTCAATTTCAATTAATTATTCAAGTGTAAGTTATTTCAATTATTCAAATCTGATTTAATTCAATTTAAACAAGTAATCACAGATTTGAGATGAGCTAAGGACAGTGTAAAGTAAAGAGATAAGGAAGAGAGATGCACAGTGATCTTATCCTGGTTCACCCACTCCTTGGGCTACGTCCAGTCCTCACAACACGTGAGATTTCCACTATTGACCAACCCGTCAATTACAAGTATTCTTACAGCCTCTTCAGGACGTCTCTCACACCAAGCATAGGCACTCTTATCTTGGCTGAGCCACAAGTATTCTTATAGCCTTTTCAGGACGCTCACACTCACTCTAAGACTAGGCTCTCTCCTATCTTAGATGATACTGGTTACAAATGATTGGTAGGATAAGATGGGTCTAGCTTACAATCATACAAAGTATGGATGGGCAGTGATCTTAGCTAGAGTTTTTCTCTTCTATGCAGATAGGAATATTACAAACTGAGAAGAAGAAAATAGAATGAGACTACAAGTGTTCTCAAGTTGAGATCAGATCTTTTAAGTGATAGACTTGAGATGTGGACTTGAGATGTGGAATGAGATGCAATGATGTTCAATAATCAGCGTAGTCTCTCACTGCTCCTTTATTGTAGACTTCAACATTTATTTCAAATGCAGCTAGCCGTTTATGGCCGTTATTATAGCCGTTAAGAGCCATTACAGAGAGAGGAACTTTTCTGTTGTGAGGAGAACTTTTGCTTTTCAGGTTCTGATGTCGTCTGTGTCAGCGTACAGTGTACTTTGTCTTGACTCTGTGTTGACTTGATGCCATGTCTTCTCAAGCTGATCTTGAGTCTCAACTTTGCTCTAAGTCTGGCTCTCTTCCCTTGCATCTGAGCTTGGGTCTCAACTATTGCATCTGATCTTGAGCTCTCGTCTCAAGCTGATCTAGAGTCTATTCTTAAAACAACTTGTTACTGGATCTGATCTCTTCTATGATCAAGTCTAAGTCTCATCTTCTTATGTTCTGGGTGAATAATAGTCAAACCATTTTCTGAATCTGCTTCTCTTTCATGAGATAACCTCTTGTGCTTGAATCTGCATCTGGTCTTGAGATGGCATCTCAAGCTGTTCTTGAATCTCTTCTTTGCTCATTGTTCTTGTTTCAAGTCTTGTTCCTTGGCATTTCTATTTCTGACTTTCATGTTTTGTAACCTCAAAGATCTTCTTTGAGCTTTATTTTCTTGATCAATTTCTGCGAAATAAAGTCTAGAAACTCTGCCATATACTTGAGCACACGGTTAGTAAAATAACAAGATACATCTCATTCAAATTAGTACATAGTCAAACTTAATGGTTTGACATATTAAAAACTTTTTAGGAGTGAGTTTGTCTTAACAATCTCCCCCTTTTATGATGATGGCAAACCATGAAGTTTTAGACTTGAGGAGATTCAGATTTTAAGTTTGAGGTTTTTAATTATCAGCTCCCCTTGAGATGTGCAGTCCTTTTTCTTTTTAGGAGATCTTACTCTTTTGAGAGATGAGCTCCCTTTGAGTCTAAGGCTTTATTGATACTGATTCGTTTTTCATCATTATTCAAGAATTGCAGTAGATAAAATTTGATACAGAGATTTGAATGTAAACAAGAATACTTTCATTAATCAGAGAGATTCAAAATATCAAATTTTACAAACTAAAGAAAAAGATGGCCACTGCATCTCATCACTGGGCAGAAAAGATGCTATTACATCTTAAACTCAAAAGCTTCTCACAAGTTGCATAATTAATACTTTTGAAACTAAGACTCTTATCTGATGAAAACATCTAACCAAACTCTCCCCCTTTTGCCATTATCAACAAGAAAACTAGCCAAGCTAGGATGAAGGAGAAGAGGATGAGTCGGAGTTTGAAGCAGGTGGACGCAGCACAACTTGTGGAATTTCAGGTAAAGGAGGCAGATTGGAAAGATGAAGATTCATCTTTTTGTTGAAATCATTGGAAGTGTGAATAGCTTGAAGGACAGTGTCAAGTCCATCAAGAATGGCCTCTTGCCTCTTTTTCTGATGCTTAATCTTCTTCAAGATCTTCTTCTGGTTCTGTTCAAGCTTGGAGTTGAGATCTTACTGATGTTGTTGTTGTTCTTCATGGAGTTGATTCAGAAAGGTATTGATTGAATTGGAGATGTGTGTGGGACTGGATGGCTCAGATGCTGGGTTCTTGTGGTTTTATCAGTAGGAGGTGCAGACTGATCATACTTGGGTTGAGGAGAACTGAGCAAGATGGTATCCACAAAGAATTTTCCAGGAGTAGGAAAGGAGGTCTAGAATGAGTGAGATGACTCATACCTAGTAGGAGTCTTTTGCTGAGCAGTGGGGATATCTGCAGTCTCATCAACAGTGGGTTGTGCCTCTTGCATAACCTCAGGAGTTGAGGTAGTATTTTCTTTTTCTAGACTGACAAGAGTCTCAACAACAACCTTTGTGCAGGGAGAGACTTCAAATGGAGCAACTATCTGCTGAGGAGATGTGGTGGCGTCTGATGGTGTGGAGATTGAGATTGAGGTTGAGGTTCAGTTGATGGTTCCTCCATCGCAGGTGCTGGTTCCTCTGGTACCCGTGCTTCCTCAGCAGGTGCTTCAATATTTAGTGGCTGAGGCTCTGGCTGGGTTAGAGCAGATGAGACGTGCTCTGATCTCGTCTTCTTTTTTCTTCTTTTTCTTAGTCTCAGTCTCAGTTGAGACAGATGGTTGAGACTTTCTCTTCTTATCTTCCTTAGGAATCTCATATCCTTCTTGAGATCCCCCAGCAACTTCCTTAGCAACTTTCTTCTTCTTCTTTTTGTGGGTATCAGAATTTTTGATGAGGGAAAGGCTTGTGTAGTAGGAGGAATGGGAGCAGGATTATCAAGGGGAAAGTGGGAGGAGGAATTGACTTACCATCAAGGCCAAGAGACTTTAGATTAGTTTTCCCAACATATCAGGTCTCTCCTTAGAGTCATCACATCCACTGAAGTTCTACCTTGAAATGCCTCATAATCTTGGTTGTCAGCATGCCGAAAGGAAGAGATGCAGTGATTTTTGGGTTGTGGAAGGCGTGTTTCCATATGTTTCAAGATAGGAAAGGAAGGTTCAGAGGGATGCCATGCTTCAGGTGATACATCACCATGAGATCTTGGGTATAGACCTTTTTGAAGGTGCCAACCCTAGGCATAATGCACTTTGCTACTAGGTGGAATAAAAACTTGCCCAAAGTAGTTGAGGGAGGAGGCAGAGTCAGTGATGGCTGCATCTTTGAACAGAGAGGTACCCACACTTGCTGCTAGGACACCAATATGATTCAACCATTGTTCCGCGTTGTAAAGTCTGTTGCCATCTACTGGTGCTTGAATGATTCCCCCAAGGATTCCTCTATGAGCTCAATGTGTACCCCTCTGATGTTGGCAATAACGTGTGGCAGTCCTTGAGACGCCCCTTTATTAGCCTTGACGCATGCAGCATAGAATGCCCTAGTCATCTTAGGGAAGAGTGGCTCTGTCATAGAGACACATAATGTTCCCAACCTTGCTTTCTAAGATAGGTGACCAATGTCCCAATTCTCGTCACTAAGATCTTGAATGGAGATGACTCTCCCTATTACCAATCTTCTTTTCAGCAAATGTTTTGATGAACTTCTCTCAATCTCAGTATTTTCAAATAAGTCAGATTGAAAGGAAAGGCTTCTTTCCTTTAGGTTCCTCTGTTGCCTTTCCTTTGTCTTGCTTTTAAGGGCTCTCCTTTTGTAAGATCAATATGGATGGGTGATTTTGGGGTTTTGGAGGTATTGGTTTAGACCACATTGGATGCAATCCTTTGTGACTTTGGCCTATGGGGAATGGGTGTACTCTTCTTAGAGGATGTAGATTTGGACGAAGGTGATGGTTGAGACTGTGTCTGAGATGGTTCAGACTCAATGCTAGCTTGAGGAGAGGGAGAGCGACTGAGACGCTCTTGGCTTGAGTGGATACTCCCCATGGAGTCAGATTCATTGGAAGACATGTCTGTTCTGGTGAAGATAAGGATGAGGAAATATCAGAGTATGCAAGTTTTTATGGCTTTACTTTGATGCGCATTGAGAGAGAAAGAAGATGAGATGTGGATTTATGATTTGGCTTAAATAGAGAGTGGAGTTGAGAGAGAGAGAGAGATAATGAGTGGGCAGTTAATGAACGGTTGTGAGAAGTGGTTGGCACTCATTTTTATACTCTAACGGCTAGTTGTGCGCGTAAAGAGGAGTTACTAGCCGTTTACTAACGGCTCTATTTCTCTCTCAAGTAACGTCTTTTGATCGTTAGATGAGCCTTGACTTGAGACTTATTATGAGACGCATCTTGTAACATCCCAAAATTTAAGAATCTAGAATTATAATTAAAGTACTTATAATTATTTCAATGCAAGTAATTAATAAAATAAATAAGGTTAGTATAATATAATAATAATAAGTTAGAAAATATGTTAAATAGATGAGCTATAAGGTAAGATAATATTTATAAAGATGGAGTATTTAAAACTAAATTTTATTAGAGTCAAAATTAAATTCCATTCTTTCATAGCATATAATTTATGTATGAAAGAAAAACAAAGTAAACAAAACAGATACTTATATATTTATATAGTAATTTAACTTTATTTTGACTATTATATATATATAGGTTACGTTAAAAAAAAGAAAGAAGAAAAGGGATCAGGTTTCAAAAGAAACCTCACGCCCCTTTTTACTGAAACACACTCAAACAAACCTCTCCATTTTCTCTACTTGGGTTTCATAAGGAGTGAGGGAGAGAGCAAAGGGGGCGCCTTGGTGGAGGAAGAAAACAGCTGCAGCCGCCTGTGATGATGGTGGTGGCGCCATAGCAGGACGCGTGCTGCGGTGGAGATGCAAGGGGAAGGCTGGCGCAGCGGCGGTGCAGCGCAGATGCCGCGCGGTGGAGCGGTTGGGAGGGGGGAAGGCCACCCGGACAGCGGCGCTGTAGCAGGGGCAGCGCGACGGAGGTAGGAGGCAGCGACCTTGATGAGACCGACCACTGCAGGGGCGGTGTAACGTAACATCCTAGATTTTATTAGAATAAATATTAATTAAATAGATTAGTTAAATAATTAATAATTTATGGAAAATAAATAATAGGAGTATAATATTATTATTATTGTTAGTTTTATTTCGTAAAGGTAGTATTATTTTGAAAATAGAATAAAGGGGGTGAGAATGGGCCCAAGCCCAATTAGTTATTCGGTAAGGAGGGGTAACAGAGCACCCTAATCCTTATTCGTATCATTCGTCAGTAAGCGAAAGGCTAAGGATGGGAGAACCAAAGTCTCAGAGAGAGCTACTGAGGAGTGAAAGTCAAGATCCAAGAAAGGACTTCATCGCTGTGATCAAAGCTTCGCTTAGGTACGGGTGGGGAAGAGGGTATTGCCTGTATATGCATGTGGGAATATTGGGTAGTGAGGGCAACCAAGACCCTCTAAAGACTCTAAATTCGTATGGATGTATGTGTAGATAGGAATAAATGATATAATCTTTTGATTGATGACCGAATGTATGTAAATTAATGAGTATTGGATGAGATTAATGATGGTATTGAGAGTGATGAAAGAGCAGTAGTGATTAGGGATTGAGAAATTGGGGATTTCGATGAATTGATGATATAATTTGTAATTGATTGTTGATTTACTGAGCATTGGATGTTATTAATGAGTATGAATGAGGTTTAGACGAAAAAGATTGATTAGGGATTGATTGGATGAGATTAGAGATGTTTGAAATCGTGAACTCTGCGATCTGCGTCGAGGGTAATCAATTACCAGGGTGGTAATTGATTACAGGGGTGCTGTAATCGATTACCAGAGAGTGTTTCTGTGGGTAATCGATTACAGGGGTGCTGTAATCGATTACTAGAGAGTTTTTCTGTGGGTAATCGATTACCAGAGGTTGGCAATCGATTACCAGAGTGGATTTTGAGATCATGAGTGTTGGATGTTGATGATTAATGATGTTAATGATGGTTGTGATGATTATGACGATGTATAATGATGATGATTGAGGTTAGAAGTGTATATCACTTTATAATGATGTTTGATGATGAGTGTAGCACTTAATGATGATGGTGTTATTGATGAGCATGATGATGTATGATGATTTTGATGATATAGATGTTGGTGTATACACCTTTTTGATGATGATGTTGATGATATAGATGTTGGTGTATATCACCTTTTTGATGATGATGTTGATGATATAGATGTTGGTGTATATCACCTTTGATGATGATGTTACCTAAGTTGTGCGGGACCATAGAGGAGGTACAACTTAGGAGAGATGCCTTGAGCATATGTGATGAGACCTGAATTGTGGGGCCATAGAGGGGTACAATTCGGGAGATGACTGAGTTGTGCGGGCCCATAGAGGGGGTACAACTTAGGGGATCAAGATGGGGCGTTCGATGCACGGGCCCATAGAGGGGGTGCAACCTAGGAGTGATTGTAGGGCCCATAGAGGGGTGCAACCTAGGAGTGATTGTACGAGCCCATAGAGGGGGTACACCTAGGTCGAATGTCGTTGTGCGGCCTATGAGGGGGTACAACCTCGGATAGTGTGTGGTACCGGTCGACTATCTTGGTACTAAACTAGAGTGACGCGGTGCCCCATTGTGTGCGGAGTTCCAAGTCATGCTTTGGGGTAGACGCGAGAGGAGAATGATGTAATGATGATTGAATGATGATAATAGATGAATGATGTATGATGATATGAGTACGACGATGTATAAATGTGAATGATAATAGATGAATGCTGTATGATGAATGAGTATATGATATTATAAATTGTTAAAATGATTATATTGAGTATGGTGATAGATGATGATGTATGATAACGAGTATGATGATAAATGAAAAATGCTATGATGATAAGTTTGGGTGAGTGTGTGATAGATACACATGTTGATATAGATGATTAGTCATATGCTGAGTTTTAGATGAATGTTATGTTTGGATATTGATGATTGATGGCATGATGTAAAGATGTTGTGGGTGAGGATGGGTATTCTCTATGTGTATGTATATGTAGTATTCCTTTTCCTCTCCGTTTTCTGTGGATATATTTACAGGTGTTGATGAGGACACGACTGGTGTCGATTATGATTAAAAGGGTATGCTCTGATAGATGTGACATCAGGGCGTATTTGGGAGTTCTATATGTTTCTAGAGTAGGAGAGTACTTTGTTTATGAACCTTTTGGATGCCCGGTATGGGCAGTAGTCTATTAGTGATTTAATGTTTTGGAGAATTCCGCTGCTTTATATTTGTTTTCTATTTGGAGTTTGATTTCTTTCAATAAGTCGTTTTCGAACTATGAGATTTAATAAAGAACGATTGTGAACCTTTTTACCTATCGTAGGGCTTTCCCTTTTCTAAACTTCAATTTCTTAAACATATAAGAGTATGGGGTAGATGGGTGTCACAGTAACCGTTCGAGGGAGGAGAGCGAGCGGTGGCTCGTGGCCGTTTCGAAAGGCGGATCTGTGGCAGGAAGGTGAGACAGAGGTGTGTGTCTTGGTTGGGGAGGTATGAGGCAGTTACGGTGGCTGATCTGGGTTTAGCAGAGGCGGTCTGCGAAGGTGGCTATGGAGGTCGAGGAACCGAGCTATGGAGGTCGAGGAACAAGCTGCACACCCTCTCCTGGAACGCATCACGCCACAACAGTGTGAGGGAGAAAAAGAGAGGAAGGATGAGAGAAGGAGCTTGGTGCTCCTCTAGGAGATTGTTGATTGCTTTAGAGGTGAGTATAATTCACACACCTCACTTTCATCTTGTGTTTTCTTTCCTATGATCCCTCTCCCTCTAATCCTCTTCATTTTGACTTGTGATTGTTGGTTTATTGTTGTACATGATTTATTCGGATTAAGAGCTTGTATGAGAAACCCTAGGGTAGTGGATTTTGGGGGGGTTTGCAGGAATAATTGATAGTGGGGGGTTTGTGTGACTTATTTGGACGTTCTATGTTGATTTTAAAGCTATTGAGTATGTATGATTTATTGTTGATTGGAAAGGTTGAAGAAGATGATTTTGGCTCGGCCTCCACATTCACATTTTAAGCTTTGGCTCTGGCCCAGTTAATTTATCAGAACGAAAAGAATATAACTCTATTGTTGTTTTAAGACTTAGGTGATTAGTGCCCAGAGATTTAAGGGGTGATTAGTGCCCAGTGGTGGTGATTAGTGCCCAAGGAAGACGTTCCTTGTAGTCTGAGCTCAGGTCTAGCCACACAATTATTCGAGATTTAAGTGATAAGAACCCGACGACTGGGTTATGTCGTTCATGTCTATTCGTTTAAGTTGTGTGTGTGAGAGTCTATTTGAGTATCGAAGTACCTTAATTATTATGTTGTATTTATCCACTAATTCCATTGATGGAAGTTATGAAATGAGTGACCAGAACATTCAAGTGTACTTTAATGAACTGTGTTGGGTGTTGCATTGCATCTATTTGCTTTCCCACACTGCTTGCTGCATTGTTTTGCTCACTAGGACCATAGTCTCACCCCACGTTTCGGGGATATATTTTAGTCTTTGCAGGGTACTTGATATGAACCATAAGGTTCTATTTTTCATGGACCTTAGAAATTTCTGAATAAAACAACACTTTTCTTGACAAATACTTTTTCTGTTCTTGCAATATTTCTTTTCTTTTCTTTTGCTATTTTCTTTTTTTTTCTTTGATCTTCTAATTCTCCAATAAAATAACAAATGATGAAATAAGATAGACGAATAACAAATAATAGCCTTGTCAAAACAATATTCACCCTTTGAAAACTTGATAAATAATTCACTCATAAACCAAGTATGACGTATAGGAGAAATATAGGTTTAGAACACAAAAAGTAAAAAAAAACGTAGAAGAAGAAGAGAGATATGGTTGGACGTCACACTTTCAAAGACTTAAAAGATAAGTCCCTGAGAACACACACAAAGGAAGGATCCTTTGATAAATTCTCAACTCTTGACTAGCAAGAAAACTTAGAGAAACACTCTCAAAGTATAGGTAATTTTCTGCATAAACATTCTAACCTTTCTTGCATGCATGAAGCATGTATTTATAGAGTTTACAAGGTGAATTAGTGTTATGCATCCAGCTGCATGTTCACGCCCCAAATCTCCAAAAATACCCTTTACACACTTCCCATGCAACCCTAATACATTACTAGGAAAAACTAAATTAAAGAGACAAAATTAGCTAATAAAACTCAACCTAAGTGTGCTTGTGTGGCCGCATTTTCCCAACCAGAATTTTGGCACATGTGGCTGCAATAAACCTTAGGAAATAACCACCAAACATGAAGTAAAGAGGCTATTCATGCAGCAATAAAATGGCCGCACATAACCTCCACCATTCATCAAGTTCCATTCATTTTGTAACCTCCCTCTTCATGACTTGGCCGCCACTTTAATAGCCTTTTATTCTCCAATTTATAACCTTGTTGGCCCCTTCTTGATGACTTATAACTCAGCCAATTTTAGCACATGTTGGCCGCAAACTTGGACTAGGTGAGAGGTTCCCATGTGGCTCCAAATAAGACTAGGTTCATGCGTACAAACAAGCCTACTCCAACGGCTAGTAGACAAGGCTTTCAATGCATTTTAATAACATTACAACCTTGTCTTGTAACCATAAAAACAATAACTCAAATGTCTTGTAACTTCCTATTCTTTATTGAAAGCAAATAAATCTAATAATTTCAGCAAAATAAAAGAGAGTGGACGCCCACAATTGCCACATGTGGCCGCCCACAATGCCACATCATTTGCCTTGAAGGTGCTTCAACTGGTAGTTGCATTAAATGCAACTGTCTCTTCATCAATGGCTCCATCCTCTTCAATCTGAGTGCAATTAATGAACTGAAGACTTTCATTAATATTTTGTATACTTGAGATTGGACTTCCTTGATGACAAGTTGTAGTGCCTCCTTAGCCTTCCTAGCCTGCGCCCTTGTCATGGGCCCACCTAATTTGTTGACTGCTTGACTGATGTCCACATCAGTACTCCCAACTGATGTTCAGAGAAAGATGGAGCTTTTGGAGTGGACTCACCTACTCCCAGTGGCCCAGAAAGTTAGTAGTTTATTGGTGTATTGATAGTTTAATTATCATAATTATATAGATATGTTATTGGAAAATCACTTGTAGTAACTATTGAAATGATGTATGACGTAGAAACCTTTAGATTGGCCACAGAGGCCTATTTCTCCTTGAATTGGATTAGTCCTTTGCTATTATGAATTGTTCTGGGTTTTGCTGGTTTTCAGGTGTTTCTGGAAATTGGGAAAATGTCCAGTTTTCAGGGGAAACTCTGCCGGATTTTTGGCAGGAGTTTATGAACCTTAACAGTTCAGAGTGTTGGTTCATCCCCATATTTCTAAGTTAAATTTGGCCTTGTGAATCGTGATGCTTGAATGTTGAGGAAGTCTAAGTAAACGTTGGATTGCTTAGGCGTTATGTGTGTATGACGATACTTGAAATGGCGCGAAATAATTTCGTAAGTTCGGGATAATGTTTCCAACGGACATTGTTCTTGGATTTAGGAAATTAGGACGTTACATTTTGGTATCAGAGTAATTCGGTCCAACTGGACTAAGAGTCTTAGTTAAGAAATAGATATAATGCTTAGGGTAGTCTATACGAGCTCGTTAAGAAAGATTTGATTATATTGTTGAGTCTTGAAGTTATTTTGCATGGCTGTTATGGCTTTTGACCACCTGGATTATAAGCTATTGGGACTGATCAACCCGGTAGGTAGTTTGTTCTTGGTAGGGAAAGAAGGGTAACAACTTGCAGACGTGAGCATTGATTTGGCAATGCTGACAACCACATTAGGGTAATGCATAGCAAGAGGTATAGAAGGCCCCTCTCTAAGGGAATTGAAAGGGAGTTAGATATTTAAAATCTATTACTATAGTTGTTAACTGTTTAGATGATGAAATAGATCTTGTTATGATGCTTTTATTACCATCCATAAGTTTTCTCTTCCTATTCTTTAGTTTTTTTTTAATCTGATCAAAATTCCTTTCCCTAGTCCCTTTTTCTAAATCTAGGCATTTTCAACTTGGTAGGGACAACAATTGTTTTTTTTTTCTTTTCTGTCCTCAATATCTGATTATTTTCAAGTATCATAGATCTACATTAAATCTGGTGTACTAATGTGCAAATAAGTGAAACATCTTTATGATGACAAAGGACCATCTGGATTTGGGTTTTGTAATAACTTTGAAATTGTAATTCATGCTTCATTTCTAAATAGTTGGCATGTCAATATTATAAATATAGTGTTGTCATCTTGAGCAAGTTGTCATTATTTTCTATGCAAGTGGTAACAAAACTATTAACTACATCCCAGTGTGAATAATTTTGCATAGTTAAATGGATCTTGAATGTCTAAAATAATGTTTTTAAGAAAAAGATGAAATATCTAAGAAACCCTTTTTTCATGTTTTCCACCTATGGCAGCTTACCTGTCCCTAATTCTGTTTTCATCTATATTATGCTTTCTAAGGGCTATGGTTATATTTTGTTTGAAAGTACAAGTTTACCAATATGTTGGGAACTACTGATTTTTTTTTTCGTCGAAGGGAATTGCTGTGATTTGAAGGAGATTGCTTTCCCATTTGAAATTATGAACTTGTGTTCCCTCATATTTGCTTGGTCAGTTATAGGGTCACTTCTCTTCATATATTACATGTTAGGTTGCAAAATAGTTAACTGGAGAAATGAAAGAGAATTGTGGGCCAAAGATAGCGAAATCTGACAATATATATATACCTTCATTCTAACTAGACCTGTGCAACTTTCCTTCTTTTGCTCAAACGAGGAATTATAGGCATAGGATTATAGCATTAGTGTAAATGAACTTAATTGACAAGATACTAGACAAAAAAAAAAAAAAAAGAAAACTTGTTGCAATGTGAGTTTGCATTAGGTGCAAAATAGCAAAGTCTTAAAATTTTATCAGTTATGTGATCCCTTTGTCACAAAAGGACTAGCTTGTTTTGAAATTTTGGGCTGCTATTATGAATTAGTTTTGGTTCAAGAACAGACCTTACAATTACCTTATTATACTCTTTTCCTTATTAAATTTAAACATATAACTGTAGAATTTTATTTCTCTACTGATTAAGCTCCTTCAATTTATAAATATTTGTTTCTTTCACACAGTGTATCTTTATAAATCATCTGCTTGTTTATCTACTCCTGCACTGAACAAGGATGTCTTATAGCTTTAGTAATGTTTACTTTAGTATTGTGTGTATGATGTACAAAAGTCTATGTGAATATGAAACAGTTCAATTTTTTTTCTAAGGCTACATGGTTGTGTTCAGTTTGTATTTTTTTGAAGTAAAATGTTGTTTTGGAGTTTGAGAAACTGTTTTAGTAAGTTAATGGGTTTAAATCTGAATTTCTTCTTGCATGATTGTAAATTGATTTTTGATGGGCTTACATGCTATTAATCCTGATATGATGGTCATGTTCTGTGAAAATTCATGTATGAGTTTCACTGGTTGATTAGATTGTGATAATTGTAATTGCTTGTACATCATGTTGGCCTTGAAATTTAAATTTAATTCCAAAACACATATTGACACACCATTTCTCTCTAACATCAAAACTCTATGGTTGTCTCTTGATTTCATTGTTCTAATTTCATAATATGTTATGTTATAAAGTTATTGTTCTATGTAATGATATTGATTACTTCTACCATTTGAGAGCTTCTCATTTGATTGTCCCTTTGCATTCATCTCTTCTCAACGATTTGGATCAATAATGAAATGATCATTATTATGCGAGAATTGTGTAATTAAGACAATCATGGTTAAAATCCTTTCAGATTGGAATGTAGAACCACATGAAGCTAAACTTGTTCTGTTCAGCACATAGTTCCAAAAAGGCCTAGGAGAAAAGATGTTTCCATGTTTACTTTTGCAATGCAGCGAATTTTTTTTTCTCAGCTGGAAAATAGGTATTTTGGAGTCTTGCTAGTTTTAGAATTAGGCTATGATCATGAGTCTGAGACTGAAAAAGTTATATAGTTGTTCAGGCTAAGAATCCCAAACATGTTGGAGTTGATTATTTATTCAGTACATAAGGTCTTTGATCCCAAGAAAATATTTAGAATTTACACTTGAAGACAAAGAGCTTAGGTTTAAGAATGAAACTTGATTTTGTATGTTATGTTAAATGAGGTTGGTGACCTAATAGATTTAGTTTAGGAATGTGTCTTTATGTCCTCCCACCCGTTCAGGGTAAGTTGTCAAGGGAAGTAAACCTAAGGCTTGACTAGTAGATAAAGAATGATAAGATAAGGCTAGGAGACCAAATGACTTTTAGTTCCCGTAGCCATCCTTAGGGAATGGAGTATTTTGATCAGGCGATGATTGGAAAATTCCTTAGGGCCCCAGCATTCTGAGGAGGGATTAGATCTGGATGTATTAGTGGAGTTTATCAACCTGAAATTTTGAGGACAAAATTATTTAAGGGGGGTAGAAATGTAACATCCCAAAATTTAAGAATCTAGAATTATAATTAAAGTACTTATAATTTATTTCAATGCAAGTAATTAATAAAAAAATAATAAGGTTAGTATAATAATAATAATAAGTTAGAAAAATATGTTAAATAAATGAGCTATAAGGTAAGATAATATTTATAAAGATGGAGTATTTAAACCTAAATTTTATTAGAGTCAAAAATAAATTCCATTCTTTCATAGCAATATAATTTATGTATGAAAAAAACAAAGTAAACAAAATAGAGACTTATATATTATATATGTAATTTAACTTTATTTTGATATATTATATATATATATATATATATAGAGGTTACGTTAAAAAAGAAGAAAAGGGATCAGGTTTCAAAAGAAACCCTCAGGCCACTTTTTACTGAAACACACTCAAACAAACCTCTCCATTTTCTCTACTTGGGTTTCATAGGGAGTGAGGGAGAGAGCAAAGGAGGCGGCCCTTGGTGGAGGAAGGAAGAAACAACTGCAGCCGCCTCTGATGATGGTGGTGGCGCCATAGCAGGACGCGCGCCACGGTGGAGATGCAAGGGGAAGGTCGCGCGCAGCGGCGGTGCAGCGCAGATGCCGCAGTTGGGAGGGGGAAGGCCACACGGACAGTGGCGCTGTAGCAGGGGCAGGCGCGGTGGCTGCGCGACGAAGGTAGGAGGGTAGCGACCTTGATGAGATCGACATTGCAGGGGGGCGGGTAACGGTTCGAGGGAGGAGAGCGAACGGTGGCTCGTGGCCGTTTCGAAAGGCGGATCTGTGGCAGGAAGGTGAGACAGAGGTGTGTGTCTTGGTTGGGAAGGTATGAGACAGTTACGGTGGCTGATATGGGTTTAGCGGAGGCGGTCTGCGAAGGTGGCTATGGAGGTCGAGGAACCGAGCTATGGAGGTCGAGGAACAAGCTGCACACCCTCTCCTGGAACGCATCACGCCACAACAACGTGAGGGAGAAAAAGAGAGGAATGATGAGAGAAGGAGCTTGGTGCCCTCTAGGAGATTGTTGATTGCTTTAGAGGTGAGTATAATTCACACACCTCACTTCATCTTGTGTTTCTTTCCTATGATCCCTCTCCCTCTAATCCTCTTCATTTTGACTTGTGATGTGTTGGTTTATTGTGTACATGATTTATGCGGATTAAGAGCTTGTATGAGAAACCCTAGGGTAGTGGATTTTGGGGGGGTTTGCCGGAATAATGATAGGGGGGTTTATGGACTTATTTGGACGTTCTATGTTGATTTTAAAGCTATTGAGTATGTATGATTTATTGTTGATTGGAAAGGTTGAAGAAGATGATTTTTGGCTCGGCCTCCACATTCACATTTTAAGCTTTGGCTCTGGCCCAGTTAATTTATCAGAACGAAAAGAATATAACTCTATTGTTGTTTTAAGACTTAGGTGATTAGTGCCCAGAGATTAAGGGGTGATTAGTGCCCAGGGTGATTAGTGCCTACTGGTGGTGATTAGTGCCCAAGGAAGACGTTCCTTGTAGTCTGAGCTCAGGTCTAGCCACACAGTTATTCGAGATTTAAGTGATAAGAACCCGACGACAGGTTATGTCGTTCATGTGTATTCGTTTAAGTTGTGTGTGTGAGTGTCTATTGAGTATCGAAGTACCTTAATTGTTATGTTGTATTATCCACTAATTCCATTGATGGAGTTATGAAATGAGTGACCAGAACATTCAAGTGTACTTTAATGAACTGTGTTGGGTGTTGCATTGCATCTATTGCTTTCCCACACTGCTTGCTGCATTGTTTTGCTCATTGGGACCGTAGTCTCACCCCACGTTTCGGGGAGGATATTTTAGTCTTTGCAGGGTACCCAACTGATGTTCAGAGAAAGATGGAGCTTTTGGAGTGGACTCACCCACTCCCAGTGGCCCAAAGTTTAGTAGTTATTGGTGTATGATAGTTTAATTATCATATTATATAGATATGTTCTTGGAAAATCACTTGTAGTAACTATTGAAATGATGTATGACGTAGAAACCTTTAAATTAGCCACGGGGCCTATTTCTTTGAATTGGATTAGTCCTTTTGTTATTATGAATTGTTCGGGTTTTTGCTGGTTTTAGGTGATTCTGGAAATGGGGAAAATGTCCAGTTTTCAGGGGAAATCTGCCGAATTTTCGGCAGGAGTTTATGAACCTTAACACTTCAGAGTGTGGTTCATCCCCATATTTCTAAGTAGATTGGCCTGGGAATCGTGGTGATGATTGACGGTGAGGAAAAGTCTAAGTAAATGTTGGATTGCTTAGGCGTTATGTGTGTATGACGATACTTGAAATGGCGCGAAATAATTTCGGAAGTTCGGGATAATGTTTCCAACGGACATTGTTCTTGGATTTAGGAAATTAGGACGTTACACATCTCATCTGAGCTCCCTTGAGTATTATCTCATCACAAATTTTCCATGAATCTCATCTTCATGAGACACAGGGCTGATCTCATCTGAGAGACAATTAGGAATTTTTAACTAAGTGTACACATATTTAACAGTTTTAAATTCTCAACAAATCTTTCCTCAACTAATGGCTTAGTAAAAATATCAGCAAGGTGATTTTTGGTGTCAACAAAAATAATTTCAATATTTCCTTTTTGCACATGATCTCTTATAAAATGATGCTTTATGTCTATATGTTTAGATCTTGTGTGATGGATAGGATTTTTGGCAACATTTATTGCGCTAGTGTTGTCACAAAATATTGGGATTTTGGAGTACCTAAGTGCATAGTCTTGCATCTGAGATTTAATCCATAGAATTTGTGTGCAGCAAGCTGCAGCTAAAACATACTCGGCTTCAGTAGTGGATAGAGCTATTGTGTTTTGCTTCTTGCAAGACCAAGAGACTAGGCACTTTCCCAGAAATTGACAGGTTCCACTTGTGCTCTTTCTATCCATCTTGTCCCCAGCAAAATCAGCATCACTGTATCTTGCAAGATCAAAATTGGATCCTTTCTCATACCAGAGGCCAAGATTAGTGGTTCCTATTAAATATCTAAAGATTCGTTTAACTGCAGTGAGATGAGATTCTTTAGGATCAGATTGATATCTACACAGATGCCTACAACATATTGAATATCAGGTCGGCTAGCAGTTAAGTACATAAGAGATCCAATCATACCTCTGTAGAGCTTATCTGAGACACTCTTACCAGTCTCATCTTTGTCAATCTGAGTTGAGGGATGCATTAGAGTCTTCATTGGCTTGGCATCATTCATCTTGAATTTTGTCAGCAAGTCTCTTGCATATTTCTCTTGGTTGATGAAAATGCCATCTGACAGCTGTTTTATTTGTAATCCAAGGAAGAATCTCAGCTCACCCATTATGCTCATCTCAAACTCTCCATGCATGATACTTGAGAATTCTTGACAGAGAGATTCATTAGTGTATCCAAAATAATGTCATCCACATAAATCTGAACATTAATAAATCTTTGTTGAACTCCCTTTTGAAGAGTGTGGTGTCAATCTGTCCTCTGGTGAACCCATTTTTTGTTAGGAAGGAGCTCAGCCTGTCATACCAAGCTCTTGGAGCTTGCTTGAGACCATATAGGGCTTTCTTGAGTCTGAACACATATTATGGATGCTTAGGATCTTCAAACCCAGGGGGTTGTCTCACATAGACTTCTTCTTCAATGATTCCATTCAGAATGCGTTTTTTACATCCATTTGATAAAGTTTGAAGTCTTTGTGAGCAGCAAAGGCTAGGAGGATTCTGATAGCTTCAAGTATGGCAACTGGAGCAAAGGTCTCATGATAGTCTATGCCCTCCTGTTGGTTGTATCCTTGTGCTACCAGTCTTGCTTTATTTCTCATAACTTTGTCCTTTTCATTGAGTTTATTTCTGAATACCCATCTGGTTCCAAATATGTATTGATAAGATGGAGGAGGAACCAGATCCCAGACTTTGCTTTTATCAAACTGGTTGAACTTCTTTCATAGCTTTGACCCAATACTCATCACTGAGAGCTTCATGGATGTCTTTTGGTTCTACTTCAGATAGAAGTGCCATCATATTTTCAGCATCTCTGAAGGAGGATCTGGTCCTGACCCTATCTGAAGTTTCTCCAATGATCTGATCTCTAGGATGAGATCTTACCAGTCTCCAGCTTCTGGGTAGTTCAGATGCATGCTCATTCTGGATCTCAAGTGTTCCTTGCCTTGTTCCTATGGTCTCAGTTTGTCCTTCAGGCTTATCTTCATCTTGTGAGGCATTGGACGTCTCAGGTTGAATGCTTCTATGAGACCCTATCTCAGATTGAGCTTCTCTCCTTAATTCTGTTTGAGAGGATCTCATGTGCTTCTGTTCTGGTGTGGATCTTTCTTTAGCTTCCTGAGTTGAGATCCTCAGCTCTCCCAACATTTCCTCAATTCTTCATCCACTTTCTTTTGGGAGTTGTCCTGCATCTCATTAAAGACTACATGCACAGATTCTTCAGTAGTTTTGTTTTTAGATTATATACTTTATAAGCTATTGAAGTGAGAGAGTATCCAAGGAAAATTCCTTTATCAGATTTTGTATCAAACTTAATCAGTTGATCTTTAGTGTTTAAGATGTAACAATCACATCCAAACACATGGAAATAGGAGATTGAAGGCTTTCTTCCTTTCCACAGTTCATATAGAGTTTTATTCAAGATCTTTCTTATGGTGACTGTTTATAATATAGCAGGAGGTGTTTACAGCTTCTTCCCAAAAATATTTTTCAATTCCAGAATCACATAACAAAGTTCTTGCCATTTCTTGAAGAGTCCTATTATTTCTTTCAACTACTCTATTTTGTTGGGGTGTTCTTGGACATGAGAAGTTATGAGTAATGCCATTTTTATCAAAACATTTCTTAAATTTGGCATTCTCAAATTCACCTCCATGATCACTTCTCACATCACCAATTCCATATCCTTTCTCAGATTGGATCTTTTACAAAATGTTTTTAAAGATTCATAGGATTCATCTTTCTGAGAAAGGAACAGAACCCAGGTGAACCTTGAGTAGTCATCCACAATTACAAAGCCATATTTTTTACCACTGAGACTTGCAGTCTTAGTTGGTCCAAATAAATCAATGTGGAGGATCTTAAGTGGCCTGGTGGTTGAGACATGAGATTTAGGTTTGAAACTTGTGCTTGGTTTTTATGCAGGATTCACATATCATGTCTTTGTCAAATTTTACTTTTGGTAAACCTTTGGCAAGAGACTGACTAGCAAGTTGACTAATGGTTCTCATGTTAATGTGTCCAACTCTCTTGTGCCATAACCATTTTTCATGGTCATGAGACATGAGACAAGTGAGATCAGATAGGCTCTCAAGTGAGATTGAGTAAAGATTTTTATTTCTTTCAGAAAAGCTATTTTCCCAGTCTTTGAGTCTATGATCTCACAGAAAGGGGTTGGAAGTTTACATGATAACCATTGTCACACAGTTCGCTAATGCTCAACAAATTATGTTTCAGACCCTCAACAAAATATACATTTTCAATCTGAGCTGAGTTTGTCTTACCAATCTTACCTATGCCATTAATTTGGGCCTTGCTGTTGTCTCCAAATGAGACAACCCCTGCAGCTTTCTCTTCAAGTGACATGAACTTGCTTTTGTCCCCTTTCATGTGTCTTGAACATCCACTGTCTAGCACTCACATCCTTTTTGATTTTGCTGCTGCTAGGCACATCTGTTACACCAAGAGATTTAGTTTTAGGTACCCATTTATATTTGGGTCCTTCATGGTTAGTTACCCTTCTCTTGGATGCTACCTGTCTCATTGTAGCAGTCTGTGGTCTTGTGGTCAAATTTGCTACAACACGAGCATCTCTCCTTCTTTCTTTTTCTTGCAAGAATGAAGAAATCTTTATACCAGATCTCACTAGTTGAAGGGAATCAAGCATGTGGTCAGAGTGCAGCGGAATAAATGGATACCCTCCCTTGTTATGATCGTTTATGCGAAAACACGAATTAAGGCATAAAAGGCATGAAACATAATGACATACCTTTTGTGGATTGTAAACGAGGCAATAGCAGCCACGTCTTAGAGGTGTTCCACGCCAACAGCCGAACTAGGAATCCTCCTCAACTCTGCTAGTAGTGTTTAGAGAGTAAGAGCGACTACTCATGTGTGTAGGGTAATGCATCTCATGATATATTTATAGAGTGGTGGCTAGGGGTTTTACCATCACTCAATTATCCCTAACACATATGGGCCTGGCCCATTATGTTATAATTCTAATCAAATTAGAATTATTATCTTTTCCTAGCGGCTTGTTGTATGCGTGTGACCCAATAGGCTTTTAATATCTAGTTATGATATTTAAAATAATACCCTTTTATATTTTAATATCATAAATAGTGAGTGGTATCTAGCATACATCACTACTACCCAGATATTGAGATTATCAACAACTTTGATGAATCCTATTTTATGATAATAATTTATATCATCTGTCCCTTTGTCCAAATATCAATTGAACACAAGGCATGGAATGTGTCAACCTTGTATAGTTCAATTTATGTTTTCTGGATCCCAAGTAGACTATACAGAAAATAAAACATCTATGTTTATCCTACTGAGCATGGCCATGCATTTTGTAGTCTAACTTTATCAAGAGGCCTACAGATATAACTCCTGTTACATAGGAGGGACAAATCTCATCCAGGTCACTCACATTCCACCACACAATTTATTATATGCCCAAATACCAACTTTATGATCACCTTGTTACATGCAACGTTTGATGATATTTAAACATATAATTCCTTATGTAGGAATTGTAGTGATTTCAGGTCAAAGGACTTCATATAATATTATCAATATAAGAAACGTTCATGACACTTATGTAACAATCCATGCAATGTTCTTAAGGTGGGTCAGTCCAGTACACCATTACTCTTAATATGTACTTATGTGACCACATGATATCTCATATCTATGATCCGTGAGATGTGATCATCAACAAACTCACATACTAGTTTAAATGCATCTTTTGTCCTAAGAAGATGCTTGACTAGGGACTCTTTTAAGAATAGTTTTTCATAAGATCTCACGATCAAGTCATCTACTTGATTTCTTATGAAGTTTGAGCTTACTATTCTAAGGACATTAATTACATTCTAAAAGAATTAATAAAATGAATTGCCTTTATAAAATAATATGATACAAGTGATGGATGTTCAAAATAAAACATATAGGTCTCTAGTGCATATACTAACATCTGTTACTTCAGGTTCTCCTGCAAGCATATCTCAATCATTTTCTTTGAGCCATTGTTAGATGCTGAAGAAGAGAATGTCTTGCTGAGAAGAGAGATTCAAGAGCTGCAGATTAAGCACGCTGAGTTAGCATCCAAGCGTGATAAGGTTCTTGATCCGCAAAAGAAGCTCAGAGCAGGGCAAGAAGATCTGGAGACAGTTGTTCTTTCCCAGATTGACAAAGCTCGTGACGATTTGATTGCTCTAGTCAAACAGGCTTTATTGAAAAGGATGGATAATCATTGTCTAGGATGATATGCCAAAACTCTTTGAATTATATGAGATTTATGTTCTGATACTTTATGCTTGGTTGTTTCTTTGCTCTGATATTTTATGAATTTATACTCTGATACATTTATTTTGCTCTGATACACTTATTCTTTGATTAGTCAGATCATATGTTTCATGCTTTGATCCCTTTTGATTGATGACAAAGGGGGGAGTAAATTGAACTAACAAATTCTAAAGTGATCATGATTTTCAGAAGCAGTATTTGATGGAGTATCTGAACTTAAGAAAATCATAAGAAAAGCTTAAGTTATCTAAATAACTTAAGGCATCTGATTTAGGGGGGAGGAATTTCTTAACTCAATATTTCATTTTACCCTCATCAGATTTTATTGTTAAAAACAAATTTGTGATCATTAAAATGGGGGAGAATGTTGAGTCTCAAGAAAT
This sequence comes from Sesbania bispinosa, assembly GCA_026901365.1. Lineage (NCBI taxonomy): Eukaryota > Viridiplantae > Streptophyta > Magnoliopsida > Fabales > Fabaceae > Sesbania > Sesbania bispinosa. The sequence continues at coordinate 905,632 of QLOH01000018.1, forward strand.
TATTGAAAATTTCTAAAGAGAACTAATTCATCTTCCATGTTTTAATGACTACAGATTTAATTCTTAACACTATGCAAAACTGCTTATGCTACTAATAGTTTATTCTGATTTCAGTAAACTTGGACTCTCAAAAGTTATAAAGCTTTCTGAAGTGGCAAACTGTCTGAAGAAGTGAAGCCATCGGATGTGGCAAGACTATCTGAAGAAGTGAAGTCATCTGAAGGGTAAAGCTTTCTAAAGAAGGATTTATCTGAAGACTGAAGCTATCTGAAGAGTGAAGCCCCCTAAAGATATCTGACATGGACATCAGTTTGACTGAAGACCTTTTCTGCTCCTTCTCCAACACGTTTTCAGAATGCTATTTTGAGTCAAGCAGACCAGAACTTTTCAGCATGTTTGAATTACATACACAAATGAGGAAAGTCTGCAAGCACAGTTTTTGCAAAAGTCAACGCAGTATTGCAACCTTGTACTATGTTAGAGAACATCTCACAACGGACTTAATAGCATTTAATTCTATCTCAAAATGGATGTTTCTCAACGGGCCTCACCCAATGCTTATAAATAGAGTTGTGCACAAGACGAAGAAGAAGAACGAGTGCAAAATATTCAGAAGCTCTTACGCTACCAAATTTTCTAAGGAAAATTAAACTCTGATTTATTTCTTTGATTTGTACACAACTTTCATATCCTGAGTTCTACTCAATTTCTTGTACAAACCCCTATGTTTAAGTTACGAACTGACATGTAGTTCTTTAACTTAAACCTTTTTCTTTGTAAACACTTTGATAAGTGCCAGAGAGCCTGGAAAGGCTTGGTGGAAGAAAGAATACTTGTCATAGAGCATGTAGTGGCTTGGTAGGACAAAGAATACTTGTTTTGTAGAGCCTGAAGGTGCTTAGTGAACAAAAGAATACTTGTAACCTGTGGTGATTAGTGGAAAATCCCGTTGCTAGTTGGCACTGGGACTAGACGTAGCTCACTAGGTTGTGAGTGAACAAGGATAAATTTCTGGCTGAGTATCTCTATCCCTTAACTCGTTCAATTTAGTTTTAAACTAACGTTAAAGGGTATTGAATCTGTTTTTATAAGAACTGAACGTAAAAACATTTTTAAGAGAACTTATTTTTGCACTGTCTGAAAATACTTCAGACAGAACTCCAACTTTAGATAACATCTAAGTTATTTGAAATTTTCAGCAAGTCTAGTTTTTCTGAAAAGGTTTCCAGAAAATGTTAAGATTTTATAAAAACACTATTCAACCCCCCATCTAGTGTTTTCCTGTATTTATACAGTAATAAATTGTTTTCTTTCCATTTCCAATGCCTTAAATGATTTGATATGTATTTAATTTTTCCATATATGTTTCAGTGAAAGGATAACGACAAGATGAATGAATTGATTACTCCCTCTGGTCCTATATAAAAGAAACATAGGACTAAAATTATCAAGATTAAGAAAATGCATTGAAATATGTTAATAATAATAATTAACAATATTATATTATTTTTCAAATTATTAATGACATGATAACATTTAATAATAATATATAGAATTCAAACAATATTTTAATTTTAAAATATATAATTTTCATATTATTTAATACACATGTATAACAAATCCTGTATAAGTTACATCTTAATTCCTGGGGTAATTATTATTTAAGGGTCTGATTACTTTGTTTCAAATGACTCCCTCCAATTTGATTATATATAGTCTTCTTATTTATTGTAATAAACTGTATATATAAAGACTAGAGGTAGTAATTTAAAACAAAGTAATCAAACCGTTAAATAATAATAATAATAATATTAAATAATAATATTAAATATTTATTTTAATTTTCAATTAATTAATGACATGATAACATTTAATAGTAATATATAGAATTCAAATAATATTTTAATTTTAAAATATATAATTTCCATATTATTTAATAAATATGTATAACAAATCCAGTACAAGGCACATCTTAAAAAGACAGAGGGAGTGATTTTTTTTTTTGGTTTAACCACAAGTATCCTCTACGGGAGGCAATCCCGTTCGAGTTGGGAACATCCACATTATGGTGGGGTTAGCTCTCCTAACGAGGATTTTTTCCATCCAAAAGACTCGAACTCGAGAATATCTTGCTTAATGGGAATCAAATATGTACCACTTGAACCAACCCCCGTTGGTACCGGAGTGAGTAATTTAAAACAAAGTAATCTTAAATAATAATATTAAATATTATGTTAATTTTCAATTAACTAATGACATGGTAACATTTATTAGTAATATATAGAATTCAAACAATATTTTAATTTTGAAATATATAATTTGTATTTGTATATTATTTAATAAATATGTTTAACAAAATCTGTATAAGTCACATTTTAATTCCTGGGTTAATTATTATATAAGTGTTTGATTAATTTTTTTCAAATTATTCCCTCCGGTTTGATTATATATAGTCTTCTTATTTATTATAATAAAATGTATGTAAAAAATTAGAGGAAGTAATTTAAAACAAATTATCCAAGCCTTTAAATAATAATAGTAATAATATTAAATATTTATTGCACTTTTCAATTCATTAATGACATGATAACATTGAATAGTAATATATAGAATTTAAACAATATTTTAATTTTAAAATATATAATTTTCATATTATTTAATAAATATGTATAACAAATAATTCCTTGGTTAATTATTATTTAAGGGTTTGATTCCTTTGTTTCAAATTACTCCTTTTTATATACAGTTTATTACAATAAATAAGAAGACTATTTATGGGCTTGATTACTTTGTTTATATATAGTCTTTTTATTTAGGTTTAATTGCATTTTTGGTCCCCCTATTATCATCAATCCGTGATTTTGGTCCCCCTATTTTTTTTTCCCGATTTTGGTCCCCCTATTATTCCAAATTCGCGATTTAGTTCAAAATCTCGGTCTCCCTATTTTCAAAATCTATGTGTTAGAGGGGCCAAAATCGCGAAAAAAAAAGTAAAGAGACCAAAATCGCGGATTAATAATAATAGGGGGACCAAAAGTGCAATTAAGCATTTTATTTATTGTAATTTTTTCATCCTCAAAGCAAAAAATGTTTGTTTATGTTTCCAATGTCTTAAATGTTTTGATTTGTATTTAATATTTTCATATATGTTTTAGTGAAAGGATAACAACACTATGAATGAATTGATTACTCCCTCCCATCCTGTACAAAAGAAACATAGGACTAAAATCATTAAGATTAAAAAGATGCATTGAATTATGTTAATAATAATTAATAATATTTATTTTAATTTTCAAATAATTAATGACATGATAACATTTTATAGTAATTAATATATTGAATTCAAACAATATTTTAATTTTAAAATATATAATTTAACTTTCATATTATTTAATAAATATGTATAACAAATCCTTTATAAGGCACATCTTAATTTCAGGGTTAATTATTATTTAAGGACTTAAGGGTTTGATGACTTTGTTTCAAATTTATCCCTCCGGTTTGATTATAAATAGTCTTTTTATTTATTGTAAACTGTATATAAAAAGACTGAAGGGAGAAATTTAAAACAAAGTAATGAAACCCTTAAATATTAATAGTTATAATATTAAATATAAATAGTATTAGTTAACAACAATAGTAATAATATTAAATATTTATTTCAATTTTCAATTAATTAAATACATGATAGCATTTAATAGTAATATATAGAATTAAAACAAAATTTTACTTTTAAAATATATAATTTTCATATTATTTAATAAATATGTATAACAAATCCTATATTATTAATTCCTACGTTAATTATTATTTGATGGTTTGATTACTTTGTTTTAAATTACTCCATCTAGTCTTTTTATAATACCTCCATTTTTTTTAAGTGTCGTTTTAGAGTCTAAAATTTGTTTTTAAATAAGTGTCATTTTCACATACCAAGGCAATAATAAATGCTTGTTTTCCAACTTTACTCTCTTCCAAATTTATTAAATGGTGGAGTATTTATTGCATATTACTAGAAATGGTGGAAAATTTTAAATGCTTTAATGAGAGAGAGAGAAATGGTATATTTGTAAACAATGGAGCTAAAAAGACACACTTATTGCATTCCTTAATCTATGTGCAAAAACCTTAAACGACACTTAAAAAGAAACGTAGGGAGTATACAATTTATTACAATAAATAAGAAGACTATTTAAGGGTTTGATTACTTTTTTATATATAGAGTATGTCTGGTAAGTCATTTCAGCTAATTAAAAGTTGAAATTAGTAGTTGAAACCATTTCAGTTGTGTTTGGTAAAGTAGCTTTTTTGGGTAGCTACAAACTTTTCTTGAAAAGGTACTTGGGGTAGCTTTTCTAAAAAGCTTTGATTTTCAACTACTAGCTGAAAATTAATTACAAGTTTATCCCTCAACCACTTCCACTTATCATTATTTAATAATTAATGATGTCCTTATATGTCATTTTACCATTTTCAACTAGTTTTACCAAACACACTCAATCAAATTAGCTAGTTTTTCAACTTTCAGCTAGCTTTTAAAATTTTAAGTGTGTTTGGTAAGCCATTTCAGCTAGCCGAAAGCTGAAATTAGTAACTGAAACCATTTCAGCTGTGTTTGGTAAGGTAACTTTTTTTATAATTGTTAGGTTTTTTAAAAAGGTACTTGAGGTAACTTCTTTAAAAAAGCTACAATTTTCAGCTACTAGCTGAAAATTAATTACAAGATTATCCCTCAACAACCCTCACTTATCAATATTTAATAATTAATGATATTCTTATATGTCATTTTATCATTTTCAGCTAGTTTTACCAAACACATACAATCAAATCAGCTAACTTTTCAACTAATTTTTAAACTTTCAGCTAACTCTTTAGTTAGTTTTACTGAACACACTCGTAATCTCCTTTATTTATTGTAATTTACATCCTCCAAGTAATAAATTGTTTTCTTTCTGTTTCCAATTAATGTTTTAAATGTTTTGACTTGTATTTAATATTTCAATTAATGTTTTGATTTGTATTTAATATTTCTAAGTCCATCCTGTTGTATGTTGACCAAAAATAAATTTTTTACTGTGTAAAGAACAAAAAATAAAATCTTTTTTATTTCTCATAGGTTGCAACATAGACTCACAGGGACTATATAAAACGTTGAGGTTCATCAATATTTTCATCATCTCATCTTCATCCATAACAACAAAATGAAACCCACAAGACTTTCATCCTTATTCTTTATCGTTTCCTTGTTCCTCATTTTTCATGCTCCTATGCCAGCATTATGCGACAAATTGTATCAAATTGTGTGCAATGTGGATTATAGGGACGCTAATAGGTGCTTGCAACTTTTGGAAACCGACCCTAGAATCACCTCCGCCAAAAGTTATCTTGACCTCTCCAAGTACATCCTAACTTTTGCTCTAAAAAAGACCCACGAAGCCCAAGATTATTTTGGAAGCTTGATGAATAGACACCCTACTGAAGCTATCAAACTATGTGTAACTAAGTGGTATCCGGGTACCGTTTCATTATTCTCACACTCATTGGAAGAATTGATTAAAAGACCAGATGATGCAAACCGTGATGCCGGTTTCGCTGGTGTTGGACCTATATATTGTGATAAAGCTGTTGTTGCAGAAAAACTTATAAACGATCCTCGAGTTCATTTTTACAACAGTCAGACATCGTTGCTTAGTACTATTGCAGCTATAGCCACAGCTCATCTTGATTAAAAAGAGTGATTGATTCTTATCAAATGAGCCTGAAGAAGGTTTGGCTGATCCCTTTAGAATCTCCATTTCAAATGTATGGAGCATTATATAATTAATAAAATCATCCTAAAGCATTTCTTTTTTATCATTTGAATATTTCGATATTTTCTTCTTTATTTCGATATCTCAATTAGTTTTTTTTTGTTCATTTGAATATTTTGATATTTTTAATTAAAGGTTTAATTACACTTTTAATTAATTTCTTATTTATTTTCTCTGACGGTATTAATTTCTTATTTATGATTTTGGGCGTTTTTATTATTTTTTTTGGCTTCAGTTAAACATTTCTACATATTGCAATTAAACAAAAGTGGATTCTAGCGTACGTCTGCACATAAATAATTTTTGTCAATATTTTAAAAGTCATAACAGTTATTTAACACAGTTGAACCTGAAATAATTAAATAATATATATTTTTAAATTTTGTATAATATATTATATAATATTAAAAACATATTCATAAATAAAAATAAATAAATGAAAAATTAAATAAATATATATTATAATTAATACACAATAATAAAAAAATAATAGACAAACATTGAATAAGAAATAGAAAATAAAGTTTATAATAATCAAATTTAATAAAAAATTTATTAAAAAAATTAAAAGCTCAAAAGGGGTTGACAGAGCCACTCTTTCTATTTTTTCTATTTCACTTTTGAAAGGATTTCACGCTGCACTTTTCTCCTTGAGTTGACCAGGGCTCCACCTTCAAACTTAAATTTGTTGCATTTTTCCAGAGCCTTCAATTCTTTTTTTTTTTTTTTTCCCGTTTGCTTGGGCTTTAAGCCCTCTTAGATCATCGAAAAAATACCATAGGCACCCATATTTTAAAAGCTCCATTGGTTGACTTCATCTTCAGCAGCATGCAAAGGCAAAGGCATGAAGTGGTGGTGCGAGCTTTAAACTTTGGCGACGGGCACGAATTGTCAGGACACGGCAGGGCTCGCAACTCACACAGACGCGTGAGCTGTGCACTCTGAACGCAACTGTGCTACAGTGAACAGTGGCGGTGTTTCAAACGGCGACAACAATATATGACTCCTTAACCTCTCACAGTGGCGGGTGAACGTTGAAGACGAGACATACAACAGGTTCCATTGCAAACCTGCAAGTGAACCTCTTCTTCCCTTTCACATTTCTTAATTTTTCCTTTTTTTTTTATAAATGACGTTGTCAAAGACTCAAGTAAACCGGTTCAAACCAGTTAAACACTTATTTTTACCGGTTTTACTTATTATTGACCAATTTTATCGGTTGTTGACCGGGTTTTGACAGCATTGGTTTTTAGGGTCTATAGGACTGGATCTATGTCCGGTCACTGGTCAAACCGGTTGCTCTAGTCCGGTTCTTATAACCATGATTTTGGTGTACATGCAAATTTTCAATTTTGGTGCAAATTATTAATATATACTCGATATATTAATATATTTTTTATTAGGTTGTAAAAAATAAATTCTCTTTTTTAGTAAATAATAAAAAGATGAATATAAATTATCTTTTTATTAAACTTAATAATAAAATCAATTTCAAAAGCTAAATGTATTATTTTAAAATACTTATTTACTACAAATAATACATCTAACACATATTTGATTTTATTTTGTCTTTATAATATTTCAATTTTTTAAAGTATATGTGAAAGTGATTATAATTTTGAATATGCAAAGAATATGTTTGCAATGTAATTTTAATAATTTTAAAAAGAGAAATATAATAAAATAAATCAAATTTACATTGAAATGATTTATTATAAATAAATTTCTTAGTACAATTTATGTAATTCTCACTATAATAGACAGTCAATAACAACAGATTCCAACCCTATTGCGGTTGTTGAAAATGAAATTTATCAAACTAATTATGTTGAACTTATCAAACGTTTTACTCCGGTCATATTTATAAAACAATGTTTGAACTTTTTCCATGGTCCTATTTATAAGAAAAAGTACACACATCTAAAAACATTTATTATTTTTTCTCATATTTGCCCTTATTGACCATTAAAGATTTTAAAGTGGCACAACTACCATGGTAGTGGAATTTAATTTTAAATAGAGCTAAATTTGTAATCTTGTAGAGTAATTTCTTGAAAAATAGTGTAGGCCACGAGGCCTTGGCTAAAATTTCTCTCCTAGCCTAGGCTAAGTGGACGCTACTACTTAATATCTTTTTTTATAAATAAATTTATTTGCGTAGGTCTAGCCGACACTATAATTTTATATTTTAGATTAGATTTCAGGGTAGCGTAGGCCAGCCTACGCTACATTGAGATGTTGGTTGATAAGGAGCTAGGAAAGTAAGCTTTTCTGCAACGTCCTAATTTCTTGCTCCAAGAATAATGTCCGTTGGAAACACTATTCCCGAATTTCCGAAATTATTTCGCTCCATTTTAAATATTGTCATACAAATCCCACTATTGTTTAGGCAATCCAGCGTTTGCTTAAGCTTTCACTAAATTCATACGGCATTGCATTCAATACAAAACCTTAATCAAGCCCAGGGAATGAACCTACACTTTGGGGTGTTATGGTTCATAAAATTCCTACCGGAATTCCGGCAGAGTTTCCCCTAAAAACTAGACATTTCCCAATTTTCCAACTTAACCTGAAATCTACATAAGTCCACCAATACAATTGATAATAGCACAATACAATATCAACTACAACTAAGCCTCCATGGCCAATCTAAAGTGTCTACATTAATACATTATTAAATTATCAATTACAATTAATCCCCCACTAAGAATCTTTCTCTGATCACTGGGAGCGGATGGATCCACTCCTAGAGCTTCACTTCTATCTGAACATAAAGCTGGAACGTCCTGCATAACTAAAATATATCCCCGCAACGTGTGGTAAGACTATGGTCCCAGTGAGCAAAGCATGCAGCAAGCAGTGTAGGGAGGCAGGCATATGACATGCAACACTCAATCCAGCAAATCATACATATAAACCAATCTCAATAAACAACAACGTGATATCCATGAACTCTTTCAATTACTTTAAAATAACTGTACACACCCACACCAAGGGTCTAATGTCATATTTCAAGTAAACATGCCATGCATGAATGGATGATCTGCTTTACCCGACAGACGGGTTCTTTTCACTTATATCTCTTAAAACTGTGTGGCTAGACCTGAGCTCAGACTACAAGAAACGTCTTCCTTGGGCACTAATCACCCTTAATCTCTGGGTACTAATCACCCTTATTAGCTGGGTACTAATCACCCAAGTCTTAAATCAATTTCTGAAATCAATCTTGTCACTTTAGGTTAACTTGGGCCGAAGCCATTTTCTCTAGGCCGAAGCCAAAAATCATTTTCTCAGTCTTGACTCGGACCATAGACCAAAAATATGCAATGGCTCAAACTTCACAATAACACATGTCACATAATTATCATTTTATTATTAAACATATCCTAGATAAGACATAAACAAGTTATACAAGAGGCTTGTTAAACCATAATGAATTAATAACATCAACAATGCCATACCAATTCAATAACTTTCTTGGGTGCACCAAAGTCTGCAAGTTTAAAGCATGCAGAATCTAAGTTTAAAATATCCAAAAAAATGAATTTAGCTAAAGCTAAAGGCACTTAAAATTTGGTTATAAACATGATTGGTAATTTCAGATTTCCTAGTTTTGTAATTTAAGACCAAAAGTTGCTATATTTTACTAGTTCTTTTATGACTATATATATTTAGTCTTGCTATTTAAATGATCTTTTAAGCATTTAGTCAATGCCCCTTGAAAGAATAAAAATGCCTGTAATTTTATATATAATAAAGCTTAAAAAACACTGCACTGATAATGATACCTATATACTGAATGTTTGAGTTTAGTCAAACTTTCCTCTCTTTAATTTAAGCATAAAATTTTAGTAAAACAATCTTTACTTCTTTAGTTAGTTAGATCCAATAAAACTAGTTTATCTGGTTTCAATCTTCATAGTATAGTTTATATCAATTGGAAGGGACCAGCATAGAGAGCTCCAAGCAGTGACTTTATCCGGTGTGAAATATAAGTTAGAAAAATAAAATTTTTGAAATTAAAAAATAAAATCAGAAAATTAAAGTGAAGAGAAAGTGGGGGGAGGGGGGGGGGGGGGGGGAATAGTTTTATGAGTGGTAGAAGGTGGTTATAGCAAGTGAGGAGAATAAATAGAGATATAGCAATCTGAACGGGCAGCAAATTGAGACTGATACAGAACGAAAAATAAAGCAGAGGACAGTTGGAGATTTCAAAGGGAGTTCTCAGAAAGGGAGGAAGAAGAGCCTAAAAACATATTGAAAATTCTGAGAATAAAAGGAAGAAAACGAGAAAAGATCAAATGGAGAGAGTGAAAAAGGCACTGTAGCATTCACTGTTGAATAAAATATTTACCACGACTCTATTTTGCAGAAGGAATAAACCAGTTGCAATTGTCTCCTAAGTCCAACAAAAAGAATACAATGAAACATTTTTGTAACGAAGATAACATTTTTTTCAGCAAATTAAACTGATAACCTGAGGTTTAGTGAAGCCAACTCAGTTCTTTTACACCCCGAATATTATATCACTCATGATTCGCTATATAGAGAAAGAGGTGTACTTACAGACATAATATGCTTCAGAACAGAAGCAATATTAATCACAAGGTACAATGTGGAGCCAGAAAACATTGTCATGAAGGGATAACCTTGCAAGAGAGGTATGGATAATGCCTACATATCATGCCAAGTAAGAAGACATGTTTCAAATAAATGAAAAATAAAAGGCTGAATCACAGTAATTGCTACTTAAGGTGAAAACTAACCACTGTGATGCGAGCAAGGTTAACAGCTCCACATGTTTTTTCCACTGATGGGTACAGGGTAAGCTGGTAAATTATAAAAGCAATACCTGACTAGTTCAAAAGAAGTCAGTAATTAAGCAGCATATCTATTAAGTAATGCATAAAAAATAAAAAGTGCACAACTTAATTGCTATGTAAATTCAAAGGAACCCATTTAGTGAGAAAAAACGAGTAAGCAAATATTTTAGAATAAATTGCGGACTTGAAAAAGATTTGACAATTTTACATTTAGTGATTTTGTATTCATGATAACGATTAATGATTAATTTGAGATATTGGAACTTCTAAACCGAAGGCTATTTTAAATAATTCACTAATAGAATTGGAGCATATAAGCAAGCAACAATACCAGCCTTTGAAAGATGACATGCTTCTGAATTTGCCCATGTTATAAATTCATCTGTTCGACCATCAACAAATAGTTGCAAGTGTAACATCCTAAAATTTGTAGGACAAATAAAATAAAATAAGAAGAAATAAACATTAGTAATATTAACATTTTTATGAATAATGTTATGTTAATAAAAGAGGAATGAATGGGTTGAGGGTAGGTCCAGCCCAATTAGATGTTTATATAAGGGAAGGATTACATATTTCACCCCATTAGTTTTAAAACATCAGATAACCAAACCCTAGGGAGGAGAGAAACAACTCCACAAGGAGAAGGTGCTGCAGAGTAGATCAGTAAGAGGGAGCCACCATTCGCTTTTGGGATTGTCATCTCTAAGGTACAGGAGAGGGGGGAAGAGTGCTACTTGTATGTGTATGTGGGAGTGCTTGGGTAGTGAGGGCAACCATAAGACCCTCTAAGACTTTTAAATTCGAATTTGTTATATGCATCATGTGTTGTATGATGAAAATCCGTTTGCTTTGATGTTTAAACGTGTTAATCTTAATGAATCTTGATGAATTGAATGATGATAGCGAGAATAGCGAAAAGGGATAAGTAAGGGTTTAGTGAAGAGGAATCATAATGGATTAGATGTGTTAATTTGTAGTAAAGATTGATGTTTTCATTGAATTTGTTGGGTAAAAACGTGTTGGATTGAAGTATTAACAATAAGGATTGATTAGGGGTTGAAGAAAAGGGTTTAAAAGGGGTAAAAATCGCAAGAACTGTCGTCTCGCGTTGCTGGTAATCGATTACAGCAAACTGTAATAGATTATAGGGTTTTCTGGGCAGCGTTGAGTGAGTTTGGCTTGCTGGTAATCGATTACAGGGGGCTTGTAATCGATTACCAGAGAGTTGACATGCTGGTAATCGATTACAACTGTGTGGTAATCGATTACAACTGTGTGGTAATCGATTACCAGAGAGGTGATTGGTTGGTAATCGATTACAAGAGGCTTGTAATCGATTCGATTACAAGAGGCTTGTAATCGATTACCAGAGTGTATTTTGTGTCCCAGAGTTGCTGGTAATCGATTACAGCTGTGTGGTAATCGATTACCCGGTCAAAATGTGTGTGAGAGTGTTGTTTATGTGATGATTGTGATCCCTTAATCTGTTGGTGTTATTTATATAAAGTGTTTGTGGAATTGAGAGATTAAATTGAATGTTTAGAGTGTGAATTGTGGTATGAGTAGTGATGTGGATATTTTATGTGAAATCATATATATATATATAATAATTGTTATGTGGATTGATGATTATGCATTGTGCATAGAGGTTGTATGAGAGATATGATGTATGATGATGATTGCATTGAGCATAACATTGAGATATGAGATGTGTGTGATGCATAAGCCAGACGTGGCTAGCATATGCCCTAGAGTGGGGGTGAAGACCATGATGAGACATTTGATGCACGGGCCCATAGAGGGGGTGCAACCTATCAGCCAGAGAGGGCGTTAACAGTAGGGCCATCATTGGTAACAACTAAGAGGATTGACGAGGTGCACCCATTGTGCGGAGTTCCGAATCATGATCCTTAGGATGAGTTTTGGTGTGCATGATCAGAGAGTGAACATACATGGCATTGTATGATGGTGTTGAGATGTGAATTATATTATGAGTATTATGTGTAGAGTGCAAAGAGTATGTTTTGATGAATTGTTAAGTATGACTTATATAATTGTGATGAGTTAATATGTTGAATAATAATAGTGTTAGATGATATGATTGATGATGATTATGTGATGAAATTAATGATTATGACTATGTGTTGGGTGAGGATAGGGCAGTCTTCTACGTGCATGTATGAGTATGTGTTCTTTTCCTCACCGTACTCTCCGTGGTTATTTTATAGGTGACGAAGGTGGCACTCAAGGTGCCGAGTATTGAATTGAAGGGGTTCCGCTCTGATACGTGTGACATCAAGGCATTAGTAATAGGGTTTACTTTATTATGTTATTGAGTAGAGATAGATGAAAACTATTTTAAGTGCCTTGCATGGCCATGATGAATATTTTGAAGTTGACATTTAATATTTGATGTTTTAGTTGTTTTGAAACCATTGACCTTATCTTTTATTATATGAAGTTGACTTTGAGTTAAATGGTGTTTTAAAAGAGAGAAATGTGAACATTTTTATTCGTTGTGGGCTACAACTTTCTTTTATATTTCGATTTATTGATTGTATTAGAGATTGGGGGGTAGAAGGGTGTCACAGCAAGAGATCTTTCAGAGTCACTGTAAGCTCTTGTTCCTTTTTTTCTTCCATGTCTACAGATTACAAACAAGGGAAAAGCTTCAGATACCAAAATATGGGGGGAAGGAGGAGTAGGGAGGAAAAACTGTATTAGACCACTAGAAATGAAAAATACTTTCATCTTTTCTTGAATTCTCTGCATGCAAACTTCAAGATTTGGTGAGTTTTCCTCAGCTTCAATAGATGATAAAGAAGCCAATGCAAGTTTTCCAATCCAATATAATCTTCAAACAGTTCACTCCCAAAAAGCATTCCTAATGCAGCTATAGGATCTATCATAGATTCTCTGAAGAAAAAAGGAATCCGTCCATATATGTCTCGACTAAAATTTTAAAAGCTCAGCACTTGAAACCAAATTCATAGTTCTGGCACAGTGAGGTCAAATTACAGTTTCTAAGGAAACAGATCTAAACAACTATCCAAGCATGTTTAACAAGTTTCACTGACATAATTGGGTAAATCACTTTCTAACTTACAAGAAGAGTAAAACGATTAAGAACAGAACTTGATCATTTGTTTGAGGCATTGAGCTTACTTGAAAATTATTAGTTAAATCACTTTCCAGTTATATAAGGATGTAATGAGTGGCACCCCAGCCTTTCCATGCTTATCATATGTTTCACGCTTCTGGGGATCACTCAAAACCTGGTAAGCCTCACCAAGTGTATCTGCATAAATACCATATTTACAATAAAGAGATCCAAGGGCTTAAATACTCCTAATATTGACTACAGTTAATTTATAATCCAACCAACTCATTGAAAAACCTGAATGATCAAATCAAATCTTTAAAATGTTATATAAAAGTATTGAAATTCCTCATAATATGCTCGGTAAAAAAGAAAATGGAAAGGTATATAATTAGGGAAAAACCATCACATGTTGTACAAGAATAAAAAAAAATGATAACATGTGATAAGATTTGAAGTAAAATTCAACTGTGATTTCACCCTATTGTTACCTATTTAGATTGGTTTCACCAATTCAACGACACGCTGCATGTATTGGATTGTCGAGGCAAGTTTTCCAATTAGGTTCAGTGATCTTGGGAAGAAAAACCGAGAAAAAGGAATGAAGAAAGTTTAAGAGAGAAGAACAGAACAAACGAAATGCTTCATACCTGATTGTGAACAAACCTGAACAAAGGAAAAGAGTTGAAGCTTGGTTCAGAATCGCAACGCCAACACGAAGACGATGTGTCCTTTGAAATCACAAACATGAATGGAGAATCGTAATTCACAAGCAATGCAAACACAATGTTGATATTTGAGAGAAATCCGCAAGGAAGAGGACCAGAATTTTGGTTTGTAAGTGGCTAATTAGGTTCGTAAGCATGAACTAGAATTTGAGAGATTAGATTTTTACTCAGATTTTGGGGGATTCTACAAGAGAGAAATAAAAGGTTTATTTTGAATGTGCTGGAGATATAGCTAGTAGATGAAATAAATTTTGAGCTGGTCAAATAATTGTTTTACCGAGTCAACGACAATTAATAAGAATAGATATTGAAAATTATTTTTTATTGGCTAATATTTATTGGCCATAAAAAATTGAGTCAGATAATAAAGTACTGGCAATCAGTTTATTGCCATTAAATAATTGCCGCAAATAGTTAATTTTTTTGTAGTGTTTAGAATTTTTTTGGGACATGAGAATTGTATATTATATCATTTTTTATTTCTTATTTATTGTGATTTGGTACCCTTAGGCGGGATTATTGTAAATAAAAAATTTTGGTTAATGAGCATCTTATTATTTTAGCTAGACACACAGATTCATTGAATTTTGTGTTAGCATAAAATATTATGCATATTAGTTTCTTTGTTATTTTGGTGTTAGTCTCTATGTTCATTTCTGTCAATATATTGAATATGACCCAAATTTAGTCAATGTTTTTTTCCCATTTATACTTATTAGCACACTTTGTATCATGACGTGTTCTAGTAGGGAATTTATCTATGGGTTCTTATACATTCAAAGCTTACAATATTATATATATATTGGTGTGTGCATTTTTTTCTTTAGTTATATTTAAATTCATATTATAATTTTGTATGATTATGATCTCACCTATCGTGTGCATGGTCATGTAAAATTTTATGAAAAATAAAACATACATTTAAATTTTTTTAATATATATATATATATCGATTTTATTTATAAATTTGCATTAATGATAATAATAACATATTGGTGTGTTATCATTAACGTAATTTGTTATTAATATAATGTAATTCTGTGGTGAACTTATTATGGTTCATAATATCCTATTGGTAGTAGAATTTAATTGTTGTATAGGATATTGTACATTTTGTTCACAAACATTGTTTTGTGAAATTTGACAAATCAATTGGGTATTTTTTCCTTCAACCTAATATTAATTTGGTGATAAATTAAATTATTTCATTGACACATGTTGCAATTAATATTGGATTGTGTAAGTAATGAGCATATCCTATTGATATGACATTACTTGACATAATAATTTGTTGTTAAATAAAATTATTTTATTGAAACAAGGTGATAGACATACCCTATAGGTATGACATTGCTTGACATCATCATTGTGTGGTAGAGAAAATAATTTGGATATTTATTTGAAATATTTTTATATGATTTTCATATTATATTATCTTTTAGGATTAATTAAACTTTTGGTCCCTCTAGTTTTAATTTTGTGTAATTTTAGTCCCTTAGGTTTTTTGGGAGTAAAATGTCCCCGTACTTTTAAAATTAAGTAAATTTGGTTCCCCTGTCAATTGTCTTTTACTTAAAACCCTCAAATTCTCATTTTCAATCCAAATATATGGGAGTATATAATGAATTTGAGATATGAAATAATTTAAAATGTTCAAAAGTAAAAAAATTAAATAGAAAATTGATAAAATTTGAAGGATTTTGTATGATATGAAATTAGGGTTTAAAGAAGACAAAAATTTGGGATTTTTCGATATTAGGTTAAATTTGATATTTTGATTGGTGAGTTTTCATATTAAGAAGATTTAAAATGAATTAATCAATTAAATTTATGAAGATATTGAATAGAAAGTGAGAATTTGAGGGTTTTAGGTATAAAACAATTAAAGGAGGGACCAAATTTGCTTAATTTTAAAAGTTTGGGGATTTAATTTACTCGAAAAATACTTGGGGGACTAAAATTGCACAAAATCCAAACTAAAGGGACCAAAAGTGCAATTAAGTCAATCTTTTAAATACTTTTCTCTATCAAGTGGGAGAATTCTACATATATTATGTTATGATTTTGTCAAGCAAGATTGTGGTAATGCAATGACTACTTTTCCTTTAATTTTTTCCCAATTAATAGAACATGAGAAAAATAAATATATCTTATTTTATAGTATTTATTTTCTCTTTAAATATTATTCATTATCCCTTTATTGTCAAGGTTTTATATTGAGGATATTGCTCGTTAAGTTTCTTTGAGAACAGTGGGAGTTGGAGACTTCATAAATCCCTTATTGTATCCTCAATAGTAGTCAAGGGTCTTATGCACTTCCATTTCCGCTTCCGCTAAAGAGTGTTTTGCTATTATTTAAATTGTAACACTTGAGTCATAGGAGTGAATTGTTGAATTTTTCTATGATCTCATTTTTTAAATATGTTGGAGATTATAATTTCACTCATATGTTGGCAATTTTTTCAAATAGCCATCAAATTTTATAAAATTGTGTGTTACAATATTTTTTAAGAAGATTTTCTATTTTATAATGTCTAGTGGACATTTATAATTTCCTTCATTTTGTATGCAAAGTATGTGGTTAACTATGAAACTCCTTTGTAAAACCATGACTAAGGTTCTATGTTGAGTTTCATATTTTATTTCGTAACCATTTTAGGTTGACTTTGTTTTAGTATATTTCTCTCAATATCAAATTTTGAAGAGAGAGAAATTGTGAGTTTTAGACTCATAATGAGTACCTTAGCAAAATTATAATCCCACTATTAAATATTATAACATTAGAGTATTTTAATATTATTTGACTCTAATGAAAATCCTAATAATATCATATTATTTTGGAATAGTGGGAGTGTACACACAATTGTTTGTCTTGAAATAATAGCATTGTTATATGTTCTTGTGTGCACTTTTGTATTAAAATATTATTTTTGAGCTTTTTGGTTGTCATATGTTGTTATGCGCGCTTAATCATATGACATGCTCTTAGAGATTTTGGGAAGAAGTCTCATTTCATATTACTGAGATGTATTCTTATGCACAAATTATTGATATATTATTATGTGCAATTTTATTAAATCTCAGTAAGGCACATTAAGTGTACGCTAAGGTTATTTTGTTGGTATTGCACATTTGACTTGCAATTTTATTGTGCTTCTCTCTTGAATAACATTCCACATTTTATAAGGTCACAAATTTATAATTATCTTATATGAAATTAATATTCCTATCGAGTATGATTTCTTGGATCGATAAGGTGCTTGTAAATCTTATTATTTGGACCAATAAAGTGTCTACTCATTGATGCCATTTTATAAGCCCATTTTGTAATTACTTTAGTTATTGGGTTATGCCCACATGTAATTACTTTTGTTATTTTTTCTTGGGCTATAATAGGCACATGAGTTTATGTGCACTGTGTTATTATTTATTTATTTATTATTATTATTTTGGTTGTTGTGTTGTGAAAGACACTTCGATTATTTTAGTGTGCAACTTTGTTGTGATTTTCCTTTAACCGATATTCCACATTTCATAAGGTTACAGATGTATGGGTATCTTGCATGTATGATATGAGTACTCCTATCGAGTATGATTTTCAGCATTGTTGAGGCACTTGTATTCTTTTGTTTGAACCAATTGCTATAAGTATTTGCTCATTGTTGACATTTTTTGTCCATATTAATCTCAGGTTTTATTTTGTTTAAACTAAGTATCTATGTTGTTCAAGTGGGTTTGTTAAATTTATTTATCCTACGACGACATGCATAGTCACTTATTTGATAAAACACAGATTAATTAAATGTCAACTGTTTTCGAACATTCTTGATTTAGCCCATGTGTAATTACTTTTATTATTGGGTTTTTCTCTTATGTGATGTAATTACTTTTGTTACTGGGCTATTGTAAACACTTATGCTCATGTGGATTGTGTCGGACTTGTGGCCTATTATGATGGTGAAAGGAACAGTGTTTTGGATTAGTGTCAAACAAACATTTGCAGCAACTTTCATGTATGTTGAGCATTTCAGCAGATCCATTGACCAAAGACTTGATTATTAGATTTTCCATAACTCATGTGTGTTTGTATAAGTCTTTTGGTGTTTTGGGTTAGTGGGAGTCTGATTTGTATTTGCTCATTTTTTGAGATATGTTTTAAGTTTATTTTCCTGATCATATCTCTTATAAAATTTAAGATGTTGAGACCGTTATTGGATTGCATATTGATTTATTAAATTATGCTTTCTCTTATCCATCATTTTATGAAATATAAGCATATGGTATGTATCCCTATCGGATGTCATCTTCTATATTGTTAATGCTCTTATTTCTTAGAATTATTGAATGTTATGTGCATTGGCTATAATTGATACTTTGATTTTAATAATTCCTAGTAGTTCTAATAATTGACTAATGCTATCCAAGTGGGAGAATGTTAGATTATCCCTAATTATATTTTATGGCTTAGCATTAATTAATTATTTAGAATTATATTTATTTGAATTATTAATATCAATTATAGATTAATTATTTAATTATAGCACATAATATAAAGATGGGTGATATATTGGGTTTTTATTGTGAATAGTCTGTGATGGGTTGCGCTATTCAGGTTGGTAGCCTGTTGAGAGGTCCCTGGTCTCTACTGGTAAGGAATAGAACTGGTACCTGTTAGTCAGTTCATACGACAGACCTCATTTGATATTCTACCTTTTCACCTCCTACCAGGAAGAGAGCAGTTTATCTCACTTGTCATGGTGACATCGTAATGTTTGATTCCTTCATTCAAGGTGTATAACTCTAATTCTACTATGAATTGAATTTCATGAATATACTATATTCTTGTATCTATTTGAAATTGATCTAGGTTACTCTTGATTAAATTTATCTTCAACAATAAAGATTGCTCTCGCACCAGTACAACTTTACGTTCAAACAAAACAAGAGAGTTATAATTATTTTTTACTCTAAATAAATAGGACTGTTGTTTTACTTTGTCAATGCTTTTGTTTTGTAGTCCACGAGGATGTTAAAAAAGGTAATGAGATGTTAAAGGTGGGGGCGAGAGTGCTTGCTACTGATTCAAAAGCTCTGAGAAGAGAGAGAGTGGGAACATTCTTATCTTGGTTGGCTTTTGTGTTTATGTAGCTGTGGTGGTTGTCAAAAGATGAGGAACATGTCATCTTTTTGAAGGGTCATCTTTTGGGTTTGGTTGGGTGATTACTGTGATATGTGGGGGAAGGAAAGATATAGTGAACTTTGTGTTTCTTGTCATGTCCACTCCATTTTTTGATTCTTCCTACTCACCACAGGGAGACATGCCATGAACTCTGTGTTTCCTCTCTTCTTATCTCCTTCCAATTCTTACTCTCTGTGGTTTCTCAAATATTTACTCACACAACCAGAACAAACTTCTGCCTCTGCTGGGTATTCAAATCATACCATATGCTTCCAATTCAGATTTATTTCCCTTTCCTTTATCTTTCTTTTTACTCCAACTTGTTCACTTGCCTATTATGTGTAAGGTTTTGCCAAACTTGTTCTAAGAAATGGCAAAGAATTGAAGATAAAAATCTCAAAACATAGGTCTTACAGAGTAGAACCAGTCTGTCTCTGTGCCTTTTCAGGAACAAGTCATCTCTGAAACAACAACAACAACTAAGACCTACAGAAAGAGCATGAAAGTGAAGGAGAGAGCAAGGCATACCTCACCAGCAAGTTACCATGGCCACTTCAAATCCCCTCAATTTGGCCAAGAAACATGAATTCTAGAAAGAGTGCCAAATTATAAATATAAATTTAAAACAGATAAATTTAAATAATAAATCTATTGAATTAAAGAGCATGTAAACAAGATTGAAACAATTGTGAGCATTTCACAGAATATTATATTAAACATTCATCAGAAAAATGCCAAAAGAGGAGCAAAGTATATGAGATACAAGTATGACATTGACCAACTAATCTCCCATCAGTTAAGCTTAGTCATACCAACCTAGTGGGAAAAGGATTTGGTTGTTGTTGTATAGACCAACTAATTGCTTCAGAGTTCAGACTACAAGATTAAAAGAAAATTTCTAACAAGGTACTTAGTACACAGACCATGCATCTAAAATACCGAGGCATGAGATTTCATGTATAAGATTCCTCTGAATGTAGAATTCTAATGTCCTACATAGATTATTCATGAAATTGACTGCATCCTAAACATAGATTATTCAATGTTAGCAGAATGTACGTAGCTCTGCTGAACGTCCAGACATTTTGTAGTTAGTACATACAAAATACATCTCTGACTCTGTATAACATGCTCACAAATACCATTTCACATGTTAATTACTCAATGTACTACTTCTTACTCTACTATCCCTAGCTACCTTTTTTTCTCACCCTGTCCTCTCTTTTCTTCCTCTACTGTTCTTCGACCAGTTCAGTGTAGGTTGCATGGCTAAAGATTATACTCAGAATTCAAAATGTATATAAAATATCATATAAAATTTAAAAAAATACACTAAAAGAAGAATAGAAACTCACATTCAATGAACAAAAATTAAGAAAATAATCTCAACACAGATCAAATAAATTAAAAAATGTTTCCCTTCTCAAGAAGCTATTGCATATTTGCCTCCATCCCCAAAATATTGCTTTTCGTCCTGTTTGGTGGATAAATTTTTGACAATTATCTTAAAGGTATGGAAATCACACCTGATAGTGATACCATTCTCCTTCAAGCAAAAATCTCCAAATGCTCTAGTCATTGTCAATCTAGGTGCATCATTGAAAGTTAACCACACTCTAGGAACTTGTGGCTCATCTTCCAGCACAATACCCTCCCTTGCCTGTTTAATTCTTTCAGCTTCTATAAGAATTTATATCCATATTTGAATAAGTTAACATCAAGCAAAATACATAACACTAGAAGATGAAAATGCAAACAAAGAAAGGAATTGACAAAATGTCGTCAGAATCACAGCGCCATCCAAGAAGATAATTCAATATCTTATTTTTTCCTTTGTTTGGTTTACTTCAGTGAAAATTAATATACAAGTTAGATTGAATATAACCTACTCTAAATAACTGCAATTATAGTGAACAAAACCAAAATGTAAGAAATGAAATAGATCTATATAAACTCTCACAAGATTAGAACCTTAAAAACTATAACCAAAAGGAATGATGAGAATCAATGATCAATACCTTGAAATCTAAAATATATAATTCTCATATTATTTAATAAATATGTATAACAAACCCTGTATAAGGCACATCTTAATTCCGGGATAATTATTATTTAAGAGTGTGATTACTTTGTTTCAAATGACTCCCTCCAGTTTGATTATATATAGTCTTCTTATTTAATGTAATATAAACTGTATAAAGACTAGAGGTAGTAATTTAA
The DNA here is from genome assembly GCA_026901365.1 of Sesbania bispinosa. Classification (NCBI taxonomy): domain Eukaryota; kingdom Viridiplantae; phylum Streptophyta; class Magnoliopsida; order Fabales; family Fabaceae; genus Sesbania; species Sesbania bispinosa. The sequence goes on from QLOH01000018.1 coordinate 927,495, forward strand.
AACAAAGTAATCAAACCCTTAAATAATAATAGTGATAATATTAAATATTTATTTTAATTTTCAATTAATTAATGACATGATAACATTTAATAGTAATATATAGAATTCAAATAATATTTTAATTTTAAAATATATAATTTTCATATTATTTAATATATATGTATAACAAATCCTGCACAAGGCACACATCTTAATTCCTGAGTTAATTATTATTTACGGGTTTGATTACTTTGTTTCAAATTACTCCCTCTAGTTTGATTATATATAGTCTTCTTAATAATTGTAATAAATTGTATATAAAAAGATCGGAGAGAGTAATTTAAAACAAAGTAATCAAACTGTTTGGGTGAAATTTACAAAGTTTACTAAGTTATTACAGGATTGGTACCTACGAGTTCGAGGTTTACGATAAGAGATTCGAAAAAGCATATTGTGAATCGAAATACATCATAACTTAGTGAAGTTTAAAGTTTGTTTGTTGAATTCAAAGTATAAGACATTATGCTATATATATTCAAAAGGAATGCAGGCGTTTGATTAAGTGCATATTCGAATTCGAAATATTTTTTTAATATGAAGGAAAGGAAATTGGAGTTCTATAGTTTATAGAATCTGAAGGATAAAGAGATAAAGAAATATAAGTCTTTTATTCATGTACAAATTAAATTCGAATCACATAGTTCGAATGAAAATACATAAGAAATATAAATGTACATGAAAATAAAAGCTATTCTAAATCTTCAGAGAACTTGACTCATGTCTTCCTAGGTCTTCAGGGAACTTGATTCTGCCTCTCTATCCTTCATTTGACCCTTTTCTTCCTCCTCCTCTCCCACAAGCTTTGATTGAGCCAAGGGAAAAGCATTATGCTGACAGGATTGCGTAGCCCTTGGTGCATGGGGTGATTACAAAGAAAGCCTGGGAAAGTAATAAAGAAGATTCATTTATTATATAAATGAACCTTTGACTGGCTAGTACGTTTAACCTAAGAAAATCCTTAATAAAGATTGGAGAAGCTTATAGCTTTGGCTATTCCATCAATCTTATCAAAAATGAAATCAAGAAAGATCAGGTTGAACACAATAGCCAAAGGAAGAAACTTCTTCATTTTGAACAGAGAAGGGAATGAAGAAGAACGTTAAAGCCCAGGGGTATTTATACTAATAGAATTGGACGGTGCTATTAATGTACATGCAGAATTGTCCAATCAGGTTGAGGGTCAAGCCCACGTGTGGTCGGTGGTCAAGACCACTAACAGATAGACCAATCAAAATTACAGCACGTGAAACTACAGGGAATTAATCAGTCAAAATTTGGTTAAGTTTCCTAAGGTAGTTCGAAGACTCAGAAGCAATCGAAGACTTGTTCGAAGTTAAGGAAAAACTAGTAACTTAGAAGGATTCACGAAGTCAAAAGTCTGAAAAGCCATTCGAAGAACTATCAAATTTCAAATGAAGTAGTTATTGGAAGTTATTATTCAGAGACAAGTGTCAAGACCTTAGGCTATCAGTTATTTGGAAAGTAGAAGACCGTTGTTGCTTTTAATACGTGTCACACTTAGAAATTTGACACCTCAAATAGGCTTGTAAACGTGTCAAAATCCTGTTAAGTGTCCGTTAGAATAGAAGTCTATAAATAGGCAGAATTCTGATGTAATAAGGGTTTGATTTCATATTACTGAAACGTCTCTGAAAACACCCAACGTCCATCCTTGTAAGCGTCTAAGAGGTTACTTAAGAGAGTGCCCAATATGTGTATCCATACCAACATTTCATTGATGCAATTTACAATTCTGCAATTTTCTTTTCTTTGATTACTTTTTGCCTTTACATTTCTGCAACTTTTCTTTGATTTGTTTACTTCCTGCACTTAATTTTATGCAACTTTTTCTTTCTTTATTTAAATTCTGCACTTTCAATTCTTGCACTTTGTCCTTAATTTTTCATCGCATTTACTTTAATCTCTTTTTAAATTTCAAATCTCTGTTTTTATTCATCTTTTCTTTTTGAAATTTTGTTTCTTCTTGAAAACTGATTTTTCGAAGTCATTCTTTTGAAGAAATAAGTTATTCAAAATTTTGTTACTCTTTGAATGCAATTTCTAAGTAAACCTAATTTTAAAAAGAACCTTTAAAGGATTCAGATTCTAGTCCCAGATTGTACTTTCAGAATCAAGAAAGTTTTCGAACTTGATTGAAAATTTTCACAACAAACAAATTGGCACGCCCGGTGGGACAAAGTGCTAAATTAGTTTCAGAAAGTGTATGATCTTAAGAAGTGGTATAACCATTTCTAATTCAATGGCAAATAGTAACCGAAACAGAAACACTTCAGACAATGTTACTAGAAATGCTTCTGCAAATCAAGGAAGTCCTACAAATCAAAGGAATAACAATGAGTCTGTAAACAATAATGAGACTAATGGAGTGGAAAATAATAATAGTGTGAACCGTGATCAACGTGATCAAACACTTAACACTGCTCAGGTTGAAGATCCTTTAAGGACTCAGGCTATGAGCACAAATCCACTCTCAAGTGGGGGCATACAGGTTACAAACGCAAATGTTAGGCCTCCCCCGTATGGACTTCCCTTCAGTTTTGTTCCTTCTATTCAAGGAACATCCCCAGTCTTATACACAAGTACAATAACACCTGCATTAAATCACGTTAGTTCTTCAAACTTAGGCGTTTTTCTAACTGGTATCTCTAGGTTAAATTCTGGACAGATTTCGAATTCTTTGACAAATACTGCTTTGAATTCGATTAGGCAACAAGTGGATGAAAGTAACCATGAAATGGTTAACATGTTGTCTACTCAATTAACAACAGTTATAAATCCACTTATTGAGAACACTGATCAAAATTATAATACATTGGCTAGGCAAATGGCTAGGATTGCTGATGTATTCGGGGCTCCCCCAGATCTTGAAAATCAACAACAGGTTAATGTTGGCCTTAATCAAAACCAGAATCAGAACATTGGAAATGATAATGGTGTAAGAGAGAATAATGAACAACCTCTTCTTCGAGAGCCAATTCAAAATATGAATTCTCGGCCATTAATTTTGAATAGGAATCAAAATGCTGATGAGGTTTTAGAAAGAATAAGGCAAAACAATATTGGGGGGAAACAAAATATAGCAAATATAGTTGAATTAGTGTTGAATAGACATGGATTCGATGTAGGCCAAGCCACTAGACCATGTTTTGTTTCTCCATTAACACCTTGTGTGTTGCAAACTGAATTACCAAGGGGATGGAAAGTCCCAAAATTCACTAAGTTTGCAGGAGAAGTTAATGAATCGACAGTCGAACACATTGCAAGATACCATGTAGAATGTGGGGACATAGCTAATAATGAGAATTTGAAAATGAAGTATTTCCTAAGTTCCCTAACAAAAAATGCTTTTACATGGTCCACAACCTTGTCTCTTGGTTCGATTCATACTTGGAATTAGTTAGAAAGACAATTCCATGAATAATTCTTTAGAGCTGAAATGAAAGTTAGTCTTATGGATTTGGTTACTGTTAGACGAACTTCAGATGAATCTGTCGAAGATTATTTGAACAGATTTAGGAAAATGAGAGCTAGATGTCTTGTACCAATTCCTGAAAATGAATTAGTTAAAATAGCAGCAGGAGGTTTTGACTACTCAATTCGAAAGAAGCTAGTTAATCAACAATTGAGAGACATGGCCCAATTGGCTGAAAGAGTTAGGAAAATTGAGCAGTTAACAATGGAAAAAGAAAAACATAGGAAGATCGATAAGATAAATAGAAGAGATAAAATTGCCTATGCTGATGTTGATGAAAATTTCAGTGATGAAAACTCATATTTCGATGAAAACGAAATTGATGTTGCTGAGTTAAAACCAGGACCTCCATATGAATGTTCTTTCCTTAGACCATGTAATAATTCAGGGAATCAAACTTCACAAAGTAAGTATCCCAAAAAGACATATGGTTTTGATATTTCGAAAGCTGAACAAATTTTTGATATCTTAGTAAAGAATAAACAAATTGTCCTTAGTGATGATCATAAAATTCCCACTTTCGAACAACAAAAAGGAAAGAAATTTTGTAAGTTTCACAATGCGTTTGGTCATTGGACTAACAGTTGTATTCGTTTCAGGGATCTCATTCAAGAGGCCATTAAAGAAGGTAGGTTGAAATTTGAAGAAAAGCAAAAAATGGCAATGAAAGTTGATTCTGATCCATTGAATGTCAACGCCAGTTATGTTGATACTGTTGAAATAAACATGGTAGGAGCTGAACCTGTTATAGATTCAAAAACAGCAATAGACATTGCAATTGAGGAATTCGAAAAGGAAGTGAAAGATATCTTCCCAAAAAGCAATGAAACCTTGGTTGATTTCTTGCTTCGAAAGAAAGAGGAAAATACTGATGTTTCCCTTTGTCCTCGTTGTAGAGCAGTTTTCGATAGACTAGTGGCTAAGTCTTTTGAGTCATCAGAAATCAAAAAGCATTATCAAAGAACTGTTAATCAAGGGATTCAGAAGGTGACAAGGCCTATTTCGAATGTTGAAATTCGAAGACCTCCTTTTCAAAAGAACTATGAAATGACTAGGGGGCAAACTCCTATGTTCCAAAAGCCTAAAACTTATGTGCCTCCTTCAAATGTTCCTCCTAATAAGTGGATTCGAGTAACAGATAGTCAATAGTATCGTCAAAATCCACAAGTGCTTAGACAATATAATAATTCTTTCAATGGAAAGCCTTTCATGACTAAGACACAATGGAGGAGGAATCAGCGTTATAGGAAGGCAGCATTGGAACAAGGGGGCAGTTCTTCAAATTACTCAAAGAATTTGAATGCTAAAAATGCATAGTTAATTCAAGTGCAAGGTGCTTCCAGTCAACCCACATACTCCCAGATCCTTCAAAAAGATAAGTTAAGTGTTCTACCAAAAAATAAGGTTTTGGTTGAGGAAGATTTACTTACAGATGATTTCGAGACTGGGTTTCCAAATAGAATAGGAGATATTTGTGGAGTAGTTTCGATTCTGCCTGCAGAATTCGAGAAAGAGTATGGAGAAGGTTTTGAAGATGATTTCATAGAAGATGAGTCATCAGTGCCACAAACTTATTACACTTGTTTATCAACACAAGCTATTAAACAGGATTCATCAGTGTTCGATAGACCTTCTATTGGGATGGTGTCTCATATCAAACCTTTGTTCATTCAGGCTCAAATTGAAGGGATTGTTGTAAGTAAAGTTTTGGTTGATGGTGGAGCGGCAATCAATTTATTGCCAAGTTCTTTGTTGAAGAAATTCAACAAAAAGAAGTGTGATTTAATGCCACACAACATGATCATTACATATTTCAATGGAAAGACGTCCAAATCAGAAGGATTGTTGTGTTTTGACGTGACTATGGGATCAGTCAAAAGACCCACTGTTTTTGTGGTGGTTCCTTCGAAAGCAAATTATAATGTGCTTTTGGGGAGAGAATGGATTCATGGGGTAAGAGTAGTTCCTTCAACTGTTCATCAAAAGTTATGTTTATGGAATGATTATGGCATTCCAGAATATGTTGAAGCTGATCAAACCTTTTACAAGGTGGAAGCAGATACAGTCAATGCAAGGAACTGTGAGAAGTGGATAATGAATCAAACACCGTGTACAATTGAAAAGCGTGGTTTTACTCCTGGTAAAATTCCACACAAGGAATTTTTTAATGTTGAGTATGGTTTGATAATTCAAAGCGCAACTAGTCCTTCAGGGACCACCTCTACTTTTGGATGGATTTCAGAAGAAGAGTGATTTCGAGCTTCATAGCTTGAACCTCAGCATATAGTGTTGAGAGAAGGTTTGAAGCGACTTTAGATGCCGCAGATTATAGAACAGTCTTCGAGACCGAAGTTAATTTTGAACCAGAATTCAAGAAGAATTTTAAAACGGCTTTAGTAGCTGTACAAGATATTGAAGATAAAAATATAGAAGATTCAGACATGAGACTCGAAGAAGAGGAGTTATCTTTTGAAAAACTCGATTGCATATATGATGATACTCCTCTTGGGTTTGAAAAAGCTTTCTCTCATGGAATTGAAAAGATGGAGGATCAAGATCCTCTTGAAGAAGTGAATTTGAGGGATGTCAAAAACCCAAGACCAATCTTTGTAAGTAAGAATTTATCACAAGATTTTAAGTGTAAGTTGGTCGAATTACTTAAAGAATATAAAGACTGTTTTGCATGGGATTATCATGAAATGCCTGGTCTAAGTAAAGAGCTTGTGGAACATAAATTACCTATGTTTCCTGATAAGAGACCTGTGAAGCAAGCACCTCGAAGATTTGCACCTGAAATCATTTTGAAGATTAAAAGTGAAATCGAGAGGTTATTAAAAGCTAAGTTCATTCGAACTTCTAGGTATGTTGACTGGATTTCTAATATAGTACCAGTTATTAAGAAAAATGGTTCTTTAAGAGTTTGCATAGATTTTAGAGATTTAAATAAAGCAACTCCTAAAGATGAGTATCCTATGCCCGTAGCTGATATGTTAATAGATTCGGCAGCAGGTAATAAAATACTAAGTATGATTATATGGTTATTCAGGATACAACCAAATTTTTATTGTTGAAGAGGATATTTTGAAAACTGCTTTTCGATGTCTTGGTGCAATAGGCACTTATGAGTGGGTAATGATGCCTTTTGACCTTAAAAATGCTGGTGCTACTTATCAAAGAGCCATGAATTCTATTTTTCATGACTTAATAGGTAGATTCATGCAAGTTTATATTGATGATGTTGTAGTAAAATCCAAATCGAAAAATGACCATCTTTCGAATTTGAAAGAGGCATTTGAAAGAATGAGGCTACATAAGTTGAAAATGAATCCTATTAAGTGTGCCTTTGGTGTATCTGCAGGTAATTTTCTAGGCTTCTTGGTTCATCAAAAGGGAGTTGAGATTGATAAAAATAAAGCAAAGGCAATTCTAGAAACTTCTCCTCCTTCGAACAAGAAGCAGTTGCAGTCTTTATTGGGTAAAATCAATTTTATTCGAAGATTCATTACAAATCTTTCAGCCAAGACCAAGGTGTTTTCTCCTCTGTTGAAACTTAAAAAGGAAGAGAAATTTGAATGGAAAGAGGAACACCAGGTGGCATTCGAAGAAATAAAGAGGATTCTCACAAATCCTCCAATTATGACACCTCCAATTCAAGGAAAGCCTCTAAAGCTATATATATCTGCATCTGACGAGACATTAGGAAGTATGCTTGCTCAAGAAGATGAAAATGGAATAGGAAGAGCAGTGTATTATCTTAGTAGAGCTCTAAATAATGTTGAGACTCGATATTGTGCTATCGAGAAATTATGTTTATGTCTTTACTTTTCTTGTACTAAGTTAAAGTACTATGTAAAACCTTTTGACGTTTATGTAATTTCTCATTATGATATAATAAAGCACATGTTGTGGAAAACTATTCTTCACAGTAGAGTAGGTAAATGGGTGTTGGCTTTAACTGAATTTTCGCTAACATATCTCCCATTAAAACCTTGGAAGTTTTATTTTGGTGGATCGAAATATAAAGCAGGTGTTGGAATTGGAATTCTTTTAATTTCACCTGAAGGATTACCAACAAAAATTATGTTTCGAGTAGGGATGGATCGTTCGAATAATGAAGCTGAATATGAATCTTTATTATTGGGATTAAAAGTTTTGATATCATTCAAAGCCAAACAAGTTTTGATTCGAGGAGATTCACAATTAGTGATCAAACAAGTCACAAACAGTATAAATGTTTGAATCCTAGATTGTCAAAATATTTATTAAGAGCTTTTCAGTTACTAAGGTATTTTGATGAAGTTGAATTTGAACATATCTCTCGAATTGATAATGAAATTGCCAATGAATTGGCACAAATTGCTTTTGGTTATAAAATTTGTAACTCTAAATTCGAAGAGTTGATTCAATTAAAGAAGAATATGCCAATTATGAATTTCAAAGTTTTAAACATTGAAACTTTAGATGTTGGTGATTGGAGAAAATCTTTAGTTGAATACTTGAAAAATCCAAGTATGCAAGTTGATCGAAAATTGAAGTACAGGGCTTTACATTATGTAATTTTGGCTAATCGATTATATAAGAAAGCACCTGATGGTAATTTACTTCGATGTTTAGGGGAGTCAGAAGCATATCAAGCTTTGATTGACACTCATCAAGGGATTTGTGGAGCACATCAAGCAGGTCAAAAAATGGAATGGGTCTTAAAAAGACAAAATTTATATTGGCCTTTAATGGCCAAAGATTGTAATGATTTTTCGAAAGCCTGTGAGGAATGTCAAAAACATGGTTTCATACAACAAATCCCTACAAGTGAGTTACATTCAATAATAAAGCCATGGCCTTTTAGAGGATGAGCTATTGATTTGATTGGTCAAATTCATCCTTCATCATCTAGGGGGCATAAATACATTATAGTGGCTATAGATTATTTTACAAAATGGGTAGAGGCAATCCCATTAAAGGATGTAACTCAAGAAGATGTGATTAATTTCATTCAAGATAACATAGTTTTTCGATTTGGTATTCCTGAATCTATTTCAACTGATCAAGGGACTGTATTTACAGGCCAAAGGGTTAAGAGATTTGCCCAAGAAAATAGGATAAAACTTCTTACTTCAACTCCTTATTATTCACAAGCAAATGGGCAAGTTGAAGCTGTAAATAAAACAATTATTTCCTTGATCAATAAACATATTGACCAACGACCTCGAAATTGGCATAAAAAGTTAAGTCAAATTTTGTGGGAATATCGAAATTCTCCTCAAGATGCAACAAGATTTACACCTTATAAATTGACCTTTGGTCATGATTCAGTTTTACCAGTTGAAATTCATTTGCAATCAATCAGAGTGCAAAGACAATTCGATTTACCTACTCAAGATTTTTATAACTTGATGTTAGATGAATTGAATGAGTTGGATGAGTTTAGATTAAAAGCCTTAGAAAATATCATCAGGCAGAAAGAACAAGTATCTCGAGTTTATAATCGAAGATTGAAAACTAAATTATTCAATGAAGGAGATCTTGTTTGGAAAGTGATTTTACCTGTTGATAAAAAATCTAAACGATTTGGAAAATGGTCTCCAAATTGGCAAGGACCGTTCGAAGTTGAAAAAGTATTTTCGAATAATGCGTATTCGATTAGAGAGTTATCATATGACAATTGAATTCTAGGTATAAATGGAAAATACTTAAAGCAATATAAACCAACTTTGCATGAAATTAAAATTGTTTAGAACATTTAGATTAGTTGGTGACTCCAAAGCACCAATAAAAAGTGTTTTAACAAACAGTAGAAATAAAGCAAAGTTAGAAAGGGGGATTCTTTTTCAATGGCTCATATGCATAGTTCAAATCTTTATATTGTTGCAATAAGACTTTGTCCCTGTGATCAATACTAGTCAGAAGCTCATTCGATTTTACCAGTTCACTTGAAACATATTTCACTCCATTCAGGAGTTCGAGCTTCTTGTTTTCGATTTTGGACATCGAAGTCTTGCAGGCATTTTCTTCTAAAATCAGAACTTTGTCATCCTCTTGCAGTTTCTTTATTTGTTCTTCAATATTCTTACGCTTTTCTGCAATTGAGGACAGTTGGGCAGTCAGAGTCCCAGAACTCTCATTGAGTTTTGAAACCTTAGTTCTGGAGTCCTTCAATTTTTCTAGCATGTCACCATTTTCGACCCGGACTTCAGAAGCCTTGGCAGCATTGGATTGATGCTCCTTCAAAATATATATAGCCTTAACATAGATATTCTTGAAAGCATTTAACCCATTGAGTTGTTGTATAGATAAGCTGCTTTGCCGAGCATAAATCGCCTCAAGTTTTTTCTCTACCCTGTATTGGTATTCAACATCCTTTGGGAAAATTTCGAGGAAATCATCAATGAATATCAAATGCCTCAAACCTTCAATCAAATCCTCCACAGATTCAGTTGTTGGTTGATAGGAAAGCAAAAGGATTTTCATCCAATACATTCAAGCATTCCTTCAAGCTTGAGGGTGTTAGAGATTTATTGGAAGAACTAGGCACAACTTCTGAAGTATTCAAAGGGGTAGTTTGGTGAGCAGCAGTCATCTCACTCTGAATTTCTGAAGCATTCTCAGGAATTATATTTTCCTTGTTTTGAGTAGAAGGGATGTCAGTTTTTGATTGATCCTTAAGGGGATCCTTGGTCAAAGGAGAAGTTGTTTTAGTTAGATTTTCTGTTTCATTCTCTTTCAACTGAGAAGCCTCAGGAATAGACTCTTTTTCAACTTGATCCTCGAGACCTGGTTCGACCCCTGTCATTTTTGTCTCTTGAGCATCACCTTCTTTATTTGATTCTTCTTCCCTTTGAGAAACATCATCTTCTGGTCGAGATCCTGGAGGAGAACTTACACTTAGCTCCTTTTCTTCACTTCCTTCTTTCGAAGATTGTTCTTGACCAGACTGATCTGTTGGTGTTGGTTCAGCCGCTGACTTCGAAGAAGAATTTATAGTTTGAACCTACAAGTCATCAAAAGATGGTTAGAAAAGCTTAAAGAAAATATAATTCTAAGGAAGGAATTCGAAAATCCATCTCAGTGCCTTCTGGAATTAACATTTTCTTTGGCCTTGGTCTCTTCTGAGTGACATGTTTCACTCGAAGAGCATAATATTTTCTAGCCACCTATTCGAGGTAAAAGTGTAAATGATTGAAACAAACTGTGAAGTAAGGATTGAAAAGATTCTTCAAGATAATTACCTCAGAAGCTCCAACTTTCTTCTTCTTAATAATTTTTGAAGAGCCATCAGTTGAGACTGGTTCAGATTTTGAAGGAAGTTTGGAGTCTTCATCATTCTCATCTTGATCGTTCTCGTTCATACTTTCTTTCGCTTTCGAACATTTGGAGTCAGAACGTGCTTTTGTTCTCCTTTCAGCACGAGGATTAGAAGGTGGAGGAGGAGAACTAGAAGAATCATCTTCTGATGGAGAATCTTTCTTAAACTTCAAGAAACAAAAGATTTGGTCCAAAATAAAAATATAAGAACTTGTTAAGAGAATGAGTTCGAAATTTTAAATACCTTTGGATCACTATGGGTAGCAAATTCAGAAGTTTCTTGAACTTGCTTTTTCTTGATTCCTCCAGCAGAGGAACCTGTTTTAACCTTTTTAGCCTTTGAAACTTCAGGAGAAACAGAAGGTTGAATACAAGTATAAAAGGTTAAAACAATTCTGATAGCACAATAGGAAAAGGAACAATTCAAAATCGAAATTACCTTCGATTTCCTCTTTCTGCTTGATTGTTCTTCACCAGATTCACTCTCTTGGCTGGTGTTTGCTTTTTTGATCTGAATGAAATAAAAACAATGAAAATTCAATATATATTTATTGAAATATAGATTCAAGAGTAAAATTAATAAGGTGAAGAATGAAGCCTTACCTTTACCTTTATCTTTCTTCTTGAAAACTTCTTTTTCAGGTGGAGGTTCCATCCTGCTAAGACATGTATCCAAAGATACTTGAATGGAAGAGTAGTAGGATGACCACCAATCTCTGAAAAAGTTTGTGCTATAGAAGGATGGTTCGAATGAACAAGGTGTAAGGGTAGGACTGGTGTCAGAAAAATGATTGACTAATTCATTCATTGCTTCGATCCCAGTGGTAGCTCGTCCATGAATAACATCTTCAGGACAACGACTCATAGGAGTAGGACGAAGTTGAGAGAGACCAAACTGCCTAGCCACTAAGTTTGGCTAATAAGAATATGCTTTCATGTCCTTAATTGAAAACCCAAAGAAGAGGACACCCCAAGTCAAAAACTCTTCCCAAACATCAAGACTTTCAGCTTGATTACCAGGGGTGTCACAAGGGAATTTCCTTGTAAACCAGTTTGGTCCACGGGATCGAGAAGCAAATGGAGCAAGAGAAGGTTTATGTTTATCAAGGCCAAGGAAAAGAGAGAAATAATGTTTGAATGAAGCAAGGGGATCTTTCTTCCAAGAAGTTGGAGTGTAAAAAGACAACTGAAACCCTTCTATTGAATCAGGAAGTTTGGAACTTTTTGACTCTACACTTGTAAAGTGTTCTTTAAAAATGGAATTGAGCCATAATTGAAGGAGCCAAAAGGGACCACTCAAAACTTTCACAGGTTCTGATTTTCTAAGAGTCAGAAAAGCTTCATTCAAACAATTATAAAGGCTGCCTAGAAGGAAACGACTGAAATTAATTCGAACCTTGCTTTGAGATAAAGCAATAGCAAGACTAAGAAGGGGTTTTGGAATTTGAAGAGAACAGGAGCAAAAGACAAAACCAGAGAGCCAAAGCATCAAGAAAGCTATGTGTTCAGTCCTAGATACTGGGCCAGTAACTTTATTGTTATTTTGAATGAAAAGGGCATGGGTAAACTTGTCCCAGTTTGGCTCTGAAGTCTTTTCTATTGTGAAATATGAAGAAATAAAAATTTCACCCTAAGGTTTAACACCTACTATAGCAGCTAGATCAAAAAGTGTAGGTGTGATCATACCATAAGGCAAATGAAAGGTGTGGGTGTTTTGATCCCAAAAGAAGCATGAAGTCATTAAGAGTACAGGATCATAAGAAAGCTCATATCTACTCAGTTGAATCAAATCGAAAATCCCTAGTTTCTTCCAATGATTTCCTTTACTGCTTTCAACTCTACCTAACCAACTCAAATAGGCTTGTTTCTTAACAGGAGGAACAGTTCTAAAGATAGAGGGTAAATTGTTCAGAAAATCTGTTCTAATGGGATCTCGAAAAGCAAGAAGCTTTTCTTCAGGAGGACAAGGGAAGAAAGCAATGTACCTATTGAGCCTTACAGGTCGAAAATAAGGTCCCAGAAAGCAGTAATCTTTGTTTTGAATGGAGAAAGGTATTAGAGATTGATTTCTCCATATGGGAAGACGTTCAGAATCTTCCTCTGGTTCATATACGTAATTGATATTGTCCAAACCAACCAGTTTCCCATTGTTGAAAGCTTTTGGGATAGGATTAGAACGTTCGGAAGTTCCTTGAGAAGCCATTTTAAAACCCCTGAAATATCAAGAAACCAAGAGATCGAGGTTGAGTAAGCTTAGTGGAAAATGCATGTCAGAAAGAGGAAAAACAATCTTTAAAGAAATTGAAAGAATCTGAAAGGAAATTGTTCTATTACAAGAAAAGATTGTTCATTTCAACAGATTAAGGACAATGCATGAGGAAAAAGAAGTTCTTGAATGCAAGATTTAACAGTTAGGGCAAAGATTTCAGTTGCTCAAAGAACAAAAGTTCTTCATAATGTCAGAAAAATGTTGCACTAAAAGGTAGATTAATGTTCAAGAATCGGAAGGAAACAAAGAAAATGAAGTTTAGGCAGTATTACCTTGAAGAAGCAAAGCTCTTGTTCGCAGAAATTGATGAAGAAAAGAACACGAGGAAGACGTTGCAGCAAGGAAATGCGAAGAGAGAGAAGAGAAGCTGACATTTTTTGTGAAGAAATGAGAAGTCACTCAAGTGGTAACTATTCTTATCCTTATATATAGCTGAGAGTGAGTGGGTACAGTCAGTTACATAAAAGTGGTAACTGCAATTTTAAAAAGTGGTGCGCAGTAATGAGCTAATAAAAAAAAAACTTGTTACTGCCAACGTGAGCCATTCAAAACGAAAATGAACAATTAATCGAAAGAAGCAATATTTTTGAATGACTTCCTCATGTTATTAAAATATTAGTTTCTACTGAAGTTAACATATTCCTCGAAACTAATATTTTAAGGGGGCATCTGTTGGGGTGAAATTTACAAAGTTTACTAAGTTATTACAAGATTGGTACCTTCGAGTTCGAGGTATACGATAAGAGATTCGAAAAAGCATATTATGAATCGAAATACATCATTTAGTGAAGTTTGAAGTTTGTTTGTTGAATTCGAAGTATAAGGCATTATGCTATATATATTCAAAAGGAATGCAGACGTTTGATTAAGTGCCTATTCGAATTCGAAATATTTTTTGAATATGAAGGAAAAAAAATTGGAGTTCTATAGTTTATAGAATCTGAAGGATAAAGAGATAAAGAAATATAAGTCTTTTATTCATGTACAAATGAAATTCCAATCACATAGTTCGAATGAAAATACATAAGAAATATAAATGTACATGAAAATAAAAGCTATTCTAAATCTTCAGAGAACTTGACTCATGTCTTCCTAGGTCTTCAGGGAACTTGATTCTGCCTCTCTATCCTTCATTTGACCCTTTTCTTCCTCCTCCTCTCCCACAAGCTTTGATTGAGCCAAGGGAAAAGCATTATGCTGACAGGATTGCGTAGCCCTTGATGCATGGGGTGATAACAAAGAAAGCATGGGAAAGTAATAAGGAAGATTCATTTATTATATAAATGAACCTTTGATTGGCTAGTACGTTCAACCTAAGAAAATCCTTAATAAAGAATGAAGAAGTTCATAGCTTTGGATATTCCTTCAACCTTATAAAAAATGAAATAAAAAAAGATCAGGTTGAACGCAATAGCCAAAGGAAGAAACTTCTTCATTTTGAACAGAGAAGGGAATGAAGAAGAACGTTAAAGCCCAAGGGTATTTATACTGATAGAATTGGACGGTGCTATTAATGTACATGCAGAATTGTCCAATCAGGTTGAGGGTCAAGCCCACGTGTGGTCGGTGGTCAAGACCACTAACAGATAGACCAATCAAAATTACAGCACGTGAAACTACAGGGAATTCATCAGTCAAAATTTGGCTAAGTTTCCTAAGGTAGTTCGAAGACTCAGAAGCAATCAAAGACTTGTTCAAAGTTAAGGAAAGACTAGTAACTTAGAAGGATTCACGAAGTCAAAAGTCTGAAAAGCCATTCGAAGAACTATCAGATTTCAAATGAAGCAGTTATTGTAAGTTATTATTCAGAGACAAGTGTCAAGACCTTAGGCTATCAGTTATTTGGCTAGTAGAAGACCGTTGCTGCTTTTAATACGTGTCACACTTAGAAATTTGACACCTCAAATAGGCTTGTAAACGTGTCAAAATCCTGTTAAATGTCCATTAGAATAGAAGTCTATAAATAGGCAGAATTCTGATGTAATAAGGAATGGATTTCATATTACTGAAACGTCTCTGAAAACACCCAACGTCCATCCTTGTAAGCGAATAAGAGGTTACTAAAGAGAGTGCCCAGTATGTGTATCCATACCAACATTTCATTAATGCAATTTACAATTATGCAATTTTCTTTTCTTTGATTACTTTTTGCCTATACATTTCTGCAACTTTTCTTTGATTTGTTTACTTCCTGCACATAAATTTCTGCAACTTTTTCTTTCTTTATTTAAATTCTGCACTTTCAATTCTTGCACTTTGTCCTTAATTTTTCATCACATTTACTTTAGTCTCTTTTTAAATTTCAAATCTCTATTTTTATTCATCTTTTCTCTTTGAAGTTCTGTTTCTTCTTGAAAACTGATTTTTCGAAGTCATTCTTTTGAAAAAATAAGTTATTCAAAATTCTGTTACTCTTTGAATGCAATTTCTGAGTAAACCTAATTTTAAAAAGAACCTTTAGAGGATTCAGATTCTAGTCTCAGATTGTACTTTCAGAATCAAGAAAGTTTTTAAACTTGATTGAAAATTTTCACAACAAACACAAACCCTTAAATAATAGTAATAATATTAAACACTAATCGTAGTATTTAATAATAATATTAAATATTATTTTAATTTTCAATTAACTAATGACATGGTAACATTTAATAGTAATATATAGAATTCAAGCAATATTTTAATTTTAAAATATATAATTTGTATATTATTTAATAAATATGTTTAACAAATTTTGTATAAGTCATATTTTAATTCTTGGGTTAATTATTATTTAAGTGTTTAATTAATTTGTTTCAAATTATTCCCTCCGGGTTGATTATATTGCAATAAAATGTATATAAAAAAATTAAAGGGAGTAAACAAAGTATGCAAACCCTTAAATAATAATAGTAATAATATTAAATATTAATATAGTATTTATTAATAATAGTAATAATATTAAATATTTACTGCACTTTTCAATTAATTAATGACATGATAACGTTGAATAGTAATATATAGAATTTAAACAATATTTTAATTTTAAAATATATAATTTTCATATTATTTAATAAATATGTATAATAAATCCTGTATAAGGCACATCTTAATTCCTTGGTTAATTATTATTTAAGGGTTTGATTACTTTGTTTCAAATTAGTGTAGTTACCCCTGCGATGCACGGGTACAACCAAAATTATTTATGAAATTCATGCAATGGCAATAGAGATTTATTGATGTTATAACAATATTAAAATTTAATGGCATGAAGTATAGTATTAGAGCGTATTAGTACAGTAGAGGGATATGGTGCTAGATAATCATCAGTTGTCCTTAGGGATGACAATTGAGCCCAAACCCTATGGGTACTGTAACATCCCAAAATTTAGGGCCTAGAAACTGTAGTACGAGTTTTAGGCTGCGGATCCAGTCAAGAAAAGGAAGTTATAAGTGTCTTGAAACTTGGGGGTTAGGATGTGAACTTAGATGAGGATTAAGTAATTAAATCAAGAGTCTCGATTTTTAAGAAGTTTTTCAAAGTATAACCAAAAGTTGAGTAGGTAGAATTTAGCAGAAATCATGCTCTGAATAAGAAGGAATTATAATTATACGAGAATAAGGAAAATAAGTTAGGTCAAGATGAACTAAGTGGAAAGGTACGTTCTTGGAAAGAGTTAGGGAGAGAGGTGTCATCCCCAAGCTTTAATCATTAGGTGTGTTAAAATCATAATAGAATAGGTGTTAGGAACAAAGGAACTGATCCGGCGAAAGTAGGGTGAGAAGAGTTTTGGATGCGAAGAACCAAGTTAGGAACAAGTTTTAGGGATAAGGACTAGGGATAAGTAAGAAAGGATTGAGCTAGAGTCATAGAGGAGTTAAAATTAAAGAATTGAATCTTAGGACTCTCGCTCAAGCGAGAATGGGCTCGCTTGAGCGAGTTTAACAGCAAAAGTTGGGTTTTAGTTTCTGCAGAATTCAGTTGGGAGAGAATGTCCTCGCTTAAGCGAGTAGCAGGGGAGGAAAAATGTGCTCTCTGGACGATTTTCGCTTGAGCGTGAAGGGGCTCGCAAAAGCGACAATCATTCAGAGAGGGGATGCTCTCTGGAGCATTCTCGCTCAAGCAAGAAGGCCCTCGCTTAAGCGAGAACGTGTTGCCAGCGAGAATTAGTTTCTACTCGCTTAAGAGAGAAACTCTCGCTTGAGCGAGGACACATAGATCTAGTTTTTTAAATCGATCCGTGAGGGTTTTCCTCATTCTTTTTCTTTATTGTCTAATTTCCATAGAGAGGAACTAGAGAGGGACAAGGAGATCGAAGGAGAGGAGCACGGATTGAAGCCTCAAATCTCTAGAGGAGCCTTGGATCAACGTTCTTCACCACTTAATCGTCTTATTTCTCCATCTCTCAAGGTGAGTGTGATCCACCCACTCACTTTCATCATGTGTGATGTCCTCTTATGATCCCTATTCTTCATTCCCCTTCCCACTTTACATGCTTGTATTTGTTGGAGATCAATCTAGGGTTTACATGTGTTTTGGCTTGGATTGTTTGATTTATGGTGGAAATTTTTGTGTATTTGTGAATTGTAGAGGTTGAATCTTTGGAAATGTTGTATATTCATGCTTGTGCTCATTCTCATGAACTCATGGCTATTTCTCATGTCCTCATTCATTCATGTTTTGGAAGGAAAGGAATTTGGTCTTAGGACCTCATATTTTGAAAGAAGGAAAATGGGTCTTAGGACCATGTTGAAATTCTGGTAAGCGTACCAAAATCACAGCAGCATAATAGTAAGTAAAGGGGTTTGTCGTATCCACAGGGAACGGTTCAATTGTAAATCCTAGTGGTCACACTTATCAAGTGAGAGAAGATGTAGTTGTTTGTGTAGATTGCGATAGTAAATAGAAAGAATAATAAATTGAGATAGGTTGAGCAGGTTACTAGAACTAGGATTGAACTTCGTCTATCGCACCCTTCTTGTATTTGGAAACCGATGAGATCTAAGAATTTATAATTATAATTATTGAAGCCCAAATAAAATTCATTCATAAAGATTCCTCAACTATGAAATCCTTAGAACAACCCCCTAAACACCTATTCTTGGGCTGCTTAATCGAATTGCCCAACATTAAGAACAGTTGTTAATAGCTATCCATAAGTCGAACCCTATTCGTAGGCATTCAATCCTATAGAGTAATTTTTACCCAAATCAGAATTCAAGATCCCTATTCCTAGGCTCCCAAGAACTCGCTCCTAATTTTATAAAACCACCTTCCAGTGCGCCCCATAAAACCATACCATAACTCCGGCACAAAGGCGGAAGCTAAGCATTAAGAACAGAGTAAAAACACCAATATATTATAAAAACAGAGATTCATAGATAACAAAGAGAATCCAAATACAATAGGGGTTTGAATCGACTACATTCAATTCTATGGGAGAGTTTAGCTACTCATGGTAGCCATTACAAACCAATAGAGAGTCTGTCACTCTCCCTAGCTCCAGATCTGCTCCGCCCTCTCCTTTGATCTATACAAAAGGTCCTTTAAATAGAACTTTGGAAAGCCTGTTGAGATCTTGATCTGATCTTTTGGGAAACAGAATCTTGTGCTCCTGCGCTTCAACCTGCGCTCCGCGCAGATGAAGTGCAGGAAACATAGAGGAATTTTAATTCTTGCGCTCAGCGCAGGTGGAGCGCAGATCTCCGTCCTATCCTGATTTCCTCTTTTCTGATTTGATCTCTTGCTGATCTTATCTTTATTTGCTTTGCTTTCCTGATTTCCTTCTTTTTAGCTTGATCTCTTGCTGATTCTATCTTCAATTTGATTTGAATTTGAATTGAGAATTTTATCTGCAGAATCTTTATCCAAATCACTGCTAATTTTATCTTGATTTGCTGCTATTTAGAATCTTATCTGCAAATTCTTTCTTCAAATAAATGCTATCTTGTTGCTCCATTTAAATCTTTCCTTTTTATCTGCAAAATCAACAGATTTCTTATCAAAATAGCTTCAAATTCAAATTTGAATTAAATAATCACAAGATCTGCATTTTATACTAAAAAGAGATAATTTGGGGAATAAATCTAACATTTTGCCCTTGATAAGTGTTGTAATTATATATAAATTTATCATATTTTTAGCACTTATCAGACCACATGTTTTAAAAGAAAAGGATTTGGGTCTTTTGACCTCATGCATAAAGAGGAATTTCATGGGTCTTCGGACCAAAGAAGGGTCTTCGGACCAATGAGGGATCTTCGAATTAATAAGGGGTCTCCGGACCAAAGAGATTTAAGAGAGGTGATCACATTTATCCCTAGGCCAAGAGGTAAATGGGATTCCTCCATTAAAAGAATTTCATGCATAGCATCTTTGTTTGGCTAATTAAAATTGAAGAGGGTGGCCCTGGACGACGGTCCTTGGTCACATGGCCGAGTGCTCAAAGAGGTAAAAGTGAAAAGACACCTGGGTATGGGTTACATACTGGATTGCTCCATGAGGGAGACTTTGATTGAACTACATGGCATGATGCCTATGACTAGATGTCTGGTTGCATGGATATGACTATATATATATATATATATATATGAAATGTTGCATTTACATTCGCCTGTTGTCGCCACATTGTATGCATGATCACGCTCACTGGGATGTAGTTTCATCCCATGTTATGGGAATTATGTTCAGATGTGCAGGAATTTCCTTTCAGAGGCTTGATTGGGAGTGGGAGTTGTAGGTTGGGTCCTGTGATGGCCCAATCCTCTTGACTATAGTTATGATTATTTAGTTGTAATATTTTGTTTTGGTATTAGGACTAGTGTACGTTGGACTGTAGCCACTAAGTGCCATTTATTTATGTACTAAGTTGTATAATTGTCTTCCGCTTATGTAAACGTTGGATTACTTAAGCATGTTTACGTGATTGTTTATATATCGATATCAATAATGGCACGAAATAATTTCATAAACTGAGAAATGTGTTTCCAACGGGCACTATTTCTAAGTTCATAGAATTAGGACGTTACATTAGGGTATCAGAGCAGTTCAATCCAACTGGACTGTTGATGAGTTAGTTGTCTGAGTTTAGCTATGATTTTTGTATGCATTGTATTAAATATAGAGCCTAATCAACTCCATATTTCGTTCAATGTGTATAGAAATTATGACAAAAGGCAGACGAGGTAGGCGTCAGGTTGTGGGAAGACCTCAGGATGCCTCCATTGCAGCTATTGAAGGGTTGACCCACACCCTGAACCAGCAGACCACTGTTCTCTCCACCCTATTGGGAGAGGGCGGGTGTACCCTACCTTCAGGTCAAGCGTCCCCAGTAACTCCTAGGCTGGACCACCAGGCGGATGGATTCTTGGCATTTTGGCAGTGTCACCCACCAATCTTAGAAGGAGGATTAGATCATGCTTCGGTAGTTAATTGGCTCAATAGGATCAAAGAGATTATAAACTCCCAGGGTTACCCCGACGAGCAAAGGGTGAGCTATGCCTCCTTAATGCTCAGGGGGGAAGCTGAGGTTTGGTGGAGGGGCATTCGAGACCGGGTGACGACCTTGGACACCCCTATCAACTGGGAAGTCTTCAGGTCTCCTTTTTTGGAAAGGTATTCTCCCATCTTGCAAGAGAGGAAGAGGGATGTGATGCCCCATGAGGGGAGCTCGGGTGGAAGTGTAATGGATGAGAAGGTTGCCCAACAATTGGGATGTCAGGTTGCGGCTTGTGCAAAGTGTGGAAAGTGTAACATCCCGCTACTTAAGACTTTAATTCATAGGAAATTTATAGCATGAATCGAATGAAGTAAGGAATTGATAAAGAAAAGCTTAAGAGGCAAAAATCAGGGTTTTCATGTATCAGGGTTTTCGCTCAAGCGAGAATTTCACTTAAGCGAGACACAAGGCAAAAATGTGTTGCTCTCTGGATGATTTTCGCTCAAGCTAACAGTTTTCGCTTAAGCGAAAATCTTCTAGAGAGGGTGTATTTTCGTGAGCATTCTCGCTCAAGCTAAATGGTTCGCTTGAGCTAAAATGACCATCTTGCTCAAGCTAAAATCTCGCTCAAGCGAGCGAGAAGACGGTTACAAAATTTTAAAAACACGATGCAGACGGTTTCCACTCAGTTCTATATTCTCGTTTTCGATATTCCAGAGAGAGAAAGAGAGGTTTTTAGTGAGAGGAAGTCCCATTGAAGATCAAGGAAGGTTTTTCACCCCCCAAGATCAAGTTCTCCATTGTTCTCCTCTCCCTCAATGTTCCCCACTTCCATTCTTACTCCGTTTTCTCAACTCTAAGGTGAGTGTGGTTGTGTGCTTCTTGCGTAGCTGAATTCTCAAGCATGACCCCCCATCTTCTTATCCCTTTCCTTCACTAAATCATGATGAATGTGTTTAAATGAACCTAGAGAATGTTAATGTGTCGATTGTTGAATGTGATGTTTTACAAACCATAGGGTAGAAGATTGATTGACTATGGGTTATGAACTTTGAGCATATTATTATGAAAGCATGGGCCTTTGGCCATCACAGTCATGAATCATGAGTTAAAATATCACAGGGCTTATAGCCATCACAGAGCCTCCGGGCTATCACAGGGTCATTAACCATCACAGGCCTTCGAGCAATCTATTTAAGAAAGACGGGATAACCACATCAAACTCATGGCCAAGAGGGAGATGGGGTCCCCAATCAAGAATGAATTATGAATGACAATAATTAAGACTTAATCATAGGTAGCCCTGGACGACGGTCCTTGGTTACATGGTCGAGCGCTCATCACAGTCACGTTACAGAGAAAAGACCCCGGGTGTCGTGTAACAACACCATCACAGACATGCATCATTATCATTGTTAAGCATTGAATGTCTGTGAAGTTGTTGGTTGATTATGAATGGTTTTTTGAGACATGATAATTTCCTATATGATGTTCCCCTTGGTGTGTCTTTTTTCATGCTCACTGGGACGTTGGTCTCACCCCACTCCGAGGGAATTATATTTCAGATGTGCAACATTTCCAGCAGGAGAATGATGATCAATAGGAGACTTAGGGATATTGCTAGCTTGATGTTTTATTATGCTTTGATATATTTAGAACTGTTTAGATCAATTATTGTTAGTGACTAGAGGATTTACTATATTAGTTTATTTTATTGAATTGGAGCCTTTAGGGCAAACATGTTATTGATGTTATTTTGATTCATGTATGTAATGTCTTTGGAGCTTTAGTGAGTGTTGGATTACTTAAGCGAATATTTGTTGTATGTCGATACGCGAAATGAATGAATTAATTTAACGACTTTGGAAATAGTACTCCCAACAGGCAATATTTTTTAATTTAGAAATTAGGACGTTACAGAAAGGGTCACCGAGGGGCTTGTTTCCTAGGACTGGGAAGATGTTTCTACTGTCACCAATTAGGGCACATGCAAGGGACTATCCAAGGAAGAAAGACAAGAAGGCCGAGGTCCAAATCTCCAAATCCCGGGGAGATGGTCGCTTTTAGAGTTTCGAGCACGTCAGGCCCGACTTGAATACAAGGTATGTATCATTCTGGAGAAAACTCACTCATGTCACGCTTTCTATGCTAGTCTTGTTTCTTTCATTCTATTCGATTAAGCAAACCTCTAGACATGTAGACCTTTCTTTCAATCCTTCATTCTAAATTGTTGAACTCAACCCAAGGCATTTATATTTCTCTGTTTCACCTTGTTGACTCTCCCTTTTGCCTTTCCAAAAGAAGTTTCTGGAATTGGATCGAATTGTTCTCTTTACACGTAACCTAAGTTCTCTCCCGAACAGGTATGAGAGGCCATAGGCCCCATCATGCCTGCCGACTATCCAATCTCTCGAGCCACCTCAATTATCTCTTGCCTAACAAGAAAGAAAATTTCCTCGTTGGGTTTTCTCTTGTCGGCATCGCCTAATTGTTATTCCGGGAGTCAGGGGGCAAGGAAGAGGTTTAGGACAGCATAAATCAGAGTGAGTAACGAAAATAGTTAGGACAATCAATAAATTCCAAAAACCACCCTATTTGGTTAGCAACTCCCTAGAGTCAAGGTGGAAGACTTCAACACTCCCTAGGAAACCTAAGAGGGGAGGTTCATGGTGTAGAAGACATAGTCTAGGGAAACTTAGGGGTAGGTTCCGGATCAAGTTGAGAGGGTGACGTGAGGACTTAGAGCTTCCTCCAGGGAGAACTTTATTTCCCTAAGGAGGGTAGTTCTTTCCCCCAGAGGGAAGTAGAGGAGGAGGAGACTAAAGATAGATAGAGCAGTCGGTTGTAGGTAGGGATTATGGGGGGCAGACCCCAATCCAGTCTGTTTTAATCAAAGCAGGTAGCAGAAACCTTCACCCATTCCCTATTAGGCCACAATACACCCTAAGAGAGTAGAGAACCAGGAAGGAACCCATTAGTCGCAGGATTGTAGCTAGTCGCTTTAAAACCTTTTTAGGGGAACCAGAGCCTGGATATCCAAAGACCACCCCAAGTTTCAATTGAGACTTAGAGCCAAACTAAGGGGAAGCCCTATTCTTTAAGGGGGTAGTGGTTGTGTAGACCTGCGAAAGCAGAGTGCACCGGGGCACGTTACGGGACTAGTTGAGATTTGTCGGAGTCATATCTTGACTCGTAGGAATTTCACTTGCGCTAGGGGTATGCGTGTTTATAGATAGAATCATAAGTATCTCCTTAATACGGGTTGTGCATTGGTTACTTGTCAGATTTTGAGGGACGCATGTGTGGATTGTGTCAACTCATACTCTTGGGGCACAACACAAGTTCCAGACTATTCCGCCGGTACAAGTTTTATGATTCAAGGGTTAAGTGGTTACTTGTGTTGGTTAACAACATTAGGCTCAGGAAAGGATATCAAAAACACTCAGAACCACGTTAGGTTGTCGACACACCAAAAATTTAGACTAAGTTGAAACTATCAAGAATAGGGTCCCTAACAACTTTTGAAACCTTTTTATATTTCAACCCTATTAGGTAGTGTGATTAACTAAAGTGGTGAAGTTATCTCAAAGTGGAGAAAACCAAAGTGAGACCCCTTAGAAACCCATGTCAGGATGGTGTGGAGGGATAATAAGTAACGGGGTATTCACCAAATGGGAGAATTAATTAGTTTAGGACGGTTTAGGGAGTGGTGACATTCAAGATGCAACCTATAAGGATAGAACCAAGAAGACGGGTTTAGGAGCACAATCCACCCTTAATTCCCTTGTGGCCACCTTGAGAAATAGAAGTTTTGGTTATTGAGCGACAATTTGAGAGGATTCTAAGTACACAAACGTAGTTAAGAATAGGCGTGAGACCTTGTGTTGGGGATGACGGGAGCAAATTTTGATGACAAAATTTATTTAAGGGGGGTAGAATTGTAACATCCCAAAATTTAGGGCATAGAAACTGTAGTAGGAGTTTTAGGTTGCAGATCCAGCCAAGAAAAGGAAGTTGTAAGTGTCTTGAAACTTGGGGGTTAGGATGTGAACTTAGATGAGGATTAGGTAATTAAACCAAGAGTCTCGAGTTTTAAGAAGTTTTGGGAAGTATAACCAAACGTTGAGTAGCCAGAACATAGCAGAAATCATGCTCTGAATAAGAAGGAATTATAATTATACGAGAATAAGGAAAAGAAGTTAGGTCAAGATGAACTAAGTGGAAAGGTACGTTCTTGGAAAGAGTTAGGGAGAGAGGTGTCATCCACAAGCTTTAATCATTAGGTGATTGTGAGGGTTTTCCTCATTCTTTTTCTTTATTCTCTAATTTCCATAGAGAGGAACTAGAAAAAGAGACAGGGAGATCGAAGGAGAGGAGCACGGATTGAAGCCTCAAATCTCTAGAGGAGCCTTGGATCAACGTTCTTCACCACTTAATCCTCTTATTTCTCCATCTCTCGAGGTGATTGTGATCCACCCACTCACTTTCATCATGTGTGATGTCCTCTTATGATCCCTATTCTTCATTCCCCTTCCCACTTTACATGCTTGTATTTGTTGGAGATTAATCTAGATTTACATGTGTTTTGGCTTGGATTGTTTGATTTGTGGTTGAACCCTAGGTTAGGAGATTTGGGGATTTTTGTGTATTTGTGAATTGTAGAGGTTGAATCTTTGGAAATGTTGTATATTCATGCTTGTGTTCATTCTCATGAACTCATGGCTATTTCTCATGTCCTCATTCATTCATGTTTTTGGACGGAAAGGAATTGGGTCTTAGGACCTCATATTTTGAAAGAAGGAAAATGGGTCTTAGGACCACATGTTTTAAAAGAAAAGGATTTGGGTCTTTGGACCTCATGCATAAAGAGGAATTTCATGGGTCTTCGGACCAAAGAGGGGTCTTCGTGTTGAGTCTCAAAATGTTATTCAAAGGCTAATGATATTTTAAGTCTCATAACCCCAAAGTTTTAATGGATAACAAATTTGGTTATCGGAAAGAACAGTTTCTGCTTAAGGCGTCTGTCCAGTATTTCAGAAGGTGTTAATTGAAGAAATTCAATCCTCTGAAATCTGCTGAAAGTAATGGAACCTTCCGAAGTCAAGAAACCTGCTGAGAGATCTCAACCTGCTGAAGTTGTAAGATGACGTACTAAAGTCTGTTCGTCTTCTATATAATATTCGCTGCTATTCTTTTTGAAGACTCAAGACAACTATAGCTGCCTCAGATACTTGTGCCTCTCATTCTTCTGGAGAGTCAGAGAAAGTGCTTTTTGACATATTTCAAATTTCTCTCACCAAAAAGGCAAAATCTGCAGTAACGTACACGCTGCTAAAAAAAAGTGAAGTCTGTACAGCTAACTCTACTACCTGCTACTGCTGAGGGTTCAGGCTATGTGTCACAACGGGAACATTTGCGTTAAATGCTATCTCTCAACGTGAATTCAATTGGAGATCAACGGACGGAAGCTTTCCTCACTATAAATACCAGACTCCACACAAGAAACAGAGAGAGAACTGAACGCAAAAAATCAACTTGCTGAAACGCTGCAAAATTTCATATACATCTATTTCATTATTTCTTCATTGTAACCTTGCTATATCCTGAGTCTTACTCAGTTATTTGTACAATTTTCCCAGTTCGAGCTCTAAACTTGTGTAGTTTCAGAGTTTAAGCATTTTCTTTCATACAGTTTTTACTAGGTTAGCCTGAAGAGGCTGTGTTCAAAGAATACTTGGGATTTTAGCCTAGTGTGGTCGTGTGTTCAAAGAATACTTGGGTAGTTTTAGCCTGGAGAGGCTGTGTCCAAAGAATACTTGTGTTTAGCCTGGAGAGGCTAGGTTCAAAGAATACTTGTAATCTTGCGGGATTAGTGGAAAATCCAGTGGAGTGTTGCCTTAGGACTGGACGTAGCTCACTATGTTAGTGGGTGAACCAAGATAAATTTCTGTGGTCAAGTTCTCTTTACCCTTAACTCTTTACTTTCCATTGTTATCTGTTTATTTCTGGTCGAGGAGGGTTCTAAAAAGTGAGTTTATAATTTGTGCAGTAAAAACAATTTTATTAATTACGCAAATCATTTTAAAAGGCAATTTTACTGACCTGCTGAAGTGTTTCAGCAAGTCTCCAAAAACTCATTTTTAGCAAGTTGTTTGAACGTTGAAAATATCTTTGCTTTTTTTGAAAGGTTTTCCAAAAATCTGTAAAGATTATAAAAACACTATTCAACCCCCCTTCTAGTATTTCATGTGGCCCTAACAGTTGGTATCAGAGCTCAACCTCGGGTTGAGCATGTAACAAGTGTTGAGGGTAAAGATCCAAATGGAAGCCTCTACAAGCAACTCTCATTACATCGCGGAAAGTGCCTCGGTTTCCAGGCCCCCTGCCTTCAATGGTTTTGATTATCATTACTGGATAGATCGTATGAAGCTCTTTATTGAAAGTAGCAACACAAATCTTTGGGATGTAGTTACTGATGATGATTATACTCCTACCAACAATGGTGTGCCCATTCCGAAGTCAGAATGGACGGGTGATCAGAAGGCGCGTGTACAACTCAATGCCAAGGCGAAACTTTACCTGATTTGTTCTTTGAGCAAATCAGAATATGAAAAGGTGCGTGGGTGTTCCTCTGCCAAGGAAATCTGGGATACTCTGGCTGCAGCTCATGAGGGAACTAACAATGTGAAACAGTCTAAAATCAGCATGCTAGTGCATCAATATGAGATGTTCAAGATGCATGAATCTGAATCCATTGACCAGATGTTCGGAAGATTCCAGACCATCACCAATGGACTTAAATCTCTGGGAAAGACTTACGACTCAGGCGATAATAATCGCAAAATCTTGAGAAGTCTACCAAAGATTTGGAGGCCCAAGGTAACTGTCATTCAAGAGGCAAAAGACCTCGACTCTCTGAGAATGGAGGAACTTTTGGGATCCCTCAAGGTCCATGAGTTGGAATTAGGAGAAGATGCTCCTAAGAAGAAGTCTCTTGCCCTAAATGCCAAGTCCAAGCTGGCTAGGTCTGGTGCTCAAAAGGCCTTGAAAGTATATGAGTCCTCAGATGAGTCTAAAGTCTCAGGAAGTGACTCTGATGATGATGATGATGATGATCTCGCTCTGCTGAATAGGAGGATCAAGAGGATGCTCCAAAAGAAAGCCAAGTTCAGAAAGTCATCCTCATTTGACAATAAAATAGGTAAGTCAGGTAAAGAAGCCCCTTCTTCTGACAGAATAATCTGCTATGAGTGCAAACAGCCTAGTCACATGAAAGCAGATTGCCCTAAGCTAAAGAAGTTTTCTTCAAAGAAGAAGAAATTCCCAAAGAAGAAGAAAGGCTTCATGGCAACATGGGAAGACCTTGATGATTCCACCTCCGAAGAGGATGATGAAGATTCTGAAGAAGCTAACATGTGTCTGATGGCTAGCCTTCCTTCATCAGACAGCTCGGAGTCAGAGATGTGTTTAACAGGACAAAGGAGACGCCACAAATGGTACCTGGACAGTGGTTGCTCGCGACACATGACAGGAGAAAGGTCTTTGTTCCAAAACCTTAGACCTAAGGATGGTGGTGTGGTGACTTTTGGAGGAGATCAGAAAGGCAAGATCACTGGCGTTGGTTCAGTAGGTATATCTCCTTTATCTGTTATCCACAATGTTCTCTTGGTTGATGGTCTCCAACATAACCTACTGAGCATAAGTCAATTATGTGACAGTGGTTTTATTGTATCTTTCACAAGGGATGGCTGTATAGTCAGAGACTCCTCTGACCAAATCATTTTTATTGCAAAGAGACACAGTAATGTGTACAAGATTGATCTTGAGGACCTTGCTTATCAAAATGTGACATGTCTTATTTCTGTGAAAGATGAAAAACAGATTTGGCATCAGAAACTTGGGCATGCCAGCTTGAGATTAATCTCAAAGCTTACAAAACACAATCTTGTGAAAGGATTACCCAAGCTTTCTTTCAAATATGATATTTTGTGTGAAAATTGTTTCAAGGGTAAGTAAACCAAAAGTTCTTTTAAAAGCATAAATGTTGTTTCAACTGCTAGACCCTTAGAACTACTTCACATTGATTTGTTTGGTCCTACAAGAACTGAGAGTCTCGCTGGTAAAAAAATATGGTCTGGTCATCGTTGATGACTACTTAAGATTTACATGGGTAATATTCCTCAAAAGCAAGGATGAGACATTTGAGAACTTTGCCAAATTCTGTAAGAAAGTGCAAAATGAAAAAGGATTTTGCATATCTGCCATTAGAAGTGATCATGGAGGTGAGTTTGAAAATCCAAGCTTCAGTATGTTTCTGTGATGAGAATGGGATCTCTCACAATTTCGCAGTAACAAGAACACCTCAGCAAAATGGGGTTGTTGAGAGAAAGAACAGAAGCTTGCAGGAGATGGGAAGAACCATGCTCATTTCAAGCATTCTTTCAAGATCTTTCTGGGCAGAGGCTGTTCACACAACTTGTTATATTCAAAACATAATTTTGGTGAGGCCTATTCTCAATAAAACTCCCTATGAATTGTGGAGAGGAAGAAAGCCCAACATTTCATATTTTCACATTTTTGGCTGTAAGTGTTTTATACTCAACACCAAGGATGATTTCGGTAAATTTGATTCCAAATCTGTCAAGGGATTCTTCATTGGTTATTCAGAAACCTCTAAGGCATATAGAGTTTACAACTCTAGAACCCAATCTGTTGAAGAAACCATACATGTTAGATTTAATGATGCTAAAGAGACTGATAGGGAATTATCAGATCTAGAAGAGGATTTTGCAGGAATGGAGCTGAATCCTACTTCAGAGACTTCAAGGGCTAAGGATGAAGCACCTACTGAAGGACCCTCTGAAGTACCTGCTGAAAAGAAAACTTCTCAACCTACTGAAACTGACACTCATCAGAGAGTTGATGCTGAGTCTCAAAATGAGCAAGTCTTCCCTCGCTGGCGAGAGTGGAGATACAGAACTCATCATCCTCGAGAGAAAATCATTGGTGACACTTTAGAAGGAGTAAGAACAAGATCAAGACTAAGGGAAGTCAATAATCTTGCCTTCCTTTATGAAATTGAACCAAAAAATATTGAGGAAGCTCTGCATGATGAAGGGTGGATCCTAGCCATGCAAGAAGAGCTAAATCAGTTTGCTAGGAGTGATGTTTGGACTCTTGTTCCTAAACCCCATGGGAAAACTATCATAGGAACCAAGTGGGTGTTTAGAAACAAACTCTCTGAAGATGGACAAGTTGTCAGAAACAAGGCCAGACTTGTTACTCAAGGCTACAATCAACAAGAAGGTATCGATTTCACTGAAACCTTTGCTCCAGTAGCTAGGCTTGAAGCCATTAGGATTTTACTCTCTTATGCAGCAAATAATGGCATCAAACTATATCAGGTGGATGTTAAGAGTGCCTTCCTAAATGGTTTCATTGAGGAAGAGGTATTTGTTAGACAACCCCCTGGTTTCGAAAATTTGACTTTTCCTGATCATGTTTTTAAATTGAAAAAGGCTTTGTATGGTTTGAAACAAGCTCCCAGAGCTTGGTATGAAAGACTGAGCAATTTCTTACTCAAGAATGGTTTTGAAAGAGGAAAAGTGGATACAACTCTTTTTAGAAAAATGTCTAACAAAGACCTGATTCTGGTCCAGATTTATGTTGATGATATTATTTTTGGATCAACAAATTCTTCTCTGTGCACTGAGTTCTCAAAGCTTATGCAATCCGAATTTGAAATGAGTTTAATGGGAGAATTAAAATTTTTCTTGGGACTTCAAATTAAGCAAGACTATGATTGTATATGGATCCATCAAGAGAAGTATACAAAAGAAATGCTTAAAAAGTTCAATATGCATGGTTGCAAGCCTATGACAACTCCTATGCACCGCTTATCTATTCTAAATAAAGATGAAGGAGAAAAATCTATTGACCCAACCATGTATAGAGGAATGATTGGATCCTTATTGTATCTTATAGCAAGTAGGCCTGACAATATGTTCAGTGTATGCTTGTGTGCAAGATTTCAATCTGATCCAAGAGTAACTCACTACCAAGCTGTAAAGAGGATTTTCAGATATTTGAAAGGTACTACTAATCTTGGTCTATGCTATAAGTGGAGTAAGGACTACAGGCTAGTAGGATTCTGTGATGCTGATTTTGCTGGAGACAGAGTTGAAAGAAAATCAAACAGTGGAGGATGTCATTTTATTGGAGGAAATCTGATAAGCTGGTCCAGCAAGAGACAAAAACACAATAACATTTTCAACTGCTAAAGCTGAATACATCTCTGATGCATGCTGTTGTTCACAGCTGTTATGGGTAAAATATCAGTTAGAAGACTTTCACATTCTTTTTATATCTATTCCAGTCTTCTGTGATAACACGAGTGCAATCAACCTTTCCAAAAATTCAATTCAGCACTCTAGAGCAAAACATATTGAAATCAAACATCATTTTATAAGGGACTATGTTCAAAAAGGAGTTATTGATATACAATTCATAGATACAGAACATCAATGGGCTGATATATTCACTAAACCACTTGCTGAAGATAGATTCAAATTTATCAGACAAAATTTGAACATTCTCACACTTTCTGAAAATTAATTTTCACATAATCATTTTTACATAGAAAGTGTTGATAAGCACAAGTAGTATCCTGAATCTATTTCCTATTTATCTTTCACTTCTTCAGTAAGTTGTGTTTTCCCTTTTGACTGATGACAAAAGGGGGAGTATTAAGAAACTAACAAAATTTGAAGTTAAGTGTTTCAGAAGGATTCTCAGATTCAGGGGGACCAAATTAAGAGAAAATGAAACAAAGTTTTCAAGCAAGTTGCAAACAAATTTTAAGCAAGAAGCTCTGCATCAGTATCTGATTTAGGGGGAGCAATACTCTAATATCTTACCATCACTTCCCTTCAGATATTTGCAGTTAGTCCTTAAGCAAATTTGTCATCATTAAAAAGGGGGACAATGTTGAGTCTCAAAATGTTATTAAAAGGCTAATAATATTTTAAGTCTCATAACCTCAAAGTTTTAATGGATAACAAATTTCGCTATCGGAAAGAACAGTTTCTGCTGAAGGCGTCTGTCTAGTATTTCAGAAGGTGTTAACTAAAGAAATTCAATCCTCTAAAATCTGCTGAAAGTAATGGAACCTTCTGAAGTCAAGAAACCTGCTGAGAGATCTCAACCTGTTGAAGTTGTGAGATGACGTACTAAAGTATGTTCGTCTTCTATATAATATTCGTTGCTATTCTTTTTGAATACTCAAGACAACTATAGCTGCCTCAGATACTTGTGCCTCTCATTCTTCCGGAAAGTCAGAGAAAGTGCTTTTTGACATATTTCAAATTTCTCTCACAAAAAAGGCAAAGTATGCAGTAAAGTACACGCTGCTCAGAAAAAGTGAAGTATGTACAGCTAACTCTACTACCTGCTACTGCTGAGGGTTCAGGCTATGTGTCACAACAGGAACATTTGCATTAAATGCTATCTCACAACGAGAATTCAATTGGAGATCAACGGACGGAAGCTTTCCTCACTATAAATACCAGACTCCACACAAGAAACAAAGAGAGAGAACTGAACGCAAAAAATCAACTTGCTGAAACGCTGCAAAATTTCATATTCATCTGTTTCATTATTTCTTCATTGTACAACATTGCTATATCCTGAGTCTTACTCAGTTATTTGTACAAGTTTCCCAGATCGAGCTCTAAACTTGTGTAGTTTCAGAGTTTGAGCATTTTCTTTCATACAATTTTTACCGGGTTAGCCTGAAGAGGCTATGTTCAAAGAATACTTGGGATTTTAGCCTGGAGAGGCCGTGTGTTCAAAGAATACTTGGGTACTTTTAGCCTGGAGAGGCTGTGTCCAAAGAATACTTGTGTTTAGCCTGGAGAGGCTGGGTTCAAAGAATACTTGTGTTTAGCCTGGAGAGGCTGGGTTCAAAGAATACTTGTAATCTTGCGGGATTAGTGGAAAATCCAGTGGAGTGTTGCCCTTGGACTGGACGTAGCTCACTGTGTTAGTGGGTGAACCAGGATAAATTTATGTGGTCAAGTTCTCTTTACCCTTAACTCTTTACTTTCCGTTGTTATCTGTTTATTTCTAACCGATGAGGGTTCTGAAAAGTGAGTTTATAATTTGCGCAGCAAAAACAACTTTATTAATTATGCAAATCATTTTTAAAGGCAATTTTACTGACCTGCTGAAGTGTTTCAGCAAGTCTCCGAAAACTCATTTTTTAGCAAGTTGTTTGAACGTTGAAAATATCTTTGCTTGTTTCGAAAGGTTTTCCAAAAATCTGTAAAGATTATAAAATCACTATTCAACCACCCTTCTAGTGTTTCCTGTGGCCCTAACACTTCGGACCAATGAGGGGTCTCCGGACCAAAGAGGTTTAAGAGAGGTGATCACATTTACCCCTAGGCCAAGGGGTAAATGGGATTCCTCCATTAAAAGAATTTCATGCATAGAATCTTTGTTTGGCTAATTAAAACTTAATAGGGTGGCTCTGGACGACGGTCGTTGGTCACATGGCCGAGCGCTCAAAGAGGTAAAAGTGAAAAGACACCTGGGTATGGGTTACATATTGAATTGCTCCATGAGGGAGACTTTGATTGAACTACTTGGCATGATGCTTATGACTAGATGTCTGGTTGCATGGATATGACTATATATATATATATATATATATATATATATGAAATGTTGCATTTACATTTGCCTGTTGCCCCCACACTGTATGCATGATCACGCTTACTAGGACGTAGTCTCATCCCACGTTATGGGAATTATGTTCAGATGTGCAGGAATTTCCTTTCGGAGGCTTGATTGGGAGTGAGAATTGTAAGTTGGGTCCTGCGATGGCCCAATCCTCCTGACTATAGTTACGATCCTTTAGTTGTAATCTTTTGTTTTGGTATTAGGACTAGTGTACGTTGGACTGTAGCCACTGAGTGGCATTTATTTATGTACTGAGTTGTATAATTGTCTTCCGCTTATGTAAACGTTGGATTACTTAAGCATGTTTACGTGATTGTTTATATGTTGATATCAATAATGACACAAAATAATTTCATAAACGGAGAAATGTGTCTCCAATGGGCACTATTTCTAGGTTCACGGAATTAGGACGTTACAGGTACCCGCAAAAATTACCCGCAATGGGCAGGTAATAACCCGCAAAGCGGGTATGGGCGCGGGTACAGGCAAAAGCCTGCATTTTTTCATGGGGACGGGCGCGGGTACGGGCACTTTGATGACCAGCCCGCTCCATACCCGCATTCATATATATAGTTATTTAATAAAAAACACCATACGTAATTATATATAGGGATATATTAATTTTATTAAAATATCTAATATATTTATGCATATTTTTAAAATTGATATATATAATATATTACAAATGAAAAATATATTTTTATAACTATCTATTTGTGTTTTTTTTTACTTTATAATATTTAACTAATTAGTGTTAATAATAATTTTTTTTACAGATCTTGAAGAATTTTAACACATGATATCCAAGTTTATAAAATAGTGTGACGTGAAAGTATATTTTCTTTAGATCATTTGTTGTGTTTTAGAACATTAACATATTGCGTTTCAATGTAATTAAATTGTTGTATCACTGATATTTAAAATTATGTTTGGAAGATCTTCGAGTAACTTTTTCAATTGAGATAAAGTTTTCTTAAATTAATATTTTTTTAGTAAGTTGTTAATTTTTTGCTTAATAAAAGTGCGAGTAACGGGCGTGAGTACGGGCATATAGGTGCTCAGCAGGTATGGGGACGGACATTAAAGTTACTGCCCAGGCGGGTACGGGTACGGGGACAGGCACTGTAGTACCCTGCCCAATGAGTACCCATTGCCATCCCTAGTTGTCCTTACTATATAAGGTATGTCATATAAATTATATCTCATCAATAATGTTTGCCTAATACTTGAAAATGACTTTGATAGTTGAGTTACAAATTGGTAATATTAAATATTAAGTTTGTAATAAAATATTTCTACTTTTACTTTATTATCATGTGCAATGTTGCACACGTTAGAAAAATCGATGATATATTAGGGGAAACACAATAAGTTTAATGTAAATAAAAAATTTTATTATATTTTTTAATGAATAATGATTGTAGTTACCGAATTTATAATTATATTTATTGTATTTCTTAATAAACAATTATTATATTGCCAAATTTATAATTATATTATCTCAATTAGTACTTCCTATTTACATCATTTGCCATTACATGAAAAGAATATTTTGTCCAATATACATCATATGTCCAATTTAAAGAATATTTTGTTTCTATTCACCTTTTCCATTTAAAAATTTGAGAGAGTATTAATTACATTTTTTCTACTTTTACCTTAATAAGAGAGATAATAAGTGAAAAAAATTAATGCATAAAATATAGAGACAGATGATATATTAGGAAAAAACAAAAATAATTTAATTTAAATCAAAACATTCATTGTACTTCTTATTCAACACAATACATTTAATATAAATAATATATTAGAAAAATACACAATAAATTTGATGTAAATCAACACATTTTATTATCTTACCAGATCCAAACTTTAGTATCAATCTCAACAAATATATTTGTACTCATATGTATCAATATCTACAAATTAAACAATTTTAATGTATATAATATATTAGGAAAAAATACAATAATTTTGATGCAAATCAACACATTTTATTATATTACCACATCCAACCTTTAGTACCAATCTCAACAAATATATTTATATTCATGTGTATCAATATTTACAAATTAAACAATTTTTCTTTGAATAAAAGGAATGACACGACTTTTGATAACAAAAAGTAGTAATAATAATAAAATAACTAATAAAATATTATAATAAATTGAATGAATAGTAAAAAAATATTAAAAAGAGTAAACTCACAAATTGGTCCTTGACTTTTTTTGCGTCGGGCAGTTTAGTCTCTAACTTTTAAAAATGATCACATTAGTCCCTGACATTCTTCACCATCCATCAGTTTAGTCCAATGTCACATTTTCCGTTAACGGAGAGCTGAGTTGTCACGTTAAGTGACACATATGATCTAACAAACCTGCAAATTAGTCCCTAACTTTTTTTAAAATCAGGCAGTTTAGTCCTTGACATTTAAAAATGACTTTATTGGGGATTAAATGTTGTAGAAACGTGTGACTCTCTTCTGAACTCTAAAAGACCTCTCAAAATACATTTATTTCCATTCAAAAAGTGACTAATTATTCTCTCAAGGATCAAATATGTTCATATTATAAATCTCTTTCTTTTAACTTCTAGTTGCGTTCTTCTCTTCCTTATTTTGATTTATGTTTTTAATTCAATTAACATATATTTATTAAAGGAAATGAACTCTCTTAAGAGTTAGATTCTATCATTAGATTGTTCAATAGAATCTTATTTGCATTATAAATTCATGTGAATAAAGCTAGGAAAGCAATCCCACAGGGACAATAAATAACCCTCTTAAAGGAAATGAACCATCTTAAAGATTAAGTTTCTTATTCTTATATTCTTCTTCCCTTGTCTTTGTGTTAATCATTTTTATGTGGAGAAGCACAAGTGCAAGCCTTACTTCATAAGCTTTTCCAATGAAAGAGATTTGAGGTGCTCTTATGAGGAAAGTTCACCAAGTGAAATTTTGTTCAATGAATTTATAATGCAAATAAGATTCTAATGAACAACATGATGATAAAATCTAATTCTTAAGAGGGTTCATTTCCTTTTTAATAAATATGTTAATTGAAAGAAAAGCATAAATCAAAATAAGAAAGAGAATAACGCAACCAGAAAGTTAAAGAAAGAGATTTAATATGAACATATTTGATCCTTGAGAGAATAACTGGTCACTTTTTGAATGGAAATGAATGTATTTTGAGAGGTTTTTTTAGAGTTCAGAAGAGAGTCACACGTTTCTACAAAATTTAATCCCTAATAAAGTCATTTTTAAATGTCAAGGACTAAACTGACTGATTTTAGAAAAAGTTAGGGACTAATTTGCAGGTTTTTTGGATCCTATGTGTCACTTAACGTGACAACTCAGCCTTCCGTTAACGGAAAATGTGACGTTGGACTAAACCGATGGACGGTGAAGAATGTCAAGGACTAATGTGGTTATTTTTAAAAGTCTGGGACTAAACTGCCCGATGCAAAAAAAGTCAGGGACCAATTTGTGGGTTTACTCTATTAAAAAACCTATAAGATTGTATAATTATAGATAGATTATAGATTAGGAAAATACACAATAATTTTGATTATAGATAGATTATAGATTATAGATTAGGAAAATACACAATAATTTTGATTATAGATAGATTATAGATTATAGATTAGGAAAATACACAATAATCTCAACAAATATATTTGTACACATATGTATCAATATCTACATATTAAACAACTTTACTTTGAATAAAAGAGGTGACACGACTTTTGATAACAAAAAGTAGTAATATTAATAAAATAACTAATAAAATATTATAATAAATTAAATGAATAGTAAAAATAATATTAAAAAACCTATAAGATTGTATAATTATAGATAGATTATAGATTAGGAAAATACACAATAATTTTGATGTAAATCAACACATTTTATTGTATTACCACATCTAAACTTTAGTACTAATCTCAACAAATACTCATATGTATCAATATCTACAAATTAAACAACTTTACTTTGAATAAAAGAGGTGACACGACTTTTGATAACAAAAAGTAGTAATATTAATGAAATAACTAATAAAATATTATAATAAATTAAATGAATAGTAAAAATAATATTAAAAAACCTATATGATTGTATAATTATAGATAGATTATAGATTAAATACACAATAATTTTGATGTAAATCAACACATTTTATTATACTAACACATCCAAACTTTAGTACCAATCTCAATAAATATATTTGTACTCACGTGTATCGATATCTACAAATTAAACAATTTTACTTTGAATAAAAGAGATGACACGACTTTTGATAACAAATACTATTAATAATAAAATAACTAATAAAATATTATAATAAATTGAATAAATAGTAAAAAAATATTTAAAAACTATAAAATTATATAATTATAGATAGATTACTCCCTCCGATCTTTTTATATACGGTTTATTACAATAAATAAAAAGGCTATTTATGGGCTTGATTACTTTGTTTATATATAGTCTTTTTATTTATTGTAATTTAGACATCCTCCCAGTAAATGTTTTGTTTCTGTTTCCAATGTATTAATTGTATTGATTTGTATTTAATATTTCCATATATGTTTTAATGAAAGTAGGGATTGTAATGGGTTGGGGTCTGGGTAGGATACTATAGTACCCATCCCCATACCCACGTTTTAAAAAAATACCCGTACTCGGACCATGCTCGCGTGGGTAGTGATTCTAATACCCGTACTCTTACTCGTTGGGTACTCAAGTACCCGTACTCGTACCCATTACCCACACTTTTGTTAACTGTAAAAATAATAAATTGATTAGAAAATTAAAATTAATTAAAAAATAAATGAAAAATAATCCATAAACCATCCAAATTTAACCTATAAAACAATTATGGTATGTGAAAGTGGATGAGAAATTAAAACAATGGGAGAAGAAATGAAAATTAGTTCATGTTTTGCTATTTTATTGTTTATGATAAAATTTTAACATTTTCAAAATTATAACATTTAAATTAATTAAATTAGTAATATATTAATGTTTATTTTGTTACTATAATATATATCATCATTAATTTTTTTTGTGAAAAATATTAATTAATAATATAAACATACATATATATACATATTAAATTAATTATATGTATATAAATTACATTAATTATATATATTATATAAGTGCGGGTATGGGTAGGGTAGGGTACCATAGTACCCGTACCCGCACCCACTCGTACCCATTAAAAAGTGTGGGTAATTACCCATACCTAGACCCATTTAATGGGTAATTACTCTACCCATTGCGGGTAATTTTTGCGGTATCAACTACGTCTGGGTCCAATTGCCATCCCTAAGTGAAAGGATAACGACACGATGAATGAATTGATTACTCCCCGTTCCTATGTAAAAGAAACATAGGATTAAAATCATCAAAACTAAAAAGATGCATTGAATTATATTAATAGTAATTAATAATATTTATTTTAATTTTCAAATAATCAATGACATGATAACATTTTATAGTAATATATTGAATTCAAACAATATTTTAATTTTAAAATATATAATTTTCATATTATTTAATAAATATGTATAACAAATCCTGTATAAGGTAGATCTTAATTTTTGAGTTAATTATTATTTAAGGGTTGATTACTTTGTTTCAAATTTCTCCCTCTTGTTTGATTATATATAGTCTTTTTATTTATTGTAGTAAACTGTATATAAAAAGACCGGAGGGAGTAATTTGAAACAAAGTAATCAAACCCTTAAATAATAGTAATAGTTATAATATTAAATATAAATAGTAATAGTTAATAATAGTAATAATATTAAATAATAATATTAAATATTTATTTCAATAGCATTTAATAGTAATATATAGAATTAAAAAAAATTTAAAATATATAATTTTCATATTATTTAATAAATATGTATAACAAATCCTATATAAAGGCATATATTAATTCCTGGGTTAATTATTATTCGAGGGTTTGATTACTTTCTTTCAAATTACTCCATCCGGTCTTTTTATATACAATTTGTTACAATAAATAAGAAGACTATTTAAGGGTTTGATTACTTTTATATATATATATATATATATATATATATATATATATATTGTGTTTGGTAAGCCATTTCAGTTAGTTAAAAGTTGAAATTAGTAGTTGAAACCATTTCAGTTGTGTTTGGTAAGGTTGCTTTTCTAGGTAGCTACTAGTTTTTCTTGAAAAGGTACTTGAGGTAGCTTTTTTAAAAAAAAGCTCCGATTTTCAGCTACTAGCTGAAAATTAATTACAAGTTTATCCTTCAACCACCCCACTTATCATTATTTAATAATTAATGATGTCCTTATATGTAATTTTGCCATTTTCAGCTAGTCTTACGAAACACATTCAATCAAATTAGCTAGCTTTAAGATTTCGAGTGTGTTTTGTAAGTTATTTCAGCTAGCCAGAAGCTAAAATTAGTAGCGAAAACCATTTCAACTATATTTGGTAAGTTAGTTTTTTTTGGGTAACTATTAGTTTTTCTTGAAAAGGTACTAACTTTTTTAAAAAACCTACAACTAGCTGAAAATTAATTACAAGATTATCCCTCAACCACCCCCACTTATCAATATTTAAAAATTAATGATATTCTTATATGTCATTTTACCATTTTCAGATAGTTTTATCAAATACATTCAATCAAATCAGCTAGCTTTTAAGCTTTCAGCTAATTTTTCAGCTACTTTTACCAAACATACTTATAGTCTCCTCTATTTATTGTAATTTACATCCTCCAAGTAATAAATTGTTTTCTTTCTGTTTTCATTGTCTTAAATGTTTTGATTTGTATTTAATATTTCCATGTATGTTTTGATTAATTTGTATTTAATATTTCTAAGTCCATTCAGTTGTATGTTGACCAAAAATAAATTTTTTATTGTGTAAAGAACAAAAAAAAAATGTTTTCATTTCTAATATGTTGGACAAGAGGTTGCAACATAGACTCATAGGGACTATATAAAACGTTGAGGTTCATCTATATTTTCATCATCTGATCTCACATCTTCATCCATAACAACAAAATGAAACCCACAAGACTTTCATCCTTATTCTTTATTCTTTCCTTGTTCCTCATTTTTCATGCTCCTATGCCAGCATTATGCGACAAATTGTATGAAATTGTGTGCGTTGAGGCTAAGGAGGACACTAATAGCTGCTTGCTACTTTTGGAAACCGACCCTAGAATCACCTCCTCCAAAAGTTTTATTGAACTCTCCACGTACATCCTATCTATGGCAATAAAAAAGGCCCAAGAAGCCCAAGATTATTTTGGAAACTTGATGAATAGACACCCTACTGAAGCTATCAAACTATGTGCAACTGAGTGGTATTCGGGTGCCGTTTCATCATTCTCAAACTCATTGGAAGAATTGATTAAAGATCCAGGAGAAGCAAACGGTGAGGCTTCTCGTGCTGGTTATGGAGCTTCAGATTGTGAGAACGCTGTTGTTGGAGAAAATCTTACAAACGATCCTCGAGTTCATTTTTACAACAATCAGACATTGTTGCTTAGTAAAATTGCAGTTCTAGCCACAAATCATCTTATTAAAAAGAGTGATTGATTCTTATCAAATGAGCCTGAAGAAGGTTTCGCTGATCCCTTTACAATCTCCATTTCAAGTGTATGGATGAGAATTATATAATTAATAAAATCATCCTAAAGCATTATTTTTTGTTCATTTAAATATTTCGATATTTTCTTCTTTATTTCGATATCTCAATTAGTTATTTTTTTGTTCATTTGAATATTTTGATATTTTTAATTAAATGTTTAATAACACTTTTAATTAATTTCTTATTTAATTTTTTTACGGTATTAAGTTTTTAATTATGATTTTGGGCGTTTTGATTATTATTTTTGGCTTCAGTTAAATACTTCTACAAATTGTAATTAAACAAAAGTGGATTCTAGCGTACTTGTGCACGTAAATAATTTCGGTAAATGTTTTAAAAATCGGACAGGTAATCAAACC
Organism: Sesbania bispinosa; assembly: GCA_026901365.1. Taxonomy (NCBI): domain Eukaryota; kingdom Viridiplantae; phylum Streptophyta; class Magnoliopsida; order Fabales; family Fabaceae; genus Sesbania; species Sesbania bispinosa. The sequence continues at coordinate 968,762 of QLOH01000018.1, forward strand.
GGTTATTGAATTGGTGGAGACACCAATTTAAGGTTTAATGGTTCAACCATAATTAAAACGCGGTTGAACCGGTAATAATTAAATAATTTATTTTTAAATTTTATATAATATTAAAAACATATTCATAAATAAAAATAAATAAATAAATATTATAATTAATACACAATAATAAAAAATAATAGACAAACATTGAATAAGAAATGGGAAATAAAGCTTATAATAATCAAATATAATAAAATATTAATTGAAAAAAATTAAAAGCTAAAAAGGAGTTGACTGCTCATGCACCCGACCACTCTTTCTATTTTTTCTATTTCACTTTTGAAAAATTTTCACGTCCACAATGCACTTTTCTCCTTGAGTTGACCGCGACTCAAACTTCAATTAATTTGGTTGCATTTCCCCAGGCTTAAATATGTTTTAGGTCCCTATAAATATGGGTCGTTTTGCGTTTAGTCCAACAATTTTTTTTTTAGTTTTTAGTCCCTATAAAATTTTCTGTCAATCAATTTGGTCCATGTTGTTAAGTTTCTGTTAAGTTTATGTTGAGTCACTTGTACAGCATTGCTGAGTCACCTCTATAGTCCAGATAAGCATTTGACTTTGGTCAAATGGTGGTTGCTTCGGAAAACAACTGCTGCTTAAAAGTACCACAATAAAGTTTGGTGTTGCATCTGCAGGGTTGGTTTCAATGTCAACGATACAATCACCACTACTAAAGAAGTGAACCTTGCACCCAATTGACTGAATTGCACGCTTTATGTCCAAAACAGAATGTTTCTAAAACCTCCACCAGCTCTCTCTCTTACGGAGGACAAATTCATCCTCCCATGTGAGGTTTTTCATAGATCGCCCCTTCTATTTCACCAACCACTGAGTGATTGTCTCCCCTGCCTGAGCCACCTCTCTTCAAGCAATAACATACTCAGGTTCTGATGTATCCTCCAACTCCACATAGAGACATGAAGGAATGGTTCCCATAGAGACATGAAAGGAGGTATTGTACCACAATTCAGCCTGCCGCTGCTGCCGAGGCCGTGTCCAGGGGCGGAGCTGTGAGGGGCACGACTGCTGGAGTTTTTGGCCGTTTGCGGGAGGCTACTCGCGGCGTTCAGCCGCGACTGATGGTGGCTGGACGAATGGAGGGAGCTGAGCGGCCATGGACAGGGGCTTGAAGACAGAGGGAAGAAGACGGAGGGCATGCCGCGGTGGAAAGCGGTCGCGCATGGCGACCCTGAGGAGGGGACGCGCACGGCGGCGCTGGGTGCGAAGCGCCAGTGACGGTGACGCTAGCTGTACGCGGCCAAGACAGTCATGGGGAAGGAAATACAGTGGTAGCGTGCACACAACCCAGGGAACCCAATATGACCAAAATTTGGGTTGTTCAAAAGCAAAGCACCTAATATGAAGAATTCATTTTCAGCATTGTAGAAGCAAAAAAAAAGCCTTTGAGCTACCAACCATGGCCTTTGAACGACGAAGAAGACGAGGAAGATGCAAGGAAGAAAACGAAATGGGGCTTGTAAGGATTGGGGGTTTTCAATTAATATATAGTAGGTCAAAGTCAAATGCTTATCTGGAATGTAGAGGTGACTCAGCAATGTTGTACAGGTAACTTAACATAAACTTAACAGACACTTAACAGCAGGGACCAAATTGATTGACAGAAAATTTTATAGGGACTAAAAACCAAAAAAAAAATGTAGGGACTAAACGCAAAACGACCCATATTTGTAGGGACCTAAAACATATTTAAGCCTAAAAAATAATAGACAAACATTGAATAAGAAATAGGAAATAAAGCTTATAATAATCAAATATAATAAAATATTAATTGAAAAAAATTAAAAGCTCAAAAGGAGTTGACTGCTCATGCACCCAACCACTCTTTCTATTTTTTCTATTTCACTTTTGAAAAAATTTCACGTCCACAATGCACTTTTCTCCTTGAGTTGACCGCGACTCCACCTTCAAACTTCAATTAATTTGGTTGCATTTTCCCCGGGCCTTCAATTCTTTTTTTTTCTGTTTGCTTGGGCTTTAAGCCCTTTTAGATCATCGAAAAAATACCATAGGCACCCATATTTTAAAAGCTCCATTGGTTCACATCATCTTTAGCAGCATGCAAAGGCAAGGGCATGACAATGGTCAGGCGAGCTTTAAACTTTGGAGACGGCGCACGAACAGTCAGGGAATGACAGGGCTTGCAACTCGTACAGACGCGTGAGCTATGCAATCTGAACGTGACTGTGCTGCAGTGAGCAGTGGCGGTGTTTCAAACGGCGACGACGATGACTCCTTAACCTCTCATGGTAGCGCGCGAACGTTGAAGACAAGACATACAACAGGGTCCATTGCAACCCAGCAAGCGAACCTCTTCTTCCCTCTCACATTTCTTAATTTTTCCTTTTTTTTATAAACGACGTTGTCAAGACTCGAGATAAACCGGTTCAAATCGGTTAAACACTGATTTTTACCAGTTTTACTGATTATTGACTGATTTAACTTGTTGTTGACTGGGTTTTGGCAACACCGATTTTGAAGATCTATAGGTTTGGACCTATGTTCGGTCACCGGTTGGACCGACTGGTCCAATCCAGTTCTTATAACCATGATTTTGGTGCACATGTAGTTTTTCAATTTTGGTGCACAATATTAATATATACTCGATATATCGGTGCACCATACTCCTTATTTTGGAGTCCATAACCCGTAAACAAGTATAGTATACCAAAGTGTTGTGGCTCAATTGGCAACGTGGACTGAGATTATAGGATGAGCTCCCAGATTTGATCCCCACTAAACACATTCTTCGAGAGGGGTGATCAACCTTAACTATGTTTAAACCCCAAATAGGATTGCCCCTGGTAATATGAGATATCTGTGTGGTTTAAGAAAAAGTATATATTCATGTTGATCCAAATTCTATTGCAGGAGTCATGACTAATGAGTGTTGATATGAATTTCCGTATTTTTATATTGTTACACGTAATGCATATCGTCCCCAGGATCCTTATTTTCTATAGGGATAAATATGTTTTTCGTCCCTATAATTTCGGTTAACTTTAGTCTTTATCCCTGCACTTTAAATTCTATGTTTTTTGTCCCTAATTTTTCTAAACACTCAAACCGTGGTCCGTGCCCGTCACTGAAATCTGTTAACCTGATGAACTGACTAACAAAAATTACATGTCAGCCTCAATAGTGAGTCACAAATAACTGACTAATAATCTAATTAATTTTTTATTAATTTTTAATTATTAAAATAACCCAGATTATGGTTATTTTAATAATTAAAAATTAATAAAAGAAGATTAATTAGATGTGTCAACTATTTGGGGCCCACTATTGAGGCTAACATGTAAATTTTGTTACCTAGCTCATCAGATTAACAACTCACTAATGGTCAGGGACCAAGGATTGGAGCTTTAGAAAATTTAGGGACAAAAAAACAAAAAAATTTAAAGTACAGAAAAAGACTAAAATTAATTGAAACTATAGGAATAAAAAACATATTTTTCTCCCTTATGGAAAAATGATGGTTATGTATATAACAAAAGTGTCATTGTTTTGTATATAGCAATGGACCAAGGTATGGGGAAGCAATTGGAATGTGAAGTACTGCCCTTTTTTCTACCTTTTTCATTATTTTATTCTTTTCTTAATATTTAAAAGATATATTCTCTTTTTTAGTAAACAACAAAAAGATGAATATAAATTATCTTTTATTAAACTTAATAATAAAATCAGTTTCAAAAGCTAAATGAATTATTTTAAAATACTTATTTACTAGAAATAATACATCTAACACATATATTTGATTTTATTTTGTATTTATAATATTTTAATTTTTTAAAGTATATGTGAAAGTGATTATAATTTTGAATATGCAAAGAATATGTTTGCAATGTAATTTTAATAATTTTAAAAAGAGAAATATAATAAAATAAATCAAATTTACATTGAAATGATTTATTATAACTAAATTTCTTAGTACAATTTATGTAATTCTCACTATAATCGACAGTCGATAACAACAGATTTCAACCCTATTACGGTTGTTGAAAATGAAATATATCAACTAATTACCTTGAACTTATTAAACGTTTTATTATTTTCTCTTTGAAAATGATCTTCATTTTCCTCCAAATAACTTGCTTGTTTTCACTTGATTAATTGGACATTTGTCACCAACAATGCCAATGTGTTTAAAAACCAATCAAGTACTTCAAACAAAATTTGTCATCGGTGTCGAAATTTATTCAAATTAGCAAGTGGAATGTTTTTGCTTTAAATTAAAATTATAAGGATTACTTTACATTTTCTAACATTATCATAAGGATCATTTAACATTTTTAAGTTATATATATAGAGATATTTTTTAAATAAATTTCGATAATTAAATTAAATAAAATATAAAAGCAAATGATTGATTTAACTTAAATTTAATATTGTCTATGAGTATTTGAGACATAAAATTTAATGAAATATTTTTAATTTATTTAATAAATATAGTATCATATTGCTCTTCAGAGTGCATGGTACAAAGAAAGTTGTAAGCTGTTTTTGGGAGTGGAGTTATTGTCTATTGTTGGCCTCTATGGTAAAATTAGTCAGTGGCCTTAAAGTTTTTATTTTTAGTTTTAACTTTAAAGTAACAAAAAGAAAAAAAAAAGTTATACCAAAGGAACCCATGAGAGGCGGTAGTTTAGCTGATATTGAATACATTGTATATTGTTTCTAACATTTTATATATTATATTCAATAAATATAGTAATTAATAATTTTATTCAAATTAATTTATAATGATAATAACATTTGCTCATAATAAAATTATAAATATTAAACTTATCGTAGTAGACATAATATATAATATTGTATAGGAAAAAAGGTATATAACCACCCTAAATTTTTGCCTTTTTGTAAATAGTCACCATGAATTTTTATTTTTTCATGATTAACCTTAAACTTTTATTATCGTTGCAATAGGTTATTTCATTAACATGGCGTTAAATAATTAACAAAATCAATCGCAACTCTTCAAGATTTTGTGTTTAAAATATTAAAAATATATAAAATAAAGTTTTAAAAATTAACAAAATAGAAAAAAAAATCTATATCAAAAGAACACACCATAATGTTTCATTTTTAGATTTTCAAATATGTTTGAAATTTGTCCAAATTCAAGAATAAAAAAATATAAATTTTGCACTTTTATGTACTTTTAATATTTGAAATATGAAATCTTGAAATATTGAGACTAGCTATGTTAATTTTATATTAATGAAATGATATATTACAACAATCATAAAGTTTAAGGTTTATCGTGCCTATTTGTAAAAGGGAAAAAATTTAGGGGATTTTATACTTTTTTTTCCTATTTTAATTTATATATTATGTTCAATAAATATATCATTCAATAGTTTCGTTTGAGTTAATTTACTATATAATAATAATAATAATAATAATAATAATAATAATAATAATAATAATAAAATTTGATGAAATTATAACATTTTAATTCAAATTGGTTGCATGTAACGAATATATTTACAAATATTAATTTTTTAATCTTAAAAATTTAAATATAAAAAACATATGTTTAAAATGTTTATAAAATTATTTTTTAAAGGAAGATAATTATGCTCAGGCTAGATACAAAATTTTGAACTTGAGACCTTTAAACGAAATTAATCATGTACCGTTTGAATCAACCACATGTATGTAATAAGTGAGTTTCTTAAAAATTTTATTTATCTTTAAAAGAACTTACTTAATTTGAAAAATAATTATATTTATCATTATGGTCTCATTCTAGATAATGAGAATTATTTGAATTATTAAGTTTAATGTTTTATTTAAAAATTATAATTAAGGACCATTGTATATTTTCCAAAACTATAAGCTAGATTATTTTATATTTTTCAGATTTATATATAATTTTTTAAATGATTTTAAATAATAAAACTTACTATAAAACTGAAAATATATAAGACCGAATGATTAACATAACATAAATTTAATATAATTGATTAGAATTGTATTTGATATTTAAAACTTAATGAATAATCTTAATTTATATTTATATTTATATTTAAGTAAGGTAGTTTGTTATTGTCTTAGGGTAGTTTTTTCCCACCCAATTAAGGTAATTAGTTCATTTTTATTAAAATGATTTATTTTACATTTTTTATTACAAATTAATATTTAGGGTGAGAGGATGGTGTCCAGTCCAAGGCGAAAGCTTCCGGGGCTCAAAGAGCACTTACATAGGTATTTACATTTACCTCACCCTAAGGAGATGAGTAGGAGTTGGAGTCTGCGGCCTGTTAGATGCAATACTCTTTCTTAAATTAAATAACATATATGTTTGATATCATGATCATGAAGGTAATATGATATGATTCACTAGTTAGATTAGTTAATTTCACATTCTATCAAAAAATTATTAAGTGGTGTAACTTTAAAAGTTTGACACTTAACATCGATGGATTCTTTCCTATATATAGTAAACATTTAAGTTTTCATAAATATTTTTATTTCCTAATTTATTAAAAAATATCTTTAAGGAATATAGGACTAAAAAAATTAATCAATGACTTTCTTTACACTTTATTCTATACTTTAGAGGATCTACTAGTTGTTCCGTCGCCGATCCCCCTTGCAGGGGCCAAGCGCTCCTTCTCTCATAATGAGGGCGTACCTGCTCCCTGTTGGAGCCTTTTCAATTAGGGATTTTCCTTGAAAGAGTTGCACACTGTAAAGTTAGTCCTTGAATTAGCAGAAACTAAAAATTAGTCCTTGAAACTGTATTGCATCCGTCAAAGTAGTCCCTCTATTAACAAAAGTATAATTTAGTCTCTGTAAGTTAATACTTACTGTCATTTTAATCCTTCAAATTTTAGTACGTAAATTCAAATAAGTCCCTAAAACTAACAAATCACTATCAGAGTAGGCCCTGAAAGATTTGTTTTTGTTAACAGAGGGACTGCTTTGACGGACGAAATACAGTTTCAGGGACTAATTTTTAGTTTCTGCCAATTCAGGGACTAACTTGACAGCGAGCAACACTTTAAGGGACCAAATTGACGATTTACTCTTTTATTCCCTTTCATCTATTTTAATTATTATTTTAGTTTTTTTTGTCAGGAGTTTGTGTTGATTCATTGATGGAAGCTGGCTAGCCAACAAAGTACATGGGCCAGGCCCAAAGACAGTCAGAGAATATAACAAATCTTTCTACGAATCTAAGAGCAACTTTGTTGCTAAGCACCTGTCAGCACCCAATTTCGTCCGGGAGTTCATTTCTCCTCGTCGCCTCTCTTTCTATTTCTTCACATGTGTATAGACAATATTTTCCTTTTAGACTGTTAAAATCTAAAAAAAAACAACAAAAAGAAATGAGTTAATTAATTAATTAATTAGTTAATTATTAAATTAATTAATTAATTAATTTATCTTTCTCCCAAAAAGTCATTTGGGCCAGTGGTCCTTTTCTTTTTTTCTTTTTTTTTCTACCTTGGGTTGGAACTCCTTTCTTTTGTAAATTCAGAATTTAATTTTCGACTGGGCAAAGGGTATCGTTGGACCTAGTGTTTTTTGGTTTGTTTGAAATCATCCCTTAAAAAAACAAAAAAAACTAAAAATCTGGAAAATTTAAAATCTTTTTTTTTGGGCCCAATACTTTTCTTTTTTTTTGGGCCCAATACTTTTGGGCCCTTTCTAAAATTTTCTCTCTTCTTTTTCTTTTTCTTTTTCCTCCACCCATCAGACTTTTTTTCCTTTTTCCTTTCCTTTTTTTTAGATTAAAAAAAAGAAGAAGGAAAAGAAAAGGGTAATAAAAGCTGTAAAATAGGAAGCGTGCAACGGAAGGATTGGGGACAAATATCTCTGAACAAGAGCTGCTGCAGGTTGCAAGTTGCAACCTCGAGCTGCACAATTTGATCATCACTTGGGCGGTGAGGGTTAAGCTTTGAGGATGTATAAATAGAGATGGTAAAACGTTTTTTTTTTTGCTTCTTCTTCCCCTCTCTTTTCTCTACGCACACAGACAGAAAAAAGGAGTTGCACACAAAAAAATTTCCATTGGGAATCACCAAAACAGAATAGACCAACAAACCCGGAGGGAAACAGGGAGAGTTGATAGCTTAGCTTGCAAACTTGGGTCACAAAGTTACAAAAATTTCAGAAGCAAAGGAGGCATCTATTTGGTATCAAAATAATTTCTTACTTCCTCCTTCTTGTGATTATTCTAAACTTTGCTATTGACTTATCTATTCATGCTTTGTGCTTATACAATCATTGTGCATAACCTGAGATTTTATTTTGTGTGATTAATAATAAAATCAATCAGAAAGAATATCACAGTCCAGAATATCACAGTCCAGAATATCAAGTCCATAATCATATAGTCTCAGTTCAATATACTCAACCAATGTAAACAGTCTTTTTTAAACATAAATAAATAGACTAATCAGGTAAAAAAATCAAGACCACCCCTTTGAGCTCCACCCGCGGCCTTGTTCCCCTCTCTGGAAGCCATGGCCTCCCTTTGAGGTTTCCTCTCCACTGTACCCTTTCTACTGTTACCCTCAGAGTCTGCAAAAAAGGAAAAATCAAAGCCAAGAATCAAAACAGTGGCACAAAAAACAGCAACAGTTTTTTAGTAAAATCAGTAACAATTATTTTTATCAGTAGCAAAAGAAGTGGCAGAGAAAGAGGGAACAGAGGATAGAAAAATAAATCAGAGAAAAAGGACCCCCCTTTTCTCGGCGGCCAACCGGCCGCCGCCGTGCCTCCGCCGTTGCAGCCGTCACCATGTGCGGCTTCTCTGCCGCAGCTCCGCCTTCCTCCGCCACTGCCAATACCACCGCCGCCTTCCTCCTTCCCGCGGCTGTTCCTCCGCCGCTACTGTTTGCATGCGGCTTTGCCCCTACGACCATTGTAACGCCCCCGAGCCGCTTGCATGAGTGATGAGGGTCCCCACAAACCAACACGAGTCTTTCCAGTATGCGTTGTCCTCACTTGCACACTTTCCGGGAAACTTCCCAGAAGGTTACCCATCCCAGAATTGCTCCAAGCCAAGCACGCTTAACTATGGAGTTCTTATGTTATGGGCTTCCGAAAAGAAGATGCATCTTGTTGGTATAGTTCTCCCCAACAATTTCCTTTAAGCCATTTTCAACTGTGTAGTCCCATACCTGCACAGTCTCTAGATCCCTCTCATTCGGGTGTGGGCTCGGTTCATCCATGTGTCCCTTCTAGCTTAGAAGCCTGCCAGGAGCCGCTCCTTGTCCGTGCCTCTTTACACCGGTGATCACTCCCCGCCCTCATCAGCCTCCGGCTCTCACATGCCCACCAGCTTCCGCCTGGTTCGTCCCCGAACCACACCGTACTGGGAGAGGCTCGGCTCTGATACCATTTGTAACACCCCCGAGCCGCTTGCAGGAGTGATGAGGGTCCCCACAAACCAACACGAGTCTTTCCAGTATGCGTTGTCCTCACTTGCACACTTTCCGGGAAACTTCCTAGAAGGTCACCCATCCCAGAATTGCTCCAAGCCAAGCACGCTTAACTATGGAGTTCTTATGTTATGGGCTTCCGAAAAGAAGATGCATCTTGTTGGTATAGTTCTCCCCAACAATTTCCTTTAAGCTATTTTCAACTGTGTAGTCCCATACCTGCACAATCTCTAGATCGCTCTCATTCGGGTGTGGGCTCGGTTCATCCATGTGTCCCTTCTAGCTTAGAAGCCTGCCAGGAGCCGCTCCTTGTCCGTGCCTCTTTGCACCGGCGATCACTCCCCGCCCTCATCAGCCTCCGGCTCTCACAACCATCACCCTCTGTCGCCGCCGCTCGCCTTTCCTTGTGTCGCCGTTGCACGACTGCAGCCGCCTCCCGTACGCTCCCCGCGTGCCGCCGCTGCTTCACCACAGGTGGCCGCGGCTGACCTTTTGGACATGCAAGGGGGCGGGCGCCCCCTTTTCCTTGACTCTTCCCCTCTTTTGTTTTTACACAGTAGGTTAAATGGAAGAATGAGTGAATGAGAGAGTGAGATGAGTGAATGAGGGAGCGGGTGAGATGATGAGTGTGTGTGAGATTGAGAGAGAGAGGCAATTAGGGTTTGAGAGAAGAGAGAAGGTGAAGAGGAAGAGAGGAAGGAGGGGCGAGTTTTCTTTTTTCTTTTGAGAGAATGGGGGTTTGAGAGAAAGGGAGAGTTAGGGAGATTGAGAGAGGGAGGGACGGTTGGTGAGTGAGAGAGTGTAAGGTTTGAGTAGGTGAGTGGGTAACAAAGAACCTAGAAGGTTCTCTGATGGACCTTTCCCCTCCTTTTCTTTTTTTTTTCTTTCTTTCTTTTCTTTTTTTCTTTCTTTTCCCTTCTTATTTATTCATTTGCTACCCTTTTTTTGTTTGAATTCAAATATATTTTGATGAAGGGCTGGGTTGCACGCCCAACCCACTCCTTTTTTTAAAAAAAAATAATAAAAAAAATATATAAAAAATATAAACTTTAATTAAATAGTGAATAAAGGGTAATTAGGATAATTGTTTTACATGTTTTTTGTATTGTTCCTTTTGTTGTGTGGGGCCAATGATGCAATCTGAGGCCCAACTTTATTTCAGTGTGTGCAATTTCTTTTAATTTTCATTTCCTGTGTTATTGTTTATCTCGCATTTTTATAATTTCCTTTTGACCCACCATCTTGTATTATTTGTAAATATTTGTTTCTTTTATTTGATCTGTTTTAAATAATTGTGAATATTTGTCTGGCGTGCATTTTAGTTGCCGTTATAAATAGTACTCGTTTATAACTTAGGACGCGTGTAAATACGGTTAGTTTAATTTACTCCTTTTTAAAAAAAATCAAAATAATAAAAAAAATAAATATTTTCTAAAACATAATCGATTACATTAATGGAATAGCATTTCTATCCTTTAACGTATTTTTTTTAAGAAAAAGGAAAATATTGAGTATAGTCATTTACTAGCTCAATAATGCGCTTAATCTCAAATCTCTTCCGAAAATAATTTCTTTTCAAAAACTACGTTAATTGAATAACATTTCTATCAATAACGTAAAAAGGAAAATATTGAGTATAGTCATTTACTAGCTCAATAATGCGTGAAATTCAAAAAATGATTCTTTTCAAAAAAAATTACGTTAATTGAATAGCATTTTTATCAATAACGTAAAAAGGAAAATATTGAGTATAGTCATTTACTAGCTCAATAATGCGCTTAATCTCAAATTCATTTCCAAAAATAATTTCTTTTCAAAAAATTACGTTAATTGAATAGCATTTCTATCAATAACGTAAAAAGGGAATATTGAGTATAGTCATTTACTAGCTCAATAATGCGTAAAATTTCAAAAAATGATTCTTTTAAAAAAAATTACGTTAATTGAGTAGCATTTCTATCAATAACGAAAAAAAGGAAAAATATTGAGTATAGCCATTTGCTAACTCAATAATGCGGAATCTTAAATCTTTTCTCAAAAATGTTTTCTTCTCAAAATAAATGACATTTATTGAATAACATTTCTATCAATAATGTCGTGTAAACAATTTCAAGGGTTCGTTGTATAACCATTTGCTAGCATCAACTCTGCTAAAAAATAATATTTTTTTTCTTTGAATTAAAAAACACTTCCAAAAAACAACTTCCTCATTTCCCTTTATTTTCAAAGATTAAAAATCAATTTCTTAAAAAAAAAGAAAACAAAGTCAATCTTTTTTCAACACTGTTGCAGAACTACGTAGCTTTGATTTCTCCATTGCACCTGGGGATACGTAGGAGCGGGGACCAATCCCGTCAAGCAAAAATAAACAAAAAATGTTTTTTTCCTCTTTTAATCCAAATTCATTTCTTTTTTAACTTAGGTTATTTATTTTAAAAAAAATACAAAAAATAAAAATAAAAAAGGGGAACAAAAATAATTTTCATTTTCAAAAAAGGGGTAAAATGAATATTTTCAAAGTTAACAAGTTTTGCACTATTAATTAGAGGTAACCGTTTTTTAAACGGATGTTGTAGGGTGCTAATACCTTCCCTACGCATAAATGACTCCCGAACCCAAATCTGGTTTTGAAGACCATTTTTCTTTTTAAAAGGGTTTTTCCAAATGTTTTCCCTTAAAATAAACTTTGGTGGCGACCCCATTGAAACTCAATTTTTTCCAATACGTTTCGCCGACCCGTCGTGACCCCGGTTTCGACAGCTGGCGACTCCACTGGGGAAGTTTGAGAGTCAAGCCTGTCATAATTAATTGTGCAAAATTTTTAACGTTTATACTCATTTTACCCCTTTTGTTTTGTTTTGTTTCGTTTTGTTTCATGTGTATTGTTGTAAATATTTTTTGCTCTTATGTAAATATCCTTTTGTATTATATTCTGCTTCAACACTAGGGTAGAAGACTGTATCTTGTATATATTTGTGTTGTTTGGTTTGTTTTGCAGATGGGGAAGGAAAGGAAAGGTTTGTGTGCCCCCCACACACCACACCATCACCATCCTCACACACTTTTTGGCTCTATACCCGAGCCTGTGCGCGCCGAGGGATAGAAGGTGTTTCAACAAACTGCCATTGAGGGGCTTAATGCTCACGTGGCTTTTGTTGATTCGCCACCCAGATTGTCACTAGTTTTACAAATTAATCACAATCGAGAGGGTCCCATGCCTCCTTGTGGTAAATTTGTGAGACTGGGTCCTTGTCTATTTGATAAAGGGCAATCTGGAAACCATCATCCATGAGAGTTTAGTCCCAACCTTAAAAACCGTGCACAATAAGTTGCCCTAGCAACCACCAAATTTAGAGCCTTGACCTTAGGTGATACTGTGCCATAGGGTTCACCTGAGCTAGGACACATGGGGGCATGTTTTCCCCTTTTCCTTCCATTCATCATTGTATATATTTATTGTGACATTTAGCAATAGGGCATTTATATATGGACATAGCATCCTTTTGTAAAAAAAAAAAAACATACACAAAAATTTTTCTCATAGCAAAGCCATTTTTTTCTTTTCTTCTTCTTCTTCCATTGATTTTTCATACATGAGTCAGCTCATCAAATAACTCATTTGCATTGTAAATATAATAAATAAAAAGAAAGCTCCACAAATTATCTCTGCTCTAAAAGCCATTTCATAATCATGTTAAATAAGAGGTAATTTTGCATCTGCATGGAATGGAAAGATTTCTATTGCGTTCAATAGCAAAGAATGAAAGAGGTTCAATGTCACACTAGCCATACATTAGAGTTAAAGGGAGGTATCATAATTACAGTGACGAGCAATGACTTGTGAAGAGATAAGAAGACAAATGGACCAATAATCAAGGGCGTTTTGACTGATTTTGGCATTGGATGTGCATTGGTTTAGACATTTCATTAAGGAAGAGATTCTCCCTTGTATAAATGTCAAACACATTTTCATCTTGAGATGACTCGTCCTTGACGAGTAATATGGGACTCTTGCAAGAGATCGATCACATTGCTAGTGTGAAGATGTCACTTATCGAGGAGGGAATACTTCCCGTAATTGACCATCAACCACTTTGTAACCTAAGAGGAAATTTGCCTCTAGCGTTAGAAAGTGGGGAACCCCTTTAGTTATTGAGTGCTTGGAAAATCTTTCCACAACCAATAGCATGTCATTTCGCCTTGTGTTCTTTTCCTTTACCTGATAAAAATATAAATAAAAAGAAATAAAAAAAATTTCCTCGCAATCCTTATAGGATTTGTGCTCAGTCAAGGATCATGGATGAGCTGGAACAAGGCCAACGAAAGCTGAGGAATGATGTCAACAAGATGCAGGGGCAATAAACTAAAATTTTTGAGTTGTTACAAGAAAGAGATGTAGGAGGGACTTCTTCTAGGGCAGGCCAAAAGCAACAAGCCACAAGTTGTAATTCTCTTGGCCTCTCCCCAATGCCAGTACAATTCTTTGGACGAAATTCTCAAGAGATGATGGTTCCTCCCGCCGTATGTCCATATAACCATCCCCAAGCAACCCTTCCAACACCTTTTCCTTCCCATCAATGCACTGCTACAATCCCAAACACGTCATATCCCCAACCACATCGTCCAATGATGTCTCACCATCCTCCATGTCCCATCCATTCACAACACATATTCCAAGCTCCTAACATGCCATACGCGGTTACACCTTCTCAAATGACGCCACCCCATCCTTATAATCCAACGACATCATACTCCACACCATATTACCCGCCACTTCCCACCCCATATCATGCTTATAATCCAACCACACCACGCTCCGCGCCATATTGCCTGCCACTTCCCACCCCATATCATCCTAATAATCCAACCACTCCATATTTCCCCGCCGCATCCCACCCCACCACGAGCAATGTTTACCACATCACCTCGGCCAAATCAATCACCAATCCATGTTCCTAACTCCAACCCGAACACACAGAAGCGAGGAAAGAAGCAGGTCCAGCCTGACCCAATCCCCATGTCTTACACAGAGTTGTTGCCGCATCTGATTCGTGGTTCGTTGGTTGTCCCTCGCCCATTACCTCCAGTTGAACCACCTCACCCAAGGGGCTATGATCCCAATGCTAAATGTGATTATCATGCTGGGGCACCAGGACATTCCACTGAAAATTGCAGGACTTTAAAGCGCAAGGTTCAAGAGTTGATTAAGGCGAAGTGGTTGAGCTTCGAAGGAAATGATCCTAATCCTGTGATTAAAAATGGAAGTCCCGCTGATGGTGTTGTTGCAAGAGAACTAAATGATGGTTGTTGATCTGGCTCATTCATGTTATGCCATGTTTAAGCTCAATAGTTGCAAGATCAAAAAGTTTCATGTGTTTCTGCTTTTTGTAATGTTAATCACACCGCTCTACCTAGGGCTTTTTGTGACAACAATATGCTTAGCAAGTGAACAATTCTCTTTCAAAATATGTAATCAATGAAATGCATGCTGAATTTGCCAACAACTTTTTGTTCTTTACCTCTGACCTTAACTTTGTTCATGTCATTTCATTTCCCAAGTCCATTGTAAATAATGTTGACCCTCATGAGTCTCTCTCACAACAGTGTTAGTGTCACATCCTAAAATTTTGGTAATCCATCAATCATGCTAATAAAGATTGTGAAAATGATAAGGAATTCCTGGGAGTTGCGGAGTTAGAAGTTGCTGGAATCCAAATCGCTTGAAGGAGTTGTGGGTGGCCTAGGGTAGACACCATGGTAAAAGAAGGAAACTGCCTTTAAAATCTGAAATAAGGGAAATAAATGCCATTTTTATTAAGTGTATCGGTGTCATGGACCCTTTAGATGATTCCTCTTCAAGGAAGAAGCTTGTTTTGGAGGGTTAAAAAAGATGAGTTTGAGATTTTGATCTCGGAATTAAAGTATGAAAATGGGCAATTATGATTTGAAATGATGATGGCCATCTTTCTCTATCCCGAAAATATCAAATCATCATCCCTAGTTGTCCCTATTGAGCCTAGATTTTTTTCTTTCAAATAACCCTGGACAAGGATCACCCCCACATTGGGGTTGCGCAAAACGAAAGTCAACTTTCACTCATGTTGTTTCATAGTTTGAAATGTAAAAAAAATGTAAAAAAAAAACAGAGAAGAAAAAGAAAAAGAAATCGGTGAAAAGAAAAAGACAAGCAAAAGCATGAATGAGCAAAGTGACAAAAAAGAAATAATCGTTGACTTCAAAACTCCCACTTGAACATTTGTTTCCATTAAAAGAACGGAGTTATCGATCCTTGATCCTTTGAACCCTTAAAACACTTATTTGGGCCTGATATACCCTTTCTTTCCTAGCCATTAGCCCTGACCCCGTTACAAGCCTTACAAAGTCCATTCTGATCAATGAAATGATTGCCATCATTTTCACAACTTTAATTCTGAGAACAAATATTATTCAAACATGCAGTCAATAGCCAAAAAAGAAAGAAAAATGATAAGGAAGATATAAGGGCCCGTTAGGTTGAAAATCCGTAAGGGCAACCTAAGCAAAAGTTAGGGCAAGCAAATGGGGCAACCATGACCAACACTGGGGCAAAAACAGGATACAGGAGATCAAAGTCATTCTAAGAACCAAACTGGAGCAAAAATGATACTGGGGCAGATAAGATGTTGAAATGTATTCAAACAGGGGCAAACAAAGTATTCAAAATACAATAGATTAGAGTCATTATGAGGCGCTGGGGCAAATGTAACATTTGAAGCGTGTGCAACCAGTGAAATTCATATCCTTAGAAATTGGCTGATAGGGGCAACTCACAATCCCTAGAAACCGAATGATGGGCTCCCAAAATTTTAGATATGAGAGACTAACTCTGTTGATTGAGAGAATACCATACAAAAAAAAGGAAAAGAAAAGAAAAAACAAAAGAAAAAAGCTTTACCCTTGTTACTAACTCTTGTAAATTCTTGACCCCCACGTAGCAGATGTAAAAAGAAAAAGAAAAAACCAAAAAAAGTCCTTACCTTTGTTGCTACCTCTTGTAAATTCTTGATCACCAGATAGCAGATGTAAAAAGAAAAGCCAAAAATAGTCCTTACCTTTGTCACTACCTCTTGTGAATCCTTGACCTCCATGCGACAAACATGACCCTCTTCTTTGTAAATGTGCAATCCCATTCGGCAAATTCATATTGCATTTATTGACATACATATATTGAAAGAATACACGTGTCAACACTTGAAAAGCATTTTGATCATTTTTATGACTTCAAAGACACATGGAATTTGATGAACTCCCAACAAAATAAGGAATGACCAAATCACAAGCTCAAATGATAAAACTGCAACATGCGCTTACTTCATAATATACTCGATTAGGCATCAAGAGCATCAATTGATCAAAGGACCCAAGCTTGATTCAGAGATATGTCATTGCTCATCCATGAACCTTGTGTGGCACCTAAGTCTATAAGGATCGAGGATTCAAGAAAAATCAGGATTAATTTGGCCCAAATTTGGTGAAGACAATAAAAATGATCAAACCAAAAGGAAAAGTTCTGGGGAGTATCCAATCTCTTTGCATCAACAGTCATCCTTGTAGCATTACTCCTTTCATCATGCACCACATTTGCATCATGCAATGCCAATCAATCTCATCTTTCATGTTGAACATAATTTTTGTATTTGACACTATTTGTTAATCTGATTCTTTACATTGTGGATCACTCATGTGGCACACTCCACTCACTCTTTTGTTGCTCATGCTATTATAATTTGGGATTTCCTGGGTTCTTGTACCCACACATCTCGGTTCCTGGGGCACATTGCTTCCCTTGGGTCCTTGAACCCACCATACTTTAACTTCAAGGCCCCTGTGCCCACTCCATACTCACTATTGGGCCCTTATGTTCATCATGGCTACATTCTTGGGCCTTTATACCTAGGACACTCTTGTATGATTTCCTCCTACCCAATGTAACTCCATTCTTGGGTCCATGTACCCATTACATTCTCAACATCGGCCCCCTATGGGCCCTCTAACCCATTTCCTCTTCATTGAGAATCTTTGTATCTCTCTCATACATTTTGCGGGGCTCACACGACTGTTGTGGCCCTCAATCAATGATTCCAGTGCCCATTGCACTCCCATTCTCGGGTTCTCATACCCAGTACGCATAGATCCATGCCTACCAAAAGTTGATGTCAAAGTCCCCATACCTGATGCGTCTTTAGTTCCTTGAGTCCTTATACTCATGGCTTCTTTCGGTTCTGAAACCCAGCAGATCCCGATTTCAGGGTCCATATACCCGTCAAAGTCAATTCTTTGGGTTCATATGCCCAATTCATCCTCAGGGTCCACATACCCGTCAAAGTCAATTCCTTGGGTTCATCTGCCCAATTCATCCTCAGGGTCCACGTACCCATCAAAGTCAATTCCTTGGGTTCATATGCCCAATTCATCCTCAGGGTCCGCGTACCCGTCAAGGTCGATCCCTTGGGTTCGCATGCCCAATTCATCCTCAGGGTCCACGTACCCGTTAAGGTCAATCCTTTGGGTTCACATGCCCAATTCATCCTTGGGGTCCACATACCCATCAAGGTCAACTCTTTGGGCTCACATGCCCAATTCATCCTCAGGGTCCATGTACCCGTCAACTTCAATTCTTCGGATTCATATGCCCAATTCATCCCTAGGGTTCACATACCCGTCAAGTTTTGTTCTTTGGGTTCATATACCCATTGAGTCACTTGGATCCTATTACCCATTGCATTTCAATTTCTTAGGCTCTAGCGCCCTTTACAAAGGTCTGCACACCCATTCTCTGGGATCATCATGATCAAATCATTGGGTTCTCATACCTTTTGTACCTTCGTTGTCGGGCCCATGTGTCCGTCACGTACTCTTTGGGCCACTTCGACCATGACATCATCCACTTTGGGCCCTTGTGTCAATGACTTACTCACCTTGGGTCCTCGAACCCATTTTTGCTTTGGTCCACTTTGCACATCTTCATTTTCCATCTTGGGCCCATGTGCCCGTTACACACTCTCTTTGGGTCTTTATACCCATGGCATGCTCATCATGGGTCCTCGTACCCGTTTCAATGCCTACTCTGGGCCACCATGCCCATCACATTTTCCATCTTGGGCCCATGTGCTCGTTACACACTCGCTCTGGGTCTCTATACCCACAGAATGCTTACCTTGGGTCCTCGCACCCATTTCTATTTTTGCTTTGGGCCATTTTTCCATCGCATTCTCCATCTTGGGCCCATGCGCCCGTTACACACTCACTTTGGGTTTTTTATACCCATGACATGCTTATCTTGGGTCCTCGTACCCATTTCAATGTTTACTTTGGGCTACTTTGTCCATTTTATCCTCCATCTTGGGCCCATGTGCCCATGACACACTCATCAAGGGTCCTTAGGTCCATTGAATCTCTCTTTCAGATTCCTGCAACTAGTTTGTGAGCCCCCACTCCCATTACAGTCCTATCTTGGGTCATCATGTCCATTACATCATCATTCTTGGGTTCATGTGCACATTGCATCCTCAGTCTCGCAGAGTGAACTCATTTGATCTCCATTTTGGGTCCCTACGCCCATGACATCTCTTCGAGCCCATGTGCCCACTACATGTCCTACTCAGCTCACCTTGATCCATTAAATCTTCATTTCTGGATCTCAAAATTCCAATATTTGCTAATCTCCTTTTCACTCTGATCAGAATGTCCAGAGTCGGGCTGGTGCCGTCAGAGTTTCAGCTTACCTAATCCCTTTTCACTCTGATCGGAACGTCCAAAGTCGGTCTGGTGCCATCAGAGTTTCAGCCCACCTAATCCCATTTAACTCTGATCAAAACGTCCAGAGTCAGTCTGGTGCCATCAGAGTTTTAGTCTCAAATCCCGGCATCGACCCGGCAACCTTGTTACCTTTTTTTTTCCCTCTCTAAGCCCAACATCGGCCTGGCTTCCTTTTCGTTTCCGTTAAGTCTGGTCCCAGTCCAGCACCTTTAAATTCTTGTTCAAGCCTGGTATATGTCGGGCATCCTTTACACTTTCACAAAGTCTGATCCCGGTCCAGCACCTTTAAAATTCTTATTGAAGCCCGGTATATGCCTGACATCCTTTACACTTTCACAAAGTCTGGTCCCGGTCCAGCACCTTTAAAATTCTTATTGAAGCCCAGTATATGCCTGACATCCTTTCCATTTCCGCAAAGTCTGGTCCCGGTCCAGCATCTTTAAAATTCCTATTTAAGCCTAGCACATGCCTGACATCCTTTCCGTTTCCGCAAAGTCTGGTCCCGGTCCAGCATTTTTAAAATTCTGTTTAAGCCTTACATGCCTGACATCCTTTCCGTTTCCGCAAAGTCTGGTCCTGGTCCAGCATTTTTAAAATTCCTGTTTAATCCTAGCACATGTCTGGCATCCTTTACCTTTCTGCAAGTCTGGTCCCGGTCCAGCATCTTTAAAATTCTTGTTTAAGCCTAGCACATGTCTGGCATCCTTTCTGTTTTCACAAAGTCTGGTCCCGGTCCAGCATCTTTAAAATTTTCTTTTAAGCCTAGCCTTCATCTGGCACATGTGAATCCCATTTCTTGTCGTGCTTTTGTAATTCATGTCATTCTCCCTCTTTTTCAATCGTTTCTTCCGGACGAAATAAGTGCTTTTGTCTTTACTTAATTTTTTACTTTTTAGAATATGAAAGTCTAAGCTATTCATATTCTATAGTAAAAATTTAAGTAAAGAGGGGCAGCTGTCAGCACCCAATTTCGTCCGGGAGTTCATTTCTCCTCGTCGCCTCTCTTTCTATTTCTTCACATGTGTATAGACAATATTTTCCTTTTAGACTGTTAAAATCTAAAAAAACAACAAAAAGAAATGAGTTAATTAATTAATTAATTAGTTAATTATTAAATTAATTAATTAATTAATTTATCTTTCTCCCAAAAAGTCATTTGGGCCAGTGGTCCTTTTCTTTTTTTCTTTTTTTTTCTACCTTGGGCTGGAACTCCTTTCTTTTGTAAATTCAGAATTTAATTTTCGACTGGGCAAAGGGTATCGTTGGACCTAGTGTTTTTTGGTTTGTTTGAAATCATCCCTTAAAAAAAACAAAAAAAAAACTAAAAATCTGGAAAATTAAATTTTTTTTTGGGCCCAATACTTTTGGGCCCTTTCTAAAATTTTCTCTCTTCTTTTTCTTTTTCTTTTTCCTCCACCCATCAGACTTTTTTTCCTTTTTCCTTTCCTTTTTTTTAGATTAAAAAAAAGAAGAAGGAAAAGAAAAGGGTAATAAAAGCTGTAAAATAGGAAGTGTGCAAGGGAAGGATTGGGGACAAATATCTCTGAACAAGAGCTGCTGCAGGTTGCAAGTTGCAACCTCGAGCTGCACAATTTGATCATCACTTGGGCGGTGAGGGTTAAGCTTTGAGGATGTATAAATAGAGATGGTAAAACGTTTTTTTTTTCTTCTTCTTCCCCTCTCTTTTCTCTACGCACACAGACAGAAAAAAGGAGCTGCACACAAAAAAATTTCCATTGGGAATCACCAAAACAGAATAGACCAACAAACTCGGAGGGAAACAGGGAGAGTTGATAGCTTAGCTTGCAAACTTGGGTCACAAAGTTACAAAAATTTCAGAAGCAAAGGAGGCATCTATTTGGTATCAAAATAATTTCTTTCTTCCTCTTTCTTGTGTTTATTCTAAACTTTGCTATTGACTTATCTATTCATGCTTTGTGCTTATACAATCATTGTGCATAACCTGAGATTTTATTTTGTGTGATTAATAATAAAATCAATCAGAAAGAATATCACAGTCCAGAATATCAAGTCCAGAATCATATAGTCTCAGTTCAATATACTCAACCAATGTAAACAGTCTTGTTTAAACATAAATAAATAGACTAATCGGGTAAAAAAATCAAGACCACCCTTTTGAGCTCCACCCGCGGCCTTGTTCCCCTCTCTGGCAACCATGGCCTCCCTGTGAGGTTTCCTCTCCACTGTACCCTTTCTACTGTTACCCTCAGAGTCTGCAAAAAGGAAAAATCAAAGCCAAGAATCAAAAGAAGTGGCAGAGAAAGAGGGAACAGAGGCTAGAAAAATAAATCAGAGAAAAAGGACCCCCCCTTTTCTCGGCGGCCAACCGGCCGCCGCCGTGCCTCCGCCGTTGCAGCCGTCACCATGTGCGGCTTCTCTGCCGCAGCTCCGCCTTCCTCCGCCACTGCCAATACCACCGCCGCCTTCCTCCTTCCCGCGACTGTTCCTCCGCCGCTACTGTTTGCATGCGGCCTTGTCCCTGCGGCCATCACCCTTTGTCGCCGCCGCGAGCCTCCGCTCGCCTTTCCTTGTGTCGCCGTTGCACGACCGCAACCACCTCCCGTACGCTCCCCGCGTGCCGCCGCTGCTTCACCACAGGTGGCCGCGGCTGACCCATTGGACATGCAAGGGGGCGGCCGCCCCCTTTTCCTTGACTCTTCCCCTCTTTTGTTTTACACAGTAGGTTAAGTGGAAGAATGAGTGAATGAGAGAGTGAGATGAGTGAATGAGGGAGTGGGTGAGATGATGAGTGTGTGTGAGATTGAGAGAGAGAGGCAATTAGGGTTTGAGAGAAGAGAGAAGGTGAAGAGGAAGAGAGGAAGGAGGGGCGAGTTTTCTTTTTTCTTTTGAGAGAATGAGGGTTTGAGAGAAAGGGAGAGTTAGGGAGATTGAGAGAGGGTGGGACGGTTGGTGAGTGAGAGAGTGTAAGGTTTGAGTAGGTGAGTGGTTAAGTGATGTGGACATCAGTCAAGCAGTCAACAAATTAGGTGGGCCCATGACAAGGGCGCAGGCTAGGAAGGCTAAGGAGGCACTACAACTTATCATCAAAGAAGTCCAGTCTCAAAACATACAAAGCATTAATGGAAGTCCTCAGTTCATTAATTGCACTCAGGTTGAAGAGGATGGACCAATTGATGGAGAGACAGTTGCATTTAATGCAACTACCAATTGAAGCATCTTCATGAGCAAGTGATGTGGCCATGTGGGCGGCCAAGCTAGCCTACAATTTGCTGAATTAATAATTTCTTAATTTGCTTTCAATAATATGTTGGTGGTTACAAACATTGAGTAAATTTCCTGGTGGTTACAAAGCAAGGTCATAAGAGCATTAATACCTTGTCTACTAGCCGTTAGGAATTGAGTGCTTATGCTACATGAACCTGGTCTTTTATCAAGCCACATGAAGACCTTCCAACAAGTAAAATGGGGCGGCCAACATGTGCAAGAATGGCTGAGTTATATGCCATCAATTGGGGCGGCCAACATATGCTTAAATGGGAGAATTATATGCACCAACAAGTGAGTAAATGGCTGAGTCATATGCCATTATTTGTTGCGGCTAACATGTGTTTCTTATGGCTGATTTATGGACTTCAAAGAGGGTTTATGGAGGATATAATTGGCTGATTCATTTGCCATCAAAGTTGCGGCCACATTCATGAAATGGAGGTTACAAATTGAAGGCAAACTTGATTGTTTTGGGTTGTTTTGGGCGGCCACTTCAATGGCTGATTCAATAGCCATTTTAATCCATATTAGGAGGTTACAATTCAAGAATTCAATCAGCCACATGTGCTCACAAATCTGATTGGGAAATGCGGCCAACTAAGCTTGTTTTAGGGCTAGTTTTATTAAGTTATTTGTTTCCTTAATTTAGTTAATTCCTAGTAATGTATTAGGGTTGCATGGGAAATGTATGAGGGGTATTTTGGTGCTGTTTTGGGGCGTGTAACTCAGCTGAATGCATGGCCCAAGAGTTGCTTTGTAAACCTTATAAATACATGCTTAATGCATGCAAGAAAGGTTAGAAAATTGATGCAGAAAATTACCTATACTTTGAGAGTGTTTCTCTAAGTTTCTTGCTAGTCAAGAGTGAAGATTATCAAAGGTTCTTCACCTTTGTGTGTGTATCTTCAAGGACTTATCTTTCAAGCCTTGAAAGTGTGACGTCTATCCCTATCTCTTCTTCTTCTTCTATGAATTAGTTTAGAGTTCAAAACCTATATTTTTCCTACACGTCTTATTTGATTTATAAGTGATTTATTTATCAAATTTTTCCTAAGGTTGAATATTGTTTTGGCAAGGTTACTACTTGGTTATCATCTTAATATACCATCTATTTTGTTTTTATTTGAGAGCTCGCATAAAATAAAAGAAAAAGAAAGAAACAAATAGCAAAAGAAAAGAAAAAGAAAATATTGCGAAGAACAGAAAAAGTAATTGTCAAGAAAAGTGTTGTTTTATTCAGAAATTTCTAAGGTCCATGAAAAATAGAACCACAAGGTTCATATCATTAAGTGGGTAACAAAGAACCTAGAAGGTTCTCTGATGGACCTTTCCCCTCATTTTCTTTTTTTTTTCTTTCTTTCTTTTTTTTTTCTTTCTTTTCCCTTCTTATTTATTCATTTGCTACCCTTATTTTGTTTGAATTCAAATACATTTTGACGAAGGGCTGGGTTGCACGCCCAACCCACTCCTTTTTTTTAAAAAAAATAATAAAAAATATATATAAAAAAATATGTAAACTTTAATTAAATAGTGAATAAAGGGTAATTAGGATAACTGTTTTACATGTTTTCTGTATTGTTCCTTTTGTTGTGTGGGACCAATGATGCAATCTGAGGCCCAACTTTATTTCAGTGTGTTCAATTTCTTTTAATTTTCATTTCCTGTGTTATTGTTTATCTCGCATTTTTATAATTTCCTTTGACCCACCATCTTGTATTATTTGTAAATATTTGTTTCTTTTATTTGATCTGTTTTAAATAATTGTGAATATTTGTCTGGCGTGCATTTTAGTTGCCGTTATAAATAGTACTCGTTTATAACTTAGGACGCGTGTAAATACGGTTAGTTTAATTTACTCCTTTTTCAAAAAAATCAAAATAATAAAAAAATAAATATTTTCTAAAACATAATCGATTACGTTAATTGAATAGCATTTCTATCCTTTAACATATTTTTTTTAAGAAAAAGGAAAATATTGAGTATAGTCATTTACTAGCTCAATAATGCGCTTAATCTCAAATCTCTTCCGAAAATAATTTCTTTTAAAAAACTACGTTAATTGAATAGCATTTCTATCAATAACGTAAAAAGAAAAATATTGAGTATAGTCATTTACTAGCTCAATAATGCGTGAAATTTCAAAAAATGATTCTTTTCAAAAAAATTACGTTAATTGAATAGCATTTCTATCAATAACGTAAAAAGGAAAATATTGAGTATAGTCATTTACTAGCTCAATAATGCGCTTAATCTCAAATTCATTTCCAAAAATAATTTCTTTTCAAAAAATTACGTTAATTGAATAGCATTTCTATCAATAACGTAAAAAGGGAATATTGAGTATAGTCATTTACTAGTTCAATAATGCGTGAAATTTCAAAAAATGATTCTTTTAAAAAAAAATTACGTTAATTGAATAGCATTTCTATCAATAGCGAAAAAAAAGGAAAAATATTGAGTATAGCCATTTGCTAACTCAATAATGCGGAATCTTAAATCTTTTCTAAAAAATGTTTTCTTCTCAAAATAAATGACATTTATTGAATAGCATTTCTATCAATAATGTCGTCTAAACAATTTCAAGGGTTCGTTGTATAGCCATTTGCTAGCATCAACTCTGCTAAAAAATAAATTTCTTTTTTTCTTTGAATTAAAAAACACTTCCAAAAAACAACTTCCTCTTTTCCCTTTATTTTCAAAGATTAAAAATCAATTTCTTAAAAAAAAAAACAAAGTCAATCTTTTTTCAACACTGTTGCAGAACTACGTAGCTTTGATTTCTCCATTGCACCTGGGGATACGTAGGAGCGGGGACCAATCCCGTCAAGCCAAAATAAACAAAAAATGTTTTTTTCCTCTTTTAATCCAAATTCATTTCTTTTTTAACTTAGGTTATTTATTTAAAAAAAATACAAAAAATAAAAATAAAAGAGGGCAACAAAAATAATTTTCATTTTCAAAAAAGGGGTAAAATGAATATTTTCAAAGTTAACAAGTTTTGCACAATTAATTAGAGGTAACCGTTTTTTAAACGGATGTTGTAGGGTGCTAATACCTTCCCTACGCATAAATGACTCCCGAACCCAAATCTGGTTTTGAAGACCATTTTTCTTTTTAAAAGGGTTTTTCCAAATGTTTTCCCTTAAAATAAACTTTGGTGGGGACCCCATTGAAACTCAATTTTTTCCAATACGTTTCACCGACCCGTCGTGACCCCGGTTTCGACAACACCCTGTATGAGCATGTACCATTAGAGAGCTTTTTGTGAGGATTGTGTAACATCCCAAAATTTTAATTTATGAATTAAACTAGGAATAGAAAAGTATTTTATAAAAGGAACTAAGAAAGGGGGGAGAGAAATTGGAGCTAGAATCAAAGAGGAATAAAATCAGGAATTTGGAACCTGATACTCTCGCCCAGGCTCGCTTGAGCGTGCCTGAGTGAGGATATCAGAAAAAGGGGGGAAATTTCATTCTGGTTTTCTTGCTCAGCTCTCGCTCGATAAAGACTGAGTGAGAAAAATAGAGTGAAATTGGGGGTTTCGGTGTGGAATTCAGCTTGGGCTCGCTCGGAGCGCGCTTGAGTGAGAGAGGCTTCTTACTCAATCTTGCTCAAGCGCGCGCTGATCGAGAGTGTGTGAGCAGGAACCATGATGCTCTCGCTCAGGCTTGCTTGAGCGCGCCTGAGCAAGAACATGGGAACAACTTTTAATATTGTTTCACTTAGGGTTTCATTCATTAATTGCTTTCCCCTTTATTTTAGATAGAGAAAGAGACGGTTAGAGAGAGAGATGGAAGAAGAAGGAGCTACTTGAATGTCTCCACCTCACCCAAGGAGCTTGAAGATCACCATCCTCCTCCTCTATCTTCCCTCTTTTTGCTTCACTTGAGGTGAGTGTGGTTCACCCACTCACTTTCATTCTTGAATTTGTGCTCATGTATGATCCTCATTCTTACTTCCCTTCTTACATTGCTTGATTGTGGTTGATTAAGAATAAATCTAGGTTGATTGTTGGATTATGTTTTGTATACTCATGTGGGTTGTTGAGATTTTGGCAAGCGTACCAATATCGAAGCTGTATAATAGTTAAAAGTAAGTGTTGTCGTACCCACAAGGAATGGTACAACTCAAATTCTTAGTGCTCACACTTATTGAGTAAGAAAGATTGTGAAAGGGTTATTTTTTTGTGAAGATTATAATAGTAAAATAAAATAAAAGATGAGACAAAGACAAACAAGGGTGAAATTTAGCAATAAAGAGAAACTAGGATTGAACTTCGTCTATCCCACCCCTCTTGTATTTTGGAAATCAATGATATCTAGGAATTTATAATTATAAATATTGAAGAACAAATAAATTTCATTCCATATTGGTTCCCACAACTATGAAATGCTTAGAACAATTCATATTGGTTCCCACAATAACAAATTGCCCTAGCTTTAAGAACAGTTGTTAAAGCTATCAATAAATTGAACCCTATTCCTAGGTATTCAACCTATTGAGTGTTTTTACCCAAATCAGATTTAGAAAACCGCTTCCCAGCGTATTTAAGAAATTACATCATAACTCTGGTACAAAGACGGAATCTAAGCATTAAGAACAGAATAAAAACACCAACATTATAAAAGAGAGATTCCTTATTAACAAAGAAAATCCAAAATACAATAGGGGATTAAATTGACTACATTCAATCCTAAAGAGAGATTTAGCTACTCATGGTAGCTATTACACTCCAGAGACTGTCACACTTTTCTCCTAACTCCGTATCTTCTCAACAGCTCCGTAACTCTCTGAATACCTAAAACTGTCTGCTAAAAGTCCTATAAATACTATCTGAATGCCCATTGAAACCCTGTTTGTGGCCCATTACAAATTAGGTTATGTTTCTTGCGCTCTGCCTGTGCTCAGCACAGGTGAAGCGCAGGAAACAATAATTGAATAGTCATTCCTGTGCTTTGCCTGCGCTCAACGCAGGTGGAGCGCAGGAAACAACAACTGACTCCTCTAAATTTTCATCCTTTGGAGCTTGTTCTACACTGTTCTTGTCCTTGCTCACTTTTCTCTTGATGCTTCACTTGTACCTTAGCTTTTTATCTATAAAAATCAACAGGTTCTTCATTAAAATAGCATCAAATTCAGATTTAGTTTCAATAATTACAAAAGCCACAAATTAAGCTAAGAAGGGTGAAATTGGGTTATAAATTCAACAATTCATCATCAATAAGTGTTGTAATTTACCTAGAAATTTACGTAATTCTAGCACTTATCATGGGTCTAACCCTAGATAGAAAATTATGGATTTTTCTTGATGGTTGTATATATATTGATGGTAATACCTTGAAGGGATCATGCATTCATATGAGTATCCATGCTCATGTATATATTTTCCACCATCATGCTATGTATCCACTCATGCTTTACAAAAAAAGAATTGGATCCTTGGACCTCATGTTTAAAAGAGGAGATTGGGTCCTTGGACCTCATGATTAATCAAAGAGACTTGGGTCTTCGAACCTCATGTTTAAAGAGGGAATTCATGTTATATGTTCTAATCTGTCACAATTAAGGGGTAAAGTCCTAGTGGCCTTCAGGAATGACGGTTCCTGTTAGTCTGAACTCAGTCTAGCCTTCACAGATAAGAGGAAAGGCCCCTAGGGTGTTGGGTTAAACACTTCACAGTTGCCATGTATTTATATATTGGAATTACTCATGTTTAACTGCTTAATTGATTGTTGCACGTCATTTGACTATTATTTCTCCCATATCGCATGATTTATCACACTCACTCAGATTTTAGTCTCATTATACGTTGTGGTTCAGGTTTAGATATGTAGGGATTGTTAGTGTATGCACTAGAGACCTATATGTTTATGAACATCCATCACTTGTATCATATTATTATTTTATAAAGGCATTTCATTTTATTAATTCTTTTAGAATATAATTATTGTCCTTAGAATAGTAAGCTTAAACTTCATAAGAAATCAAGTAGATGACTTGATCGTGAGATCTTATCAAGAACTATTCTTAAATAGTCCCTAGTCAAGTATCATCTTAGGACAAAGATGCATTTAGACTAGTATGTGAGTTCATTGATGATAACATCTCACAGATCATGGATATGAGATATCATGTGCTCACATAGGTACACATTAAGAGTAATGGTGTACTGGACAGACCCACCTTAAGAACGTTGCATGGGTTGTTACATAAGTGTCATGAATGTTTCTTTAATTGATAGATGTTATATGAAGTCCTTCGACCTGAAATCACTACGATTCCTATATAAGGAATTATATGTTTTAATTATCATCAAACGTGACCTGTAACAGGGTAATCATAAAGTTGGTTTTTGGACATGTAATAAATTATGTGGTGGAATGTGAGTGCCCTAGATGGGATTTGTCCCTCCTATGTAACAGGAGTTATATCTGTAGGCTTCTTGATAAAGTGAGACTGCAAAATGCATGGCCATGCTCAGGAGGATAAATATGAGATATTTATTTTCTGTACATTCTACTTGGGGATCAAGAAAATATAAATTGAACTATACAAGGTTGACACAATCCATGCCCTTGTGTTCAATTAGTATTTGGACAAAGGGATAGATCATATAAATTATTATCATAAAATAGGATTTATCAAAATTATTGATAATCTCAATATTTGGATAGTGATGTGTTGCTAGATACCGCTCACTATTTATGATATTAAATATAAAAGGGTTTTATTTTAATATCATAACCAAATATTAAAATCCTATTGGGTCACACGCATACAACAAGCCACTAGGAAAAAAATAATAATTCTAATTTAATTTAATTAGAATTATTATAACATAATGGGTCAGGCCCATAAGTATGAGGGTTAAGTGAGTGAGGGGGTAAAACCCTAGCCACCACTATATAAATAGAGCATGAGATGCACTACCCTGAGATACATGAGCAATCACTTTTTACTCTCTAAGGCTACTAGCAGAGTTGAGGAGGGTTTCCTAGTACGACTGTTGGCGTGGATACCAATAGACACGCAACTACTCTTGCCTCGTTTTAATCCTAATAAGGTACGACCTTTCGTTTCAATACCTTTTATGCCTTGATTCGTGTTTTCACAAAACGATTATAACAAGGGAGGGAATCCATTTATTTCCGCTGCACCCTGACCACAAGCTTGATTCCCTTTAATTGGTATCAGAGCTTTGGTTTGCGATAAACACATTTTAGGCTTTTAATCTTGTGAAGATTATGTTTTTTTTTGTTGTTTTTCTGCTGAAAAACGTAGCGCTGATATCTTGGCTGCAACCTACGCTGCAGCGCAGACTGAAGCGCAGATCTGCGCTGCAAGCTAGGCTGCAGCGCAGACTAAAGCGCAGTTTACGTATTTTGATTCTGATACTTGCGCTTCACCTACGCTGTAGCGCAGGTGGAGCGCAGGTAAAGCGCAGCTCTCAGAATCAGTTTATTTTCTTCCATTTATTGATTGTTTTATGTGCGATGTATATATATATGTTTATATGTTCTAATGTTGGAGGGTCCCAAGGAACATGAAAGAGTTTATGTCTTGGGAATTAAAGGGTTCAATTGTTGAGACCTTGTCTTGACTCAAATATTGGCAGCGATAAACATGCCACTTATCAATTTGCTGACAAGATCGTATTCAAATGATACGAGGGACTTACTCGTTTATCGGTACGTGAAGTATTCGTTTGATGCGAGACACTTATTGATGATTGGTTGAGTATTTATCAAATCCAATTTTTGTTTTGAGACACTGCGTAATGGGTTATTTCGTATGCGCGTAATCAAACCTTGCTTAATATATATACATCTTATTATATCACTCGTTTTACAATCAATGGATGATGAATTTACATGATGATTGGTTATGGCCTTAGTTGTTTTAATTTAAATACGACCTGCGTGTCGTGCCTTGCCTCCTATATTCCTTTTGTAATTATTTTCTCATCTCTATCCCCTCGTATGTTAAACAAGGTTTCTTTTTGTTATGTAATGTAACTGAAAGAGCATGGAGTCAAAGGAGCATGTGGAGACATGTGGATGGAGACTTCAAGATTATATGTGATGTAATTTTGTATTGGAATTTTAGGAGGCCATAACCATATCATGTGTGTTTGTATGAGATGCATGCTTGTTTGTTAAAAGGTTTAACAACGAATAAAAATTAAAGCGATCAAATCCCTCAATGCCTGTTTTGCCTTCCAATGAATGACACACGTCAAGACTAGAATCGATTAAATGTGGGTCTGCCAAAGCAGGGTACATTTATCTATTCTAGTGAGACACGATAGGATAAAAGTAATATCCGATTGTCAACAATTGGTCTTTGATTGGGTACATTCAATATGATTGAAAAAGCCTAGAGGCACTAATATTAAGTCATATTTTGCCTTCCAATGTCTAAGCTTGAATCGATTAAATGTGGTTCTGCAAAAGCAGGGTACATTTATCTATTTTAGTGAGGCGCGATGGGATATATGTGGGTCTGCCAAAGCAGGGTACATTTATCTATTGCCAACCATTGGGTTTTGACTTAACTAGGTATATTCAATGGGATTGAAGAACCTAGAGGCACTAAGTTAGGCATTAATTCATAAGATGAATTAGAATAAGAGTTATTCACCTAACTATCCAAGAGTTGTATGAGATGCAATTGGAAAACGTGTTCCTACCTAAATAGCCTTTTCTAAGCAATCAGCCAAAGCTGACTTAAAATTAGGTGAAATATGGATCTTGGCCCACTAGAAAATCTAGTGATAGGATTTTCTGATTTTATATAGAGGGTACTTATTTTGAATCAAAATAGTGGGAGGCATATTTGATTAAAGACCTTGTTGAATATGTTTGTTATATGATACTTATTTGCATAGTTTTCTGTTAATAGATAACCATGGTAACAAACACAACAAGTAACCTGTCACTGAGATTTGTCCTTGAGAAGGACAAACTGTCTGGAACTAACT
The DNA here is from genome assembly GCA_026901365.1 of Sesbania bispinosa. Taxonomy (NCBI): domain Eukaryota; kingdom Viridiplantae; phylum Streptophyta; class Magnoliopsida; order Fabales; family Fabaceae; genus Sesbania; species Sesbania bispinosa. The sequence continues at coordinate 1,000,250 of QLOH01000018.1, forward strand.
TTCTAGACTGGTACAGAAACCTAAGGATTGTCCTTAGGCATGAAAAGAAGTTGTATGTCCTGGAAGAGGCCATTCCTGAAACACCCGCTGCAACTGCTTCGAAAGCTGACAAAGATGCTTTTAAGAATTATCTGGATGATGCTTTCGATGTAGGATGCCTTATGCTTGCTACCATGAATGCTGAACTCCAAAAACATCATAGGAACATGGAGGCACACCATATGATCGTACATTTAAAGAGACTTTATCAAGGCCAAGCTAGGCATGAACGATTTGAAGTCTCAAAGGCACTTTATCAATGTAGACTGGCAGAGGGAAATCCTGTTGGTGCTCATGTACTCAAGATGATTGGATACATTGAAAACCTAGAAAGGCTTGGATTCCCGTTAGGCTAAGAGTTGGCCACTGATCTTGTCTTGCAATCGTTGCCAGACAACTATGGTCAATTCGTCATGAACTACAACATGAATGAATTTGACAAACCACTGCCAGAATTGTTGAGCATGTTGAGAACAACTGAGGAAAACATTAATAAAGGTAAAGGGAAGGCCATATTGATGGTCCAACCTGCAAAAGGAAAGGGCAAGAAGAAGTTCAAGAAACCCTATTTCAAATCAAAGGACAAGGGCAAATACAAGCCTAGTACCTCTGCTTTGAAGCCTACTGGCGGGATAGCTAAGGAAGGAAAATGTTTCCATTGTGGCCAATCAGGACATTGGAAGAGAAACTGTGCAAAGTACCTAGAGGAGATCAAAAAGAAGGGAAGTGAGACTTCCACCTCAGGTATTTATGTTATAGAAGTCAATTTATCTGCTTCTGCATCATGGGTATTAGATACTGGATGTGGATCTCACATTTGCATGAATGTGCAGGATCTAAAAAGGAGTAGACGACTGGCTAAAAATGAAATCGACTTGCGAGTCGGAAATGGAGCAAGAGTTGCTGCTTTAGCCGTAGGAACTTATTATTTAACTTTGCCAACTGGGCTAGTTATTGAATTAGATAATTGTTATTTTGTTCCAGCCATTAGTAGGAATATTATTTTTGTTTCTTGTTTAGACAAAAATGGTTTTTCATTTATAATAAAGAACAATAGTTGTTCGATTTATTTAAATGATATGTTTTATGGTTGTGCAAAATTAAACAATGGATTATATGTTCTCGACTTCGAAGCTCCTATCTATAACATAAATGTTAAAAGGGTCAAAACAAATGGTTTGAACCCAACTTACCTTTGGCATTGTCGCCTAGGCCATATAAATGAGAAACGCATATCCAAACTCCACCAAGATGACTATTTGGACTCATTTTATTTTGAATCAATTGAGACATTTGAATCTTGTTTATTGGGGAAGATGACCAAAACCCCATTCACCGGAAAAGGTGAAAGGGCCGGTGATCTTCTTGGTCTCATACATAGTGATGTATGTGGGCCCATGGGCACAATGGCTAGAGGAGGTTTTCAATACTTCATCACTTTTACTAATGATTTCAGTAGATATGGATTTGTGTATCTAATGAAACACAAATCTGAATCCTTTGAAAAGTTCAAGGAATTTAAGAATGAAGTACAAAACGAACTTGGCAAGACTATTAAAACACTTTGATCATATCGAGGTGGAGAATACTTGAGCCAACAATTTGATGACTATCTAAAAGAGTGTGGGATAGTATCCCAACTCACTCCTCTTGGAACCCCTCAATGGAATGGTGTTTCAGAAAGGAGAAATTGAACCCTATTGGATATGGTTCGATCCATGATGAGTCATACTGATCTCCCCGACTCCTTTTGGGGTCATGCTTTGTTAACAACAGCCTTCACACTAAACTGTGTTCCATCTAAGGCTTTCATAAAGACACCATATGAGATATGGACTGGGAGACGACCTAGTATGTCTTTTATGAAGATTTGGGGTTGTGAAGCTTATGTGAAACGCCAAGTTTCAGATAAGCTAGGACCCAAATCAGATAAATGCTTATTTGTGGGATACCCAAAAGAAACTAAGGGTTACTATTTCTATAATCCTAGCGAAGGCAAAGTGTTTGTCGCTAGGACTGCTGTATTCTTGGAGAAGGAATTTATCTCTAAGAAAATAAGTGGGAGGAAAGTAGAAATTGAAGAAATTCAAGTACCACAGAGTGGCAATGAGCCAATAATGGAACAAGAGCATATACCACAAAGTGTTGTGGAGCCACATGCTCAAGTAGCGCAAGACTTGCGTAGGTCAGATAGGGTACGTCACCAACCTAAGAGATATGGTTTCCTTGTGTCTCAGGAAGGGGATGTATTGCTAATGGATCAAGATGAACCAGTGACTTACCAAGAAGCTCTTTTGAGTCCAGAATCTGAGAAATGGCTTGATGCCATGAGATCTGAAATGGATTCCATGTACACTAATAAGGTATGGACCTTGATTGAGCCACCCGAAGGAATAAAACCCATAGGGTGCAAGTGGGTTTTCAAAAGGAAAACTAACATGGATGGTAATGTAAGTACCTTTAAAGCACGGTTGGTGGCTAAGGGTTTCAAGCAAATTCATGGTGTAGACTATGATGAAACCTTTTCCCTAGTTGCCATGCTTAAATCTGTTCGGATCTTACTTGCTATTGCAACTTACCATGATTATGAAATCTGGCAAATGGATGTCAAGACAGCCTTCCTAAATGGAAGTCTTCTTGAAGATGTGTATATGACACAACCTGAAGGTTTTGTTATACCTGAAAATGCTGGAAAGGTATGTAAGTTGCAACGATCCATTTATGGATTAAAGCAAGCTTCTAGAAGCTGGAATCTTCGTTTTGATGAAGTTGTTAAGCAGTTTGGTTTCATTAAAAATGAAGATGAACCTTGTGTCTACAAAATGGTTAGTGACAACATAGTGGTTTTTCTGGTTTTGTATGTAGATGATATACTCCTCATAGGAAATGACATCCCTACACTTCAGTCTGTAAAGACTTGGTTAGGAAATTGTTTTTCTATGAAAGATTTGGGCGAAGCAACCTATGTGTTAGGGATTAGGATCTATAGAGATAGATCTCGAAGATTGCTTGGCTTAAGTCAAAGTACATACATAGACAAAGTGTTAAAACGATTTAACATGCAAGATTCTAAGAAGGGATTTTTGCCTATGTCACATGGTATAAGCCTATCTAAGGCTCAATCTCCTTCCAGTAAAGAAGAGAGAGATCACATGAGTAAGATTCCTTATGCATCTGCTATAGGATCTATCATGTATGCCATGTTATGTACTCGACCAGACATATCATATGCTTTGAGCATGACTAGCAGATACCAGTCTGATCCCGGTGAAGGTCACTGGACAGCTGTCAAGAACATCCTTAAGTACTTAAGAAGAACTAAGGATTCATTCTTGATATATGGAGGTGAGGAGGAGCTAGTTGTAAAGGGTTACACCGATGCTAGATTCCAAACCGACAAAGATGATTCAAGATCACAGTCAGGTTATGTGTTTTGTTTGAATGGTGGCGCTGTGAGCTAGAAGAGTTCAAAGCAGGAAACAGTCGCTAATTCTACCATAGAAGCTGAGTATATTGCGACCTCAAATGCTGTAAAAGAGGCTGTTTGGATCAGGAAGTTCATTATTTAACTTGGAGTAGTTCCTACCATTGTGGATCCTATAACTCTTTATTGTTATAACAATGGGGCTATTGCACAAGCCAAGGAACCCAGGTCTCATCAACGATCCAAACATATACTTAGACGTTTCCATCTCATCCGAGAAATCATTGATAGGGGAGATGTGAGAATATGCAAAGTGCATACAAATGACAATGTTGCAGACCCATTAATAAAACCCCTTGTGCAGCAGAAGCATGAAGGGCACACTAGATCATTAGGCATTAGAGTTATGTCTGAATGGCTCTAGTGCAAATGGGAGATTGTTAGTGTATGCACTAGAGACCTATATGTTTATGAACATCCATCACTTGTATCATATTATTATTTTATAAAGGCATTTCATTTTATTAATTCTTTTAGAATATAATTATTGTCCTTAGAATAGTAAGCTTAAACTTCATAAGAAATCAAGTAGATGACTTGATCGTGATATCTTATGAAGAACTATTCTTAAATAGTCCTTAGTCAAGTATCATCTTAGGACAAAGATGCATTTAGACTAGTATGTGAGTTCATTGATGATCACATCTCATAGATCATGGATATGAGATATCATGAGCTCACATAGGTACACATTAAGAGTAATGGTGTGTTGGACAAACCCACCTTAAGAACGTTGCATGGGTTGTTACATAAGTGTCATGAACGTTTCTTAAATTGATAGATGTTATATGAAGTCCTTCGACCTGAAATCACTACGATTCCTAGATAAGGAATTATATGTTTTAATTATCATCAAACGTTACCTGTAACAGGGTAATTATAAAGTTGGTTTTTGGACATGTAATAAATTATGTGGTGGAATGTGAGTGCCCTAGATGGGATTTGTCCCATCTATGTAACAGGAGTTATATCTGTAGGCCTCTTGATAAAGTGAGACTGCAAAATGCATGGCCATGCTCAGGAGGATAAATATGAGATATTTATTTTCTGTACAGTCTACTTGGGGATCAAGAAAATATAAATTGAACTATACAAGGTTGACACAATCCATGCCCTTGTGTTCAATTAGTATTTGGACAAAGGGACAGATCATATAAATTATTATCATAAAATAGGATTTATCAAAATTATTGATAATCTCAATATTTGGATAGTGCTGTGTTGCTAGATACCGCTCACTATTTATGATATTAAATATAAAAGAGTTTTTTTTTAATATCATAACCAAATATTAAAATCCTATTGGGTCACAAGCATACAACAAACCATTAGGAAAAGAATAATAATTCTAATTTAATTTAATTAGAATTATTATAACATAATGGGACAGGCCCATAAGTATGAGGGTTAAGTGAGTGAGGGGGTAAAACCATAGCCATCACTCTATAAAAGAGCATGAGATGCACTACCCTGAGATACATGAGCAATCGCTTTTTACTCTCTAAGGCTACTAGCAGAGTTGAGGAGGGTTTCCTAGTACGGTTGTTGGCGTGGATACCAATAGAGACGCGACTACTCTTGCCTCGTTTGTAATCCTAATAAGGTACGACCTTTCGTTTCAATACCTTTTATGCCTTGATTCGTGTTTTTGAAAAACGATTATAGCAAGAGAGGGAATCCATTTATTTCCGCTGCACCCTGACCACATGCTTGATTCCCTTCAGGGATCCAGACCGGATGCTTGACTGGATCAAGGGAACCATTTTGGGGCCTAGCGTGCCCATTTTTCGGTTTTAGATATTACTCTGTATAGGCTTAACTACATTATTTTGGATGGGATATTATTCTATTATGTTAGGACACATGTATGATAGTATCCCATTAAGCCTACTGATTTATGATGTACTTGGATTTGAGCCTATGTTGGCAACTGAATAGATCTATTGAATATTGTATTTATTTTGAGCCTGAGTAATGTTTGGATTACCTGAGCTATCATTATGTGTTTGTATGTCGATACTTATAATGCACGAAATAATTTCATGGATTCTTTACTAGTGCTCCCAACACTCAATAGTTTCGAATTAAGGAATTAGGACATTGCAGACTACTTATTGAGTACGAGAATTTTCTTTTTCGGCATTCCCGACGGTTTAAACCATAGGTAATGTTATTGAAAAGATGCATCCCTACGGCTGCAGTGGTGCAACTTTTTAGAGCATTCATATTTTTTTTTATTATTTTTACATTTCCGGGGGTTTAAACATTTAAACCCCAGGTAATGTTTTTATGCCCTACATTCCTTGGGGTTTAAACTCCTGGTAATTTTTTTTTTGCCTTACGTTCCTAGGGTTTTAACCCCCGGATGTGTTTTTTGCCTCTTCATTCCCTGTGTGACTCGGACGCTTACAATATGAACATTTCCTTTTCTTCATAATTTTCTTGCTCTTACGAGGTGCATCATTAGTTTTGACAATTATTGGATCACGGACAACCCTTGATATGTCAGCAATATTAAGCTCAGCACCATCTTGCCTTTCCATGTGATCTGCCAAACGATGGATAGCCTCAATGTTTTTCACAAAATTATGGGGATTTTTATGTGCAGCCTTGTTAAGCCTGTTACAAGCAGCACTTACAACACCAGACCTCAAAACTTCCTTTTTGGATGTGTGACCTTCTTCAAGATAAATAACATAAAAGTGATCAACTTTAGCGAACTTTGTCAATCTTTTGCAAATCAAGGAAAAGGGGATTGATTCTAATTGCTCGTGCTTCATAGCACCAAAAATATTTGAGCATAGTAATCGACATGATTCAAATAAGCGACAGTCACAAACCAACTTACCAAGAGACTTATCATAAATCACAACATACAAGGCATTAGGACTTCCAAATTTATTCATCTTCATTGTGACAAGATTACCTACCTCTGACCTATCAACCAAATTCAAGGCAGCAACTTTCTCAATCTCCTTTCTAACATCAAAAAATTTATTTCTGCCGTAGACATTACAAGCATATACTTCATACTTTTCTAGTGCAGTTATCAAAATAGGTTGGGTGTATGTAGACTTATAATTAGAAGTTAACTCATTATGCCTATATTCATTCAGAGCTCTCTCAAAATTGTGAAGAAAATCAACAAGACTGTTTTTACTTTGAACATATCTCTTAGTGAAGGTGTTAATACCTTCACAAATAGATGTTGTCCTGATTCCACCAAAAAAATTGTCCCTGAAATAAGCAGTAGCCCACATCCTCTTCAAGTCATACACTTTCCTAGCCCAGTTATTGTTGTTCAGATCATGTTTCTCAATAACCTTCAACCATTCTTCCTCAAACTTCTCAGGGGTAAAATTAGCATAAATTAACATCTTAAAATCTTCAAGAAATTTCGGATTCTTGACGTTCTTACAAGCATTTTGGTGAAGGTGCCATGAACATAGCCTGTGAAGAGAACCTATAAAAATAGTCCTTATAGCTTCACGCATGGAACCATCCCCATCAGTTATGTAAGGACTTACGAGGTTGGATTGTGGCTATCACAACAAAACCAAGGGGTCATGTTGAAGTTGATGGGGTTGAGGAAGAAGTGCCTTATCAGGCTGATGGCACTTCAACTGTTTTACCAGTTGTAGACATTGAATAATTGTCAGGCTTAGCTAAGAATTGACACGAACCAATTATTCAGCCTATCCCTGAGACAATGGTTGAAGATGATGAATCTGAGAATGAAGACATCCCATCAAATGAGGATGAAGATAGGTGGGATGACAATGAAGATGAAGAGGATGATGAAGATCAAGAAGATAAAAATGATGTATAAATAGATTAATACTAATGTGTACTTACATTAATATTAATATGTACTAATATTATTTAATTTTCACCATGATTTTTATATCATTTTATAATTGTAATTAACAAAATTATTATTAAAAATAATACAAAATCTGATGACTAGGTCGTCGCTAATACAAGTGACGCTAAACATTATATGCTTAGCGACGACTTGGTCGTCGCTACGTCTTCCGACGGCTCAAGACGTCGCTAACTTGTGACGGCCAAAGTCGTCGTTACGTTGTGACGGCCATGGTGGTAGTGTTGGCCCGTTACGACGACCAGGTCGTCGCTACAAAATGTTGGTCATAAATCATTGTCGCTACTGCATTAACGACAAGCATTTTAGCGACGCCCGGTAAGCCGTCGCTATAGTAGACGTAGCGATGACTTTTTGGCTCAGAAGCCTAAAGAAAAGAGATAAAACTCTCACTTTGTATTAAAACACTCAACTTAATTTGATGATTCAAAACACACTAACTTGGTACATATTTATAGGATATATAGCTAATGTGAATGCAAGCTGGTAGCTATTTTTTTGTAGCCCACAAATTATGGTGGCTTTAACATGCTTCTATGTTCTATTAGGCTATGCAATCTTGTTTTATTAGGCAACATGTTGTGTCGTATCATCCTCCCTTGTTTTATTAGGCTTTGATGATGTATCATCCTCCCCGGGTTGGATTGGACTCGCCCTCGAGCCAAGCCCTGCTTCATCATCAAAGTATGGTGAAAGGTTTGCAACGTTAAAAGTGGCAGAAACTCCATAGGAACCTAGCAGCTCTACTTTGTAAGCATTATTGTTAATCTTCTGCACAACTTTGAATGGACCATCAACTATAGGAGATAACTTGGCATTTGTTTGATTCAGAAATCATTCCTTTCGCAAGTGAATCCATACCAAATCTCCGACTTTAAAAGTTTGCAATCTTCTATGCTTATCACGTTGAGCTTTGTACCTCGAGTTTTGCTTATGAATCCTTTCACCTCTGTTCATGCAGCTTCTTAATTTCCTTCTCTCTTTGTTCTGCATCTGCACTGTACTGTCTATTATCTGATGAAGGGGTCAAGTCTAGTGGACTAAGTGGACGATTGCCATAGACCACTTCAAATGGGCATTTCCCAGTAGCTTAATTGGTAGAGTTGTTGTAAGCGAACTCAACTTGTGCAAGGATGAGATCTCACTGCTTTAAATTCTTCCCAACAAAGCTTTGAAGTAAATTTCCCAAAAGCCTGTTAATTGCCTCGGTTTGCCCATCTGTCTGGGGATGACTAGAACTTGACATCTTAGTCAGAAGTAATGGTCTTTGGAATCCCATGAAGACGAACAATCTCCTTAAAGTATAGGTCTGCAACTTGAACAACATCATTGGTCTTTTGGCAAGGAATGAAATGATCCATCTTTGAGAATCTGTCTACGACTACCATTATTGAATCTTTCTGTCACTGAGTTCGCGGTAGTCCAAGGACAAAGTCCATGCTTATATCTTCCCAAGGTGCTTCTGGAACAGGAAGAGGTAAGTATAAACCTGTATTCTGGCTTTTGGTTTTGGCCAAGTGGCAAATTCTACATCTTTGAATATGCCTATTAACATCTCTTTCAAGCTTTGGCCATTGGAAATTTTCTTTGACTAAAGCCATGGTTTTGTCTCGCCCAAAGTGACCTGCTAATCCTTCATCGTGAGCTTCACAAATAATTGCTTCTCTCAATGAACATTGGGGAATGCATAGTACTTTGCTTCTGAATAAGAATCCTTCATGCATGTGGTATTGCTGGAAAGGTTAAACACCTGTAGAACTCCAGATGTTATGAAAATTAGGATCATTTTGATACAACTCTTTAATAATTTCAAATCCAACAACTTTGGTTTGAAGAGTTGAAAGTAAGGCATGACGACGGCTCAAGGCATCGGCTACTGCATTTTGAACTCTCGGCTTATGTTTGAGTAGGAATGGATAAGGCTGTAGGAACTTGATCCAAGCAGTATGTTTGCGGCTGATCTTTTGTTGAGAGTTCAAGTGTTTGAGGGCTTCATGATCGGAGTAGAGAATAAACTCTTTATTCAACAAGTAATGACTCCAATGTTGTTGTGCACGAACAATGGCGTAGAACTCCTTGTCATAAGTGGAGTAGTTGAGTTTGCTATCGTTTAGTTTCTCACTGAAAAAGGCTATGGGATGTCCTTCTTGACATAGAACAACACCAATTCCAGTGTTGGAAGCGTCACAACTGACTTCGAACACTTGGTCAAAGTTTGGAAGAGCTAGCACATGTGCTTCAGTCAAACGTTTCTTTAGCTCCTCAAAACCTTTCTGAGCTTGTTCTGTCCATTGGAACTTGTCTCCTTTCATGCAATCTGTGAGTGGGGCAGCAATGAAGCTAAAGTTTCTGATGAACCTCATGTAGAAGGAAGCTAATCCATGGAAACTCCTCACATCATTGATAGATCTTAGAATGGGCTAGTTGTTAATGGCTTCGATTTTGCTTGGGTCAACTTGAATGCCTTCAGCAGTAATGATGTACCCAAGAAAAATAACTTCATTGGTCAAGAAAGAGCATTTCTTCAGGTTGACATAGAGTTTTTGTTCGCGAAGCGTCTGTAGCACTTGTTGGAGGTGCTCTAAGTGTTCCTCTTTGCTTTTGCTGAAGATCAAAATTTCGTCAAAGTAAACAACAACAAATTTATCAATGAAGGGTCGAAGTACCAGATTCATCGGGCGCATGAATTTTCTAGGGGCATTTAATAATCCGAAGGGCATCACAGTCCACTCGTATAGGCCATCTCTGGTTTTGAAGGCAATCTTCCATTCATCTCCTGGCCTAATTCTGATCTGGTGATATCCACTATGAAGATCAATCTTGGAAAAGATTGCAGCTCCATTTAACTGATCAAGCAGATCATCGAGTCTTGGGATCGGAAACCGATACTTGATGGTGATCTTGTTAACAGCTCGACTATCAACACACATTCGCCAACTTCCATCCTTCTTTGGTACTAAAATAGCTAGTATAGCACAAGGGCTAATACTTTCTTGGATCAACCCTTTCTTCAACAGCTCTTCAACTTGATGTTGGATCTCAGCATGCTCTTGTGGACTCATCCGATAAACTGGTCTGTTAGGAATTACAGCTCCGGGAATGAAGTCAATGGCATGTTGGATGTCTCGCATTGGAGGAAGTCCATGTGGAATCTCTTCTGGTATCACATCTGGATATTTAGCGAGTAGCTGCTCAATCTCTGGTGGAAGGATAGTACCCTCAGTTGATTCAAGTAGTAGTATGAGGCTCATGGCTTGTGCTTCCTCTTTTGTCACCTTGAATTGTTCCTTGGCGACCAAAGACACTAATGGCTTTGTTTCCTTCTTGCCTTGGTTGAATTCACTGGGCGGCAGAGGTGCTAACTTGATCTTCACTCCATCTTTCACAAAGGAGTAAGTATTTGCATAACCATCATACAAAGCATGACGATCATATTGCCAAGGTCTCCCAAGAAGAAGATGACATGCATCCATAGGAATAACATCACACTATACTTCATCTTGATATTTCTTTCCTATTGAAAAAGACACAAGGCAACGTTTAGAAACTTTTACCTCACCTCCTTTGTTGAGCCATTGTAAGGGTGTGGATGACTTTGTGTTGGTAGCTTCAACTTCTCCACCATGTAGTTTGATACTACATTCTCACAACTTCCACTATCTATGATAACATCATAGACTTTTCCTTGAGTAGTGCAACGAGTATGGAAGATGTGCCTCAGCCAAGGTTCTTCTTTTGCTGGTGCGATGTGTAGACTTCGTCTAATCACCAATGATTCACCATGATCAGCAGTGGTAAATTCTTCATCATATATCGACTCTTTTTCATCAAACACTGACTCTTCATCTTCTTCAGATGCTTCATGGACTTCTTCTTCAATAATAGGGACAATTTTGCGATTTGGACAATCAGAAGCTATATGGACAAATCCTTGACATTTGAAACACTTGGTTGCTTTTTGGTTGGTCTCTTTAGTGGACTTAGGAGATGTTTTGTTGGATGGGATAGGTTGTTGGATTTGTGGCTTACAGGTGTTTGTAGGGTTCCAGGAGGAGGAAGGTTGGTATGAGGATTTTCTGGTAAATTGTTTTTCATTTCAGATGGCCAGACAAATAACATCATCTAAAGTCCAATATTGTTGAAGTTGGACTTGGTGGACAACGTCTGTGTTCAATCCTCCAAGGTAATGAGCTATTGTTTGGTCTTCCTTTTCTTGGATGTCACACTTCATCATGAGCTTTTCAAATTCCCCGGTATACTCTTCTACAGTCTGGGTCTTTTGCCGCAAGTTCTGCAATTGAATAAAATTATCTTGATAATAATGTTCAGGTAAGAACTTACATGTAAGCTCGCGACGCATTTTCTCCCACGTCTTGATCTTACTCTTCCCTTCACGCTCATGTTTCTTCTTAAAATTTTCCCACCATATGGAAGCATGCTTTTTCAGTTTGACCCCAACAATCTTGACTTTTTTATCCTCAGGAACATCCTTAAACTCGAACACTTGTTCAATAGTTTGAAGCCAATCAACAAACTCATCAGGTTGGAGTCTACCTTTGAAATCTGGAATCTCCACCTTAATGTCACTACTTCGAAATTGTTGTTTCTGAGAGTGATGGTTGTCAGCGTATGGGGAATCACTTTCATCTGATTCTCCTTCTAAACGCCTTCTTTGTTCTTCTATTTGGGCTTGTTGAATTTCAACAGTGACTTGAAGTTGTTGAAGTTGTTGCCTCAATTCCTCCATCTAAATTCATGGTAAGGTCTTTGTCTGGGTGGCATTTTGTAGGTTAAAAGTATGTTAGGTATGTATTTGGGGTTTTAAGGGTAAAATTAATTTTTGTGAAATTTTGGGGCAAAAAGAAAATTTCAAAAGTTCAGGGGCTAAAATGTAATTCTGAAAAGTTTAAGGGGCAATTTGTAATTTTCAGAAATTTGTGGGGGTAAAATTGAAATTACAGAAAGTATAGGGGCCAAACTTCAATTTCAGAAAAGTTATGGGTAGAAATGAAAATTATTGGAAATATGGGGTTATAATTGAAATTACCAAGAGTTTGGATGATGTGGCAAGTGGGACAAGTGGCAAGATGTGATAGGGCTGACGTGTCAAAATTGACACCCTCAGTGCTGACGTGGTCGTCTTCAACCTCTGATTTTCCGGCGATCGGAAAATGGTTTTCCGGCGACGGAACAGTGGTTTTCGGCGACGACACGGTGGTTTCCGGCGAAGGCGAAACTCACTATTCCAAGGTTTTTTTTACCTTCTAAAATCGATGGCGGTGTCAGTTTCTACAAAAAATGACCGGAAACTGGACTTTTAAGGGTGGCAGCCATGAACACCTCTTAAAAACTCCAAATTCTCACCATTTCCGGACACTCTTTCTCACTTAAACTCAACACCGAAATTTGGAACCTTGCTCTGATTACCAAAATGGCTCATAAGCCTAAAGAAAAGAGAAAAAACTCTCACTTTGTATTAAAACACTCAACTCAATTTGATGATTCAAAACACACTAACTTAGTACATATTTATAGGAGATATAGCTAATGTGAATGCAAGCTGGTAGCTATTTTTTTGTAGCCCACAAATTATGGTGGCTTTAACATGCTTCTATGTTCTATTAGGCTATGCAATCTTGTTTTATTAGGCAACATGTTGTGTCGTATCATCCTCCCTTGTTTTATTAGGCTTTACTGTGGTATCACTTTTGGTCGTCGCTAAAAAGCGAATTTCGTGTAGTGATTTGACAAGTCCTTACACCGTATAAGTGAAGACTATTTACTTATGCCTTATCAGCAACACTCAAACCACGATAAGTGGGTATCAAATGTACCATATTTGCAGGAGTTAGCTCATGATTGTGTTGTGGCTCAAACACTCCAACCCTCCACTTCCTACTATTATTATCTAAGTACAATCAATACTCGCAAGACATTTGGTACGAGTAATGGCCTTAGCTTCCGTAATTCTATTTGTTCTATTTAAATGCTTCTCACTCCTTCCCTCTGCATATTACATACCAATTGCCTCATTGTAATATGCTTATTACGATCACGATAAACATCATCTTTCCTAACAACAAAGCCTTTTAATTTCGCATATTCACTATAGAATTCATATGCATCCTGTTCAGAATCAAACTCAGGCAATCTAATATCATCATCACTTAACTCAAAAATCCTTTTGTACACATCAGGAACAACCTCATCAGAACAAACAATGGCTTCATTACTGGATTTCAAGCTATTTTCACCATAACCCTCATTATTCCTATTATCTACCTCTTGCATCATTTGAAATAATAACTCATCATTCAAATTGTCCATTACAACATAAATTAAAATTAAAAAAACAACAATGCATCAAAAGAATAACTAAACGAATAGCAGAATGATAAAATGAAAGCCTAATTCATGCAAATACAGGATCAGATAACAAATTTCAAAGAGATTTAATAAATAAACTAAATATACAGCTTATGAAATATAAATAGATACTTCATAGTATTTGATAAAGAGGAATTGAATAACTACAAAGTATAAGCTGACCTGATAAAGGGGAATCAAAGAGAATGCGTTGGAAGAATGAGAGATGAAATTAATAGTAAAAATAGACAAACTTGATCTTTCAGAATCAAAACTCACATCAATCACTCAACAGAATCTTCGATTAAGCATGAGATGTAGTTCGGCAAATGAAAACGAATTAGAAGGAATAGAGGTTGGGGGAAATCTCGTCTGGGTAGTTCCGTCGATTACTTGACGAGAAGAATACTATGTACGTAGTTCGACCAACGAGAATGACAATCGAAGGAACTGAGGTTGGGGAAATGTTTGTTTGGGTAGTTCCGGTCGATTTCTTGACAAGAAAAAGACTATCATCGTTTGGATTTTAGGGTTTAGAGATTCTCATAGCATAAATAGAAAATAGATACATCAATTTTGAATCTGGGTACTAAAAAATATTATTACAAATACATGGGCTATGAGTTAATTATTAAATTTTGATGGGTACAAAATTTAAACTACTAAACATGATGGGGTCAAAATATAATAACTTAGATTATAATTGTAATTGCCACATGTCACTTGTTAATAGGAACATATAAGCAATACATTAATACCCCAGGATGGTTAAATGCACCATAAAATCTGCCTTCTTCTTTATATATATATATATATATATATATATCTTCTTATTTATTAATTAGACATCCTCCTGGTAATAAATGATTTTTCAGTTTTTCAAGGCCTTAAATTAAATGTTTCAACTTGTATTTAATATATTTCCATCTTTAAATTAATGATATAGTATTAATTATGATTTAATGAAGGATACCACCAATTTGAATGAATTGATTGGCATAGACTCATCGAGACAATATAAAATCGTTGAGGTTCATCCTTGTTGTTCATCCTTTCATCTTTATCCATATAATAACAAAATGAATTCAACAACAATTTCATCCTTGTTGTTCATCATTTCCTTGTTCCTCATTTCTCATGGTCCTATGCCAGCATTCTGCTACAACTTGTATGAAATTGTGTGCAATGAGGCTAAGGAAGATGCTAATAACTGCTTGCAAGTTTTGAAAGCCGACCCTAGAATCACCTCCGCCAAAGACTATCGTGACCTCTCCAAGTTCATCCTATATTTGGCAATAAATAAGGCCATACAAGGCCAAAATTATTTTCACAATTTGATGTATACTCACCCTACTAAAGCTATCAGACAATGTGCAAATTTTTGGTATAGTGGGACTATTGCATCATTCAGAAGCGCATTGAGAGAATTGGCAGAGGATCCAGAAAGTGCAAACTACGATGCCAGAGCTGCTGGTGATGGACCTACAAGTTGCCAGAGAGCTATTATGGCAGAAGGATTAAACAATCCTCAAATTCGTTTTAGGAACTATCAGACATCTTTGCTTAGTAATATTGCATTTGTAGCAACAAATCATCTTTAGAGTGGTTGGTTCTTATTAGATAAACCGAAAAAAGAAATTGTGGTTCCCTTTAGGATCTCCATTGGTGTTCAAGTGTAAGCAGAAATAAAAAATATATATATAAAATCATTATAAATATGTTTTGCTTTGATCATCCAAATATTTTGATATGTATTTATGATTTCCTCCTTTATTTATATTTTTAATTAAAGATTTATTGTTTTTTCCATCTCTTATATATGTTAAACACTACATATCCGTTGGTTCACGGTTGAATAGAATTGATTTTAGAATCAATAATTAAAAATAAGTTATACACATTTTACAAAACACATTGGATGAAAGTGATTTAAAATCAATTTTATTTATTATTTTTACACTATTACTAAGGTGTCGTTTGGGGTGGTTGCCAGATTTCAGTTTTTGGTTTTAAAATCCTAATTTGAAAACAAAACGTGTTTGGATAAAATGAGGTCAAAATGGTTTTTACACAAGTTTCAAAACCAATTCCCCTTACTTTTCAAAACCAGAAGAAAAGGTTTTATGTTTTGTGTTTTCTGTTTCATTCTTTTCTCTCTTCTCTCTCTCCTCTGTTCCTCTACTATTTCTCTCTCCTCTCCCCCTATGTTTCTCACTCCTCTCTCTATTTCTCTCTCATCTCTCTCCTTTATTTCTCTCATGTATCTATCTCCTCTCTCTCCTCTATTTCTCTCTCCTCTCTCCTTGTTTCTCTCCTATTTCTCTCTCCTCTCTCTCCTCAGTAGATAAATAGTAGAGAAACAGAGGAGAGAGGAGAGAGAAATAGTAGAGAAACAGAGGAGAGAGGAGAGAGAAACAATAGATAAATAGAGGAGAGAGAAATAAGAGAGAAACAGAGGAGAGAGGAGAGAGAGATAATAGAAAAACAGAAGAGAGATGAGAGAGAGGAGAGAGAGACAGAGGAGAGAGGAGAGAGAAACAGTGGAGAGAGAGACAGGAGAGAAGCAAAGGAGGGGAGAGAGGAACGGAGGAGAGAGAATTATTCTTGTAATGCAAAGAACTTAAAACCGTTATTAAAAAATGAAACTGGAAACCATAAAAGTGAAACTGAAAACTGGTTTTTAGTTTTAAAATTTTCGAAACTGAAAACTGGTTTTGGTTTTTAAAATTTTCAAAACTGGAAACTTAAAACCACCCCAAACGGGCAAATAAAGGAGAGTTGTACGGTACACGGGTTTCCATTTTCTCAAATATTTATCTGCAAAATCATGAGAAAATTCATCATCTATTATTACAAATTAGTGTAATTTTATATTGTTACATGTAATGTCTAATGTCCCCAAAATCCTTGTGCATTCTATTCTCTGCATTTTTTCACACATTGTGTCCCTCCCTTATTCCAACCGTTACCCCTTTTTTTAGTATAACACTAAAGAAATTCAGTTTTTAGCGATGGCTGTTCTGCGACGACCCTGTGCCATCGCTAGGAAGTCACAGTAGCGACGACTAGGTCGTCACTATAACTATGATTATAATTTATAAATTTTTTCAAAAAAAAAAGAAAAATTAAATGTAGCAACGACTTTAGAGATGACAGACCATCAGTACATTAAAAATGAATTTTTAATTTGCGCGCGCATTTTTTTTAAAATGTAGAGACGGTCTGGCCGTCGCTACGTTAAAAACCTGGACGCGTTAAAACCCCTCCCCCTCCCCTCTTCCTCCATTTCCAAATCCTTTTCCTCCAAACTCCCTTTTCCTCTCATACAGCCACCCCTATTTCTGTCCCCTCACTCCGTTTATTTTGAAAAGTTGACCAATTAAAACGTTTCTCTCCTTCATAGGATCGTTTTGAACTGATCAATTTTCTAAATAGTTGCCTGTAGGGGATGTTAGAGCTCGTCCCAGAGTTATTCCATATTCGGAGTCGCAACAAGTAAGTTTTTTTAAATCTTTAATCAATTTAGTAGTAATTAATAGTTTATTTGTAGTTAGTTTTTTATTAATTAATTTATTTTTAATTAGGTTTATTTGTAATTAATAGCTTTAATTAATTTATTGTATTTAGGTTTATTTGTTTTATTAATTTATTAATGTGATATAGGAATTAGGTTAATTTGTAATTAATAGTTTAATTATTTTATTTGTAATTATTAGTTTATTTATTTTATTAATTTATTAGTAATTATTTAATTTATTAGTAATTAGTAATGAGTAATTAGTTTTTTTATTTATATAATTATTTATTTTTTATATAATGTCTATAGTAATTAGGAATTAGTTTTATTAGAGCATCTGCGCCGCTGGGTGCTTAGATGCATTTTCTGACCCATTGCACAGGTGCTTAAGAAATGGAAGCGATGGAGCACTTTGTCTTACTGAAGTGCACAGTGCAGGTGGGCAAGTTTGCAGCCTTTGCGTGTAAATAATGGGTAATAGTGCAATAGTGGGACCCATTTAACATTTGTGAATAGTAAAAAAGTGAGGTGAATGTGGGGTGCTGGGGTGTAGATGGCCTTAGTTTTATTAGTAATTAGTATAATAGTAATTATTTTATTGATTAGTATATTTGTATTATGCAATTAGCTTTTCTAATTTATATAATTATTTAATTATTATATAATTTCTATAGTCATTAGTGTCTAAGATGCGTGATGTGGCACCCTTCTACCCCATACTCTTATATATTAAAGAAATTGCTGTTTAGAAAAGGGAAAGTCCCACGTTAGGTAAAAAGGTTCACAACCACTCTTATAATATTTATAGTTCGAAAACAACTTTATTAAAAGAAATTAAACTTTCAAATATAATTCAAATATAAAGCAGCGGAATCTCCAATACATAAAAAAAAACTACTAATAGCTTACTGCCATACAAGGCATCCAAGTTCACAAAAATACTCCTAATCTAGAAACATATTAAAACATCCCGAATACACCCTGATGTCACATCTATCAGAGCATACCCTTTCAATCATAGTCGACACCAGTCGTGTCCTCCTCAACACCTGTAAAAAATATATCCACAGAATACGGTAAGGAAAAGGAATACTACCCATACATACACATAGAGAATACCCCATCCTCACCCACAACATCATTACATCAAGCCAACAATACATTAATCACCGATAAATAACATTCATCTAAAACTCACATATATTTAATCATCTATATCAACATATACATGCCATACCATCATTCCTATTCATAACACATAAATATATCCTTTATACATTCATCAAGCTCATCATCATCATAACCTCATTCATATATCATCATATAGTTCTCATACCATCATTCACTCAATTAATCATATATTCTATTCTCACACATAATACTCATCATCATCAATATTCATAACATCATTTAATAACACCATTTCATCATGAAATATCACACACCAATACTCCTCTCATTGTCTACCCAAAGATCATGACTTGGAACTCCACACAATGGGTGCACCTCGTCAATCACTCTAGTTAGTACCAAGGTGGTCTACCGGTGTTACCACACACTATCCGATAGGTTGTACCCCCTCTATGGGCCCGCACAACGACATTCGACCCTAGGTTGTACCCCCTCTATAGGCCCGTACAATCACTCCTAGGTTGCACCCCCTCTATGGGCCCGTGCATCGAACGCCCCATCTTGATCCCCTGAGTTGTAACCCCTCTATGGGCCCACACAACTCAGTTCACCTCCCGAATTGTACCCCCTCTATGGGCCCGCACAACTTAGATAACATCATCATCAAAAGGTGATATACACCATCATCATAATCATCATTATCATGCATTAACATGCTCATCATCAAACATCATCATTATAAAGTGATATACACTTATCATCATCATCATACATCAATATGCTCATAATTAAACATCATCATAATAAGGTGATATACACCAACATCATTATCATCATCACACTCATTATCAATTATCATCGTAATACATTATCACACTCCTCATCAAATATCATCATTATTCATCATCATAAGCATCACAATCCTCATCAAACAACATTAATCATCAACACCATACTCATTATAAAGTACTCTCAAACAACATCAATCATCATCAAACAGTTAGGATCTAAAATCCCCTCTGGTAATCGATTACCAACCTCTAGTAATCGATTACCCGCAAACAAGGTCTCTGGTAATCGATTACAACCACCTTGTAATCGATTACCTGCAACCAAACACTCTGGTAATCGATTATAGCACCCCTGTAATCGATTACCCGCAAACAAACTCTCTGGTAATCGATTACAGCACCCATGTAATCGATTACCCACAGACAAACTCTCTGGTAATCGATTACAACACCCCTGTAATCGATTACCCGCAAACAAACTCTCTGGTAATCGATTACAACACCCCTGTAATCGATTACCAGCAAGCAAACAGTGCTTCTGGGTTGCCCAGAACACTCTGGTAATCGATTACCACATCTGGTAATCGATTACCCGCGACGCAGATCGCAGATCGCAGATTTCACGATTTTCTCACCTCTCTAAACCCATCCAATCAATCCCTAATCAGTCTTTTTCGTCTAAACATCATCCATACTCATTAATAACATCAAATACTCAATAAATCATCAATCTATTACAGATTATACCATCAATTCATCAAAAACCCCCAATTTCTCAATCCTAATCATCCCTTTTTCAAGTATCTTCAATATCATCTTTACTCTCATTCAATAATTCGTCAATACACATACAATAAATCATCAATCACCAGATTATATCATCATTCTTAGTTATTCATTCATAAATTCGAATTATACATCTTAGATTACTACCCAAGTACCCCCTATATGCATATACATGCAAAACCCTCTCCCCCAACCGTACCTTAAGCGAAGCTTTGATCACAGCAAGGAAGTCCTTTCTTGGATTCTTGGCTTTTACTCCGCAGCAGCTATCTCTTGAGACTTTGTTTCTCTCCCTTCTTAGCGTTTCGCTTACTGACGAATGATACGAATAAGGATTAGGGTGCTCTGTTAACCCCCTCCTTATTGAAATAACTAATTAGGCTTGGGCCCACTCTCACCCCCTTATTCTATTTTCAATTAAAATTACCTTTACGAAACAAAACTAATAATAATAACACTCCTATTATTTATTTCCCATTAAATTAATTATTTTCTTAATTAATCTATTTAATTTAATTAATATTTATCCTAATAAAATTTAGGATGTTACACGTGATAGAGGTGGAGAGAAGATCCCACTGAGTAGAGGGAGGTCCATCCCTCCGGGCGAACTACGACAATAGGCAGCTCGCGCGATGCGGGAGAGGGCCAACCTCTCTCACTCACACGTTGATCAGATGCCGGAGCATCCATATACTTCAGCGCCGACGGGCGCCATGCAGACTTCTTCTTCTTCCTCCCCTCCATCTTCTGCTCCGGCCCAGATCGATGATATTAGGTTCATCCTGACACCAGGATAAGTTCAGATGCCTCAAGTGCTGGGGGAACGTTGTGTCCGACCTAGACGCTGACGACGCTCAGGATGACATGGATAGGTATGCTGACCAGGAGTCCGATGAGGAGCCAGCTCGCTTCCAGGGTGCCGGCTCAAGCAGACTTCATGAGGCAGACACTCGAGGTTGGGTTATTATCCGACCATTTGGCAAGGGTTAGTTTGTTTATTTTTTTTCTTCTTTAGAATTGATATTAATATTGAGTCTTTAATTATTTTAACTGTTAATATTGAATATTTTATTTTGCAGGTGGGTGCCTAACGCCCCCACCTATCGCAGCCATTGGTCATGTGATCCGTTCACAATTCTGGGTCCTCCTTTAGGAGGTCACCCTGAAGTATGTTAAGGACAAGTGCTCACTACCATATTTTTATTTTGTAGGGCTGAGTTACTTTGACCCTTCTGATGAGGCCCATATCAAGAAGGTGTACGAGCAAAGGGTTGCTTGTCGTCTTCGAGATATGACGAACAAGGATCGGAAGGTTGGGAAGAGGCCCACGTGGTGTGGTGAGGAGGCCTGGGAGGGTTTTTTTGGCCTACTGGGACTCTGCGGAATTCAAGGGGAATTCCGCTCGTAACAAGAGCAACTGGGTTTCTCAATGTGGGGGGCAGTCCACTCCACGGGCCGTAGGGCCCACCATGAGGTGGCGTTGGATATGGTATGTATAAACAAACACCCTTCTATATTATATTTCTATTTGTTGTTAAATTAATTAATTTGTGTAATTATCCTGTGTAGCGATGACAGCTTGGGCGGGAGGTCGAGCTGGACGAGTTCTTTGCTGCCACCCACACCAAAAAGGGTGGTGGCTGGGTAGATGACCGGCCGGTCCACCTATGTCAGTGTTTGTTTATAAGTGTTTGTTTTTATAATTTCGTATTTATGCAATTGAATATATAACTAATAACTAATTTTACTTTACCTCACAGAAAAATTACAAGGAGTGCCTGAGGGAGTGTTGGTATTTGGCAAGCGAACCAAAAGTCCAGCAGTATAATAGTAAGTAAGAGTATCGTATCCCAGGGAACGGTTCAATTTATAAAAACTAGTGGTCACAACTATCAAGTAAGAGAATATGGTTGTTGATTGGTAAGAGTTGCAATAGTAAATAAAAACGGAAAATAAATTGAGATAGGTTGAGCATGTTACTTGAACTAGGATTGAACTTCGTCTATTGCACCCATTTCGATTTGAACCCCAATAATATTTATGAATATGTAATTATGATACCTTAGCACAAATTAAAGTTATTCCACATAGGTTCCCCGGACTGTGAAATACTCAGAAATAATCTACCCTGGTTCCCATAGTGATATATTGCCCCAGATTAAAGATCTATTTGTTTTACGCTATCAATTCATCTCGGTTCCCACAACGACTACTATGGGTATTTTTACCCAATCAGAATTCAAGTTTCCTATTCCTAGGCTCCCCAAACTCGCTATTGATTTCACAAAACCACTTTCCAGTGCGCCCCATAAAACCAACCTATAACTCTGGCACAAAGGCGGAAGCTAAGCATTAAGCACAGAATAAAAACATCGATATCATAAAAACAGGGATTCATAATTAATAAAGAGAATTCACATACAATCGGGTATTGAATCGACTACATTTAATCCTATCGGAGAGTTTAGCTAATCATGGTAGCCATTACAAACCAACGGAGAAACTGCCACACTTTTCTCCAGCCCTAGCTCTGCTCCACCGTCTCCTCCAAAAAACTCCCTATGATCTATGCAAAAGGTTCTTCAAATAGAAGTTGGAAATCCATCTGAAATATGGAATGAATCTTGTTTGAAATCCTTTGAAAAACTGATTCCGTATTCATGCGCTTCAACCTGCGCTTAGCGCAGATGAAGGGCAGGAAACATAGAGCTATTTAATTGTTGCGCTCCACTTGCGCTAAGTGCAGGTGGTGCGTGGTTCTCGTTCCGGCTTTTCCTGATTTCCTCTTTTTCAGCTTGATCTCTTCCTGATCTTATCTTTGTTTGCTTTACTTTCTTTATTTCCCTATTTGTGGCTTGATCTTGTGCTGATTTGATCTTCAATTTGAATTTAGAGTTTTATTTGCAGAATCTTTATCCAAATAATTGTTGATTTTATCTTGATCAGCTACCATTTAAATCCTTATCTTGCAGATTCTTTCTTCAAATGGATGCTATCTTGTTTCTCCATTTAAAACCTTCCCTTTTATCTGCAAAATCAATAGATTTTCTATCAAAATAGCATCATATTCAAAATTCAAATCAAATAATCACAAAAATATGCATTTATTACTAAAAAGAAGTAATTTTGGGAAATAAATTTACTATTTTACCCTTGTTAAGTGGTATAATTATACAAGAATTTATCATATATTTAGCACTTATCAGGGAGGTGGAGTCACAGATGGGGGGCACCTCCATGACTGATGCCTCCACCAAGCTGGAGATTTGGAGGGATGTTGCGGGTGGCAAGACCCGAGGTCGTTGCTATGGCACCGGGGGACTTGGCCTCCAACATTCGTCTAGGTGTGACCAGCTTGACTCAGGATTCCCGGGCTCACCCGAGCGAGAGTACTGACGGATCCGGGTCACGACATTCTACTTGAGGAGGCGCTGCGCCAGGAAGTCCATGAAGCAAAGGAGCAGTCTTGGCAGGCCATGGCAAGACTGCAAGTTGGAGGACGAGTTAGGAGGACTTCGAAGACAGATGCAGGAGTTGTTGGACGCTCAGGCTCCAGCTCAGTGCTCAGGGCACAGCCGCACCCCCATTAAGATCCTGCCATGGATGACCTCCAATGGATGATATGGACGAGTCGCTCGCCCCACAGCCCCAACGTCGTCGCTGCCATTGATTTCTTTTTTATTATGTTTATTAAGGTTTTATTGTATTATTTTTAACAGATTATGTGTATATTTTCTATATATTATATATCTGTATTTTTAGTATTATTTTTATAATTTTAAAATTATAAATAATAAAATAAATAATAATGTAATCAATTAAGAAACTAATAAATTATTAAATAAAATAAATAATAATAAATTTAATTTAAAAAAATTGATCCTATAGCGATACGCCATGGTCATCACCTACAACCGTCTCTAGTTAATTTTTTTTTTAAAAAAACATAATCTAAATGACGACCATGTTTTTTAAAACGGCTTCAGTGACGGCTAGGCCGTCTCTACGTAGCGACGACTCACTTTCCTCGTCGTTACTGTATTTACGACAAGCTAATGTAGCACGTCCACGTGGTCGTCACTACGCAGCCTGTAGAAACGTCTTTTCCTTGTGTAGCAACGACATGGCCGTCGCTAAAACTGAAATTTCTTGTAGTGTAAGAGGGGAAAATTTTAGGGTGTACCCCTATGTTTTGGGTCTATGGTGAACCTCACAATTTATTATTATAAAATATATTAAATTTTGTCTTTTTGTAGTAAAGGTTTACCATAGACTCAAATATTAGATTTTAGACTTGAGCCTAACTCAACCCCAAAAGCTAGCTTGTAGGGTGAGGACTGTCTAAGGCTTACATACTTTTATTTGACTTTATCTCTAGGCAATGTGACTTTAAACACACCCCCTCATGCCCTCGTCCCCAGGGTTGGACATCTGGAGCGTGGATCGACATCTATCAAGAAGATGAAAAACCCTAAAACCGAAGCTAAATATCTCACAATCAGCCCTCGTATCATTCCAAACCAGTCAAGATGAATAACTAGATGTCCCGAACTTGCTGCCATAATGTTATTGTCATTTTAATAGATTAGTTTTAAAAGTTATAAATATTATTTTATTTAGTTTGAAACTTTAAATTTGAATTGGTTCAGTTACAAAATTGTTTGACTTTTTATTGGTTACAAATTTAAATTTATTATTATAAGTTACTATCATTAGTTTACCGTTACCACTTTAGAGTTATTGCCATAATTTCTATGAGTAAAATTACTTTAACCTCCCCTCTATTTACATTTTCAACACAAAACCCCCTCTATTTTGAAATCTACATAAAAAACACAATTAATATAATTTTTATTATTAATTTATTAAAAATATTCTTTTAAAAATCCAAAATTACCCTCAAGACACCCCTTCCTTTTAATTGAATTATCAGAATTGATAAATGCAATAAAACCTCAACTAAAAATCTCAATCTTTCTGGCGCAAAATTCATTTCTTCTCGTTCTCCTTCTTTCTCGTTACCCTAACGTTTATTATTTTACTTATCAAGTTTTTTTTTATAATTTGTGAAGCTTTTTTTATTAAAATCTATCTTAGTAAAATTTATTTTTTAATGTATTAATACTTCATAAATTAATCTGAAAAATTATTTTGGTTCATTTTATTAGTTTTCTGAGTTTTTAATTAAATTTTCAATATTAAAATTTAAAAAAAAAAAAATTCTTATTTTGCTGATATCAAACTATGATTTTTATCATTCAAATAATGTCATTTGAAAAAATTTTATGATGTTATTTTTGTGCGTTTTCTTTTATTCACCGACACAAAAGAAAAGAAGAATATATTTATAAAATATAAGGAGTCTGTGTAAAGCTTAAAAATTGAGGGATTTTTATGTATGAAAGAAAAATCCATAGTTAGTAAGGGTATTTTGGTCAATTTAATATAAAAGATAATTGTTTGACTGTAGACTACAATTTCAATTAAATATATCATAAAAAATTGGGGTTTAAGTGTATGTACTTTTAAATTGGAGGGGTTTGTGTAGATTTTCAAAAGTAAAAAGTGCTTTCTGTTAGAAGTGCAAATAAAGGGGAGGTTGAAGTAATTATACTCTAATTTCTATTTTTAGTCATATTGAGAATCATTTACATTCAATATCATCTGATTCCATTCTATTTATTATATTTAAGTTAAATTTCTACTTCATATATATTGATATTCTATTAGTTTCCAATTCAAAACGCATAAATACTTCATATTATAAATATTAATTATATTTATTTATTTCAATTAATTATATTTATAAATATATATATTTGAGTAGAGGAAAAGTGTTATGGGTGACACAATTTTTAGACTGCAGATACTTATTCTTGATTATTCTATATCTTGACCTGCCTGTAAAATCCTGGAGAGTTTCGTGTAGTCAAGAATAAACTCTTGAGGACAGTATCATACACGTCTCAGGCTTTGTGATTCTTATCTCACTTTCTGATTTTCTTACAATTTCAAGAGTTTATTAATCTTAAAGATTTAATGTAGTTTTCATTATAATCTACCTCTACAATCATTCCAATTGTTATTGATACCATAATTATTTCGATTTAATATCAAAATAATTTTATCTTCCCTATGAGACATTTGAAGTGCAAGATTTGAGGATTGAATATGAAGTCAAGAGCATGAAGAGTCTCAAAGTGGTTATGAAAAGTTACCGAAACAAAGTTATTGGAAGTTGCCAATAGTTTAGATAATTTTTATTCTTAAATAAATGTGTTTAAATGTATCATTGACACATGTCCATTAGGTGGCTTAAATGTAAGGATTGGTAGTTAAGATTTTTGTTTATAAATATGTGTTTGTACAATGTAAAGGGGGTTGGATCCATTTGCTGAAAATCTCTACAAGCCTAACACGTTCATCCATCAGAGACTATTGGCAAACAAGATCCAAAGTGTGTGATCCCTCTATTTTAATTAATTTAAGGTCTTCTCTTTACTCTTTTAATTTCATATTTTACTTTTATTCATCTCTTCTACTTTTCATTCTCCTTCTTCTTTGAAATTCCAAGTAAAACTACTCCAAAACAGAATCGTTAAGAGGATTTTTATATTGTCCCCAGATTGTTCTTAAGATAATTTTTATTACCAAAAAATCAAGGTAATGTTAGGAGTGGAAATTTCACTAAGTTATGATTGCAAAGAGATTTCTATTATGACAGGAAGATTCGAATGAATCTTAACATTACAAAAGATGATTTTGACTTAAGATCATTTTTTAATTAGGGAATCTGATTTAATCCTTGATCATTATCTAAGGGATATTTTCGAATATCTCAAAGATTGATTCTTTCCTTTATTGGTTAAACATTTGAAAACCTTATATAACTCTAATCAGCATGTTTCGAATAGAACTAGATAAATAAAGCTACAGAGATTTCGAATTATACTAATACAAGGATAAAAGGTATAAACTTGTACAAAAGAGAAGGTAATTCGAAACTGGATTTCATTCCATATAGCAAGTTTACAAGGTAAATTTCAAATTACAATAGGATGCTTACAATTACAAGAGAAATCTCGAACTACATAGAAATTACAAATAAGATGATAATGAATTACAACAAGGAAAGTAGTCCGAAACAGAGCCTTCATCTCTGATCTTATGGAGATTCTGGAGTAGAATTAAATTTCCTTTCTTTTGAACATCTTGGTCTTCGAGAAGAAGGAAAAAAATCTTCAGAAGGATAAGGCTTCTGAGTGAGCATTCTTTAGCACTAACCTTCTCGTACATAATTCTTCTTTTCTATTTCGAATAGGGGAATTAATTAAATCAAAGAAAAATAGACAAAACATCCCCTACAATTCGAAAGAAGATAGAAGTTAAGTGGAGATCTTCCAGGAAAATTCGAAGAAGACACAAACATCTCCACCTAACAATTACACAAAAGAGGTCATCCTCCATGTGTTGATTCTCCTCTTTCTCCCCTTTCTTCCCAAGATTTGGGTGTTAAGCTATGATGAGGAGGGGGATGGAAGTGCCACAAAGGATATAGGAACTCCCTTAGAGGAGGAGAAAGCCAAGGCATTATAAGGTGAAAGTACCAAATAAATGCCTACTTTTGGCTACAAATGTCGACCCAAAGGCATAACTTAGAAACATTCCTAACATTGGCCATTACGTCGACCTAAAATCGAATGAAATCACTCGAAACTTAGGTCGAACGTAATAGCCAATATCATAAATCTCTCTAGATTTGAAACAAAAAACAGAAGTAAAGAAGAAAGAATTCGAGTAAAGAAACTTGAAAGATTAAATATGAAAGTTTTTTTACTTTCTAAGAAAGAGAAGAAGAGAGATAACATGGAAGAGGATTTACTTCCGAGGTGAGTCAAAATGAAAGGAGAAGGTAACTATTATAAGGAAAATTCATAAGCAGTGATATAAATGCTTAAGCATGTAAATAAGTGAAAACTAACAAAAATTACCAGTAAGTTTTAACTGATAAATCAGTTTCTGATTAAAAGTGTGAAGCAAGAGAGCCAATCACAAGTTGACACGTGGCATATGAAAAAATGTATAAAATATGATGAACGCTTTCTAAAAAAGTAAATTTTAATTTACTGTGTTGATCGAGTACAAGAATTCTCAGACTTGAATAGTTTCTAAGGTTTTAGAACTACTAAAAATTCGAGTTTATATAGCCCAAAATCCTCAGGAAATTCGAATCTGGACTTAGACCTTTTAGCTAAAGATTTCGAAATGTTACATGATCAGAATCATTGAAAGGTTCGAATTCTGGCATGACCAGAATGACTCAAAATTTCGAAATCAGACTTAGTCATATTGTCTGAGATTTCGAATCAATCCTAGTCAAGTAGCTTGAAGATTTTGAAATGAAGACTTAGCCAAATTTTCTAAGAATTCAAGTCTAGACTCAGCAAGTTTTCCTGAAGATTTCAAATCAAGGCAAAGCTAAAAGTCATGGAGATTTCGAATGAAGATTGATCAAGTATTTGAAGATAATTTCGAATCAAGGTTCAACAAAGAAGAATGGACACGTGGAATGTAGATGCATATATACTTGTAGATATATTATATGCAGGTTTTGATGATGCCAATGGAAAGAAAATGAGATTACAAGATTGACCAAAGGAATTGGCAAAAGAAAGAGAAAGAGAAAGGAGCAAGGTCAACGCAAGATCAAGACTACAAGTGATGTTAGATAAGTATTAGTCAAGTTAGATAAAGTGTTAAAGAATTCTAGACTTTGCAAGTAATTTGGCCTTTAAAATAAAGTTACTTGGCCTTAAATATAAAATTTAAAGGAATGCTTTATAAGGTAAAATCAGTTCAAAGGAAAATTTTTGAACTGGTAATCGATTACCCACATTGGGGTAATCGATTACCATAAGTTATGAGATTCAAATTGAAATCTTTGAACTGTAATCGATTACCAGAATGGTGTAATCGATCACCAGAGAGCAAAAAATTCAAAATTCAAATTTAAAGACACAACGGTTCAAAGGTTGAAGTGTGTAATCGATTACAACATATTGGTAATCGATTACCAGAATGGTGTAATCGATCACCAGAGAGCAAAAATTCAAAATTCAAATTTAAAGACACAACGGTTCAAAGGTTGAAGTGTGTAATCGATTACAACATATTGGTAATCGATTACCAGTGAGATTTTTCTGAAAATTATGAAGAGACACAATTTCTTATCAAAGATACAAAGCTTCAATTGTTCTAATATAAATATGTGTCTTCATTTCGAAAAATAAGGAGATTACAATGTGAAATAACAAAAACTGAGAAATCTCTTTAAGAATCATTTTGGCCAAATACTTGCAAAATTAAGGATTCTTATAGGAACTTCAACTTGTATCATCTACTCTAAAAGAGAGTTCATCAGTGTACAAACAATTATTCTTATATTGTGTGGTTAAAGAGAGGGTGCCTCTCGTGGATTGTGGGTGAAACTCAACACAAGGGAAGGGATTCCAAGGTGTGTGAGTGTTCATCTCTTGTAAAGGATTTTATAAGAATAGTGGAAATCTCAAGTGGGTGACTTGAGGACTGGACGTAGGCAAAGAGTTGGCCGAACTAGTATAAATCGAGTTTGCATTTCTTCTTCCCTTAAACTTTTACTTATTGATTGTGATTGCAAATTTATTATATATTAAGAGATTAGGAGTTTTGCATTCATATTTCATTATAAAAGAAGAGTTTTAATTATAGTAAGAGATAAAAGAAGTAGTAAACGAAAAGGAGAGAATTTGGATTAACTTAATTCACCCCCCCTCTTAAGTTATTTGAGGTCGCTTGTATAACATGGAAAACATCTAAAGAAGTCAAGACACCTGTTCAGCCACAAATTAGGCAGTTAGGATTTTATCATACGTGTCTGTTGTAAATTAGTTGACCGTTAGGGTCAAAAATCTATAAATAAGGCAAAGTAGCAAGTCCTAGGGACGAATTTTTCTCCATTCTACATACTTAAGACTTACTAGAAAAAAGCATATTATCTACCATTATCACGACTACTTGCTCATCCGAGAAAACTCGAAAAGTATGTCAGTTTGAGAATTCGTCAAACCTTTTCAATACATTTTCTTAAACTTTCTTTTACTTTCTTGCATTTTTTTTACTTTTCAATTTACATTGTTTCTTGCCCTTTAATTTTCTACTTCTTACTTCTTAATTGCATCACATTATTTTAGAATCCACCATGAGAACTTGATTCCAGTCCCAGATTGTTCATAGGATTCTTTAACTTGATTTTAAACTAAAAATCACCACAAACAGGTAAACAAATTGGCATGCCCAATGGGACATACTACGGGTAGTGTTATATTCAATTTGGAATTTGTAGTGTGTTAGTAAGAAGTGGAAGAACACACTTTCAATGGAAAATCATAACAAACAAACAATTTCTCAAATTTCATCTCAGTACATGAATAATGAGGAAGTTAGACAAATGGAACAATTTAAATTTGAGAAAGAGAAACAAGAGGAAATTGAAAATGTTTTTCAAAATGATTCCAATGACTAGGACTTTCTGGTATAGATCCTAAAGGCGGCCTTCGAGGCATTTAAAAAGCAAAAGCTTATAATAAAGAAAATAGAAATGACTTTTAGGGCCATAAATAGAAATAAGGGTTGATTTTCGAGGTCATAAGAAACATGAAATTTGATTTTCAGTATTTTAGTATTTTATATTTTTTCTACACAGTTAAAAGTAAAATACTGGGCGCTTGTGTTAACACCATAATTATTTCGATTTGATATCGAAATAATTTTATCTTCCCTGTGAGACATTTAAAGTGCATGATTTGAAGATTGAAGACAAGTCAAGAGCATGGAAAGTCTCAAAGTGGTTATGAAAAGTTACCGAAATAAAGTTACTGGAAGTTGCCAATAGTTTAGATAGTTTTTATTCTTAAATAATTTTGTTTAATGTAAATTGACACATGTCCATTAGGTGGTTTAATTGTAAGGATTGATAGTTAGGATTTTTGTTTATAATATATATTTGTACAATATAAAGGGGGTTGGATCCATTTGCTAAAAATCTCGACAAGCCTAATATGTCCATCCATCAGCGACCATTGACAAACGAGATCGAAAACGTGTGATCCCTCCATTTTAATTAATGCAAGGTCTTCTCTTCACTCTTTTAAATTCATATTTACTTTTATGCATCTCTTCTTCTACTTTTTATTCTCCTTCTTCTTCTTTAAAATTCCAAGTAAAACTACCCCTAAAAGAATCGTTAAGAGGATTTTTATTGTGTCCCTAGAATGTTCTTATGATAATTTTTGTTACCAAAAAAATCAAGGTAAACAGGGGGCTAGGTTTGTTGTACACCAATTGCTATTCATTCTCTCCAATTAATTCAAATGTGAGTGGTTAGGGTTTATTTGAAAATTTCTTGAAACCGGTGCGACATAGTAAAATCACTTTTGCAATGGAGATTATAGAAGGTCACAATGATATGATATGGAGTTTGGATTGGAACCCATCTACTAGTCATGCCAGTATTCAACTAGTCTTCGCTTCTCGATATTGATCAACACACATGCTTTAGGAAGATTAATTCGAAACCCACTTTGATCTCAATGGCAAATCACTTGATATTTGATAGCCTGTGCGATACATGGTTCATGGTCAAATTCCAATGTTTCACATAAAAGAAAAAAATCAAACAGCTAGGAATTGTGTCCGCTGATGGTATGAATATTCTCAAATTCTTTATGACTCTTGGACTTAAATTCTCTGGAATGTTAACTTCACTCAAATTGTTTATTCTAGAATTTAGTCTAAAAAATGTATCTCAAGAACAATTTGTGATAAGATACAGGTCCTCTAATTGGGCTCTTTTGGTGTTGTTATTAAAGAGTTTAGGAAAATCAAGTTGATAAGGACACAAGAATTTTAAACAGGTACTTGTTGAATTTAAAATGAGTAAACTATAGTACATGAGCACTACTGAAAGTAAATTGGAGAAAACATAAAACGACAAGAAAATGAAAATGGTGGTCTGCAATCCATACTTACTTGTTGCAACTGGGTGCCTTGATCTCAAGATGGATGCTCTGACTTCAGAATGCTTGAGTCTTCAGTTTGTGGACCCAGGAGCCTTTTTCTTCATATTTATAAGCTTCTTCCATAACTACTGGGAAACTGCAAATAACTGCCTCAGACTCCATGTCAACTAACTTCCATAAATTCCCACGTTCCCACGTTCTATGGGGATCTGGAGAATATAATTACCTTGTAATTGCCTTTCGGACGTGGACCACGATCTGACGCGGCTTGGCTTCGATTTGGAGATTGGTTCTCAACTGGTAGCCCAACACTAACCACACTTCGAATAGGGAGTGGCTCCTTGAAGGCTACCTTTGCATTTGGCTTCGAGCACGAATCCAAAACCCTCAACTATGACCTCCTGCAATGTGACATCGTTCTCCTTGCCGTCCAAGGAATTCTCCTGACCACCGTCCACTTTGTTGCATTAAATGTGGCCTCGTCAGGGATTGGACCGGCCTGGTGGCCGTTTCATTCTGAGAGCTCCTCCTTTCTCTTATAAATAGCAGTTAGCCTCATTCCATTGCTACCTACTATTCACCTTTCTCATGGAGGAGTTTCTGATATTGGCTATTCTATTCGACCTAATCCCAGATAACTTTGTTTTCGATCAGGCCGCCACCAGCGCTCCCCTCGTCTTTGAGAGTGACTCATATAGGGTGGTATGCACCATTACTCTGGAGGCAACCAACTCAACCTCGTTGAAAGAGAAGGTCAAGTGTTTATTCCGGAATCGGAGGCCACTGACGAAAATATTGAAGCATGAAAGAAATTAGTCTTGATTCCTATCAATGCTGAAGGTATATGCCTTGCATTTATGGGTCCATACGAGTTTCCTCCATGGACCTTGCAGTTCAAGGACTTTCAAACCTTCTATCGATTGGAACCCATTTTAGCGTTTGGGAACCCTCTACGCGCAGATTTCCCTAAGCAAGAAAAGCAACTTTTCAGAGCCATCCCCAAGGCGGACAGAAGTTGTACCTTCCTTGGCTCGAGAAAGTCCAAGCTAAGAAGGGAGGACTTTGGAAAACGTTAGCGATTTATGACTTGACCCAACTGTCTCGAATCTCTCTCGAACATTATAATCATAACCTTCTCTTAGATTGTTTGTATTTCTGGGATTGGGGTATTTGTACCTTCTTCCTCCTTTTGGGATGATCGCTCCCACCTTATTAGACATAGCCGCCATCACAGTGTAAGGTCCAAGAACCCTCTAATGACGTTTTAATAATGATAAGCTCTCAAAATTCACTTTCTATAATTATGATTAAAAAGGAACTAATGATTTCACTTGAGTTTGTTTTAAGAAAATACAGACAGGGAGATTCCAAAAGAAATTATTAATGCTCTTGAAAAGACACTTTTCAGAAGAAATAGCTCAACATTCTTCTAAAAGAGAAGTTTTAGAAGTTATCAGATGATGCTTTCACATTAAAAAATACTACAATTATAAAAGAATGCAAGAAAGCAGTTGAGAAGATGTATAACAATCATTCTGTCAAACTTGCAAGAAATTCATCTTTGCAGAATAAGCAAACAAAGAATAAAGAAAATTTTATTCAAGAATGTCATACAGAATTGATATTGAAAAAGAAACTATTCAGAAGAATAACATAAAAAGGATGACAAGATTATTAAAAGGAAGATTCATTGACAGGAAACCTGCAGAAGAAGCAATTTCCTATATATTCATTATTTGCAAGCTTCCCTGTGATGCAGCTGGTTCAAAATAATTTATAACACATTGTGTATGTTTGATTAAGGCCCACAATGTGTTTGCCGAAGAAGACCAGTCAACACATGACAACTGTAAAGGTGTACTTGGACAGCTGGAGTGTCTTTCGTCTTTTCCAAGCTTTCCCAACGGCTAGTCTGTGTCTTTGCCTATAAAAGGAGAGGTTCCCTTCAGAATTAAAAACAAAAAACATAACACACAGTCCAGAAGAAGCACCAGACTTCAAAATTACATCTCTACCTTATGGGAACTTCTCTCTCTTCAAAATCTCTGATATTCTGCTTTCTAAAGCTTAGAAAGAGAAAGTTGGCTCAATATTTTTCTGATGTGCTTAATTTGTAATCATTTTTTAGCCTTGTTTGCAAAATATCATTACTTCCATCTTCTATAAACTCTCAAGAAGGATGAGTATTAGTGTTTCTTGAGAAAGTGGTGGTAACAGCATTTGTAAGCTGCTACAAATTTGTAGTAAGCATTGTTGTGTTTTGTAAAGCAGAAGGTCTCTGCAAAAGAGTTCTTGAGTCTGAATATTCTGCAGAAGAAGCAGAAACTGTTGTAAGGCCTTGATAGGCTGCAAGAAGTCAGAAAGGAGCCTGAAGAGGCTGCAGAAGAATATTGGTGGTAAGAAGTACCCAAGGAAACTGTAATACCAAAGTCGATTAAGGAAAATCCTACTGAAAGTAGGGATTGGACGTAGCCTCAAGTTGGAAGAGGTGAACCAGTATAAAAACTGTGTGTTCAATCTTCTTATTCTTACTCTCTTTACATTTTGATTACAATATAACTTAAAACACATTTCATGTGCAAAATTGTTTTGAAAACTAACTAATACCTAAGTAAGGGATACATACAAGAGAGTTCCTATAAAGGAATCATATTTTCAGCATACTATACATATCATAACTCTTCTTCTCTTGAGTTTTATCTTCTAATACTCAGCCAAGTTACACTTG
Organism: Sesbania bispinosa; assembly: GCA_026901365.1. Lineage (NCBI taxonomy): Eukaryota > Viridiplantae > Streptophyta > Magnoliopsida > Fabales > Fabaceae > Sesbania > Sesbania bispinosa. The sequence goes on from QLOH01000018.1 coordinate 1,035,034, forward strand.
AGCAGAAAAAGTATTAGAAGAAATTGCAGAAATTTTAAAAGATCACAATTCAACCCCCCTTCTTATGATTAGAATTTCTACTTTAATTGGTACCAGAGCTTGCCTATAGTGTTGAACTCACTTAACAGTGAGAGAGGAAAAAGATCAAGGGAAAATGGAAAATCATGGAGCTGGAATGTTCATCCCAGAAGGATCCTCTACAATAGGCCTCCGGCATTTGATGGGAAGGATTACTATTACTGGAAAGATAGAATGAAATTGTTTCTAGAATCCCAAGACATTGATCTTTGGGATAATGTTTAAAAGGGAAATTTCATTCTTGTTATCAAAAGAACAAGAATTCTGGTTCAACCTAAGGAAGGAGAATCAGAAAGTTCAAGAAGAACCTCCTCAGCCTAAATCTAGAGAAGAATGGACTTCAGAAGATAAGTAGAAATATCTTCTGAACTCCAAAGCTAAGTTCTTTCTTCTTTGTGCTCTTAGCAGAGGAGAATATGACAAAGTAGCTAGATGTTCCACTACTAAAGAAATATGAGATACACTTAAAATCGCACATGAAGGAACTGATCAAGTAAAAGAATCAAAAATAAATATTTTGATTCACCAATATGAGATGTTTAATATGGCTGAACATGAATCCAATGATGAAATGTTCAGTCGATTCACAGTCAACATCAATGATTTAAAGTCTCTTGGTAAAAGCTACACCAATCTAGAGCAAGTCAGAAAAATACTTAGAAGTCTTCCAAAAATTTAGAGACCAAAGGTAACAACAATACAAGAAGCTAAGGATCTTGCAGTCCTAAAATTAGATGAGCTTCTTGGTTCCCTAAAAGTTCATGAGCAAGAACTCATGGATGAACTGCCACCAAGGAGAGGAAAAACAATTGCTCTAAAAGCTAGTGCATATCAAGAAGAACTAACATAACCTCAACAGAAGAAAAGGTTCCTGAAGAAGAAGAGTCTTCTTCTGAAAATGAAACCCATGTGAATCTAGAGTAATCATCTACTATAACTAAACCATACTTTTTACCTCCTAAACTAGGTGTTTTGGTAGAACCAAACAAATCAATGTGCAATAGTTCCAATATTCTCTTAGTGGTTATCACATTTTTAGGATGAAAGCTTGATTGAGTTTGTTTACCTTTGACACATGCTTCACATACTTTATCCTTATATATTTGATTTTAGGTAGTCCTTTGACTAATTCCATCTTAGAAAGTTTTGAGATGGTTTTCATATTTAAGTGTCCTACTTTTCTATGCCAAATCCATTTGTCATTTTCAAAAGAAGCAAAACATGTATGATCGGATAATTCTTCTAGACCTGTGCTATATAGGTTTTTGTTTCTTATTCCAGAAAACATTACTTTCTTAGTAGATGATTCTCTAATTTCACAAAATGTAGGTTGAAACATAACTTCATAGCCACTGTCACATAGTTGACTTATGCTGAGAAGATTATGTTTTTAACCTTTCAAATAATATACATTACTAATTTGAGCAGAATTTTTTATACATACCTTTCCAATACCTTTGATATGAGCTTTGTTGTTGTCTCCAAAGGTTATTGTTCCACCTTCTATCTTGTGTAACTGGATGAATTTGTTTTTGTCTCCAGTCATATGTCTTGAGAAACCACTGTCCAAGAACCATTGCCCTTTCTTCTTGAAGGTTCTTGCTTGATCCTGCAGCATAAGACAGTAGTGACTTAGGTACCCAAATTCTGTTAGGTCCTGAGTTGTTAAATTCCTTTCTTTTGAAACTCCTTTTCCTCTTGTAACAGTTATGAACAAGATGTCCAATTTTATTACACCAAGAACATTTAGGAGATTTCCATTTGGCTGGTATAAAGACAGTTTTGTAAATTTTTGAGTTATGAGATTGATTGAATCCTAATCCTGTTTTATCATATGTTTCCCTTCCATTACCTATGATTTTTTTAAGTTATTAGAACCATTTACAAATTTACTTAAGTCTTGATGTAATTCATCAACTTTCCTTTTCAGAAGATTGTTTTCCTTCTGTAGTATTTCAGTTTTACTGTTCATTTCTTCTAAGGGTTCAAACCTAAGTGATTTCATTTGTTCTGATAAATTGAAATGAGATTGTTGTAGACATTTATTTGTCTTAAACAATCTTTCATTGTCACTTTTTATCTTTTATTTTCTTATTTAGATTTGGTTAATTGTTCTTTAAGCAAGGAACATTTTTGAGCTAGTGTATGTGAGTCAGATAATAAGTTTTCAAATGCATCTTCTAATTCTTTATATGTAGGAGAGTTAGAATCAATTACCTTATCTTCTTCTTCTTCTTCCTTTCCAGCCATGAGACACAGGTTTGCTGACTCTTTGTGCATCTTCTTCTAAAGAACTTTCTGAGTCATCCCAAGTTGCCATCATGGCCTTTTTCTTCTTCTGAAAACTTCTTGAGTCCTTTTTTAATTGAGGACATTCAGCTTTTATGTGGTCTGGCTTGTTGCATTCAAAACAAATTATTTGAGCTTTAGATCCTTCAGTTTTTTGTCCTTCCTTCTTGGAGTTGAAGAATATTTTTCCTCTGCCCTTTCTTCTGAGAATTCTTTGGATTTTTTTAGATATGAAGGCAAGCTCATCATCATTTTCAGAAGAAGACTCTTCTTCTTTAGGAACCTTTTCTTCTGTTGAGGTTATGCTAGTTCTTCTTGATGCACTAGCTTTTAGAGCAATTGGTTTTCCTCTCCTTTGTAGTAATTCATCCATGAGTTCTTGTTCATGAACTTTTAGGGAACCAAGAAGCTCATCTAATTTTAGGATTGCAAGATCCTTAGCTTCTTTATTGCTGTTACCTTTGGTCTCCAAATTTTTGGAAGACTTTTGAGTATTTTTCTGACTTGCTCTTGATTGGTATAGCTTTTACCAAAAGACTTTATATCATTGATGATGACTGTGAATCTACTCAACATTTCATCAATGGATTCATGTTCAGTTATATTAAACATCTCATACTGATGAATCAAAATATTTATTTTGATTCTTTTACTTGATCAGTTCCCTCATGTGCAATTTTAAGTGTATCCCAGATTTCTTTAGCAGTGGAACATCCAGCTACTTTGACATATTCTCCTCTGCTAAGAGCACAAAGAAGAAAGAACTTAGCTTTGGAGTTCAGAAGATATTTCTACTTATCTTCAGAAGTGCATTCTTCTCTGGATTTAGGCTGAGGAGGTTCTTCTTGAACTTTCTGATTCTCCTTCTTTAGGTTGAACCAACATTCTTTTTCTTTTAATAACAGGAATGAAATTTCCCTTTTCAACATTATCCCAAAAATCAATGTCTTGGGATTCTAGAAACAATTTCATTCTATCTTTCTAGTAATAGTAATCCTTCCCATCAAATGCAGAAGGCCTGTTTGTAGAGGATCCTTCTGGGATGAACATTCCAGCTCCATGATTTGCCATTTTCCCTTGATCTTTTTCCTCTCTCACTGTGAAGTGAGTTCAACCCTAGAGGCAAGCTCTGGTACCAATTGAAGTAGAAATTCTAATCATAAGAAGGGGGTTGAAATGTGATCTTTTAAAATTTCTGCAATTTCTTCTAATACTTTTTTTTGCTCAAGTGTAACTTTACTGAGTATTAGAAGATAAAACTCAAGAGAAGAAGAGTTATGATATGTATAGTATGCTAAAAATATTATTCCTTTATAGGAACTCTCTTGTATGTATCCCTTACTTAGGTATTAGATAGTTTTCAAAACAATTTTATACACATGAAATGTGTTTTATGTTATACTGTAATCAAAATGTAAAGAGAGTAAGGATAAGAAGATTGAACACACAGTTTTTATACTGGTTCACCTCTTCCAACTTGAGGCTACGTCCAGTCCCTACTTTCAGTAGGATTCTTCTGCAGGTTTCCTCTCAATGAATCTTCCTTCTAATAATCTTGTCAACTTTTTTATGCTATTCTTCTGAATAGTTTCTTTTTCAAATCAATTCTGATATGACATTCTTGAATAAAATTCTTCTTTATTCTCGTTTGCTTCTTCTACAAAGATGAATTTCTTGCAAATTTGACACAATGATTGTTATGCATCTTCTCAACTGCTTTCTTTCTTTCTTTTATAATTTGTAGTATTTATTTAATGTGAAAGCTGAAGGGAATCAAGCATGTGGTCAGGGTGCAGCGGAATAAATGGATTCCCTCCCTTGTTATGATCGTTAATGCGAAAACACGAATCAAAGCGTAAAAGGCATAAAACATAATGACATACCTTATTAGGATTACAAACAAGGCAATAGCAGCCACGTCTCTAGAGGTGTCCACGCCAACAGCCGAACTAGGAAACCCTCCTCAACTCTGCTAGTAGTGTTTAGAGAATAAGAGTGACTACTCATGTGTCTAGGGTAATGCATCTCATGCTCTATTTATAGAGTGATGGCTAGGGTTTTACCCCTCACTCACTTATCCCTAACACATATGGGCCTGACCCATTAGGTTATAATTCTAATTAAATTAGAATTATTATCTTTTCCTAGCGGCTTGTTGTATGCGTGTGACCCAATAGGCTTTTAATATTTGGTTATGATATTAAAATAAAACCATTTTATATTTAATATCATAAATAGTGAGTGGTATCTAGCAATACATCACTATCCAAATATTGAGATTATCAACAACTTTGACGAATCCTATTTTATGATAATTTATATGATTTGTCCCTTTGTCCAAATATCTAATTGAACACAAGGGCATGGAATGTGTCAACCTTGTATAGTTCAATTTATGTTTTCTTGATCTCCAAGTAGACTGGACATAAAACAAACATCTCATGTTTATCCTCCTGAGCATGGCCATGCATTTTGCAGTCTCACTTTATCAAGAGGCCCTACAGATATAGCTCCTATTACATAGGAGGGAGAAATCCCATCTAGGTCACTCACATCTCACCACATAATTTATTATGTGTCCAAATATCAACTTTATGATCACCTTGTTACAGGCAACATTTGATGATAATTAAACACATAATTCCTTATGTAGGAATCGTGGTGATTTCATGTCAAAGGACTTCATATAACATTTATCAATTTAAGAAACGTTCATGACACTTATGTAACAATCCATGCAACGTTCTTAAGGTGGGTCTGTCCAGTACACCATTACTCTTAATGTGTACCTATGTGAGCACATGATATCTCATATCCATGATCCGTGAGATGTGATCATCAACAAACTCACATACTAGTCTAAATGCATCTTGTCCTAAGATGATGCTTGACAGGGACTATTTTAAGAATAGTTTTTCATAAAATCTCACGATCAAGTCATCTACTTGATTTCTTATGAAGTTTGAGCTTACTATTCTAAGGACATTTATTATATTCTAAAAGAGGAATTGCCTTTATAAAATAATATGATACATGTGATGGATGTTTCAAAAACATATAAGTCTCTAGTGCATATACCTAACAAAAGCATCGTCCGATAACTTCTAAAACTTCTCTTTAGAAGAATGTTGAGTTGTTTCTTCTGAACAATGTCTTTTCAAAAGCATCAATAATATCTTCAGGAATCTCCCTGTCTATATCTTCTTAAGACAAACTCAAGTGAAATCATTAGTTCCTTTTTAATCAAAATTATAGCAACTGAATTTTGAGAGCTTGTCATTATTAAAACATCATTAGAGGGTTCTTGGACCTTACAAGGATTAGGAAGAAGGAAACTATGCTTTTACTTAAGCTCCCTTTATACTCTAATGTTTTTTGCTTTGATGGTACAAAAAGACATATAGTGGAAGAGGATGTTTCTAATTTGCAATCTACAAGGGGGTTTCTTTTACCCTATATATCATCTTCTTCTATCTTTATGCTTCCAAAATTCTTTTGTTATGAATCTCCGGGGTCTATACTGAATGAATCTCTTAGTGTTTCAGATACTCCCATACTTGCAAGTGGACAACATGATGGAGCATATCACCTTAAAGGAAGTACCTTCCTACCTCAACTAACCTTGTCATCCACTCTATCTCTCTACAATTCTACTTCTTACCTCTTTTTGATTTCTCCTACTATAGGCCTCTATGCTGATTTGAGGTCAAATCCTTTTTAAGGGGAGGGGAGGGGATGATGGTATGTTGTTGATGGAAGTAGCTAGATTCAGAGAGTTTGGGCTAACAGCACTAAAGCTTGGGCGTATGAAGGCCCTTCAAAGGATAATTGACTTTAAAAGGTCAACATTGACCATACTACTCTTGATCAAACAAATATGTTCCATCATTTTAATTTTAATTTGAATTCCCTAAAATAGAGGTCCACCTAGTCATAGCCTTTAAACCTTAGTTTGATAGGATTTCTTTGTATTTGAATTTTATTGTATTAGGGGTGTAACATCCCGGAAATTAGGGCTTAGCAAATATATTGGAAGCCTTTGGCTGAGGACCCGGCTAAGAGAGAGAGAGAGGTTAGAGTAGGAAGAGAAACTCGGGGTTTGCGTGTGAATTAAGACAAGAATCCGGGAATATATTAAGAGCCATGGGTTTTGAGATATTTTAAAAGAGAAACCAAGTGTTAAGCCAAACACAACTGTAGACTGAACTTAGAAGAAATCACGCCCTGAGACAGAGAGAATTATAAGGTATAAGGATGAGGGAGAAAGTAGGGCGTTAAACGAGAGAAATATATTAAGGAGAAAGGGATTTAGTTAGAGGAATTGACGGAAATGAAGGGAAGAGGTTTAGATGAAGAGGAACTAAGTTGGAAAGGTATGTTGTTAGAAAGAATTAGGAAAAAGGTAGGTGGAACTAAGTTAGAAGTGGTTAGAAGTGAGACTCGGGATTTCAAGTTCTAATGCTCTCACTCAAGCGATAAGGGCTCGCTTAAGTGAGCACATCAGTAAAAATGAAGAATTTGTAATCTGGTTTTCTCGCTTTGAGCGAGAAAGCTCTCGCTCAAGCGAGAAACAAGGGAGTGATCTCTGGAAGAATTTCGCTCAAGCAAGAAGGGTCTCACTCAAGCGAAATTTATCCAGAGATGGGGGATATGCTCTCTGGAGTATTCTCGCTCAAGTGAGAGGCTTCTCGCTTGAGCGAAAATGCGAATCTAAAATCCCCTCAACATTCTCGCTTGAGCGAGAATGCGCATGGCAGTTTTAAAAACATTAAGTTAGGGTTTTTTTCTCATTCTTCCCTTCTGTTCCTTTATTCTAGAGAGAGAGGTTTCCTAGAAAGAGAAAGCGCAGTGGAGCTTGGAGGAAGGAGATGAGAGCCAAGGGTCTCACCCCAATCTTCCCCAATTAGTTTCCCCTTCTCTTAGAGTTATCTTGAGGTGATTATTACTCACACACTTCCACCCATTCATGCTTGAATCTCTTCCATGAACCCTATTTCCTCCTTTCCCTTTCTCTTTAGTATTGTATGTGTTTGATTGGTTAATGGTTTTCCATGATTGTAGTGTATGAGATTTTTTGTTAGAAGTATGGATTAGAGATATTGTATGCTTAGGGTTTCATTATGACTAGGAGAATGAGTAGATCTATCATGATTCATGTATTACATGTTATGTGTGTGAGCATTGCATTAAGGCCTTTGGCCCAATAATCAGAAAATGAACTTGAGCTTCGGCTCCCAGAGAAAAATGTATTTTTGGCTTTGGCCCCAAAGGTTAAGCTTCGGCTCCCAGATAAAAATGTACTTTTGGCTTCGGCCCCAGATTAACACTTAAGCAAGATTGGACTTTGGTTGTAACATCTTAAATTTTATTAAGTAAAATTAAATTAAATTAATAAAGTAGAAGAAATAATAATAATAATAGAATTAATATTATGAGTAGTTTTAACCATAAAGCTGGTGTTCAAATTTAAAAGGAGATAAGGAGGTTGAGGATGGGCCCCAAGCCATATAGGGTTTATCAGTGGCACCCTGATCCTTATTCGTCAAATCGTCAGAGAGCGAAATGCTAAGGAGGGGAGAAACCAAGTCTCAAGAGGAGGTTACTGCAGAGTGATCATCAAGAATCAAGAAAGAGTCTCCTTTCTATTCGATCTTCACTTCAAGGTACGTTGGGGGAGAGGGTTGCTGCTTGTATGTGCATGTGAGGGGTGCTTGGGTAGTAATTTAAGACTTTAATTCGATGATTTATGTATATGTTGAGTATGGTATGATGAAACTGTTCATTGATGACTGATTTTATGAATCTTGATGAATTCTAGAATGAAATTGAAGAGGATAGCGAAGATAGCAAAGAGGTGAATAAGGGTTGATGATTTGGAGTTTTGATGGATTAACTGTATAATCTGTGTAAAGATTGTTGTTTTTGCTGAGTTTAGTTGATATAACCGTATATGATTGATGATATAACAAGAGGATTGATTAAAGGATGAATAAAGAGGATATTAAAGGGTTAAAGATCGCGAGAACTGTGATCTACGTTGCGGGTAATCGATTACAGGGTGTGTAATCGATTCCCAGGGTTTCTGGGTAGCCTTGGTGTGCTGTTTGTTCGCAGGTAATCGTTTACAGGAATGCTGTAATCGATTACCAGAGTAGTGATTGCTTGTAGGTAATCGATTACAGAGATGTTGTAATCGTATTACCAGTGTGTTTGCTTGCAGGTAATCAATTACAGAGGGGTTGTAATCGATTACCAGAGGCTTTGTTTGCAGGTAATCGATTACTGGAGGTTGGTAATCGATTATCAGTGTGGAATTTGAGATCTTTTTGATTGATAATGATTGTTACACTTGAGTTTGGTGTGTCTATGATGATATGATGATACCTTTGATGAATAGATGTCTATTATGAGAATGATGATGATGATGTATATGACCTTACTATGGGTTGTGATTTTGATGTTTATATAATGATGCATTGAGCATGCGATGAGTGTTATGAGTTATGATAATGATGATTTATGATGAGAATGATTGATGATGATTTTGTGGTGATGATGATGATAATGATGATGATGTACTTAACCTTATGATGTTAATTATGCATTGAGCATATGAGTTGTTGTACTTGAGATACACAAGCCCAGTGAGGGGGTGGGGTGTAACTCAGGGAGGTGATTGTACTTGAGATACACAAGCCCAGTTAGGGGTGGGGTGTAACTCAGGGAGGTGATTGTACTTGAGATACACAAGCCCAGTGAGGGGTGGGGTTGTAGCTTAGGGAGGTGATTGTACTTGAGATACACAAGCCCAGTGAGGGGTGGAGGGTAACTCAAGGAGGTGATTGTACTCGAGATGCACAAGCCTAGAGAGGGGGTAAGTGCAACTCGGGGAGTGTGAAATGTTTTGGGTGTGCATATGATAGATGAACATGTAATGTATTAACGATGATGTTGATGATGTTTTGGTGTGCATGATGATAGATGAACATGCAATGTATTTTAATGATGATGTGATGATGTGTTTTGGTGTGCATGATGATAGATGAACATGCAATGTATTTCATGATGATGATTGATGATGTTTGGGTGTGCATGATGATTGATGAACATGCAATATGATTAATGATGCTGTTGAATTATATTATGATGTTATGAGAATTATTGATGAGATGAGTATTAAGTATTGAGGATGTGCTTGTATGATTTATAAAGTGTGAATCATATAATTGTGATGAGATATGATGTTTGATAATAAGGGTGTAAGATATTTTGTGTATATTATTACTTGATGAGTATGATGAATTTATGTGGGTGAGGATGGGGTAGCCTCCTATGCGTATGTATGAGTTGGTATTCTTTTCCTCACCGTTACACTGTGGTTAATTTTACAGGTGTTGATGATGACACGACTGGTGTCGAGTAGTAATTGAAGGGAATGTCGCTCTGATACTCGTGGCATCAGGGCATACCATTGGGGTTTTTTTACTTTATGTTTTAGTTAGGAAGAGATTTGTAAACTGTTTGAGTGCCTTACATGGCCAGTAGGTTATTTTGATGTTGATTCCGCTGTTTTTAAAATATTTTTGAAACATTTAACTGCTATTTCTATTTTAAATTGAGTTTACTTTTGAAATAAATGACGTTTTATACGATGAGAATTGTGAACCTTTTTACCCGTTGTAGGACATCATCTTCATATATTTCGATTTATTTCATATATTTCGATTGTATTTAATGTATAAGAGTTTGGGGTTGAAGGGTTGTCACATTGGTCCCCCAGAGTTAGTGGATTTCGGTCACCGGAGTAAAACTTGGGTTTCGGCTCCCCAAAGTAATGGCGAGAGAATAGTCCCCAAGGAAGACATTCCTTGTAATCTGAGCTCAGGTCTAGCCCCAGAATAGTGATAAGACCCCGTCTGTCGAGAAATGCAGCTCATGCATAAAATATCCAAACATTTTCATCAAAAGCACTAGCTTTGCACCCATGGGTACACGGTTGTAGAGGATGAAAACAAGCAACAAAACCTAAATCCAACTAGGGTAAGGAAGCCAACGATTTTTTCACATCCATGAACAAAAGATAGGGAGGAACTATTGAAAATGAAGCGTAAATATCATAATTAAATAGGATATCTTTAAAAAGAGGAGCAATCCAATGTTGCAACTTTCTAGGGAAGATTTTGACCTTTTCATGAACTGGCTAAATTTATTACCAGAGGAAATGAATTTTAAGAGGGAAAAATTGAATTTAAATTTAAATAAAAAAACATGGGAAATAAAAATAAAATAAATATGGGAATACAAATATTCTGAGAAATAAGTTCATTTTAGGGTAAAAGTGATTGAATAAAAATAGGCCAGTCAAAAAGAATCATTAAAACTCACTATCTATTCATTAAAATCCACTATTTTTTCATTTTATTTTTCATTTTTATAAAAACTATTTTTAAAAATAGAATATTTTAAAGAAGGGTCTAACATAAGTTGTTGCAGCATACTTTCCTTTTTTTTCACTTCATCTTTATTTATTCTATGCATTTTCTTCTCTATTTTATTAATTTTCTCCCTTAAACGTAGCTTAGTTAGTAAGCTAGCTATTTTTCATTTTTTTTCATTTTCTTTTAGTTAGTAATTGAATATAATATAGTTAGAGGATTCTAGAAAATGATTACCAGTTATATTAAGGTATTAGGAAATTATTTAGTTAGTTTATGTTTCTAAATCACTAAAATTTGAATTTTAGTGAGATTTTATTTCTAATCCTAAAATATACCTTCCCAATCTTCTAGAGCTTAGATCTTACTAATTGAGATTTCCTACTGTATATCTTTCCCAAATTTTTCGTAGTATGATCAAGAAATGTAAAATTTACTATAATGTCTTTTGCCTATATATAAGTTACTGTATTATTTTTTACATTTTTTATTCTAAATATCCAAGCTTAGCTTAGTTTCTAAACCTTTATTTATTTTATTATTATTTTTTTTTTAAGGGTTTTACCAATTTTTTGAAAGTATTTATTATGTTGGCAAAGTAAAAAACACTAACTATTTTTTTCTTATTTTGCTATTTTTTTAAAAAAACAAGAAAGCATTGATTTCTTGCAACAATACTCCTTTTGTATAAATAGTTTTCTTATTAGATATCTCCAATTAATAAATGATTTTCAGTTTTTCAAGGCCTTAAATTAATGTTTCAATTAGTTTTTTTATATATTTCCATATTTAAATTAATGATATAACATGAATTATGATTTAATGAAGGATAAAGCAGTTTGAATGAATTTATTGACATAGACTCATAGGGACAATATAAAGACCCTGAGGTGCATCCTTTCGTTCATCCTCTCATCTTTATCCATAATATAACAAAATGAGCTCCACAACAGTTTCATCCTTGTTCTTCATCCTTTCCTTGTTCCTTATTTCTCATGCTCCTATGCCAACATTATGCAACAACTTGTATGAAATTGTTTGCAATGAGGCAAAGGAGGACGCTAATAGCTGCTTGCAAGTTTTGAAAACTGACCCTAGAATAACCTCCGCCAAAACCTTCTTGACCTTTCCAAGTTCATCCTAGAAATGGCAATAAATAAGGCCACAGAAGGCCAAAATTATTTTCACAAATTGATGTATACACACCCAACTCAAGCTATCAAACAATGTGCAAACTTTTGGTATGGTGGGACTATTGCATCATTCAGAAGCTCATTAAGTGAATTAGTTAAGGATCCACAAAGTGCAAACTCTGATGCTAATGCTGCTAGGGATGGACCTGAAGGATGCCAAAGAGCAGTTAATGCAGAAAAATCAAACAATCCTCAGATTCGTTCTGTGAACTATCAGACACTTTTACTTTGTAAAACTGCATTTCTAGCAACAAATCATCTTTAAATAGAGTGGTTGATTCTCGTTAGATCAACCAGAAAACGGAAATTGTGGAGACCTTTAGGATCTTCATTGGTGTACAAGTGTAACAGTGTAAGTAAAACTAAATAATTAAAGAAATCCTTATAAATATGTTTTTCTTTGCAATAATGATATTCCTACACCTCCCTCCCCACACCTATTGCACACCTCCCATTTTCTTATTTTTTTAATTTTTTTTGCATGAACAGTAGCAGTTTTTTTTTATTAAAATTCTGACTTTTTTTAAAAAAAAAAATTACTTGTAATTAATCAGATTGATAACATACATAACCACAAACTGATATAGTATTAACCATAAATTCATACTCCCTCACTTGTGTAATAATCCTTATAATCAATTGAAATAAAAGTTAAATGTTTGTCATTTTAAACAATTATTTAAAATAATTTATATATTAACCAATTATTTTAAAAAAAAATTACTTCTAGTTAACCAGATTAATAACATAGATAATCACCAATTTATATAGTATATACCACATGTTCATTTGAAACAATGTTAAAGGTTTGTCATTTTAAACAGTTATCTGAAATGATTTCAATATTAACCACTTGAGCAACTCATTTAACCACATACTAATTCACACTTAACCACATTTTGCCTCACTTGTAATTATCTGAAGTGATTTCAATATTAACGACTTGAGCAACTCATTTAACCATAAAAAACACGAAATTAACCATAAATTCATATTTTCTCACTTATATAATGAGTTAGTGATTATGTATGTTATCAATCTGGTTTATTACACGTAAAAATATTATTAAAAGTAACATCAAATTTTTGTAAAAAATAAAAAAAATAAAAAAGAAAGAGGTGTGTGAGAAATGTGGGGGAGGAGGTGTGATAAAAACATTTTACTTTTCTTTGTTCATCCAAAATTTTAAATATTATTTCCTACTGCTCATGTTTAACACCCCTCACCACCGCCTTACACCTATCACCGTCCAAAAGACTTGTTCAATTTTTTAATATTAATTAAATATGATAAGGATATATATGAAAATAAACACATAATTTGGTTGTTCTGCTACCAAATACAGCACACAAGATATTAGTTGTTTATTATATTCTGTTCATTTACCCGAGCGCTACCTAAAATACGTATCACCACCACCACAATCTCCTAATTAATTGATTTAAAAAATTATAATAATTAATGTATATATTTATTGTTAATATTTGGTCAAAAGTGGATGACATATTAAAAAATTAAAAATAAAATCATATTAAATTACTAATTTTTCCAACTATACGCTATATCTTCTTTGCTATTGTTCAATGGTGCTACAGCTGCTCTAAGAAATGTAGGAGTGGATTGCTTGGACATTGCGAACGATTTGAGTGCACAGAAGCATACTATATATAGCATCGTCATCAACCAACCACATTGCATAACTAATGCCACAACAATTTCTGGGGAGCGCGAGGTGGATTTGAATCGGAGAGGGAATGCTTAGAAGTATATAGGAGAAACAAGTGTTTGCCTAGAAGTTTAGCTAGTACATTTATAGCTTATTTAAATAGTTTATAATTTATTTGACCAAAATAGGAACGTTTAATAAAAATATTTATCTATATATCGTTTTTCTAAACGCTACTAAAAGATAATAGTTGATTGGTTATAATTTTTATTTTTATTTTTATATTTTCTTGATATTTTAATAAAATTCTATTTTCCTGCTTAATTTATTAAAAACCTCCATAAACTCACTGTAAAATCTTGACACTTTATTATTAATATAAATTAGTAATAGAATATATACTATAGAAAAAATAAATAATTTAAAATTAAAAAAATAACCTTAAACAATGTTTGTTTGTCTACAACAAAAAACAATTGAAACTATAAAAATAGTATCATTAAAAAATTGATATTTTAAAACAAAAATAAATTATTACAGTTTAAAATTAGTTAAAAAATTACAATTACCCAAAAAAAATTATTTATAAATAAAAATTAAAATTTATATAAAAAAGCAACTTGCCACACTTAGATAAATTTGTAAGGGTGTTTTTCTTTTTCTTGCACTGCTGTAGGTTGACCACTGACCTTTCATCCAACTAAGAGAATGAGCATGCAAGCCAAGCATCTATATTTCTACAATTAACAATTAATGCTAAGTTGGTTTGCTTTTTATTATTTATCGGATAAAATAATATTTTAATATGTTGAGTTGATTTTAAATAGTATTTTGATGTGATTATTTTTTACTATTCTTTTGTAAAAAATAATATTCCAATGTATTGGCTTTATTTAAAATAGTATTTTCATTGTGATAAGAAAGAAAAAGAGAGATGAAAAAACTAGAAAGAAAGAAGTATGAAAAAAGTCATTATTTTTTTCAAGAGTATTAAAACATTGATAATCTATTTTCTATACTTTTATAATTGAACAAGAGCATGATTCATCTTTTTACTATTTACAGGTGTAATTCTATTTTTTTAACATTAATTAATGGTGAGTTGGCCAGCCTTTTACTATTCATTAGATAAAATAATATTTTGATGTGTTGACTTTATTTAAAATAATACTTTGATATGATTATCTTTTACTATTCATTAGAAAAAAATAATATTTTCAAGTGTTGGTTTTATTTAAATAGTATATTGATATAAAAGGAAAGGAAGAGAAGACAAAAAAAATGTTGTGAAAGGAAGAATAAAATAAGGAGTATGAAAAAGGTCATACATATTGTTTTATATATATATATATATATATATATATATGGAGGATTCTAGGGTGGACCAAATAAAATTTGGTCCACCTAGTCCAGCTTACATTTTTTTACTTACAAAAGGTGAATAGATAATTTGTTTTGTATTAAATAGTCTTTATATGACTATTTGAGTTTAATTTAAAGAAAAATATGGATATACAATATAATCTATGCTAATTTCGTTGAGAATGTATCGATTTAAAGTTAAAAGAAAAAATTTTACATTACATGGTAATATGGATTTGAATTTTTATTATTTTCAAGTAATATTCCATAAAAGCAATTGGAAACTATTTTAATATCAATCATTAATAAAATGAGCGTTAAATTTAGTGATTAGGAATTTAAATTACTATATTTATACGTTTTGGACCACGTGAACCATGGTCCACCGTAGACAAACTCTATATATATATATGTGTGTGTGTGTGTTATTATATACATATTGTTTTATAATTCTTGTATAATACTTTATCAACTTTATATTTTTGTTATTTATTATATTCATGCCTATTAATTATCAATATGTATTACTTTATTCTTTGATGTCCACACAATAAATTTTTATTTTTTCTTTGTTATTTCATTCACAAAATCTTTAAAATTTACATGAAATGGTTTTCTATAATGTGATTAATTTATTTTCTCTTCGTCTCATTAATAATATTATTTTCTATAATGTGGTCTGCAAATAGAACGGGTCTCCTACTTGATTTTCGACCACTATTCATTAGGAAAGTTTTTTTTTTTCCAAACATGTTGGGTTATATTGTTGGTGGGGTAGTGTAGCATTTACTAGGTACAAGACATCATTTATTTTTTCTTATACTTTGTGAAATTTAAAAATAAAAATAATTTAAAAATTTATGTTTTATAATATTTAATATAACTATTCAGTAAGTATTATGCTCTACAACTAGCTAGGAAAAATATATTTTCTTAATAGTTTAGAGTTTGTATATCCATTATCTATCCTTGAATAAGAGCATGATTTATCTTTTACTATTTACAAGTGCAACTCAATTTTTTTAACATCAATGGCAGAGGTATTTATTTTTTACTACTTATTAAATAAAATAATATTTTAATATGTTGAGTTGAATTAAAATAGTAGTTTGATGTGATTAATTTTTAGTATTCATTTGGAAAAAAAATTTAATGTGTTTGATTTATATTTAAATTAGTATTTTGATGTGATAGGAAAGGAAAGAAAGATGAAGAGAAAATAAGGTGTGACTGTGATTGGAAGTATAAAATAAAGGAGTATGAAAAAAGTCATTATTTTGTTTTAAGAGTATTAAAACTATGACAATTTTTTTTTTGGTGTGGGAATGTAGGGAAGAGAAAGATAGAAAAAATGAAAAGAGAATATGAAAAATATGATAATTTATGTGAAAAAAAAGAGAGACGGAGAAAAATAATGAGGTGGTGAAATGATCTTATATATAATTAAAATAGAAAATATCTATATATTATATATTTTTTTGTAAAATAAAAAATTAATTTAAAAATACAACAAATAAAATAATTTCAAAATTGTATATTTTAAAATAGGGTTAAATATGTTTTTAGTCCCTCAAATATAGTCGAGATTTGATTTTAGTCCCTGTAATGTAAAACCAATGGAATTGGTCCCTCAAAAGGTGAAAATACCCATTTTTAGTCCATATTGATGAATTTTCGTAGCTAATCTGTAGCTAAACTGTGCAAAAGGACTAAATTGATGTATTTTCAATTTTTAAAGGACCAAAACCACTTGTTTTAAATTATAGGGATTAAAATCAAATCTTGACTATATTTTAGGGACTAAAAACATATTTAACCCTTTAAAATATTTAATAAACTGACTTGCCTAATAAAAAGTTATTTTAGCAATAATTATCCTCGATGTATTTGTTTATCATTAGTTTCTATCTTTCTTTTCGAATTTTAAAATTAAATTATTTATATTAAATATGAAAATTAAATTAAAAGATATCTTCAAAATCTATCTAATCTATCTATTTATTCTTCTACAATTAATTGAATAAGAATATGATTCACCTTGTTACTCTTTACAAGTGAAATTCTATTTTTTTGACACTAACAGTGAGTTGTTTGCTTTTTACCATTTATTGGATAAACTAACAATTTAATATGTTGGGTTGATTTAAAATAGCATTTTGATGTGATTATTTTTTAGGCTTAAATATGTTTTTTAGTCCCTATAAATATAGGTCATTTTGTTTTTAGTCCCTGTAAATTTTTTTTTTTGTTTTTCATCCCTATAAAATTTTCCGTTTGCCATTTCGGTCCCTGTCGTTAACTTTAAGCTTATGTTGTGACACCCTTCTACCCCAAACTCTTATACGTTTAATAAATTAAAATGTAGAAAGGTAACGTCCCACAATGGGTAAAAGGTTCACATAACTCCTTAATTAAAAACCTCATTGTATCATAAACAACTTAATTATGATAAAATATAACTCAAAGCTATTCAAAACTCAAGCAGCGGAATCTCCAAAAAAAATATAAAAGTACCTAACATCCTACTTGCCGTGTAAGGCATCCAAAACAGTTTACACAAAAACCTTCCTAACTAGAAACATAAAGAAGAACCCCCACAATTATGCCCTGATGTCACATATACCAGAGCACACTCCCTTTAATCAAAACTCGACACCAGTCGTGTCATCATCAATACCTGTAAAAATATCCACAGTATAACGGTGAGGAAAAGAATACTACTCATACATACACATAGGAGGCTACCCTATCCTCACCCACATATAAATAACATCATCTTTCACCACGCCACATACCCCAAACATCACATAATTCATCAGATGGTAATCATCTATAAATCAGCATATAACCATTCATTCATATTATCACATAATTCTCATACCATCATTCACCAAAGGAACCACATACTCTATTTTCATACATAATGCTCAATCATCATTAATACTCACAACATCATTATTTACTCAGTTTCATCATCAAATATATCTCATATATACATCCATCATGTATGCACCAAAACTCATCATCATCATATTATAACTCAATTCATCATTAAGTATAACTCATCATCACATGCACCAAAACTCATCACCTCACCTACCCAAAGATCATGACTTGGAACTCCGCACAATGGGTGCACCTTGTCAATCACTCTAGTTAGTACCAAGATAGTCTACCGGTGTCACCACACACAATCCGATAGGTTGTACCCCCTCTATGGGCCCGCACAACGACATTCGACCCTAGGTTGCACCCCCTCTATGGGACAGTACAAATCATCCCTAGGTTGCACCCCCTCTATGGGCCCGTGCATCGAACGCCCCATCATGGTCCCCTGAGTTGTACCCCTTCTATGGGCCCGCACAACGCAGTTCAACTCCCGAATTGTACCCCCTTTATGGGCCCGCGTAATTCAGGTCTCATCACATATGCTCAAGGCATCTCTCCTAAGTTGTACCCCCTCTATGGGCCCGCACAACTTAGGTAACATCATCATCAAAAGGTGATATACACCATCATCATTATCATCATCATCATGCATTATTATGCTCATCATTAAGCACCATCATCATAAAGTGATAAACACTATCATCATTAACATCATCATCAATAAGTGATATACACTATCATCATTAACATCATCATAACATTCACCATCATCATTAATCACATTGCATATTATGCACACCAAAACATCATCAATCACATGGCATATTCACCAATCATTATGCACACCCAATCATCATCAATCACATTGCATATTCACCGATCATTATGCACACCAAATCATTATCAACATCATTAATCATCAACACCATAATCATAATAAAGCATTATCAAACAACATCAATCATCATCAAGCAGTTAGGATCTCAAAATCCACTCTGGTAATCGATTACCAACCTCCAGTAATCGATTACCTGCAAACAAGGTCTCTGGTAATCGATTACAACCACCTTGTAATCGATTACCTGCAACCAAACACTCTGGTAATCGATTACAGCATCCCTGTAATCGATTACCTGCAAGCAATCTCTCTGGTAATCGATTACCACAATCCTGTAATCGATTACCAGCGAACAAATAAAACTTCTGGTTTGCCTAGAACACACTGGTAATCGATTACCACCCCTGGTAATCGATTACCCGCGACGCAGATCACAGTTCGCACGATTTCTAACGCTTCTACATCACTCTAATCAATCTTTAATCACTCCTCTTTACTAAACCATCAATCATAGTCGATTATATTCATCACAACTCATCATAAGCATCAATCCTTAACAGTTTACATGGTTTTCCCATCAAAACCCCAAATCATCAACCCTTTATTAACCCCTCTTCGCTATTCTCATCATTCTCAATCAATCCACTCAATATTCATCAAGAATTATAAAACTACTCATCAATCATAGGTTTTCATCATCCATATTCAATACATCATTTATCAATACAAATTCATACTCTTAGATTACTACCCAAGAACCCCTACATGCATATACAAGCAGCACCCTCTCCCCCACCGTACCTTAAACGAAGATCGATTAACCGCAAGGAAGTCCCTTTCTTGGTTCTTGATGCTCACTCTGCAGCAATCCCCTCTTGAGACTCGGTTTCTCCCCTCCTTCGCGTTTCGCTCTCTGAAGATTATACGAATAAGGATTAGGGTGAACTGATAACTCCTCCTTACTAGAATGCCTAATTGGGCTTGAGCCCACTCTCAACCCCCTTATTATTTATTCATCTATTTAATTAATTATTTTCTCTACTTATTTATTTAATTTAATTAATATTTTACTTAATAAAATTTAGGATGTTACATATGTGGCTAACGGAGTGCCACATCATCCTGCCACATGTGATTTTTCTGCCCAACTTAAATTTATTTTTAGTCCCTATAATTTTTTTTTGTTTTTCACCTCAATCGCATCCCCATCCAACATCATAGTGTCCTTTTGCTTCTTCCACTATATTGTTACACTTAAAATTCTTGAACTCTTCGTGGTGGGTTTAAGGAAATAAATTCTTTATGTATTCAATTATTTGAAATTTCACTACACTTAAATTCACTGTATAAAGTGGGAAAAACAATTGTAATGACCTTTTTTTTCAGCAATTCTTTTTTTCTGTTTATTGACTAACAAAATTTTCATTTGATTTATGTTTATTAATGATCTATAACTTGATGTAATTTGTCCTGGGTAACAAAAAAAGGCTTGTAATTGTAAATCAAGTGAAAATTTTGTCAAATAATGGATAAAAAAAGAATTGCAGAGAAAAAAGTCGTTACAAGATTTTCCCATTTTATACAATGAATTCAAGTGTATTGAAATTTCAAATAATTGAATACATAAAGAATTTATTTCCTTAAACCCACCACAAGGAGTTCAAGACTTTCAAGTGTAACAATGTAGTAGAAGAAGCAAAAGGACGCTGTAATGTTGGATGAGGATGAGATTGAGGTGAAAAATAAAAAAAAATTATAGGGACTAAAAACAAAAAGTCCATATTTATAGGGACTAAAAACAAAATTATGTTGGCAGAAAAATCGCATGTGATAGGATGATGTGACACTCCGTTAGCCACATAAGCTTAAAGTTAACGACATGGACCAAAATGGCAAACGAAAAATTTTATAGGGATGAAAAACCAAAAAAAATTTACAGGGACTAAAAACAAAATGGACTATATTTATAGGGACTAAAAACATATTTAAACCTTATTTTTTATTATTCGTTTGAAAAAATAATATTATTTTAATGTCTTGTCTTTTTAAAGTAGTCTTTTAATGTGATCAAAAAAGAAGAGAGGAGGAAAAAATAAGGTGTGAATGGAAATATAAAATAAAGGAGTATGAAAAGGATAATTATCTTTTCAAGATTAGTAAAATTTTTGACAATCCATTTTTGGGGTGTGAGAAGTATAGGGACGAGAATGATAGAAAAAAATGAAGAGAGAATACGAATTATGTGAAAATTGATATGGTGAGAAAAGATAGGGAAAGAAAAAAATGAGAAGTAGAAGGATCTTATATATTTTAGAATTAAACTAGGAAATATATTATATATATATTAAATAATTTTTTTTGTAAAATTAAAAAATAAATTTAAACATACAACATATTGTTGGGATTCGAATTTCTAATATTTCGAATTCTACAAGTTGCAAGTCCTTTAGGTTTTCGAATTCACAGAAAATGTTTAAAGGTTGCTTTTTCGAGTTTTGTCAAATGAATTTGATAACTTAGAAAGTTCTTGATTGAAGTTGATACAAAGAGAACTTTAGAAACTCGACAAGAAGATAAAGGTGAATTCGAGAAATATGGTATTTCTAGTATTCAGAAAAGTAAATGATAGTTCTTTTGTTCATAATTCAAATTCGAATTACACAAGTTCGAATACATTGGAAATACACTTAGAAAGGAAACTATCCTATATACTTAAATACATTAGAAAGGAAACTATCCTAATTTCTAAGGAGTACTTGATTCTTGTTTAACAAGCCTCTTTCTCTTCTTCCTCCTCCACAAGCTTTGATTGAACCAAGGCAAAAAGAATGTCTTCTCCAATCTGTTGAACCACCTTGGTGTACTTGGGGAACTAACAAACAAATTCATTTATTTCTAAATGAATTAATAATTGGCTACTACGTTCAACCCAAAGAAAACCTTCAAAAAAAAAAAGAAAGGTTGAAAAAGCCTATAGCTTTGGCCACTTCGTCAATCTTATCAAAAATGAAATCATTCCAGATTGGATTGTACGCAGTAGCCAAAGGAATGTACCTCTTCATATTCTTTGAAGGATTTAGATAAGAAGAAGAAGAGAAACGAGAAGGGTTTTTGAAGAGAAACCCAAATGAATTCCTATTTATAGGAGTTAAGAGGGTTAAGGTTCATAAATGAGCCAATTGTAACGTCCAATAGGAAGAACCCTCATAATGGGGTTGAATGGACGGTGGAAGGTGATCTTCATGATCACTAATTCAACCAAATGAAGCTTGATATGTGGCATACAAAAAGAAGATGAACAAGTTTTGGAATCTGAAAAGACTTAGTGAATTCAAGTTTCAATAAAGGTTAAGTTTCAAAGGAAGAAGATTTCGAAATTCAGAAAGATGATTTCGAGATTTTGGAAGCATAATTCGAGTACAAGAAGTCAGAATTCCAGAAAGAAGATTTCGAGAAATGGAACAGTAAAATCTAGAAATGAACAAAGAGCAGAAACTCGAAAATAGAATGTTTGAAGACTTAGAAGATTTCTGAATCTGAAAGTGACTTTTCGAGGAAACAGAAGACAGAAGAAAACAGTTACTGGAAGTTACAGAAGTTTGTTGATCAAGGACAGATGGCAACATTTCAGTGAAAGCATTTGAAAAAGTTCAAAGAAGAAAGGTAGTTTTCTGGTTAGCAGAAAATGTGGCAAGCATGCAGGCTGCCAACACATAGGGCTAGATGATGTATCAATTGTACATTAGTTAGCCGTTAGGAATAGAAATCTATAAATAGGTGAACTTTCTATGCAATAAAGGTTGGCAAATCATTATACTCAAACTCTGAAACACCTTATACGTCCGATCTCACTGCGACAAACAGGTTACAAGGAGTAACAGTATGTGATGAACCCATCCACATTTCAATTCAAGCAAATTGTTCTTACAATTCATCTACTTTCTGCAATCTATTTTACGCAATTTACATTCTGCAATTTACATTTCACGTACTTTTTCTTTCTTTCTTTCAAATTCTATGTTTTCTATTTCTTTGAAACTTTGATTTTCAAGAATCCAATTTAGAACTTTGTTTGATAGAATTCTGAATCAAGTAGTTCTAAACTTTTTGAAAGATAAGTTCTTTGATAAAATTTTGAATCAATTAACTCTAGTTCTTTCATTTCTAGAAGTCAAATTCTGGAAAAATCATGTAATTTCTGGAAAAATCAAGTTTTTCTTACTAATTCTACAAATCAGAAACACCATAAATCTACTTTTTAAAACGAGTCCCGTAAGAGGATTTGATTCTAATCCCCAGATTGTTCTTAGAATCAAATTGATTAAAGATAATTTTCGAATTTAGATTTTATCACCACAAACAAATTGGCATGCCCGGTGGGACTAAATTGCCAAAAGTAGTGTGTGTTATGATTTTCTGAAAACTGATCTTGCATGCGTTTGAGAAGTGGTAGAACAATATCTGTTCAAATGGCTAATAATGCAAGGCAAACAGGAAATGGAAATAATAGTAGGGATACTACCAATTCTGGAAGTCCACCACCCCAAGCAAATGAATCTGTGAATAATAATGATAATGGGGTTAATGGAAATAGTAGTGTTAATAAAGACCAAATGGCCTCTACGACTTTACCAGAAAATCTGGGTATAAGTCAAGTTATATCTACTATCCCTTTTTCTAGTAATGTTTCTGCATCTCAGAATGGAAATCCTCCTTACGGATTACCTTTTGGTTTTGTCCCAAGTTCTGGAATGGCACCACCAACAATGTCAACAGTTGGTCCAACAACGGTTCCTTTTGCAAACCGTGGGACTATTTTTAATCCTTTTATGGGAGGTTCTTCTTCATCCATTACAAACTCTACTTTACAATCTTTGAGACAACAAATGGATGAAAGTAATCATGAAATGATGAATATGTTGACTCAACAAATGGCCACAGTATTTAATCCTCTAGTACAAACAACAAATACTAACTATAATTGTTGGCTAGGCAAATGGAAATGATTGCATATGTATTTGGGGCACCTGCAGACCCTATCGTAAGGCAAGTGGCTAATTGTAATCCTCCAGTAAATCGTGAGAATCAAAATAATCAAATACCAAATCCTATTGCTCCAGTCAAAAATAGGGAAGAAAATGCTCCTAGAATTATTCTAAACAGAAATCAGAATGCTGATGAAATTCTGGAAAGAATAATAGCAAATAACTTAGGGGGCAACAAAATGTTGTTGGAATTGTCGAACAAGTCCTAAACAGACATGGGTTTAATGTAGGATTTGCAAATCATCCCTATGTAGTATCTCTTTTTACCCAAATGGTTTTACAAACTGAGTTACCTAGGGGATGGAAAGTTCCTAAATTCACTAAGTTTTCTGGTGAAGTAGGAGAATCTACTGTCGAACACATTGCTCGATGCCAAATCGAAGCAGGTGATTTGGCCAATAATGAGGAATTGAAAATGAAGTATTTTCCTAGTTCCTTAACCAAGAATGCCTTTACTTGGTTTACAACTCTTTCCCCAAATTCGATTCATTCATGGAATCAATTAGAAAGGAGTTTTCATGAATAATTCTTTAGAGGAGAAACTAAAGTTACTCTAATGGATTTAGTTAATATTAAAAGATCATCAAATGAATCAATAGATGATTATTTGAATAGATTTAGGCAAATGAAAACAAGATGCTTTACTCAAATTCCCGAATGAGTTAGTCCAAATGGCTGCAGGAGGTTTTGATTATTCAATTCGAAAGAAATTGATTAATCAACAAATTAGGGATATGGCCCAATTGACTGATAAAGTAAGGCAAATCGAACATCTTAAGAAAGAAAAAGAAAGATTCAGGAAACCTGAGAAGGTTTTCAGAAAAGATAAAATAGCATATTTAGAAGTTTCTGATGACAGTGATTTCGAATATGACTTAGAAGATAATGATGTTCACGTGGAAGAACTTAAGCCAGGACCTCCTTATGTTTGTCAATCTTTGAAACCAAATGGAAATGTTAATGATGATACAAAAGATAGATTTCCTAAGAAAAATTATGGTTTCGATATTTTGAAAGCTGACCAAATTTTTGATATATTAGTAAAAGACAAACAAATAATTTTAAGTGATGATCATAAGATTCCTTCTCAGGAACAGAGAAGAGGTTGAAAGTATTGTAAATATCATCATACTTTTGGACATTGGACTAATAGTTGTGTTCGTTTCAGGGATATTATCCAAGAAGCCATTAAACAAGGGAGATTGAAATTAGAAGAAAAAACTCCAATGGCAATGAAGATTGATTCTGACCCACTTCAAGTGAATGCTAACTATGCAGAGCCTGCAAGTGTGAACATGGTTGAAGTGGAAGACTCAAATTCTGTTGAGGAAGCCATTGAAATGACTCCAGAGGAAGTTCAGGAATTTCAAGACATTTTCTCAAAAGGGGGAGAATCTTTACTTGAGTTTTTGAATAGGAAGAAATCTGAAGATGCTTCAATTGACTTATGTCCAAGATGTCATGCAATATTTGATACATCTGCTGCGAAGGCATTTCGTGATTCTGGGATGAAGAAGCATTATCAGGAAGTGGCTGTAAAAGGCCAAAGAATGAAAACAATCAAAGAAAGGTTAATCTTTCGTATGGTGGAAGGATCTCGAAATCAGACTCCATTTCGGAGGAAAAGATACCTCAAAAGGTGAATAAGTTTAATAAAGGAAAGAAACCTATGCACCGCAATTTCCATGTTAATGGAAAGCCACGAACGTTTGTGCCATCATCATCAGTTCCTCCAAACAAATGGGTTCGTCCTGGATATTCAAAACCTCAGTACAATTATCAAGGGTTTCAACAGAGGCCTTATCATGGAAATAGGCCACAAATGACGAAAACTCAATGGAGGAGAGCACAAAGAATGAGAAAGGCTGCTTTCGAGGAACAAGAGAAAAGAAACATGGTGGTTGAAAGAAGTAATACACAACCCAAGCCTGTTCAAGCAAAGAATGCTCAAGTTATTCAAGTTCAGGCGAACTCAAATCATCCTTCATATGCACAAGTTATAAAGAAGAAACCTTCTTTCCAAGTGATTGGGGGTTTTAACGAAAACGAAGATGATTTGTTGATAGAGAATTTCGAAACAGGTTTCGCAGATGGTCTGGATGACATTTGCGCAGTTGTTTCTGTTTTACCTGCTGAATATGCAGAAGAACTTGAAAAGGACTTAGAGGATGAAGACTATGAAGAAGATGATATAGGTGAGGGTCCTATTTGTTATACTTACATTGGTAAACAGATTTGTCAGAATACTTCTACAGTTTTCGAAAGGCCTACAGAAGATATACAACTTCACATGAAGCCTTTGTTTATTAGGGCTTTGGTTGAAGATGTAAGTATAGGAAAGGTACTTGTGGATTCTGGAGCGGCAGTGAATTTGATGCCGAAGTTTATGATGAATAAGTTGATGAAGACTAAGTTTGATTTAATGCCTCATCAAATGATCATTACAGATTTCAGTGGAAAGACTTCAAAATCTGAAGGAATGTTGTGTTTGGAACTAACAGTGGGAACCATTATGAGACCCACTATGTTTGTTGTGGTTGATTCGAAAGCAAACTATAATCTTTTGCTTGGAAGAGAATGGATTCATGGAGTAGGTGTTGTTCCATCTTCAATGCATCAGAGGCTTTGTATGTGGACTAAAGAAGATGTACCCATTTATGTTGATGGGGACAAAAATTATTTCAAAATCGAAGAGGATGTTGTTGATGTGAGAAGTACTGAAAAGAAGGTTATGAAGACAAGACCTTATGAAATGGTTGATAAGTGTATGTTGGTGCCTACAAAAGTACCTTACTCTTTAAGGTTGAATCCTGATTGCGGGTTCATGTTACAATGTGATGTTGGCCCATTTGAGGCCACAAAAATTTCTGAATGGTCAGATCTAGAATAGATTCGAGCTTTTGGGCTCGAATTTCGGCCTACATGGCCGAAAAGAAGGTAGAAGAGGCTTTCGAAGCCGAATCTGAACAAATTAGATGTAATAATGAAATAACGGCCACTCAGGCCGAATAGTAAGAAGGAAGAATAATTATTGAGGAAATAGTGGAAGAAGAAATGTCATCAGACTTGAAAAATGAAAATTCTGAAAAGATTTCTGAAGGAAGTGAGAATTCTGAAAAAGACTATCTTGAGAAAATGATTCAGAAAGTTTAAACTTATGTTCAGGAAACTCAAGGGGTTGATTTTGGAAAATTAGATTGTATTTATGATGATTCCCCTTTGGGTTTTGAAGGAACTTTATCTCAAGGTATTAAGAAAATGGAAGCTCAAGATCCTTTAGAAGAAGTGAATTTAGGAACTGATGACGAAAAAAGACCTAATTTTGTAAGTCAGAATCTCGAAGGAGAATTCAAGAAGAAAATAATTGACTTGTTGAAAGAATACAAGGATTGCTTTGCATGGGATTACCATGAAATGCCTGGTTTGAGTCAAGACTTGGTCGAACATAAACTTCCTACTTTTCCAGAAAAGAGTTTCGAAGATAAAAGAAGAAATTGAGCGTCTTCTAAAAGCTAAGTTCATTCGAACTGCCAGGTAATTTTTTGGGATTCCTAGTTCACAAAAAAGGTGTTGAGATTGATAAGAATAAGACTAAGGTGATTCTAGAAGCATCCCCGCCTTCTACAAAGAAATAGTTGCAGTCTTTTCTGGGAAAAGTAAATTTTCTTCGAAGATTCATTTCGAATTTATCTAGAAAGACGAAAGTGTTTTCCTCTTTACTGAAGTTAAAGAAAGAAGAAAGTTTAAAGTGGGAAAGTGAACATCAACAAGTCTTTGAGGAAATCAAGAGATATCTGACAACTCCTCCGATTATGACTCCTCCTTTGCCAGGAAAACCTTTGAAATTGTATATTTCTGCTTCAGAAGCCACTATAGGAAGTATGTTGGCTCAAGAGGATGAAAATGGGGTAGAAAGAGCTGTTTATTATTTAAGTAGAGTACTTAATGATGCAGAAACTAGATATTGTGCAATAGAAAAAATATGTTTGTGTTTGTACTTTTCTTGTACTAAACTCAAGTACTATGTTAAATCTCATGATGTATTTGTAATATCTCATTTTGATGTAATAAAACATATGTTGTTGAAACCTATATTGCACAATAGAGTTGGGAAATGGGCGTTAACATTAACTGAGTTTTCGTTAAAATTTGTCCCATTGAAATCGATGAAAGGACAAGTAATTGCAGATTCCTTGGTTGATCATCCCCCAATTCCAATTAAAGAATCAACATATATAGGCTTAGAGCCTTGGAAGTTGTTTTTCGATGGATCCAAACATAAGAATGGATCAGGGATTGGAATTTTAATAATTTTATCTAAAGGATTTCCTACTCGAATGATGTTTGAAATAAAATAACATTGTTCTAATAATGCAGTAGAGTATGAGGCTCTTATTGCTGGTCCCGGAATATTAATTTCTATGAATTCGAGAAATGTACATATTAGAGGAGATTCCTAATTATTTATCAAACAGATAACTAAAGAGTATAAATGTTTAGATCCAAAATTGGCTAAATATCTGATTCAAGCCAATAAACTTTTGGAAATGTTTGATGAAGTTAAGATTAAACACATTCCAAGAGGTCAGAATTTTTAAGCTAATGAATTGGCTCAGATAGCTTCTGGATACAAAATTTCGATTGGAACACTGAGAAAGATCAGTGATATTCAGAAAAGACTTCCAATGAAAGAATTCGAGATTCACAATATAAATTTTTTACATCAAAATGATTGGAGAAAAGAAATTGTGAACCTTATACAAAATCCTTCCCCTTCTAATAACAAACACTTGAAATATAAAGTTCTAAATTATTGTATTTTAGGTGAAGAACTTTATAAAAAAGCTGTTGATGGGAATTTACTTAGATGCTTAGGAGAAACTGAAGCATACTTGGATTTAGTCGAAGTGCATGAAGGAGCATGTGGAGCCCATCAAGCAGGAAAGAAAATGGAATGGATTTTGAAAAGAAAACTATTCTATTGGCCTTCGATGGCCAAAGATTGTAATAATTTTGCTAAGTCTTGTGAGGAATGTCAAAAGCATGGAAATGTGCAACAAGTTCCAGCCAGTGAGCAACATTCGATAATAAAACCTTGGCCTTTTAGAGGATGGGCTTTGGATTTAATTGGAATGATACATCCAGCTTCTTCGAGAAAACATAAGTTTATTTTGGTTGGAGTTGATTATTTTACCAAATGGGTAGAAGCAATTCCTTTAAGAAAAGTTTCTCAAGAAGATATCATTCGTTTTATCAAAGAAAATATCATATTTCGATTTGGCTTACCAGAAACCATTACTACAGATCAAGGAACAGTGTTTACTGGTCGAAAAATGGTAAGGTTTGCTGAATCGAAAGGAATAAAGTTACTTTCCTCTACACCTTATTATGCACAAGCCAATGGACAAGTTGAAGCAGTTAATAAAACTATTATTGTTTTAATTAAGAGACATATTGGACAACGTCCAAGAAATTGGCATGAAACATTAAATCAAGTTCTTTGGACTTAAGAAATTCTCCAAGAGAAGCAACTCAAAATACCCCTTATAAATTGGTATATGGTCACGATGCTATATTACCAGTAAAAGTGAACTTACAGTCAATGAGGGTTCAAAGACAATTCGAGTTACCTTCTCAAGATTATTGGAATTTGATGTTTGATGAATTAAATGAACTTGATGAAGAAAGGTTACTTGCTCTCGAAAATATCATTATACAAAAAGAGCAAATTTCCCGTTGTTATAATCGAAGGGTTAAGAAAAAAGGTTTTCAATTAGGTGATTATGTTTGGAAGCTAATTTTACCAATTGATAAAAAAATCTAAGAGATTTGGTAAGTGGTCACCTAATTGGGAGGGACCTTTCGATATTGAAAAGGTTTTTTCGAACAATGCGTACTCAATTCGAGAATTACTTGGTGATTTACGCATAATGTCAATAAACGGGAAATACTTAAAGGAGTATAAGCCAAATCTGCAAGAACTAAAAATTGTGCATAGAGAAAAATAAATTGTTCAAAGGACAATCAAATTTGAGCCCATGCTCAACAAATAAATTCGAAAAATTACATCACGAAAATTCGAAAAGAGGCAGAAGCAACTAAAAAGGAGAATCATTCTTCATCTTTGCGAAGTCATGCATCAGGTCTTCATACTGGATTTTCAAGCTGTAGTCAGATTTCTCTAAGTTATTGATGTCTTTGGACACATCTACAGCATTTCTAGAAATCCCTTTAACAGAATTGAGAATTTCAGTTCGAGAAGACCTCTGCCTCGAAATAGTGGATTCCTAATCACTCTTTTGTGACTTCACTTTCGTGGCATCCTCTTGAAGTTTTCGAATTACTGCCTTAATTCGAAGATTCTTTTTTTCAAGATCTTCAACCTTAGACATATTTTGCTTGATGGATTGCTCGTACTTCTGAACTTTGACTTTGCTATCTTGGAGTTTATCCATCAGCTCAGCCTTCTCACTTTTCTGAAAGCTCAACCTCGAAGTAGTCTCCTCGATTTGGCCAAGAGTGTTGAGAGCATTTTGAAATAGTTCCGAGAAACCTTTAATCCACTGTTGTTGAGATTCAGAAAATTCTTTAAACCTCTTGTAAAAAAAGAGTTAACACTGAATCTCTTCTTTGTAATGAGAATCCTTGGGGATTTTCTTGAACATGGGTTTCTCGAAAACCAATTTCTTGAAATTCTGAAGCACCGTTTCAACAGAGTCTTCTTCATTCAAAGGATTTGAACTGTTGCTTCAGAATGTGCCGATGATAGTGAAACTTCTCCAGAGAGGACTTCTAAAACCAAGAAAGGATTTCATCCAGGCCTTTGAGACAATCATCTAAGTTTGTTGCATTATACACAGGGGTAGACATAGATGAATCCTTCGAAAAACCTGGAGCTTGTTCAAGAGTCCCAGATTCTGTTTGAGTACAAGAAGCCTCTTTTGTTGGAGATTTTCTCTTCTCTTGAGAAACAGGTTGAGGGGAAGATATAAGATTATCCTCTTCCATGGGGGAATCTTCTTTATTCTGATCAGAAGGGGATTTCACTTCTTCTTCTTCCTTCTCTTCTTGTTCTTCGTTACTTTCTTTAATATTTTCCATGGCTTGATTTTTCGAAAGTAATTTCTTCGAAGAAGTGGCCTGAAGTGGACTTTCAATAATCTTTTCTTCCTGAACCACACTCTCAGTTTAAGAGCTAGAAGAGATGTTTATCTGAAAACAAAGGAATTTTAAAGTTAGATAAACATGAACAAGAAGTATTTTGCTTTTACAAAAGAAAAGAGAGTAAAAATTACTTGTTCTACAATTCCACTTGGGATTGAGTTTTTATGGGCCTTAACTTTAAATCTTTGGCCAACTCTCTGAGTTTACATGAAGGCAATGTACTTCGAATTAGAAGAAGAAATTAAAGCTAAGAAGAAAAGCATAAAATTTAGAAATAAAAACTTACAGCTCCAATAGTTTTCCTAGGGGGCACGACAGAAAGAATGTTCTTAGCCTTTGGGATTTTCTTGTCCTTTTGAAGAACTTTAGCTCTCGAAGATATGATTGGTTTTTCAGATGAGGTGTCCTAATAGGAAAGTAAAAATAAGTAAACATTAACAGGAACCTCAAATTCATGAGATTTCAAAATCAAAGGAGAATTCGTATCTACCTTTGAGAGAGATTCTTCTTTAGACCCAGAAGATTTATTCTTCTTTTTCTCTTGTGTTGTTGTCTTCAAAGAACTCTTTGAATCATCTGCTTCATCTTTTCTACCACCAGAAGTAGAAGGACTATTGTTAGAAGGTTTGTCATTCTTTTCGACCTTTGCAGACTTAGCCCTTTTTTGGGATTTAGAAATAGCAACCTAAAAAAAGAATAATAAGTATCATACAAGTTCGAAAAAGATTGAAAGAAATTTCGAAATTGAATACTTGTACTTACAAGAGGTTTCTTTGAAGAAGATGGAGTCTTCCTTTTCTTGGTCTTTTTCTGAGTTTTTTCTTCATCACTGTCCCAGTTCTCTTTAGTAGTTTCCTCAAAAAGTTTTAACTCTTGAGCTAAAAGAGAAATCAGAATATTAAATGGGAATTCGTGATGAAAGATAAAGGTAAAGAAATAATATATTCTTACCTTGGACCATGAAGTCCTTGGCAAGAATTTTCACATGTTCTATATCCACGTGGGGTATAAAAGGATAATTGCCCAAAGTATACTTTGTTAAGGTAACTCTTTTCGAAAGAGATTTGGCATCATTAAAAAGAAGTTCGAGAGTTACAGGCCTAGTCCACTCAGGACCATGTAAACTCTTTGCCAAACCAAATCTTGCAGTTGGTAAAGATGGAAATTTAGGACAATATTTTTCGAAAATAGTTTTACCTTTGGGATTTATAATCTTGAAAATTTGTTTGTTTGAAGAAATTTTTTCTTTTAAAGAAAGAGCTGCTTCAGAAATTGTTCTAGAAATTTTGTTGGGATTATAGAACACGTGAAAATATTTCTCGAAAGCCTCAATTTCTTTGACATGCATACCTTTTGTTTTCTTTGCTGATTTTTGCGTATAAGCAATGTCTTTCGTCTGTCTCGAAAAGCAGGTAGCTTCATCAACTCGAATGTTATTATAATATTTTGACCACCATTCTTCGAAAGACAGGGTGCAGTAATAAGAAAGATCGAAAGAAACTGGCATAAAGACAAAGGTTTTTCAGCCATTTTATTTTCTAAATCATTGAAGCCCTCTTCGCCATTCACCATGTCTTCTATCAGGATTTGGGATTTGGAAGTATAGCAAGGTGTTGGTCGAAATTGGCTTAGCCCAAATTGACGAGCTACCAATTGAGGTTGGTACTGGAAGACTTTAAAATCTTTTAATTGGAAGCCACCGTAGATAAGGCCATAAGATAAAAATTGCTTCCAAATTTCCAAACTTTCAACTTGTGCACCTGGAGTGTCACAAGGGAATTTTCGAGTAAACCATTCTGGTCCTCGAGTTCTCGAAGAGAAGGGTGCAAGTTTAGGAGTATGTTTTGTGATTTTAAGGAAAGGGGAGAAATAAGATTTAAAAGACTCTAAACGATTTTTCTTGGAAGATGGAGTAAGAAAAGAAAGTCTGTAACCTTCAATAGAATTGGGAAGTTTCGAATCAGATGGTTCAGAACTTTCGAATTTGTCTTCAAAAATGGCATTTAGACAAAGTTGAAGAAACCAAAAAGGGCCACAAAGGTTTTGAATTGGTTCTTTTATTTTTAGAGCAAAAATGGCCTCAGACAGCATGTCATAGACATTGGCCAAAAGACATCTACTTAAATCCATTCGAATACCCTTGGCCAACATATGAGCAAGGGGAAGATAAGATTTTGGAACTTGGTTGGATCGAGAACAGAAAACAAAAGCTGAAAGCCAAACCATGAGAAAGGCAACATGCTCTTTCTCAGTGACTTTACCAGATTTGGCATTGAGTTGGATGAAATGGGTATAAGTTAATTTATCCCAACAAGGCTCAACATGAGGTTCAGGAACCTTTATGAAAGGAAGAATAAGTTGACCCTCAGGTCGAAGGCCAGTGATGGCAGCCACATCAAAAAGAGTGGGAGTGAGCATGCCATAAGGAAAATGAAAAGAATTAGTAGTTCTTTCCCAGAAAAGAAAGGAGGAAAGAATGAGTGTAGGGTCAAGACTAAGATCATATTTACTAAGTTGAATAAGATCAAAGATACCCAATTGCTTCCACAAGGAACCCATGGTACCTTCAATTCTATTCAACCACATGATATAAGAATCTTTTCGAGAAGGTGGATTTGCTCGAAAAATGTCAAAAATGTTTTCGAGATGGTCAATTCGAATTTTAGACTTGAAAGCATGAAATTTTTTCTTCTTTGTAACTTAGAAAGAATTCATCATAAGGAGTAAGAGAAGAAACTGGAGAATATGGACCTAAGAAAGCAAAGTTCTTTTTCCTAATGGAATAAGGAATGAGTACCTGGGAATTCCAGATAGCAACCTTTTCTTCAACATTATCAGGTTCAGGGACGTAGGCAATATCGTCCCAAGCTAAGAGGTCACCTTTTGTAATAGCCAATGGAACAGTCTCAATAGCTTTAGAAGCCATTAATGAAGTTTTGAGAAGCTCTTAGAAGAAAAAGAGAGTAGTTGAACAGTGGCAAGAAGCTGGAAATTCAACCAAGAAAGCAAAATTTTAATCTTTGCAATGATTAAACGGTGAAAATATACTTTAAAAATGCAAATGATTGATTAAAAGTAAAAAAGATTGTACCTTGAGAAGAGAGCTTGAGGTTGAAGATGAACAGGCAAAGGTAAAAAGTGAATAAATGCTTTGATTTGGCTATTTGTAAAGGAAAGAGTAACATTGCCATGATTAGAGGGAAGTTAAAAAGTAATCATGATTGCACGTTTTTGGAACATGAGTTAAATAGCCTAGAGACATGGGATAATCAGTTATTTTGATAAAAGTAACTGAAATTTAAATTTAAATGGGAAAATGAAGAGTTTATCTAAAAAGATATTCAAATTTTTCCGTCTTCCTTTTTTGAATAACTGTTACAGGAATACCAAAGGTTGTTCCAAAAATATCTCTTTCTACAAATAAAAAGATAGATTCTTGAAAGAGACTATATTTGGGGGGGGCATCTGTTGAGATTCGAATTTCTAATATTTCGAATTCTACAAGTTGCAAGTCCTTTAGGTTTTCGAATTCACAGAAAATGTTAAAGGTTGCTTTTTCGAGTTTTGTCAAATGAATTTGATAACTTAGAAAGTTCTTGATTGAAGTAGATACAAAGAGAACTTTAGAAACTCGACAAGAAGATAAAGGTGAATTCGAGAAATATGGTATTTCTAGTATTCAGAAAAGTAAATGATAGTTCTTTTGTTCATAATTCAAATTCGAATTACACAAGTTCGAATACATTGGAAATACACTTAGAAAGGAAACTATCCTATATACTTAAATACGTTAGAAAGGAAACTATCCTAATTTCTAAGGAGTACTTGATTCCTGTTTAACAAGCCTCTTTCTCTTCTTCCTCCTCCACAAGCTTTGATTGAACCAAGGCAAAAAGAATGTCTTCTCCAATCTGTTGAACCACCTTGGTGTACTTGGGGAACTAACAAACAAATTCATTTATTTCTAAATGAATTAATAATTGGCTACTACGTTCAACCCAAAAGAAAACCTTCAAAAAAAAAAGAAAGGTTGAAAAAGCCTATAGCTTTGGCCACTTCGTCAATCTTATCAAAAATGAAATCATTCCAGATTGGATTGTACGCAGTAGCCAAAGGAATGTACCTCTTCATATTCTTTGAAGGATTTAGATAAGAAGAAGAAGAGAAACGAGAAGGGTTTTGAAGAGAAACCCAAATGAATTCCTATTTATAGGAGTTAAGAGGGTTAAGGTTCATAAATGAGCCAATTGTAACGTCCAATAGGAAGAACCCTCATAATGGGGTTGAATGGACGGTGGAAGGTGATCTTCATGATCACTAATTCAACCAAATGAAGCTTGACATGTGGCATACGAAAAGAAGATGAACAAGTTTTGGAATCTGAAAAGACTTAGTGAATTCAAGTTTCAATAAAGGTTAAGTTTCAAAGGAAGAAGATTTCGAAATTCAGAAAGATGATTTCGAGATTTTGGAAGCAGAATTCGAGTACAAGAAGTCAGAATTCCAGAAAGAAGATTTTAAGAAATGGAACAGTAAAATCTCAAAATGAACAAAGAGCAGAAACTCGAAAATAGAATGTTTGAAGACTTAGAAGATTTCTGAATCTGAAAGTGACTTTTCGAGGAAACAGAAGACAGAAGAAAGCAGTTACTGGAAGTTACAGAAGTTTGTTGATCAAGGACAGATGGCAACATTTCAGTGAAAGCATTTGACAAAGTTCAAAGAAGAAAGGTAGTTTTCTGGTTAGCAGAAAACGTGGCAAGCATGCAGACTGCCAACACATAGGGCTAGATGATGTGTCAATTGTACATTAGTTAGCCATTAGGAATAGAAATCTATAAATAGGTGAACTTTCTATGTAATAAAGGTTGGCAAATCATTATACTCAAACTCTGAAACACCTTATACGTCCGATCTCACTGCGATAAACAGGTTACAAGGAGTAATAGTATGTGATGAACCCATCCACATTTCAATTTATGCAAATTGTTCTTACAATTCAATTTTCTTCTCTTTGTTTACTTTTTGCAATTTACCTTACGCATACTTTTTCTTTCTTTCTTTCAAATTCTATGTTTTCTACTTCTTTGAAACTTTGATTTTCAAGAATCCAATTTAGAACTTTGTTTGATAGAATTCTGAATCAAGTAGTTCTAAACTTTTTGAAAGATAAGTTCTTTGATAAAATTCTGAATCAATTAACTCTAGTTCTTTCATTTCTAGAAGTCAAATTCTGGAAAAATCATTGTAATTTCTGGAAAAATCAAGTTTTTCTTACTAATTCTACAAATCAGAAACACCATAAATCTACTTTTTAAAACGAGTCCTGTAAGAGGATCTGATTCTAATCCCCAGATTATTCTTAGAATCAAATTGATAAAAGATAATTTTCGAATTTAGATTTTATCACCACAAACACATATAAAACATTTTCAAAATTTTATATTTTAAAATAGTTAATAAGTTGGTCTACCTAATATAAAGTTATTTTAGCATTAAATTATCCCCATGTATTTGTTTACCATTCATTTCTACTTTTCTCTTTAAATTTTAAAATTAAATTATTTTTATTAAATATGAAAAAAAATTAAATTAAAGCATATATTTAAAATTAATATAATCTATATCTTTCCATATTCTACAATACAACAAGAATCACTTTTACATTTTTATTATTCAGTGTGCAATCTCTCTTTATTTTTAGTTTCATTGGCTAGTCAATTTGTATTGATTGGGTCTAGAAGTTTTGGGTTATTATATTAGCCTATATTGTAAAAGTATAAACTTACGTATGATTACATTTTATGTTATGGTAACTTACTTTGTTTTAAACATTAATTTTTTATTTAGCTTTTTATGAAATTACTTATGGTAACCAATATACAAAATATAAATCAATATACGAAATCAATGTAATTTCTTTATATTGTTTCAAAAAATAATGATTATTATTAAAGCATTTATACTTGCATATACTATTATTATTTATTATAATTATTATAATATAATATTTTTTAACACATACTAACCTAAATCTATTAATACATTTAATAAAATAGAGCTAATTTAAAGAATGTTAGTATAAGTAGCAACTTTTATGAAAATTGTTCTGCTAGTGGAACTCAAACTCGGGCGCCTGGTATCGAACTCGGATCTGGGTGGCGTCAAGGAGCGGATCCGGGTTGTCCACAGATGGGGGGTGTACCTGCAAAGGCACTCCAACGCCCAAGTCAGATATATTCAACAACCAAGTGGTTGACTGAGTAAAGATTGCGTACCTCATGAACTTTTGATATCTCGTACTTATAAGGATCTTGGGCCTGTGTAAATACAGTAAGCGGGTATTATTATAAAAGTAGTAAGTAGGCAGGTATATAATTGTAGTAATTCAATAATGACATAATGAATCCTGCTATGTTTGTTTTGGGTCGGGTTGGTTAATGGGCCTAAGGGATTAGTCCATAACAGATGCCCCCTCAGCTTAAGGTGACTTGATAAAGTCGGCTTGAGCTTTTGTCAGCGATTCAAACGAGACTGGTTATGGCGAGCCGGCGTGATGAAGCGTCGCGTCATTTGGTCTTCTGACAACTGTACGTACGCGACGTTTCAGCTACTTGCAACGTTTCGACTTTTGGGCTTTGTCAGCGGTGGGCCTTATCAGCCCTATAAATAGGTGGGGGTGTTTTTGTTTTAGACACTTTCGCAAATTTTCTCTAAATCTCTTCCACTCGAACAATTTTTTCTCACGACCTTCATCTTGGAGGAAGAACTGAGTACTGACTTTCATCCTGGATTTTATAAACTAGAAAGGGGGTTAAATAGTAATTTTATAAACTTTAAAGTTTTTGGGAAACCTTTTCAAAATATGAGTTTTAAAGTGTTTCAGAAAGGTTTGAAAGTTGTCTAAAATTTTGTTCCTTGTTTGAAAATGTTCAGACAAAGATATTAAAACCTTTTTGCAAATCAAGTTTTAATAACAACTTATAATAACTCAGTTCAAATACCTTTCTTGTTAGTAAAAATCAAATGTAAAGAGTATAAAGGTAAAAGAAGCACCCAGCCAAATTTATCCTGGTTCACCCACTTCGTGACGTGAGCTACGTCCAGTCTCAGAGCCAACGCGCTAATGGATTTTCCACTAATCTTAACAAATTACAAGTATTCTTTCCACCAAGCCTCTTTAGGCTCTACACCAAGTATTCTTTCTCAACCAAGCCTCTCCAAGCTCTACAATAAGTATTCTTTCTTCCACCAAGCCTTTCCAAGCTCTTAGACAAGTATTCTTTCTTCCACCAAGCCTCTTCAGGCTCTTAACACTTATCAAAGTGTTTACAAAGAAAAGTGAACTTAGAACCTATAGTTCTTCATTCAAATTGTGCAAAGGATAACAATGATCTAACACTGGATATAAAGTTTTTAGTACAAGGAATTTCTAAGAGAAATTCTACAGAGAATTTGGCAGCGTTTTTGCTTTTTGTGAGCTTTTTACTTTCAGTAGATTTTGTCACAAAGTTTTTTCTAAAATGATTATCCAAAAAAATTCTTCTTCTTCAATGAGATTTCTGGTATTTATAGGCTTTTGGGGCTCTAGATGTTAAGAAGTCAATAGAGAGATAGCTTTAGGTGCAAATATTCGCGTTGTGAGACATCTCTGACACAAGTACGAGGAAGGCGGTACATTATCTGACTATAGCAAAAATCTACTCCAAATATCCTCTTTTCGTGCCAGTTAATTAAAATAGATATCACAGAGAGCAACCTTTTATCACTTTTAAATTGTGTAAAAAGATTGTGTGAAGGAGTGGTGCAAACTGAGTCATCCCACATCAGTCATACCTTAACTTCAGACATATTGGCTTCAGTTAGCACTTGAGTCTTCAGACTACACTTCAGTCTTTAATCTTCATATAGCGCTTTTAGTCTTCAGACAACACTTGAGTCTCCAGACAACACTTTAGTCTTTAATCTTCAGACAGTGCTTTAAGTCTTCAGACAACACTTCATTCTTTAATCTTCAGATAGTGCTTTTAGTCTTCAGACAGCATGTAACAACCTAAAATTTCTAGGATAGATAAAATAAGATAAAAAGGAGAAATATTATTATTATTATTATCTTTAATTATTATTATTATTCATAAATAATATTAATATTTTGAATAATTTTATTTTAATAAAAAGAGGAATGAGAGGGTTGAGGGTAGGCCCAGCCCAGTTAAGTATATATTTAAGGAGGGGTTATCAGTTCACCCTAATTCTTATTTTTCAAATTGTCAGAGAGCGAAACCATAAGGAGGGGAGAAACGACTTCGCAAGGGGAAGGTGCTGCAGAGTAATCATCAAGAAAGAGAAAGCCTATCATTTGCTGATTGATCTTCGCCTCTAAGGTACGGGGGGAAAGGGTGCTACTTGTATGTGTATGTGGGAGTGCTTGGGTAGCAAGGGCAACCATAAGACCCTTTAAGAATTCTAAATTCGAGAACTTATCTGTGAATTATGTGTTGTGTGCTTGAGATGTGTTTGATTTGATGTACGCATGGGATGACCTTGATGAATTGGGTGATGGTACTGAGAATAGCGAAAAGGGGTTAAATAAGGGTTTAGAGATGAGGAACCATAATTGATTAGATGTTAAATTTATTGTAATTCGTAGGAATGATTGTTGATTTTAGTGTTTTTAATCAGTGAAAACGAGTATAAACGAGTTAGAACTTAAAGAATTGAGTAGGGATTGGAGAAGGGGATTAAAAGGGGCAAAACGCAGGTGTAGTCGCGTTCTGCGACACTTGCGCTCCATTTGCGCTGAGCGCAGGATGGAGCGTAGCTCCCTGGGACCTACGCTTCACCTGTGCTGAGCACAGGATGGAGCGTAGCTCTCTGGAACCTGCGCTCCACTTACGCTGAGCGCAGAGTGAAGCGCAGAAACGCAGACTAAGCTTTTTAGATATAATCTCAACAGATTCCTTCCAAATTTCAGATAGTTATTCTTAAAATGCGAAATTGAGATGAATGTTTATTTAATATGAGAATTGTTTTGTGGAATTGATAGATTAATTGGATGTATAAAGTGTATTGATTGTGGCATGAGTATTGTGGCGTGAGTATCCTATGTGATGTTCTATGTTTATAATATTGTGATGTGAAGTGAAGTGATAGAGTAAAAGAGATTGTATGAGATATATGTGGATAGAGATTGTGTGAGAGATATGAGATATGATGTTGATTGCATTGAACATAACATTTGAGATATGAGATGTGACTATATGAGATGACGTTGATGCATTGAGCATGAGCATATGATGTATGAGATATATGAGTAGCCAAACGTGGCTTAAATACCCTAGCCCAAGAGAGGGGCAGTGAGCAGGGTTTAGTGACCATGATAGGGGACATTCTATGCACGGACCCATCGAGGGGGTGCAACCTATCGACCAAGAGAGGACATTTAACGGTAGGGCCATCATTGTGGGGTGGATGTCTCTGCACGAGCCCAAGAGAGGGGTGTGTAACTTTGCAACCTATCGGCAAAGAGAGGGCGTTTAACGGTAGGGTCATCATTGGTAACAACTAAGGGGATTGATGAGGTGTACCCATTGTGCGAAGTTCCAAACCATGACTCTTAGGAAGAGGCATTGTGCATGAGCATAGAGTGATCATACTTGTCATTTCATGATTGTTTGAGAAGTGTGAATTATATATTTGTGTGAAATTAATGTGTTGTATGTAAAGAGTGTAGATTAAGATGAAAGATAATATATGTGATGATGAGTTAATGTGTTGAATATAAAGAGTGTGAGTTGATATGAATGATGATGATCGTGTGGTGAGATTATTGATGTTGATTATGAGTTGGGTGGGGACAGGGTAGCCTTCGGCATTACATGTATGAGTATGTGTTCTTTTCCTCACCGTACTCTTTGTGGTTATTTTATAGGTAATGAAGATGGCACGCAATGTGCCGAGTATTGAAAGGAAGGGGTCTCACTCTGATACTTGTGACATTCAGGGCTTAGTATTAGGAGTTTACTTTTATTCTTGTTATTGAGTAGAGATTTAAGAAAACTGTTTTAAGTGCCTTACATGGCCAAGAGAGATTTTTATGATGTTGATAGTTTGATGTTTTAGCTTTCAAAAACTGTTGACTTTACCTTTTATTTAAATTGAGTTGACTTTGAATTAAATGGTGTTTTTAAAGAGAGAATTGTGAACCTTTTTACCCGACGTGGAATAGAACTTTTCCTTATATTTCAATTTGATGATTGTATTAGAGGCTGGGGTAGAAGGGTGTCACATTTAGTGGTATCAGAGCAGGTCGGTTCACCGGCCTTAAGTTATGTGTTTGCTATGCTTCTGTGATGTTAACTTGTGATATTGATTGAGTGAACTATATTGCTTGAGTTAGCTGTTTGTTTGATTCCTCTACTTTTCTGTGAATTGGAAAAATAATGGCTGGAGGAGGTAGAAATGATCGTGTTATTGCTGAAGCCTTAATGGCTATGGCACATGCTGTTGGCAACCTGAACCAACATCAGGAGGTGGATATGCTTGCTCGGTTCCAGAGGAACCATCTACCTACCTTCCGTGGGGGTTATGACCCCGATGGTGCTGCTGATTGGATCTTCGAGATCGAGAAGATTTTTATAGCTATGGAATGCCCGATGGTGCAGAAGGTGACATTGCTGCTTTCATGCTATCTGGAGATGCTGGATTTTGGTGGCAGAGTACCTACTAGAGGATGATTGATGAGGGCACCGCAATGAGTTGGGATAGCTTCAAGAGATTGTTCTTAGTGAAGTATTTTCCTCACGACATTTGTAACAAGAAGAAGATCGAGTTTCTTGAACTGAAGCAAGGAGATGGCACAGTGGCGGACTATGTGGCTAAGTTTGAAGCACTGGTTCGTTTTTGTCCTACCTATGAGGGAGCCAATAATGAAGAGGCAAAATGTGTGAAGTTTATCAACGGTCTTCGTCCTGAGATCAAGCAGGTCTTCAACTATCAGGGAATTATGCAATTTCACGAGCTGGTTAACAAATGTAGAGTGTATGATGAAGACAACTAGGCTAGAGCTGCTCATTACAAGAGTGGAGGACCTATGAGAAACCCGAGCAAGTCCGAATCAACTGATAAGAGTAAGTCGTATTCTCATGCAGCTGGGAGCTCTAAGTTTGGAGGGGGGAAACGAGGGTTCAATTCAGCAGAGGAATCATACTTCGGTTGCTAGCCAGACATCTAAGGGCGGAAGCGTGGACTCTACTACTCCTGTTACGTGCTATAGGTGTGGAAGACCGGGACATCGGTCATTTCAGTGTAAAGATAGCGAAGTTATTTGCTATAATTGCCAAGAACGAGGACATATGTCTCGCAAGAAACAAGGGACTGCGGCGGCAAGTGGAAGTGCTAGTGGGAGTGCCAGCAAACCGAAAGCTACTGGAAGAGTATTTGCGTTGAGTGGTACTGAAGCTGCTCAATCTGAAGACTTGATCCAAGGTACTGGTTTCATTGCGGGGATTCCTTTAATTGTTTTGTTTGATTCTGGTGCGACTCACTCCTTTATATCACATGCTTGTGTGTCTAAGTTGAAATTGTCTGTCTCTTCATTGCCTTTTGTGTTGAGTGTGGAAACACCAGCTAGTGGGTCAGTTTCTACTTCTGATGTGTGCTTAAATTGTCCTATTCATGTTGATGGTAGAGAATTCTTAGTTGATTCGATTTGTTTGTCTCTGAGTCAACTAGATATTATTCTTGGTATGGACTGGTTATCTTCCAACCATGTCCTATTGAACTATGCTGATAAATCATTTGTCTTTGATCGACCTGTTGAGGGGAGTCTTTTCCAGAGTTATTCATCTCAGGAAAATTCGAGGACGAATTTTCTATTAGGAGGGGAGAATTGTAACATCCTAAAATTTCTAGGATAGATAAAATAAGATAAAAAAAGGAGAAATAATATTATTATTATTATCTTTAATTATTATTATTCATAAATAATATTAATATTTTGAATAATGTTCTTTTAATAAAAAGAGGAATGAGTGGATCGAGGGTAGGCCCAGCCCAGTTAAGTATTTATTTAAGGAGGGGTTATCAGTTCACCCTAATCCTTATTTTTCAAATCGTCAGAGAGCGAAACCATAAGGAGGGGAGAAACGACTTCGAAAGGGGAAGGTGCTGCAGAGTAATCATCAAGAGAGAGAGAGCCTACCGTTTGCTGATTGATCTTCGCCTCTAAGGTACAGGGGGAAAAGGGTGCTGCTTGTATGTGTATGTGGGAGTGCTTGGGTAGCAAGGGCAACCATAAGACCCTTTAAGAATTCTAAATTCGAGAACTTATCTTTGAATTAGGTGTTGTGTGCTTGAGATGTGTTTGATTTGATGTATGCAAGGGATGACCTTGATGAATTGGGTGATGGTAGTGAGAATAGCGAAAAGGGGTTAAATAAGGGTTTAGAGATGAGGAACCATAATTGATTAGGTGTTAAATTTATTGTGATTCGTAGGAATGATTGTTGATTTTAGTGTTTTTAATCGGTGAAAACGAGTATAAACGAGTTAGAACTTAAAGAATTGAGTAGGGATTTAGGAGGGGATTAAAAGGGGCAAAACGCAGGTGTAGTCGCGTTCTGCGACACTTGCACTCCATCTGCGCTGAGCACAGGATGGAGCGTAGCTCCCTGGGACCTACGCTTCACCTGCGCTGAGCGCAGGATGGAGCGTAGCTCTCTGGAACCTGCGCTCCACTTGCGC
This sequence comes from Sesbania bispinosa, assembly GCA_026901365.1. Lineage (NCBI taxonomy): Eukaryota > Viridiplantae > Streptophyta > Magnoliopsida > Fabales > Fabaceae > Sesbania > Sesbania bispinosa. Next base: position 1,078,737 of record QLOH01000018.1, read on the forward strand.
TGAGCGCAGAGTGAAGCGCAAAAACGCGGACTAAGCTTTTTAAATATAATCTCAACAGATTCCTTCCAAATTTCAGATAGTTATTCTTAAAACGCGAAATTGAGATGGATGTTTATTTAATATGAGAATTATTTTGTGGAATTGATAGATTAATTGGATGTATAAAGTGTATTGATTGTGGCATGAGTATTGTGGCGTGAGTATCCTATGTGATGTTCTATGTTTATAATATTGTGATGTGATGTGAAGTGATAGAGTAAAAGAGATTGTATGAGATACATGTGAATAGAGATTGTGTGAGAGATATGAGATATGATGTTGATTGCATTGAGCATAACATTTGAGATATGAGATGTGACTATATGAGATGATGTTGATGCATTGAGCATGGGCATATGATGTATGAGATATATGAGTAGCCAAACGTGGCTTAAATACCCTAGCCCAAGAGAGGGGCAGCGAGCAGGGTTTGGTGACCATGATGGGGGACATTCTATGCACGAACCCATCGAGGGGGTGCAACCTATCGCCCAAGAGAGGGCATTTAACTGTAGGGCCATCATTGCGGGGCAGATGTCTTTGCACGAGCCCAAGAGAGGGGTGTTTAACTGTGCAACTAATCGGCCAAGAGAGGGCATTTAACGGTAGGGCCATCATTGGTAACAACTAAGAGGATTGATGAGGTGCGCCCATTGTGCGGAGTTCCAAATCATGACTCTTAGGAAGAGGCATTGTGCATGAGCATAGAGTGAGCATACTTGTCATTTCATGATTGTTTGAGAAGTGTGAATTATATATTTGTGTGAAATTAATGTGTTGTATGTAAAGAGTGTAGATTAAGATGAAAGATAATATATGTGATGATGAGTTAATGTGTTGAATATAAAGAGTGTGAGGTGATATGGATGATGATGATCGTGTGATGAGATTATTGATGTTGATTATGTGTTGGGTGGGGACAGGGTAGCCTTCGGCATTGCATGTATGAGTTTGTGTCCTTTTCCTCACCGTACTCTCTGTGGTTATTTTATAGGTAATGAAGATGGCACGCAATGTGCCGAGTATTGAAAGGAAGGGGTCTCACTCTGATACTTGTGACATTCAGGGCTTAGTATTAGGAGTTTACTTTTATTCTTGTTATTGAGTAGAGATTTAAGAAAACTGTTTTAAGTGCCTTACATGGCCAAGAGAGATTTTTATGATGTTGATAGTTTGATGTGTTAGCTTTCAAAAACTGTTGACTTTACCTTTTATTTAAATTGAGTTGACTTTGAATTAAATGGTGTTTTTAAAGAGAGAATTGTGAACCTTTTTACCCGACGTGGAATACAACTTTTCCTTATATTTCAATTTGATGATTGTATTAGAGGCTGGGGTAGAAGGGTGTCACATTTAGTGGTATCAGAGCAGGTCGGTTCACCGGCCTTAAGTTATGTGTTTGCTATGCTTCTGTGATGTTAACTTGTGATATTGATTGAGTGAACTATATTGCTTGAGTTAGCTGTTTGTTTGATTCCTCTACTTTTCTGTGAATCGGAAAAGTAATGGCTGGAGGAGGTAGAAATGATCGTGTTATTGCTGAAGCCTTAATGGCTATGGCACAGGCTGTTGGCAACCTGAACCAACATCAGGAGGTGGACTGGCTTGCTTGGTTCCAAAGGAAACATCCACCTACCTTCCGTGGGGGTTATGACCCCGATGGTGCTGCTGATTGGATCTTCGAGATTGAGAAGATTTTTAGAGCTATGGAATTCCCGTTGGTGCAAAAGGTGACATTGGCTGCTTTCATGCTATCTGGAGATGTTGGATTTTGGTGGCAGAGTACCTACCAGAGGATGATTGATGAGGGCACCGCAATGAGTTGGGATAACTTCAAGAAATTTTTCTTAGAGAAATACTTTCCTCACGACATCTGTAACAAGAAGCAGATCGAGTTTCTTGAACTGTAGCAAGGAGATGGCACAGTGGCGGACTATGTGGCTAAGTTTGAAGCACTGGTTCGTTTTTGTCCTACCTATGAGGGAGCCAATAATGAAGAGGCAAAATGTGTGAAGTTTATCAACGATCTTCGTCCTGAGATCAAGCAGGTCTTCAACTATCTGGGAATTATGCGATTTCACGAGCTGGTTAACAAATGTAGAGGGTACGATGAAGACAACCGGGCTAGAGCTGCTCATTACAAGAGTGGAGGACCTATGATAAACCCGAGCAAGTCCGAATCAACTGATAAGAGTAAGTCGTATTCTCATGCAGCTGGGAGCTCTAAGTTTGGAGGGGGCAACGAGGGTTCAATTCAGAAGAGGAGTCATACTCCGGTTCCTAGCCAGGCATCTAAGGGCGGAAGCGTGGACTCTACTACTCCTGTTACGTGCTATAGGTGTGGAAAACCGGGACATCGGTCATTTCAGTGTATAGATAGCGAAGTTATTTGCTATAATTGCCAAGAACGAGGACATATGTCTCGCGATTGTCCTCAAAAGAAACAAGGGACTGTGGCGGCAACTGGAAGTGCTAGTGGGAGTGCCAGCAAACCGAAAGCTACTGGAAGAGTATTTGCGTTGAGTGGTACTGAAGCTGCTCAATCCGAAGACTTGATCCAAGGTACTGGTTTCATTGCGGGGATTCCTTTAATTTTTTTGTTTGATTCTGGTGCGACTCACTCCTTTATATCACATGCTTGTGTGTCTAAATTGAAATTGTCTGTCTCTTCATTGCCTTTTGTGTTGAGTGTGGAAACACCAGCTAGTGGGTCAGTTTCTACTTTTGATGTGTGCTTAAATTGTCCTATTCATGTTGATGGTAGAGAATTCCTAGTTGATTCGATTTGTTTGTCTCTGAGTCAACTAGATATTATTCTTGGTATGGACTGGTTATCTTCCAACCATGTCCTATTGAACTATGTTGATAAATCATTTGTCTTTGATCAACCTGTTGAGGGGAGTCTTTTCCAGAGTTGTTCATCTCAGAAAAATTCGAGGACAAATTTTTTTTTAGGAAGGGAGAATTGTAACATTCTAAAATTTCTAGGATAGATAAAATAAGATAAAAAAAGGAGAAATATTATTGTTATTATTATTATCTTTAATTATTATTATTCATAAATAATATTAATATTTTGAATAATGTTCTTTTAATAAAAAGAGGAATGAATGGGTTGAGGGTAGGCCCAACCCAGTTAAGTATTTATTTAAGGAGGGGTTATCAGTTCACCCTAATCCTTATTTTTCAAATCGTCAGAGAGCGAAACCATAAGGAAGGGAGAAACGACTTCGAAAGGGGAAGGTGCTGCAGAGTAATCATCAAGAGAGAGAGAGAGCCTACCGTTTGCTGATTGATCTTTGCCTCTAAGGTACAGGGGGAGAAAGGGTGCTGCTTGTATGTGTATGTGGGAGTGCTTGGGTAGCAAGGGCAACCATAAGACCCTTTAAGAATTCTAAATTCGAGAACTTATCTTTGAATTAGGTGTTGTGTGCTTGAGATGTGTTTGATTTGATGTATGCAAGGGATGACCTTGATGAATTGGGTGATGGTAGTGAGAATAGCGAAAAGGGGTTAAATAAGGGTTTAGAGATGAGGAACCATAATTGATTAGGTGTTAAATTTATTGTAATTCGTAGGAATGATTGTTGATTTTAGTGTTTTTAATCGGTGAAAATGAGTATAAACGAGTTAGAACTTAAAGAATTGAGTAGGGATTGAAGAAGGGGATTAAAAGGGGCAAAACGCAGGTGTAGTCGCGTTCTGCGACACTTGCGCTCCATCTGCGCTGAGCGCAGGATGGAGCGTAGCTCTCTGGAACCTGCGCTCCACTTGCGCTAAGCGCAGAAACGCGGACTGAGGATTTTAAATATAATCTCAACAAATTCCTTCCAAATTTCAGATAGTTATTCTTAAAACGCGAAATTGAGATGGATGTTTATTTAATATGAGAATTGTTTTGTGGAATTGATAGATTAATTGGGTGTATAAAGTGTATTGATTGTGGCATGAGTATTGTGGCGTGAGTATCCTATGTGATGTTCTATGTTTATAATATTGTGATGTGAAGTGAAGTGATAGAGTAAAAGAGATTGTATGAGATATATGTGAATAGAGATTGTGTGAGAGATATGAGATATGATGTTGATTGCATTGAGCATAACATTTGAGATATGAGATGTGACTATATGAGATGACGTTGATGCATTGAGCATGAGCATATGATGTATGAGATATATGAGTAGCCAAACGTGGCTTAAATACCCTAGCCCAAGAGAGGGGCAGCGAGCAGGGTTCGGTGACCATGATGGGGGACATTCTATGCACGGACCCATCGAGGGGGTGCAACCTATCGGCCAAGAGAGGGCATTTAAAAGTAGGGCCATCATTGCGGGGTGGATGTCTCTGCACGAGCCCAAGAGAGGGGTGCTGGTGACATTCAGGGCTTAGCATTAGGAGTTTACTTTTATTCTTGTTATTGAGTAGAGATTTAAGAAAACTGTTTTAAGTGCCTTACATGGCCAAGAGAGATTTTTATGATGTTGATAGTTTGATGTTTTAGCTTTCAAAAACTGTTGACTTTACCTTTTATTTAAATTGAGTTGACTTTGAATTAAATGGTGTTTTTAAAGAGAGAATTGTGAACCTTTTTACCTGACGTGGAATACAACTTTTCCTTATATTTCAATTTGATGATTGTATTAGAGGTTGAGGTAGAAGGGTGTCACACAACACTTCATTATTTAATCTTTAGATAGTGCTTTCAGTCTTCAGACAACACTTCAGTCTTTAATCTTCAGACAGTGCTTTAAGCCTTCAGACAGAACTTCATTCTTGAATCTTCAGATAGTGCTTTTAGTCTTCAGGCAACACTTCATTCTTTAATCTTCAGATAGTGCTTTTAATCTTCAGACATCACTTCATTCTTTAATCTTCAGACAGTGCTTTTAGTCTTCAGACAACACTTCAGTCTTTAATCTTCAGACAGTGATTTAAGTCTTCAGACAAAACTTCATTCTTGAATCTTTAGATAGTGCTTTTAGTCTTCAGACAACACTTCATTCTTTAATCTTCAGATAATGCTTTTAGCCTTCAGACAGTACTTCATTCTTTAGGCTTCTGATAGTGCTTTTAGTCTGCACTTCAGTCTTCAGACTTATACATCCTTCATATTTTCTTCGTTCTTCAGAATTTGAGATGTACTTCAGACATTTATACTTCAGTCTACATTTTAGCTTATTTGAAATATAAGTACACTTGTTAGAGTGCTTTTCATAGATTTAATCTAAGTTTGTAATCACCAAAACCTTACCATGGGAAAGTCTTTAACATTCTCCCAATCTAGTTTTACGGGTATCTTTAGACTTTTAAAGTCTTGAGACTCAACATTCTGACCTATCATAAGCCTTTACCTAAAAGCCCAAGCTTTTATGATAGTTGGTCCTTTTCATGGATTTTCACATAAGCCTTTGGACTGACCTGTTTCTTTTCTTATATCAGTGAATCCAGTTTTTGTTAACTTCTCAAAGTGTTCATATATCTAAAACTTTCTGCAAAATTAAGACTCTTTTGCTACTGAATTGATCATAGACCCATTTCCTTTTTTATTTGGGACTATTCAAATAATACACCCGTAATTCTGACATTCCTATTACTCATCCAAGTGACAAGTCCCAATTTGATTGTATAAAATTATAGTGTCTCATTTGGGATCTTTGCAATAAGATTTTGATCAGAACATGCATTGCAGTATACTTTTTTTATTCTTTAAGAGGTTTATCTAAGTTCTAAATTTTGTTTGAATTATAGTAATTAATTGAATGGGTGCAACTGATTTGTTGGACTTTGGACCTAACTTGACTGTTTCCCTGATTTTGTGTTATGTGTTTACCAAGTTCAGAGAGTATTAATCATTTTCTTGCATTGTTAAGTTGCTTGTTAACTTTGGAATCAATATAGCATTTTGGTGGAAAGGAGTGTAGCCCTTTGGCATTGTGCTTTGTTGGTAGGGATTGTGGATGGAACTAAATGGTAGCCTATTCAACCAGACATATCTCCTTTCTCATCTTTTAAGAAACAGAGTATTTTACACAGCATCTATTTTAGCTGTCAACCCATAGGTTTTATGAGAGTTATTATTTGGATAATCCAGATTGAAGAGCTTTAAGGTCTTGCTTTCCTATTTTTTGGGGGAAGGGGTTTACTGTTTCTTCATTTTTTTACTTCTAGGAGGATTTATTAGTGCTTATCCTCCTCCTTTGTACTTCTCATTTTTATCTTAATTCTTTCTTCTTTTATAGAAAACATCAAACAAACCTTGTATACACCCATTGGAGTTGAATACATGGATTCTAGTATGCCTTTGTGCTTGATTCTGTATTATAGATTCATATAACTATATTTACCTCAAACCCTTCTTAATAGTCTCCCATTTTCTTTTGTATCTCCTTTGACCTGTCTTTAAAGGGTGATAACCAACATAGTTTATAATTTCACATCATATCAAGGCTTTGGCATGGCATTGTTTTACATGACCAAACCATCTTAAGCAGTTTTCTGTAATTTTAGTTCTGAAACCATTCCAACTCCTGGTTGAGGTACCTTACAGTGAAATTGCCATTCACCACCCATCATTCCTATACAACAATGCAATTCTAACTGAAGCTTGGTAAAACTCTCTCTTAAATTTCATAGGCACTTTACAGTCACAGTACTATTTGAGGCACCTTCCTCCTTTATATTGGATGCAAATTGTGACATCATAATCAACCTCTTTGTTCTTTGATCCCCTCAACTGGACCCATTTATCTCTAAAGCATTTCTTTGGTCTCCATGAACCTCTATTTGTATTGGAAACTCATCACACCATAAAATGTCTGAAGACATGTCATGGCCTTAAACATATCCATGTTCCTTTGAATGTATACTATGTTCCCTTATGTTGCAAAAGTCTTCCAAGATTCTGCTGTGTTAACACTATATTGAGCATTCCCAGCAGATGGATGAACTTAGTAGTATATTTTCTAGGAAGTATCCATTGATTTTTGATACACTAGTCTCCTTCCTTAACATCTGTTCAAACTTCTTTCACTTGCTTTTGTAACTTTTTAGCATAAAACTGAATTGAATTGGCTGCAAAATAATGAAGGCTATCTATAAAACTGAAGCTATGTTATCACTTTTTAGAATAATCTTTGATCCAATTGGAATAATAACCATTAATATCAATAGTGAAAAACAGTTGCATGTTTTGTACTATTAAGTATTAACATGATCGATATCAGAATTTGGAAAGCTATCTTCGTTACTTTCATGCTCATCATTCCTTATTCATCAAAAGTTGTTTTCATTTTTTTTCATTGTCTTTTGGGAATTATTTATATTGCACAAAAATTTCCATGTTCGTTGTTATCCTTGTCGTCTTTAGTAAATGCTCTCCTTGTCGATAAGGATGGCAATGTCTAAGCTTGGTTGTCTCAAATCAATTTTGTAAAATTTTCAATAAAAAAATTGAGACATTGGGTAATTTAATCTATAACTGCATTTAAAAATAAACTACATCTTGAACCTTCTCGTTTGATAAAATTGATTGAATATATATTATCCCAAAAACCGCTATTGCCTGATAGAATCATGAGACATATCCTGGATCATTTTAAATTATCATACCATTAAACATCGTAATCAATGTTACACTGACAATGGATAGAGAAACACATCATCTTATACTTATCCTTTAATTATTTATTTTAAAGAAATAATCATTGGAGCTAATTGTCAGAGTTATCAACTTATTCAAGGTTTATGATGATGACCTGTCGTTGATGTTATGTTCAAAAATTGAAAAGGAAAAAAAAAAATAACGAGTGTCCTACATATGCACCAAATTTGTACTTTTTTTTTCTTGGGTCCAACTGCCTTACCCAAAATGGTAGGTTAGCTACCAATCACACTAAGCCCAATTCCCTGAACTATGACAACAAATCATGTGAGAGACCCACTTAAGTGACACTTCTTTTACACATTTTTCATGTATTATTTGTAAGGGTAAGAAGAAAAGAAAGAGAGTGTGAAATAATAAAGAGTGATGTGATAAAAAAAATTAGAGAGAAAAAGTTGTTATAAATCCATTTGTTATTTGTACAATGTATAAAATACTAAAGTTTATGTTTTGCATAATTATACCAAAAGAAATTGAATTTTGTTATTTTTATAAATGCGAATAATGTAATGTAAATGCAGATAGTCATAATTTACTCAACAAAATAGTTTTAGAAGTAACTGCTCAGACAATTTTTGAAAAAATTATTCTTAAAAAGAACTAATCAAATGAATGGATTAGTTTCAAGGAAAAATGTCTCGTGTTTTTCCTAAATTTCTAAATATATATTACTTCGTATCTAAATTTCTAAATAATTTTAATTTCGCGATGTTAGGTATAACAAATTAACATATATAATACGTGTCAATTTGAGGTTATGGTGCACACGTGCCTAGTCTTTGTTTTTATTTGTGCGACTCCCGACAATGATGATGTTGCAATTTTTTTTTTTTTCTATTTTTCCATCTTTAACAAATATATTCTAAATTTAATAATGCACTCTTTTGATTATACCTTCCAGTTTACAATTGCCAAGTATTAAGTGGGACCCGCATTATTATCACGTCACGTGTTTTTCCACGTGGACACCGACTTCAAGAAACAAGAACAGTTAAAAATATGAAGTGAAAAAATAATAAAAAAATAAATAGAAAAATTGAAAATGGATTTTTTTTTTATTTAGGGTAAGAAGATAATGTCTAAATTTAAAGTAAAGAAAAATATTTGGGCTAAGAAAGTACTTATCGAGATAATTACATTTATCTCACCCAAGTAAGTGAGTAGAAATTTGAATTTATAATATCTCACTTCAAGGAAATGAGTTGATCTGTGAAATATATGACACCGTCTTGCTCTATTCGACCAATTTTATTAAAAGAAAATTATTTTGTTATAAAAATGCTAACATTTTTATTATTTTAAATTTTATTTATTATTCATTTTAAAATACTCCATAGTCCATAGTAACATATTTTTTGTACGTTTGTGATTTTTTTCCATGAAAGTTACGTTACGTTGGAGATGGGAAAAAGAAAGTGACGTTTGGTACTTTTGAGCGAAACGTGAACCTTAATCTCACGTAATCCCGCTGTTATTAGTGTTATGATTTCACAATCTATAATTAAAGATTAATATGAAGAGAATCGATCATAAAGCAAAATTGAATTTACATTTTATAATTTACTGCAACTGTATCTTTGCTTGTCGTTTTGTCTAACATACATTGGATTCTAGTAAGAGAAAATGTTATTGTTTCTGAAGTTGTTATTGTCTATTTTACGTGCTAAATCAGCATTCGACAAATGGAAAAGAAAAAAACAGTTGTTGTACTTAGCTTTAGAGAGTTGTTAATATAACTCGCAATTCAATGGATTAAAATGAACGGGGATTTGAGCAAAAAGATAAAAGTTTCACACGTACGTTAACAATTTGTCTTTTATATACCATGGTAAAGTTTAGTATAATTCAGATATTTTTATGCATGCAAAACATAAAAAAAAAAAATAATGTAAATGAATTAATTTGTGTTTACTTTGATTTTCTTAACAAAAAATTATCTTATGAGAACAAGATAAAAATATATTCTTTTAAGTATTCTTTTTAGGGGTACTAGTTTTACTTTGAATTTTTAAAAAGGAGAATGAAAAGTAGTTAAGAGATGCAGAAAAGTAGAAGATGAATTAATATTTAAAAAAGTAAAGAGAATAACCTGTATTAATTAGAATTGAAGGATCACATACTTCTCATGGAGGAACATGTTAGGCTTCTAGAGATTTTTCAGCAAACTAGCGGTGGACCCGTGTCGATGCATGGGTTATGTACGGGTTGACTTATATATTTATATATATGGTATTAATTTAAATGTAAGTAAATAAAAATAATTTATAAATAATTATTGTGCTTTAAGACAATATATCAATTGTAAGAAAATCAATAAAAAAAATTGTATTCCAATAATAACTTAAAAGGTTCCTTCTTGTATCTTCAACAATTTTATTATGTCTTCATCTCTTCACCCTATACAATAAAACAATTCATATAAAAAATAATATTATAATGAATTAAGTAAGCACGTACCGAAATAATTTATCTCTTAGATATCCACTTCATATATGAATTTATAAGTCTTTTCTTCACATGTAATAAATTTAAATCGGTGAAAATGATTTTTTTAAATGATAATGAAAATTATATAAGTAAAAGTGAGAGTGAAATCCTTACCGGTTATTTGCATATCTTTAATATTGTAATATGTTTTTGAAAAGAATGGAAAACAAATAAATGAATAAATAAATAAATAAATAAATAAATAAATAATAGTACATTAATATTACAATATGTAAACACTATTTATAAAAAAAATCCCCTAATTAACAACCAATCTTTACAATTAAGTCATCTAATTGACATTCATGTGTCAATTATACATTTAAACACATTTATTTAATAAAAACTATCTAAACTATTGGTAACTTCTAATAACTTCCCCTTAATAACTTCTCATAACTACTTTGAAATCCTCCATGCTCTTGACTCATATCTTCAAGATTCAAATCTTGCACTTGAATTAATGTCTCACAGAGAAGATAAAATCATTTTGATATCTAATCAAAATCATTATGATATTAACACATTCCCCCAATATTTTATCTTTTTGACTATTTAGAAAAAAAATATAATATACTAAAATATATAGCATATCTCTTCAGATAAAAAAATTCTTGATCAACAATTTAAAAGGTAATGTCCATATATAAATAATGTATAAATATGAAAATTTGATATATACAAATGAATTCATATATATAGGGATATGATTAAATGACATAAGGTTAGCCACATTATATAATAAGTAACATTTACTTATATTTTAAAAATGTTCAACAAAAAAATTATATTTTAAAAATATATTATGTGTTAAAATAAATTAATATGGTTAAGTATCAATTAATTTTTTATAAATTTCATCAATTTTATAAAAAAATTTAATCCAATGGTTGGATTAAAATTTTTTATTCTATAAAAGTTATTACATAGTGTAAGCATATTATGTGTATCAATTTTTCTAACTTGTGTAACATTATAACTGTATATATAGGATAATAAATATCAAAAATAAATTTTTTTATTGAAAATTAAAACTATTAAAATATTCAACCATGCATTGATAGTATTAAATATTATATTTTTTAATAAAAAATTTACTTTTAATTTATCAACCTAGCAATGCAATGTTACACAAAAAAATTGTAGATTCCCCAAATTTCAATATATCAACTCGAGACTCTGCTCAATTAGATCATACTTTAATTTTTTTTTAAAATAGGTGTTTAAGGATTATTTAGGATGAAATTAAATTAAAAATATTTATTTTTAAAATGTATATATATAAAGGTTAAAATATTTTATATAATTTATCTCTTTTTTTATTAAGTAATTTGTGTACATTTTTCTTTCATCGCTTTTTTTTTTTTTTATGGTTTTCAATATGAGTGATTATTTCAAGTAGAGTACATACACATATATAACAAATTCTTCGAATGAGAATTGTACCAACTTCTACATATATAAATATAAATTAATTAATCTAAATATCAAGTTCTTCCAAGAAATATACAAGAGTTGATGTTTTGTACCTAATCCAAGTTTTTGTTTTCCACAGTCAATGTTTTTCATTTTAAGAAATGACAATTTTTTATATGGATTCTCGTACCATGTCTTTGCTTTACTATTTTAAATTGAAGATTTTAAAATTCATTAAGATATGAGTAATTCAAAGGTGGGTGGGGTCAACTATATGCACACGACACAGCATGGTTACTTTAAATAGAAAAATTGTGGGGTTTGACATGATACCCAATATGAACAGAAATGGCGTACTCTTTTGTCCAAAAGCTCACCAAAATCGAAAATAATGGTTGAACTAAATTAATTACAGCTTATATATACATCATTTTGCACGTTTTTTTGTGCTCAACAATTCCTTTTAATATTTAAAGGAAGGAAAATGAAAAATAAAGGCAGTCTTTTTTAGAATATATGTGAATAAATAAACTAGACAACGTAATGAAACAATGTGAATAAATCAGTTGGAGATATTATTTTTAGGAGCTTTTTAAAGGCAAATGTTAAAGAATATACAAATAAAAAATCATTATTTAAAAAAGTATTTAATATGGTGTTCAATGAATTCAGTGTAAAAAAATGACTTTAATTATTCTACACTTTTAGTATAAAAAAGTTTTATACCAACATCCAATAATATGTTCGCCACATCATTTAATGAGATGTAATATTCATCCAAAATATTTTTTGCACTGACAATGTATAGTTATTAAATTCAATAAATTTATATAAAATCCAATAACGTACTGATATATCATTTTAAATGACACTGACACATCATTGGATATTTAGGTAAAAATTTAATATCTATTAAATTCTTTTTTATATTTTGAAAATCTAAAAATATACTTCTTGTGGTCCTACTTATGAGAACATTTTAACTACTTCACATGGATTAAAGAAATTGATTAATTTAGTTCGTTACAATAAATTTGTCATGAATGTATACCATATGTATTTCTTGAACTACCCTTGGATTTATTGAGACCTGTTATCTTTTTCTTTCTATTTCATATCCTCTCTACTAATTAATTATTCATCCATCTCCACTAATGGTGTATTTTTATCAAAAATAATTAATGCATGAGTGAATTTAATTAAAAACGTTCTTATAATAAGGATCAAGACTCATCATAAAAAAATTCTTATAATTAGAACATGAGAGAACAATATAATACCTTTTTAAAAAAACTTTTATATTCTTAACATTAATCAATAATATTAAGAAGTTCTTTTTGTTTGTACTAAAATATATTTTTCAAAGAATAATAAAACTCTTACCCTTTCTTTCTCTCATATAATACTTAAAACATTTCTCTCTCCTGATATCTTTATTATTTTCCATCATATTATTTATTTTATCTTTTTTTTTCTCTTTTGTTCCTGTTTTCATCTCTCTTGCAAACCTTATTATCCATCTTCAAATGTCAAAGGTCTTTGCATTCTTTAAACAACACAAAAAGTGACCATAATAAAAAAATCCCAGTCATAGAGGAGGAAGTTAGTATTTATATTTGTAATGTATTTATATTTGTAATGGGTTAGAGTATCTTGTACTCTCTTAATTTTAATTTCACTTTTGGTTAGAAAAAAAAATAGAGGAGGAAGTTAGTTTGGTGGTCTAATATCATTAAAAGCAATATTTTTTATTATAATTTTGAAGACCCGGTTAACTATGTCATCAAATCCTTGTAAACATTTAGGTCTTTTTTTGGGGGCTGTGACGTTATCTTAAAATTATAGTAGCATTAGCATCACAATAAAGTTCAGTAAATATAACTGCTTGAAAGTTGAAACATTCTTCTTGTGGAGAGACTTTTTTTTTTTCTGCTGGTGTAAGCTAAGTGGAGAGATTTTTTTTTAATTTGTTTTCGAGTATATATTGTTAATCTTAGTTTTGATTAAACTTCTATCGAATGTAATTTTATGAAGTTTTATTATTTTTTTAACATTCTTGAATTTGAAAATTACATTGGAAAAGTCGAGTGAATTAATTATTTAATGGGATAAAGTTCTTTCGAAACTTCTTTTTTTCTTATTTATATAGCTTGAACTTGAAACCTTACTACTGAACAAAATCAGTTACTTGCCAATTAAACCAATAATATTAATAAATTTATGTTGGTGCTAATTTCTTAATTTGATGGCTAAATTTTTATTCCGATAACAAAATCATTTGTTTGAGCTCCGTATTAAAAAATATATATTTATCTTTTTTGTGTTAACCATAGGTATCCCTATATATTAATCCCCAATATATCCACAGGTATTAAAATATATATTAATCTGCGTAATATGTAGATATATTATTATATAACTAAAATTAAGTTTATTATAAATTATTATTTTTAAAATAAAAAATTAGAATAATTTTGCATAATTATTCAATTTTAAATTAAAATAATAGATTATATAATTTTACTATTGAAAAATAATTTATATATTAAAATCGTAATAATTATTTAAATTAAAATTTAAGATTGGAATAGAAAATAATAGGTAAATATGTTGAATCTTAACAAATTTTGAAATTTAGAATTAATATTTATTAGTATTTAAAAATTAAAATAAAAGAGCAATGATAATATTAAGGATTGAAATGGAGTAGACATGACAACGGGGCGGGGCGGATTTTGCTCTCCCCATGATCCCCACCTCCATAAACGGGTTTAAAACAAAGCAAATTTAAAATTATGAAACTCAATCCCATACTCGCGCGGCTTCCGTCGAGTTCAAGGAAACCCGTCACACTACTCTATTTATTTTTTCTTTATTTTTAGTAATGTAAATACTTTTTTAAATAAGTCATGTATTTCTAATACATTCTAATTCAAATAATATATAAAAATAGACATTGAGAATTTTTAAAAATTAGAAATTTAAGAATTATATCATATTTTAAAGAAAATACGTGAGATTATTTTATTATTTAACTATAATTTTAATTATAAATATTTAATTATTATATCGAAGTGGGTTCGGGACAGATACTTACTTGCAGCCGTCCCCGTCAAGTGGGGTAGGATCGGGTTTTCTATAAACCTGGTCAAAGTTGGGGCGGGGCGCGGTATCCATATGTTTGGATTTAACTGTTATGCCTAATAAGGAAAATCTCATTCTTGGGCATCTCATTCTCTAAGTTAAAGTCTCAAAATTATAATATTGAGAGTTGATTATAAAGCAATGTTTTAGATGGACGAATAAAACTATTTTATGATGAATTTTTTATGTGATTATATGTATTTTTTACCGTTCATGGTGTTTTAATCGGATAAAGATCAATATGGATTATTAACTTTTCCCTCCAAATATTTAAGGCTAGGGGTCGAATTTGTGACGACCCATCAATAATATCCATCAATCTCTTCCATCTGAATCTCGTATTTGATGATAATTATATATGGTAATTTTAACTTTTTTAATTTGTTTTTAACCAAAGTATATATTTATCTACAATGTTATAAGAAAATAATTTATTGCCTGTCAATGATGGTAACTTGTTCTGTCAAAAGAAAAAATGATGGTAACTTGTTATTAATTAAGAAATTATCTCAATAATTATCATTTTTAGAACTCTCAAACTACTACTTTCTTGTTGACCAGAAAACAAAACCTACCAATATCTTGAGAACACGATTTGTTTACACTACAGAACTCAATTGCTTTAATTTATTGGTACAATTATTTTAATCACGTTATTAACATTAAAGAAAATAACTCAAAGACTTATTTAGTTTAGTAATTATACAATTAATATTGGTAGTTAGCACAGAGATACCTTGCTGAAATATATTTCTCTTAAAAAATTATTACAACAGTTTAAAATTATTTTAAAATAGTTTCGAATTTGTGTCAGTCCTAAGCCACCTAATTACTTGTCTACACTTCAACTCAAGTGACTAGTTTACAATTAAATTTCAATTCAAATGCAAAATGTAATTTATGTCTTAAAGCATAACTTTATCATCTCCCAAGTCTTTCTATATTACTCAATAATATATTTTTCAAACAAGTCTCTGCACTAGCTGAGAAGTAGGTTCAAGTTTGATCAGTTCAAAAAGAAGCATTGAAACATGTAAGCTGCACTTTAAAACTTATAGACTAATTGCCATTCAAAAATATCTTTTGACAAGTTGATCATGAAGCTTTCATAAAGTCCTTCTCCTTCACAAACTCAGTAATATTCATCATTTGACTGATCCACTTCATGGCCCTCTCCAGTTAGAAAATAAGCACAAACAACATATAATGTAAATGTGGTGGGCTTATAGCTCTTAGTATGTATTTGAATTTGAATGAACTTTTCATTCAAAATATATTATAACAAAAGCATATAAAAGATTTTTGATAAAAATAACGTTTTTCCAAAATTTAAGCTTAATGAGAGATACAGTTAGCCAATTGTTGGAATTTGGTGCGTTTACTGGCATAGGGTGTGTAATGACAAGAACATGCATACTTAACATTCTATTTAAGATTGACCTTAGCATATATATATATATATATATATATATATATTCCAAAAATAATATTATAGATATGCTATTTGTACGTGTTTATCCTGATATTTGGTAAATAAAAATTATCTTAAGAACAATATGGGGACAAGATAAAAATCCTTTTAATAGTTCTTTTTAGGGGTAATTTTATTTAGAATTTCAAAGGAGAAAGAGATGGAGAAGAAGAGATGCAAGAAAATAAAAGATGAATTTAAAAAAAGTAAAGAGAGAAGACCTTGCATTAATTAAAATGGAGGGATCATACACTTGTAGAAACACAGGGAAACACTAGAAGGGGGGTTGAATAGTGTTTCTTAATATTTTATGAAAGCTTTTCGCAAACAACAAGTTTGAAACAGTTTCAGACAGGTTTAAGGGGGTTGTCTGAAGTTTCTTAAGACGGCTTCTGAAAAAGTATTTTAAAGGTTTCTTTGCTTTTAAAATATCAGAACAGTTTTTCAACACCCTTTGATTAGTATAAATAAATTGACAAGAGATAAAGGTAAGAAAACTTAGCCAATGAATTTATCCTAGTTCACTCACTACCACTGTGAGCTACGTCCAGTCCCAATGCCAACTAGCACTTGGATTTTCTCTTAATCTTCACCAAGATTACAAGTATTCTTTTACAGTCAAGCCTCTTCAGGCTCTACAACCAAGTATTCTTTTACAGTCAAGCCTCTTCAGGCTCTACAACCAAGTATTCTTTTGTCAACCAAGTCTCTCCAGGCTCTACAACCAAGTATTCTTTTGTCAACCAAGCCTCTCCAGGCTCTAAACAAAGTTTACAAAGAAATAAGTCTAAGCTTTTAAACTATACCAGTTTGAAGCTTAAACAGAGACAATGTACAATAAAATCTGAGGTATGCTCAAGATATACAAATGTGTACAATGAGAAATTTTATCAGAGAGTTTTTACAGAGTAAAAACTTGGAGCGTGATGTTTCTCTTGGCTTTCTTGTATATATATTTTCTTTTTCCTTTGATGGTCTTCATGGAGGGGTATTTATACCCAATCTTCAATCCGTTGAAATACCACCGTTTAGAGATAGCATTAAATGCTTTTTAATCCGTTGTGAGACATGCTCCTGAGCATTCTATGAGTTCTGAAACTTTTCTGACAACGTCCAAGGTTGCTGCTGACAAAAGCTGCCACAGCTGTTGCTGCAAAAACTACGCTGCAAAGATTTCCCAAATGGTGTATGAAACTCAAACAACCCAGGAAAGGTCTCTGTGTCTTTGCCAAAATAGGCCTTGAAAAGTTGCGTGCAGCAGAGAGAGATTTGACTCTTCAGAACTTCAGACAAGTCTTCTCACAACTTCAGCAAGATGTGCCACGTCATAAAATACGACTTCAGACGGCTTCAACACTTCAGACGGGTTGAACCTTCAGATGACTTCAACACTTCAGACAGGTTGAACCTTCAGACAGCTTCAACACTTCAGACAGGTTGAACCTTCAGACAGTCTTTATATAAGCTTATAGTGGCTTGCTGAAATCATAGATAGATCATTAAAACATATATGTATCTATGATAAATATTTTAACTCAAATTTGTTAAGCATTAAAACTTGGGAATTGAGTTGTCTTAAACATCATAATTTCTCTTATGATTGAGACTCAACATTCTCCCCCTTTTTAATGATGACAAATTTGTTTAAAATACATAAATCTGAAAGGAGTTTTAAAGATAAAAGAATAGATAGCTCCCCCTCAGATATCTCAGATGGTGATCTCTTAAACTGATTTGATAAAAAATACTTATCAGTTTCTTATTTACTCCCCCTGAGTCTTGTGATTACTTCAGATTCAGATTTTGTTAGTTTAATACTCCCACTTTTGTCATCAATCAAAAGGGAATTCCAGAGCATAACAACAACAACAATCATAGCAAATCATGAAGTATGAAAGAAAACAGCAAACTCAGACAAGTAAACAGCACAAACACAACATGATGTGAAACACTGATAGTATTAAACAAACTGTTCAAAAATAATCACTTAGCAGAAATAAACATGAGATATGGCTACACATCATTGACTACCCATCCTTCTTCAGCAAAGCTTCTTTCATGAATGAAATCAGCTCATCCTTGGCCTTGTCAATCTGAGAGATGAGAGCAGTCTTCATGTCTTCTTGGCCACTTCTAATCTGCTGTTTCTCTTGAAGAATCTTATCTTGTTTAGCAATGAGATCAGCATTCTTCTTCTCTAGCTTCTCTATCTTCAGCCTCAGCTTTCTGTTCTCTTCTTCAGGATCAGGTTGTGCTTCATAAAAAATAATCTGGATGTGTCTGCACACAAATCTCAGCACATCAAAACCTGGAAGCAAACCATACTCCTGTGGATGATACACTGGAAAGAAGAATGTTCCAATGGGACACATAATCTCCCAGTCTTCATGAAATGGTTCAGACAGAGGTGGGAAATGGCCTCTGATGTAATGATACTTCACATTCATGAATTTCCCATGCCCTATGATAGAATCAGCATCTGGTCCAGTTGACCCAGAAGAGGATCCAGCATCCTCTCTGATTTTCCAGTAAGATGACCAAACTTTGTCTCTGAAACTGTGATCCATGCCTCCACCTTGTCTCTTGACCTTTGCTGGTAGCTCCTTCCATTCTCTTGGAGTCAGAGGCTTGAAGGGAACAGGATAGGCCTTAGGTTCCTTGAACTTATCAGCAGGGCCTTCCTTCAGAGGGTACCTAGGAACAATTCTATCAGGTTGCACTAGAATCTTGGTGGTTGGCCCGATGGAAAATGTTCTAGGGGCCCTGTATCCTCTCATGCCAACAGACTTGATGTAGTCCCTCTCTACCAGTTCTCCTTCTGTGTATAGATGCCTTGCAAAACACCAATCTTCATTGGATAGCTTCAGACAATCTTTATCAGAGAAAGGGTTAAGTGGAGCCCACTTGTGAGCAGGTGATACCACACCTTTTCTGATCTTCTCAAGTTGCCCTGAGTACATCTGGTCTAAGCTTCCTTGATACTTCTCTCTTTCAGCATCTGAAGTATGCTTGACTAGCCCATGGTGCAGAGAGATAGGGGGTGCATCTCTAAAATATTGCAGTTCTTCATAGAGGTTTGGGAACTTGGGAACCCTTTCCCTCTCAAAGAAAGGTCCTTCATACCTCTTATGAGGCACTTCAGCTTCCTCATCATACTGATGCTGAGTGAAAGGAAATGCATAAGGATCAAAAGTGGGTTCTGTGAAGAAATCCCTACTTTTAGGTCCTAGCCTAATGTGTTCAGGCAGCATACTCCCTTTCCACACCTTTGAGCTTTCTCCTTGCTGAATCTCAACAATGGGATCTTCAGATTGTGTTGACTCTGAAGATGATGATGATGGTGAAGATGGTGGTGATGATGGAGGTGATGATGGTGATGGTGGTGTTGCTTCTTCTTTTTTCTCTATAGGTTGCCTTTCTTCTTCTTCTTTCTCCTCTTGTTTCTTTTCAGGTGAGGAAGGAGGTGATGGAGTCACATTGTCAAACCTCACCCTTGGTCTTTTCACAGGGGGTTTGACCTTCTTAGGTTCAGACTCCTTCTCCCTTTGAGCTTGTTTTTCTTCTCTTCTCTTCTTGAAATAGAGATTGGCCTTTACAAAGTTCTGGTACTTGCTAGCTTCATCCATAGCTTCCATTTGGCTAGCAATGCTCCTTGTAACCCTAGTAGTAGGTTCAGGAGCTGTCTCAAGAATCTTGCTCTTGGTTCTCCTCCTTTGCTGAGCACCAGACCTCTTTCTCTTCTTATTACCTTGAGCCAAGGTAGCTTGCCTTTCATCTTCAGCCAAGGCTAGCTGAGAGGCCATAACAATAGCATAGTCTGTCTTCTCTTGCTCAGCCTTCTTATCCAATTCTTCTTGCTCTAAGGCAGTAGCTATGGCTGCTACTTGAATCAACTCTGGATCAGAGGAGCAAGCTGCCAGAGGTGGAGCTGCTACAGCTTCAGGATCAGCAAGGTTAGCAATCTCTTCCTCATGAGCCTTTCCTTCTATGTCAGAAGTAGGCTTAGGAGCAAGAGTGTTCACATTTTCAGAGCCTTGACCCACAATTTCATATGGCTTTGGCAAAGCCTTCTGAACAGGTTCAGATGTCTGAGCATGTAAACTTGAAGATTCTGAAGATACCTTTGCTGCACTCCTCACAGGGAGCTTCTTCAGTTTAGGTTGAGGGGATGGTTTGGAGGCCTTGAACTCTCCTTTTCTGATGTCCCCTTAAAGCTCTTGTTCAAGAATCTCTATTGTTCTTCCTCTTCTTGAGGCCTTCTCCATGAGAACACTCTCCTTCAGAGTAGGAGATGGAGGTCTTGGGGTGAGAGGGTTCTTCAGATTCATGCTCTTCAAATTTGACTCACCAAAGAAAGCAGGTGACTTGTGATCAAACAGTCTCTCAATAGGTACTTTAAAGTGCAAGAGTACCTTTGTTATGAGGGTGTTGTGAGGAAGATTTGCACCAAAATCTTTGATCTTCTTTTGCATGTGGAACATTAAGATGCTTGGAAGATTCATCTTCTTCTTCTGCAGTAGGTGAATCAAGCAGAATCTCTCCAGTTCAGAGACGTGATTCCTGCTTCCACTCTTAGGAATTATTGAGCATCCTAAGATGGAGTGTAGAACTCTGACTTTGTCCAGCATGTACTTAGCATCAGGGTTCTTGGGTTCTTCAGTCCCATACAACATCTTGGTGTACTTCTTCTGCCCACCATTTCTCAACTCCCACCCTGGAGTGAAGATTTCTCCTTCAGCCTTGACCTTGGTGATGGTGGAGAGAATCCCTATATCAACAAAAACAGGGACTCCTAGCACATCAGCCTTGATGATTTCATACACTCCCTTGGAGTTGGGGATTCCTCTAGCTGAAGCCCAGAAATCTATGACACTCTGCTCGTGCCATGAACAGTAGATGTTGTCAAAGAATAGAGTCCAGCCAACAACATCAAATTCCTCAACCAAATCCATACCAAGATTTCGAAGCTCCTCAAGGTCCACACCTTTTGATCTGACCACATTTCCACCGGAACTGGAAGACTTCTTTGGTGCCATTGATAAGTTGCAGAGAAACATGAGAGGAAACGGTTGCCTGAGAGAAAAAATTCAAAAAGTATGCTGAGAGAAAGTGTAAGGCTTCCTCGACACACTTACTCCTGCATTTATAGACCCACGATGCAATGATGGTACCGGCTGCGCAGACATTGGGTAACGTGCGAAGTGGAAGAGACAAAATAAATGGAATTAAACCGTCTCAGATAGCCACGTCAGCAAGTCATTTCAGACAAATGAGAAATTTCAGACACACATATAAAATTTCAGAAACCCTAAAATTTCAGACATGTCACAATTTCAGACACCCTGGAATTTCAGACACTCTTAACATATCAGACAGTATCATACACAATCAATTATTAGAAAATGCATGCATGTTCAAATTATTGCGTATGAACTTAAATCTATCTTCAGCCAGGGGTTTTGTGAATATATCTGCCCATTGATGCTCTGTTTCAATGAACTGAATATCAAAAACACCTTTCTGAACATAGTCTCTAATAAAATGATGCTTGATTTCTATATGCTTAGCCCTAGAATGTTAGATAGGATTTTTAGACAAATTAATTTCACTTGTATTATCACACAAAACAAGTATAGCAGAGATAGGAATATTAAAGTCCTCAAGCTGATACTTCACCCATAGCAGTTGTGAACAACAACTGGCTGCTGAGATGTATTCTGCTTCTGCTGTTGATAATGCAATGGTGCTTTGCCTTTTGCTTGACCAACTGATCATGTTACTTCCAAAGAAATGACATCCTCCACTGGTGCTCTTTCTTTCTATTCTATCTCCAGCAAAGTCAGCATCACAGTATCCTATTAACCTGCAATCCTTGTCTTTCTGGCAACAGGGGCAAAGGTTTCATTGAAGTCAATACCTTCTTGTTGATTGTACCCTTGAGCCACCAATGTTGCCTTGTTTCTGACCACTTTTCCTTCTTCAGACAGCTCGTTTCTGAACACCCATTTGGTTCCAATAATAGTTTTCCCATGGGGTTTAGGAACAAGGGTCCAGACATCACTCCTAGCAAATTGATTTAGCTCCTCTTGCATGGCTAGGATCCACCCTTCATCATGCAGAGCTTCATCAATGTTCTTTGGCTCAATTTCAGACAGGAAAGCAAGAGAATTCAGATTCTTGAATTTTGATCTTGTCTTAACTCCTTCTGAAGTGCTGCCAATGATTTGCTCTTTTGGATGATGTGATTTGTATCTCCAGTCAGGTTTCTGAGGTGATATCAAATCAGTCTGAGACTCAACATTTGTCTGAAGAGGTTCAGATGGTGCTTCAGACACCTTTTCATCCTTCCTGTTGTCATGAGTATTCAGCTCCATTCCTGCAAAATCATCTTCTAGATCTGATAGTTCCCTATCAGTCTCTTTCATGTCATTGAATTTAACATGAATTGATTCTTCCACAATTAAAGTTCTAGAGTTGAATACTCTATAGGCTTTAGATGTTTCAGAATATCCTATGAAAAATTCTTTATAAGACTTTGCATCAAATTTACCAAGATCATCCTTAGTGTTGAGTATAAAACACTCACATCCAAAAGGATG
The DNA here is from genome assembly GCA_026901365.1 of Sesbania bispinosa. Lineage (NCBI taxonomy): Eukaryota > Viridiplantae > Streptophyta > Magnoliopsida > Fabales > Fabaceae > Sesbania > Sesbania bispinosa. The sequence continues at coordinate 1,101,553 of QLOH01000018.1, forward strand.
AAAATATGATATGTTGGGTTTTCTTCCTTTCCACAATTCATAAGGAGTCTTTTTCAAAATTGGTCTTACCAATATTCTATTCTGAAGGTAGCAAGTTGTGTTAATAGCTTCTGCCCAGAAGGATCTTGGTAGGTTGCATGAGTTGAGCATGGTTCTACCCATTTCTTGCAAGCTTCTGTTCTTTCTCTCAACAACCCCATTTTGCTGAGGTGTTCTTGCCACAGAGAAATTGTGTGAGATCCCATTCTCATTATAGAACAGTTGAAAGTTTGCATTCTCAAACTCTCCACCATGATCACTTCTGATGACAGATATACAGAATCCTTTTTCATTCTGTACCTTCTTGCAGAATATTGTGAAATTTTTGAAAGTCTCATTCTTGCTTCTTAGGAATAATACCCATGTGAATCTAGAATAGTCATCAACAATGACCAAACCATATTTTTTACCACTAATGCTTTCTGTTCTAATAGGACCAAACAAGTCAATATGTAACAGTTCTAAAGGTCTGCTAGTAGAAACAACATCCTTACTCTTAAAAGAGTGTCTTGTTTGTTTCTCTTTCAGACAGCTTTCACATAAAATGTCAGATTTGTAAGAAAGCTTGGGCAGTCCTTTAACAAGGTTGTATTTTGCTAACTTTGAGATTAATCTCAAGCTGGAATGCCCAAGTCTTTGATGCCAAATCTATTTTTCATCTTCAACAGAGATGAAACATTTTACATTTTGACTTGCCAACTCCTCTAGATCAATTTTGTACACATTGTTGTGTCTCTTGGCAGTAAAAAGGATTTGATCAAGAGAGTCTTTGACTATGCATCCTTCTTTAGTAAAGGAGACCACATATCCACTGTCACATAATTGACTTATGCTCAGTAAATTATGTCGCAGTCCCTCTACCAGAAGAACATTCTTAATGAGGGAGAGAGGAGACATACCTACAGTCCCTATTCCTGTGATCTTCCCTTGCTGGTTTCCACCAAAGGTGACCACACCTCCTGCTCTGGGTCTAAGGTTTTGGAACAAAGACCTTTCTCCTGTCATGTGTCGCGAGCATCCACTGTCCAGGTACCATCTGTGGGGTTTCCTTTATCCTGTTAAACATATCTGCAATAGGAATGATCAAGTTTTTAGGTACCCATATTCTTTTGGGTCCTTTCTTGTTAGCTTTGGGCCTTGCTTTTCTCTTGTGTTTGCATTGAGCCACATTGTGTCCAGACTTGCCACAGTGAGAACACCCAATAACCTTCTTTTTGCTTTTAGTAAAATTTAAGACAGTAGGAGGTTCAGAGATGTTGTGATCACAAAAGCCTAAACCACTTTTGTCAAGGGAATGCCTTTGATTTCCAAGTATTATATTAAGATTTTTTGTTCCTTTGACAAATTTGGCTAAGTCTCTTGTTAGTTCCTCAACTTGTTTCTGAAGTTTTTTATTTTCTTCAGATAGAGTTTGTGAGCTGCTGACTTCAATCACAAGAATCTTTTCCTTGAGCATAATATTTTCTATCTCAAGAGCCTCATATTTACTACACATTTCTGTGTGGGCTTTGGACAGATTCTTATACTCTTGAAAGAGTTCCTTGGAACTTTCCATCAGGTCATCATACATCTCTTGAAGAGTTAAGGGAAATACCTCAGCTTCAGAGCTGTCTGATGAGGGCAGGCTGGCCATGAGACACAGGTTGGCCTCTTCTGAAGTGTCCTCCTCTTCTTCTGAGGTAAACTCATCAAGATCCTCCCATGTTGCCATCAGATCCTTCTTCTTCTTGAAGAACTTCTTCTTATTGAAGGTGTTCTTCTTTAGTCTTGAGCATTCTGCCTTCATGTGACTTGGTTGTTTGCACTTAAAACAAGTAATTTTGTCATTTTGAGATTCTTTACCTGATTTACCTGCTTTAGAGGTTGAAGGTTGGTTCTTTCTGAACTTTCCTCTATTTTGCAGCATTCTCTTGATCTTCCTACTTAGAAGAGCAAGATCATCATCTTCTGAGCTATCTCCAGAATCTTCATATGCTTCTGAAGTTTCCTTAGCTTGCATAGCCTTCATGCTGCCATGCCTAGGCTGTTTGGCCTTGGAGTTTAGTGCTAGAGACTTCTTCTTGTTGTCATCTTCTCCAAGCTCAAGCTCATGGACCTTGAGAGATCCCAACAGTTCTTCCATTCTAAGAGAGTTTAAGTCTCTTGCCTCTTGAATTGCAGTAACTTTGGGTCTCCAGGACTTAGGCAAACTTCTTAGAATCTTTCTATTGTTGTCTCCAGATTCATAAGTTCTACCTAAGGACCTGAGTCCATTAGTTATAGTCTGAAACCTTCCAAACATCTGGTCAATGGTTTCAGATTCCTCCATCTTGAAAATCTCATATTGATGTATGAGCATGCTGATCTTGGATTGCTTGAAAGTTTTTGTCCCTTCATGGGCTGCTGCAAGAGTATCCCAGATCTCCTTGGAAGAAGTACATCCATGAACCTTCTCATACTTTGATTTATTCAAAGAACATATCAGATAGAGTTTGGCTTTGGCATTCATTTGTACTCTAGCCTTCTGCTCCAAGGTCCATCCAGCCTTAGGAATGGGCACTCCATTATGCATAGGCATATAGTCTCCATCAGTGACCACATCCCAGACATCAATGTTGTTGCTCTCAATGAACAACTTCATACGATCCCTCCAGTAGTGGTAATCCACTCCATTAAATGTTGGGGGCCTTGTGATAGAGGCTCCTTCAGAGATGTATTGCATGTTGTTGTTGGAAGCTTCCATTTGGATCTTTAGTCCTCAACACTTGTTAGGTGCTCAACCCTGAGTTGAGCTCTGATACCAACTGTAGAAACACAGGGAAACACTAGAAGAGGGGGTTGAATAGTGTTTCTTAATATTTTATGAAAGCTTTTCACAAACAACAAGTTTGAAACAGTTTCAGACAGGTTTAAGGGGGTTGTCTGAAGTTTCTTAAGACGGCTTTTGAAAAAGTATTTTAAAAGGTTTCTTTGCTTTTAAAATATCAGAACAGTTTTTCAACACCCTTTGATTAGTATAAATAAATTGACAAGAGATAAGGGTAAGAAAACTTAGCCAAGGAATTTATCCTGGTTCACTCACTACCACTGTGAGCTACGTCCAGTCCCAATGCCAACTAGCACTTGGATTTTCTCTTAATCTTCACCAAGATTACAAGTATTCTTTTACAGTCAAGCCTCTTCAGGCTCTACAACCAAGTATTCTTTTACAGTCAAGCCTCTTCAGGCTCTACAACCAAGTATTCTTTTGTCAACCAAGCCTCTCCAGGCTCTACAACCAAGTATTCTTTTGTCAACCAAGCCTCTCCAGGCTCTACAACCAAGTATTCTTTTGTCAACCAAGCCTCTCGAGGCTCTAAACAAAGTTTACAAAGAAATAAGTCTAAGCTTTTAAACTATACCAGTTTGAAGCTTAAATAGAGACAATGTACAATAAAATCTGAGGTATGCTGAGGATATACAAATGTGTACAATGAGAAATTTTATCAGAGTTTTTACAGAGTAAAAACTTGCAATGTGATGTTTCTCTTGGCTCTCTTGTATATATATTTTCTTTTTCCTTTGATGGTCTTCATGGAGGGGTATTTATACCCAATCTTCAATTCGTTGAAATACCACCATATAGAGATAGCATTAAATGCTTTTTAATCCGTTGTGAGACATGCTCCTAAGCATTCTGTGCGTTCTGAAACTTTTCTGACAATGTCCAAGGTTGCTGCTGACAAAAGCTGCCACAGTTGTTGCTGCAAAAACTGCGCTGCAGAGATTTCCCAAATGGTGTATGAAATTCAAACAACCCAGGAAAGGTCTCTGTGTCTTTGCCAAAATAGGTCTTGAAAAGTTGCGTGCAGCAGAGAGAGATTTGACTCTTCAGAACTTCAGACAAGTCTTCTCACAACTTCAGCAAGATGTGCCACGTCATAAAATACGACTTCAGACGACTTCAACACTTCAAACGGGTTGAACCTTCAGACGGCTTCAACACTTCAGACAGGTTGAACCTTCAGGCAGCTTCAACACTTCAGACAGGTTGAACCTTCAGACAGTCTTTATATAAGCTTATAGTGGCTTGCTGAAATCATAGATAGATCATTAAAACATATATGTATCTATGATAAATATTTTAACTCAAATTTGTTAAGCATTAAAACTTGGGAATTGAGTTGTCTTAAACATCATAATTTCTCTTATGATATTTTTGAGACTCAACAACACTTTCCATCTCGTTTGCCAATAGTCATTGATGGATGGACGTGTTAGACTTGTAGAGATTTTCAGCAAATGGATCCAACCCCTTTTACATTGTACAAACATATATTTATAGACAATATTACCAACTACTAATCTATGTAACTTTGCCACCTAGTGGGCACGTGTCAATTATACATTTAAACACACTTATTTAATAAAAATTATTTAAACTATTGTTAACTTCTAATAACTCCCCTTGATAACTTCTCATAACCATCTTGAGACCTTCCCTTCCCTTCATGTTCTTGACGCATCTTCAATCTTCAAATCTTGCACTTGAAATGTCTTATTAAGGAAAATATAATTTTATTTCGATATCTAATCAAAATAATTATGGTGTTAACACAAGCCCCCAGTATTTTATCTTTTGACTATTTAGAAAAAAGATAAAATACTAAAATATTGAAAACCAAATTTCCTCTTTTTTACGGCCTCGAAAATCTCCTCACATTTTTATTTACGGCCCTAGAAGTCTTTTCTATATTTTTTTTACATGAGGCTTTTTCTTAAATGCTTTGAAGGTCGCCTTTGAGATCTATACAATTAAATCTTAGTCATTGGTATCCTTTTGAAAAACTTTTTCAATTTCCTCTCGTTCCTCCTTCTCAAATTTAAATTGTTCCATTTGTCTAACTTCTTCATTATTCAAGAACTGAGATGAAATTTGAGAAATTGTTTGTTTGTTATTATTTTCCATTGAAAGTGTGTTCTTCCACTTCTTACTAACACACTACAAATTCCAAATTAAATACAACTACCCACAAGATGTCCCACTGGGCGTGCCAATTTGTTTATCCTGCTTTTTGGTAAACAAAAATTATCTTAAGATAGAACAATCCGGGGACAAGATAAAAATCCTCTTGACGGTTCTTTTCAGGGGTAGTTTTATTTGGAATTTCGAAGGAGAAGGAGATGGAGAAGAAGAGATGCAAGAAAATAAAAGATGAATTTAAAAAAGTAAAGAGAAGACCTTTCATTAATTAAAATGAAGGGATTACACACTTTCGATCTCGTTTGTCAATAGTCGCTGATGGATGGACGTGTTAGGTTTGTAGAGATTTTCAGCAAATGGATCCAACCCCTTTTACATTATTACCAACAACTAATTTATGCAACTTTGCCACCTATAGTGGACACGTGTCAATTATACATTTAAACACACTTATTTAATAAAAAACTATTTAAACTATTGCTAACTTCTGATAACTCCCCTTGGTAACTTCTCATAACCACCTTGAGACCTTCCATTCACTTCATGTTCTTGATGCATCTTCAATTTTCGAATCTTGCACTTGAAATATCTCATTGGGAAGATAAAATCATTTCGATATCTAATCGAAATAATTATGGTGTTAACATTATGAAATTTATGTTATATATTTAGAGAAAAGAACTTTAATGCATTTTTTGTAATTTAGAAGAAGTGTATATAAGAAAAATTAGATATATATAGTTACATAAATTTGAATTAACTTATTGTCAAAATCTTTAAGTGAATAGTGATAGTAAACGCATTCAAAAAATATAATAATTTACACCATGAGCATGAGACCATGGGATGTTAAGCAAATTATCTTGATTAAAGTAACAGGATCATTTAAGAGGAGAAAGTAAGTAATTATAATCATTGGTATGGAAATCAATGATTAAGATTTAAATAATTTATAATTTATTATACATGTAATTAATAGCCCGTTTGGTTTGACATTATATTTTTCAAAACCATGGTTTTGTGGAATTGATTTTAAATCACTTCCATCCAATGTGTTTCGTAAAACGTATCATTCATCTCAACCATCAATTTCTAGCATCAATTCTACTCAACTCTAAACTAAACGGACACATAACTGTAATTTTAATACTTTAATTTTCAAATTAACATTTATGATTACTTTTATCTCCAATAGTTACTTTTGTATTTAAAATGAGTCAAATTCATATGAGATACATCACATGAGGGCATGAGAACTAAAAAGAGTAAGTTTTAATCATACAATGATAGATGAATAGTCAAAATTATATTTATGTCTTATTTTGATTATCTATTATATGATTATATGGTTGGAATTAATTTTTCTTATATGAATTCACCATGTGTGTATATTTTTTTTGTTTTCACCATAGGTATCCCCTATTACTAGGGATAATCCTATTCGAGGTTTAGTCACAGTTAAGACCCATCACCCCTCTCTAAGAGTATGTTTAGTGGGGATCATACCCGGGAGCTCTTCCCATAAACCTGGGCCTAATTCAACCCCAAAAGCTGACTTTTGGGGTGAGGACTACCCAAGGCTTATATAATTTTATTTGGCCTTATCTCTAGTCAATGTGGGAACACACCTCATCACGTCCAGGGCTAGACATATGGTGTGTGGACATCTACGGATGGGGCCCAATTGTAACATCTTAATTTCTTAATTCGAAAATAATGCCTATTGGGAGCACTATTTCCAAATTTGTGAAATTATTTCGTGCATTAATAATATTGGCATGCAACACAATACAATGAGGCTTAGGTAACCCAACATTTACTTAAGCAAAAATCTCTAATACATTAAACGTTATCATCATAGTTACCATCAATGGCTCAAAGTACAATATCCAAACAATAGGCATAATAGGATATAACTAGAGGTGTAATCGGGTTTGGGGTGACATCAAGTCCGAACCGATAGAATGGTGGTGGGTTGGGTTGGTTCGGGTTTTGTATTTTTTGGGTGAGTAACCCGAACCGAACTAACCCGAATATGTTCGGGTGGGGTTGGGTTAGGCTGGGTTGGGTTGGGTTGGGTCATCAAGTCATGAATATTTTTCCTTTTGTTTTAAAAATGTGGAAGATAAAATTAAATTAAAATACAAAATGAAAAAAAGAAAAGAAATAGAAAAAAATAAATTGAGAGGAGCAGATGAAATAGGATTTAGGAAACCACCTCTACTTGTACAGCCGCTGCGCCTATTTTTGTTCTCTCCTTGCATGAAAATGAAATAAGATTATGACTTCTTTTTCTGGTTTGGTTCGAGTTGGGTCTATCGAGTTCAACATAGGAAAACCCGAGATCCGAACCAAACTAGATCGGGTTTGAAAGAAAATGTCCAAACCGAACCGAATACCCGAACCAAACCGTTAAATATCTTCGGGTTGGGTTGGATTCTTCGGGTTCGCGGGTTGGGTCAGACCCGCTTACACCCCTAGATATAACCATACATATGTCCTGGGATATAAAATAAATCCCTGAGGCCCCACATGTATAGTTCTATCCCATTAAAATAACGTAACCTATGCTTATACAAAATAATAACTATCATCTCAAAAGTGTGCCATCACAAGGCCCAAAACAGCTCCTACCCTCCTTCACTGCTCTAAACGAGGACCCTGCACATTTGAAGGTAATTCCCACGGAGTGAGGTGAGACTAACGTCCCAATGAGAGTGATAAAACATGCAGTGTAGGAGAAGCAAGCAAATGCTATGCAACAATTATACTTCAACTCAATCAACTCATAGAACATACATGATAACAACAATGCAATGTTAGTCATGAAGTGTTTACCCAACACCCTAGGGGTCTTTCCACTTTACATGAGGCTAGACTGAGCTCAGACTAACAGGAACCGTCGTTCCTGAAGGCCATAAGACCTTACCCTTAAACATGATAGATTCATACATGATTTCCTCTTTAAACATGAAGTCCAAGGACCAAAGACATTGTCTTGGAACATGAAGTCCAGGGACCAAAATCTGATTATTTAACATGGGGTCTAAAGACCCAAACATTTACATGAGGTCCTAAGACCCAAATATTCCTCTTGAACATGATTAGGGTTAACAACATGAATAATCATCAATAATCACATGAGCATGAGAGTTAACATGAGCAAACAGTTTCCTAAAGCCAAAACATAATTGTCATGAGAATTATCCTCCAAAACCCTAACATACCATCTAGGGCAAACTACCACAAGCATTACAAAACATACTTCAACCTAACTATCAATCAATCTACATCTAACAACCAAAATCAAGTATAAATTAAAGCATGGGGAATGAGAAGGGGGAACATTTATAGAGACACATTCATCATGAGAGTGAGTGGGTGATCACACTCACCTCAAGGTAAACAAGGATGGAAGTGATGGAGAGGTTGAAGAAGATGATTCCAAACTCTTGAAGTGATTTGAGACCTAATCCAAGCTTCTAGCACTCTTTTCTCTCTCTAGGTTTCTTCAGAACTTCTCTCTCTAAAAAAAGTGGGAGAATAGTAAATGAGGCTGCCCTAATGCGAAACAACATTAAAAGTTGTTTGTACACTCTCGCTCAAGCGAGAGTCTGCTCGCTTGGGCGAGGAAGGGCAAAATCGTATTCTCGCTCCAGCAAGAGCTTCTTCGCTTGAGCGAAATTCGCTCCTAAAATCACCCTGCCTCTCTGACTTCATTTCGTTCAAGCGAGGATGTCCTCGCTCGGGCGAGCGCAAGTTAGAGAGCAAATCCCAATTTTTAGCTTGAATTGCACTTGGGCGAGGGGTTCTCGCTCAAGCGACCATATCAGCAATCACCACTATTGATTTTTACTGATATGCTCGCTCAAGCGAGAAGGTCTCACTTGAGCAAGAACACAAAAATCCTTTTTTTTTTTCTACTTTTGCTCGCTCAAGCAAGACCTCCTCGCTTGAGCGGGAACACCAAAACTCAGATTTTTGGTTTTCTCCCTTAGCTTCATCTTACCTTAATTCCTTTTACAAAACCTTTTCTCCCTATTAATTTGATTTATTGAAAATATTTGAAACTTGGGATGTTACTTCAATAACGGATCTAGGATAGGCTCTAATACCATATGAAATATTTGAGAAATATGTGATTTCATTCCTTGATTCAAATAGGTTATAATGTAGGCTATAAATACAAACTGAGTGGCTGAACTCAGTGGACTGAAAAAGGAAATAAATAATTACAATCCTAGAAATTATATCTTTATTTATTTCTATATTTACATGATCCTAATTTAAGTATGATACATGTGACCAATCTTGACATAAAAGTGACAGAATAGGCTGAATAAAGCAAGGAATAATTTCCTTATTTGTAGCCCAGTCAAATTTGATCTGATTCTCTGAACCTAGATAGAATCTAGTTTCCAACAAAATAATGTAGTTGTAATCAAACAATAATTGACTGATTCTCAGGCTTGATTCAGCACCCAACACTCCCCCTCAAGCTGGGCAATAGATGTCAATCATGCCTAGCTTGGACCTTAAGTTCTCATAACTTGACTTGTGAATAGCCTTTGTCAGTATGTCTGCAGTTTGGTGACTGGAAGGGGTGTATTCTAGTTTAATAATTCCATTATCTATCTTCTACTTTATGAAATGTCTGTCTATCTCCACATGTTTTGTCCTATCAAGGTGGAATGGATTTTTAGCAATGCTAATGGTTGCCTTATTGTCAAATAAGAGTCTCATGGTGCAATATGTTAGTACTCCTAGTTCCTTAAGCATTATTTGCAACCAAATTCTTTCACAAATACTGTGAGCCATTGATCTGAATTTAGCCTCTACACTACTTCTTGCTACCACTGATTGTTTCTTACTTCTCTAAGAAACCAAATTTCCCCATACATATGTGCAATATCCACTTGTTGATTGGAGATCAGTTAGTGAACCGTCCCAATCTGCATCCGTGAACACTTCCACATTCCTATCTGGTTCTTTTTTAAGAGAAGACATCTCCCCAATGTCTTTTTTAGATACTGCAGAATTCTATTTACAACTTCCATGTGATCTTCAGTAGGATTATTCATAAACCGACTTACCATACTCATTGAATAACCAATATTTGGTTGAGTGTGAATTAGGTAAATTAGCTTTCCTACAAATCTTTGGTATCTCTCCTTATCGACAGGTGAACTGCCCTATTTTTCTGCAAGTTTTATGTTAGGTTCCATGGGTGTATCCGCTGGCATGCACCCCAACATTCTTGTTTCTTCCAATAGGTCCAACACATATTTTCTTTGGGATATGGAGATCCCAACATTCCCTCTTGTCCATTTGTTTTTTTTTTAATTAAAGCCGAAAATCACTCTTTCCATTGCACATCTTTTTCCAAAGGAAGTGTGCTCTTTCTTTTGGCCAACATACTATGGCAAAGGTGTAACTGATTTCCAAACATTAATCTTAACTCATTTTAGTTGAATTTATTTTGATCATTTGTTTTTAGGTGCTTGCTACGATACATTTAACCAAACTGGGGTATCAATGTATTGAAACCGTTTACTTATAATATCATGTCACATGTAAATACTGAACCATGTCAGTTTTTTTTTTTTACCTTTTTCTCTAAAACTTATTTTTATTACAAATTACCCACATGTAATAATTTTAATGGTTTCAAGGTAAAAGAATGAAAATTTGATAAAATTTCAAGGATTTTGTAGGTTGTACAATTAGGATTCAAAGAAAGCAAAATTTTTGGGGGGTTTTCAATTTTAGGTGAATTTTAATATTTTGATCAGTGAATTTTGAACTTAAAAAGATTTAAAACGATTTCATCAATTCTATTTGTGAAAATGTTGAGTAGAAAATGGAAATTTTAAGGTTTTAGAAGGAAAATAATTATGGAGAAAGCAGATTTGCTTAATTTTTTTGTTTTCACCATAGGTATCCCCTATTACCAGGGATAATCCTATTCGGGGCTTAGTTTTTGCTTAATTTTAAAAGTAGAGCGACTTAATTTTCTTAAAAAACTTGAGAAATCAAAATTGAGACAACTAAAAATGACCAAAAGTATAATTAAGTCTTATTTATTTTCTTCCCTTTATTCTTTAAATCTATCAAAATAATTATTTCTACAATAAAGCTTAGCGTACATAAAACAGTACGTCCACAATTTTACCACACTATATTTTTTCTTTTGGCACCCCTTTTTTTGTTTTTTAGACATTTTCTTTTTGCACCCCTTCCCATTTTTTTTAGGCAAACTCCTTTTTTACCATTTTTCTTTTTTTTAAAAAAATATTTTTTGTTTTGTATTTTTATTTATTTATTTCATTAAATAAAAATATAGATCAAGAAATACAATAAATGATTACATAAAATTTGTGTTAATTATTTATGTTAACACGAGGTTAATTATGTGTTCCGTAACGGTAAACATATTAAAAATGAGGTTAATGGTGATTCCGTTTTTGGTTAATAGAAAATGATTTTTCGTTAATTGATTTTATGAGGTGAACTGCAACCCCTGTTAGCACGGGTTAATTATGTGTCCATAAACGGTGAACATATTAAAAAAATGAGGTTAATGGTGTATCGATTTGTGGTTAACAGAATAAGATTTTTGGTTAATTGATTTTTGTGAAATTAATTGCAACTCTTATTAACACGAGGTTAATTCTGTGTCCAGAAATAGTGAACATATTTTTAAATGAGGTTAATGGTATACACATTGGCGGTTAACAGAGTGAGATATTTGGTTAATTGATTTGTGCGGTTAATTGTGTGCACAGAAATGATGAATGAAGTAGTACATTTGGTTAATAACATCAAAATAGAATAATGATGATAAAAAACTTATGACAACACTTAAAAAACACACATTTATTGTATTTCTTAATCTATATTATTATTTATTAAAATAAATAAATAAATAATAAATATATTAATAAATTAAAAATATAAAAAACTATTTAAAAATATAAATTAAAAATATAAAAAACTATTTAAAAATATAAAAAAATAAAAGTAGAAGAAAAAAAACAAAAGATGAACCGTGCTCCCGCGGTGTACAAACGCGGGAGCACTGTATTATGTATGTTTATCACTGCTATTATTTCTATCCAAAAATAAACTTAAAAAAAAAACCCTTCAATCTCCTCACAAAACATACTCACGCTTGATTCTTCTCGAATGCTTTGTTTGGTGTGATTAGGGAAATAAAGAGAAGAGAAGTGATAAGAAGAAAAATAGGGAAGAGAAATAGGTGTGAAATGAAGAGAAATATGTTGTTTGGTGTGAGAGAAATAGGTGTGAAATGGAAGAGAAATATATTTTTAAGTTGTTTGATACGAGATAAATGTGTGTGAAATAAAAGAAAAAAAGATTTTTAAAATCGACTTTTCATAAAAAAAATCAATTTTATTGACCCATAATCAATTATGGAACAATAAGAATCAATTTTTTATGACAGTAGGTAACATTTGAGATAAAATAATCAATTTTTTTATAGATGAAAATCGATTATCTATGAATGAAAATCGATTTTCATATGTAGTCAACTTTATTTCTCTCATTTTCACGACAGATTGGTGCAAAAATCACAAATGAGTGGGTCCCACTCATTTCTTCCCACTTCAACTCACACCAAAAGGGGGATTTCTCTCCACCTTTCTTCTCCCCTCCATTTTAACGGCACCCTTGGTCATTCCTCTATTTAAAAAATGTTATTTACTGTAATATGTAAAATAAGTTAATCACTAATACATTAAATATATAAATCTTAATCAGTAAGCATGGAATAAATGAACTTATCCAAAAGAAAAACAAAAAAACACCCAAAAGATAAAGAATCCACTCATCACTAAGTTCACAACAAAATAAATATCAATTAAAAAAACCAAAGTATACAGACAATTTACTAAAATCTGTGGCTGTAGAGTTGATAGCAGACAGTTTGGTGAAAAGCTATGGGTTTCTACATCTTTCCATGGGTAATGGGGAGAATGTAAACATCAAATCCATTGAGGAATTGGAATCAATAAACAAACCCTAAAACCTAAATTCTGCCCTGTCTTTACCCAGAACTCTTTATCATCCCTCAATCTTTAATCACCCCACTTCTTTTTTTTTTCAAAATAATAATCTTCTTTACAACAATAGTAAAGAAAACAATAGTTAAACCCCAAAAACTACATATTCATGGAATGTACTATCATTAAACAAAAAACAAATATGAAAAAAAAAAACAAATGTTTTTCCTTTTTTTTAATCCCCTGAAGAGACAGTGTTGGAAAGAAAGAAAAAATAATAGAAAAAAAAAACACTAAAAAAGAACTATTGTATATCAACCATAAGGTGGTGGATGGCCACTGGTATCTGACCATGTTGACGGCGGAAACTCTGACCCACCGCCGCCACGAGGGCGGTTTTCCGGCTGCCGGAAAAGACCCATTTGTTGGCTAGAAAACAGGGGAAATGAAGCAGAGGAAAGTTGAGAAAACGATGCTGCTGTTGTTGGTGGTGGTGTTGATATAGAAGAAGACAAAGAGGGTGTTGATGATAACAAAGAAGGTGATTGAAGTGCAGCCAATTGTGAATTATAGTACCACTGCTGAAGCAAACTAGAAGGTTGTTGCTGCTGTTGTTGATGTTGATATTGAAAGTCACCAGAACTCTGCAGAAGTTGAGAATATTCCAAGTAGTCTCTGATCAAGTCAGAGGGACCCTGAAATGGTAGCTGCTGTTGAGGCATCAACGGTGGTTGTTGCAGTGGCGGTGGCCGGAGAGGGAGGAATTGAGTTGCTGAGGTTTCAGAATTGGTCACCCTTGTGGCTGGAAAAGGTTGAACTTGTGGTGGCACTGCTCTAACATTTTCAGGGAAATTGAGCTTTGCTCTGCTTCCCCTGAACCTCAATGCAGCTTCATCATAAGCTCTTGCTGCAGCTTCTGCCGTGTCAAATGTCCCAAGCCAAACTCTTGCTGCTTTATGTGGATCTCTGATTTCAGCTGCCCATTTTCCCCATGGCCTCTGTCTCACTCCCCTGTACCTCCTCCTCCTCTCTCCACCTCCTTCAGCCGCCGCTATGGCGGCAGCAGCGGCTGTGGTGGTGGTGGTGGAAGATTCTTCTGTCACTGGTTGAAGTTGAAAGGAAAGATAATTTACACACAAATTCTATGACACAACATTTTCACCAGTGTTTAGGATGACATTGTCTAATGAAATGGCCTAATTCAGAACTATATATTATATGGTCTAGTTTTTGCAGCACTATTCTATAGGCTACGTTGAGATGTTCAAAATAGAAGATATTTGGTGCATGCAATAGTACAAGATATAGAAAAGATTTTCCTCTATTAAGGTGGTTGGACTGAAATATAGAAGGGTGAATAGTGAAATGAATACTTAAGACAGGTTAATTAATGCTGCATGTTTTGCTCAACAAGTTGGTGTGTTTAAAAAAAAGATAATAAATAAATTGGTTAGAAAAGTTTAAAATAATGCAAATAATGGTATGGTATACCTATACCCCATTTGTTGGTTTAGTTAAAACTTTGGGAGGATGAAATAATGGTATGTGATGATGATGTGCAGAAAGTGTTTTTCATGGTAAAGCAATTGCACCTGAAGATGACTCTCCTTGAGAAGGTACAATGATATCACCAACAGTTCTGAAGAGTCTAGGAACAGCTTGTTGTTGTAACAACTGATGAGAAGAACTTTCTTCACGCCCTCTTTTGTGGCCAATCCATGAACCAGAAAGAGAGCCAGATGGCAAAACAAGGCTATCAGAAGAAGATAAAGATAAAGATCCATGTCCTAATCCACCAGACATCACAGGAAAACCACTTCCTTGTACCCATTCAGTGCTACTACTTCCTGATGATGCCACATGAGTAAGAGCTGAAACCATTTCTGTTAACTCTCTAGCCCTGCTATACCCTGAAACCATAGAAGAACTCTGCATTGTCACCTCACCTTGTTGGTTGAATCCAAGTGACTGTGATGCCTCAGAACTACCACCATCACCATCCCCGCGGCCATGCTGCGCCGTGAATCTGATGAACTCCCCTGAACCTCTTTGGTGCGCCACCGTTAGCAAGGTCATGAAAACTAAGGTCTTTTTTTGGCTCACAAATAAAATTTCTCAACTTCTTCAGAGACCCTTTGAGATGTTGTTGTTGAGAATGAAAGCAGATATATAATAAGATGTGAAAAGAGAAATCCAACATGCCCCCATATAAAATAGTACTATACAGTTCTAATTCTTAATTACTGTTTCTGTGCCTTAACTCTTAGCTACCACACCATGCACATACACACATACACCACCACCTTTAATTTGTGACAATTTTTTTTTTTTTTAATTTTAATGGTGCACAAATTCTTTTTGATTTTCAGAATAAATAAATGAAAAATAATTATTTTTTTTAGTATTTTAGAAATTACATGAGAAAAAGGTGAGCAAACATATACGGTATGCCGCCTCTGAGAATTTCGATATTTATGTTCACACCTAAACAGGTTTTGACTGAAAAGAAATAAAATAAAAGATGCAAAATGGAATTAACTAGTTAATACCTAGCTGCAGCCTTTTTGTGCAATTTCTGTGCCTTTGTCGGTGTACCTTTTAGAGATAGGGAGAGAAATAGAGATCATCTTTGAATTGATCTCTATAAGCATATGCAGTCAAAAAAATTTTGTTTTTTTTATATTTATGCATATGTAATGTTATGTTATGTGCTAATACATTTGCTTTTACCGACATGGCAATGGGTTAATTACTTTGGGCCCCTATTATAGTGATTAATATTATTAGCCCATAATTAACTTTAATGTGTCTGAATGGATTTGCAACTTACACAAGTTGGCTATTGTTATGTTATGGATAAGATAAGCTAATACTACATGATGTAAATATGATAAAGCTGTAAACAGGTGTGGACATTTGGCTGGAAATCACTGAGAAGGTGTAAATTGATATTAGCCATATACTCCAGTATTTAAATGCAATTTGCATGTTTGTTACAAACATTCGTTTTTTCATTGATAAGGTACATTTAATATTTTATCCTATATATGTGACGTTACAAGAAAGACAGAGAACAGTTTGAAATTAATGAGGGTTAGAAAAATATTTATGCATGCTTCTCTCCCAAATAGGTTAAAAACTGAATGAATGTCATTGTATGGTCAAAACACGGCTCTGCTATGCAGTAGCCAATTCTACAAGAATCTGGTTTGTGCCCATCATGAAGAAGAACAATCAAACAGTACAGGACCCAAATTGTAAACTGATTTTGAATTCTTCAAATTTGATGGAAATGGAATATTTATGGTACACATTTTTGTGGGTGTGTTGGGTACATATTTATTTATTTAACACTTTTAAAGGCGGTTAAATAAGGAAGGTCAACTCGTTTACTGGGTCGCAACATCCCATCATCAATGACCATAGACCCTTATTTTCTTTTATATTGCTAAATTTGTGAACGGAAGAAAAATTACATTCATTGTAGTTATCTTCGTTAATTAAAATGAATCTAATGATTGATTTACATATGTATCATATGCTTGAACTGTTGGTGAATATATATGATTATAGCCTTATAGGTAGAAGCGATAATGATGTTCAAGTTACCATCTCATATTAATAATTCAAACCTTTCATTATTAGTTTAATCGTAATGACTAATAATATTGAAAAGATAAATTAATTCTGTGGGTATTGAACAGAGCATTTTATGTAACTTTTCAATGAAGTCTGTAAACCTTTTGAGCGAGATTCAAACTTTGAAGTTTGAACATATATAACATTTGTTTTCTCTCCATATATTTTTTGATAAATTAAAATTGTGTAAGTAATTACTTACCCAATTTATAAGGATTTTGATATTTAAGTTTAATAATAGATACAATAATAATGAAAACAATTTCACACATATACCCAAACATATCTGGCTATCATATCACGCCATAATATAATTTTTAAAAGGTAATATTATGATTTACAATATTATAAAATATAACCAGTATATTAACTCGCGTAATACGCAAATAAAAATATACTTTTTATATAATTAAAATATATTCATAATAAATTAATATTTTTTAAAAAAATATTATAATAATTTTATATAATTACTCATTTTTAAATTATAATAGTAGATTATGTTTTATTATTGAAATATAATTTTTTAGTGTTAAAACATGTATTCCCTATTACCAGAGGCAATCATATTCGGGGTTTACCATATTACCAGGAGCAATGGTTTAGCTACAATTAAGGCACATCACCCCTCCCTAATAGTGTGTTTAGTGGGGATCGAACCTGTGAACTCTTCCCACAATCTCAATCTGCGTTGCCAACTGACCCACAACTCTTAGCTTATTGAAATATAATTTACATTATTATTTAATAATATAAGTTATAACTAAATTAATTAAAATCATAATGATAAAAATAAAATTTATAATAAAAATATGAATTATAATAGAAAATGATAGAATAAGATTTTAAATATTAATAATTTTTTTAAATTAGAGATTAACATTTATTAACATTTAAAATTGTAAACAGGAAGAGAGAAAAATATTGGTATTAAGGATTGAGAGCGAAAATCTTACTTTCACCAGTAGTGTGTGAAATTCACCATCAAATGATAAAAGAAATAGAATGTTAAAAATCATTGAGAGAGAGAGAGTAAGGTCTAATATGAAGTATCAAATTTATAATATAAAAAATTAATTTGGCGTCTGTATAAACTTTATTTATATAGTTATAAAAATATTTAATAAGATAGATTAAATATTATTTAAATTTTTACAGTCCATTTTTACTGCAATAATTACTTTAACAATTTTTTGTTTTATTTAATTTAACTAGCTAGTATTTTATGCATTATATGGTATTTTTATATTTTAAAAGTGATATTAAAAGAAAAATTAAGATATAAAATATATGCAATTATAAAAAAAAATATTGATATATTATGGAGATAAGTCTTTTTAATTTGTGAAGAAATTTATGAAAATAATGGTGTGAATTAAGATACATCTATCATTGTGTTTTGTGTGTCAAAATTTAAATTTATAAATTCTAAATTTATAGTTATTAAAGTTTTGAACTTTAAAATTTTATAATTGAATATATTTAAATAATAGTATTTGAGGGAAATAAAATATTAAAAAATGATATTTAATTTGAGATAAGGACATGACACATTAAAAATGAGAATAAATTAAAAAAAGTACTCACATTTAACAGTGAGAAATCAAATTTTTAATATATAAAAAATTGATAAAAAATTAGGCTTAATTTTACTTTTGGTCAATATAATTTGAATAATATGCAATTTTGGTCCCTTAAGTTTTTTTTTAGCAGATTTAGTCCTCTGTCAATTATTTTCTACCTAAAACCCTCAAATTCTTCATTTTCAATCCAAATATATATTTGGGTGTTAATGATATATATTTGAGATATATATAATTTTGACGATTAAAAGTAAAAAAACTTGATCGAAATTTGATAAATTAAAATTTGAAGAATTTTGTAGATTATTGTGGAATTAGTGTTCAAAAGAGAGCAAAAAATTGGATTTTCTTTTTCATTTTTAGGTGAAATTTAATATTTTGAATAATGAATTTTGAGTTTAAAATGATTTTAAATGACTTTATCAACTCAGTTTTTTTGGTAAGTATTTTATCAACTCAATTTGTAAATATGTTGAGTAAAATGTGAGAATTTGAAGGTCTTAAGTAGAAAAAATTGATAAAGGGGCCAAATTTACATAATTTGCTAAAAAAAAAATTTGAGGGACCAAAATTTACACATATCAGAAACTATAGGGGACCAAAACTGCGCAATTAAGCCTAAACATATTAATAACATTTTCAAACAATATTAAAACCAGATCAAACATTTATCTATACTTTAGACCATCCGAATTAGAAAGAATTCTTGTCTAAATTTAATTTTAATATTTATTACGCATAGTTATATTACAATTAGGATAAATTGGACATTATCCCCAAATATAATTATGCACAAATTAATATCTTCTTTCGATTAAAATCAAATTTTCACGATTTTCAAAATTATAAATTTAAAAACTATAATATTATCAATAAAATAATTTTTATTAACTAAATCAATATCAAAAATATTTTTAATTTTTTTTATAGAATGTGAAATTATACCATTGACATAAATAAATTTATAACTATAGTTTAATACACATATACCTATCTGATAACCCACCCTTAACAAAGCTTTACTCATCAACTATAAAATGCATGAAATACTTGTAAATATATAATTCTTTAGCTCCCTTATAAATATTTTCTAAGTTAATGATATATTGATTAAGGAATACGATTAACATCACTGTTTATATTAAAAAATTTAACTTTGAATCCATTTTTTATTTAATATGTTTTTTTATAATTATAAATTTCATAATTTTTAAGTGAAAATAAAAAATATAATTTATAATATATCAAAAAAATATAATTTATAAATTAATATATCACTTTAAAATTTTAAAATAATACATATATAAAAAATCAATAAATTTCAAATTTTTAATCCATATTCATTTGTTTCCTCCCAATTTGTTTTCTATTTTACTATCATTTTACAATTTATAAATAATAGTTTAATAAATTAATAAATTTATGTGATATGTAAAACAATTTATGAAGTATATCAAAAGATCTTGTCCTAAATGAAATTTATAGTTATGTTTGATAAAACATTTCATCTATATAAGAACTAAATTGATAGATAAAATTATTTGATTAGTGTTAATAAAGTAGTTTTTTTATGTGGCTTTTTTACGTAGCTATTAGTTTTAAAAAAAATCTCATTTTTTCAACTATCAATTAACTGAACTTTTTTTACAATTTTTTTTCAATAACTCTCATTTACCATTATCTGTCATTTTAATAATGTCTTTATTTATCTTTTTTATAATTTTTAACTGATTTTATTAAACACCTTTAATGAAATCAGTTAACTAACTTTAATCTAACTTTATGTTTATAGTCAAGTTTTTAGTTTTTAACTAACTTTTAAATTTCCACCTGACTTTTTATTTAATTTTGTGAGACACACTCCTAATCTATCGTAATCAATTATATAATATGATATATTATATAAATGAATATGTTAACCAACAAGTTATATTGGGAGAGCTAACCCCATCATGATGTATATATGTTCCTTAGAGCAAGATTACCTCTCTCCCAATAATAATTAATGCTCCTCACCTTTCCTTAAACATTTATTTAGTGGTGATCGAATTAAGAGTTCTCTTCCCATAATCTGAATTTGCGTTACCAATTAACCCACTTGCACGTTCTTTTTTACTATCTATTTGATTAATTAACTCCACCTTATAATATTTAATTTGATATATAAATAGTTTATGTTTATTATATATAGAGGAGTGCTACCAACACACTCTCTAATACACTTTTCTCAACACACTCCATGTGATTGGTTAAAATTCACATGGGTCCCACCAAATTATGTGGGTCACTCTCCCAATATGGTGGAACCCATGTGAATTTTAACCAATCACATAGAATGTATTGAAAAGAGTGTACTAAAGAATCCGTTGCTATTATCTAATACTTCCTTCGTCCCTATTTATAAGACCCCTTATAGAAGAATTGGATGTCCCTTAATATAAGACCTTTTACAGATTTTTAGGTAAATTAATTATTTTTTCCATATTTGCCCTTCATTAATATTAAATTCTTTTTATTCCCCATATATTGATGAGTGTGAGTAATTAATGAAGTTTTACCCATATGCTCAACTACCCACTGGAAAGTGAATTTTGGAGTCTTACACCATGTCACCATTAATGTTTCTAAAATATAGTGACTTTTAAATGGGGGTATATTTAGAATGCTATTATATTTTTTAAAAGACCAATACATTAACCAACTTTTCTTAAACTGTGTGAAACGGTTGAAAGGGTCATATAATAAGTGACGGAGGGAGTATAATACAATGACAATTCAGTTTAAGGCATGGGTTAGATAAGCTCGCCACATGATATCATCATACGATAATGACAATGCAAATCGCTAGCTAACACAATAAACAAAGGATGAAAATGTCAACGTGACTTAGAGTAAGAGAATCAAACGTTCCACGTGCGGTTTGGTTAGACTGGGAATAAAATAAAAAAAAGTGTTAGCAATACACTTTTAACACATTCTTTTCAACACACTTTCTATAAATATGAATATAAAAAAAAAAGGAATTCAACAAAAAAAAAGTACTCACAAAAAAAAAGAGTAGGGGCCCACTGGTGTCGCAGTGTCTTATCCGTGCACCACATCCAACAACCATATTAATTAATCTTCTCAAACAAAATATTGAAAATTAATGCTTGTTAAATCGAGTGATAAAAAATTTATATTAATGGGGGGTTTGTGCAGGTTTTCAAAATAGAGGAGATTTTGTGTAGATTTTTAAAATAGAGAGGGTTTTGTGTTGGAAATGTAAAATAGAGGGGAGGTTGGAGTAATTTACACTAAAAAATTTAGAGCATTTTATTTTTGTTGTTGAAAAGTGAAAACAGAAATTTTAAAACGTTGGATAGAATTGTTCTGTAAATTTCTAAATGCAGTTGTTATAGCTTTATGCATTTGAATCATCAATTAAGGATTTTGAAAATTCATAGTCTTTACTTAACAATAATGGATAAAAACACTAGTCTTTCTCCATAATAAAAATTTATACTTTCATTTTTTTATAAAACTTTTAAATGAAAAAAAAAAGAACATTTTTTCTATCTATCTCCTTGCTTTCATATGCGCTTTAATATTTGATAGAAAATCAAAAGACATTTAACCATAGACTGAGATAAAGATTATTTATAAATATGATTTTTCTAATTTGTGCAATGTTACATTATTGCACAGGATAATAAATCAAAAGTAAAAAATTTTATTCAAAAATGTAATTATCATAACATTTAATGTATTAGTAATATTAAATGTTATATTTTTTAATAAAATATTTTTACTTTGAGATTTATTATCATATGCAATATTACACAGGTTAGAAAAATAATATAAATATATCTATAATCCTTAATTAAGAGACCATTCTTTACGTCCCTTTCATTCAAATATTAAACAATGAGTGCTATATATAATAAAAAAAATGAAGAAGTAATGAAAACGTAAGTAACCAATCATGGTGGTGATTGGAAATACAAGGGAAATCAAATAGAATACATGGATCGGTTAAATGTCATATAATCACTCGTGCTTTTATCGTGTGAAAAAAAAATCACAATATTTATCAGTTCTTTTAAATAATGTATATCCTATCATTTAAAAATTAAATCACATACTTAATTTGATCACATATAACATTATTTATTTTTTTAGTTTTAAAAATAGAAATCAGAGAACAATTAAGTTTATTGTTATTATTTTGTATTTTCTACTACCAAAGTTAAACATAGTGTGCCTAGCTAGTATATACAAGTGTTGAACTTGTGTTACTTTGCACAAATAAATATATATAATTGATAAAAGAAAATCAATAATCCAAATGGCACATTTGTTATTTGTTGGAATGGTTTCCTTTGATTTTAGCTATTATCTACAAAGAGAGACTAAAACCTTCTAGCTATGGCAATTAGCCCTTTGTTTGGTTGTGATCAAGTATTGGAAAAATATTTAGGAGGGAGAGAATTAGGACCAAAATAGTGGGACTTTTCCCGTCAATTTAGTCTAGAGAAGAAATGAAAAAGACTTATGGGATCCACAATTTTATTTCCCCTCAATTTATAAGAGAGAGAGCGCAGAAATTTGAGCACAAAAAAAAAAATAGAGTACGTGTATTCTTTTACATTACTCTCTTTAGTCTTGAGTACAATAAGTATTGTTTGCACACTTAACTTCCTCAAGCTCAACCACTTAGTCAAAGACAAAGTAAAGAAAGTGTTTAGATTACACTTTGAACAATTCACTATGTGTGAGTAGGTTTTTACAATGAAAGCGAAGAGTAACTCCAAATATTTCCAGCTAAACAAGATGTACATAATATAAAAGAATGAAAGAAGATGAATGCATGCTTCAATCACGAAAGCTTTATAGTTTACGAATCTTCTATTTAGATATTATAAGGCAATGCTAACATTGGGAGATGAGTTTCTAATCATTCTCTGATAGCATTAAATGCATGAAGTCATTGAGTCTAATGTTCGGCTATTACAGGTTGCTTTTGTCAGCGTGTAATGCCTTTTCTACAAGGCCAATTGTACCTTTTGTTACTTTTTCCTTCTTTTTGCAATACATTATTCTTTACAACAATATGCTTTTACCTTTCCTTTGAAGTGATAGGAACACCACACAAACAATGTGTTGATACAATATTGACTTTGGAAATAACTTTTGAATTTGCGCTCAATGTTAACTTGCCTTTAATTAGACGCTCTTCACTTGTCCTTAAAACAAGATTGAACTTAGAAATATGTAGTTGTCGTTCTTTGAACAATTGCAGAGAAAGGTCTTTGAGACTTTGTTTGATTCTTGAGCTAAGTTATGTGTTTGATGTCCTGCAACACTTAGCTTTAGATCGTTAAATAAAATGAATTTACTTATCAAAATCTTAAGTTGTTATCATAAAAACTTAGAGTATTACAGACTTTAAATATCCTGAGACTCAACAATGTCCGCTTTTTTATGATGACAAACCACTTAGGATTTTGAATAATAAACTAACTTAAAAGAAAGAGATGAGGCAAAGAGTTGTTTTTAGACAAAAGTAACTTAACAAATATAAAAGGGCTTAGAAATATTACCTTCAGACGATAATAACTTAGAATAAATTATACTTGACCAGTCTAATATACTTACTTTCTTATTCAACTTTCATATTTTTCCTTTAAATATCCCCTTTCTATTCTCTCTTTTGTCAACATAAAAAAAGAGAGAAATGCAGACAAAGAAAGAAAACAATGATGCATATGTGAATGCAATATAAAAATGCAGAAAGTTGAAGACTTGCTCATGTATTAACAACATAAATTGTTAAAAAACCATATGTACTAGGAAAAAAAAGACCTAACGTCTACGAGAGTCATGGTACATTCTTAAGTATAAACGACTTTAGATTCTGAAGCTACTATGCAACAAATTGTTATGGACTCTATTGTTCAACTTGTATATCTTGTCGCCTTCGTAGAATCTCCCCTTAGTGTTGTAGAATGCGTGTGCCTTTGTCTTTGGTGCTTATGTTCCCTTGAAGTTTTGTTCCTAACCTCTTCTTCCCTTAGTCGCCTTAGGAAGATGTCATCAACTTTAGGGGCAGGTCTTGCTCTTGATGAATACCAAATTGAAATGAACAGTTCAGAGACTACTAGATGGGGGATTAGGAAAGAGGATATAAACAAAGAAGTATTACCATGAATCAAAAAAGAAAGATTAGATAATTGATCGAGGTCGTACTCAATCAAATAAAGTGAAATTAAGTGCAGTAAAAGGGTGATAATTAACCAAAGTCATCTCTCAAGGAATTCAATATCAATTCAGAATTTCATTTCATAATAACACCAACATAGAGGGGGGTTTGTTGGTTGAATTCAATGAAAAACAAGTGTAAGAAAGGAAATTAAGCAATGTGAAATTCAAATTGATTCTCTGGACAGTCCATAACCTATATCTATAACTAGGAATCAAAGGAAAATTCCATTTTAACATGTATGAATTTGAATTTGTCATGAATTAATCATTAAGCATCAACGTACATGATTTTTGTTCTTGCATTCGGTGTCACATCCCAAGTTTCAATCATTTTATGCCTTAAAATAGTAATGGAATAGGTTTTAGGAAGAAAGGAATTGATTTAGTAAAATTTGAGTGGAAAGGGACTGGTTTTTGCAGCAAACCAGAAAATAGCATTCTGGTATGCTCGCTCAAGTGAGCAAGGGAGTTTAAGTACAAAATGCTCTTTGACTTGGTACTCACTCAAGCGAGCATATCAACAGAAAGCTGGGTTTTTGATTTACTGATATGGTTTTTCTGGTTAATGATATGCTCGCTCAAGCGAGCCAGGACTCACTCCAGCGAGCAAGGATTTTAATTTTAAGGGTGCTCTCTGACTTTGCACTCACTCAAGTGAGCCAAGGCTCGCTTGAGCGAGTGCAAAGTCAGAAAGCAAGGATGTTTTATTGGGTGTCCCTCGCTCAAGCGAGCAAGTGATTGCTTGAGAGAGCCCCAACTCAGGGAGTAGGGTTTTTGCTCACTCAAGTGAGCATATCGAGCGAGCTAACGCGAATCCAGTTTTAAATTAGGATCGCAGAAGCCCCAACCCCACATTTATTTCTCCATAAATGTTCTAGAGAGAGGAATTCTAGAGTGAGAAGCAAGCCTAGGAGCAAGACGGAAGCTTTCTAAGCCAAGAATCTTCCCACCCAACCTTCTTCAACCTCCTTCCCCTTCTCCATTTTAGCTCTTGAGGTGAGTATAGCTCACACACTCTCACTTTTGTAATGTGATTTTCCCTCCATGAGCCCTACTTCTTCTTCCCATTCCTTTTCATTCGTAAATGTTTATTTGTTGTGGATTGTCTATCTATTTGTATCTTGTTGGTAGTATGGATTAGAAATGTATGAGGGGATTTTCCCCAAATTAGGGCTTTACTCATGCTTGGGAATAATGACTTATATCACCATATTCATGGAATTGATGTTTTATGAGCATTGTACCATAGCCCTTGGCCCCAGTTAATGAATTGTAAAAATGAATTTGGACTTCGGTCCTTGGTTTAAGATTCGGGTTTCAGCCCACAATGATTAAGGGTGATTAGTACTCAGTGGTGGTGATTAGTAACCAGGGAAGACGTTCCTTGTAGTCTGAGCACAGGTCTAGCCACACAGTTATTTAATGATAAGACCCCGTCTATCGGGTAATGCAAGTCATGCATATCCTTGTTTACATTTGAAATGAGTTATCAGGATTTAGTTATTCTATTGATTCTGTTGCATTTATTTGCTTGCTTCTCCCCGCACTGCATGCTGCATAGCTATATTCACTGAGACTCCTGTCTCACCACATATTTTGTGTACTACATGTTAGGTGCACAGGTTACACCCCTCACTGGTCCTTGAGCATAGAGATTGGGAGCATCATTTTGATGTATTTTGAGAATGACAGGATTTTATTCTTTTGATATGTATGCCATGATGATGAGACTGATACATTGGATATGTATTCTTTTGAGGGGATATGATTTTACATGTGTATCTATGGGCCTTCTCTTTTGTTAGGACACATGTATGGGTGTATCCCCAGCTGATTACTGTGTACTGGACAAATTGTAGCCTTCATGGCATTGTTATGTATAATTACTTCAGGTGTTGTTTTTCATATACTGTTTAAGCGATCGTTGGCAACTTAAGCAATATATGATGTATGTAATCGCGGTATCTAAATGGCGTGAAATAATTTCAGAAATTCGGGTATTTGGCTCCCAACGGGCTAGATTCTCGGATTTAGAAATCATGACGTTACATTCATCATGCACTTGTTCATCAAGTAGGTTTAGTGATTAAGCATCTCTAGTTCCTAATTGAATCTGAAATCTAATTCAAATTGCTAAGTTCTCAACCATTGGCATACTTGAATTAAATTCTCTAATCCCTAAATTACTGTTCTAAATAAACCAAAATGAATGAGAAGAAGGAAAAAGAAAAGATTTGTGCAAAGAAAAATAGAATTCGAATTTAATAACCAAACCTCAACATTTGAATTATGCATAACAAAGAGAAACAACATTGTAGAATTAGCCTTCCACAGAGGAAGAAAATATGAAATCAGAGATTAAGAGCAAGAAAGAGAAGAAACATATTGTGCAAGAAACATAGAGAGAAAAGCGAGGGAAAACCAAAAGTCTAATTTTGAAATTTAGAAAAATGAAGTAAAAGTTATTTTGAAATTAATAATTTTCCTATTTATACTAACTACCAGCTAAGAATCTGGTTATGCCCAAATTGGGATGAAACTAACTAATACAGGCCTAAAACAATTAATATAACACTAAAACATCTCGGTTCCTGAACACAACATCAATAGGATAAATTTAAATCCAGATATCTCTCAAGTCTGAGCTCCAAAAGGTACCATGCAACATGTCAAATTGAAGCCTTGAATCGCAGATTTCCAATGCCACCGGAATCACCTCAAAACTCCTTCTACAACACCAAATATGATCAAAAGAGTACACATAGGTCATTAGGTTTAAAATATGAAATTAAGTAACAATTATAATTAAAGCCCAATTAAGCCCAATAAAGTAAATTTCATGCAAAACAATGATATTAATCTTCAATACAATCCAATAAAGCTAAGATCAAAGGTACTAAGTGTGTACAAAAATATATTCATCAAATTCTCCAAACTTGCCCTTTTGAACTCCGGGAAAAATACCAAATGGACTCAAAAACCAAAAAGGGAACATGATACAAATACAAATGGCATACTCACAAAAGATTCTAGGAATGCATAAGAGTGAAAAAAAATACAACATCCAAGGAATTAAGGAATCGAGAAAAGATGAATGACATTCCTTACAATCTAGCAAACAAGATTATTAATCAAATCAAATGGGTGAATCATAGGTAATAGAATCCACACTTGAATCACATGCAAGAAAAGATCAAAATAACTTAATATATCAGAAGAGGGCAAGAGTGCTTCCAGAAGAAGGGATGGTTTAGAAAGGAGCAAAGCTTTAGGAACAAAAAAGAAAGACCAAACAAGGAGGCATCAACAAATGAGAAAGGTCAGATTGTTTTCTATGAGTTCAAACATCCTGGTCATATCAAGGCAGAGTGTCCCAAGTTGAAGAAGCAAACCAAATAATTTTTTCAAGAATAAGAAGGGTCTGATGGCCACTTGGGAGGATCTTGATGATTCTACTTCAGAAGAGAAGAAGAGTCATATATCTAAAGAAGCCAACCTCTGTCTGATGGCTAGCTTAGGCTCAGACAGCTCTGAAATAGAGGTACTTTATGATCGTGATCTTCAAGAACATTTTGATGATCTATTTGAAAGTTCTAAATTTAACATCCCAAAATTAGGACATAGAAAATGTAGTGGAAGTCTTAGGTTGTGAATCCCACCAAGAGAAGGAAGTTAGACGTAGAAGAAGGATTTAGGAGTTCGAGGATAAAATAAGAGAGAAGATCGATAATTTATTTAGAGTTTAGAGTGTTAGAGGGAATTTAAGGGAGGAATCAAGACTTAAGCTATGAATACCTATTTTGAAGAGACTTAAGGGAAACCAAGTTAAGATTCGAAAATATAAACTATAGAGGTGAAGGAGAAAAGAGGGATAGGCTTTGATTAAAGAAATTGGAGTGAATTGATGATTTATTTCATTGTTCACGTGGTATGTACCACATTGGGATTCAATCGAAGTTGTTGCTTAATTTCGGATTTTAAGCCTAATTACCTTTGTGCACTCATTTGATAATATCTAGAGTTTTAGGTGGACGATTGAGGTGATTCAAATTGCATTAGAAAGCTAAGATTCAGGGCTTCAGTTTGGTATGGTACATGATAGTGTTACTGTCTCATTTTTGCTCTAGAGAGTCTCATTTTTGCTCAAGAGAAAAATCTCTCGCTTGAACAAAAATATCAATATAACAGGGGATTTCGTTTCTGGTTTTTTCGCTCAAGCGAGAAACCTCTCGCTTGAGCAAAATTGGTGGAATTTCAGAGTTTGCTCTCTGACTTTGTGATATGAACCTTGAGGTTCTATTTGCATGGACCTTAGAAAATTCTGAATAAAAGTCACCTTTCTTTTCAAACAACTTTTCTACTATTTTTTCAATATGGTTCTTTTCTTTTGTCACGTTCTTTTTCTTTGATTTTCTAATACCCAAATAAAATAATAAATGATGAAATAAGATAGACGAATAACAAATAGTAACCTTGTCAAAACAATATTCACCCTTTTGAAAACTTGATTAATAAATCACTCATAAACCAAGTATGACGTATAGGAGAAATATAGGTTTTGAACACAAAAAGTAAAACGTAGAAGAAGAAGAAGAAGAGATATGGTTGGACGTCACACTTTCAAGGCTTGAAAGATAAGTCCTTGAAGATACACACACAAAGATAGAAACCTTTGATAATCTTCACTCTTGACTAACAAGAAACTTAGAGAAACACTCTCAAAGTAAGAATAATTTTTCTGCATAAAATGTCTAACCTTTCTTGCATGCATGAAGCATGTATTTATAAAGTTTACAAGGTGAATTAGGGTTATGCATTCAGTTGCATGTTCATGCCCCAAATCTCCCAAAAATACCCCTTACACATTTCCCATGCAACCCTAATACATTACTAGGAAATAACTAAATTAAAGAGACAAAATTAGCTAATAAAACTCAACCTAAGTGTGCTTGTGTGGCTGCATTTTCCCAACCAGAATTTTGGCACATGCAGCTGCAATAAACATTAGGAAATAACCACCAAACATAAAGTAAAGAGGCTATTCATGCAGCAATAAAATGGCCGCACATAACAACCACCATTCATCAAGTTCCCATTCATTTTGTAACCTCTCTATTCATGACTTGGCCGCCACTTTAATAGCCCTTTATTCTCCAATTTATAACCTTGTTGGCCCCTTCTTGATGACTTATAACTCAGCCAATTTTAGCACATGTTGGCCACAAACTTGGACTAGGTGGGAGGTCCTCATGTGGCTCCAAATAAGACTAGGTTCATGCGCACAAACAAGCCTACTCCAACGGCTAGTAGACAAGGCTTTCAATGCATTTTAATAATATTACAACCTTGTCTTGTAACCATAAAAATAATAACTCAAATGTCTTGTAACCTCCTATTCTTTATTGAAAGCAAATAAATCTAATAATTTCAGCAAAATAAAGGAGAGTGGCCGCCCATAATTGCCACATGTGGACGCCCTCAATGCCACATCATTTGCCTTGAAGGTGCTTCAACTGGTAGTTGCATTAAATGCAACTTTCTCTTCATCAATGGTTCCATTCTCTTTAACCTGAGTGCAATTAATGAACTAAAGACTTTCATTAATGTTTTGTATACTTTGGGATTGAACTTCTTTGATGATAAGTTGGAGTGCCTCCTTAGCCTTCCTAGCTTGTGCCCTTGTCATGGGCCCACCTAATCTGTTGACTGCTTGATAGATGTCCACATCACGCCCCCTTCTTGAAAAAGATTTGTCCTCAAATCTGAAGGGTCCTCACCTACATCAAAAAGAGTTAAGTCAGCAACATTAAAGGTTGCACTAACATTATACTCACCAGGCAAGTCTATTTTGTAGGCATTATCATTAATCCTTTCAAGCACTTGGAAAGGTCCATCTCCCCCTGGTTGAAGCTTAGACTTCCTTTGTTCTGGGAATCTTTCTTTTCTCATGTGTATCCATACCCAATTCCGTGGTTGGAACACCATTTTCTTCCTTCCCTTGTTTGCTTGCTTGGCATAGCTCTCATTTTTCTTTTCAATTTGAGCCTTAACCTTCTCATGCATTTTCTTGACAAATTCAGCCTTAGCCTGCGCTTCCTTATGCTTAAACACAGAAATATTAGGCAAAGGTAATATATCAAGAGGAGTTAAAGGGTTAAATCCATATACTACTTCAAAAGGTGAGCAATTGGTAGTACTATGAACAGCCCTATTATAAGCAAATTCAACATGAGGCAAATAATCCTCCCAAGAATTTATGTTTTTGTTCAAAATTGTCCTAAGCAAAGTACCTAGTGTCCTATTAACTACTTCTGTTTGACCATCAGTTTGAGGATGGCAAGTAGTAGAAAATAATAACTTGGTGCCAAGCTTTCCCCACAAAGTCCTCCAAAAATGACCCAAGAATTTCGAGTCCCTATCACTCACTATGCTTCTGGGCATCCCGTGCAACCTGACTATTTCTTTGAAAAATAAATCTGCTACATGACAAGCATCATCCACTTTCTTGCAAGGTATGAATTGAGCCATTTTTGAAAACCTGTCAACCACAACAAAAACAGAGTCTTCTCGATTCTTTGTTCTTGGAAGCCCCAAGACAAAGTCCATGGAAATATCAGTCCAAGAAAAATCAGGAACAGGTAAATGAGTATATAAACCATGAGGTTTAACCTTAGACTTAGCCTTTTTGCAAACAATACATTGGTCACATAATTTATGAATATCACGTTTCATATTAGGCCAATAAAAATTATCTTGCAAAATTTCCAAAGTCTTTTGCACTCCAAAATGTCCCATTAGTCCCCCTTCATGTGACTCCCTCACAAGCATTTCTCTTATTGAACTTTTAGGCACACATAATTTATTTCCTTTAAACAAAAAATCATTATGCCTAAAAAATCCATTTTCTGATTTTTTTATACATGCCACATACAAATCAGCAAAATCCATATCATCACAATACATGCTTTTCAAAGATTCAAGTCCATACAATTTAGCTTCAAGCATAGCAAGCAAGACATGTCTCCTAGAAAGAGCATCGACAACTATATTTCCTTTTCCTTTTTTATGTTTTATGACGTATGGAAATTGTTCCAAAAATTCAACCCATTTAGCATGCCTTTTATTTAATTTTCCTTGGCCTTTTAAATACTTCAAAGATTCATGATCACTATGAATTACAAATTCTTTAGGAAGTAAATAATGTTGTCAAGTCTTAAGAGCCCTTACCAAAGCGTATAATTCCTTATCATAAGTAGAATAATTAAGTGCTGGACCACTTAATTTTTCACTAAAATAAGCAATTGGATGCCCCTCTTGCAACAAAATAGCACCACTACCAACATTAGAAGCATCACATTCCAACTCAAAAGATTTTTCAAAATTTGGTAAGGCTAAAATAGGTGTATGTGTGAGCCTATCTTTGAGGGCAGCAAAGGCCACCTCTTGCTTCTCCCCCCACTTATATCCCACATTCTTTTAACAATATCATTTAGGGGTGCAGCCAAGGTGCTAAAATCCTTAACAAATCTTCTATAAAAACTTTCTAAGCCATGAAAACTTCTCACCTCACTCACATTTTTAGGCGTTGGCCATTCTTGAATAGCCTTCACCTTTTCCTCATCCATTTGAACTCCCTTGGAGCTCACAACAAATCCCAAGAAAACAACATGGTTGGTACAAAATATGCATTTTTCTATGTTGGCATACAAATTTTCTTTTCTAAGCACATCCAAAACAGATTTTAAGTGATTAACATGCATATCCAAAGAAGTGCTATAGATAAGGATATCATCAAAATAAACCACCACAAATTTTCCAATAAATTCCCTCAAGACATGGTTCATCAATCTCATAAACGTACTAGGAGCATTAGTTAAACCAAAGGGCATAACCAACCATTCATACAACCCATATTTAGTTTTAAAGGCTTTTTTCCATTCATCCCCCTCCCTTATACGTATTTGATTATAACCACTTTTAAGATCAATTTTGGAAAAAATGCAAGCACCATGAAGTTCATCAAGTAAGTCATCTAACCTGGGAACAGGATGACGATACTTGATTGTGATGTTGTTGACTGCCCTACAATTTGAGCACATTCTCCAAGTTCCATCTTTTTTTGGTACCAGAATGACTGGTACTGCGCAGGGACTCATGCTATCCCTCACCCATCCTTTGCTAATGAGTTCACTCACTTGTCTCTCAATCTCTTTGGTCTCTTGAGGATTACTCCTATAGGCTGGCCGATTTGGCAATGAAGCTCCAGGAATGAGGTCTATGTGATGCTCAATTCTTCTCAAAGGTGGTAAGTCATCAGGAACATTTTCTGGAAAAACATCCTCATACTCCTGCAAAAGAGATTTAACTACAGAAGGCAATTCAAATTTATCAAAAATATTAGCAGTTAAGAGATAGTTAGTATCAAACAACAAATAAAGTGGTTGTCTTGTACATAACACTCTCCTCACTTCTCTTTCTTTTGTTAAACAAATTTGTTTACCCTCTGGTATTTCACTCTTTTTCTTTTGACTCTCTTCTTTTACAAGTGTTTCACTCAACCTCTCTTGGTCAATTTTTTCTCTCAACTTATTTTGATCCTCACTAACTTCTCTAGGTGTCAATGGTCTCAAAACAATTTTTTTATCTTGGTACATGAAAGAGATTTTATTTGTAAAGCCATCATGGATAGCTTTAGTGTCAAACTGCCACTGTCTTCCAAGAAGTATGTGGCTGGCCTCCATGGGTATCACACCACAAAGCACCTTGTCTTGATATTTTCCTATAGAAAAAGGAATTTCAGCTTGTTTGCGAACATGCATTTCATCTCCCTCACTAAGCCATTGGAGTCTGTATGGCCTAGGATGAAGCTGTGTGTCCAATCCCATCTTATTCACCAATCTGGAACTAACAACATTAGTGCAGCTGCCACCATCAATAATTACCAAGCAAATCTTACCATTGATTGAACATCGAGTGTGAAAGATGTTCTCCCTTTGGTTTTCCTCCTTGCCCACGGTTTGGCTTCCTAGAAGTCGTCTAATCATGTAGACTTCTCCCACATCAGCACGTGTATCATCATCACTGGGCTCCTCCCTTTCATCCTCTGATTCGCTTGTATATTCACCATTGTCCTTAAGAAGAATGATCTTCTTAGTTGGACACTCATAGGCATAGTGCCCTCTTCCTTGGCACCTGAAACAAGTCACATCCCTTCCTTTCTTTGAAACCTGTTCAACATTTTTATTAGTGGATTTACCTTGAGGACTGGGTGCTGCATGGCTTGAGGATTCAGCCACCTCCTTTTTTATTTTGTCCTTCCAATTTGCAGGAAAATTAGTAGAACTCCTCCTGGCAGCTCCTTTTCTTTTTAACTGTTGCTCCACTTGGAGAGCCTTATGTAACAAGTCCTCCATTTCCACAAAATCCCGTAACTCAACAATGTCTCTAATGTCACTGCTCAAACCATTAAGAAAACGTACCATAGTAATTTCAGGATCCTCTTCTATGTTGGCTTGAATTTGTAGCATCTCCATCTCCTTATAGTACTCCTCCACTCCTTTACTGCCTTGAGTCAATTTCTGTAACCTTAGCTTCAAGTCATGTTGGAAACTGGAGGGAACATACCGTTTCCTCATAATCCTCTTCATCTCCACCCAAGTCTCCACCATAGGTTCTTCATTTCTGACTCTCTCTTTCTGTAGCTTATTCCACCAAACAAGTGCATAGTCAGAAAATTCAGTTGCAGCAAGCTTTACCTTTTGCGCTTTTGTATAGGTGTTACACGCAAATATGTGCTCAATTTTGAGCTCCCACTCTAAGTAAGCTTCTGGATCACTGCGTCCTTTGAAGGCTGGTATGGTTAACTTGACTCCTTGTATTCTCCCTTCATCTCTTGGTGGTCTCTCCTCTTCCGCATCAGGTGTTGGTTTGATCTCCAATTCATCCAACCTAGCATGCAACTCATCATACTGTCTTTTCATTGCCAACTCTAATCGCTGATAAAGAGCAACAATTTGTGCCTGAAGATCACGATTTTCTACCACCCTTTCTGCCATAGTAAAAGAAAGAAAAACGTAACAGAGAAGAAAAAATGATGGTTAACTGTTTAGAAACTCACCACTCTCGTGTTTGCACTCAATATTTGGCCTTTTCTATAACGTAACTCTCTTGCCTTTTTCCACTCTATTTCTCTTGAGTTTCTTACCACACCAATGAGGAAAATAAATCAAATAATTCTTCACCTGCGTGTAGACAGAAAAAAATAATGAAACAAGAAAAGCTAAGAAGAAAAATAGTATTTGTTAGAAGAAATGAGAAGAAATGATTTCAGAAGAATTTCTAATAACCGGAGCTCTGATAACCAAATGATATGAACCTTAGAAAATTCGGAATAAAAGTCACCTTTCTTTTCAAACAACTTTTCTACTATTTTTTTCAATATGGTTCTTTTCTTTTCTTTTGTCACGTTCTTTTTCTTTGATTTTCTAATACCCAAATAAAATAAGAAATGATGAAATAAGATAGACGAATAACAAATAGTAACCTTGTCAAAACAATATTCACCCTTTTGAAAACTTGATTAATAAATCACTCATAAACCAAGTATGACGTATAGGAGAAATATAGGTTTTGAACACAAAAAGTAAAACGTAGAAGAAGAAGAAGAAGAGATATGGTTGGACGTCACACTTTCAAGGCTTGAAAGATAAGTCCTTGAAGATACACACACAAAGGTAGAAACCTTTGATAATCTTCACTCTTGACTAGCAAGAAACTTAGAGAAACACTCTCAAAGTGAGAATAATTTTTCTGCATAAAATGTCTAACCTTTCTTGCATGCATGAAACATGTATTTATAGAGTTTACAAGGTGAATTAGGGTTATGCATTCAACTGCATGTTCATGCCCCAAATCTCCTAAAAATACCCCTTACACACTTTCCATGCAACCCTAATACATTACTAGGAAATAACTAAATTAAAGAGACAAAATTAGCTAATAAAACTCAACCAAGTGTGCTTGTGTGGCCGCATTTTCCCAACCAGAATTTTGGCACATGTGGCTGCAATAAACATTAGAAAAATAACCACCAAACATGAAGTAAAGAGGCTATTCATGCAGCAATAAAATGGCCGCACATAACAGCCACCATTCATCAAGTTCCCATTCATTTTGTAACCTCCTTCTTCATGACTTGGCCACCACTTTAATAGCCCCTTATTCTCCAATTTATAACCTTGTTGGCCCCTTCTTGATGATTTATAACTCAGCCAATTTTAGCACATGTTGGCCGCAAACTTGGACTAGGTGGGAGGTCCCCATGTGGCTCCAAATAAGACTAGGTTCATGCGCACAAACAAGCCTACTCCAACGGCTAGTAGACAAGGCTTTCAATGCATTTTAATAACATTACAACCTTGTCTTGTAACCATAAAAACAATAACTCAAATGTCTTGTAACTTCCTATTCCTTATTAAAAGCAAATAAATCTAATAATTTCAGCAAAATAAAGGAGAGTGCCCGCCCATAATTGCCACATGTGGACGCCCTCAATGCCACATCATTTGCCTTGAAGGTTCTTAAACTGGTAGTTGCATTAAATGCAACTGTCTCTTCATCAATGGATCCATCCTCTTCAACCTGAGTGCAATTAATGAACTGAAGACTTTCATTAATGTTTTGTATACTTTGGGATTGAACTTCTTTAATGATAAGTTGGAGTGCCTCCTTAGCCTTCCTAGCCTGTGCCCTTGTCATGGGTCCACCTAATCTGTTGACTGCTTGACGGATGTCCACATCACTTTGTCTCGCTCAAGCGAGCATATCCTCAGTTGAGCGAGAACGTGCGAAAATAGAATGTTTTAGAGGCTCACTCAAGCGAGCGAGGAATTCTCGCTTGAGCAATAAGACGCGAATCCGGTTTTTATAAATCAGAATTTAGGGTCATTTGAACCATTTCCAATACATTTTCCCCATCTCCCTCTTGCCCTAGTAGAGGAGGAAGAAGAGAAAGAAGGAGAATGAGCCTAGCTTGAGGTCCCCAACCTAGAGAGAATCTTGGCACCACCATACTCCACCCATCCAACATCTCAATTAATGTTCTTGAGGTGATTGGGGTTCACCCACTCACTTTCCATCATGTGTGAAGCCTTCTCATGATCCCCCTTCTCCTTTCCTCTTCCTTCTTTACTTGCTTGTGATTGATTATGGTTAATCTAGGGTTTATATGTGTATTTGATTTGATTGCTTGAGCATTGGCCTAACCGTAGGTTCTAGAGGTTAGGGTTTTCATTAGATTGTTGATTATGAGATTTTGAATGTCATGGAATCATGACTTAGAATATGTAACATGTATACATGCCATGAATCATGTTCTTACATTTGAAACCCTAATCATGTACAAGATATTTTCATGGGTCTTCGGACCAAAGAGGAATAAGGAATTTTATGTGTCTTCGGACAAAAGAGGAATGGGGAATCACATGGACCTCTCGGCCAAGAGGGACATGGGGACCCTCAATCAGGTTAATAAAAAGGCATCTTTTCATTCTTATATTATAATAAAACTTAATCAGGGTGTCCAAGGACGACGGTCCTTGGTCACAATGTAGAGCGCTCAAATCATGCAGCAGAGAAAAGACACCCTTGGTGTGGGTTTGACACCTCATATTGAATTTGAGTTTGACTGCATGACTGCATGGGTGGTTTTCCACTGGAGGAATTGTAATGTACATTGCCTGACTGCGTGGTAGACTTTTGATGTATATCCAAACATGTATCCATATATGCTTATGTTGCATCCCCATTTGCCTATTCCCCACACTGTATGCATGATCACATTCACTGGGACGTAAGTTTCACCACACATTGTGGATTCATTTTAGATGTGCAAAATGCTTTTATCAGAAGCAAAGCTAGACGAATTGGAGGCTCAACGATAGATTGGTCCTCCAGGTGGATTGTGCCACCCCTTAGAGGGATTTTGAGTATCTGTTTATAGTTGTAGGATGGTATTTGATGTGAAATGGTAGAATTGTATTTTAAGCCCCAAGTGGTAATTAATCTACAATCTTGAATTTGTAGGGATGACTTCCGCTTATGTAAATGTTGGATTACTTAAGCAATTTCATGTGGCTGTTTGTATGTCAATATCGATAATGGTGCAAGATAATTTCACGAATTTGGGAATATTGCTTCCAACGGACATTATTCTTGAATTCAAAAATTATGACGTTACACTAAAGATCTGTTCTCAGAGGACAAGGAGCTTATCAAAGCATACACACAGATGTGTGAGAAAAATGAACCTTTAGAAAATGAAAACCTCGTACTCAACATAGAACTTGAGAACGTAAAGAAGAATGGTTCAAGTAGTCACTCATCTGATGAAGTAATCAAACTTCAAAAGAAGATTGTGAGCTTACCCTTGATCTGGCTAACTTTGTTAAAGGAACTGAAAATCTAAACAAACTTTTAGGAGTTCAAAAAGGATAAAAAAATAAGTGTGGCTTAGGATACTCTTGTGGTAGCTCATCAAAGCCTTCTAGTCCAAAGATTAAAAAGCCAAGGAAGGTTGAGAAGAAAGGTATTGGGTGCTCTCATTGTGGCAAACATGGACAATATGTCTCATAATGAAACCACAAAAAGAGAGGCAAAACCAAGACTAACAAGAAAGGGCACAAAAGAATATGGGTACCAAAACACTTAATTTCCCTGCTGTAGATGTTCTTAACCGGACAAAGGAGACTCCACAAATGGTACCTGGACAGTGGATGCTCGTGACATATTACGGGAGAAATTAATTTCTATGTTCCAAAACCTTAGACCAAAAGATGGTGGAGTGGTCACCTTTGATGGAAACCAGCAAGGGAAGATCACTGGTGTTGGAACAGTAGGTATGACACCTTTCTCCAGCATTAAAATGCTTTGTTAGTAGAAGGATTAAGACATAATAGACTATAGCATAAGTCAATTGTGTGATACTGGTTATTTGGTATCCTTTACCAAAAATTGTCCTATTTATACTAACTACCAACAAAGAATCTGATTAGGCCTAAACTAGGTCGAAACTAACTAATATAGGCCCAAAATAATTAATATAACACGAAACCAGCTCGGTTCCCGAACACATCATCAGTAGGCTAAATTGAAATCCAGATATCTCTCAGGTTTGAGCTCCAAAAGGTACAATGCAACATGTCAAATTGAAGCCCTAATCGCAGATTTCCAATTCCACTAGAATCACCTCAAAACTCCATCTTCGTACAGTGCCAAATATGATTAAAAGAGTACACATAGGTCATTAGCCTTAAAATCCGAATTTAAGCAACAATTATAATTAAAGCCCAATAAGTTAAATTCCATGCTAAATAATGATATTAATCATCAATACAGTCTATAAAGCTACGATCAAATGTGCTAAGTGAGTACAAAACTATGTTCATCAAATTCCCCAACACCTACCCTTTTGCACTCTGGGCAAAATACTAAATGGACTCAAAAACCAAAAAAGGAACATAATGCAAATACAAATGGCATACTCATCAAAGATTCTAGGAATGCATATGAGTAGGCAAAATACGACACCCAAGAAATCAAGAAAAATGTGAATGACATCTATATATTAACAAAGTAACAAGTAAAAAAATATTTTAATCACTATTCATAGATTATTTTATTATTATTATTATTATTAATATTATTATTATTATCTATATATTAACAAAGTAACAAGTAAAAAATATTTTAATAACTATTCATAGATTTTATTATTATTATTATTATTATTATTATTATATTATTATTATTATTATTATTTTTATTATTAAAAGTCGTGTCACCTTTTATATTTAATTTTTGTTATCAAAAGTCGTGTCACCTCTTATATTTAAAGTAACGTTATTTAATTTATAGATATAAATACGCATGAGTATAAATATATATGTTAAGATTGATACTGAAATTTGGATGTGGTAATATAATAAAATGTTTAAATCAAACTTATTGTGTATTTCCATAATATTTTATTAGTTATATTATTATTATTTGTTATTAAAAGTCGTGTTATCTCTTTCCTTTAAAGTAAAATTGTTTAATTTATAGATACAAATACGCATGAGTATAAATATATTTGTTAATATTGATACTAAAGTTTGGATGTGGTAATATAATAAAATGTGTTGATTTACATCAAATTTATTGTGTACTTTCATAATATATTATTTACATTAAAATTTTTTAATTTATAGATATTGATACACATGAGTACAAATATGTTTGTTCAGATTGATACTAAAGTGTGGATGTGGTAATACAATAAAATGTGTTGATATATATCAAATTTATTGTGTATTTTCATAATATATTATTTACATTAAAATTTTTTAATTTATAGATATTGATACACATGAGTACAAATATGTTTGTTGAGATTGATACTAAAGTATGGATGTGGTAATACAATAAAATGTGTTGATATATATCAAATTTATTGTGTATTTTTGTAATATATAATTTACATTTAATTGTTTAATTTATATATATATTGATACACATGGTTACTATTTCTGAACCATGCATCAAGTAAATCCTCCTGGCCCTATACCCAGGGCCGGCCCAGGGGAAGCCGGTAAAGCAACCGCTTTAGGCCTTCCCTGTTACAAGACCTCAAATTTTTTTATATATATTTAGTATATTAAAATTAAGGGTAAAATATATTTGTAGTTTGTTTAAAATTAAATAAATTTGATTTTGATTCCAATAACTTAAAATTAGTGTTTTGAAACATGTAACTTAAATCATCCCAAATTAGTTGTTATTAGGTATGTTTTTAGTTTTCGGTATTTTTTTATCAAATGTATTTTTAGTCCATAGCGAGAGGGGTGATAAGGATTGATTTGAGGTGATTTTAGGAAAAGAAAAAATCAACATATTGATTTTAAATTATGAGAACCAAACCCAAATATGCTTAAATTTATAAGATTGAAAACATATTTAACCCAAAATTTAATAAAATCTTTATATCAAATATAAAAATATTATTGATTATTAGTTAATAGATAATAATTGAAAATAAGTTTTCCTTATAAAAAAAATAATTTAATATAAATTTCTTTTCTTAAAAATAGATTCATATTTTTTTTAAAAATAAATATGATATTTTTTATATTTCATCCTTTAAATTTAGACCCCCATATTATATTTTGCTTTAAGCCTACATATATGTTGGGTCGGCCCTGCACCCGCATATGGTGCTGCATATTAAATAGCAGGGCTGGCCCAACGTTTCTTGGGGCTTAAAGTGAATTTTATTATGGGGTCTTTTTAAATGAATAAAAATAATTTAGAATCAATAACAATATAATACATACCGAAAAAAAGTCACAAAAGAAGACATAAAGTATGTAATGAGAATAATGTTTAGAATCTATTAATAATTATTATTATGAGAAGAGAGAACTCTAATAAAATGAGGCTTTTTTTTAAAAAAAATATATTTTTTTTTACTCTTAATAATTTAATAATGTTTACTAAATAATAATTTTTTAAAAAAGTATTAATAATAAATAATTTTTTTGGAACCTAAGATAAAGGGTATTTTTTGGGGCCTAAAGCGACAATCATACTGGACTGCAGGTCAGACGGACCCTGTTAAATAGAGTATTTGGATGACAGTTTTCGTTCCTTGTGTGCATTGATTCTGGGACAGCTTAGTCATTCCCGTCTGGTTGCGTTCCTTTTAAGTCAGATCCCAGGTGATTGTTCCCTATGAAAAAAAGAGTAAACTAACAAATCAGTCCCTGACTTTATGGTCATGCAATTTAATCCCTAAGAAATAGAAAACACCAATATGGTCCCTGGCTTTTTACTTTTTCTTTCACTATAGTCCAACTATGTGTTTCCCGTTAATTTTTTACGACGTGTCACGTTTAGTAACACTCTATCACATTGTTTGTCACTAAAGTGTAAACCGTGGCACAACAATGATGTGATTTTGTCAAATTTATAGCTTGGAAGGCTTCAGCTCCAATAGTCGTGTACTTCCTTATTCTCCTCTTTTCTCTCTTCTCCCCCTTCTTCATTGGAAGGTCTCAACCTCAAAACAATGTGATAAAGTGTCACTAAACATGACATGTCATAAAAAAATTAACGAGAAACACAATGAAAGAAAAAGTAAAAAGTCAGTGACTATATTGAACTTTTCTATTTCCTAAGCATTAAATTACATGACCCTAAAAAAAGTAAGGGATCGATTTAATAGTTTACTTTAAAAAATGTTTTCTATTGCTGGTTGCATTTATTGACTTCCACTTGCCTTCTGCCACATCTTATACCAAATTGTATGATCACCATGTTTTTCATTACATCATCTTTGTTCTAATTTTCCTTTCACTCACCATGCTCTTCATTACTACTTCTCAAGCTTACTAACACAATCACTAATGGGACAAGGCCTATTACAAGAAAAAGGATAAAATATCAAGCTCGTGCTAAGCATGGGCTACACACTAGTTCCTTACAATCCACCAAACCCAATAATCAATCAAATCAAACGGGTGAATCAAAGATAATAGAATCCTCACAAGACATATTCTCAAACTCTCAAGTGTCTAGGCTTGTGTATACACTCAAAACACTCCTGAGAGCAAACATTGCCATAAGCTTGGAAAGACTATAATATCCACACTTGAATCACATGTACGCAAATCAAAAGGACTTAATATAGGATGTAATTGGGCCAAGGCAAAGTTATAAAACAAGGATAACAAGCTATGAACTCAAGAGAGTAGAGGAGCAATGATGAATAAATCCAAAAATAAATTCAGGAAGCATACCCCTCAAGAACACAATTATACTCCTCTTTTCTACCTTTTGACCCATTTTTTTATTTCAAACATTTTATTGCACCTTTTTTATACACTTTTCTTTCTTTCTTTCTTTCTATATGTATGTATGTATTGCTTTCCTTTTCCTATATATATTTTTAAGCAATAATTATAATTAAAAGTGCAATTAATCCCAATAGGTAAATTTCATGCAAAACAATGACATTAATCATCAATACAGTCCAATAAAGCTAAGATCAAATGTGTTAAGTGTGTACACAAATATGTTAATCAACCATATAAGGATTGTGTTCTCAAGTTAATAGAAAGACTTTTTATAGTAATGAGGTTTAAGGAGAATCCCATGCCTCATAACAAAATAGAAAGTTGTTCTCTAGTTAGAGTTCATAAAAATTAATAGTATAAAATGGTGTGAAAACAATGAACCAATGAGTAAAAGAAGGTGAATAACTAAGGTGTATCGTAAAGCAAATACTTATAGTTTGTAATTTATTTATTTTTCTTTTATTTTTATCCCTGATATTTTAATACACTTCTTGATTTACGCTCTAAATTTCTCCTTTTTTAGTGATATGCGCATCATTATATTAATAACTGGAGAGTTGTTTTAATACACTCCCATTTTCAAGTTGTTTTAATAAAGTATTTTGTCCAAATAAAAAGAGCATATACACATTTAAAAAAATAATTAGAAGCATATTACACACAACACAAAGGAAATTATATTAACAACATTATCCTCTTAATGTAAAAAACCTATCACTTAATTATGCTTCAATTCTAAATTAAATTAAATTTATTAAAATACTAAATTAAGATAAAATTCATAGTTTATATATATATATATATATAGCGAAAGTAATTTAAAAACTTATTAATTATTATTCTCTTTTTACTATTTTTTGAATTTTTATATTTCATTATTTATTTTAATTTTTATTAAAATATTTTATCATTAAAAAAATAATAAAAATAAAAATTTTATAAAAAAACTAAAATAAAAATTCTCTAATAAAAATATTTTTATGTAGAAAACAAAAATAAAATTTATATACTATATATATTCATTAACTATTTAAA
The DNA here is from genome assembly GCA_026901365.1 of Sesbania bispinosa. Lineage (NCBI taxonomy): Eukaryota > Viridiplantae > Streptophyta > Magnoliopsida > Fabales > Fabaceae > Sesbania > Sesbania bispinosa. The sequence continues at coordinate 1,144,949 of QLOH01000018.1, forward strand.
TAGCTAAAGCTTTATATAACACTTATAATTCATGAAATTAGTTTATAAGCTATAGTTTATCAACTAACAACTAGCTTATCAATTACAAGAAAGGTTATCAGCTTTGCCATGTCAAATAAGCTAACTTGTAGGGTTTTTTTTTTTTTTTTGTGTACATGGAATGCAATGAGATTTAACCTAAGATCTCATGTTAAACTACCCAAATCCCCACCACTAGGTTGACCCTAGTGGATTAACTTATAGGTTTTTTGATTAGCTTAATTATAAGCCTGTTTAACCAAAATAGTGTTTGGTAAACAAGCTTATAAGTTAGCTTGCAACTTCTAAGCTATAAACTACTTCAACTAGCTTATAACTTGTAACTTATAAGTATTAGTTTTATTCTTAATATTTTAATATAGTTCCTCAATAACTCCTTTTTATTGATTTTAAATTCTTATTAATACTTTTAAATATATAATATTTTATTAAAAATTTAAAAGTAAATAATATAATAATTAAAATAAATAGTAGTATAAAAAACAATCCTAAAATAGTAAAATATTTTTTTATATTTAAAATATATAAAAATAAAATTAACTAAAAATATGTTTTTGTTTAAAAAATAAAAATTATATAAATATGTTTTTTTTGTCATTTTACATATATTAGGTACATAGAGAGCTAAGTTTATTAAATATTTCTAATTCAATAAGAAGCTTATAAGCTTCCAGTCTTTAACTAGTAGCTTATCAACTAGTAGTTAATTTATTGGCTACCAACTAATTTATCCATTAATTTTGTCAAATATAGCCTAAGCTTTTTTACTTAATAAATAAATAAATATTAATGAGTCCAAATTTATATAACTCATTTTAATTTTACAAAATCTTATGTTCTTGTCTATTAATACCTCTATTCTCATTTATCCATCTCATTATATGAAAAACACATATATTAAAAATAGACAATTGATATACATTAAGTTTATTTTTTTTTCTTAATATACCCTTAAATTTATTTCTACTTTATTTATTAATATTTTTACTTATTATCTCTCTTATTAAGGGTAAAAATAAATAAACATAAATAATACTTTCTTAAACTTTTAAGTTGGATAAATAAATATAAACAAATAAAATATTTAAATGAAACAGATAAATAGGAATGAATGTGGTATCATACAAGATTATTTCGACATGAAATATAAGCCAATAAAATATTATGATATAATGGTGACAAATTTGAGTACTTTAGTAAATGATTTAAGGTCTGTTTGGTTTGCATTTTCATTTCCTGTTTCCATTTTCTGTTTTCATTTGTTGCTTGTTTTCTGAAATTTTACAAAGGAAAAATTGAAAATGCTGGAAAAGATGATTTTTTATTTCCAGCATTTCCAGTTTTTCCTTTGTAAAATTCTAAAAAACAAAAAACAAAAAATGGAAACAGGAAATGAAAATGTAAACCAAACGTACCCTTAGTTTGATTAGTTACTATTCTCATTCCCATTTTTATCTAAAAAGTTCAATATGAAGGAAGCATGTGACTTAGGGTCCAACTTTCAAGATGATTGTAAATTTTCAATTTTTAATTTTAAAAAATTTTCAAAAGTCAAAACAAAAATTCAATCTCATTTGAACTAATTGTGAATTTTTAATTTTAAAATAATTTTAATTAATTTTTTATAATTCAAAATTAAAAATATTTTTTGGTGATTTTGAAATTACTCGTTTTAAAAATGACAAAAAGTAGTTAATTTTAGTTTGAAATTATAAAATTTCGATTGAAATTTTTTAAAAACTAACAACTGAAAATTTGTAACCATCGGGCTAAGCTTCAAAGACTTTGAGTTGATATTGATTCATTAAAATCATATGAATTAATAGAAACTACTATATATTTTACGGTAAATAAGAAGAAAAACATAAAAATAGAATTGACCTAATCGACCTAATCTTTTAAGTCATCAATCAACTTATATATTCAGTACTGAAATGAAATTGCCAAGAAATAATTAAGTAACGATTCAAAAATGCCCCCATCTAATAATTTTCCTAACCATTGATCCATTTCAAAATTTGTTGAGTCAAGAACCTGTTTGACAGACAAGTAGCCAAATTATTCTATCTAATTTAAAGGATACAAAACATTGGGTATAACTACCAAAACACCCACTCTTTAATTTGGTCACCTTTTCCTATCATTCTATGTAGACTAATATATAACTGCACAAGTCAATCTCAATCCCTGCGAGAACCAATAACAATTACCAACCAACATTCATCAACTATCGACGCGTGTACATTATGGTCTTCTGGGACCCCACAAATGTCCAACGTTTCATTTTCATGATCATGACCCCATAACTTGCCTTTCTTTCTCTCTTCTTTTTTCTCCTTCACAAAAGGAGAATTAAACTGAACTCAACTCATGTTTATCACGAGGTCCTCAAGCGTGGAGCACGTTAATCATTTGAAATTATTAAAATAAAATATGTTTAGATCGATCGATCTTATTTTTAGAGTGAAAATTAATAAATAAAAATATACAATTACAATTTTAAATAATAATTTTGTAAAATGGTACTCCTTTTTTCCCTTTTCAATTAATTGAAAAATAAAATATGCATAAAATCCATAACAATCTTTTCCTCTTTTGCAGAAGAAGCAAAGAACCGTCCGGTGTCCGTGGTCCTTTCAAATGGGAACAATTCCTCACGTGGGGGATGCATTCGATTTTTGATGCAATGTATCAATAGTTTGCTTTAAAGCTTCAAGATTTTATCTAATTACTTTGTGATTAGAAAACGTGTTTATGAGTAAACCTTCATTTTAATTTGTTTAATTACAATCTTAAAATGCATTCACATTCTACCTCACCCCGTTCCTATTTAACTGTACACATTGACTAAAAACACACATATTAAAGAATGTAATTATTACTCTCGTTTTCATGGAAATAAATTTTAAACTTTTTATTTTACCTATTTATCTCTCTTATTACTATTGACTCTCATTAGTTTTTAATGGCGGGTCATTTATTAACATGGGGTAAAATGGAGAAAGGTGCATTTATTAATACATTGGGTTTGTAAGTGGACAGTTAAATAGGAACAAATTTTTTCTTTGAAAGTGGACAGTTAAATAAGAACGAAGGTAGTATTAATTTGTGTAATAAATAAACATAAATAAAAATTGGGTAAAATATATTTTTCGTCAATGTATTCTTGGTCAACTTTAGTATTCGTCCCCGACTTTTAGAACCTTTGTTTTGTATCCCTATAATTTTAAAATATGTTAACCATAGTCTCCAATGTTAATTAATTCTGTTAAGCTGGATTCAATTGCTTCATATATGATTTCAGCATTTATATTGATTAAATGAGACTCAACATTTTAATAAAGCAAATTAATGTTAGGAACTACGATTAAGATGTTTTAAAAGTATAAGGATATAAAACAAATGTTTTAAAAGTCGGGATGGAGACCAAAACTACATTGACGAAAAACATATTTTACTCATAAAAATTTTCAACCTATATTGATGTATAACCCATAAAAAATAGGTAAAAAAACAATTAATTATACTCATATTTTTTTGTACAAAATATAATATGAGATGAAATTAAATAGAAGTTTATCGTACGTACGTAAGCATCAAAATACGTTTTCAAAATGTATGTTAGAGTTATATCCGAAAAATTAGTCGACTATAATTCTGATTCAAGATCTTTTTTGTACAATACTAGTTGTAAACTTTAAATGTATTACTTTTCCAAATTAAACAAATTATTTATCACTAACCAATGCTAAAATGAAAAGGAAGAAAATATAACTGTTAATTTAAATAAAGGTGTTAATATGAGTTCAATTAGGTGAGTTAATCTATCTCATTAATAAATTGAGTTGATAAAATTTAGACTCACATTGTTACGAGAGAGTTAACACCTCTAGTTTTAAATTACAGCACTCATTAACATTTTTTAAAGTACAACTGCCTATCCCAAATTTCTCCCCCTATACTAGATGTGGAGAATATCTGAATATGTGAATAGGTAGTGATTTTTCCCCACTTAAATTTATGACACAGTTTTTCACATATTTTTTAATTTTTTATTATATATTTTACTTTCTCTTTTTTTAATTTATATGAATAGGATTGGGCACTATGGTGCTTAGCTTGCGGGCGCACACACATATAAAATTATTAAATAAATAATATCATATATAAATTTATATATATTAATATTAATTCTAGCCAAATATCTAAGGGGCCATTTACTTTAAATTTTTTTTTTTTCATTTCCTGTTTTTTTGTTTTAATTACAAAAAAGTCAACCTATTTTTTCATTTCATTTTCCTGTTTTTAAACTTTGATATAGAAAACGGAGAAACTAATACAAAGTTATTTTTATTGTTTCCTGTATAAAACTTTAAAAATAGAAAACAAAATATTTTTTACTATCGAAATTGAAAATAGTTTGATAATTAAAACTATAAAATAGAAAATATTTTCTCAAAGTAAACATACCCTTATATATTTTAAAAAATCATAATACATATTTATAAATAAAAAGGTAAAAAATAAATAGATAAACATTTCGTATTAAAATATTACTATAAGAATAAAACATTAACATGTTTCAAACATTTTATATTAAAATTACAATCATAATAGATCAATATACCCCAATTGTCCCTCCTAGTGTCGCCCTTTCTTGCTTTTGTTTCAGATTAAACTCTATGTTATGATAGTGATAGTAAACTGTTATGAAGTCCAAGTTTATTAAATTGTTGTGGGGAAATATTAAACTGTTATGAAATCTATGTTTATTAAACAATTATGTTGGTGAATGGGAACATTTAAAAACTATGTTTGAATCTTAAATTAATGTTTTTCTTATTGAGTTGCTAATTTTTTATTTAACTAAACTCCGGGTAACGGGCGCGGGTATGGCCATATAGGATCTCAGCGGACATGGGAACAAGAATTAAAATTATTGTCCATGCGAATATGAACTGTTTTTTTAAAATGCGGGTATGGGGACGGGAGCCCCATAATTGTCATCCCTACTTTTGACCAAGTCTTTGAGTTTCTTCATAACAAAACAAAAACTGATTTACAAAGCGTAAAATGCACTTTGGCTCGATTTGGATTAACGTCTAATTTATAGGAGATTTTCAAGTGCGATAAGTGCTTGAATTAAACCTTATCAAAAAGTCCTTATAAGTTTATAGGTGTTTATGGAGAAATTAAATAAGAATACATATAATAAAGTTGGGTTGTAAAAACTAATTTCCACTGATGAAAGAAGTTGAATTCATTTTATCATCTTCTCCTATAAGTTCTTTTGGAGAAGTTTATCTCCAAACTGCCCCATTAACTATTGGTTATGAGAATAAATATGCAAAATAAATAATAAAAGGCATGAATGGAGGAATCAATGTTTGTTCAAGGAGAAAATTTTCCAAAAGGCATGGTTGTTTGTGATGTATATGCAACCTACTTGATCTATTTGGTTATGAAGGAACAATTTGGCATTTAAATACCCATCGTGATGTAATGCTAGAGAGGGTCATGGGAATGACTTTCATCCTATGAAATCTTGCCAATTAATTATTATCCTTTTTGGTCTTTAATTATATTCTATGTGTATAATACTTATTGGAATTCAGTTTTAATTTTAATATCAGGTTCTGGGATGTAATTTTTCCATGTTATGTATAAGGATACTCAAGAATTATTAAAACTTTTGCTGCTGCTAAAAAAATAAAAAAGTTTCTATTGATATTTTCATTACGATAAACTCAAGAGTTCTAACCTTGTAGTTTGGGAGGTACGTGTTCTGGTCGTGTTCGGGGTATGCACAGGTGGCCCATGATGATGGTCCAAGATAATTATGGTGGACGAGGCTGGATAAAGAGTGTCTAGATGATGTTTCAAACGGCAGAGCACGGCGGCGGGACCTACAAAGGGCACTTTGACGCTCAAGTCAGTGGGTGCCTAAAAAGGGTGATTGTAGGGTTAGAATGATTACCTTTATCCTATTGAGGACTGAGCTATATATAGGAGTCTCCCAGATTTTTGTAGCTGACATAGCGTTTGTAGCTGAGGGGTGTAGGAGATGATTATGCCTGTGACATCAAGCCGTAATACTCTGTAATAGCTATCTAATCAGATTGCTTGTGTCAGTGGCCATGTCGCCCATATCAGTAAAGCATGGGGTGCATTAAATGCGATGAGACTTGGTAGGTAGCTGGGGTGTGCCTTGTCGGATCGGCGTGCTAGTGGTGGTTCCTTATTCGAGGGTTTGCCGGCCGGTTAGTTATCTTGGTTGCGGTCTTACTCAGTCACGTGTCCAACTGGTGGTATGGCTGGATTTTGGATTCCGAACTAATCGAGGTTTGTCTTGGCTAGGTTCGGAACAATTCCCCCAACTCGGTAGTTAAGGAAGGTTTTAAGCTGCCGAGGTGATGGTATCCGACTTTTGGGACGGGCATGTGGCTTGGTCTGGATCAGTTGCCCCCCATCCTGGCGGCCGGGGGAGTTCGAGTATCGAGATGTTTGTATATTGGCTTCAGCCTTCTAAAGTCATGTTACTTGTCTTTTAGCTTAACAGGCCCTAATTGTCTTGTCGTTCCATCTTCATTTCCTTACCGTTGCAGTTACTTGTGGGACACATGTTGCCTCTCAACGCGTTTCATCTTTAAGATCGTGCACACGATCTCAAATTCGCATATGCCTTTTTTACCCTAGTTATGTCCCTTTGTAAAGTCAATTTTTCCCTTGGTTTTTGCTGAATTTCATTTCTACCCCCAGTGGGTGGATGATTATGCCTTTTTTCTTTCAAAATTTTTACCTATTTTGCCCTTATTTTTGTTGCCTGGACCATTTTGCCCTCTTTTGAGTTTACTTAAAACGGGGGAATTTTCAAACTTTTCTTTTCTTTTCTCATTTGCATCTCTTGACGTCTTCTCTTACTTCTTCTTCCTTTTTTTGAATCCTTTTCAAACGACTCTCCAGTGACGTTTCCCGGTGATGTGAATCCGGTTGGCTGGATTCTTTGTTACAGATCTATCTAGGAAGATTGAGTTTAAGAACTTGTGATACGAACCGGAAGCGTAAAGATAGGAACTTCTTGAAGATTAATTAACGGTAAATAACTGTCAGGAGCTTGACACAATCCAATACCTGCTGGAAGCACCAAAGCTATCAAAGATAGGAACTTGACAAAATCCGTGACCTGCCGGAAGCACCAAAGTTATCAAGATATAAGCAACTAGACCCTAACCAAGATCTGCTGGTAGAACCTAAGTTATCAAGTAGTTCTTTAATCCAAGAACAAAGGATAAGCTCTCACAATGAGAAAACTCAAATTTTATTGATAAAAATAATTGTCTACAAACTGATTCTCAATGCTAATATATAGCAAAGGAATTTCCTAAAATAAACTATCTAAAAGATACAATCCTAAATTAAATAAATTTAATTCTAGATAAGATAAAATATAATCCTAAAAGATTTAATCCTAAATAAGATAAAATATAATCCAAAAAGATGTAAATATAATCCTAAGAGATCATGATATTGATTCCTAACATATCTTATCCTAAATAAATCAGTTATGATCTGATTAGATACACTTTCCCGAAATAGGCTCTCCTAAGATTCGGATAACAGACATAACCGATTGTCAGATCGGATAACACTCTTGTACTTCAATCCGAGCTAAGTTAAACCACTTCTTTGGTTCTTCTTCTGCTTGGTGGTCTACTTTCCTTTCGACTTCAGTGATCAAGAGTTGCAAAGCTCTCTTTAACCGCTCAGATCTGGCCCCGGTCATTGGATCTTCAATCCCTTGCAATGCATCTGAGGCATCTTGGTTGAGGTCGGATGGGATCGTGTCAACTTGACCTTTTGAATACTTGAACTTGATTTGGACGGTTTAGAAAATGTAAAGAATATCAACCCGAAATCTTTTCGGATGAACAAGGAAGAATTTGAAACCAAATAAAAGAATAAATGGAATTAAAATGAGAAATGATGATGGAATATGTATTATCGCCACTTCTAAGGATGGGAGATAAGATAATTCAGACGCCACAAAGGTTTTGGTTTGCCTTTGATAAGTCACGAAAATTGGTTTAGCTAAGAACCTTAGGAGAAGCAAATTCTCACAAATAATTTTAATCCCAATTCAACATACTTCATTCATAAAATTTCTGAATATAAATAACATCTAGTTGGTGCAACCTACCTTAATTACACACTAACAATGTTAGTGTTTGTAACCTCCCTAAAGTGTAATTAATGAGCCACAACCAATAATTAAAGAGTAATAGTCAATTAAATGAAACTAATTATGTGACTGATGGAAAAACCAACAGTTCTGCAATGGCGCATTCTGGTCAAGCTGGAAAGGAATTTGTCCGGTTGAGATCTGTCCGAGCAGATTATCATCCAATCGTTTCCATCCGAGCAGGATTGCATGCAACATACTTAACCGACCGAACCCAAATTAAGTCGGCTAATTATTAAAATCAAAAGTAACAAGTCTTTAAAACATTAACATTAGATCAAAGTTCATCAGTGATAAACATGCACTGAATTATGCTGGATTCCTTGTGATCTTCAACATCAATGGAACTCAGAACAGTTGTGACCATTTGTTGCAAAGCCTCTCTTGTCTTTTCAGTCCTTGATATGGTTACTAATCCTTCCAATGCCTCAATGTTTAGTCCCACATCCGGCTGCCTATCTGGTTGCAACAATCCAACATCCAGCTGCATGCTCTATCTATCCGGTTGCACTTCTGGATCATCCATCTTCGTGTCAGGTTCATCCGGATTCACATCACCCGCTACCTTTTGAAGACGATTTGACCGCAAATCAAAAAGTTCATCATCTGCATCATAAGGAGATAGATCTGAAACATTAAAAGTTGCACTTACATTAAATTCACCGGGTAAGTCTATTTTGTAAGCGTTATCATTGATACGCTCCAACACTTGAAATGGCCCATCTCCTCTTGGTTGTAACTTGGATTTTCTTTTATCTGGGAACCTTTCTTTCCTCTTGTGTTATCATACCTAGTCTGCGGGTTCAAAGATCATCTTCTTTCTCCAATTATTAATTTGCCTTGCAACAACTTCATTTCTCTTTTTAATTTGAAGTTTTACACGTTCATGCAACTTCTTGACATAATCAGCTTTTGCCCTTGCTTCCTTATGCTTAAAATTGATAACGTTAGGCATCGACAATAAGTCAAGTGGAGTTAATGGATTAAAACCATAAACTACTTCAAAAGGAGAAATTTTAGTAGTGCTATGGACGACCTTATTATAAGAAAATTCAATGTAAGGTAAAATTTCCTCCCAAGACTTAAGGTTTTTTTAAGATAGATCTAAATAATGTCCCTATGGTCCTGTTAACTACTTTCGTCTGCCCATCTGTTTGGGGATGACAAGTAGTTGAGAAAAGTAGCTTGGTTCCAAGCTTTCCCCACAATGTCCGCAAAAAATGACTTAGGAATTTTGTATCCCGGTCACTCACAGTGCATCTTGGAAGTCCATGAAGACACACCACCTCCCTGAAAAACAAATCAACAACATGAACAATATCATCAATCTTTTTGCATGGCACAAAATGTGCCATTTTTAAAATCTATCAACAATTAAAAAGATTGAGTCCTTACTGGTTGTTGTGCTTGGTAAACCCACAATGAAATCCATGGAATATCAATCAAAGGAAAATTCGGCACGGGCAGAGGACTATATAAACCATGCATTTTAACCCTTGATTTTGCCTTTTTGCACACAAGATATTGGTCACAATATTTATTAACATCTCTTTTGATATGCGGCCAATAGAAATGTACCTACAATGTTTCAAAAGTTTTCTGGATCCCAAAATGACCCATTAAACCCCCTCATGTGCTTCCTTTAACAACAAAAACCATGTAGAACATTTAGGAACACACAACTTTCCTTCCTTGAACAAGAAACCATCATGCAAATAGAAATCATTTTGAGAATGTTTATTACATGCCTTAAATATTTCAGAAAAATCTTCATCATGCACGTATAACTCTTTCAAAGTTTCTAACCCAAAAATTTTTGTTTCTAAGGCGGCCAGCAAGATATGCTGCCAAGACAAATCATCCGCTGAAGTTGGTTAAACGTCTCTAGAAGGGAGGGTTGAATAGAGACTTGAAACTTGTTCCTGAAAATGCTTTTTGTCAATCTGAGCTTGGCTCTCAAGTCTTTCTTACTTGGAATCTCAGATTGACTTACAAGACAAATCTTATCACAACTTAGGTTAGATAGAATATAACTAAATTAAGTTGAGACACGAGTTTATCTTTTACTGTGTTGCTTAAGTTATCTTAGTTAGGTGAGATTCAGTTCCAATGAGATAAGATAAGTGATATATAAAAGTAAGAGAGATCACACAGAGATTTATCCTGGTTCACCCACACCTTGGGCTACGTCCAGTCCTCACACCCTTGTGAGATTTCCACTATGACAAACTGTCAACTTACAAGTATTCTTTCCTCTGCCTCTTCAGGCTTACAGCTGAGTATTCTTGTTACAGTGCCTCTCCAGGCTTACACTTGCCCAGGCTAAGCTTAGGCACCTCCCAACTTAGCTGAGACTGAGGTGAGATGAGATTGAGATTGAGTTGAGTCTAGCCTCTACGTACAAGGTACAGATATACAGTGAGCTTAGCTAGGTACAACCCCTTTTTAGAATTACAAGATAAGGATATAGTAGAAGAGATGATTGCTTTACAATTGAGTATAGACTTATGAGAGATGAGATTGACTTGAGATTGGGATTTTTCAGCTTGTGCAGTTGTGTCTCACCTTTCTATGTAAATAAGTTTTCCTTATATACTCTGTGGCAATTAGCCATTTTGAATTAGCTGTTGTAGGAGCTCAGAGTGATCAACATGCTTAGTTTTCTTGTGTCAGTGTGTCTGCACTGCAGAGTTACCGTGTTTATGCTGCTTGTGTCAACGTGTTACTGTTGCTTTGCTGTTGTGTCAGCGTCCTTGTGGAGTATGTCAGCGCTTATGCACAGTGTGTCAGCGTACTATGTTGACTTGCTTTTGATGCTTGTACGTCAGGGTACATGGGACTAAGTCTGAGTCTTAGCCGATGCATTTGAGTCTCAGTCTCACCTATGAGTCTGAGCTCTATTCAGTCTCTAGATTGGTTCTTGTTTTGTCTTAAGCTCAGCTTTGTGCTTCTTGGTTATGCTTGAACTGAAACTTTATGGATAGTGAGACCTTGAGTCTCAACTGTTCCTTGTATTTGACTTTAACATTTTAAACCTGCAAAACAAAGTCTAGAGAGCTGCACATTCTCAACACACAGTTAGTATGACAAATGAATCTTAGATGCTTCAAGAGCTCATGCGTGTTCTCTTAAGGTTTATTATCATTAAAACTCTTAGGGAATGAGCTTAACTCAACATCCGCAACAATATTCCCTTTACCCTTTTTATGATTTATTACAGAGGGAAATTGTTCCAAGATTTCAACCCATTTTGCATGTTGTTTATTTAATTTTCCTTGCCCCTTTAAATACTTCAAAGACTCATGATCACTATGAATTACAAATTCCTTTGGAAAAAGATAATGCTGCCAAGCCTTTAAAGATCTAACTAAGGCATACAATTCTTTATCATATGTGGAATAATTTAAAGCCGCCCCACTCAATTTCTCACTGAAATAAGCAACCAGATGGCCGACCAGAACAACCCCAATTCGCACATTTGATGCATCACACTCAATTTCAAATGATTTTGTGAATTCAGGTAATGCTAAAATAGGAGCATTTATCAATTCAGTCTTAAGGGCAACAAAGGCCGCCTCCTGTTTTTGCCCCCATTTAAATTCAGCATTCTTTTTAACTAGTTCATTTAGAGGTGCAGCTAAGGAACTAAAATTCCTAACAAACCGTTTATAAAAACTAGGCAAACCATGAAAGCTCCTAACCTCACTTACTATTTTAGGTTGCGACCATTCTTGAATAGCCTTAACCTTTTCTTTGTCCACTTGGACACCTTTAGCATTAACAACAAATCCAAGAAATATGACATGATAAACACAAAAAGTGCATTTCTCTAAATTTGCATACAACTTTTCAGCCCTAAGCTTTTCTAAAACAACACGTAAATGTTTTTCATGCAATTCCAAGCAAGTGCTATATATCAGAATATCATCAAAGTATACCACCACAAACTGTCCAATAAATTCCCTTAAAACATGATTCATTAAACGCATGAATGTACTAGGAGCATTAGTTAATCCAAACAGCATAACTAACCATTACTACAATCCAAAATTTGTTTTAATGGCTATTTTCCATTCATCCCCTTCCCTTATCCGGATTTGATGATAATCACTCTTTAAATCAATTTTAGAAAATACAGTGGCACCATGCAATTCATCTAAAAGATCATCTAACCTGGGAATCAGATGTCTATATTTGATGGTGATGTTATTTATTGCCCGATAGTCTGTGCACATCCACCAAGTCCCATCATTCTTTAGCACCAATATGTCTGACACTGCACATGGACTCATGCTCTCCTGAACCCATCCTTTTCTCATGAGTTCTCCAACCTGCTTCTGGATCTCCTTGGTTTCTTCCAGACTGCTTCTATAAGTTGGATGATTAGGAAGTGTTGCACCCGACTGCAAATCAATGTGGTGCTCAATCCACCTTAATGGTGGCAATCCATTCAAAATCTCCTTGGGAAATACTTCTTTAAATTCCTGCAATAAAAATTCAATTCTAGCAGGGACATCCATTTGGAATTTTCAGATACGAAAACACTACATTTGTTGTACATTAAATAGAGCGGCTTGTTTGCAAGAAACAGTCGTCTAACCTCACCCTCCTTGGCTAAGCAACTCAATTTTCTCTCAAACTTTTCCTTTCTTTTCCCTCGTGTTTCACTCTTCGCATGTGTTTCACTCATCACTCCTTTATCTTCGAACACACATCCTATGGAGACAAAGGATTTAAGGTGATATTTTTATTTTCCTGCATGAAAGAAATTTTGTTAGTATAACCTCTCCACCAATTGGGTACTTGCCACATTTGTACAGCTTCCTCCATCAACAATTAATGAACAAATTTTCCCATTGATGGAACATCTGGAATGAAAGATGTTCTCTCTTTGAGAATCTCCAACCGCCTAAATCTAACTTCCTAATAACCTTCGGATCATCGGTAAATCTCCCTCCAAAGCATCTTCCTTTACATCTCCGGTTTCCTCCTCTTCATCTGAGGAATCACTTGTACTTTCCCCATTATCTTTCAATGATATTACCCTCCATGTGGGACATTCTAAAGCCATGTGTCCACGTCTCAAACATCCGAAACATTTAATGTCTTGAGTTCTGGTAAGAGGTCCAGGTTTTGTCTGCCTAGGTGATTTTGGCCGACTAGTTGTTACATCCGGCTGGGATACATTTCTGGGCTGACTAGAAGTTGTAGTCGACTGAAAACTTGTACCCGGCTCTCTGTCCCTCCATCCGAACTTGTTGAAATTTGGTGGATTTTTCCGGACGACTCCCTTTCTCCTTAATTGTTTCTCCACCTTTTTAGCTTGATGGACTAGAGACTCCAGCTCCTCAAAGTTTTGTAGTTCCACTACATCACGAATTTTTGAATTAAGGCCATTAAAAAATCGTGCCATAGTAGCCTCTACATCTTCATTAATGTTAACTCGAGTCAAAGCAATCTCCATCTCCTTGTAGTATTCCTCTACACTTCTGCTTCCTTGAACTAATTTATGCAATTTTAGTTTTAGTTCATGGCTGTAAGTAAGAGGAACATACCTTTTTCTCATGACCCTCCTCATTTCTTCCCATGTCACAATCTCAGGTTCTTCATACATGACCCTTTCCCTCTTGAGCTTGTTCCACTAGATAAGTGCATATCCGAAGAATTCAACTGCTGCCAATCTCACCTTCTAAACATCCATGTACTGGTTGAAAGAAAATACATGTTCAATCTTCAGCTCCCAATCCAGATAAGCATCTGGATTTGTTCCTCTAACCAAAGGTGGAATGTTTAATTTCACTCCTTTAATTCTATCCTGCTGAGGATTACAAAAAGTAGATCAACTTTCACTTTCGGTTAACAAAAAGTAAAAAAAAAATGTGAAGTTATAAATTCATTTAATTACCATTATATTAGTGTTAAAATAATTTTATAAAATTTATCACAAATAATCAAAATAGTAATAAAAGTTATAACTTAACATCTAGATGAACAAAAATTACTATCTACTTAAACTTATTAATGATATAAAACTCAGTACAACTTATATTGGTCCTTTATTTAGAAAATATAATAATATTTTTTTATCGATAGACATTAATTGATATGTTATCTTTAAGAGGGTCTGTTTGGCTTACAGTTTGATGGAATTGGTTATGATAGATTTATAGAATCACAGATAAAAAATGAATGATGCACGATTTATGAAGCACATTAGACGAGAGTGATTTAAAATCAATTTCGCTGAAATTGATTCTCACTATTTCAACATGTAACCAAACGAGCACAAAATTGTTGTAAGTTCTCGCTAACAATGTAACAATTTGTCTAGTGGTGCATGATGTAAACTTTTGGGTACATGGTGGCGGCAATAGTGTCCAATGTCAAAGGTAGTGGTGTATGATGTTTGTAGTGATAGAAGTGGTAAATGGTGTTGAGTGGTAGTGGTAGTTAAGGGTGTCGAGCAGTGATGATGGAGCAAGGTATTGAGTGATAACGATGATGGAGGGTGTCGGGTGATGATGGTGGTAACACTGGGGAAGGTTGTTGGCTAACAATAGAGGAGGTAGAAGGTGCTCGATCGGGGGTGGGGGTAGGGGCATGAGTCTAAGGTGTAGGACAGTGGCAGAGAATGGTGTTAGGCGACAATGACATTGATGGAGGGAGTTGAGCGGTGATAACGTAAAAGATGTTGGGTGACAGTGGCGCTAGATAAGGTTGTACATGGGTTGAGCAGATCCAATCTAACCCCGACGGAAAAAAATGGGTTGGGTCACACTTTTCAAGTATATATTTGGTTTCAATGAAGTTGAACTTGGTTAATTCGGGCTGCATTTCCGCATTTTCGACCCAAATAATCCAACACGACGTGATATATATATAAAACCTAATTAAGATAATAGAATCATAATAAAATTGATTTTTTCCACATAGAACTAATCCAACCACAATTTTTTTCTTCTTTTTTATTTTTCAATTTATTTTCATCTCATCTTTCATTTTATATGTGAATCTAACTACCTATTTTGACCCAACCTGACCATATTTATTCAAGCTGGGTTCCAACTGTGACACCCTTCTACCCCAAATACTAATACAATCATCCAATTGAAATATAAGGAAAATTTATAGTCAACATCGAGGTAACAGGTTCACAATCCTCATTTAAACAATTACTTAATCCAAATCAAACTAAATTTCCATAAAAAGAATAAAATCCAGGTTTTTAAAACTAAATTATCAATATAATAAAAATATGTCTTGACCATGTAATATCCTTAAAAATAATCTTCTTAAATCTCTACATATTAAAATGGAAGGAAATAAGCTCCTAAACACTAAGCCCCGATGTCACACATATCAGAGCGAGACCCTGTCTCTTCAAAATTTGGTACATTGAGTGCCATCTTCATCACCTATAAAAACCACAGAAAGAGTAAGGTGAGGAAAAGAATACATACATATACATGCAATACAGAAGGCTACCCTTATTCCCACCCATCACCATACATACCATCATTCATCTCAATCCACACTCTTTACATTCCGCACATTAGTTTCACACAAATATAAATTCACACTTCTCACGCAATCGAGTATGCTCACTCTATGCTCATGCACAATACCTCTTCCTAAGGGTCATGATTTGGAACTCCGCACAATGGGCGCACCTCATCACTCCCCTTAGTTGTTACCAATGATGGCTCTACTGTTAAATGCCCTCTTGGCCGGTAGGTCGCATCTCCTCTATGGGTCCGTGAAAGGACACCCGCTCCCTCCCACCGTCACTCACCTCTTATGGGTTTGCTGAGTCGCATTGTAAAACACTCCCTCTTGGAGTCATGCATCGAATGTCCACCATCATGGTCTCCACCCTGCTCATCGCCCCCTCTTTGGGCTAGGGTATTTTTAGCCACGTCTGACTACTCATGTATCTCATGCGTCTCATACATCATATGCTTATGCTCAATGCATCAATGTCATATCACATATTTCTCATGCAATCTCCTCTACTCTAATCACTCCACATCACATCACGAATTTTATAAATACAGAATATCCACATGGAATAATCACTCAATAATATATCATGCCACAATTAAGACGTATTGTACATTCAATTCAATCAATCAATTCCACAAACGATTCATATAATTACCATCATATAAGTAAAGGATCACAACATCACATAAGCATAACATTCTAAACTCATTTTTGGCCTGGTAATCGATTACCAGACAGCTGTAATCGATTACCAGAAGCGGTTACTCAATTTTGGGGCCTGGTAATCGATTACCAGGTGGCTGTAATCGATTACCAGAAACCTATGGTGACCAATTTACACTCTGGTAATCGATTACATGCCCTTTGTAATCGATTACCAGTAGCTAAATTCACACGGCGCTGCCCAGAAAACCTTGTAATCGATTACAGTCTGCTGTAATCGATTACCGGTGACTTGAGAATGACTGCACCTGCGATTTTTACCCCTTTTTAACCCTTTCTTCAGCCCATACTCAAATCTTGATGTTCATAACTCAATTAGACACGTTTTTACCGATTAATATTGGTGAAATCATCAATCTTTCCTACAATTTACCATAAAATTTACATCTAATTAATTATGAGTCCTCACCGCTAAATCCTTATTTAACCCCTTTTCGCTATTCTCGCTATCATCATTCAGTTCATTAAGAATATAACATTGTACATCAAACCAAGCAAATTTCCAAACATACAGTACATGATTCATAGATCAAATTTCGAATTCCTAGAGGGACTTATGGTTGCTCTCACTACCCAAACACTCCAGCATACACATATAGTAGCACCCCTTCCCCCGTACCTTAGAGATGACGATCGAAAGCGAATGGTAGAACTCCCTTGATGATCTACTCTGCGACACCTTCTCCTTGTGGAGTCGTTTCTCCCCTCCCTAAAGTTTCGTTATCTGACGTTTGAAAACAAATGATAGGGTGAAATAGATAACCCCTCCTTACTAAATATCTAACTGGGCTGGGCCTACTCCAACCCACCCATCCCTCTTTTATTTAAATAACACTATTCATAATAAAAGATATTATTAATACTACTATTTCTTCATTTTATTTTATTTTATTTTACTTTTAAAATATTGGGATGTTACACCAACTACAAAGAAAAAGACCAAACCCAAGCTGAACTATTTTGATTGGTTCAAGTCCAAAATACCCCTCAACCAGATCCATATGCATCCCTGTAAGTAGATGAAGATGTGGTAATGGGTAAGAGATGGATGATTGATTTCAAAACTAAAAACTACATGCAATTACAAATCCTCTTTCTTTTTGTTTGTAAAAAATAAGATAAAATTATTTTAAAATTGAGTTAAAATTATTTCTATTTTTTAGGTGAAAGACCACAAATATCCTCCACGGGAGGCAATCATTTTTGAGTCAGGTTGAATCAAGTAAAGCTTTCTTTCCGAGTATTTAACACAACTGCATTCCGATAGTTCGAACTCGAGACCACCGGTTAAACTGGAACATCCCTTACCAGCTGATCCATGTGCTCGGTGGTAAAACTAACTCTATTTTAATCAAACACATTTTGTTTAAAATTTATATTTAAAAACTAAAAATAAAAATCTTACAACCGCCTAACGTAATTTTTTGTGGATTAATATTTAAAGTCATTGCTACATAAATGAATCCTATATTTAATGATTACACGCGGATTAACATATTTTACGCTATTATTCAATGACGAAACACGTTTCTCCGTGCTTCTGTTTATTCAATTTTTTTGATGATGGTGGTATTCATTTTTTAAGATCTTAAGACATTACTAAAGTTCATCATCACTAAAAAATTCTAGCATGCTTAATTATCGAGAAGAAACGAATTCATATTGTGAGAATATCTTTATCATGTTTTAAGGGATTTGTTTTGGTATTAACTTTATACCAAAGTCAATGATAAGTAAGCACTAAGCAATAATTTCTCTTTATAATTAGCTACTTCTACTAGTTTATTTACTTATTTACTGATGAGTGTCTTAAAAATATATATATAATTAAAAATTATTTAATAATTGTAATTACTTAAAAATATAAAATAATAAAATAAATTTTGTGAAGGAATATTATAAATATTTATTTTTTTAATTTATGGATTAAGAACATTAGTTAAAAAGGTCCCTTTACTTTTTCAATTGAAAAATCATTCGTATTTTATTCGTCAATTTACTCAATATAGGAAATTAAAAGAACGGTTTTCATAAAATTAATCTTAAAAATGGAGGATAAAACTTTTAAAAATAATTTTTTTATTAAAATATAAATTATTTGTTGTTCATTTATATTATTCATGTAATTAATACTTTTTATTTTAATAAAAAACTTTAATTACTATTAAAGAAATATTTTTTTGTTTTTAATTTAATTTGTTGGCTTCATATCATATTAATCTAGTGGAAGGAATATCTAATCATCACACGCTCAGATAGTAGAAGGAATATCTTGATATCACACGCCAGGTGACGGTTTTTCTTTCTCCCTCCTTCGAAAAATTGAATCACATATATTGGTACTTAATTAATATGATTCGGTAGTTGAATTTAGTTGATCCCGCGTGAAATTTCAATTGTAATAAAAATTTTTAAGTACTCATTAATACACATAATGGCATAACCTCATTTTGTACTGGCATAGCTGTGGATTTAACTCTGGATCGGAGTAAGTGGTTAGGTAAGACCCTCCCAATACTATGATGTCAGGATTCCAACCCTTGCAGGGGTTATAGTTCACTCCCACTATGACTAACCACTATTTGATGACATAATTTCTTTTAAATTGGGGATGTGGAATATTCTTAAAAAGAAATAATCTAATTTTTTTTCTCACTTATATATATTTTTTGGGTATTAATGCGGTACCATAGAAATCAATATCCTTTGCGAAAACAATACCTATATGTATTATTGTATCATCAAGAGTAACTCATTAAAAATTAAACACGCATAATTTTGTCTGTATAGATATAGATTGATGTGTTTGATACTTAGCACATTAATAAATATCTCATTCAACATTATCTTTTTTATTTTATGGGGATATATTTAACAATATTTTTTTCTGATACAATGCAAAGTTAAAAGCCTAAAACTACACATTTATTTCTTTTATTTTAAGAGAATTGAATCATTTTCGGTTTTAGATAGGGTGATGATGAGAAAACAAAAAGATTTGGATGATTTAAGAAAACATTACCTTTTTCTTTTTTAATGATACAATGCAACAAATTCACGTGGTGTTATAGCAATTAAGATATGGATAGAGAAAAAGAAATACAAATGAAGGGTAAATGAGTGACATGGATAAGCACAAATATGAGTCTTCTTTCATACCATAAAATATTCCACGGCAAAATGGGATGCACCAAGAAATCCCAAAGATAAAATGGGAATGGGATTAATAGGATATGTAGCTTTGGTGGCTAGAATGGAGAGAATGAGGTCAGATTCAATGGTCAGATCTAAAAGGGTCCCATAACCAAATCAAAAAGGGGTGACACACAACTTGTATTGATAGTTGATACTTTTAAGTTTATAGTGATTGAATTAAACTTAGATGGGACCAAAACGTGGACGTACGCGTGACAAATTAACACCCAATTCCAAGAAGCTGTGAAAGGAGCAGAGAGGGATCCAAAAAGAACACTGATTACTAATGGAAAAATGAGATTAGTGGCAAAAAATTAACAGGAGATGAGAGCGCGCCGAATTGCTTTAGTTAGTTGTTAACTGCTTTTTGTAAATATAAATTGAGTAATGCAATGTACGCGAACCTTAATCATGTAATTTACAGTGACAAAAAAGTGATAAAGTTATATTTGGATGAAGGTATAAGATAAATGACTTGATATATAAATAATTTCACATTTTAGTGAGAGCAAATTAAGATATAGAGGCTGTTAATTTTGACACAGCAAATTTAAAGCGGGTTTGATTTTATTTATTTTATTTTTTTAACAGTTTTTAAGAATTATTTTTTATAAATAAAATTATTTATATACAGTATTTGTTAAATGTTAATAGTTAATTATTGTGCTTAGCTGTTAATTATTCTGATAGCTTAGAGCTTAGCTGTTCGATTAGTTTCTTTTCTATTAGCAGTTAACAGTTACAGTTATTTTTTTGTTAGAGTTAGTTAGATAGTTCCCGCTCTTTTCAGTTGTATATATAGCTTTGTAATAGTTGTTTTTTCAATCAATGAGAATCATTTTTCTCAAACAGTTTCACTCTCTCTTCATATTTTCTCTCAACTTCATTGGTGAAGTTCTTCTTCCACGAAGCTTTTCTTTCATGGAGATTTTGATTTGTAACATGGTATCAGAGCTCCTTTCCTAGGAGCTCTGCTGCCAACTCTGATTCTTCTACTTCTTTCACAAATTTCTGAATTACTTCTTGTTCCTTGTTCCTTGTTCTTCATAATTTCTCTGTTCGGTTGATTTCTTCTTCCTCAATCGAAAATCGAAATGATGAATCAAATTGTTGATCCATTTAGTCCATTATTTCTTCATGCAAATGAAAGTCCTGGAACTCCTCTCATTTCTACTTTGTTGATTGGTGATAACTATCACTCCTGGGAGAGAAGTATGTCGGTAGCTCTCAGATCGAAGAATAAACTGGCTTTTGTTTATGGATCCTTGGTGAAACCTAAGAAAGAGGATGCTATGTTTGTTCCTTGGGATTGATGCAATACTATGGTGTTAGCGTGGATCATTCACTCGCTGGACGAATCGATTAGACACAGTGTGTTGTGGATGGAAACGACATACGAAGTGTGGTGTGATTTGAAGGAAATATACTATCAAGGAGATGTGTTTCGTATTTCCGATCTACAGGAAGAAATCTATGCTACAAAACAAGGTAGCTTATTAATTACCGCTTACTTTACCATCTTGAAAGGTTCGTGGTAAGAGTTGGAAAATTTCAGACCAATTCCTACATGCAAGTGTGAAGTCAAATGCAGTTGCGATTTAATACCTGTTGTAAGGTCATATAGAGATGGAGATCATTTGATTCGTTTTTTGAAAGGACTTAATGAGCAGTATGGAGCTGTAAGATCTCAGATCATGTTGATTGATCCACTTCCACCTATGAATAAAGTTTTCTCAATGTTAGTGCAACAGGAAAGATAGAACAAGAGTTCAATGGAAGATTCTCAAGTCCTAGCAAATGTAACCAGTAGTTATGGTAGAGGAAAGTTCAGAGGAGGAGGCAGGACTCATGGCTCAGGAGGGAGAGGAAATGGAGGCAGAGGACAACACTCTAAGGTGTGCACTTATTGTGGTAAGAATGGACATTCAGTTGACACTTGTTACAAGAAACATGGGTTTCTTCCACATTTCAAGAAGATGAATGTTGTAAACAACTGCGTTGCTGAAGATAATGAGGAATTTGTGGATACTCAGTATTTTTTCCCAAAAGGAAAATGGTGAAAGCTCAGGGATGATGCTTACTCCAGAGCAACAAAGAGATCTGCTAATATTACTTCAGCAGTCTGGAATTGAAACTACACATACTGTGAACCAAATCAACAATTCCATTGATACACAAAAAACCAAAAATCTAGGTACAACACTTGTTTTTCCCAAAAACTCTCTTTCAAACTCCTGGATTATAGATTCGGGAGTCACAGATCATGTTTGTCATTCCTTAAAATTCTTTCAAACCTACAAGAAAATAAATCCCATTCATATTAGATTGCCAAATGGAAAAGAAATAGTTTCCTATTTTTCAGGAACAGTTTGTATCAATAAGGACCTTTACCTGACAGATGTATTGTATATTCCTGACTTTGCTTTCAATCTCATTTTTGTTTCTAAACTTGTGAAATCAAGCCTTTATTCACTCATTTTTTCTGATTCTGGTTGTCAGATTCAAAATTCCAAGTCAATGAAGATGATTGGTGCAGCTAGACTGGAAGCTGGACTTTATGCAATTGATTGTTTAGATCAGTTTGTATTGGTACAACATTGTACTAATAATTTCTTTTCATATGATTATGATCTTTGGCACATGAGGTTAGGCCATCCATCTCGTGATAGACTGCTTGTAATAAAGAAAATGGATCCTGACATTCAGTGCAATAAAACAACAAGACCTTGTGAGGTTTTTCATTTAGCTAAACAAAAACACCTACCTTTTTGTGACAACTTTACATCTTCTTCTAATTGCTTTGACTTAATACACATAGATATTTGGGGACCCTTGTCCACCACTTCTATCTTTGGCCACAAATACTTTCTTACAATTGTAGATGATAAATCTATGTTCACTTGGCTATACTTTATGAAGTGTAAATCTGAGACACAAAATTTGGTTAAAAATTCTCTTTAGTAGAGACACAACATAACAAAAAAATTAAAATCATCAGATCAGACAATGGTGCTGAATTCTTGATGCATGCTTGGTATTCTGCAAAGGGTATCCAACATCAAACCTCATGTGTGGCAACTCCACAACAAAATGGAATAGTTGAAAGGAAACATCAACATATCCTTAGTGTAGCTAGATCCCTCATTTTTCAATCTGGTATGCACAAGATTTTTTGGAACTATGCTGTCAGTCAGACTGTACATTTAATTAATAGGTTGCCAACTAAATATCTCAAAGATAATTCACCATATCAGGTTCAACATGGTAAGCAACCAAATTTTTCAAATATGAAAGTATTTGGTTGTTTATGTTTTGCTTCCAGCCTAACAACTCAAAGAAAGAAACTCGATCCAAGAGCTAGGAAATGCCTATTTTTAGTTTATAAAAATGGAACAAAGGGATACAATCTATATGACCTTAAAACAAGAGAGATCTTTGTATCTAGGGATGTTATGTTCTATGAAAATATCTTTCCCTTATAAACACATATGAAATCTCAGATCACTACATCCAATACCCATATCTCTACCTTCACTCCATTACCTTATACCCATCTAGAAGATCCCTTCTACAATAATACTCCACTTGACTTAACCAGAGAACCTTCTAATTCAGTTAACACATCCAATGGAAATTAGAATTCATCAAATATAGAAACAGTCACATCTTCTCAAGAAAATCAAAGTCAGAAACCTATGCTTCAAATTACAAGACAGTCTACCATAGTAAGAAGGCCTCCTTCTTATTTACAAGATTATCATTGCACATTGTCAGCTACAAAAGGCTCACCATCATCTCCATCTGTCAGGTATCCCATTTTTGATTCCATTTCTTATGATTCCTTATCTCCTTCACATAAACATTTTTCTTTGGCAATCTCTTCCATTATTGAGCCTAATACATATCAAGAAGCTATTATCCATGACTGCTGGAAACACGCTATTCATACTAAACTCAATGCTTTGGGTAAAAATCATACCTGGACTCTAACTGAACTTCCTCAAGGGAAGAAATCTCTTGGGTGCAAATGGGTGTTTAAAGTGAAGTATAATGCAGATGGAAGTATAGAAAGATATAAGGCAAGACTTGTAGCAAAGGGGTACACACAAGTTGTTGGAATTAACTATTTAGACACTTTTAGTCCAGTAGTGAAGATGACTACAGTCAGAGTACTATTGTGCTTAGCTGCCACTTACAATTGGACACTTCATCAGCTGGATGTGAACACATCATTTTTACATGGAGATCTAAAAGAGGAAGTCTACATGGAACCCCCTCCTGGACTTTCAGTGCCTAATTCAAACATAGTATGCAAGCTAGAAAAATCATTGTATGGATTAAAACAGACCAGTAGACAGTGGAACATAAAGCTGACAGAGACTTTGACAAATTCTGGTTACAAGCAGTCCAAGGCAGATTACTCATTATTTACCAGAAAAACTTCCACTGGTTTTGTTGCTATTCTCATTTATGTGGATGATTTGATCCTATCTGGTACAGATGAAAATGAGATATCAAGAGTAAAATTGCTTCCTGATCAGAAATTTAGTGTGAAGGATTTGGGTTCACTTAGTTATTTCTTGGGCTTGGAGGTGTCTCGAACAAAGAAAGGAATCGGTCCGTGTCAAAGAAAATATGCATTGGAGTCACTCCAAGAAGCTGGGTTGTTGGCCTCAAAACCTTATAGCAGTCCCATGGATCATACAGCCAGGCTTCACCAAGATCCTACTGATGCTTATGCGGATGTTACAAGTTATAGAAGGCTGGTTGGAAAACTTATCTATTTGACTAACACTAGACCTGATATTTCATACTCAGTTGGAAGACTAAGTCAATTTCTTAATAAACCTACTAATGCACACTGCAAGGCTGCTGTGAGAGTACTCAGATACATTAAAAATAGCCCCGCCAAAGGACTATTCTTTTCTAGCAATTTTGATTTTAAATTGACTGGTTACAGTGATTCTGATTAGGGAGCTTGCCCCGACACTAGGAGATCCATTTCTGGTTTTTGCTTCTTCCTTGGATCCTCTCTTATTTCATGGAAAAGCAAAAAACAGTATGTGGTGTCTAGATCTTCTTCTGAGGCGGAGTATAGAGCTCTAGATCATGCTACTTGTGAAGCTCAGTGGTTGGTGTATCTCATCTCAGATTTTGGCCTCACCAATATAACTCCAATTAGTCTCTTCTGTGATAATCAATCTACACTTCATTTGGCTGCAAACCCTGTCTTTCATGAAAGGACTAAACATGTTGAGATTGACTGTCATACAGTTTGGGACAAGGTGCAAGCAGGACTCGTTCATCTCTTACCTATTCATACTAAGGAACAATTGGCAGATATACTCACCAAACCTCTCATTCCTCATCAGTTTCAACTTTTTGTTTCCAAGCTTGGAATGGTTGATGATTTGTGCATTCCAGCTTGAGGGGGGTGTTAAATGTTAATAGTTAATTATTGTGCTTAGCTGTAAATTATTCTGATAGCTTAGAGTTTAGCTGTTCGATTAGTTTCTTTTATGTTAGCAGTTAACAGTTATAGTTATTTTTCTGTTAGAGTTAGTTAGATAGTTCCCGCTCTTTTCAGCTGTATATATAGCTTTGTAATAGTTGTTTTTTTCAATCAATGAGAATCATTTTTCTCAAACAGTTTCACTCTCTCTTTAGATTTTCTCTCAACTTTACTGGTGAAGTTCTTCTTCCACGAAGCTTTTCTTTCATGGAGATTTTCATTTGTAACAGTATTTAAATCATAAAATTAAAAAATAATAAATAATTTTCTAAAATATCACATAGTAGTTCTAGAATTGTAATGTTGTTTTTTTAAAAAAGTTGTCAAATTCTTTTTTCTAATTTTAAAAACAGAAAGCTATTTTTAAAATCGTAAACAAATAGACCCTTATATTTTACGCTTTTTAATGCATTTTGAGTTCCTATTTTTTCAAAAAAAAAAAAATTACTTTGGCTAAATTTACATTTGATCAAAAAATAAACAAAGTCATAAGGTCAAATTTCTCTTCCGTAAGGGAGGAAATGGTTTTGGAGAAGGGAGATTATTGCCCTTCATTGTTTAACCCTCACTTATGGATAAAAATAAATTATATTATGATACAAACATATAAATTTGATTGGAATCCTATTAAATTGCAAGAGTCTTTAATAAATGTGCACTATGAATATAAAAAATTTAAATTTTATATGTTATTTAATAATGTGCTACAATATCATTTAATAAATATGACATACACGTTTGAAAAACTTTTTTTTCTAATGAGTGAGAAAGGATGGTTTGAGGAGACGTGACTTCTGCTGAAAGAAGCTTCACATGGACAATTTGTCGCCAGAGACAGAGTACGAGGAAGATGACTGGAGACAAGTGGAAACATTACTACAAATTTCTTCTCACATTTCCTAGAAGAATATGGAGAGATTGATTTGTGGAAGGTTTTCCAATGATGGAGATGTGTTTGGGAAATCTTTATTCCAAGAAGGAGGAACAGAGTACATCATAGGTTTGGATTTGAACGGTTCATAGAGGTGAAAAACCCAAAAGTGTTGGAGAAACAATTGGGTAAAATTCTCATAGGAGACATGAAGATGTTTGTCAACCTTCCAAAGTATGACAGGATGTAGCAGATGGAAAGGTGTTAGTAAGGGAAGTGATAGGAGGCACATGGATAATCAAAGAGGGTTAGGAGGGATTATCAGAGTTATCGATGAAAATGCCACAGGGAATATGGAAACGAATAGGTAAAATAAAAGCTAATTTGCTTAAGTTGTAAAAGATGTGGAAATTTGGGAGGTTAGACGGAAGAAGAAAAGCTACAAAAGAACTATGGAAGATAAAGGAGAGTGGCAAGGAAAAGAAATATGGGTACATATAGGAGAGATTAAATGGCTTGAGAAGAGCTTGGTTGGTTGGTTGTTTGATCCAGGGAAATTTTTTACACTACAAGAATCATTTTTGTTAGAAGGATTTCACACAGTGAGGGTGACATACTTGGGGTACTTTATGGTTTTACTTATTGGTATAGAGAATGAAGATGAGCAAGAAACTTTAAAAGATGTAGAAGAGACTTAACATTTTTTAATCCATTCATCGTTGGAAACCAAGAAGTCTCGGGATTTAGACCGACTTAGATAAGGTGTAGTCAAGCCTCATTGTCTATGTGGAATGAAAATTGCTTCTCAAGGATTGTTGCTTTCGTGGGCACCCTAATATTTGTTGGTGAAGAGACAATATCTTTTGCAAGACTTGAATTTGCAAGACTAATGGTTAGAACATCATCTTTGGAGCCTACAATGAAACACTAGCAAATAGAGATTAATGACACAAAGTAATAGATTCGTACGGTGGAAGGAAGACTTTGGAAGGAGGAGTTCACATGTTATTGCTTCAAGGAAATCTGAGATGGATAGTGAAACAACTTCAGTGGTTTCCATTAATGATAAAGGTTGCATTCAGGCATGGAGTTTTGGTTAGATGGTGCAAGTTCATGGGAAGTAGAAGGGTGCAGTTTCCAACAATGATCTTCAGGTGTAGAAAGAGGATGAAGATAAGAAGGTCCAGACCCCATTTTCTCAATTTTAATATTAACATTAGAATGGGTGCAAAAGACATTAATGGATGGATGATAAATGTGGAAACCGAAGCATGTAGTCAGGGTGGATCATTACAAGTTTGTGGAGACAACCAGACTGGCCACATATTTGAATAGAACGTTAATCATGGTATTGGAAAAGGAAATTCAACAACATTGGTGGAGGGGTGTGATGTCCATGTAGTGGGTTCAAGGGCCGAATAGAAGAAGAGAGTTGGAATGGGCTACCAAGCCCAAAAAATGGTGGACATGGAACATAGGGACAATAATGAAATTAGCAGGGTCCAAAATAGGAAGGGACTAATTGCTGAATAATGCGATATTTTATTTATAACGTTAAGGGGTTAAGGGGAAAGGTCAAAGGGAGGGAAATTAGAGAATTGATTTAAAAGGAAAAGGCTGATTTCGTGTGTTTGTAGGAAACTAAGTTGGAGGTATTAGATAGTAAGTTATGTGGTTTAATATCGGGTTAAGGTGACATCATATTGAAAATGTACCCAGCGGTGCATACAACAGGTTGGTTGTTATGTCTTTGGAGACAAAGGGAGTTTAGATTAATTGATAATTTCTTGGGACGAGGTTTCTTAGGAATTTGTGGATTTTGAAGAGGAATTACTGTTATTGTCAAAATATATTCTACATGTTACTTGGTGAATAAAAGAATGATGGGGGACGAATTAGTGTAAATAAAAAATTGTAGAGGAAATGGATTATGGTGTTTATGAGGAGATATTAATGAGATAAGGAAACTGGAGAAGAAAAGAGGGATATTAAATATTGGATTTGCAAATAGTAGGGAGATATTAGAGTTTAATTAGTTTTTTGAGAGAATGGAGCTTGTGGATATTCCAATTACAATGAGAAAATTCACATGGTACAGGTAAGGGGATTAACTAGAAGTAGGATAGATAGATTCTTAGTATAACCAAGTTGTTGGATGTATGGTTGGATTGTGTTCAACATGTACTAAATAGAGATATATTTGATCATTGTTCATTGATCCTTAAAAGTCTTAACTAAAATTGGGGACCAGAACTCTTTAGGGTGTTTAACTGTTGGTTAATGGAGGAGGGTTATAAGGATATTGTGGAAAACACATGGGAGAGGTTTGATATACAATGGTGTTGTTCCTTTCAATGTAAAGAACAATTAAAGGTTCTGAAAAAAGAGATTAAGGGATGAAATGATAAAAGTTTGGGGATTTACCAAAAAGATTAAAGCAATTATGGAAAAACTGAATAATATAGAAGTAAGAGAAGATGGTGCTAGGGAAAATGTTTTATAACTGAGTTTTGGAAATTTCCAAGAATGAATGAATCAATGCTACATCAAAAGTCAAGGGTGAAATGACTTAAAGAAGGAGATCAAAATACTAAACTTTTTAAATCGGTAATGAAAGGAAGAATTAAGGAGATATAATGCGCTAAGTCAAGATGGAAAGAAGAACCATATAGGATAAAATTATAAGTGAAGTATTTTTTTTAAAAAATTTATTCAAGGAAGTTAGGTGGGTGAGACCAGTCTTAGAAAGGGTAAAATTTTGATACTATACGTAGAAAATAAAATAGGATGCTTATAGATAGATTTGAGGGTGAGGATATTAAGAATGTGATTTAGGATTATGCGGGAAATAAGAGTCCTGAGCCGAATGGGTTTAATTTTAATTTTAGTAGAAAGTTCTAGTCAACTTTAAAACCTGAATTATGAGATTGATGGACAATTTTTATGATTGTAGGAAGTGAAAATCCCTGACTTTAAGAATGTGATTTTAGAAAGTCCCTGACTTTTATAGTTTTGATACCTAAAAGTGAAAATCCATTTGGCTTGGGGGAGTATAGGCATATCTCTCTGATTGGATGCATGTATAAAATTATTTCTAAGATTTTGTCTAAAAAGTTAAGGAAAGTGCTACATAAGGTAATGTCAGACTATCGGTCTATGTTTTTAAAGGGAATACATCTGTTGGATGGGTAGTAGCAAATGAATTAGTGGATGAAGCAAAATCCATAAAGAAAACCATGTTATTTTCAAAGTTGATTTTAAAAAGGCATATAGTATGGTTTGTTGGGATACTTTATATTATATGATGGGAGATTTGGGTTTTGTAGGTGGTTAAAGTGTGATTTAAAGACAGTGACAATCTCAATGTTAGTTAATGGAACTCTGACGGAGCAATTTTTGGTAAAAAAGGGTTGCAACAGGGTGATCCCTTAGCTCCATTCCTTTTTTAGTAGTTGCAAAAGGATTAGTCGGGCAGATGAGGCAAGCTATTAGGAATTAATTTTTTACTGACTTTAGAGCGCGGGATGGGGGATTTAAAGTACCCTTGCTACGGTTTGCATATGATACTCTATTTTACATTGAGGCAATAGTACAAAATGTGATTACTGTTAAATTTGTCTTAAGATCCTTCGAGCGGGTTTCTGCGCTCAAAATTATCTTTTACAAGAGCAAGATGTGTGGAATTGTAGTGAAGGAAGATGAAGTGTGTAGATATGCATATATGTTGAATTGTAGAGTGATGAAAGTCTCATTTATATATCAGGGAATCCCGATAGGAGCTAACCCAAGAAGGGCTAGTACTTGGAAACTAATTGTTCTCTAATTCAACAACAAATTGTCATTGTGGAAGCATAAACTTCTTTCTTTCAGCGGTTGTTTATGTCTTCTCAAAATCGATATTATTCTCTCTTTCTCTTTTCTTTTTATCCTTTTTTAAGATTCCTATATTTGTAGCCAACCCTCTAAAAACGATTCAAAGAAACTTTATGTTGGCGAGGTGTTGCTGAAGGTAGTAAAGTGATGTGGGTAAGGTAGGAAAAGGTGTATTGTCCAAAAGAAGAGGGTGGGTTAGGGATTAGAGAGGGAGTTTATGGGGGTGCTAAAAGAAAATTATGGGGGATAACGAGGGAAGGTTTTATGAAGGGGATTTTAGGAATGGGGTCAATGTGATGGAAAATATAAGGTCCAAGAATCCTTTTGAGAAGTTTTAATAATGACAAACTCTCAAACTAAGCTTAACGTAATTGTAGATCATTATGTACTAATGGTTGCAATTGAGAATGCTTAAGAAAATAATAGAAAAGCTCAAATGAATCCTCAGAAGAATCTGTTGAGAAGGAACAACTCGGTAGCAAGGTTCATATCAGTTCAAAAGTAACAGTTCAGAAGCAAAATTCATATTAGTCTAAACGAAGTAGTTCTGAAACTAAACCCATCTCTGACAAGAAGAAGATCTTCATTGAAAGAAGCCTATACTCATTAGAAGAAGGAATATTGTTGCCAAAACGATGTATCAAAGCAGTCTTTGAGGAAAAGGTCTTGAGAATGTTCAATGAAACTGTAACTGAGCTAGTTGAACAGTTTGAGAAGAATGACATATTACCAGAACACTCTAAAACGATGAAAGTAATGTTATAAAAACCGGACCGGTCATTGACCCGGTCGGGGTACTGGGTCACTGGGTCAATAGTCGAACCAGTGAGTCACTGGTTTAACTGCTTGAACAGGTATATATTAAAATATATAAAATTTATATTCAAAATATGAGATTTATTTTAAAATAATAGTATAAGTGTATTAAAATAGTAATAAACTAATAATATATTGAATAATGAATAATTTTATATCAATAAATTTAAATGTATTTATAAATGATAATTGAGTAATATGATGATGTATTATAGACTAATAATAAATATAAAATTTATAAGTTTATTTATATATTAAGTTATATAATATTAATTATAATAAAGAAATAATAATAATAATAATCTAAATTCATTGTTTTGTCTCACTATTATATATATAAATGCGCACATAACAATTGAAAAGCACCTTTGGTTTAGTGGTGTGGTGCGCTCTTTCAATTGCAGAGGTCGCGAGTTTGATCTAGTGTGCTGCTTCTTTTGCATAATATTTTTAATAAGAAGAAGCTTGTTGTGCGTGCGTCTGCTACTAACCCACTGAGTCGAGTCATAATGTGTTGACCGGTTCACAACCGGGTCTTACCGGGTTAACCGGTTTAATGACGCAAACAATCCAATACCATCACCGGATCGGTCCGGTTCCAATAACACTGGATGAAAGTTTTCTAAGAAGGAACAAATTTAAATTACAGAGGAAAGATAAATTTAAATTTGAAATAAATTATGCCTATTATATTCCACACACCTCACACACTGCTTTAGAAGAAAGAAGTTCAACCTTAAAGAACTGACTCCAGAAGAATGGCTCTGAATAAGGAAGCTTGGTCAAACATGATGAGAGAAGAAAGCTGCTACATGAAAGTGACAACTCCTTCACGGTCAGCTAAGAGCTTGACCAGTCCTCAAGGCTCTCCAATGACTATATTGACCAAACCTTGGCTATAAATAAGAGCCTCCCCTCTAGCCAAAATACACAAAGAACTAGAAGAAACATAAAAGAGTCAAAATTACATTTTGTACCTTCTGGAGAAATACCTCTTTCTGCTATATCATTATTCTTTTGTTGTAATAGTTAGGAAATTCAGAAGAGTGTCATTAGGCTCATAATCATTAGATTGTTCTCATTTCATTGTCTTATCTTGAGCCTTTGTTTGTAATTACTATTCCAAATCACTTATTGTAACTCTCAAGACTAACAAGATAGTGTTAGTTCTTCTTGAGAAAATTATGTAAAGTCTTCAGAGCTTTGCGCTTGTACTATGGAGACAAGCCTGCAAAATCTTATTCTTGTATTGTGTTAGAATGCCTGCTGTGACACGTTTTTACCCCCAAACTCTTACACCTTAAATAATTCGAGATTTAGAAAGATAACGTCCCATAACGGGTAAAAAGGTTCACGTTTCTCATCATTCAAAACGTCATTTGTTTCAAAGTCGACTAACTTAAAATAGAAATAGAAATCAAAGGTTTTCAAAATACTTAAGCAGCAAAATCAACATCAAAATAACCTACTAGCCATGTACGACACTTAAACAGTTTATGAAATCCTTTCCTAAAATAGAGAACACAAAATAAAAATCCCTAACAGTATACCCTGACGTCACATATATCAGAGCGACTCTCCCTTCAATTAATACTCGACACCAATTGTGTCATCATCATCACCAGTAAAATTAACCACGTATAACAGTGAAGAAAAAAATACCACTCATACATACACATAGGAGGCTACCCTATCCTCACCCACATATAATCCTCATTATCATCAAGTAATCACATACCCAGAACATCTTACACCTTTATTATCAAACATCTTATTTCAACACAGTTATACAAATCACACTTTATAAACCATCAAGCACATTCCCAACACATAATACTCATCTCGTCAATAATTCTCATAACATCATAATATAATTCAACATCATCATCAAACACAATGCATATTCATATATCATCATGCACACCAAAACATCATCAACATCATCCCAAGGATCATGAATTGGAACTCCGCACAATGGGCGCACCTCATCAATCTCCCTAGTTGTTACCAATGATGGCCTTACCGTTAAACACCACACAAGCCGGTAAGTTGTACATCACCCCACTCTAGGCTTGTACAGAGAATATCTCCCACCATGGTCTCCTCCCTGAGTTGCACTCCACCCCTCTCTAGGCTTGTGCAATCTCAAGTACAATCACCTCCCTGAGCTACACTCGCCTCTCACTAGGCTTATGCATCCCAAGTACAATCACCTCCCTGAGTTACACTCGCCTCTCACTAGGCTTGTGTACCTCAAGTACAACATCATATATGCTCACGCATCATCAACATCATAAGATCAATTACATCATCATCATCATAACATCATCCTCATCATAAATCATCATAAACATCATTATTCATCATCATCATAAAACATCATAAGCATCATTAATCATCATCAATCACCCTCCATAAGGTTATACACGACATCATCATCATCATAATAAACATCCATTCATCAAAGGTATAATCATATCATCAAAGTCACACCAAAATCAAGTATAACAATCATCATCAAACACTAGGATCTCAAAATCCACATTGGTAATCGATTACCAACCTCCAGTAATTGATTACCTGCAAGCAAAGCCTCTGGTAATCGATTACAATCCCTCTGTAATCGATTACCTGCAAGCAAACACACTGGTAATCGATTACAGCATCCTTGTAATCGATTACCTGCAAGCAATCTCTCTGGTAATCGATTACAATATTCCTGTAATCGATTACCTGCGAACAAACAGCCCTCCCAGCCTGCCCAGAAACCTTGATAATCGATTACAGACCTCTGTAATCGATTACCCGCGACGCAGATCGCAGTTCTCACGATTTTTATCATCTCTAAACCTCTCTATTCAATCTCTAATCAATCCTCTTTGTTAAACAATCATTCATATGCGTTTATACCCACAAAACTCAGTAAAAACACCAATCGTTTCACAGATTATACAGTTAATTCATCAAAAACCCCAAATCATCAAATCCCTAATTACCCATTTTCATTATTCTCAATATCCCCTTCAACTTCACCCAAGAAGTCATCAAGATTCATCAAATCAATCATCAATCAACAGTTTTCATCATCCATTCTCAATATAATATATATTAATACGAATTTAAAGTCTTAAGTTAGTACCCAAGCACCCCCACATGCACATACAAGCAGCACCCTCTCCCCCACCGTACCTTAGAGTTGACGATTAGAAAACAAATATCAGCACTCCACTCTCTTGATGATCTATTCTGCTACACCTCCTCGTTGTGAGGTTGCTTCTCGCCTCCCTAAGGTTTGGTTATCTCACGTTTAAAACTAATCGGGTGAAATAGATAACCCTCCCCCTATTTAAATATCTAACTGAGTTGGGCCTACTCCTACCCACCCATTACCTTTTTTAATTAAATAATATCTTTTTCTGAAACATTATAATATAATGATATTATTATTATTTTCTTCATAAGTCTTATTTTATTTTATTTATTTATTAGGAATTATTAGGATATTATAGAGTCCTTACCCGTCTATATTCAAATTTAAATTCAAATCTTATAATTATATCTTATCTTAAATTTGTATTGATTCTTACCCTTAATCATTGTAATCTCAGTATTCCTATTTTAAAACCTTATCTTAATTTAAAACACTAATCATATCTCTCTCCTAAGATTGTCCTTATTAATCCTGGTATTATTATATTAATATAACAATTACTATATTTATAACAATTAATGTTAATTACAATCTTATGATTTATCTCTTAATAATATTATTATTATATTCAATATAAACATATTTGACTAAGATCCTAATAATCTGACGTCTCTCCTACTATTTATAATTTTATATTATTATTATCTCATTAATACAGTTATATTAATATTTACTATTATTTATTATCTAACTTCTATTTTTCTACAGCTAACGTAATCGAAATATAATTATACGTATTTAAATTATATTTCTAAATTTCTAAATTTTGAGATGTTACAACTCTACCCCCTAAAAAGAAAATTCGTCCTCGAATTTTGACTTTCTATTATCTTAGATTGAAGTGTATGACACTAAGTATTGATAACCTATAGCTTGGGTTGGATATCATGTTTCTATTATTAATAATCGTAAACTAACTATTCGGAGTCCAGAATAAATTATATTCCTAAACTAAATCCATTTAGTCCTCAGTCAAATTTCCCATAAATCAATTCTCTATCATATATCTAAGCTCTCTATCTCCAAGTATAAATTCTAAATACTTTCTTAGGATCAAAAGCTTATGCAACTACTAAATAATTAATTTCAACACATTAAAGGTTCAGAACTTAAATAACTATAGATATGTTCGCCTCAACCCCATGATCATATCCTAATTAGAAAACTATCAAGACTGTAAAATATCGTTATCAAAATCCACCTAGATCCAATGAATAATCAATACCTCTAAACATTTTACATACACCACCAAACAAATTTCTATCAAACTTAATATTTGGTCTTTATCTTGAAATCTTTATAATAAAGCCATAAAATTTTCACAATTATCAAATCCCTATCTCTAAACCATCAAATTAAAGGAAATCTCTATCTCTAAAAATATTAAATCTCTACCCTTTAAGTCATAAAAAAAATTAACGACATCAAATATTTATCCTTAAAACTATCAATTAAAAATTAAATCTCTGTATCTAAACCATAAAATAGGCCTAACTGTTTTTCCATAATTAAAAGATCACTCAACTTCTTGTAGGACAATATCTAACTTCCTAGGTTCTAATAATTCATCATTAATATCGAAAGATTTCTATATTTGATTACAGTTTTCTTAGATCAAATCATACACATAACATAATTCAATTACCTATAAAAGTTTCCCCATTTCCTAGTTTCATATCGTCATCATTCTTACTTTCTCATATTAGTGATTATAATTAATGAGTGTATACCAATATGAATATTAATAGGATTCTTTCCTAAATTTTCTGAAAAATCATTATTTATTTTGAGAAGGTTCTATTGTCTAAAGTATATATATTTTTAAATACTAGGATCTCTCTCTAAAAATTCTTTACCTTACTTTATCTTATAATTCCTATTTTCCTCTAAACAAACTCTAAAATATATAGGGAATAATAGTTATTATTTCCTTACAAAGGCACTATAACAATTACGGATGTATATACTAATTCTAGTAAAGAAAGGAATCTACCATAAATAAAATCAGTCACAATAATTCTCATGATTCATAAAATAAAATAACATTTATCATAAAATAAATTTATACTATCATAAATAAAAATTGATGTTTAACATATATCACCACATAACTCATATCTAACGTTATCTTAGCTATATATCCTCTTTCCTTCGTAACTCTATCCATTTCCAACAAACCTTATCTTATTTTACAAACATTATTATTTATCTTACAACATCTATTTCCTCTCAATCCTCTAAGGCTAGTTTGTTGGCTGCTATTATTACTACCTTTATCAAAATCTTAGCTATATTCCATAAACTTTTTCCAAAAATTAAACTCATAAGATAATCAAATCCCAAAATCCTCCAATTTAAACTTAAATAAATCCTAACAATTTTTCTTTTATATAACAAATTTATCCTTAGAAACATCTAATCCAAATCTAAATAAGATCGTATCTTAATTTGAAATTCAACATAAACTAATCCAAATTTCTAAAATTTATATTCATCCTCAACCAAAACCTCCTCATCCTTTTAGCTCACCTCGTAATTACAGATAAAATCTAAACTATCTAAATCCAATTTATATTAATCACGTAATCCAAATCTGACCAAATCCTAACAAAATTTCAAAATCATATCCAAATTTTTAAAACTCAAAATCAAGATACATATTTTTCATATCCAACAACTAATGAAATTTTAATCCTCAACTTCAAATTCAAATTATGCACATTATTCAATCGAATTTAGATAAATCTTAATCCAATAAATTCAAATTCAAACACATACAAACACACACACACACACACATCCACATATAATGTTAGTCATATTACTTGACAAAAGAATCTCAATCTTAGATATTCACCAAATTATTATTTATTTATTCTTCTCCTACCTTTCACTTAAATATAAATCAATCTAAATCTCAAAATCTCTAAAATTTTATTTTATCATCATCCACATCGCATAATATGATAGAAATCATCACAATTATATAATTTAAGAATCAAATCATTCATTCACACATAAAATCTTATTTAAAATTTTCTTTCTTAACACCTTTTCAAAAAGATTTTCCTATAACAACGTTATTGACAAAACACTCTTTCTGCAAGTTGTTACATCTCTTCTTATCATGTTCAAATCATTAGGGTGGCCAGTCCCAATCACTCGAAGCAAGATAATCAAGGATATACCAACCTTGCAAAAAACAGAAAACTAGAAAAATTCAATAATGCACCTCACTCAATCAACATCACAATTTAGCACCACGGAAGCACAACAAACACATAAATCAAGGTCGATGAACCGACCAATCAAACAAACAGTTAATTCAACGCAATATACTTCACTTATTCAACATCACAATTAACACCACAAAAGCATAGCAAACACATAACTCACGGCCGGTGAACCGACCTGCTCTGATACCAACTAATGTGACACCCTTCTACCTCCAAACTCTTACACCTTAAATAATTCGAGATTTAGAAAGATAACGTTCCACAACGGGTAAAAATGTTCACATTTCTCATCATTCAAAACGTCATTTGTTTCAAAGTCGACTAACTTAAAATAGAAATAGAAATCAAAGGTTTTCAAAATACTTAAGCAGCGGAATCAACATCAAAATAACCTACTGGCCATGTACGTCACTTAAACAATTTATGAAATCCTTTCCTAAAATAGAGAACACAAAATAAAAATCCCCAACAGTATACCCTGACGTCACATATATCAGAGCGACTCTCCCTTCAATTAATACTCGACACCAGTTGTCTCATCATCATCACCTGTACAATTAACCACAGTATAACGGTGAGGAAAAGAATACCACTCATACATACATATAGGAGGCTACCCTATCCTCACCCACATATAATCCTCATTATCATCAAGTAATCACATACTCAGAACATCTTACACCTTTATTATCAAACATCTTATTTCAACACAGTTATATGAATCACACTTTATAAATCATCAAGCACATTCCCAACACATAATACTCATCTCGTCAATAATTCTCATAACATCATAATATAATTCAACATCATTATCAAACACAATGCATATTCATCTATCATCATGCACACCAAAACATCATCAACATCATCCCAAGGATAATGATTTGGAACTCCGCATAATGGACGCACCTCATCAATCTCCCTATTTGTTACCAATGATGGCCTTACCGTTAAACACCACACAGGCCAGTAAGTTGTACATCACCCCACTCTAGGCTTGTAAGAGAATATCTCCCACCATGGTCTCCTCCCTGAGTTGCACTCCACCCCTCTCTAGGCTTGTGCAATCTCAAGTACAATCACCTCCCTGAGCTACACTCGCCTCTCACTAGGCTTGTACATCCCAAGTACAATCTCCTCCCTGAGTTACACTCGCCTCTCACAAGGCTTGTGCACCTCAAGTACAATCACCTCCCTGAGTTACACTCACCTCTCACTAGGCTTGTGTACCTCAAGTACAACATCATATATGCTCACGCATCATCAACATCATAAGATCAATTACATCTTCATCATCATCATCATAACATCATCATTAATCATCCTCATCATAAATCATCATAAACATCATTATTCATCATCATCATAAAACATCATAAGCATAATTAATCATCATCAATCACCCCCATAAGGTTATACACGACATCATCATCATCATAATAAACATCCATTCATCAAAGGTATAATCATATCATCAAAGTCACACCAAAATCAAGTATAACAATCATCATCAAACACTAGGATCTCAAAATCCACATTGGTAATCGATTACCAACCTCCAGTAATCGATTACCTGGGGGTAATCGATTACCTGCAAGCAAAGCCTCTGGTAATCGATTACAATCCCTCTGTAATCGATTACATGTAAGCAAACACACTGGTAATCGATTACAGCATCCCTGTAATCGATTACCTGCAAGCAAACACACTGGTAATCGATTACAACATCCCTGTAATTGATTACCTGCAAGCAATCTCTCTGGTAATCGATTACAACATTCTTGTAATCGATTACCTGTGAACAAACAACCCTCCCTGGCTGCCCAAAAACCTTGGTAATCGATTACAGAGTCTGTAATCGATTACCCGCGATGCAGATCGCAGTTCTCACGATTTTTATCACCTCTAAACCTCTCTATTCAATCTCTAATCAATCCTCTTTGTTAAACAATCATTCATATGCGTTTATACCCACAAAACTTAGTAAAAACACCAATCGTTTCACAGATTATACAGTTAATTCATCAAAAACCCCAAATCATCAAATCCCTAATGGCCCCTTTTTATTATTCTCAATATCCCCTTCAATTTCACCCAAGAAGTCATCAAGATTCATCAAATCAATCATCAATTAACAGTTTTCATCATCCATTCTCAATATAATATATATTAATACGAATTTAAAGTCTTAAGTTACTACCCAAGCACCCCCACATGCACATACAAGTAGCACCCTCTCCCCACCGTACCTTAGAGTTGACGATTAGAAAACAAATATCAGCACTCCACTCTCTTGATGATCTATTCTGCTACACCTCCTCCTTGTGAGGTTGCTTCTCGCCTCCCTAAGGTTTGGTTATCTCACGTTTTAAAGCTAATCGGGTGAAATAGATAACCCTCCCCCTATTTAAATATCTAACTAAGTTGGGCCTACTCCTACCCACCTATTACCCTTTTTAATTAAATAATATTTTTTCTGAAACATAATAATATAATGATATTATTATTATTTTCTTCATAAGTCTTATTTTATTTTATTTATTTATTAGGAATTATTAGGATATTATAGAGTCCTTATCCGTCTATATTCAAATTTAAATTCAAATCTTATAATTAAATCTTATCCTAAATTTGTATTGATTCTTACCCATAATCCTTGTGATCTCAGTATTCCTATTTTAAAACCTTCTCTTAATTTAAAACACTAACCATATCTCTCTCCTATGATTGTCCTTATTAATTCTGGTATTATTATATTAATATAACAATTACTATATTTATAACAATTAATGTTAATTGCAATCTTATGATTTATCTCTTAATAATATTATTATTATATTCAATATAAACATATTTGACTAAGATCCTAATAATCTGACGTCTCTCCTACTATTTATAATTTTATATTATTATTATCTTATTAATACAGTTATATTAATATTTACTATTATTTATTATGTAACTTCTATTTTTTTATAGCTAACGTCATCGAAATATAATCATACGTATTTAAATTATATTTCTAAATTTCTAAATTTTGGGATGTTACACCTGCTAAGTCTAAAGAAGGATACTGTTTGTGATCCTACAGAGGCTGCAGAAGAATACTATGAGAGAGCCTATAGATGTTGCATAAGAAAACTAAGTGGTTTGATGCACCAAGGAGCCTGTGGAGGTTGTGGAGAAGAAAAGAATACTTGTACGTCAAGCTTGATATAGTGGAAATCCTACTAAAAGTAGGGACTGGGTGTAACCCTAAGAATTAAAGGGTGAACCAATATAAATACTGTGGGCATATTCTTCTTCCCTGAACTCTCTACATTTAAAGCATCTCAACTATATCATCTTATTAACATATATCTCTGAAAAGGGCAAATATTTAATTTAAACACATACTTTCATAATAAAAAAGGATAGACTTATCATCTATATAAGACTACATATCAAGTGGTTTCCATATCCTACTTAATACATATTATGTGCAGAAATTTTCAATAGTGCTTACAGGTCACAATTCAAGCCCTTTTTTGTGACTATACCATTCACTTCAAAAAGATCTTGGGGAGGTTTGTGGGTATAATCAACAAGAAAGCTGGTTGGAGAAGAACACTAAAGGGAGTATAGGGAATGATAAAAGGGTGTGGTATTGGGATAATATTTGGGTGGGAGGAAAATAGTTACAAAAAATATGATAGATTATTTGTAAATTCTGAGAATTAGTTGTGTTAAGATAAGTGAAGTCGGGAATCGGGTGGAAGGGAAGTGGAAATGGAATTTTAGGTGGAGGAGGTAATGGCTTTTTTTGGAGAGGTAGATTTGGGAAACTTTCTTGCAGGAATTTGTATAAGTACAATTAAAAAAAACACCTCTGATAAACACTAGTCTGGATAATATTCTGTGAAGTCAGCTTACCAATTATACTACATCCAAGGGTGAAGCAACAAATAATAATTTTTTTAGTACATTCTGAAAGGTGCTGGTACCCTCATAGGTTATTGTGTTTACTTAGAAATAATACATAATAAGATTCTCACAAAAGGCAACTTGAGAAGAAGAAATATCTTACAAAATGATTTTTAAAGGGAATTATAGATCAAAATTTTTTAAAAAAGTTTTTATTTTATTTTTTCACTTTTGTATTCATTTTTATTATCTTGTACTTCAATTGTTATGGATCTTAATTTAGAATTTAGTTTTGATTTTATTTTTATTATAGGTAGATATTGTATATATTGATTATGATTTTTCCTAATTGTTTTTAATTTAATTGATACTTTTTCTTCAATAGAGTTTATTCGATTGTATTGAATGATATATTAAGAATTGGTAAGTTTTGATATAGATGTAGTCAATGAATTGATTGGTGACCACTCACAATTAATTAATCAAGCCATAACAATGTCAATGTGATTTCTATTGAATTTTTTATGGACCTGCTAATGGTGAAAATCCTCTTAAAAAAAAGATTTCACTTTCGATTCTAAGAGTAATTTGGGACTTAGAATTTAGTCCTAAAAAGGGACTTTTAGAAGTAGGCTTGTAGCGTCCTTTATTGATTTAAATGAATTTATTTGTGTGTAGATTGGTTATTAAAAGAAATTGATTTGTGGCTTCACTTTTTGATTCAGTATAAAGAGAATTGAACTATAAAGGAAAAAGAAAGAAAGAAATGAAACAAGAGTAAAGAAAATAAGAGATGAAGAAGAAGAATAAACAGAAAATGATAATAACTTAAACAATTAACAGAAAATAAATGAAAGAAACTAAAGAACATGAAGAACAATAAATATGCATTAATTAAAAGTGCTGGAATTCACATACTAGTATTCTCTGGTCACCAATAGTCACTTGCAGAATGGACGTTCAGGTTTTGAGAGATTTTTAGTAAATGGAAATCCAACCTTTATTTCATGAAAAGTTCTCCTATTTATAGGTTTATTGCTTTAACGACTAACTAATATACATAAGACGCATTAGCAATTTTATTCATGTTGGCATAATTACAATGCGACACGTCTTCTAACAAACAAGAACTACCTTAACTTCCTAAAACTACTTACAACTGGTCCATAAAGTCAAGTCTTTGATAAAAACCTCTTTAACTATCCATAAATCTTCTAAGTTATCATAACTTTGAAACTTTTTCTTCCCTTTCTATTTTCCTTGCTATGCAACTCGAGATGCCCTTTCAAGTTTTTAACCACTTCGATTCTCTCCTATTCCTGAAAATCGAGAAACAAAGCAATCTGGACAAAAACACAAAAACCTTTCTACCAACAACCTTTCATTGAATGGATCCCTTTCAAAATCTAAAGTCTTTTAAAACTAATCACATCACTTTTGATTCAGAAAACAACCAAATTCCCTGAATCATAAAGTGTCTTAAAAGTCCCAACACTTAGTAAAATTTTAACCTACTACACCAACAGGACTAAGTAGGAAATCAATATATACTTATAAAAAGTAGAAGATTAATATTACGAATTAAGATTTTAATTAATTAATCACCATCAATTAATTATAGAACTAGATGAGTTAACTAGCTTTTGAAGATTAGAAAATATACATAATCCATAAATAATTACAAGTGAAGTCATAAGCCCTAGTTCTCATCATTAATGAACTTTTTTGCTTACTATTTTCATTTTGTTTAATGTTTCTTCATTATTATAACATCAATTTAAGCATTTCTTATCTCAACTCAGTTGTCTAAATAGTATAAGAATCTTACATATTTGATAATTGTTATTTGGTATATAAGGGAATGATGAACGACAATCTAATTTTATATTACATATTGTTAGGGACTAACACTGTTCACCTATAACAAAGAGTGTAACTAACTAATTAATAGATTTATGAAAATCTCAAGACAAATATAAGGAGTAATAAGTATAAAGTTTGATTAAGGTAGAGAATGAAACATCCCAAAAATTGAACCTAAGAGGAATCTAGAGGAGAGTTGGGAGCAGATCGAGAACTGCAAGAAGTGGGAATGGATTACAAGGAAAGAAAGAAGATTTAGTTAAGAATTCATGAGTGTTAATAGATATTTAGAAGAAGAAACCAAATATCAAGCCCCAAGTGATCATAGGTTTACCTTAGAGGCATATCATCCTAAGTTTAGTCATCAGGTATGTGATAAGTGTTAGAATTAAGTAAATTTCCAGGTAAATTACAATACTTATTGATGATGAATTGTTGAATTTATAACCCAATTTCACCCTTCTTAGCTTAAATTGTGGCTCTTGTATTTATTGGAATTAAATCTGAACTTGATGTTATTTTGATGAAGAATCTGTTGATTTTTACAGATGAAAAGCTAAGGTACAAATGAAGCATAAAGAGAACAGTGATCAGGGACAGGAGAAGTGTAGAACAAGCTTCAAAGAATGACAATTTAGAGGAGTCAGTTGTTGATTCCTGCGCTCCACCTGCGCTGAGCGCAGGAATTCCTTTTCAGTTACTGTTTCCTGCGCTTCACCTGTGCTGAGCGCAGGCAAAGCGCATGAATGCCTGTTCAATTACTGTTTCCTAAGCTTCACCTGCGCTGAGCGCAGGCAGATCACAGGAAACGTAACCTAATTTGTAAATGGGCCGCAAACAGGGTTTAAACGGGACGTCAGACAATTTATAAAGAGACTTTTAGGGATGGAGACGACATTGAGAGATCGAAACACGGAGTTTTGAGCAGATACGGAGTTGAGAGAAGAGTTTGACTGTCTCTGGAGACCATTCTGGAGCAAGAGGGGGACTACAACAAAGCTGGAAGGCCTGACTGTTATTCTTCTTCTTAATCCTGTTGGTTTGTATTGGTTACCATGAGTAGCTAAATCTCTCTTTAGGATTGAATGTAGTCGATTCAATCCCCAATTGTATTTTGGATCTTTGTTATTTAGGAATCCCTATTTTTATAATATTGGTGTTTTAATTTCTATTCTTAATGCTTAACTTCCGTCTTGTACCAGAGTTATGATTTGATTTATTGAATTAGCTTGGAAGCAGTTTTCTAAATCTAATTTGGGTAAAAACACTCAATAGGTTGAATACCTAAGGATAGGGTTCAATTTGTTGATAGCTTTTAAACTCTGATCTTAAAGCTAGGCAATTTGTTAAGCAGCCAAGGGATTGGTGGTTAGGGGATTGTTCTAAGAATTTCATACTTGAGGGATCATTGTGAATGAAATTTATTTGTTCTTCAATATTTATAATTATAAATTCCTAGATATCATTGATTTCCAAAATACAAGAGGGGTGTGATAGACGAAGTTCAATCCTAGTTTCTTTTATTTGCTCAATTTCATCCACGTTTCTCTTTGTCTCAGTTTCTTCTTATTTGCATCTTTAAATTCACTTTTCACAACAATCATATACAAGTTCTCTTCATTTACTCAATTAGATTGGTCAATAAGAATTTAAGTTGTATCGTTCCTCGTGGGTACAACAACCCCTATTCTTACTATTATACTGCTGCGATATTGGTATGTTTGTCAAGATCTCAACAAGTATTTTTGGCGTCGTTGCCGGGGAACAGTGTGTCAAATTAAATTCTTAGTTCATCTTATTGAGCTGTAAATATTTTTGTTTTTATTTTTATTTTTATGTAAGTTATTTTATTTTTATTCCTCTCTTCTGAGCTAACCCTTGTTTTAGCTTTTTGATTTATGCTCTTGCGAGATCAGGTGTCTCAATAC
Source organism: Sesbania bispinosa (assembly GCA_026901365.1). Taxonomy (NCBI): domain Eukaryota; kingdom Viridiplantae; phylum Streptophyta; class Magnoliopsida; order Fabales; family Fabaceae; genus Sesbania; species Sesbania bispinosa. The sequence goes on from QLOH01000018.1 coordinate 1,189,864, forward strand.
CAACTGAAATTTGATCCTGAGATCAAAAGGACATCTAAAAGGAACCGGAGCAAAAACAGGAGGAAAAGGCAAAGAAAAACTCAAGGAGAAAATCTCAACACTCTCTGTTCAACCACCCCAAGTGAAGTAAAAGCTAAAGATATGGCTAAGGAGAGACAATATCCCTCGCCACCAAGAAGAACTTTGGGAGAATATTCTATGCAAAAAGGACCACGCTATTTTTCAAGCACAGGCATACCTGCTACTGCTAAATCTCTGGAGATGAAGCCAGCATTCTTGAGTCTCATTAGTGCTCATCCATTCACAGGAATGGATCATGAGGATCCTTACACTCATCTCTCTACTTTTTATGAATTGATTGGTACAATGGCTTTTGAGGAAGGTGATTTGGAGTCAGTTTACTTACGTTTATTTCCTTTCTCTTTGATAAGTAAAGCTAAGGAATGGCTGAAGTCTCACCCCAATCAGATTCTGGCCAGTTGGAGCAATGTGGAAGAGAAGTTCTTGAACAGATTCTTCCCACCATCTCTGTAACGTACTAATTTCGCATTCCGGGAATAATGCCTATTGGGAGCACATTCCCAGCATTACATAAACTATTATGAGCATTACGAGTATTAGAAGTTTACCACTCGACCTTAGTAATCCAATAATATACATAAAGGCCTTGAGTAACCAACTATTTACAAAATAAATAGCTTCGATAAAGATAAAGTATACAACCCTTAATCACATTTACATAATCAAAAAGGGCCTTAGCTACATAGCCCCACTACTCAAGAGTAACAACAACAAGAAAAAATAAAACAGCTCCAAAAGTTCTTCTCCCAAAAGAAAGTTCTTCATGAGTCTAGCTACAGATCCTGCACATCTAAAAGAATTCCACATAACGTGTGGTGAGAATAAATCTCAGTGAGGAGGCTGTGCAAGTGTGATAGTGTACAAACAATCAATTAATAGGAATAATTTCATATGCAATTTTCATGTTCCAGCTATCTCAACCAATCATACATAATATTTTTCCTTTTTAATTCATTAACCTCCGGTGTATTACCCAACACCTGTGGGTTATTTTCACTTTTACCTTCTGCCTAGAATTTCAGCTCAAAACCATACTAGGAACGTCTCCCTAGTGGCCACTTAACATTCTGTTTTCCTTATCTTATACTTTCATGATTCACGATCAATAAATAATTTAAGCATATAGCTCCTTCTTGGACGAGTGTCCCATTCTTGGCATAAAAGCCCATCAATTAATACACATACATATACCATCCAAACTCAATTCATTTCTTCAAAATGCATGGCAAGGTATTTTTCCCAATTCAACTAGTAAAATTCATAAATGCCACAATAACAGTCCAATGCTTCAACACCCAAACAAGAACACATTTACATAGATACATTTCTCCTAACCTCGAGTCTCAACACCCCAGGGCTCAATATCTAATAAGCAAATTCCTATCAATTTCACCTATCCTATCCTTTATCATACTCACAATAGTATAAAGGAAGAGAAGAAAGGTTAGGGTTAGCCACTCACCTCTTGAAGTGCCCAAACTATAGGGATCCCCAAGAGAAGATTCGGAGGAAGAGGAAAATCGAAGTGGAAAGCTTAAAATTGATGAGAAATCTCTTTCTCCTACTCCAAGTTGATCCCTAGCACATCCCCCCTCTCTAACTTTTGCCCCTTTCTCTCTCTAATTGTGTATTGAAATGAAAATAATGAATGAGGAACGTTCAGATTTGGTTATTTTAAGTAACAACGCGATCTCCCGCTTCACCTGCGCTAAACGCAGGTTTTCGCTAAACTCCCTGGAATCTGCGATTCACTTGCGCTCAACGCAGATGAAGCACAGGTTTCCCCCAAAACTTTCTGGAATCTGCACTTCACTTGCGCTCAGCGCAGATGAAGCGTAGATTTCAGAGAGCTTTCCCTTACACTTCTTTTGTCCAAAACCACCAAGTTTTCCCAATTTCTCCAATCTTCACAACTCCCTTTTTATTCCAACCTATACCTTCCTAACAAAACCTTCTCCAAATGATCCTTCTCCCAAAACTTCTTTTCTCCCTAAGATTGGTAAGATTCTATTGAAAATCCGACAGAGTTTCCCTTGAACATCGGATATTCCCCAATATTCAAAATCTAACCTGAAACTCAGAAAAACAACCAGTACAATTTATATATACACACAATGTAACTCAAGAGCCTCAATGGCCACATGAAATTCAGAAAAAGAGGGATGTTACAATCTCGCTATATCAAGGGCAAGTCAGATATCTCAACATTCAGGCAAGGGTCAGATGAGCCATTTTGTGAAGCATGGGAGAGATTCAAGTGTTTGCTGAGAAGGTGTTGCAACCACGATTTTGAGAATATTGCTCAATTGAATATCTTCTGCAATGGACTCAGGCCAGACACCAAGATGATTCTAGATGCTGCAGCAGGTGGCACAACGATGTCAGTTGATGCAGAGCAAGCTACCAGAAGTATAGACGCCTTAACATTAACTAATCAGTAAGCTCAGCATGGAAGACAACCGGTTCAGAGGATGAGAGTGTTAGAACTGAGCACTACTGATGCGATCTTAGCTCAGAATAAGATCCTTACTCAGCAAATAGAAGCACTCACCAAGCAAATGTCCAAGCTTCCCCAGAAGTTGCATGCAGTGCAGTCCTATCCTGGCCAGTCTCCACAATTAACTTGTGACTTTTGAGAAGGTGACCATCCCAATGGTCACTGTTCTTATTAAGGCACTCAGGGAGAGCAAGTTAACTACTTGGGAAATCAAGGGAGACTAGCCAATTTCTCCAACAACAACCAATTTTCAAACAGTTACTCACAAGGTTGGAGAAATAACCAGACCAATAATTCTGGTTGGAGACAGGATGTAGGGCCTTCTAATAGGCCACATTCTTTTCAACAGTAGCAACAAGGATACCCTTCGGTACATGATAGACTATCAAAATTGGAGGAAAAATTGGATAATTTCATGCAGTCTACTGCTTCTAGTCAGAAGAATATAGAAGCTGCAATCAGAAACCTGGAAATTCAAGTGGGGCAATTGACCAAGCAATTTTCTGAACAACAAGAACAATGCAATTCTTTTTCTACCAGAAGAGGTAAGGTAGTAGGAAGGGGGATTGGTGATAACCTTGTTGTGGAGGAGGAAGTTCTAGAGGAGAAAGAACGGGAGAGTGATGAAGAAAAAATGAGAGTGAGGGAGAAGAGGAACAAAATAATAGTAACTCTGTAAATATAGAAAAAAATAATGAAAAAGAAAAATAGAGTGAAAATATAAAGAGTGAGAAAACGAGGGAGAAGGGAGAGACACAGGTACCTCAGCTGAAGAGTTTACCATACCCTAAAAATCCCTCCAAGAAAGATGAAGTAAGGTAGTTTGCAAGATTCATGGATATCTTCAAGAGGCTGCAAATCAATATTCCATTTATGGAAGCTATGGAGCAGATGCCAACATATGCCAAGTTCATGAAAGAGCTCCTAACTAGAAGAGGAGATTCACTAATGAGACAGTGGAACTAGAAGCAGGATGCAGTGCCATAATTCAGAAGTCATAGCCTCAGAAGTCTAAAGACCCTGGGAGTTTCACTATACCAGTCACGATTGGGGCACTACTAATGGGAAAGTCACTACTTGATTTAGGTGCCAGCATTAATCTGATGCCCTTGTCCATGCTGAAGAGGATTGGAGATCTAGAAGTGAAACTACATGGATGACTCTACAGCTGGCTGATAGATCAATGAAGTATCCCTATGGGGTAGCAGAAGATGTGTTGGTGAAAGTAGATAAGTTTATGTTCCCAGTTGACTTTGTGGTGATGGATATAGAGGAAGATGTTGAAGTTCCTCTCATATTGAGAAAACCCTTCATGAAGACTGCTGAGGTCATCATCAATGTAGATGATGGAAATTTGAAAGTGAGGGTACATGATGATGAAGTTAATTTTAATGTCTTTGAGGTAATGCAACACCCCAAGGACAAGCATCAATGTCTCAGGATGGATGAAGTGGATGAGGTTTTTCTAGAAGCTCGGAAGCAATTGACAAAAGCAAGCCCACTAGAGAAGGCTCTGATAGGCGATTGTAATGAGTTTGAAGGAGAAGATGTGAATGAAGTTGAAGAATATTCGAAGCATCTGGATCTAGCCAAGGAAGTCTCATCCAATGAAGAAAAATCTGAGAAATTGCAATAGGAGGAGAAAACAGAAAGTCAGAAGCTGGAGTTAAAGGTATTACCTTCACACCTTAAATATGTTTCTCTTGTTGATGGTGGAAATAAGCCTTTTGTGATAAGTAATGCCTTAACCCCATCCGAGGAAGAGAAGTTAATTTCTATTTTGAAGGCTAATGAGAGCGCAATAGGTTGGACTTTATTTAACCTTAAGGGTATTAGTCCATCTTATTGCATGCACAAGATTCACATGGAGGAAGACTATAGACCAGTGGCACAACCCCAAAGGCGATTGAATCCAACCATGAAGGAAGTGGTAAAGAAAGAAGTGTTGAAACTTCTTGATGCTGGTATGATCTATCCTATCTCTGACAGTGCTTGAGTCAATCTGGTTCAGGTAGTTCCTAAAAAGGGAGGTATGAACGTAGTTAGTAATGATAAAAATGAATTAATTCCTACTAGGACAATCACAGGTTGGAGAATGTGTATAGATTATAGGAAATTGAATTAGGCAACTAGAAAAGATCACTTCCCTTTACCATTTATGGATCAAATGTTAGAAAGGTTAGCAGGGAAGGTTTTTTATTGTTTTTTGGATGGCTACTCTGGTTATAACCAAATAGCTGTAAATCCATAGGACCAAGAAAAACTACTTTTACTTGTCCTTTTGGTGTTTTTGCTTACAGGAAGATGTCGTTTGGTTTATGCAACGCATCAGCAACCTTTCAAAGATGCATGCTTGCCATCTTTTCAGATTTGGTGGAAAAGTGCATAGAAGTCTTCATGGATGACTTCTCAGTTTCTGGAGCCTCATTTGATGACTGCTTGGAGAACTTGAACATCATACTGAAGCGGAGTGTTGAGACAAATCTTGTGTTGAACTGGGAGAAATGTCACTCTATGGTGACTGAAGGTGTGGTATTGGGCCACAAAATTTCTGCTAGAGGCATTGAGGTGGACAAAGCAAAAGTGGAGATCATTGAGAAGCTGCCACCACCAACAAATGTGAATGGAGTCAAGAATTTTTTGGGACATTCTAGTTTCTACAGGAGAACTATCAAAGACTTCTCAAAGATACAAAGCCACTCAGTAATCTTCTTAACAAGGATACTCCTTTTAATTTTGATATTGAATGTTTAATTTCTTTTAACCTGTTGAAACAAAAATTGATCTCTGCTCCTGTTATCATTGGTCCTGATTGGACTGATGTGTGATGTTAGTGATTATGCTATAGGGGCAGTTTTAGGACAAAGAAAGTCTAAGGTTTTCCATGCTATACATTATGCTAGTAAAGTTCTTAATGAGTCACAAATTAATTATGCAACTACTGAAAAAGAACTGTTAGCAATAGTGTATACATTAGAAAAGTTTAGACCTTATTTGATTGGTTCAACTGTCATTGTCTATACTGACCATGCTGGACTTAAATATCCGTTAACCAAATTTGATTCTAAGCCTAGACTAATTAGGTGGATTCTATTGTTGCAGGAGTTCGATTTGGTGATCAAAGATAAAAAGGGAAGCGAGAATGTTGTAGCCGATCACCTCTCAAGATTGGTCAATAAGGAGGTAACAAATACTTAAGCAGAAATGCAAGAAAGGCCATGGTTTGCTGACATGGCTAATTTCTAGGCAGCAGGAGTGATACCAGAAGATTACAACTGGCATCAAAAGAAGAAGTTCCTAGGGATGCACAGAGATATGTGTGGGATGATCCTCACCTTTTCAAGATTGGAGCTGATAACTTATTAAGAAGATGTGTCTCTGATGAAGAAGCCCAGAGCATCTTGTGGCATTGTCACAACTCACCTTATGGAGGAAACTTTAATGGAGAAAGGACTACTGCAAAAGTCCTGCAATCCAGATTCTACTGGCCTACCCTATTCAAGGATGTTCACCGCTACATTCAACAGTGTGACAACTGTCAAAGAACAGGAGGGATATCTAGAAGACATGAGATCCATTAAATAGCATCTTGGAGGTAGAGGTCTTTCACTGTTAGGGGATAGACTTTGTGGGACCTCTACCACCTTCTTTTGGAAAAGAGTATCTTTTAGTAGCTGTTGAGTATGTATCCAAGTGGGTGGAGGCTATTGCAACTGCAAAAGCTGATGCGAAGACAGTGGTGCAATTCTTGAAGAAGAATATCGTCTCTCGGTTTGGTTCACCAAGGGTCTTGAATAGTGATGGACGTTCTCACTTCTGCAATTCACAACTACAGAAGGTTTAGGAGCACTATGGGGTGAGACACAAGGTAGCATCTCCTTACCACCCTCAGACAAATGGTCAAGCTGAAGTTTCAAATAGAGAGATCAAGAGAATCCTTGAGAAGACTGTGAGTTCGTCTAGGAAGGATTGGTCCATCAAGCTAGATGATGCACTGTGGGCATACATAACTGCTTACAAGTCACCCACGGGTCTCTCTCCTTTCCAATTGATTTATGGAAAGGCGTGTCACTTGCCTGTTGAATTGGAACACAAAGCTTACTAGGCATTGATGGTCTTGAACATGGATAAGCAAGTAGCTGGAAAAAGAAGAATACTACAGCTGCATGAGTTAGAAGAGATGAGGCTCAATGCCTATGAGTCCTTTAGAATTTACAAAGAGAAGACCAAGGCATATCATGACAAGAAGCTCATCAAACGGAAATTCTATCAAGCCAATCAGTACTCTTATTCAACTCTAGGTTGAAGCTTTTCCTTGGGAAGTTGAAATCAAAATGGTCTGGACCATTTCTTGTCAAGGAAGTCAGACCCTATAAATCTGTGGAATTAGAAGATCCTGAATCAAGGAGATGTTGGGTCGTGAAAGGGCAAAGACTGAAGCCCTATTTGGGAGATGAAGTTGACAGATCCTCCACTGTCATTCACCTTCAAGAACCTTAAAGAAACAGGTGTCAAGTTATGTGACGTTAAACGAGTGCTTCCTGGGAGGAAACCCAGTATTTTAATTGTTAATTTTTATAGTTTTCAATTATATTTTTGTTGTGGTCTGTATATACTTTGTGTTAGTTAGGTTTTTGTGTTTGTTAAGTTGTTTACCATTCTTCAGTTGAGCAGGTTAATCATCTTCGGAGAGTTGCTTCTACAGGTTTTCTGAAACACAAAGAAAAATACCTTTCTCGGTAGAACCTGTTTATATATAGTCTAATTTGTTAATCATTAAAACCAAGGATAATGAGTCTTGAATCTAATTTGAATACTTAAGTTAATTCTAAGACTCAACATTTTCCCCCTTTTTAATGATGACAAATTAGATATGACTAACAAATATAAGCAAGATTTAAATTAAGTTTGAGAATCAAAATTTTTAGATAAATAGGTTAAGAGTGAAAACTCCCCCTGAATAAAATATTTTTCCTTGAGAAACTTTTAGTTTTTGAAAAACAGCTTTGTTAACTCCCCCTTAACAGAATATTTCTTCAAAAATTCTTAGTTTCTTTGGTTATATTTCTGAAAAAACATTTTTGCTTCAGTTATTTGTTAGTTGTATTTCTCCCCCTTTTGTCATTATTCAAAAGGGTTGATGAAGTAGAGAATAAAACAAAGGAAGATAACTTAAGAAAATTTTGAACAAATTTCAGACATCAGGAAATTTCCACACAAAAAGCAATAACAACAGATAAGTGCTCATAAATCATTTTCAGAAAATCCTCATGTATAAAAATTTTAAAAATAGTACAAATACATGAAAATATTGATATCAACATTGACTCTTGGTTCCTTTAAGACCTCTGACTTCCACTGAGGCATAGCCTTATCAGCAACTTCCTTTTCAGCCTGCAGCCTCAGAAGAGCCTTTTGAGTCTCTTCTTGTGCCTGAACCGTGCATTCGAAGCACGCGATTCTCCTTTTAACAACTGGAACAAGGGGGTTGCATCATTTAACACTGTATTTCGACCACCACCCTCAACATATATCCTTAGGGCCACATTTGAAGTGGATCCCTTCATAAGATTGGGTAGAATGTGGCCAATCAGCTTTTCAACTTGAAGCTTGTGATGCAACAAGATCTTCTCCGGATGTAGAAGGTGAAAACCATAAGATCTCTCCATCTTCGGAAGCATGATACTCGCCACCTTCGTTGGGATGGATGGATCTGCTGCATTGAACGACAGCTGATAGAACTTCCATGTTCGTCTATCTCCGGTTTCCCAAATTGGTGCATTTAGAGATCTTTCAGCCTTCATGCCCAACACCTTCTCCAGAACATCATTGAAGATCTCTTGTTCCATGTCAGATTCTTTCATCTTCTTCACCCCCTTCATCGTCCTTTAGAAAACATGTACTCTGGCCTCAGTCCATCCAAGGTTAAGAAATACATGGAAGGAATGAGTTTCCTTTAAGAGTTTCTTGAGAATATATAGGACTTTGAGGGAAGAGATAGAAGAGAGAGAATCGAGGAGATTGTACATTTTGGACGGTCTCACACGGAACATATATAGACTCAGATAGCTATAATGATGCTACAGACATTGGAAGTCGTGCGACGTGCAACCTTGAGTGGACAAGTGAGAAGCCACAGTCATAAAGAACCCAGTCATTAATGTTGATTTCAGATTTTAAAGGTAGACTTTTCAAATTCTTTTGAAAATTAATAAATAAATATTAAAAAGAAAATACTTTTCACCAAAAGAGCACTAAACTACAAATTGATTTTTCCGAGACAGAACTTGCAGAAAATCAGAAACTACAAAGGAATATATGCAAATAAATTTTCAAACAAACACAATCAATCTCAGATATTCATGGAGATTAAAACAGAGGACTGAAACGATGTTACCAGTAGAAATCCTTAAGTATTTGAAGATCAGTATCTGCTGAGACTCAACATTGTCTCCAAAGACATTCTTGTTGCTTCTGTTGATCATCTTCATAAGTTCTCTCCATAGCTTGCTTAGGTTTCCATCTGGATCTTCTTCCTCAGAATTTGTGAGATGCTTAACCCAGGGTTAAGCTCTGATACCAACTGTTAGGACCACAGGAAACACTAGAAGGGAGGTTGAATAGTGTTTTACAATCTTTACAAATTTTTGGAAAACCTTTCAAACAAGAAAGACTGATTTAAAAATATTTGGTCAACCTTCTGAAACTGGGAGTTTAAGCAACTTTCTGATGCAATTCAGAAGGTTGAATAAAACCCTTTTTGAAATGATTTCCTCTTAAAGAAAAGATTTTTTTCTGCTCGGATTAATAAAACAACTTTTCTTGAACCCTCCTTGGTTAGCTTAAACTGAAAGTAAAGAGATAAGGGTAGAGAGAACTTGACCACAAAAATTTATGTTGGTTCACCCACTAACCCAGTGAGCTACATCCAGTCCCAGGGCAAAACTCCACTAGATTTTCCACTAATCTTGCAAGATTACAACGAGTATTATTTGCACACTTGGTCTCTCCAGGCCCAACAAGTATTCTTTGCACACCTGGCCTCTCTAGGCCCAACGAGTATTCTTTGCACACCTGGCCTCTCCAGGCCCCATGAGTATTCTTTGCACATCTGGCCTCTCCAGGCCCAACGGGTATTCTTTGCACACCTGGCCTCTCTAGGCCCAACGAGTATTCTTTCTTCTTCCAAGCCTATCTAGGCTCTCAGACACTTAACTAAGTGTAACCAAGTATTCTTTTACAGACAAGCCTTTCCAGGCTCAATGAGTATTCTTTCTTCCTCCAAGCCTCTCCAGGCTCTCAAACACATGAAAGTGTTTACAGAGTTAGTTTAAGTTACTCAGAACTTAAACTTTGAGAAACTTGTACAAAGAGATAACTGAGATAACACCCAGGATACAAGGAATGAAAACATCTTTGGTACAAGGGAAAGACAAAGATACATTTGTATATTTTTAGGCTCGGGTTCTTCTCTGTATTTGATCAGCAAGTATTGCTTCTTCAGAGAGTTGGCTTGATAGGATATTACTTCAAGCTTCTGCTGGTTCTCTCTTGGACTTCAATGTCCCCAATCTTGGGCATTGTTTTGGCCAATTCATATTCTGAGATTCATGGCCGCCAATCTTCATAATCCTTCATGAAGGTCTATATATAAGTTCTAGAGATATAGTCGTTGAAGATTGCTTAGTATACCATTGAGAAGGAATGATTAATGCTCTTAGAGCCGTTGAGAAATAACTTCTCTTTTGTTAGCTTCTGACTTAAGCAGAATAGGTGTGCAACTATGATTCATCTCTGTCACACAGCAGTTTGGCTCTTGAATATTTCTTGAGAGATTATCTAGTACTTCAACAAGTTCTGTTCTTCTCTCTCTTTTCTTTTATTGCAGGAAGTCTGTTATAAAGATAGAGATGATGAGATTCGTTAGACTTCTCTTTAATCCCATTGTGAGTTTATCTTTTCTCCTTGTTGGAATGCGGGCTTCTGATAGCGTATTGCAGAGATCGTATAGAAGTAGGTGTGCAACAGCGCTGACTCTATCTCTGACCTCTGTTTGCTTTTCTTCATCAGGTTTCCTCTTTTGTGTCGAGAAATAAAACCGTGCCAGCAAGCGTTTGTTTTTACCTTGTAACTGATTTAGCTAACCATTAAGGCTTTGCAGAGACTTCATTCTTTTAATGCATAAATCAGATTGACTTACAAGTCTTCTGAGAGTAGCATGCCATTCAGACTTCAGAGGCTTCTCATTCTTCAGAGAGTTTAATTGCTTCAAAAAGTCCAAACCTTTTCAGAAGGTTGACATACTTCAGCAAGTCTTGGCTATTCAATAGGCAGACGCTTTCAGTAAGTTCTTTTCTTCAGTAGGTTATACTTGAGGGCAGCAAACAGAATTCAATCCTTCATCGATTTATGTGCTCTTTGGTTGGAGATCTTCCAAAGACTTTGATGATTGTCTCCATTTCAACTTTCACGGATGTACCTCTTCTCCTCAGCAGATTTAAGTTTCTTCAGTTGAGCAGGTTAATCATCTTCGGAGAGTTGCTTCTACAGGTTTTCTGAAACACAAAGAAAAATACCTTTCTCGGTAGAACCTATTTGTATATCGTCTAATTTTTTAATCATTAAAACCAAGGATAATGAGTATTGAATCTAATTTGAATACTTAAATTAATTCTGAGACTCAACAACATCTGTATTGTTATTGACACGTATTGACCAGTTTATGCAGTATGGATATTAGGATTTTCTTGTTTCAGTTTCCTTTGGATTTCTGTTATTTATTTTAATTCTCGTTAGGATTATTTTCTTTATTTTAGTTAGGTTAGGGTTTAGGAATTAGGACTTAAGAAATTCAATTCAATATCTCAAAGTTAGTCAGTCAAACAAACTGAATTAAGAAAAGAAAAAGGAATTAAGTGGTTGAATTCATAATCAGTTAGGATTAGGATTTTTGTGCAGGAAAGTTAATCAAGATAGTTAATTTTTCAATAAGTGATTTCATCAAGAAAAAATAGCCATAAGCATGAGAGTTTGTGAGACTAAACACTTTGAGAGTTTTTGGATTATATACTGCACATGAAAAGCATGGAAGTGATTAAGGCAACTTGTAAAAATATGAATTACTCAGTGCCAAACAACCAACTTATAAATAATATTTCTTATTTTTGATAGCCCATTTGAGCCTGAAATTTTCTTGTATTATGCACCTTAGCCTTGTTATTGATCATATCCTGTCCCTTACACACTTAGGGATAGAGAGCATAGGTGCAATTTATTCAAAGAGAATGGGTATTGGTTGGTTCATTGAAATTGTAAAAAGAAGGCATATTGAGTAATGGAATTCACTCCCTTTTAAAAAAAAGTGTATTTATATAAATGAATGGTATATTAAAGGGAGTGAATTACCAAAAGAGGCAGAAAAATGTTCAACGTCAATAATGAGTGGTGAATTGAGAGTAACTTAGAATATTGTTTAAATTGTAGAAATGCTCTCTTTTCTTCAAGTTGTGTCTTTTGATACATCCTCAAAAATGATAATTTCTTGATAACCTAGCCTCATTACAACCTGAGAAAGACCTTATGATCTATGTTGATTATATGTATGTTTATTAACTGGAAACGACTAGCAATCTTAGTTATTCAACTGCAGTGGAAAAATTGAGGGAAATACTCACCCGTGAGAATGAGAGAATTTCCTTGATTTATCACTTGTTGTTTCAATTTTTGTTCTTGCAAAATTGATTGCACTTTTATCTTGCTCTAATTGATGATTGGAGTCACCATTTTGTTCTGATTATTAATCTGAAATTTGGAAAGTTATAGTTGTATAGCAAGAGATACTTGAATTGCTTTCCTATTAGTCAAATTTACATTTGAGGATTGTAATTAACTTTTTATATCTGATTTTCTTGCTTGAGGGAAAGCAAGAAGCTAAGTTGGGGGGAGTATGATAAGTGTTAGAATTAAGTAAATTTCCAGGTAAATTACAGCACTTTATTGATGATGAATTATTGAATTTATAACCCAATTTCACCCTTCTTAGCTTAAATTGTGGCTCTTGTATTTATTGGAATTAAATCTGAATTTGATGCTATTTTGATGAAGAATCTGTTGATTTTTACAGATGAAAAGCTAAGGTACAAATGAAGCATCAAGAGAACAGTGAGCAAGGACAGGAGCAGAGTAGAACAAACTTGAAAGAATGACAATTTAGAGGAGTCGGTTGTTGTTTCCTGCGCTCCACCTACGCTGAGCGCATTCAGAGTGCAGGAATGCCTGTTCATTTACTGTTTCCTGCGCTTCACCTGCGCTGAGCGCAGGAAACGTAACCTAATTTGTAAATAGGCCGCAAACAGGGTTTAAACGGGCCGTCAGACAGCTTATAAAGAGACTTTTAGGGATGGAGATGACATTCAGAGATCGAAACACAGAGTTTTGAGCAGATACGGAGTTGAGAGAAGAGTTTGACTGTCTCTGGAGACCATTCTGGAGCAAGAGGGGGACTACAAAAGAGCTGGAAGGCCTGACTATTATTCTTCTTAATCCTGTTGGTTTGTAATGGCTACCATGAGTAGCTAAATCTCTCTTTAGGATTGAATGTTGTCGATTCAATCCCCAATTGTATTTTGGATCTTTGTTATTTGGGAATTCCTATTTTTATAATATTGGTGTTTTTATTTCTGTTCTTAATGCTTAACTTCCGTCTTGTACTGGAGTTATGATTTTATTTATTGAATTAGTTGGGAAGCAGTTTTCTAAATCTGATTTGGGTAAAAACACTCAATAGGTTGAATACCTAGGGATAGGGTTCAATTTATTGATAGCTTTTAACAACTGATCTTAAAGCTAGGCAATTTGTTAAGTAGCCAAGGGATTGGTGGTTAGGGGATTGTTCTAAGAATTTCATACTTGAGGGATTAATGTGAATGAAATTTATTTGTGCTTCAATATTTATAATTATAAATTCCTAGATATCATTGATTTCCAAAATACAAGAGGGGCGCGATAGACGAAGTTCAAACCTAGTTTCTTTTATTTGCTCAATTTCATCCACGTTTCTCTTTGTCTCAGATTCTTCTTATTTGCATCTATAAATTCACTTTTCACAACAATCATATACAAGTTCTCTTCATTTAATCAGATAGATTGGTCACTAAGAATTTAAGTTGTATCGTTCCTCGTGGGTATGACAACCCCTATTCTTACTATTATATTGTTGCGATATTGGTACGCTTGCCAAAATCTCAACAGTTTGTTAAGATGGTTATGAAATAGGCTTTAGGGACAAAGAAATTGTATTTTTGGTGATAGGAATGTACGAACTAAAACAACCCTAGTTGTAGTTAAATTTCATAGATTTATAGAGGAGGAATTTGAGGGCCAAAACCTTAGGAATAGAGAATGGAGTTTCTGGCAAGGGCTCGCTCAAGCACGTTTAGGTGAGCTCAAGCGCGCACCTTGCTGCTTCAGGGGGTGAGTTTCTGTATTGAGCGCGCTCAAGCACGTGCTTCTGCAGAAAAAAGGGGTGTCTTTGGATGGGCGCGCTCAAGCGCGCTATTGGTGCGCTCAAGCGTGCTTGCGCGCAAGATCAAAGAGTTAGCCTTTGACTTAGCGCGCTCAAGCGCACTTATGGTGCGCTCAAGCGCGTGCGTTGCGACTTGGTTTTTAAAAACAGAGAGTCCCACTCTCTTCTCTCATTTTCCTTGTTTACATAGGGTTTCTAGAGAGAGGGAGAGAGGGTTTTAGTGAGAGAAAGTGAAAGGAAGAAGGAGCTAGTTGATTGGAAGCCTTCCCCACCTCTTGAAGCTTGAAGGTCATCCTTCCCTTCTCCCCATTTTCACCAAGTTTCTCCTATATAAGGTGAGTGTGATTCTCACTCACTTGTATTCTTGGTTGCTATCCTATGCATGCTCCATATTCATTCTCCCCTTGCTATTATTGTTTATTATGGTTGATTTTATGCAAACCTAAGGTGGATTATTGGATTGATTGAATGTATGACTTTATGGCTCAAACCCTAAGTTAGAGGATTTGGGAATTTTGTGAAATCTTGGATTGTGGATGTTGAACCTTGGCTTTGTTATTGTTTATGCACATGTTCATGCTCATGAAATTATTGTTGTCCTCATGAACTCATTCACTCATGTTTTTGAAAGGAAAATGATTTGGGTCTTATGACCTCAAGTTTTGAAAGGAAGAGTTTTGGGTCTTTTAGACCTCATATTGAAACTAATGACTTTTGAATCCTTGGACTTCATGTTTGAAAGAATTATTTTGAGTCCTTGGATTTCATGTTTAAAATGACTTTGGGTTTTTAGACCTCATGTTATATACTCAAATTTTGGTCCCTGGACTCATGTTCCCAAGAATTTGTCTTTGTTCCTTGGACTCATGTTAAATAATCAAGATTTTAGTCCGTGGACTCATGCTTCAAGACTTTGTCTTCGGTCCATGGACTCATGTTAAAATAAAGAAAATCTTGTTTGAATCTATCACAGTTAATGGGTAATGTCTTATAGCCTTCAGGAACGACGGTTCCTATTAGTCTGAGCTCAGTCTAGCCTCACAGATAAATGGAAAGAACCATTGGGTGTTGGGTAAAACACTTCATGACTAACACTGCATTTATGGATGTCATTGGATGGCTAACATTACATGTCTTGATTTGCCATTATGAATACTTTTATGAACTGATCAAGTTATGCTATATTGTTGTACGTCATATATTTTTTCTCCCCTCATCGCACACATTGTTACCTCACTCTCTAGGACGTAGTCTCATCCCACGATGTGGGAATTATATTCAGCTGTGCAGGTTTCTATCCAGGTTCTTGGCGAAAAAGTTGAGGACTCAATTGAAGTAGAATGTTAAAGCTTTGTAATTGTAAATGCTTCATAGGTTGTGGGATGAGCCTAGGATATGAATGCTAAGGGAAGGGATTTTATGATGTTTTAAGAAACCATATTGTATCTATATATATGTATATATTGTATTGGCTAGGCTTTTCTGGATTTCAGGTTAAGATTTAAAATTGAGAAATATCCAGTTTTTTAGGGGAAACTCTACCGGATTTCCGGTAGGAATTATATGAACCATAACTCCCCAGGGTGTGTGTTAGTTCCATAGGCTTTGAATGAGGATTTGTATTGAAAGCATTGATGTATGAGTTTTTTGGAAGCTTAAGCAAACGTTGGATTGCCTAAGCAATTGTGTGATTTGCATGACGATATCGATAATGGCGCGAAATAATTTCAGAAATTCGGAATGGTGTTTCCAACAGACATTATTCTTTAATCAAGAAATTAGGACGTTACATTATGGTATCAGAGCATTTCAATCCAATTGGACTATGGTTAGGTTAGTTGCCCGTGACTTTCTATAATCCCATTGTACAATGTACGCTTTATAGGGACTGATCACCCCTATGTAGTGTGTGTTGTATGCAGGATTATGGTTGGTTACCTGAGTAGGACGCCTTGATTAGGGAGAGTTAGGTTGATTCCCTAACAAGGTTAGTACCAACTACCTGCAACTGAGGAAGAATCACATGGACCTATTCCCAAGAACAAGACCAGTAACCCAGGGAACCCCATAGAACGTCACCCTTAAGTCCCAGTAAACCTAGGATCCACTTAAAGAGACAAACTTAGGCAAACCACCTCATGAGTGCTGAAATGTGTATTTGGTTCTGAATTATGATATTTGGCTTTCCTTTGATTGACTATGTGACATGATTGGAAATGTATGTGCATGATTGAATGATAAGTTTTTGTGCTAGATTTTAATTGATTGTGAATTTTATTAGGAATTGGTAGGATTAGGGATTCCATGGAAGGTAAAGGTTAGAGGGGAAGTGTGGTACTCATGGGAGGTTAGAGAAACCTAATACCATTGGTGAGGGGGTAGTAACCCTAGCTCCTTGGTTAAGTTGTTTACCATTGGGTGGATGTAATCTTAAAGATAACTCGAGAAATTGAATTAGGGCCTTTAATCTCATATTCTTGTTTCCTCTCTTTAATTCTTTGTTATTGTATGCTGATGTTGGCATGGGTTGTTAATTCAATTCTAACCTCATTATTAGTTTGACTAAGTCATTATATAAGTCCGGTTAGATATCTAATTAGGTGGTGAACGATTTTAATTTGATGGTGATGAAATTATCTAAGTCGTTATGATCTGTGACTTTTTTTTTTGTATTCAAGAAGCAAGTTCAATCCTTTGTTTCCTAAGATATTAGACTGATACTTTAGAGTTCTTACTTGGTTCTTAGATCCCTGCACTAGTAAATTTGATTCTATTTCTTGAGGGAGAAGTCTAATCCTTTGGTATCTTAACAAATCAATATGAGTGTTATTATATGTAGTTTCGGTTCTCATAGGTACATGTTAATCATCTAGTTATTTAGTGTATCCTTACTACATGAACTATTGGAGGATTTCCTAGTTTAGAAACCGAGTTGGAATCTATTGTACCTTGTCAATCTATGACTCAAATTATCGATCAGGTGGTGATTAGTATGCCCTTTCAAAAGATCATTTGGAAATTTCTATCTTGTAGAAAGTAATAGATTTTGTAAAAGAATTGAGATTATAGCCTTCCCTTATCCTTTCAATTTGGATTGGGTGAGTGAGTAGCCCTAGATCAATTTAAGCTTTAATATTTAGACTTGTTGTTAATGTCTTTCTTAGTTCAATTAGAGTGGTCTAATGATTTAAGAGAAATTGGAACCCATGACTCTAACTTAAATGGAATTCGGGCCTTAGTGATTAAAGGGTAAATCTAACTCCTTCAACTTGTTATTGCTTAGTGAAGTTATTGGAAATTATTCACTCTTGCTTTTTGGCAATTTAGTTTGACTATGAGGTGTTATAATCTAAGAATTGTTAGTGGTACGTAGATGAAGTAGAGAGTATAGCATATTTAACTCAAGAGGTCTATCACTTGTAGTGATAGGAAATGTAGGGTACAAATTCTTAATAAGTTGATCAATTCAATCTTTTAGCAGTGGATTTGGTTTTGGAAGGCGCATATAGATCTATGTTTGAATTAGAGAGAAAATGATCTTTAATCTAAATGATGGTGGTTATTGGATTTCAAGTAAATTGAAGAATGTTTCTTGGTTCTGGATGGGTAAATTTATTATTTCGAGGATGATCGATCAAGTGATTACCTTAGCTAGTTTCGAGAGCACAATTTAGTTTAGTTTGTTTATGTAGTAGACTTAAAACCTTGTGGCAAACTAGGAATCAGTTTCGACTTTGCTCTATGTCATAGGACAATTGAGAGGAGCTTACCCTACACTTCCTCTCAACTCACCACAACTCTTCTCTGAGTGGAAAATCATTAAGGAAGTACCTTGAATTTATCGATTTGAATGGATGTTCAGACTCGTCAATGTTAGTGTATGCACTAGAGACTTATATGTTTTATTTTGAACATCCATCACTTGTATCATATTATTTTATAAAGACAATTCATTTTATTAATTCTTTTAGAATATAATTAATGTCCTTAGAATAGTAAGCTTAAACTTCATAAGAAATGAAGTAGATGACTTGATCGTGAGATCTTATGAAGAACTATTCTTAAAATAGTCCCTACTCAAGTATCATCCTAGGATAAAAGATGTATTTAGACTAGTATGTGAGTTCGTTGATGATCACATCTCACGGATCATGGATATGAGATATCATGTGCTCACATAAGTACATATTAAGAGTAATGGTGTACCGAACTGACCCACCTTAAGAAAGTTGCATGGATTGTTACATAAGTGTCATGAACGTTTCTTATATTGATAAATATTATATGAAATCCTTTGACCTGAAATCACTATGATTCCTACATAAGGAATTATATGTTTTAAATATCATCAAACGTTGCCTGTAAAAAGGTAATCATAAAGTTGGTTTTTGGACATATAATAAATTATGTGGTGGAATGTGAATGACCTAGATGAGATTTGTCTCTCCTATGTAACATGAGTTATATCTGTAGGCCTCTTGATAAAGTTAGTCTACAAAATGCAAGGCCATGCTTAGGAGGAAAAACCTGAGATGTTTATTTTCTGTATAGTCTACTTGTGCATCAAGAAAAACATAAATTGAACTATACAAGGACGACACATTTCATGCCCTTGTGTTCAATTAGATATTTGGACAAAGGGATAGATCGTATAAATTATTATCATAAAATAGGATTCATCAAAGTTATTGACAATCTCAATATTTGGGTAGTAGTGATGTATTTCTAGATACCACTCACTATTTATGATATTAAATATAAAAGGATTTTATTTTAATATCATAACCAGATATTAAAAGCCTATTGGGTCACACGCATACAACAAGCCGCTAGGAAAGATAATAATTCTAATTTGATTAGAATTATAACATAATGGGCCAGGCCCATATGTGTTAGGGTTAGTTGAGTGATGGAAAAACCCTAGCCACCACTCTATAAATATATCATAAGATGCATTACCCTGGACACACGAGCAATCGCTCTTACTCTCTAAATGCTACTAGCAGAGTTGAGGAGGGTTTCCTAGTTCGGTTGTTGGCGTGGACACCTCTAGAGACGTGGCTGCTATTGCCTCGTTTGCAATCCGAAAAAGGTATGTCATTATGTTTCATTCCTTTTATGCCTTAATTCGTGTTTTCGCATTAACGATCTTAACAAGGGAAGGAATCCATTTATTCCGGTGCACCATGACCACATGCTTGATTCCCTTCAATTGGTATCAGAGCGTTGGTTTGCGATAAACACATTTTAGGCTTTTAATCATTTTGAATATTATGATATTCTGTTTTCCTGTTTAAAGCGCAGAATACCAGTTGATCGTTGTTCTCTGCGCTTCACCTGCACTGGACGCAGGTGAAAGGTAGCATACAGGATTTAAAACTGGAACCTGCGTTTCACCCACGTTAAGCGCAGGTGCGTGCTTCAATTTATATTGATTAATTCCATTATTGATTGTTTTTGTGCGCGATGTGTGTATATATATATATATATATATATATATCTCCTGGTGTTAGAGGGTCCCGTGGAACATGAAGAGTTAATGTCTTGGGTGTCAAAGGGTTCAATTGTTGAAACCTTGTCTCGACTCAAATATTCAACAGGACCCCCGTGATAACACTGTGTAGTTTGTTATTTCGTATGCGCATAATCAAACCTCGCCCAATATATACATCTATATATGTCACTTGTTTTACAATCAAAATGTATGTTGGTTTTGCATGATGATTGGTTATGGCCATAGTTTTTTATTTAAATACGACCTGCGTGTCGTGCCTTACCTTTTTACATTCCATTTGTAATTCTTTTCTCATATCTATCCCCTCGTATGTTAAACGAGGTTTCTTCATGTTATGTAATATAACCGGAAGGACATGGAGTCAGTGGGACTTATGGAGTCATGTGCATGAAGGCTTCAAGATTATATACATGATGTAATTTTGTATTGGAATTTTAGGAGGCCATAACCATATCATTTATTTGTATGAGATGCATGCTTGTATGTTTTGTTAAATGGTTTAACAAAGGAATGAAAAATCAAAGCGATCAAATCCCTCAAGGAGAATATTAAGTCATGCTTTGCCTTCCAATGAATGACACTCGTCAAGGCTAGAATCGATTAAATGTGGGTCTGCCAAAGCAGGGTACCTTTATCTATTCTAGTGAGGCGCGATAGGATAAAAGTAATATCCGATTGTCAACCATTGGGTTTTGACTTAACTAAGTATATTCAATAGGATTGAAAAAAAAAACTAGAGGCACTAAGTTAGGCATTAATTCATAAGATGAATTAGAATAAGAGTTATTCACCTAACTATCCAAGAGTTGTATGAGATGCAATTGGAAATCGTGTTCCTACCTAAATAACCTTTCTTAAGCGATCAACCAAAGCTGACTTAAAATTAGGTGAAATATGGATCTTGGCCCACTAGAAAATCTAGTGATAGGATTTTCTGATTTTATATTGAGGGTACTTATTTTGAATCAAAATAGTGGGAGACATATTTAATTAAAGACCTTATTAAATATGTTTGTTATATGATACTTACATGCATAATTTCTGTTAATAGATTAACATGGCAACGAACACAACAAGTAACCTTTCATTGCCATCTGTCCTTGAGAAGGACAAACTGTCTGGAATTAACTTTTTAGACTAGTATAGAAACCTAAGGATTGTCTTTAGGCATGAGAAAAGGTTGTATGTCCTAGAAGAGCCCGTTCCTCAAACACCTGCTGCAAATGCTTCGAAAGATGACAAGGATGCTTTTAAGAAGCATCTGGATGATGCTCTCGATATAGGTTGCTTTATGCTTGCTACCATGAATGCTGAACTCCAAAAACAACATGAGAACATGGATGCGTACGATATGATCATACACTTAAAGAGACTTTATCAAGGCCAAGCTAGGCATGAAAGATTTGAAGTCTCAAAGGAACTTTATCAATGTAGACTGGCAGAGGGAAGTCCTGTTGGGGTTCATGTACTCAAGATGATTGGGTACATTGAAAACTTAGAAAGGCTTGGATTCCCATTAGGCCAAAAGTTGGCCACTTATCTTGTCCTGCAATCATTATCGGACAACTATAGTCAATTCGTCATGAACTACAACATGAATGAATTTGACAAACCACTGCCTGAATTGCTTAGCATGTTGAGAACAACTGAGCAAAACATTAATAAAGGAAAAGGGAAGGCCATATTGATGGTCCAACCTGGAAAAGCCAAGGGCAAGAAGCAATTCAAGAAGCCCTATTTCAAACCAAAGGACAAAGGCAAGGGTAAGCCAAGTACCTCTGTTTGAAGCATGTGGGAGGGATAGCTAAGGAAGGAACATGTTTCCATTGTGGCCAATTAGGACATTGGAAGAGAAATTGTATAAAGTACCTGGAGGAGATCAAGAAGAAGGGAAGTGAGACTTCCGCTTCAGGTATTTATGTTATAGAAGTCAATTTATCTACTTCTTCATCTTGGGTATTGGATACCGGATGTGGATCTCACATTTGTGTGAATGTGCAGGATCTAAAAAGGAGTAGGCCATTGGCTAAAGGCGAAGTCGACCTACGTGGTGGAAATGGAGCAAGAGTTTCTGCTTTAGCCGTAGGAACCTATTATTTAACTTTGCCAACTAGGCTAGTTATTGAATTAAATAATTGTTATTTTGTGTCTACCATTAGTAGGAATATTATTTCCGTTTCTTGTTTAAACAAGAGTGGTTTTTCATTCATAATAAAGAACAATAGTTGTTCAATTTATTTGAATGATATGTTTTATGGTTGTGCAAAATTAAACAATGAACTATATGTTCTTGACTTCGAAATGCCTATGTATAACATCCCAAAAATTGAACCTAAGAGGAATCTAGAGGAGAGCTGGGAGCGAATCGAGAACCAGAGGAAGTGGGAATAGATTATAAGGAAAGAAAGGAGGTTTAGTTGAGAATTCATGAGAGTTAACAGACATTTAGAAGAAGAAACCAAATATCAAGCCCCAAGTGATCATAGGTTTACCTTAGAGGCATATCATCCTAAGTTTAGTCATCAGGTATGTTAAGATGGTTATGAAATAGGCTATAGGGAAAAGGAAATTGTATTTTTGGTGATAGGAATGTAAGAACTAAAACAACCCTAGTTGTAGTTAAACTTCATAGATTTATAGAGGAGGAAGTTGAGGGCCAAAACCTTAGGAATAGAGAAGGGAGCTTCTTGCAAGGGCGCACTCAAGCACGTTTAGGTGCGCTCAAGCGTGCACCTTGCTGCTTCAGGGGGTGAGTTTCTGTGTTGAGCGCGCTCCAGAGCGATCAAGCGCACGCTTCTACAGAAAAAGGGGTGTCTTTGGATGAGGCGCGCAGGATCAAGGAGTTAGCCTATGACTTAGCGCGCTCAAGCGCACTTATGGTGCGCTCAAGCTCGCGCGTGCTGTGACCTGGTTTTTAAAACAGAGAGTCCCACTCTCTTCTCTCATTTTTCTTGTTTTCCTAGGGTTTATAGAGAGAGGGAGAGAGGGTTTTAGTGAGAGGAAGAAGGAGCTAGTTGATTGGAAGCCTTCCCCACCTCTTGAAGATTGAAGATCATCCTTCTCTTCTCCCCATTTTCACCAAGTTTCTCCTATTTAAGGTGAGTGTGGTTCTCACTCACTTGTATTCTTGGTTGCTATCCTATGTATGCTCCCTATTCATTCTTCCATTGCTATTATTATTGATTATGGTTAATTTTATGCAAACCTAAGGTGGATTATTGGATTGATTGAATGTATGACTTTATGGCTCAAACCCTAGGTTAGAGGATTTGGGAATTTTGTGAAATCTTGGATTGTTGATGTTGAACCTTGGCTTTGTTGTTTTTTATGAACATGTTCATGCTCATGAAAGTATTTTTGTCCTCATGAACTCATTCACTCATGTTTTTGAAAGGAAAATGATTTGGGTCTTATGACCTCAAGTTTTGAAAGGAAGAGATTTGGGTCTTTTAGACCTCATGTTCATTACTTTTGAATCCTTAGACTTCATGTTTAAAAGAATTATTTGAGTCCTTGGATTTCATGTTTAAAATGACTTTGGGTCTTCAGAACTCATGTTAAATACTCATATTTTGGTCCATGGACTCATGTTCCCAAGACTTTGTCTTCGGTCCTTGGACTCATGTTAAATAATCAAGATTTTGTCCATGGGCTCATGCTTCAAGACTCTGTCTTCGGTCCATTGACTCATGTTAAAATAAAGAACATCTTGTTTGAATTTATCACAGTTAATGGGTAAGGTCTTATAGCCTTCAGGAACGACGGTTCCTATTAGTCCGAGCTCAGTCTAGCCTCACAGATAAGTGGAAAGAACCATTGGGTGTTGGGTAAAACACTTCATGACTAATATTGCATTTATGGATGTCATTGGATGGCTAACATTACATGTCTTGATTCGCCATTATGAATGTTTTTATGAACTGATCAAGTTATGCTATATTGTTGCACGTCATGTGTTTTGTCTCCCCTCACCGCACACACTGATACCTCACTCACTGGGATGTAGTCTCATCCCACGATGTGGGAATTATATTTAGCTGTGCAGGTTTCTATCTAGGTTGTTGGCGGAAGAGTTGAGGACTCAATTGAAGTAGAATGTAAAGCTTTGTAATTATAAATGCTTCATGGGTTGTGGGGTGTGCCTAGGATATGAATGCTAGGGGAAGGGATGTTATGATGTTTTAAGAAACCATATTGTATCTATATATATGTATATATTGTATTGGATGGACTTTTCTGGATTCAGGTTAAGATGGAAAATTTGGAAATATTCAGTTTTTAGGAGAAACTCTACCGGATTTCCGGTGGGAATTTTGTGAACCATAACTCCCCAGGGTGTATGTTAGTTCCATAGGCTTTGAATGAGGATTTGTATTGAAAGCAATGATGTATGAGTTTTGTGAAAGCTTAAGCAAACGTTGGATTGCCTAAGCAATTGTATGAATTGCATGACGATATTGATAATGGCGCGAAATACTTTCGGAAATTCAGAATAGTGTTTCCAACAGACATTATTCTCGAATTAAGAAATTAGGACGTTACAGAGAATCGAAGAATATCTTCTATTTTTACCATGAACTATGGAGTTCTTATATCGAATTCTCAGGTGTTCTAAATCCACATGGGGTATAGAAGGATAGTTATCAAGGGTATATTTTGTTAAAGTAACTCTTTTTGAAAGGGGTTTGGCATCATTAAAAAGAATTTTGAGATTTACAGGCTTAGTCCACTCAGGACCATGCAAACTCTTAGCCAAACCAAATTTTGTAGTTGGTAAAGATGGAAATCGAGGGCAGTTCTTTTCAAAAATAGTTGTACCCTTAGAATTGATAATTTTATAATTTTGCATGTTGGAAGAAATCTTTTCTTTTAAAGAAAGAGCAGCTTCAAAAATTGTTCTAGATATTTTATCAGGATTATAGAACACGTGAAAAATACTTCTCGAAAGCTTCAATCTCTTTAATATGCATACCTTTTAATTTGTCTTCTTCTTTGGTTTCTGCACATAAGGAATGACCTTCGTTAGTCTTGAAAAACATCTATCTTCATCAACTTGAATGATTTTGTAATACTTAGACCACCATTCCTCGAAGGACAATGTGCAATAGTAAGAAGGCTCAAAAGAAACTGAAGAAATGGATAAAGGCCTTTTAGCTTTTGCTAATTGAAGATCTTTAAAGCTCTTTTCGCCATTAACTAAGTCTTCCACCAAGACTTGAGATCTAGATTTGAAAAATGGTGTTGGACGAAGTTGACTCAACCCAAATTGTCAAGCAACCAATTGTGGTTGATAGGAGTAAACTCAAAAATCTTTTACGTGGAAGCCATAGTATAGGAGATCATAGGAAAGAAATTGCTTCCAAATTTCTAAACTTTCAGCTTGTGCACCTGGAGTGTCACAAGGGAATTTTCGAGTGAACCACTCAGGCCCTCGAGGCCGAGTTGAAAATGGGGCAAGATTGGCAGAGTGATTCTTGATGTTTAGGAAAGAAGAGAAGTAAGACTTAAACGAATCCAAATGATCTTTTTTGGGAGTAGGAGTGGGGAAAGTTAATCTGTAACCTTCGATAGAAGTTGGCAGATTCGAATTTGAAGGTTTTGAACTTTGAAATTTTCCTTAAAAAATGGCATTGAACCAAACTTGAAGAAACCAGAAGGGACCACACAAATTTTTGACAGGTTCTCGAAGTTTCAAGCATAAAATGCTCTTAGTGAGCATATCATATACATTGGCTAACAAGAACCTACTGAGATCCAATCGAATCCCTTTGGCAGGAAGTTGAGCTAAGGGAAGATAGAATTTGGGGACTTGAAGAGATCTAGAAAAAACACAAAGGCAAAAAGCCACATTATTAGAAAGGCAACATGCTCTTCCTCAATAACCTTTCCAGATTGAGCATTAGTTTTGATGAATT
Organism: Sesbania bispinosa; assembly: GCA_026901365.1. NCBI lineage: Eukaryota > Viridiplantae > Streptophyta > Magnoliopsida > Fabales > Fabaceae > Sesbania > Sesbania bispinosa. The sequence goes on from QLOH01000018.1 coordinate 1,215,396, forward strand.
GGGTGTAAGTCATTTTTTTCCAATTTAGTTCAACATGAGGTTTTGGGACCTTCATGGTAGGAAGAATGAGTTGACCCTCAGGTCGAAGGCCAGTATTGGCAGCCACATCGAAGAGAGTGGGCATGAGCATGCCACAAGGAAAATGAAAAGAATTTGTTGATCTTTCCCAGAATAGAAAAGAAGAAAGAATCAGGCTAGGATCCATACTTAAATCAAACTTACTAAGTTGAATAAGATAAAAAATAACAATTTGTTTCCACAAAGGACCCGGGGGTAGTTTCGATCCTATTTAACCACATGACATAAGAGTCTTTTTGAGTAAGAGGAGTAACACGAAAGATATTTGAAATATCATTTAAGTGGTCTACTCGAATGGTGTTTGTGAAAGCAAGAATCCTCTTTTCTTTATAACTTGGAAAGAAATCAATGTATTGATCAAGATAGGAAGGAGTTTTGTAAGGACCCAGGAAAGAAAATTGTTTTTCTCTAATGGAATAAGGAATCGGTACCTGGGATTTTCAGATAGCCATTTTCTCCTCAATATTTTCAGGCTCAGGAACATAAATAGTATCATTCCTAGCCAATAGGTCACCTTTAATCACAACAAGAGGAACATACTCTGAACCTTCAGACGCCATTGATGAAAACTTTCAAGAACGGGTTTTATGAAAAGAAGATGGTGATGAACAAGCAAAGAAATCTCTGAAATCATGCAAGAAAAGAAAGTTCATCCACTACAACATTTAAGATTTTAGGCAACAATAATAAAGTGTGGCCTAAGGTAAGAAAACCGCAGCCTAAATCTAAGGTCATGGTTTAGCCACGGTTTCCTTAACATGGTCTAAGTGGTCGTGGTCCATACCCAAAGGCCACGGTTTTTTGTTTAGGCCAAACTTTATTTAAAACCATGGACTAATATAATGGAAAAGGCCACGGTTTGTTTAAGAAGTATGCGGCAATGATTTTTTGTTTTAGTTTTAGACCATGCTTTAAGAAGTGTGGTCATATGTTTAAGCCACAGTTTTATAGGTATGCTTGAGGCAACGATTTTTGGTTTTTGTTTTGGACTACAAATTTAGGAAATGTGGCCATATGTTTAGGCCACAGTTTCAGACAATGGTTTTAGTTTTAATTTTAGGCTACATTTAAAACTATGGCCATAGGCTTAATTAGGGCACGATTTTTATAGTATTGTTCGCATTTAAGCCGCGATTTTTCAGTGTGGTCATATTAAGCCACGGTTTTTATAGTGTGGTCTTGTATTAAGCAACATATTTTGAATTCTTTATACTACAATTTTGAAACACCTGTAATTTCAGTTTTAAACCACAATTATTTGCCAATGTATAGACAATGGTATAACTGTAATTAATATTCAACACAAGTAATCAATCCATTCATCTAAAATTTGAAATCTCAAAATCTTCATAGGAAACAACTTGTTGGGGTGAAATTTACAATTTTCACTAAGTTAAGAAAGTTTTGGTATCTTCGAATTCGAAGTATACAATGACATATTCAAGAAGCATATTTTGAATTGAAATATATATAACTTGGTGGATTATTGAAGTTTGCATTTTGAATTCGAAACAATAAGGAGTTACAATTTGTGTATTCAAAAGGAATGCAGATCTTTGATTAACTGCCTATTCGAATTCGAAATGTATTTTGAATACAAATAGAAGGAGAGGAAAAGGAGTTCTATAATTTAAGGAATCTGAAGAAAGACAAAGATAGAAGTCTTTTATTCATGTACAAATGAGATTCGAATTACATAATTGGTTCGAATGAAAATACATAGAAAATATAAAGAGTACATGAAAATAAAAGTTATTCTAAATCTTCAGAGAACTTGACTCCTGCTTGCCTGGGTCTTCAGAGAACTTAGCTCTACCTTACTGTTCTTCATCTGACCCTCCTCGTCCTTCTTCTTCTCCCACAAGCTTTGATTAACCAACAGGGCAACGACATCTTGCAGACATGATAGAATGGCCCTGCGATTCAATTTAAAAGTGAGAAAGATGGAGTGAAGACTAAAAGAAATAAAATTTGGCTAGTACGTTCAACCCAAGGAAATCCTTAAAAAGGATTAAAGAAGCTTATAGCTTTGGCTATTTCGTCAACCTCATCAAAAATGAAATCAAGAAAGATCAGGTTGTACGTAATAGCCAAAAGAAGAAACTTCATCATTTTGAATAGGGAAAGAGATAAATGATTACAAAAAAGGTGGATCTAAAAGAATTTACAAAAAAGAGATAAATGATTACAAAATAAATTTACAACAATTAACACATTAGAGTAAAAAAGGGATTGGGCCTCAGCTAGCATCATTGGCCCAACCACTGCCCAAAAAGGAGAATCAGAAGAGAAAAGGAAAAAAAAAATCTATAAAACACCCATGGGCCAGCAGGTTCGCTGGCCCAATTTACATTTAAACAAAATCAGCCAAATTTTAAGGGTGAAAGAAAAAGGAATTAAAAATGGACCAGAAAATTTAAAGTGCTTCCAAACTCCTCTCCTACCCTCTCTGCTAGGGTTTACAGCTTGGGAAAAGAGAGAGCAAAAGGTGAGGGGCGGCCATGGGGGTTGCAGCGGTGACGCTGGCCGCATGCAGTGGAGGAGGCACGGCCGCGCGCGGCGGCCTGAGGGGAAAGAGACGCGCGGTGTAGGTCGCGGCTGCAGCGTGACGACGGCGTGAGTGGGAGGGACAACGCGACAGAGGGAGCGGCCGCGTGCAGGGACGCGTCGCCGCGGCAGTGGCCGCGGCTGACGGTGGCTGGACTGCGGGGAGAAGAGGAGGTGGAAGTAGGGACTTGTGCGCGGCCGCAGCTGTAGCTAGGCACAGGGACGAGGGCCGCCGTTGACGGCGGCGCTGCAGTAAGAAGCGATGTGGCCGCAAGACCAGGAGCAGCCGCCTCTACCCACGGTGCACTGCGGTGGCGCAGAGGAGCTGCATGGGAGAGACGCGCAGCGGAGGCGCTGCGGGAAGGAGACGCGGAGGTCTGCAGGGGAGAGACGACGGTCGTTCTGGCCGCGGTGGGTTCCTCACTCACTTACTCTGTTTTTATCTTCCTTGAATTTTTGTTTCACTTTTGAATTGAGAACTATATTAGGGTACAACAAGGTCTGGGATTTTATTCTTTTCCATACTTAGGCATAGGCATAAAGAATGTATATATTGGACTGATAAAGACACTGTGCTTGGTGTTAGATTGATTTTACATTCCATGCTATTTTTATTGTAAATCTAAACATCTTGGATGATCATAAAAATGATTAAGAGCGAGATGGGAATGCAAACAGGGAAGACACAATAAAATTTCAACCAAATTTAAAGTTTGTAGAAATACCAATACCAATGGTTCTATGATATGTTGTAGCTTGACCTTTCAGTCTTTCCCTCTTTTCTCTCTGTGCGAGTTATCTGTAGCTCTCCCTCTCTTCTCCTTTTTTATGTTTCAACTTTTTCTTCTACAATTGAATTAAGATTGAGTGTTGAAACCCAACTCTTTACTGTATTTTTGGAAAATTTTCCTCCCCTATTTTCTCACTGTATAGCCCCCCACCATTCTGCTTGGACTTCCCCTTTTATAGGCAAATTTAATTGCCCCTTTTTGTGCAACTTGCACTGCCAAACTACTTTTCTCCATGCTGCCGCCCCCCACTGTCAGGTGCCCATGCTGGCCGCCCACGCCAATGCAACTTGGTTGCACAACTTGCTCTGTAAACCATCAGAAAATTTCTTCTTCTTCTTCTTCTTTTTTTTTATTTTTGAATTAAGTAATGAAAATGGGCTATGTTAGCCCAAAACATTTTTTAGAAAATTTCTTACAAAAAAAAAATAATAAAATGGGCCTAATGAACCCAATCACAGTTTTTACAAAAAACTTAGATCCACTTTTTGGAATAAAATAACACAACAGGCCCAAATTGGCCCAATTACAATTTTTCAGAAAAACTCAAGAGATTTTTTTTAAAAAAAAATGTTTAATCAATTTGTTAATTAATTAACTACTAATAATTAATTAATTAATGAATTAACTAATCCATCTTTAGTTTGTTGCTTTTTTCATTTTTTTTTAACCATGAAAATGAAAAAGAATCGAAGAAAACATAGTCGGATAAAATTGGGTGCCGACACCTTGGAAGTTTTATTTTGATGGATCGAAACATAAAGCAGGTGTTGGGATTGGAATTCTTTTGATTTCACCTGAAAGGTTACCAACAAAAGTAATGTTTCGAATAGGAATGGGTCGTTCAAACAATGAAGCTGAATATGAAGCTTTATTACTAGGATTAGAAATTTTGATATCATTCAAAGCTAAACAAGTTTTCATTCGAGGAGATTCACAATTAGTGATCAAACAAGTCACTAAGCAAAGTAAATGTTTGAATCCTAGATTGTCAAAATATTTACTAAGAGCTTTTCAGCTACTAAGCTATTTTGATGAAGTTGAATTCGAACACATATCTTGAATTGACAATGAAGTTGCTAATGAATTAGCACAGTTTGCTTCCGGTTATAAAATGTGTGATTCTAGATTCGAAGATTTGGTCCAATTAAAAAAGAATATTCCTATTATGAATTTCGAAGTTTTAGACATTGAAACTTTAGATGTTAATGATTGGAGAAAATCTTTAGTTGAATACTTGCAAAATCCAAATGTGCAAGTGGATGAAAATTGAAGTACAGGGCTTTACATTATGTAATTCTAGCTAACCAATTATATAAGAAAGCACCTAATGGTAATTTACTTTGATGTTTAGGAGAATCAGAAGCATATCAAGCTTTGATTGATACTCATCAAGGGATTTGTGGAGCACATCAAGCGGGTCAAAAAATGGAATGGGTTTTGAAAAGGCAAAATTTATATTGGCCTTCAATGGCCAAAGATTGTAATGATTTTTCAAAAGCTTGTGAAGAATGTCAAAAACATGGTTTCATTCAACAAATCCCTGCAAGTGATTTACATTCAATAATAAAGCCATGACCTTTTAGAGGATGGGCTATTGATTTGATTGGTCAAATTCATCCTTCCTCATTTAGGGGGCATAAATATATTATAGTGACTATAGATTATTTTACAAAATGGGTAGAAGCAATCCCATTAAAAGATGTAACTCAAGAATATGTGATTAAGTTCATTCAAGAAAATATAATTTTTTGATTTGGTCTTCCTGAATCTATTTCAATTGATCAAGGAACTGTGTTTAAAGGCCAAAAGGTTAAGAGGTTTACACAAGAAAATGGAATCAAACTTCTTACTTCAACTCCTTATTATGCACAAGCAAATGGGCAAGTTGAAGCTGTAAACAAAACGATTATTTTTTTGATTAAGAAACATATTGACCAAAGACCTCGAAACTAGCATAAGATGTTAAGTCAAATTTTGTGGGCATATCGAAATTCCCCTCGAGATGCAACAAAATTTACACCTTATAAGTTGGTGTATGGTCATGATTCAATTTTACCAGTTGAAATTCATTTGCAATCACTTCGAGTTCAAAGACAATTTGATTTACCCACTCAGGATTACTATAACTTGATGTTGGATGAATTTATATTAAGAGCCTTAGAAAATATCATCAGGCAAAAAGAACAAATATCTTGAATTTACAATCGTAAACTAAAATCTAAGTCTTTTGACGAAGGAGATCTTGTTTGGAAAGTGATTTTACCTGTTGATAAAAAATCTAAACGATTTGGAAAATGGTCTCCAAATTGGGAAGGACCATTTAAAGTTGAAAAAGTAATTTCGAATAATGCGTATTCGATTAAAGAATTATTAGGTGACAATCGAATTCTAAGCATAAATGGAAAATACTTAAAACAATACACACCAACTTTGCATGAAATTAAGAAAGTTTTGGTATCTTCGAATTCGAAGTATACAATGACATATTCAAGAAGCATATTTTGAACTGAAATATATATAACTTGTTGGATTATTGAAGTTTGCATTTTGAATTCGAAACAATAAGGCGTTACAATTTGTGTATTCAAAAGGAATGCAGATCTTTGATTAACTGCCTATTCGAATTCGAAATGTATTTTGAATACAAATAGAAGCAGAGGAAAAGGAGTTCTATAATTTAAGGAATCTAAAGAAAGACAAAGATATAAGTCTTTTATTCATGTACAAATGAGATTCGAATTACATAATTGGTTCGAATGAAAATACATAGAAAATATAAAGAGTACATGAAAATAAAAGTTGTTCTAAATCTTCAGAGAACTTGACTCCTGCTTGTCTGGGTCTTCAGAGAACTTAGCTCTGCCTTGCTGTTCTTCATCTGACCCTCCTCGTCCTTCTTCTTCTCCCACAAGCTTTGATTGAACCAACAGGGCAACGGCATCTTGCAGACATGATAGAATGGCCCTGCGATTCAATTTAAAAGTGAGAAAGATGGAGTGAAGACTAAAAGAAATAAAATTTGGCTAGTACGTTCAACCCAAGGAAATCCTTAAAAAGGATTAAAGAAGCTTATAGCTTTGGCTATTTCGTCAACCTCATCAAAAATGAAATCAAGAAAGATCAGGTTGTACGTAATAGCCAAAAGAAGAAACTTCATCATTTTGAACAGGGAAAGGAATGAAGAAGAACGTCAAAGCCATGGGTATTTATACTGATAGGATTGGACGGTGCCATCAATGTGCCTGCAGAATGGTCCAATCAGTTTCAAGGTCAAACCCACGTGTGGTCGGTGGTCAAGTTCACCAATGAATTGACGAATCAGGATTTACAGCACGTGAAACTTAAGGGAATTAATCAATCAATATTTGGTTAAGTTTCCCAATGTGGTTCGAAATCTGATCAGAATCGAAGACTTGTTTGAGTTTGAAAGGAGTCTAATAACTTAGAAGAATTTACAAAGTCAGAAGTTTGAGAAGTCATTCGAAGACCATTCAAATTTCAAATGAAGCAAGAAGTCATTCGAAGACCATTCAAATTTCAAATGAAGCAGTTATTGGAAGTTAGCGCTCAGAGACAAGTGTCAAGACCTTAGGCTATCAGTTATTTTTCAACTAGAAGACTGTTGCTATTTTGAATACGTGTCTTGCTTAGAAATTTGACACGTCATTTAGGCTTGTAAACGTGTCAAAATCTGGTTAAGTGTCCGTTAGAATAGAAGTCTATAAATAGGCAGAATTCTGATGTAACAAAGGTTGGATTTCATTTTACTGAAAACGTCTCTGAAAATACCCAACGTCCATCCTTTAAGCGACTAAGAGGTTAATAAGGAGAGTGCCCAGTATGTGTATGCATACCAACTTTAAATCAATGCAATTTACAATTCTGCAATTTTTTGTTCTTTGAATACTTTCTGTTCTTTACATTTCTGCATTTTTCTTTGATTTGTTTATTGTCTGCACTTTAATTTTTGCAATTCTTTTCTTCTTTCATTTAAATTCTGCACTTTCAATTCCTGCACTTTGTCCTTAAATTTTCATCTCTTTGAAATTATGTTTATCTTTCAAAACTGATTTTCGAAGTTAACCTTTTTCTTGAAGAAATAAGTGATTCAAAATTCTGATACTCTTTGAATAAAATTTCTGAGTAAAATCTAATTTTAAAAAGAACCTTTAGAGGATTCAGATTCTAGTCCCAGATTGTTCTTTCATAATCAAGAAAGTTTTCGAATTTGATTGAAAATTTTCACAACAAACACAACTATATATCTTAAAATATAAATATGCCACAACAAAATGTGAAAATTAAACACTAGCATAGTCTTACACCAATTTTTTGTCAAAAGTGAAAACAATACAAGTTTAGATAATAGTAATTATGATCTCATGCATTCAAAACAAATCATCCATGATAAATTGTATTCGCCTCCGTGCATCATTCTTGTTCTTCGTCTTCTTCTTCAATACCTTGGGGAAAATGTTCTTCCTCTCCATGCTGTAATTAAGAAAACATAATATACATAAGTTAGCTAATGATTCTATTAAATAAAAGCAATGAGTTCAAGATGTATTAATCAACAATACAACTTGGTTATGCACTTAGTATTCTACAATGTTTACAAATCGAGACCAACACATTTATATAAGAGAACTTTGAAACTCTAACTTAAAAAAGAATAGACACCTCATGTATTCCAAAAACGTGGTACAACAAGGAAAACACTATTACACCTAAAGGCTACAGGACCAAATAATTATCCTGGCAGCAAAAAAGTAAGTTCCTTGAAAAAATTAGAACCAGGGCGGGGTGCACAATCAATCTCAACACCAAAACCAATTAGAAGATCACCAGATAACAATTGCAATAAATCAAATAGAGTAGTCCAGTAGTAGTAAAACAATTTGATACCAAAGAATGAAAATACATTTTTAAGGCATTAAGAAATGAGTTTTCCATTAGACAAAGTCCACGGCAAAGTGAGAGACTGAGAGTAAACAACAATAATTTGAATGTGTGTGAATTAGAGGACAGTTCATAACCAACCTACTTAGTAGTCCAATAAGGAAATTATCATAACCAACCAATAAATATAGGTTGTCTGAGTTTGTAAACTCCAGTATGTTCGATTCGAATAAGGTGAGAATAAATTATCATAGCTAGTTGTTTTTTTTAAAAAAATAATGTAAACTATCAATTTCGCCCAGTTTTTAAAACTCCAGTCCCTAATACTTCAAGTTGATCCTTCTTCTGTTAATTCTCAGTCTCTCACTTTGCCATAAACAGAAATAAATTAGGTATAATTTCATAACCAACTTACTCAGTAGTCCGTAAAAATATCCATCGGAGGGACGGTTCATACCTAATGAGCGACGGTTCACGAGAACGAACGCGGTGCGGCACCACCGCAGGGATGAGAACAGACAGGCGAGCACCACCAGAGGGACGACCACCACCACCGCAGGGATGAGAACAGATGCGGCGCTTCCTGATTACGAAACGGAGGACGATGCTTCTTCAAGGTGCGGTGTTCCTGTTGATAAGGATGCGGACAAGGATGCGTGTGACTTTTGGAATGCAACAAGGATACGGACAGATTGCAAACAAGAAATGGGACTTCAAATTGGGGGAAAAGGGGATAAGGGTTTTTTACTTTAAGACTTCGAATTGGGGAAAAGGGGGATAAGGGCTCCAAATTTTTTTTATTTTAGTTTAGTATAAGACCCGCGTGTTTTTCCCAATTTAATTATACTCTTAACCCACGGTTTTGTCTGTGGCCTATTCATTTCCTTATACGCCACAATTTTGAAACTATTGCCAGTTATGAATAGGCTACGGTTTTCATATCATATTTTTTAAAGCATGGAATTTTGGTATATTACCACCCACTATTTTAAAAGCGTGGCCTATTTCATATTTAAGCCACGGTTTTTCAACCGTGAAGGATAAAGTGTGGTCTAAACTGAAAAATGTTGTAGTGAGCTCACCTCAATAAAATAAACGGTGAAATATTGTTTAAATAGTAAAGATGAACAAACAAGATGAGAAAAATCAAACCTTGGAGGAAACGGGAAGGACTCTATGTGTAGTGAAGAAGAGAGAGAACAGAGAATTCTTGAGGTTAAAGAAGAAGCGTGAAGTTGAAACGGTAAAAGTAAAATAAAAAGTCTTTGGGGTATTTATAGGATAAGTAGGATTGATTATGATAAGCAGATGAAAGATACAAAAAAAAAAAACCATGATTGCACGTTCTTGGGACGTAGGAAAGTGACCTAGAATCTTGGATTGACAGTTATTTTTTTAATTATGTAAGTGAAAATATAATTTTAAAAATTAAATGAGAAGTTGAAAGGTTCATCTAAAGTATTTTAGATTTTCCCTCTTCTTTTTGAATTATTGTTAGGAGGAATACCAAAGGTTTGTTCTAAAAAATATCTCTTTCTTCAAATTAAAAGTAAGTCAATTTCTCGAAATAAGATATTTTTGGGGGGCATCTGTTGGTATCAAATTTTGAATACCTTTGAATTCTAGAAGACATAAGTCTTTTATATGATTAAAAAAAGCTTATGGATGTCTTGGAATAAGCTAAGGTATTTATGGATTTAAACTCAAAATATTGCTAAGTTATTAGAGTTAATGTCTTCGAATATGAAGAAGAGAAAAAGGAAATTCGAATGACTTGTTGGTTAATGACTAAGTTAACTTAGTGAGATTTTAGAAAGAGTTTATTTAACTTTCGAAAAGAAACTGTGATATATTAAATAAATAAACTCGAAAGCAAAACAATCTGTAATACAGAAAAAAGGATAAGTTCTTTTATTCACATAAAGGTAATTCGAATCACATGAAGTTCGAATGCAATACATGGAAAAATAAAAAAGTATATGTAAGAAAAGACTATCCTATGTTTTCGAATATCGAGAAAAGAACTATCATATGTTTCAGAAAGGACTTGACTCTTGCCTTCCTGTTCTTCATCTGAGTCGTCTCTTCTTCATCCATTTCCACAAGCTTTGATTGAACAACCAGGGGCGGAGCTTTGTGCAAGAGAAAGTAAAAATATGTGTGCATCAACAAAAAAAGTGAAAGATGGAGTGAAGACATAATAAGATTAATATTTGGCTAGTACGTTCGACCTAAAGGGAAATTCTTAAAAAGGATTGAAAAAGCTTATAGCTTTGGCTACCTCGTCGACCTTATCAAAAATGAAATCATTGAAGATTAGGTCGAACGTAATAGCCAAAGGAAGAAACTTTTCCATTTTTGAAGTAAGGAAAGAATGAGGAAGTGTGGAGAGGAATGAGAAGATTCTGAATAGTGACCCTATTTATAGGGTTGAGAGGGAGAAGAATCATTAATGAGCCTCTAAAACTAACCAATTAACATTAGCGTGTTAATGGGGGTAGATGGATGGTGGACGATGGTCAAGCTTGACCTTTGGTTCGGCCAATGGAGATTAGATACATGGCACATCTTGAAGAGAAGCAAATTTTCGAGGAAGCCTTGATCCTAAGGTTCAAATAACTCAGAAGGGCTAAGTGTTGGATGATATAAAGGTGCCTTTCGATTTTAATAAATATGAAAATAGAAAAGAAGAGCTTTGTCTAATGAAGAAAAATGTTCGATTTGATGGATCATAAAACTCGAAGAACCAGCTATATTGTGACCAGAAAAGAGCAGACTGAAGACTTAGAGAAAATTTATGAAGTGCATTCGAGGGAAACCATAGTCAGAAGGAGCAGATAATGACAGTTATTGGAAACCTATGGTCCAAGACAGATGTCAGAATCCTGGTGGAGCATTTGCAAAAATTCAAAAAAGAAGAAGCAATTTTTGTTTGTTAAAAGACGTGGCAGCCATGTATTCTACCAACACATAGAGACTGCTGATGTGTCTCATGTACATTAGTTAGTCGTTAGGCCTTAGAAATCTATAAATAGGCAAATCCATGATGTAATTGGATTGGAAATCATTGATACTGAAACTCTGAAACACCTAACGTCCATTCTATCAGTGACTAATTGGTTACAATGAGATCAAGTATGTGATTCCACCCACTTTTTCATTAATGCAAATGTTTATACTGTTCTTCTCTGTTCTTTGCTTTTACTTTGTTCCTGTATTTACGTTTCTTGCATTTTTCTTTCTTTCTTTCTTCTTATTTTCTGTCCTCACTTTCCTACAATTCTTTTCTTTCTATCTTTTACTACTTCAAATTCAATTTTTACTTGATTAAACTTTGGGTAAATTCATTTTGAAATCTCAGGATTGAGATATTTTGAATTCTTAAAAGTGAAAACACCGTAAACCTACTTTTAAAAGGAACCCCTTTAGAGGAACAAATTCTAAGTCCCAGATTGATCGTAGAATCAAAGTGTTTAAAATTAATTCTTTTGAGATTCACTTTTATCACCACAAACAATATCGTGATTCAGACTATGAATCATTTGGATGATATTTTTATGTGTGGCTTTTTATGAGATTGATGAGTAATGAGAACTATTATTGAAGTAAGATATTAAAGAACTTACTGAATTTGAAAGATATTTTTATGAGTGTTAGAGAAATCTATAGTAGATTCCTTACAAGAGCTTTTATATGTCAAAGTTGTTGCAAAGCATTTTAATTCTATTTCTATGTTGATATCATTGATATAAATTGAAGCAACCGTATAGATTTAATGCAAAATCATTCATTGAGATTTTGACACAGTTTTTGTGATTGCAGAATGGACTAAGTTGAAATGTTGTATAATAGAAATGGCAAGAAATCACAGTTTTGATTTACAGTTTCTTATGTATGAAAAGTAGATTTTGTAAAATGGTGTTGATTCTAATGACATTTTTTCATTTTTATTTTGATTTCACTTGTTTTGCTATACATATGATGCTTAATTTAATGTAATTTATGACTTAAAGTTTTTTGTTGTTATTGTCATTATGAGTGCCACTCTATTTCTTTTTAGTAAAAGAGATTGATGAGTTCTATAAAATTATGCCTATCACATATTGATTTTCTAAAAAGGCCTACCATGATTCCAATTGCAAGTATATTATGTGGATGCAAACGAAATTTGCTTATTCAAAATAATTTATTTATCAAAATAATTAAATTAAGCTAGGTAGCCCATAGAGTGGGACCAGTGGGCCAAATAGCCTAGAGAATGGGTTGCCTCACTATATGGGCCAAGATGATGAATTTAAAAAGCGAGTCAATATTTAAAAGTTAAGGCCCATGAGGCAATCGTTGACCCATATAGGGCCCTATGGGCTTTTCTTTGTGTGGGCTTTTTGGCCCCGTAGGCTATTTTGGCCTGAACCCATGTGGTCCAGGGCTGAGTGGGCCTTTTTGACAACTCTAGTTTCTAGTTGTTGTAAAAAAATAAAAAATTTTGTAGTGGTAATCTTCTTTGAGTGCTAATAAATCTTCTTTGTTTACACTTGGATAACATCTATTTAATTAATGGACTCCTCCTCTCCTAATATGTGTTAAGAGAAAATTTAAAAGAAAATGCATCCTTATTTATAACATACAAGATTTTTAAGCTTCGCTCGAAAGGAATATTCATCATAGTGTTGAGCTTGCTTCTTTTCAATAATGTCCCAAAAGAATATAAACATTATAACATCCTCGCAAAAGAACTATAAAATCGTGTTATTAAAACCGACCAGTCGGTCAGACTAGTCCAACTGGAAATCGGGCCCATGGCAGGTCTTGTTAAGATTTCAAATCGAATTTACATCAGAACCAGTCATGGACTAGTCAAACTGGCCTTAAACCGATAAAATCGGTGTGACCCGACCCTGTTCAAGGGAAGCAAGCGACCGTTGTTTACTTTAAAAATAGAGAGATTGCTCTCGCAAGGATTCAAACTTTGCTCCTTCACGTGTTGACCAAGATGTATTTATCACTAAACCACAATGGTTTCTTACTACATATGTACCAATTGTAATATATAAACCATATATATTGCACATCGGAATAATTAAATGAAAGTATTATAATTTTTTTAATATATATTTTCGATTTAACCGTTCCATCAATGATTTAGTATTAATTGAATCAATGACCCTTAACTCAATATCTAACCAAGTTAACGGGTCCAAGTTAAATAACAACATTGCTATAAACATTATGATGCACTAAGAATTTGGATAACAAGATGAGTCTCTCACCTTTTCTCACAAAGAGTTTGGTTGAAAAGAATTGCATTTTTGTGGCCGCCTTTGATCTTGACTTTGTTCTTTGTGTTGCATTTATTCATAAAATTGAGTCCTCTATAGCATTTAATTAGTTCGTCTATTTTAGAGGTAAATGGAAAGAAGGAAATAGATTTTTTTACTACAACAAATAGTAACGATGTTATCGTAATTAAGGAGAAGGGAAGTCCTGCAATATGATCAGCTTTTTACATGGCACTTATAAATGTATCATGTGGGCATCTATATTAATGTTAAATGACACTTATTAAGCATAGATTTGACTAACCGATCAAACTTTTAGAGAATTCAATAATAAATTTCATCGTGGGACTTTAATATGAACAATTTTGATGTATTTTTCAAGGACTAGTAAAACTATTCATTCCAAAGTTCTTTTTTGTTCTAGTGGGAATACTTTTCAACTTCCTTCAAAATCTAGAATGGAAAAATTGATTTAACAAACGCTAATGCTAAACCTACCACAACAGTGTGGAACATTATTTGTAACACATTATTGCGGTTTTGTCTTGTAATGGTTTTTTTAAGCCCCTTCTTTTTTAGATTTTTTAATTAGTTTTTATTTGTTTTTTATTTTATTATTATATTTATATTTATTTATTTATCTTATTAAATAAAAATATAGATCAAGAAATATAATAAATTATCACATAAAATTTACGTTAATCATTTATGTTAACACGTGGTTAATTATGTGTCCAGCAACGGTGAACATATTAAAAAATGAGGTTAATGATATATTCATTTGTGGTTAACAGAATATGGTTTTTGATTAATTGATGTTGTGAGGTTAATTGCAACTCTTATTAACACGAGGTTAATTATGTGTCCAGAAACGGTGAAGATATTAAAAAATTAAGTTAATGGTGTATCTATTTGTGGTTAACATAATAGGATATTTGGTTAATTGATTTTGTGAGGTTAATTGTAACTCCCGTTAACATGAGGTTAATTATGTGACCAGAAACGGTGAACATATTTAAAAAATGAGGTTAATGGTGTATCCATTTGTGGTTAACAGAATAGGATTTTTGGTTAATTATTTTTGTGAGGTTAATTGTAACTCCCGTTAACACGAGGTTAATTATGTGTCCAGAAATGATGAACAGATTTTTAAATGAGGTTAATGGCGTATCCATTTGTGGTTAACAGAATAGGATTTTTGGTTAATTGATTTGTTGAGGTTAATTGCAACCCCGGTTAACACGAGGTTAATTATGTGTCCAGAAACGGTGAACATATTTTTAAATGAGGTTAATGGCGTATACATTGGCGGTTAACAGAGTGAGATATTTGGTTAATTGAATTTGTGAGGTTAATTGTGTGCATAGAAACAGTGAATAGAATAGTATATTTGATTATTAGCACATCAAAATAGAATAATGATGATAAGAAACTTATATCGACCCTTCAAAAAACACACATTTATTGTATTTCTTGGTCTATATTTTATTTAATAAAATAAATAAATAATAATAAATTAAAAAAATAAAACTATTTAAAAAACGGGTACAAAAAATGGGGGAAAAGGACAAAAAACCACTATAGTGCGGTATGCACCATAGTGGTACGTCTATCACTACTCTTAACAATGATACATTCACCCTCTTTCATTTTCAACAACACTTTTTTTCTATCCCTCTCTTTTTAGAGTAATATTAATTATACAATATTACAACATACAAAAAAGTGAGAGAAAGAGAGAGAAAAGAATAAAAAAAGAAAAATATAAAATGTGATAAGTAATATGATGTGATGAAAAAATATAAAAAAATATATTGTATGAATTATTATTATTATATATATATATTTGTATAATTTTAATATCTCTTCTTTTTATCACATTACATATCATATCTATTGTTTATCTCTCTTTCCTCTTTTTTTTCTCTCTCTTGGTGTGGGTATGTATTAGGTATGAGAGGAACAATTCGAAATTGATTATCTAGCTTATTCAAAATTCTTTCCATTGATCATATACAAAATAGATAAAATCAAGATAAAGACAATAAAAAGAATATACCGTGTGACATAATTGATATATATATATAGGGAGCGTATCAAGTGAGTGAGAGGAGTTTTTATTGTGAGAGATGAGAGGGTTAAAATATATAGCCCTTAGATTAAATTGAATTAAATTAAATGGTTGAGATTAAATTAAGTAATAATTATTTGTTATCTCTAATCCATAGAATCTTTTGATACATGATCCATTGTTATCTTTGATTAATTCTCCAGATCCAGCCAGTCCTTGATCTTCGAAGAAGCTGCCATCAACATTAATTTAGCGTTTTAACATAATTGTAAAGTGTTTTTTATTTAGCACTTTATCATATTTTAATTTGATATTATATTTTCATTCTTATTATAATTTCATAAAATTTAATAAAATATATTTTTAAATAAACGCTATAAAATATTTTTAATATTTTTAATTTATTGAGTAAATTAAATTTTTTTTTTTATAAGATCAAGATTAGCAAAAGTGGTAGACTTCTTTTTTTTTTTAGATATAGTTAATATTGAAAATATAAAAAAGGCTTTAATGTTGATATAATAACTATAACTAAATAATTACGGTATGTAAAGTGTTTTTTTGTTGAGTACTTAAGAATATGTTAAATTTCATATTATATTTTTATTCTTCTTATATATTTCATAAAATATGTTAAAAAAAACTTGTACTATACACTTTAAAATATTTATTTGTTTTTTGGTATTAATATCTATAATTTCATATTATATTTTTAAACACATAGCATCCTTTTTTAAGGATATATTTAATATTAAAAATTTTTAAAATGGTCTAATATTGACATAATAACTATAACTAAATTAATATAATTACTATTAGTCTATTACCGTAGTTACAAAGTGTTTTTTCATGATTTAAGTTTCATATTATATTATTAATTTTCTTATTTATTTCATAAAATATAAATGATTTAAAATATTTTTTTAAGATAGAATATTTATTTAATTTTAGGTATTAATATTTGTAATTTCTTAAAAACTAAAATTATTAATTTTTATAAGATAAATATAAGCAAAAGTTGTAGGTTTTTCAGATAAATTAGAGGACATTTTTTTTATATTTTAGAATGTAAATAAAAATGGAAATTGATAAGTTCAAATCAAATAAAGAATTTTGGTCATTTGACTATAATTTATCAAAAATTATATGTTGTTTTTGCTTGATAAATTTAATATTTAAAATGTAAAAAAAGCTTTAATATTGATATAATAACTATAATTACTATTACTATAATTATAAAGTATTTTTTAGTTAAGTTAGTACTTTAACATATTAAAAATTTCGTATTATATTAAATAGTTGAGATTAAATTAAATAATAATGATTTAATGTTGATGACAGCTTCTTCGAAAATCAAGGACGGACTATATTTGGAGGATTAATCAGAGATAACAGTGGATCCTATATCAAAGGATTCTATGGATCAGAGATAACAAATCATTATTACTTAATTTAATCATTAATTTAGTTCAGAGATAACATATCATTATTACTTAATTTTATCTCAACCATTTAATTTAATTCAATTTAATCTAAGGACTATATTTTAACCCTCTCATCTCTCACAATAAAAACTCATCTCACTTATACGCTCCCTCCCCCCCCCCCCCTCTCTCTCTCTCTCTCTCTATATATATATATATATATATATATATATACACTCACAAATCACAATGACAATCCATCGATTATAATTTCTGTCAAAAAGCACAGATATGATATTCGATCGTGAAAAAACAAACTGTTTTTTCAGTCATAAAAAGCTATGTATATGGTACACGAGTGTGCACTCATGCACGCGAGAACAAAACCATTTAAGAAGCATGAATGTGTGCTTTTGGTTTCCTGTATTGCAGTCACGCTTATGAGAAAATCTTTGGGATACACCATATTGAATTGATGTTGATCGTTGCATGGTTAACACTTTCCAAAAAGAAACATTCTTTTCCTTCCATCTTTATCCAGCACAATAGCTTCCCTTTATTTTAAATACCCACAATTATTTATGCCAAATGTTATAACAGATGTTTTTAGGTATATATATATAGCTTGTTAAGAATTTAAATTAAATTTGAAAATATTTAAAAAACTTCAAATTTATAATATATACTATATATTTTTTTATTTAGTCTCTTTTATTTCTTAATTTATTAGCAAATACTTTTAAGACATTTATAGTCAAAATCCAAATAAAAATAAAAAGCAAAATTATGCTAAATAAATCACATGATGGTATTGACCCACTCATAATAATTGCAGCGCATTGTGAGTTTGATTTTAAATTTTTATATTTCTCTTTATGATATTTTGTGGTTAAAAGCCGATCATTAGTATAATGGTATTGGGTTTGGTTTTTCTAAAATATAAAGATAATTATTGATTGAAAAATCAACCGATGTAATTGTGATAATTAAAAAATATGCACCTATACAATAAGTTTTGAGTTGTTAAATTTTTAATAGTTATTTTTCAATCGATGGTTATAATTTTATATTTTATTCTCTAAAATACATCCTCACTTTAAAGAAGTCAAATTAAATAATTCATAGGTTAAAATTTTAATTATTAATTTTTTTATTAAGGATTATGATTGTGTACTTTATCATCTAAAATGTATCCCTTACTTTAGAGCCAAATCATAGTATAGCATTTGCCTTAGATTTTAGAATCCCAAATAAATTATACTATAGTCTCATCCCAAATAAAGTGGATACACCTCATAGAGGTGTACAACATTCTTTATCCTAAAACCAATTTCATTTATAAAACTTGTTTAATTTCAATCTTATTCAAAGAAACCATGTGTAATAGATCTAGAGGTCACTTAAAAGTTAAATGAAATGTGAAAGGGAAAACAAATGTATGTACCTATTTTTCTTCCCTCAATTTCTCTTCCTTCCCCCTAATTTCTTCTTAACAAATAATATGTAAGTGAAGATGAAACATGCGGAAACAACAAAGTTAACTAGGGAAAAAAAGGGTGGGATTTACTCTCTTTTTAGTTATGCAAAAGTATCTTCCTTGTGTCAGGTGCTGAAAACAAAGTTGCTTGCGGTTTATTTTAAGTTGAGGAAATTTCGGCCAGGCACAGCTAAATGAATGAATCATGAGAATGCGGACAAATGCACACGTAACATATATATGTTGATATGATAGTATTTGGAAAGAGATTGAGGTTTGGTAATTTTTAATGAAGATTAAAGCTGAAGAAAGATCTATATATTCTTCACCGCAGGTGGACCATCATATGGGTCCTGCTGAAATTAATTGTTTGGCACAAAGACCAAGATTGATATATGTTAGAGCTGAATTCACACAAAAAGTTGCCATGTTTGCAAATTTGAATGGCTCATATTATATTGGAGGTGCTTTACTTTTCTCTTTTTTGGCTACATCCAGAAGGTTGATATTTTGTCACACTCACACTCAAATGCACATTTAATTTTGCGGTATTTCAGCGAGTTGGAGCAACCAACAATATTATATATTACGATTAGGGGTGTTCGCGGATTGGTTTGGATCGGTTTTGAGGTAAAAAATCATCCGATCTGATCATTGTGGTTTTATCATTTCATCATCCGATCGGTTTTGATATTTTTTCAAATTCGATCCAATCCGATCCAATTTAAATTGAATTGGATTTGATCGGTTTTCGGTTTTTCAAAGCGACAATAAATATTTGATAAAATTGATAAAATATTAAAGTAATAGTAAACATTTTCTTATTGGAACTTATATTCATTAAAATTAATATAAAATTATATAAAAAGAATGACATGAGACATGAAAACTAATTTAAAATTAGTTTTATATTGATATATTTTTAGAAATATTAACATGATATTAGATAATAAAATCATAAAAAATATATTAGTATAAGTATTTTTATCAATATATATGTATACAAGTATAAATATATGATTATTTTATAAGTAATAATATATGTATATGTAAGTTCGGTTTGGATTGGATTGAATTGGTTTTCAACATAGGATCCGAAAACCAATCCAATCCAATAAAAAATTTCGGTTTTTTGCGGTTTGCGGTTTTTTGGATTTCGGTTTGATTCGGTTTTCGGTTTTTCGGTTCGGTTTTTGCGGTTTGCATTGGATTGGATTGGATTGGATATGAACACCCCTAATTACGATTACGATATTTAATTATAAAAAATATATATGATTAATGATTGATGAATAAATTAAAATTCATAAGAATTATATTGCACAAAATGATCATAAAAGTACTACATTGAAAATGTATATATAATTGATTTTGTTATATATTCTCAAATATATTGAGTTGTCATTCTTCTAAAAAAAATATAAAATTTTCAAGGATTTACAAGTTTGATACCGAATAAGCATATATACATATTTTATTTTTATATTTAGAGAAGGAATGGTTCGAGGGGAACTTTGAACAGCTTCATATATGAGTTGGTAATGTCATTTCTTTCCTCGAAAAAAAGGTGGATATATAGGAATCTATTTCACATGACACTTAAGTAAATTATAATTTGTAATTAATTTACTTAACTTGTTTATAAGTTTTGTTTTTTCTTTAAGAACGTGAGTATGTTTTTATGGAAGATAATCCTGGGTTGGGTAGAACATTTGTAAGTGATAAAATTCTCTTTCTAAGTATTTAATGCACTACGTATATACCGAGGATCACTAGTTAAGTTGGAATAACTTGCTGCATCTACAAGAAAAATAATAAGTAGTGTAGGCCAAAAGCCCACACTAAACTAAAAACGGACGCAAAACAGCACATTAACGTCGGCTTAGCGTCAGCGTCGGACGCTGACGTTAAAACCTTGGAAGCAAAAATTTGCATTCAGGCCGAAAGCTAATTAGCGTAGGACAACCTACGCTAGGTGAGACGCTAAGTAGAAACCAAGAAATTTCTAAAATGGCTTACGCTAAGTGAGAGGCTAAGTAGAAACCAAGAAATTTCTAAAATGGCTTACGCTAATTGTAGTGTAGCGTAGGTTAGGTCGACGCTACATTAGCGTAGGCTTTGGCCTACGCTTAATTCAGCTAAGGCTACATTAGCGAAGGCTTGGCCGACGCTAATCATTTATTTTTTTAAATAACCTACTTGTTTTATTAAATCATTAATTTATAAAAGTTATAACATAAAACCTGCCAATGAATTTAAATACAACATACAACATAACGATGCATAATAAAATAATAATTTGTTTAACTAACAACATAAAAGAAATGCATAATAACTCATGAAAGTAAGATAAAACATAACATAACACAATATATAAGGTCTCATCAAAGGAAGGTAAATGCAACAAGTATAAAAATGAATATTAAAAAAACAAGAAGTACAAATTAACATATAAAAATGCCAATGACGACGACGATAATGATTAGGGGACGCCTCATCCAATAAATGTTGATCGAGATTCTGATCAAAGTCAGAATATTGCTTATGAGAGTGACTTGCACTAGTGGAAATCCCACCTGAATGTCGCTCGAGGGATGCCACGCACTCCAAGACTAAGCTCACCTGCTCCTCAACCTGTCGAAGAGCTACATCCACCTGTCGACGAGTTGCATCCGCCTACTCTTCATTATATTGACAGCAATTGACAAGAGATTGTTGTCAATTTGCAGGATGTTACATGAGAACATCATGACAATTCTTTTTACAATTTGCAAGGGACTATTGTGAATAAACAATGTCATCATTAGATTTAGAACTTCTTAGCATGTCATGATACTCTTTAAGGCTATACTGTGCTTGATATAGAATGAAATCCTTGCACCTTTGGAGTTTAAATGTGGCTTTTAAATTAATTATTTGATTTGGCTGTACTAAATCAAGTACCACGTAGGCAGTGCTTCCAATTTATGGATTGTAGAAGCATAAAGGATGGCAGTATGCATATCAGATCAATTTGCTAGAAAGTGTAGACCTTAAGAAAGAATTAATATTTAGGGATCAGTTGTTTTAATAAACTGAAATAAAAACCTAGATTGTTTTAATAAAACAACTAATTTAACATAAAAGTTATAAGGGAAAAATACGTTATTCGTCCCTATGGTTTCGGTCAACTTTAGTCTTCGTCCCTATACTTTAAATCATGTGTTTTTTGTCCCTAAACTTTCTAAACCCCCAAGTCTTGGTCCCTGCCCGTCAGTGAAATCTGTTAATTTGATGAGTTGGCTAACAAAAGTTACATGTCAGCCTCAATAGTGAGTCTCAAATAACTGATGGATCATCTAATTAACTTTTTTAATAATTTTTAATTATTAAAATAACCCTAATTACTAAATTAAGGCTTTCACCTGAGCAATTTTACCCGATAAAAAACCTAATTTCATAATTACGGTTATTTTAATAATTAAAAAATTTATAAAAAAAAGTTAATCAGATGATCAGTTAATTATTTGGGACTCACTATTGAGGTTGACATGTAACTTTTGTTAGCCAGCTCATCAAGTTAACAGAGCTCACTGACAGAAGGGACCACAGCTTGGGGGTTTAGAAAGTTTAAAGACAAAAAATAAAGAATTTAAAGTACAGGGACGAAGACTAAAGTTGACTGAAACTATAGGGACGAAAAACATATTTTTCCCAAGTTATAAAAACCTGAACTAATTTAATAAAAAACTAATTCCTAACATAGAGTTATCATTTAGAATTTAACATGACTAGAAACAGAAACTATGGGAAAGAAGAAAAATAAAAATAGAAATTATTCATTAGCAAATGGAGACCAAGGGGGACAAATATAAGTGGTTTGTTATATTAAATAAAAAGAAAAACTCAATTCAGCTCTCAAACATTTTGTAAAGCTAGAATAGTAGCAATGACCAGGTCCAATCCAGAGATGACAAGTGAAACTAACATGCCGCTTTTAAAGAGCCTAATTTTAAGCTAATCAAACAGTTAACTAATTCCACTAGCAGCCTTCCCTCACATGCCTCTCTTTCTTGAAACCTATATGAGACGTGAACACTAATTCAATAACATCTCCAATTTCTTTATCAAATCCAGTGATAAACTTAATTAACCTAAACAAATCCAGTGATAAACCTAATTTTCCAACGTATATATTTCATTTTTTCTCAAAATACAAAACATCAAAACCCACAAATCATACCTAAATTACCAAGAAAAACAATAAAAAAGCAGTAACATACCTGTAAGATTCAATTTTCCCAATGTTGAATGTGAAGAAGAGTGGTTTTATTGATGCTGAATTACGTCATGTGAAGAAGACCCTTAGTCAGTGTTGAACAACGGTGAAAAAAGGTGGCTGAGGGTTGTGTTTAGGGTTAGGGGCAGCGAACAATGTTGTTTCAGGGATTCATGTACGACAGTGGTGCAGCTGATTCAATAACAGAGATTCGTTGTCTGTAGGCATGGTAATCAAACCCGGATTCGCGGGTATTGGCTTGTCCCGCCCCGACTTTGATCGGATTTAAGTAAAACCCAACCCTAAACCCGTCTTGCCTTTGACGGGGGCGGGATG
The DNA here is from genome assembly GCA_026901365.1 of Sesbania bispinosa. Taxonomy (NCBI): domain Eukaryota; kingdom Viridiplantae; phylum Streptophyta; class Magnoliopsida; order Fabales; family Fabaceae; genus Sesbania; species Sesbania bispinosa. The sequence continues at coordinate 1,238,556 of QLOH01000018.1, forward strand.
GGTTTGGGGATGCAAGAACCCGCCCCGAACCCGACCTAATATAAGAATTTAATAATTTTAATTATACTAATAGTTAACTAATAAAGATAAATTTATATATTTTTCTTAAAATATAATATAGTTCTTAAATTTCTTTTTTTTAGGATTATCAATGTCTATATTTACATATTATTTGATATAGAATATATTAGATATAAAAGACTTTTATTTTAAAACATGTATTTAAATTATAAAAAATAAAAGAAAAAATGAAATATAGATAAGGTAAAATCTCCGCGGGTTTCCCCAAACCCGACGGACCCGTGGGGATGGGGTTTGGTTTCATAATTTCATGTACGCTCTCTTTAAATCCAAACCCGAACTCGTCCCGACTTTTACAGGGACGGGGAGAGCAAAACCCGCCCCGACCCACCCCGTTGCCATGCCTAGTTGACTGGGAGCAAAGGGGGAAGCACAAAGAAAAGATAGGGGAAACACAAAGAGATTAGGGGGAAGTTGTTGGCTGCGTATAGAGAGACAAGTATTAGGGCCAAAGTTTTCATGTAGCCTGGACAGGCCTAAGTTAAGCAAAATCTAAAATAAATTAACAAATTCTAAGGGGGGCATAATTATCTTAGAAATGCATGTATAATAAATAGTTGTTTAATTAGTTTATAACTTATAAGCTTATAGCTTAATTATTTTTATTTTTCTACATTTATCCTTAATAATTTAATAAAAATTCTTCTATATTATATCTTTACAATTCCCCGCCCTCTCTCTGAAGTTTCATCCACCCTATCACTCTTATCTTTCATATTGATCCTCTTTATCATCATCCTCCCTTTATTCTATTTTATACTACTTTTTCTTATATCCTTAATATTATGTTATTTATTATATTTTTTTTAAAATTTTTTATCTTTACATAAAAATGATAAGATTTCAAAATACTAAAAAACGTAAAACTACAATTACCTAAAATGATAATTTTGTTAATAAAATAAAAATAGAATTTATTTATATAAAAATTATATAAATATGTTTTTTCATGTCATCTTTTAATTATATAATCAAAATAATAAATAATTTTACCTTAATTCAATAAATTAATCTATCAACTTTTTTCAAGTATTAATTTATAAGCTTTATATTAGTTTATCAGCTTGTTTTCTCAATTTTTTTCTAAGCAAAAGAAACTCCAATTAAAGATATCAATGTAAGCCGAATACATTTAAAACAAATCCTTTAGCTAGTGTATTAAATAAAATGGGAGAGAAATTTATGAAATTATCACAACCGTGACTCTAAGACTTATTATATTTGTTTAATTTGTGTGAAATTTATTTTTGTTTAAGGCTATAATATTTTAGCATTTATTTATCTTATTAGATATTTTTAATGATTTTTTGTTGGACCCGATGATTTGATCCTACGCAAACTATGTACCAGCAGTCAGGTTTAAAGGGGAAAAAAAATCATCAATCCAATTTAACACATTTGCTTTGACGAGTGAATCTGCCCAAAGAAACCACTAAAAAGTTCATCCAATATTGTAGACGCTCCTTGTTATATTTACTCAAGGTTTTTATTTTCTCTTTGAAAAATAATATATTTGTCATTTATACGGATCTGGTTGGAGGATCAAATTATTGGGTCAATGAGGCTGATCTGATCACATCTTCTATATATGCTTTGATATTCTACATTTTTATCTTAGATTTTGTGCCTAAATTAACTCAATTTTTTAAAAATTAACTTATAGAATGAAAATTGCCTTATACTTATATACTTATGTTTAATCATTAGTCAATATAAGACTACACATCTTATCCCAAATCTACAAGACATTTTTATGTATAAAAAAAAAACAAATCGGAGAGAATTTTCTTTTTCTGAGGATCCCTCATCTAGAAGCCTTTCGGTTCACTCTTTTCTACACGCATGGTCTAGAAAAAACCTTTCCTTTTCTAGAATCATAATCTTTTATATAAGGTTAAATGAGTTCCCTTACCTTAACTATCATTGTCATTCATGTTATGCTACGCCTGCGTTCCTTATCCCTATAGGGTCCTTATAAGACCACGTTCATGTTATATGCATCTACGTGAGCTTAATCTAATCCACCACTTTTATCGCATAATGTAGTTCCTAGCTCCCAAGTCCATAAAATCGGCTACAACGTGACAAATATCGTACAAAATTCTAGTAAAAAATCAACCTCGTACACAAATAAAGTTGGTCTGAAAACCCCTCCATAGGCATAATAAATTAACTAAATGTTGTTTTTCTTACTAATTTAAAAAATAAATTAAATTAATGTAATGTTTCTATCTACGGGGATTAGAGCGTGCAAATTTTAAAAAACAAAACTTTTGATTTAGGCGTGCGTCTGGCATTATGAATGTGTCAGTTTCATTTCTTTTCTCAGACAAGGTATCTGTTCCCTTTTTTTTAATATACCTTTTTTCTTCAATGTGGAAAAAAAAAAGACAAGTTTGCGTTTGAGTTCCATTTTAAGTAAAAAGAATAAAAAAAATATAATAACGCTACGTATTATACATTTTACGTTCAGTAGGAATAAAATATTGCAAAGACAATTAAACGTGGAGAATGAACGGATAAAGTGTATCTATGCCTTAAAAAAGCAAAAGAAAATATTACCGGGATACAGCTTAATTGTGTTTCAAATAGCACGTCCATCTTTATTTTTTTTAACATTTTAAAAATAAACAATCATGAATTTCCCTCTGCTAAGTTTTTTTTTTTTTTTGGTGAAAACCCCTGCTAAGTTGTCCTCATAGTTTGGGTAATATTATTTACAGAGAGAGGCTTCTTGTGCAGAAGCTTTATAGACTTGTATTCAGCAATATATATATATATATATATAGTTTATCACTTGGCTAATCATTTATCATCAAAGATGTTTAACCAGCAATGTGTGTGAGAGAGAGTTTTTTTTATATAAGAAGTAAATGTTGACATTATAATCATATATGAATGATTAATTACAATGAAAAATTGTTTAATGGTCATATGACTATTTTAAAAAAGTCATATGATTTTATATTTTAATTTTGATTATTTATAATAAAATCTAAATAATTAATATTCTCATAATAATAAAACCTCTCACTTGATACATGCATATAAAAACTAATAAGCTTGAAATGGATTAGAGAAATTCTTCATTATCTATAAGTGGTTGATAATTAGCTTTTTTTTTTTTTTTATGTGAACCAAGAATATCCCCACCGATAACTAGAGACTAATCTCTTTCGAGGCGTAGAGATCACTGAAGTTAGTTTTGTCTCTCCAACAAAATATTTTCCATACATATGCAAGGGAATCGAACCCTTGTCAAGATGCTTAAGAAATCCAGCAACTATGTCAGGCTTTGTTGATAATATTAGTTAACTATACATTAGTGAGAGACTGAGAGTTCTTTGCAGATGGAGAAAACTTTTAATACTCATAATACTGAAGAATCAATAATCATCCTCTAAATTATTACCTTATATATGACCAGTGTTTTTATTTTAATTTAAAAAAAGTTAAAATAGAAACAAACTAATCATACAAAATTACATGTCAATATTGCAATGAAAGACTAAAAGTAATATATATTATAAAAATACTGGAAAATTTGTTTACCTAAATAATATAGATAAGTATGTTGGACCTTCCACTATCAACATGTGTTGGACCGAGTGGAAGGTTCAAATTCCTTTCCCACTTTGTATGCACTAGAAACTGATTTCATGCATTTTACTAAATTTACTTTTTTTTCCTTTAATCTAAGGTGAGTTTTGATTCTCTCGAGTTTTTTTTTTTTTTTGGAAAAATAAAACTGTTAAGCGAAGAAAAAGATTGATACAAAACGTTGAGAAGGACCACCACATTCTTGAATGGAGGCCCACAAAGGAGACATATTCGGATCATTCTCTTCAATTGTAATCGTTTCAAATATCACAGACAAATTCAGGCCTCATCTTCGCACTCCTAATAATCAGCTATTTGTTGAAGGAATCTGAGCACAAATAAAATCAAAGCCTTTGAGGAGCTAAAGTTTGAAACAAATCTAATGAAAATTAGTAAAAGAAAATCTAAAATGCTGCGCTAAAAATTACTAGTTAGTTATAAGTCAGGTTTTTACTTTACGTGATACTGAATATAGGAATAATATTTTTAGTTATACATTATCTCAAATTTATTGCCATATATTATACTTTTTTCTGCAACTACTTGATGGTTAGGAAATTGGCTATTCTCTTTACCCACATGTATTTGCTTAGTTGCTTGCTTTTTCTATATACCACTTTATTAATAAATTTTCACTTCATTTGAGAAATATGAACATGTTATATTCTTTTATATGAGAACACAAATATTCTCCATGATATACCATCTTGCTTAATCATTGGTTAAACTGGAACAGTCTTATACAAGCTGATCCACGCACTTAGTAGTAGAAATGAACATATTATATAAAAATTAATAATTAATATAAGCTTGGCATAAATTTTAAATGAATGTTTTAATATTTTATTATCATGGATATATTACTGGGTAGCCGATTCATTGGAGCTTAAACCCTCCTAACACAAGTAAATAGTTTGACACACATAAAACAAAAAAGGAAGAGAAGTGCAACAAGTTCAACTTGGACCTGGAATCAGGACATACAAATTAGTGGTGGGCATCCACAAATTTTACAATCAGAAAACAAATCAAGTAGGAGTGTAGGACAATAGCAAGTAGCTATCAAATAATCAACCAAAATACTGCAAAAGCTCAAGTTGAACACTTCAACATCATTAATCCATATCAACTAGAGCCATAGGGTAGAAAGTCCTACAACTTGTCCTTTTTGGGGTGTTAACATTTTATCAACTTCTCAAACCTTTTTATCCAGTTCAATAGGGACGGCAGTAACTAAGACCATTGTTTTAAGACAAAAATTGTATAATTGGAAGATCACATCCTCTCACACAACTTGTCCAAATTGCTGATTTCAAATGTCATCTCTCTAAACAAACTTGTGGTGATTATATTTTTTCCAACACAAAATATCTGCATCTCCTTGTGAAGGAGATCAATGCATGGGATTTGCTTGACTAGAGATTATCACTTGGGAATACAGAAAACAATGATTAATTAATGTGGTAGTGCTGATAAAGGATCAATTATCTAGTTTTCCAAATCACTACAGAACCTGCATCAAAAAAGAACAAAGTTAACATGTGAAAAAACTATAGATTTATACACAATTTGTGACCAGTGTATAGTTTGCTGACAACTGCATATTTAAAACTTGTGGCAAAAGCTGGCTGTCTATAAGCAAAATTCTAGTTACTTTTTAACACAAACAAAACATGGCAGGGTAGAAAAGTTTGATCCTCCTATAGCACTTAACATTTAGTTTGGATAAAGAAAAAGATCCAACTATAATTCAAGTGGAAGAACAAACCTACTTAGACAACTTTAGCAACGGTTTTTCTAAGGATAATAAATTAAAAGTGGAAAGATTTTATTAGAAAATGTAACATTCAATATTTTCAATGCATTGAATGTTGTGACAATTGTAATTTCCAATAAAACATTTCCACTTTTGATTTATTATTCTGTGCAATGTTGCACAAGTTAGAAAAACCGCTTTAGCAATCCCAACCATGCAGAACTGCAGATATACAAGACCTACACTAATGTTTCAAAAGCATGAGTGATTTGCCATCACAATTTCATTGTACAATGAGAATACAGAGGACAATGACATCTGAAAAAGACTTGACCAATCTAACTCTAAATCAAATTATGAAAAATCTTTAGTTGATTCTCATGCTAGTATCCACATCACATTTGACTCAAGCAATATAAGATTTTAAAAGAAATCCAAGTCGTCGTAAAATACACCGGAAAATATTCCGTAGTTGGTGTTGAGTGGACAAAATAAATTATTGTGTTTAACCTCTTTTCCTATCATTATCATAGCTTAAAAATTTCCAAAATCATCCCAGACTATTTTCTAAAGACAATACCAAATCACTAAAAAAGAAAATAAAGCAATATGACAATTCAAATGAAGGAAAAAGAATCAAGCTAACAAGAAAAATAGAAAAAGGAATGAAATGTATACTTTTCACAGGGGAGGGGAGGAGACCAAGGAAGTCTGTAATTCAACTTTATTATAATTCACCACATTTAACTTCCGGACAAAAGACATATCCTTCCACCTATGGACCATCATTTTCATCCCCAAAAAGAAGTTAAGAAAGAAAAGTGAGTCTTGCATTTTTGGCCTGCTCCAGCTTAAGTCTAAAGCACCCACACCAACCAAACTAGTGTGATGACCACTATTTCAAGCATGAATTGTCAAAGCTCACTTCCCTCAGAGAATACATCAGTTATCAATCTAATATTCTGATTAGAAAGTGCAATAAAAAGAAGAGGAACAGACACAAACAAATTATTAAAAAAGAGAGAAGTAACCGAAAGAAAGTATGAGATATGATCATGTCAGAGGAGCCCTTCTAATGATGAAAAATATTAGTCCAAGCCATGAGAGATACAAGTTATGCTTAAAAAGTAATTTTCAATACACAAATGGTCCAAGGTAAAAAAACAGAAGCCTTATAGAAAATGGACAGTTAGTTAATAGATTCTAAAAAATTGGACTGAAGGATGCCCAAGAAAGGACCATGTTGGTCATCATTAACCATGTCACAAGAATTACACATGACACTGACAACTAACAACTATGGTTTGTCAATAATATATGATTAAATAAAGAGCAGGAAAGGAAAGTTTATGCTTCAAAATTATTTCCAGCCTATTTCATCATCACCAATGATTTTAAGTAAGGGAAGGCCCCATATAGGAGGGTGGAGGGTGGTGGATGGGACAGGCCAGATTAACTTAAGGATGCATCTCATTTAAAGTTGCACTAGTATCATTTATTTCCCAGCCCAAAGAACAGACCCGTAAAATATTTCCCTTATTCTTAATGAACAAGAACATGATTTGGACTTTGGTATAAAACATATTAACTTCCAGAAACTATGAGATTCTATAATCAGTAGACCATATGTGCCGTATTATTATCATTATCAACATCAACACCAACACAGATACAGGTGTATGACTGTGGGATATGTTTCATAAAAATCTAGGATACAAGTACGGCAGGATAGGACAATGTTTACATAAAAATTATATTTATCATCTTATAATAAAACATCAGATATAAAAAAAAAAAAACATCAAAATGCATCATAAATATAAAATAATAGTTGGGCCATTCCATGATTAAGCAACAAAAAAAAAGTGAAGAGAATATTTATTACTTTTAGTATCAATCATTACATAGCAGAAGACCAACATTTATCAAATTGTTTTGACATCCTACTTGTATTGACACAGAAATTTAAAAGTAAGGAAAAATCATAGGACACAGGTTAATAGTAGCTGATAGTGTATAAGGATATCTAGTAACGTGTCTGATACGGGTATGCATCAGACATTGATACAGCAAACATTTTGAAGTATTTGTGCTTCCTATGCTTTCCTGTTTTATTGTAATGAAAACTCAATTTCAGTTAATATGATAATCACAGTAGTTAAGAGAGATGCCAATGACATCAGTAGCAGCACATTATTTTCTTAATAAATTCCCATTTTCAGAACCTTCCCTATGGGAAAGATATAGTAAATTTTTTATGAAGTCACAAAGTAGGTAATCCACTTTATATATTAGTATAGATACTCTGAAGTCTGAAAAAATCATAAACCTTATGGATTAATTCTCCACTGTTATTTGATTTTAGTTAAAACAATTTATTGAACTCAAAGCAGTGTCAATAAAGCAAACCTTAGTCAAAATGTCAAACGTGAAGTATTGATCCTCTAAATCTCTGAGGAAAAAAGATTATTCAGTGGACAGTACTGAGGACTTAATGGTCTCCTGTTCTGTCAATCCTTTCTATTCTAAAACAAAGATGTTAAGTTAATAAAGAAGAGGGAAAAATAGTATAAAATGAAACAAGAAAGATTAACAACCAGGGTGAAAATTGAGGATCAACCTACTTATATGTCCCTAACACCTTGAAAAGCTAAAATAGTGTTATGTCTCAGTCTGACAATTCTTAATCTTAAATCAAGGTGATAGGACCCCTAAGATAACTAAGGTGTATGTAAGGAGGAAGAAGGATTGCAATGTAGGGCATTGTGACCAAGACAGAAAATGGAAAGGTCTCCAGTCTGTAACTAACTGCTGAAGTTGGCAGTAGGGAGGAAAGTGTGGGAGAGTGATTATGTTGCAGTAAGGCTAGGGAGTGTGTATTGTAAGAGGCAGGCTAGGATTTGACTGGAACTTTTGGGAGAGACTAGGCACTCTCAAACTGTCTAGACTATTTCCTTTCTTACTCTGTATTCCTTTTCTTTTCATTTTCCAGATTCAGACATTGTTATCACCTTGATACAGGTTTGGCAACTGCATTAATACAGTGAAATTTCCATCTCTATTCTTTGCTATTGTTTTGGTACCAATCTTTTGGTATCAAAGCTCTCAATTTTGAAAGCCTTGGATGGTCACAACTCACAATGCGAGCTACAATGGAATCATGATTGTAGAGCTTGGAGAAAAGTTTGCTTGAATGGAGGAACAAAAGTCAAACATAGTGGAACGAGATAAAGCAAGAGCAACTACTAAAGGGGAGTCACAGTGGCTACACCTGAGGTCAATCTCAACATAGACAATCCTTGAACATGCAAAGCAAGAACGGGAGTTGGAACATGGGGTCCTGCAACAAAAGTGGGCTCAGGTGGAATTCATTAATAAAATTCCAAAACTCGTGATTGTCCAAACAAACTTGGAGGAAGTTCATTACAAGGGAAGTCGTCCTTTGATGCATGACAATGGAGTAATGAAGCTGGGGGTACCAATCTTCGCAGGGGATGTGTATGGGTGGATTAATAGAGTTGAATGGTATTTAAAGGTAAAAGTGGTGCAAATTCTGAGAAGCTAAATGCTGTGTTCGTAGCTCTAGAAGACAGAGTGGTACTGGTGGTGGGAGGAACAAGAATCTCCCAAGGTTCTTATCAATTGGTATCAGAGCTTTCCACCATGTCTCTCAGTTGCAAACGAGCGGTGCAGGTGGTGACGCCGACATTGCAGTGTTCGCCCAGGACTAGCCAAAGAGGCTAGTGCACAATCAGCCCACGTGGGCGCCGGGGCTGCGGAGCATGGTGGGACGTTAGGATCCAATTGCAAGGTATGGGACTTGAGTCCTACATCAGAAGTATGGGATTCCGGTGTGGGGTTTATAAGGCCTTGGGCTCTCCAACTACAATAGCTAGCTTTTGTGGTGTGGTTCTCCCAAGGTTCTTATCATTGATATTAAAAGGATTTTCTTGAATGGATCACAGGAGTTAGAAGCTGAATGAAAGCTGCACATTTCAGAATCACTATTAGAACTCATGTATAGAACTCTATTGTTTGAAGAGAAGAACTGGCATTGAAGAAGGGGGATTTGTACCAAATAACAAGGGGGAATGTTTATAAAAGGGCCTACTTCTTTCAAGGTCAATTCAATGGGGGAAGTTGGGAGGACCCAGCCCAATATATGTACACCCAACTATGTGGATAAAGGCCCATTGGAACCCAAACCTGTAGATGGTCAAGGGGGAAAGGAATTAATGGAGGCAGAAAACTCTCCCAAGCTGAATTACAAGAGAGAACAAAAAGATGATACCATTCATGGGGAGCATTGAATAAGATGACAATACCTGACAAATTCCCTATTCCTATAACTGATAAGCTGTTGGTTGTGTTGGGGGCTGCTATAGTATTCTCTAAATTGGACCCTAAATCTATAGTCAAGATGATACCATTCATGGGGAGCATATCAAGTTAGTATTGCCAACGAACAGGGAGGATTGTATTATCACCAGGCAAAGGATGACGAGGGTGATCTCAGTCAAAAGATGCAAAGTTCCTGCCACCATTCTAGCTCTAAAAATTCTGTTGTTCTTGGCTTTAATACAAGCAGCTTGGACACCAAATTACCAAGACCTCAGTCCCCATCCTTTCTAGGCTTACAGAAAACCTCAGAACCAACCAAATGATCCCTTTTATCATCCCCAGCCCCTTATAATAGAAAATCCCACATAAACACCTTGAACTTCTAAGCCACTCACACATGATTGTTACCATAAAAGGCTTTTCCTTTTTTAACAGATAATAACAAACTGATAGCCCATTCATGAACAGACTGTCACCGTTCATAAAAGCAAAAATAAATATTCACGTGAGTAAATGAGTATCTCCATGATGATTTCTCAAGCATCATGAGCAACAATAGAGGTCTTCTGTTTATTACTCTTTTACTCTCACTTCTCAAACATAGATTCCTCTCTGTTATTATGAAAAATAGCAAAGACAGCAACTTTTGAGGATCAAGGCCACCACCACATTGTCAATCAGCAACACAATAAGCAACCAAACCAAGCCAAACCCAGAATTCCAAAATTAAAAAAAAAAAAAAAAGAAAAGAAAATGACATGCAGTGAATGTAATCAAGTTTACAACTTTATTCCAAAATTAAACAAACCCATATTTAAAAAATATTAAAAATTACCAAGATGGTCTTTCCACCACAGAGATGCCTTGCAACAAGCGCACTGTGCACCCCATCATTGAAAGGGAGTTAGAATGTGAAGGGCTTCAGTGTGAGTTAGCCAGTATTGGACAATGGGATCATGTGCTGAGGAGAAGAAGAAGCAAGAAACCAGCCTTTCATTTTTTATGAGGTAGCCATTGTCGTTGACTCTTTAAGAGGTGGCAATAGAAGTTTTTCCCGCCAAAGCTTGAGCACCGAAGATGAACTTTGTGAAACCAAAATGGCATTTGCACCTTTTTGCAGAGTCTGATTCTATACTAGACTATTTTTAAAAATACTAGCGTTTTACTCTTTAAAAAAAAAACTAAAAAAAGTTTCATTTATTTATTTGTTTATTTATTTTACATCAATATTTATGTTAGTTTAGTACATTACATTGACTATTTTTATTTTGAAAACATTACATTAACTATAAGACAAAAAAAACTTCCTACTCTAATATTTAATTCTTTCTTTTTTTTTGGTAACATGGAGGGGAAACCCCCAAACTACAAAAGAGCTTTACGCCCGAAAGCAACTCCTACTACATCATTTATAACAATTTTTTTTTTAAATCAAATCTTATGCATTAAAGATTGGAAATATCTAAAGCAACAGCTAAAAGGATGCATGATGGGGCTTTAGTCCACCTGACATAATTTAAATGAATATTTGCTGAAACAGCTAATAGGTCAGCCACTAAATTTGTAGAACGATAATCAAAAGAAATTAAACAAGACAATTGAGATTGTAAAAATAAGCAATCCACAATGATATGTTAAATCAGAGGACATAAAGAGGGTTGATTCAAAGCCTGAATAACTCGCAAGCAATCTGAATTGAATATTAGCTCCTTTATTTCCCAATCCAATGCTTGTTACAAAGCCCATCGAAGTGCTAATGCCTCTGCAATGAGAGGATCAAGTTGGGTATTGATATAGTGGGTTGCGGAGACCAACACCATGCCTTGACTATCTCCAACTACCAGGCCAAATCCAGTCCCTATACTCCCCTGACCATCTAAAATCCACATTAAGCTTTAGTTGTCCTTGTACAGGAGCTTTCCATACACAGCTAATGTCTGGGGGAACACTCACATTAGGAGAAGATTGGTATTCTGTCCAATCCAAAAGCATCATGCCAGCCATATGAGTTGTGTCCATAAACAAGCTTTGTTTGTGAGAGAAAACTCGGTTATTTCTTTCCTACCAAATTGCCCACATCTTCATAGCAATCCCTTCACACTTATGCCTGTCAGCTGAAGAAAATATACCCTTCCACCATTCGGCTAATTCTGTTACTGAGCCTTGTATGGGTAATTGAATGTTTGCATCATTCCATATAGCACGTGCAAATGAGCAATTAAGGAAAATGTGTGTAGTATTCTCATGTGAATCATCTTCGCAAAGAGAACAAACAAATTCAGCAGCCACACCCCTTCTCTGTAGATTAGACTTGCAAGGTATTACATTCAACAATACTTGGTAAAGAAAATGCTTTACTTTAGATGGAATCTTCAACTTCCAAAAAGTTGTCCAATTTTGCGAGGAATAAAACTCACTTGTCTCAGGTTGAGAGCCCTCATACAACAACACATTATAGGTTGACTTCACCGTAAATAATCCTTCATTCGAGAACCTCCAGATCAGCTTGTCTTCAATATGGAGCATGCGAATTGGAATATTCTTCACTACAGTTGCTTCTAACAGATGGAAGATAGCATCAACCAAATCCACTTTCCATTGTTTAGAATTAGATTCTTAGTACTAAAAATACTCCTCCATGTAAAACTGGGCTGATAATCAACCTTTTCTTTGTAAAATTAGGAGTGATTTTTCATTAGTGAGTAGTCTCCAAAATTGCTTCTCAAGTAAAGCATGGTTGAATTTTTCCAAATCTCTAAATCCTAAACCACCTTGATTTTTGGGCTTGCACAAAAAATATACATCTCAACATAAACTTATGACTAAACTCCCTATAGCCGCAAAATATACATAGTATCCAAAATTAACATAAAATGGCCACCAACACAAAAGAGGCCTACCAAAATGAAATAATAGTGTAGCTGGAACAACTGAATCTGCCAGCAGCCTACTACTCAACTGCTTGGGAATCTGGATGAAAAACAATAGAAAGAGGTAAGTCATAAAGACTTAGTGAGGCCTAACAATCACCATGAACTAGAAGGGAAACACATCAACGCACGAGTTGTTTAGTAAAAAGACTCAATATAACTCTCACTTCTCAAAGTAAAACTTACTAAAAATGTCAGTTCAATAAATACAATTATTTCAGATAAATTTCTAACCAATGTATATATATATATAATTTTGTAACTCGTTCACTATATTAAAAGCAGTAACAAATTATCATTTGTAAGTTTAAATAAGAAATTCTAAAAATGAAATACATTAAGAAAACACAAATCATGTGAAATGTAAGTACGGTAGGGATCACTCATGATAGAACTGAGAGGCGGCTCCATATCGCTGATAGCCCTCTACTCTGAAGGGTGGCCTTTCTCATGGGGTGGCTCCATTAATGGATAGCCCTCTCCTCTCCAGAACCATGTCCATATCTCAATATCATCGGGGAAGCTACATCTTGCTGATAGCCCTCTCCTCCAAGAGTGGCCTCTCTCTTGGGGCGGCTCCATCTAACAGATAGTCCTCTCCTCTCAGAATCATATCATGTCTTAATGTCATATCATATATCATATCATATCATCGGGGATAGCTCTATCTCATTGATAGCCCTCTCCACAGAGTGACGACTCCATCTAATGGATAACCATCTCCTCCCGGAATCATACAACTAGGTACACCTAGGTCGTTATCATCCACTAACGACTTCGGGGTTCTAATATGGATCCCATTAATATAAACATCATGTTAATTCTATTTTTAAAAGTCACTTCCAAAATTAAATACATATTTTTATCAAACATAATCAATTTAAATATATAATTTAACAACATTTGAATGAATTTCACAGAGAATAAAATCAATATAATGAGCATGTTTCCCATATTTTATTTAAATAACCGAATTTAAAATATATCATGATAATTTAAAACAGTACTTCTAAAAATATTTAAAATAGGCCACGATGACCGTTAAACCATTCACAACTACAGAGTCAACCAAATTGCTTCCCAACCACTCCAGGAGTATTATGCGATGTAGAAATCAAAAGATCTATGCACCAACAAATAGTTCCAACATTTAGAAATTTATTTGAAGCTCTATTCCTTATGGGTAACCATAAAATCCTTAAAACTAGTACTCAACGCTCTAAAAATAGTTTTACCTAAAGCTAACACATGCCAAAAGCCTATTCTTTAAGTTATGAATTGTGGGTTTACCTTAGAGAGCATAAATAAACAACTCTTACGGTGTGGGGAATCTCCTCCTTCCTCAGAGCACTATCCCTAACACCAGAAATTACAAAACCTAGTTCCAGAAAGAGAAAAGGGAGGAGTAGGAAATTTGGGTTTCATTACCTTTCACTAGGTGTATGGGATTTTAGGGGAAATGGAACACAAAGGGATGAGAGGAGATGAAAATGGGAGAAGAATAAAACAAAGGGGTAGGGCGCAAAGCTTTGTCGAAGAACAAAATGAAGCGGAAGCTTCTCGGTGCAGTTTAAATCAAATTCTCTTTCTTTCTTTTTTTTTTTGGTTTAATTGAAACGGTGCGTTTCAATCTTCCCCCTTAAAGAAAATTTGTCCTTGAATTTTTTAAACTAAAACTAACATTAGGATTTGAACAGTCGAGGATACTTTTCACGCATGTTAGTTTCGGGTTCCCAAGTCGTTTCTGCACCCGATGTCCCTCGCCATAAAACCTTTACTAAAATAATATCCTTTGGACGTAAACGCCTCACCTATTTATCAATTATAGCTACTGGTTGCTCTGAGTAAGATAAATTCTCATCTAATTGTACATCTTCATGATAAATCACATGAGAAGGATCATAAAGGTATTTACAAAGCATGGAAACATGAAACACTGGATGAATTGCTGAAAGATCTGGGGGAAGAGCTAAACGATAGGTAACAGTTCCAACCCTTTCCAAAATCTCAAAAGGTCCAATTAACCTTGGGCTTAACTTGCCCTTCATGCCAAACCTTAACACGCCTTTCATTGGCGAAACACGTAGGAACACATGGTCCCCCACTGCAAACTTTAAAGGGCATCGCCTCTGATCAGAATAAAGCTTTTGTCTACTTTGTGTTGTGGTCAACCGATCTCGAATAATCTTTACTTTCTTAATTGCATCATGTACTAACTCTGGACCCATAAGTTTAACCTCTCCAACTTCAAACCAACCTATCGGTGATCTACATCTCCTGCCATACAAAGCCTCAAATAGTGCCATCTGAATGCTAGACTGGTAACTATTATTATAGGCAAACTCCATCAAGGGTAAATACTTATCCCAACTCCCTCCAAGGTCTAGAACACAAGTGCGAAGCATATCCTCCAATATATGTATAGTCCTCTCAGATTGACTGTCTATCTAAAGATGGAAAGTTGTACAAAGATCCAAACGAGTTCCCAAAGAAGCTTGAAAAGACTTCCAAAACTGAGCAGTGAACTGAGCCCCTCGATTTGAAATAATAGACACCGGTACACCATGCAAAGAGACAATCTCATATAAGTAAAGCTTAGCATATTGAGTTGCAATATAAGTTGTCTTCATAGGTAAGAAATGTGCAAATTTAGTCAATCTATCTATAATCACCCATATGGAGTCATAACCCTTCGAGGTTCGGGGCAAACCTATCACAAAGTCCATAGCAATACCTTCCCACTTCCACTTGGGAATCTCAATGGATTGAAATAGCCTTGTTGGCTTTTGATGCTCAACTTTTACCTACTGACACACCAAGCACTTAGAAACAAATTCCGCTACATCTTTCTTCATCCCTTCCCACCAATATAATTCTCTCAAATCATGATACATCTTGGTAGAACCTAGGTGTATAGTATAAGAAGAATGATGAGCCTCCTCTAAGATCTTTCTCCTCAAATCACTCACATTAGGAACACATAATCGAGACCCAAGTCTCAAAACACTATCAGAATTAGCTAAAAACTCTGAAACTTTACCCTTTTGCACCTCCTCTATCACCTTCACCAAGTGTAGGTCTTTCCCCTGAGCCCTTTTTATCTCATCCACCAAGGTAGAATGAATATGCACATGAGCTAACAATGAACTCAAATGAGAAACCTCAAGTTGAGTTCCACTCTCAACAAGTTCTTGAAATTCTTTGACTATAGGTCTTTTCACCTCTGCTAAGTGGGCAAGGCTACCCATGGATTTCCTGCTCAAAGCATCAACAACAACATTTGCCTTACCTTGATGATACAAGATTGTACAGTCACAATCCTTCAAAAGCTCCATCCACCTTCTCTGCCTCAAATTCAAATCCCTTTGTTGAAAGATATACTTAAGACTCTTGTGATCAGTATAGATTTCAAAAGTTTCACCATAAAGATAATGCCTCCAAATTTTCAATGTAAAGATCACCGCTGCCATCTCCAAATCATGTGTGGGATAATTTTGCTCATGCTTCTTGAGTTGCCTGGATGCATAGGTAATGACCTTGAGCCTGTTTGGGTGGAACTTCTGCAGAAGTACTTCTAGGTGGAAAAACTAGCATAATTCAAAGAGGTTAAATGCATTTAACTTCTCTATAAGTTAAAATTAGTTACTTTCGGAGAAGTTAAATGGGAGAGCTTTTGGAGTAGGTGGTCTACAAAGACTAATTTTAACTTATGGAGAAGTTAAATGCATTTGACCTCTTTGATTCATACTATTTTTTTCACCTATAAGTACTTGTATAGAAGTTCCACCCAAACAGGCTCCTTACCATGTTGCATAAGCACACAACCAAGGCCTACCCTAGAAGCATCACAATAAACTGCATAACCCCCACCACCTGAGCGTAAAGCTAATACTGGTGTTGAAGTCAGAAAATCCTTTAATTTCTGAAAGCTCTCCTCACAATCATCATTCCACTGAAACTCTACTTTCTTTTGAGTTAGCCTAGTCAAAGGTGATGCGATTTTAGAAAAATCCTTAACAAAACGACGATAATAGCCGACTAAGCCAAGGAAACTTCTAATCTCTTTCACTGTAGTAGGTCTAGGCCAATTCTGCACTGCTTCTACCTTTCTTGGATCAACACTTATCCCATCCTTGGACACAATATGTCCTAGGAAAGCCACACCATTCAACAAAAATTCAAATTTAGTGAATTTAGAATAAAACGGTTCCCCCCTTAAGGTTTTCAAAACCAACCTTAGATGTTGCTCATTCTCCCATGTACTCTTGGAATAAACCAGTATGTCATCAATGAACACAATTACAAAATGATCCAAGAATGGTTTAAAGACTTTATTCATCATATCCATAAAAGTTGTTGGGGGAATTAGTGAGTCCAAAAGACATAACTAAGAATTCATAATGTCCGTAGTGCGTACGAAAAGTTGTCTTTGGAATATCTTCCTTCCTTATCTTCAACTGTTGATACCCAGATCTCAAATCAATCTTAGAAAAACAATGAGCTCCCTGAAGTTGGTCAAACAACGCATCAATGTGAGGTAAAGGGTATTTATTCTTTATTGTCACCTTATTCAATTGTATGTAATCCACACATAATCGCATAGATCCATCCTTCTTCTTTACAAAGAACATTGGTGCTCCCCAAGGAGAAGAACTTGGACGGATAAAGCCCTTATCAAGAAGATCATGCAACTGCTCCCTTAACCCCTTAACTTTTGCTGGAGCCATCCGATAAGGTGGTATAGAGATTGGCTGAGTGCCAGGAATCAAGTCTACAGAGAACTTTATCTCCCTATCAGGTGGCAAACTAGGAAGTTCTTCACGGAAGACATCAGGGAACTCACACACCATCGGGACTTCTTCTAACTTCACCCCAATTGCTTGTGTATCCCTTATCAACGCCAAATAGCCTGACAAACTTTCCTCAGTAGCCTGCTAGCTCCCAAAGTTGAAATTAAATTATACGGTGCCCAACCTTGCTCTCCCTGAATTGAGAAAGCAGATTCCCCAGGCATTTCAAATTTCACCATCTTGTTATGACAATCCAAGGTAGCATAGTGAGAAGCCAACCAATCTATGCCTAGAAACATATCAAAATCTACCATATCAAGAGCTATTAGGTTTGCAAGCAACTATTTTCCTCCAATAGATACCACACATGAACGATAGACACAATCAGTTAATAAAATTTCTCCAACCAGAGTAGCCACAACTAAAGTCTCATCCAAAGAAGAAGGAAATTTGCCAAGTTGAGCTGCAAATGACAAGGATACAAAAGAATGTGTAGCTCCAGGATCAAATAACACACGTGTATCTTGGGAACAAATAGAAAGTATACATGTAACCACTGCATTGGATGCCTGAGCATCTTGATGAGTCATAGAAAAAACTCGAGCTTAACCTCTCCCTTCCTGTGCCTGACCTCTACCACCAGACCCTCTACCAATCTGTTGAGCCACTCCAGAACCTCGACCAAAAGAACCCCCGAGCTGCCTAACAAGAGCAGACATAAGCAATTTAAATTTATAATTTAACAACATTTGAAATGAATTTCACAGAGAATGAAATCAATATAAAGAGCATGTTTACCATATTTTTTTTAAATAACCGACTTTAAAATATAACATGATAATTTAATATAGTACTTCTAAAAATAGTTAAAATAGGCCATGATGACTGTTAAACCACTCACAAGTACGGAGAGTCAACCAAATTGCTTCCCGACCACTCCAGGAGTACTATTGTATGAGGTAGAAATCAAAAGATCTGAGTACCAACAAATAGCTCCAACATTTAGAAATTTACTTGAAGCTCCATTCCTTATGGGTAACCATAAAATCCCTAAAATTAGTGCTCAACGCTCTAAAAATAATTCTACCTAAAGCTAACACATGCCAGTAGCCTATTCTTTAAGTTACAAGTTGGGGGTTTACCTTAAAGAGCCGAAATGAGCAACCCTTACGGTGTGGGTTCTCTCCTCCTTCATCGGAGCACTATCCCTAACACCAAAAATTACAAAACTTAGTTCCGGAAAGAGAAAAGGGATGAGTAGGAATTTTGGGTTTCATTACCTTTCACTAGGTGTAAGGGATTTTAGGGGAAATGGAACACAAAGGGATGAGAGGAGATGAAAATGAGAGAAGAATGAAATAGAGGGGAAGGGCGCAAAGCTTTGTCAAAGAAGAAAATGAAATAGAAGCTTCTCAGTGCAGTTTAAATCAAATTCTCTCTCTCTTTCTTTCTTTCTTTTTTTGGTTTAATTGAATCGGTGTGTTTCACCTCCTCAAATATACTTTGGGGTAAAAGGAGCCTTGTAACTCCTTGTACCAACATACTTTTGGAAAGCTCTCAAATGAAAAACAAATAGACCCTTAATTGAAAGACATAAAACTAACTGAAAGATGAAAGTTAAAAATTACTCTATTTGGTCATATTTATAAGACTCTCTTTGACTCAAATACGCATATTAATAAAACATGTTATAAGACTCTCTTTGACTCAAACACACATATTAATAAAACATGTTTTAATGCTTTGATTTTAAAAAATCTCCTCTAACTACCAAATTTTCCTCTATTTAAAATTAAACTCTATTTAGTTCCCCACATTAAACAACTCTTTGAAGACTACAAAATTCATTAACTATGAAGGAGATGATAAAAACTAATAAATACTTCTAAAACTTTTTATATGGTCTTATAAAAATGACAAAAACAAAATTCTCAAGAGAGTTTTATAAAAAAGACCATAGGGAGGAATAAGTTAGCTAATTGAATTGAACACATTTAGTAAAATTAGAAAGGGTAAATTAGAGATGATGAAAATTTTAAGGATAAAAATATATAAAGTAATTTCAATTGGCGTTGAAATTTTAAAATGCTATTTAGAGTAGTGTTTCAAAATATGTTAGTGGCTATTAAGAAAAACTAGTCTACAAAGTTTAAATGCTTTAACAAATTTTTACCAATTTCATCTTTCACCTTGCTGAAATAGGCATGTCAAAAACATTATAAATCTTATAATTTAGTCTGTATTTATGAGAATATTGTAAGAAAATAATTTTTTATTTAGAGCTTCCTAAAAGACTTTTTTTCTAAATATGTCTCTCTTATTAAATTGTGAACAACTTTCAGCCTAAAAAATATGTTTAGCATCGCCCCAAGATGTTTAACTTCTGAAGCTACTATGATACAGGAACACCTGATTTGGTAATAGAGTACACTCAATTCAAAACTCTGGTTGCATTAACATACCGTTTAGAATTGGTATTCATATAGCCTTATTGCTATAAACATCAATACATACACGTAAACAATTTTAAATCGACTTATTAAACATTTTGCTTTCTTAGTACATAACTTGATTAATATTTCTAATATATACACAAATCAACCAAAAATCTCATTTACATATAGCATATTTGGTTTCCCCACAAAATCATGTTACAAACGTGGATCCAGTATAACGTTAGCATTGGGCTGGATTCACGTTTGTAACGTGATTTTGATGTAAACCAACCATGTTAATTCCTTCGACTTCGTTGAGCAGTAGGGGGTAATTTCTCTGATGGACCAGTAGGAAGCTTCTGTCCAGTCTCTCGTTCAATCCTCTTCTTGAGCTCTCTAAGTATACGAATTTGTCCCAGCTTCTCAGGAGACAATTTGTCCCAATAAATCCCTGTGGTAAAGATGTTAGTCTATAAGAAATATAATAAGTTATGACATCCAATAGGGGAAAGAAAAACAAAAGCTACATAATACAAGGGTTGGATACTGGTAAAGAAATTACATCTTTGCAAGGCATCTCAATCTCAATAATTTACAAACCAAAGGATAATCCCCATTGACTAGAACACACCCTTAGAAGAAAGGCACTGTTTGTGAAAAGAAAAATGATTGCATTTTTTCACCAACCTTGTGGCTTCGGGATGGATGTGTGTGTGAAGATGACCTGGGTTGGAGTACAAATGATATCAACTGGAACATCATGGATTAACAGCTTTTCAACTGGAATATCATCCACCAATTGGCAGTCATGCACTGCAAGGGTAGTTCACTAGTTCTCATGTTATGTACCAACAAAGAAAAATTGTAAATTCTACATATGACAAGAATAAATTGGTAACGAATATGACTGCACATTACAAAACAGTATGGAGGGACTGGATGATATTACATCAAAATGTAATAGAATGCAGTTAGCATGTCAGTACTCAGTATTAGTCCAAGGAAATCACTTTCAGGTGCTTCCCCGGGCCCACTGTCACTTTCTCAAAACAACAAATCATTTAGCAACCCCAGATTTGTTCAACCCAAATAGCCCTTAATATAAAGAGGTTAGCGAATCATATGTGAAATAACCCAGAAATAATATATGTTGGAGTTTTAGAGACAAGGAAGGAGAGAAGAGAAATAATAATTACAAATAGATCTCTTGTAATGTGATACACTGATATGATTGATACAAAAGACTAAACAATGACTCTTATACTAATTCAAGACTTCAAATCCTAAATGCAGAAACTAATTATAATAATTACTAGAATCCAAATTCTACTTAAATAATGAAACAAATCATAAAATATAAAGAAATATAGAAACTAATCCTAAAAGAAATTCTAAGACACTTAAGACAAGAAACTAATCCTAAAAAAAGTTTAAGATATTTTATAATAAAATAAAGATATTGTAAGATATTTTCCTAATATTCCAACACTAAAACATCCTGGGTAATTACTCACGTAAAGAAGAGAAATGTTTCCTTTTTAGTAACAAAAATTGAGATTTCATGACAAACAAGTTTTGTCATACCCATGTTTGTTTGAAACATGGAATGAGCATGAATATACATTAAGTCATTCTAGCTGTCGAGAGAAACTTTCAAAGGTATGGCTAAGGGAAAGTGGCAAAGGCAGGAACCAAGATTACCAGAGGTAACAACAGGTGTTGAATCATCAATAGCTCCCATATACCGCAGCATACCATATTCAAGTTCTGCAAATCCCTGCACTTCAGTCCTCTCTTAGTTGAAGGAAGGAACGTTCAATTTCAAAGTCCATTAACAGATTAAAAGGCCACTTGTCAGCTAAATTCACTATTCTGTACATTTCTATTGGTGTATCATGTCAGAAAGAAGTAGGGGGAAAATTTCTTTAGTTACATGGGATGGGAGGCTTTGCAACTAGATTGTGGTTTGTTTCCCTGTGAGCTATCAGTTCATTGGCCAGAAAATTTTATGATATTTAAACAAATAGCATGTCAAAGCATACTTTTAAACTCAGGTTGCGAAGCAAATACAGTGTAATTTTTAGTTCTATCCCTTTAATGGATAAGTGAGCAAATGAACAGGAGATTAAACACGACCACAAGAAAAGTAAGATATGTAACTGTACCTCTCCCTTTCCTAATCGAGCACCTGTCCTTGGGTCAACAGCAACAGATCCAATAACAATAAGATCTACCTTTATCTTTTCATCTAACCCAATTGGCCGTCCATACTTGGCCACCCCAACAGAAGTGCAGGCTTCCTTGATGGTGCCCGTAGTTAACATATCAGATTCAAGTACAGAGAAAAATCCTGTCCTTAGTCGTGGCTGAGGAGTTAGTAACTTTTTTCCATCTGCCGAAGATATTGAAGATAAAATTAAAAGAGAACCATGAGGAAAAGGAAAAGGGAAAAAAAAAAACAAGTCTTGAATTAATTAATATCTCAAACCTCATTAATTATAATTTTATTAAATTGAACAAAATTTCTGTTTTAGTCAGTTAAAGTTTCTTAATGGTATTGACGTATTGCCAATGTGCTTACTGCATAGTTATATCATAATGGGCTAGTCTCACACTTTCATTTGTCAAATTAGTAAGGCCAATCAAGTTTAAAAAATACGACAGGCGCCAGCGCCACCAATCACCAAAATGTAGGTATGCCAAACTTAACGAGGTAAAATATTACACTATCAACGAAAAAGGATATGAGAAGCAATCCTGGAACTATAAGTTCTGGAGTGTTTACTCATAAAAGTCTTACATGTGACATGTCCTAATAAACTAAGTATTAGATGCACCATGACAATCCACATGATAAGTGTTGGTTTTTTAGTTTTGATGATGCATATTATGTCGTTAAGCATGTGAAACATATGTATTATTTGAATAAATTGACAAGATGTATATTTTTAACTGCCTTGTTAGTTATGATTGATTTGTTTAAATCCCTTGATGTTGGCCTAATGATACAACAATATTTTAGTAAGTGATTTGTGATTGAATTTAAAATTTGTTTTGGTAGAATTCTGAATTACGATTAACTCTTGGTTATTATGTGGACAATAATTGAGATAAATGCTTGGAATCAATAGTATTGATTATAATGGAGATAAATTTTATGCATTATTCTGATTAGGATATTGCTTTAATGAGGAAAATCACATTCCAACATTGAAAAATGTAATAAAAATGTCATGCAAAAAACAGAGAAACTAGAAACTACTGTAGGCTTGTAGCACCTACTAGGCAACAAGCAAATATTGCAAACAAAATCAGCAACTATTTAGCACCTACTGGGCAAACCAGCAACTACAGCAATTATGTTGATTTCACAAGCTATGTGTCCCACAAGCCACAACTTAAGAAAGCTATATTTGCCCCAAATCCCTCTCCAATAGCTAGCATAGGTCAAGGATGACATATAATACAAAAGGGAGACACTCTTGAAGAATCAAAGCAAGTGAATTAGAGAAAATAATAGGAGAACCATTTCATCTTTGTGACATCATTGTTCTTTCCAATTGTTAAGAGCTTCATACTTGCTGTTCAATATTCGTCTCTTGAGAGAGTATTACTATTATTGCACCTCAATTATAACTTATAAGAGCATTTGGGATTTGGAAAAGAGAGAATCTCTTGCTCAAGTGAAAAAGGAAGAGAATGTGGGTATCATTCTAGGAGTTTCCTTTTGATCTTTTACTCTATTTCAGGTTGAGATAGAGGGAGATTTTTCTGGTGTCCTTGGAAGAAAAAACCCCTGTGTTAGTGAATCCGCAACCAATCAAGAAATACAATCTGTTTTTAAAATATCTATTTATGAAGTGTGCATGTGAACAGAGTTAACCTACCAGCAAATACTGATGTAAAAGGAATCAAGATCTCTTGTAAATTACTACTATACTTTATCTACAATTTAAAACTTAAACATATATAACTAATATTTTTAAAAATAAATTTCTAACTAGTTATGGCTTCAATTTCTTTTATGATAAAACTAAATTTAGGCAGTATCTGTACATCATTACAGAAAAAACACCACAGGTTTAAAAAACTTAAGTCAAAGCAGTGACTATTATACTATTAGAATATATTTAATCTCTAATCACATTTTTTGGAAAATTAAACTTTTATTCTAATTATTTATTCATCATAGAAAGACAGAAGTTCTTATAAACATTGAATTTAAGCAGTTCCAGTTACTAAGTTCTCCATTATGTTAAACAACCTTGATCAGAGTATTGCTCTTACTGGCAAAACTAATAATAGTTCATTATAAAAAGGATATACAGAATTGAAGTAAGAATTAATAAACATAAACTGATTATCATTTACTGCTTGCATAACAACTTTTAGGTGCACAAACCTATACAACTGTGCACGTGCAACCATCTAGGTGTAGAAGAAAAAGTTCAGGCTCAGGGAGATACACCTGAGCTTACATGCAACCCACTTCAGCAGTCATCTATGCCAGTTCATATATCTAATATTGTGCAATTTGCACTGCTTAACTGTCAAGCAGTCTTTACTCTTTATTTTGATATTATCCATTTAGAATAATGCTGCTATTTAGACAACTCTTTGCAGTCACAATTGTACACAACTGCACAACATCAAAGTTTAACATGGCAAAGTTTATGATCAGACACCAAATTGATAAGGAGCCACCTGTGCAGTTGTGTATGGCTGTGAAGCCACTTAGGCAGTTGTGTATGGCTGTGAATGAGAGTGATGTGTGTGTGATAGCATTACTCTTTGACTTATTATGAGCATATATCATTTTAAAACCATTGTACTCTGTTGCTATTTCTCAGCCCTCTATAATACTAATACAGCTCAAACTGTGAATATTAGCAACAAAATCAACAAGGCACCAATCACAAAACTTGTTCATAAATAACATTCCCCCTACCTTACCCAACACCACACACACAAACTCCAAATGAAGTATTCTGACCTGAGAGAGTAAGAAACCTGACTTGTTTCTGAGGAGAATCTGGATTAACCTTCACACATTGTGCAACACGAAACACATCTAGCCCCCTCATCTGCAAAAAACCCACGTCCAATAATTCTACTTAAATTCTAAACAGCACACCATTTCCCATTCCACACCAGCACAACCCCACCAATAAAGAATCTTGAGAAGCAAGTTTGGATACACTTTCTCCGTTAAGTAACCTTTAATAAAGTTTGAGTTCTATCAATCACCCACTTAATTGACTGTACTCATGAGATATAGATCAAACTCATAAAATTTTCTAAAATTTAAAAATTAGTTATATTATTTAACTACTTTGACATATAATTATAACATGTCTTTCCAAATATGTATATATCAAATATTAATCTAGATTCTAGATGCCTATCAATGCTAGATTGATCTTGATTTGAGCATATATAAACATTATAATAGCAAATATCACCTAATTTAACAGTTAAATTAATAACATTAATATTATACAATAAGTTGATTCTATCCAATACATCCAAATTTAAAAAGGAATAAAAATAAATGATTTAAATCAAAGGCGATGAAATAAATTCTGTAAAATTCCATTCTAGTCCATCATAATCTGGATTGAAATCACATGTTCCATTTTCATGTCCCCTTTTTGCTGGGATGCATCCATCGCTTCCTATTATGCCATGTCATATTTTCTAAAAAGTAAAGGCACGGGTTGTTTACCCAATACATCATTTGCTGGGATTTTAGAAATTTGGCACCAAACCAATATTTCCTTTCAACATCACTTTGTGATTGTAAAGAGACTATGATTCTTGGTTGTTTCTCTTTTATTCTTTCTACATAGACCCATGTCAATCTTTTGAAAAGCTTCATATGTTCTGTTTTCAGCGATATAGTTATAAAATAAGTTTTTTCATCTCCCAACACTTCTATATAAAATAAACCTCATTATTTGAGTTTAATAAAATTCTCTTATGGTCATTTCAGTCTTCTGTCAATGCATCTTATTAATCTAATCTCCTTTTGACAGATTAAGTTGGCAGTTTACAAAATACAATGATGGTCAATTTTGTCTTGCATACCTCCTTTTTTGATATTCTTGGAAGGATGGAAATTACATTTTCCTATTGATATTACCCGTTTCCCTTTAATTTGTTTGTTAAGCTGGCTATTGAATTTTAGTGGGTTTTTGTCTTTGTGTGTTTCTACCTTAAACTCATTCAAACACATACTCACATATGTTGATTACTGAGTTTATAGTGGGTTTGGGTTTGTGTTTCTGCCTCTTTTTTTAGGCGGGATTTACTCACTTGTGTCTTTTTAACTGCTATTAGTGTTGTTTTTCATATACTTCTTGTTGTCCTCCTTGTAAGTATTATTTTTCATTTATTCATCAATCTCTCTTGATCAACACTGAACTTATTATATTGCCCTTGATAAAGAGAGGCTAACAATAATATTTACAAGGAGGACAACAAGTATATGAAAACCAACACTACTAGCAGTTAAAAGACACAAGTTAATAATAAGTCCCATCCAAAAAATAGAGGCAGAAACACAATCCCATTGTAAACTTAGTCATCAGCATATGTGAGCATGTGTTTTTTGAGGCAGAAACTCAAAAGACAGAAATCCACTATAAACTCAATAATCAGCTCAAGAAACAAATTAAAGAGAAGCAGGTAACATCAATAGGCAAATGTAATTTCCATACTTCCAAGAATATCCAAAAAGGAGGTATGCAAGACAGGATTGACCATCATTGTATTTTGTAAACTTCTAACTTAATCTATCAAAAGTCAAAAGGAGATTGGATTAATAAGATGCATTGACAAAAGAATTAACTGACCATCAGAGAATTTAATTAAATTCAAATAATGAAGTTTATTTTATATAGATGTGCATGATTGGGTGATAAAAAATTTACATTTTATAACTGTATCGCTGAATACACAACAAAATGCAGAACAAAGGAAGCTTCTCAAAGGATTGACATGGATCTATGTAGAAAGATTAAAAGAGAAACAACAAAAAATCTTAGTCTCTTTATAATCGTACAATGATGTTAAAAGGAAAAACTGTTTGGCGCCAAATTCTTAAAATCCGAGCAAATGACATATTAGATAAACAATTTGTGCCTTTAATTTTTAAGGAAATATGATGTGGTATAATAGGAAGCAATAGATGCAACTAATGGTGTTGATTTAAGTGAATGTAGTGACGGGACGGATTGCTCGACTAAGGTAAATCCAAATCCATGTAGATATCAAGTGACTTTAGTGGCTGCACACTTTGAGTGACTGCACTAAATCCATATCCATAAACATCTCTCTACCGAAATACCATTTTCTTCTTTTACACTTTTCTACTTAATCAAACAAACATAAAGAAAAGTTTTCTCTTCTACTTTTCTTTCTCTCTCAATCCAATCATACTAAAATTCTACCCATTTTCTAGTATTTTTTATTTTCTCCTATTTCTTTTCACACTACTTTCCTCCAAATTTCTTCCCACATCCAAACATAGCGATTATTTTATATCCTCCACTAAAACAAAACCTCAGCAAAAAAATCTCTCTCCCTACAATTAGGGACCGTTTATTTTCAGAAAACATTTTTTGTTTTCATTTCCCATATTTTAGTTTAAATTACAAAAAATAACAACTTGCTTTTTCTATTTCATTTCATGTCTCAAAGTTTTGTACATATAACTGAGAAACCAATACAAAGTCTTTTCACTGATTTATGTACAAAATTTTGAAGACAAGAAATAAAATGAAAACATAGTGATATTTTTATAATCAAAACTAAAAGCATTTTTATAATTTAAACTAAAAAATAGGAAATGGAAAGAGAATGTTCTCAAAGTAAACAGCTCGGAAAACATTTTCTATTTTTTAGCTCTAATTATAAGAATTGTCAACTTGTGTTTTCATTTTGTTTCTTTTTTTTTTTTTGGTCGAACATTTTGTTTCTTGTCTTCAGAGTTTTGTACAAGTAAAGGAGAAACCAATTGTACAGATCAAGGAGAATCCAATACAAAATAGTTTTCACTGTTTCTTGTACACAACTCTAAAGATAGGAATCAAAGTGAAAACGATTTGATATTTTTATAACCAAAACTGAAAGTATTTTTGTAATTAAAACTAAAAAATAGAAAAAAAATTCCAAACGCAAAAGACCCTGTATTCTCACTATTAATTGTTAATATTATTTCACTGTTAGTGTTATGCTTTGTTTTCATGGAGAGAAAAAGGAAGAGGTGACAATTATAAACATGTAATTACATTCCGGTATGGTTTTACATTGCGATCTGCAATTGCAATTGCCACTGCAAGGTGATGATTTATCTGTAATTTTCCATAATTTCGAGGATTGCAACATAATCGCAATGTAAAACTTTGGTTTCAGGTTTCAACCAACCAGCAAATGCACAAGAACTAGTTACTTTTTGTATTAATTGAGTCCCAACACTCCCATACCTTTTCAGCGGCAACAGAAGCGCCAACAAAATTGGGAATCCTGTGGTGAACGGGTCTCGGGTTTTGGGCGAAGTTGTGGGCTTCCATCGCATCCCATATTCGCTTTCGGATCAGCCATTTCCAAGCTTTCGGATCCTCTCGGAGGGAAGCCTCCTCCTCCGCCATGGCTTGGCGAGCCTCCGCGTCAAGGGCGAGCCTCTC
Source organism: Sesbania bispinosa (assembly GCA_026901365.1). Lineage (NCBI taxonomy): Eukaryota > Viridiplantae > Streptophyta > Magnoliopsida > Fabales > Fabaceae > Sesbania > Sesbania bispinosa. Next base: position 1,267,176 of record QLOH01000018.1, read on the forward strand.
AGCCTCGAAAGCAGCCTCGTCGAAGGTCTTGCTTGCTTCCAGCTTGAAACACCCGCGAGTGTGAGTGGTAGGGTTCGTGGAGAGAGAGCGAAAGTGAGAGAAGGTTGTGTTGTTGAAGAAGGAGAGTGTTTTGCGGTGGTGATGGTGGTGGTTGTTGTTGGTGCTGAGAATGAATGGATACCGTAAACGCAGTGCAAGTGAATCCATTCTAGTTACGACAATGTTTGTTCGGATTGAAATTATGGTCCGTTTCGTCACAACTGCGACTTTAGCAAGAAACGTAACTGAAAATAAAAAATGAAAAATTTTCATTTCATATTTTATGACGCCATTTTTTCTTAAAAAATAAAAGAACATTTATAAAAAGAGCTTATAAGACAAAACTTCCTATTTTGCTCCACTTAATTAATTTATTGTCTCTCCATCAAGGTGACAATGCTAGACAATACTCCTTGAAATGAGGTAAATATAAATATTTTAATAAGTGTTTGTTGAGAGACTTTTTCTATTTTTCTATTTATATGCATCATCATTTCACTCTAAAATTTTATTTATAAAAAAAAACTAACTTATTGATTTGAAAAGAATTAAAAAGTATATAATTAATTTTAAAATATGTTAATGTTGAACAAGAATTTATATTAAATTTACAACGATTAAAAACTTCTATTTGATCTTTTGAGAAAAAAAAAGAATTTTAGATATGTAAAAAAATAATTTACTTTTTAGACATAAAAAGAGGGTTAAATGTTTATGATCACTAAAATGTAATTAATATTTGTTTTTAATTTATGTAAAATTAAAAAATACACCAATTTAATCCTTATTGTATAGTTTTTCTATGAATTTTCATGTAAATCTTTATATGATAAAGACTACATTGGTGTATTTTTAAATTTTATAAGGATTAAAAGTGAATCTCAATTTATTTAAGGGATAAAAAACATATTTAACCCTCTTTGTTATGTCTAAAAAGTAAATTACTTTCTACAAATCTAAAATTTATTTTCTTTTCCAAAAGAAAATTGATGTATTTTTTATTTTTAAGGGACCAAAATCACCTGTTTTAAATTATATAAATTGAAATCAAATATAGAATATATTTCTATGATTAAAAATATATTTAACTCTGAAAAAGATATTTATACTCATTTTTTCTTTATCTCTTTTTCTTTTTTATCATATCATGACTCATTACATATCTTTTTTTATTTGATTACAATTACAATTATTAAAAATCGCTTTTTATTTTAAAAGATAATTACAGTTTCAATTCTTTTAAGAAACTAATCAAAATTATTTATTCTAAACAATAAAAATCTGATTTCTGTTCAGATTTTTTTGGTAGCAAGCCTAAAAAAGGAAAAGAAAAACAGAACACTACAGAATAAGATAGTGCGCTCCTAGTGCATCAGCTCTTTTAGATTCTGATTTAAAAGGGGGAAAACGCAAAACAAAGACATTAAAAAATTTTAAAAGGTAACTTTTTCCCAAAAAAAAATCATGGAAAAACTGGAACAAATATGCTAAAAAAAATTGATGATCTGTGTTTAGAATTAATTTCTTAGAAGGATATTATGAGCATTTATGCTTCATCCGAATATTATACGCCATTTCTATGTAGGTAAACAAGTTCAAAGATTAAATTTAGCCAACTCAATTTGGAAACATTGCGATAACTCAGGATTGCATGTAAACATCCAAAATATACTATCTAAGTGAAAAATCTTGTCAAGATTATATACATGATTAAAAAAGAAATTTACTTGAATTACAAAATAAAAATAGCAGCATGTTTAATTAAACATTAATTACGACGACAAAATTTCTTAAAAAAACTCTCAAGCTATAACGAACAACTATTTCTTAAAATAAACTAGTTTTCACATGCACCATTAAAATCTTCAAACCTAGGCATACCATAAATCATTACAGACACAGTACCTATGTAAGATTTTTTTGCTTAAAGGAGCAAAGAAACACAACCCTTGAGGCTTTACATGGAATGCAAGGTTCCTTTCTTTGCTTAATGCTATTATTTTCCATTCTTTCATTGGAGGTTGAGATGCCTTTTTATGAAGGGGAAGAAAGCAGGGAAAATGGGAATCTCAAGAAGGAGAAGAAATAATGAACATATTCTCAATCCATACATGCATGCAAGGCAGAAAAGAAGGGGGAGAAAAGGGTAGGAGATGAAGAGAAGAGAGATAAGAGGAGAAAGGGAGAAATATGTAGCTGCAGCAGAGTACAGAGACAAACAAATACACCAAAAACAAAAATGAAGCTTCTTGTTTAGTTGGACAAGAAAATGTTGACATGGATTGAGAATACAACAGAGAGGCCTACTTAAGCCTGAATTACAAAGCATATACAACAATCATTATGAAACCAGAAGGCAATCTTTTCTCAACTCTGAAAGAAGGTAGAAATTTTCCCCTTCTATTCTTCAAGACTTCATCCATCTGCAATCATAAATCTTGCCCCACTACATTATGTTAGCACCCTAAAGATCTAGTAGAGGCAATGGAGATGAGAAGACAAACGGTTGAAAGAGCAAAAGTCGAGAGAAGGTTTTATCAGTAAATTAGAAAGCAAAGAAGAGACTTTTACAAGACAATGAAGATGGCATTATCTGCATAAAAATTATCCTTCCCAAATTCAGAAACTCCTTGTACCTAATATGCTTATCAACCTTAAGACCTTTAGCCCTTATCAAAGACTCATATATTTTGCAACTGGGAAAAGGAGATGCGGACGACTGAGCCAGAAAGTGGGCTTGCATGCTTGCACACAAGGGCTTCAGTAGCCTGCTCCTCAGTCTCAAACTGAACAAGAGCCTGCTTTTTTCCATTCATCTCAAAGACCTTGCTGTTCACAATGGTTCCATGCTCCTCCAGAAGGCTTACAATCTCCTCTTCAGTGATGTCTTGTGGGAGGGTGGACAAGTGAATCATCTTTGTTGGCGAGCAGCAATACCGGTAGTTTTTAGCAGCATTACGATTGAATCGGTTGAGATTTGAATTCACATACTCATGTGTATCAGCACCTTGGGTTATGTTTGCATGCTTCGAGAAGTTGACTTCCAATCGTTTCCCAAACAGCATGGCTCCCTATATTTCAGATTGAAAAGGTTTTATTGACCAATATAACACTAGAGCAGAGGCATTACAGATTAATTTCCAGGCCACCAGTGACAAAAGACATAGAATAAACATATTAATGAACACTTGCTTTGTAGATTGACTAAAGGAACTAACGTGAATCCAGTGTAATGTGCACTCATATATTCTCAATGCAAATTTGGCCAGCAATCCAGTCTTAATGAAACAACTCCCATTGTACTTTCTCATGGGAGCTGCACACACCATAAGTTAAACGAAGTGTGTTAAGTAATATAAGCTCACTAAGATATTAAAACCATTTTTATTCAACCACGTGTTTAATGCCACTATCTAAAACATATGGATCAATACCAATATTCAAAAGAATCTACCTTGCATGCCAAACAACACCTGGAAACAGGAGAGGCAGCACACAAAGGGAAAAGGGAAGTAAAAAGTTGTGTTTTCAGAAAAAAAAAAAGGCTTTTTTTTCTGCAGCAGAAAGGGCATGACTTTTTTATTATTAATATTAGGAAAAAATAGGGCTTCAGAGGTAATTAAAAGGGAGAACATACAAAGGATTCTAGGAACTCCAGCAAGTGGAAAGAACATGCCCTCTCATGGTGAATGATACCATTCTTATATCATGTTGAAACTTGAGGGTTTGGACAGGGAGAAGGGAAAAGATAGAGAGAGAAAGAAAGTTAATACTAGTACAATGGAAGTATAATTGATAGATGTGATTGTTCCAAAATACCATAACCTAATACCAGCCTAAGCCCACTAACCAATTTATAATAATACTTTGGTCAAGTACTTGTATTACTAGTACCAGCCTAAGCCCACTAACAATAAGACAAATAACACTAACTTCTTCTAAAACAAATAATAAATGCAATGATTTTCTACAGGCACAACTATAACAGACTAATAATTTTTTACATTAGTAAAGATATCACAAGATCTAGCATAAAGATATATAATCACCAAGGTACACATGAAACAAACCTTCAGAAAATGCACTGCCAATTCAGCTTGGAAACCATCCCCCATCTGGATAAGTGCATGATCTGGTTTATTTCGGAGAAGTTTAATTCTGACAATGTTCCCATAAATGGAGAACAAGTTGAACAGTTTATCCTCATCGATTCTCTGAAATAAACAAATGTCAAGCCAAATTTGCCAAAAAAGGAAAGAACTTTCTGGCAGAAGGCAGAAGTTTTGAGGCAATGTACTTACATCAGGGTTGAGATTTGCAACAAGAACTGTACACCTTTCATTTGTTCCAGTTATTCCAGGAGGCAAACCACCACCAAAGGCAGCTGCAATTGCTGCAGCATTGGCCATCTATAATTCAAAACAAAAATAAGTATGTGGAGGGATCAACTTAATTTGTGTTCAAAATGGCTAATCATCAAAAACTTATTCAGAGAGCTTTGGGAAAAAAGGAAAAGAAAAACATTTTTTTTCTAAAAATTAAGCTAAACTAAACAATAACATGCACTAAATATAAATAAAAAGAGTTCATTTACATGCATGTCTACAGTCAACTCAAATAAAGAAGTCATAGTAATGGGTTCATAATAAAATGTCATTTAGTATAAAATGGAAAAAAAATCCCACACAGTTGACAAAGTAGAAAGCCCCATAAATCCCTCCCTCTCCAAAATAAAACCCCAATTGGAAAAAAAAAAAAAAAACAAATCGAATGCAAAAGTCCCATCATGAGGTTCTTTTGTATTGATTGGCTACAATCAGGCAAACAAGGTATTTAGCATATTCAGATTTTTTAATTTTTTTTTTAAAAAAACAGGTAAATGAAAACACATCAACTGTTAGTCATTTCTCATGCTACTCTATAAGATGCAAACTGGTAATAACTTCCTCATATATTCAACTGTGCATCAATAATCGCAAATGGGGACTTCATCTTCGCTTGAAAAGTACCCACCTGTGAGAATCCAACTGTAAAAAGGAAAAACACAAATATTAGCACATTATAAGAATAGCACCATAAGAAAATAAAGCAAACCAACCAAAGCAATTTAGAATATTTAGCACCTGCCCTGGAACCTTGAACCCCATACATGCTTCCTCCATCGCCATATCCAGGCTATTTCATAGAGGATGAAGGATGAAAGAGTATTAGATTGGACATGAAAAGATCAACAAAAAAATCTGGTTCATAAATAGATAAAGAAAAGAATCATATGGACATACTTGGGAAGAAGATCGGCCTTTCTGCTCTGTAGGCAGATTTGGGTTTGTAAAGTCCCTGCATAAATGAGGAATTAACTTAGCAACAATGAATACAATGTCAAAAATGAGATTGAGTAAGTAAAAATTAAGAAAAGAAAGAAAGAACTGACTGAACCACCTTGAACGATCATTATTGTAGTTTACTTGTAGTTCATCAAGGCTGCAATCAACAAGAATAAATTGTACAACAAAAAAAAACCATTAAGAGTAAAGGAAAAGACAGAAAGGAGGTATACAAAATGGACCAGCACATGAGCATATCATAAGTCTCTAAAACCAGAAACCAATATACAATGAAATTGCTGGATAAATTTAGCTTACTTTGAGAACTGAATGTCCAGCTGACAGCAACCATCATAAATATTGCGTCCCTATAAATTTCCAGAAACACAATCACAATTCCAGTGAAATAAGATCATAGATTTAGAATTAACAAGCCAAGTAGAGCCCTAAGCTCCACGTGAATGTAAAACAACCTGAAGTGTACTTCTGGCAGTAACAGCACTTTGGCGGGATTGATACTGGATGAGAGCCTGAAAGCCTACACAGTTTTTTCAAACACAGGATGAAACAAATAGTAGAGCACACAAATTAAACACACATAAATCAGATACAAAGACAATCTTCATCTTCATCCATTAAAAAAAAACATTGACAGGGCCAATGAATATTGTGTTGAAAAAGTGAACTGTTTCTTGACACATTACAAAACTAGAAACATGATTTCATTAATATCAAAGAACCTTGTTCAATTGTTTTCCTATTCATGTACAAAAAGAACAAAAATGATTGATACACTTTAAAGTAAATTATTGCATGACCCAAATATTCCTTCAATTCATCCAGTAAAAGCCCCAAAGACAAAAACACTTCATATGAAAAGAAAGAGAAAGGAAGAAATCTGAGAGAATCTGACCAGCTGACTTCTGAAACGTAACAATCTTCTCCACATAACCATGGGGAGAAAACACTTGATGTAGCACATCCACTGTTATAGGATACAGCATGTGGTGAACCGTAACTAAGAGAATTCGATTTGGCTGTGCATCCAGAGTTGCCGACAGCAGACAGCATAGAGAAAGAGAAGAGAGAGAGAAAGGAGAATAAATAGAGAAGTTCATGATAAAGAGAAAGAGAAACTACAGAACTTAACAATTTAACACTAAACCCATTACAATGGAAAGTCTAAGATAATATAAATATTATATCAGGAAAACATCACATAAAAAATGAAAATACAAATGCCAAAGAAAAAGCGCTAATCAATTCTATGCTTTTTCCATAACCAACAAGTTGGGGCACATAATTTTCAATTAAAAAAAATAGAAAAAAAAAATGCCAACCTCATCTTCTCGCCCTTGACTTTGATCCATCGTAGTTAGTTCTTGATGTGAGGAAAACTGGATATAAACATTTCTCCCCCTAGAATGAAACAAAAAGATGATCATGCAAAGAATAGTGATTTGTTAACATTGATAAACTGCTTTCCAAATTTCAAAATATGACATACAGGATCAAGCTATCCAAATAGCATTCAAGGGAATCATGTAAAGATTTCAAAGAAAAATAAACAATAAATTTATACCTTATGCTTGGCTGAACATTAGCATAAAATTGTAGAGCACTAACTGCAGACGGAATATCTTGCATTTGGAGAAGAGCCTGCAAGGATGATAGATTGTAGTAATAAAAGAAAATGATAAAATGATCCATCCTTGAATTCTAAGAATATAAGGAAAACAGAAAGTTTCAGTTGAAGGCATGAAGAAAACCTGATTTTTGGCACGCAACATTACAAGCTTTGTTATGACTCCAAAAGGCTGAAATAGCTGAAGCAAATCATTCTGCAACCAAATGAATTACATTTCATAAATCATTGAAGAAATTTGAAAACTCAGCTTAAAGTGGGGCGCGATTGTTGATCCAGCTCATCTTAGGTAGCTGTTTCATTTGGATTATAGTACTCAACAGATCAATACTTAAAAGTAATAACTTCTTGTAGATCCACAAAAAGCACTCACTTCACTTCATATATGAGCATTATTATATACATAATTCTGAAACCAATGTGCATTTTCTCACAATATACTTCTTCCATTTGACAGAACAGAAATCAGAGTCACACAAAAAAGTCTGCACGTCCTTATACTCTGAGTCTCTGAAATATAGAGGAAATATAAAGCTAACCAATCTAAACCAACTTTTGACACAAAGCACGCAAAGCCTCAACAACAGTGTATAATTTGTTAACAGAATTTGCTCTACTGGCATGATCTTGAAGCTTCCTTTTATAAATATAGTCATTAATGTGGAAGAGAACAAGCAACTTTGAAGTTAATACTATCCATATTTGTTATTTATACTGAAGTTAATACTATCCACATTTGCTATTTGTTATATATACTAATACTGACTATATAAAGATGGAAGGTCCAGTGGGCAAGGAAAGTCTATATCTACGAATCCACATTAGAGCAACAAAAACTGTTACAATCAATAATAGAAATAGGAAATGTGGACCTGATTACAAGAAGAGTCTAAACAAGCTATTTCCTTTCCCAGAAAAGAGTAAATATCACAGAAATCACCACTCTGGCCATAACAGAGCTAAAGCAAGTGCAACTTAGCCCATGGTAAAGCCATGGATCATATTACAATAACAAATAACAAGTAAAGTCCACACAAACATATATAGAGAGAGAGAGAGTTTACTTCAGATATCTCATGTCCCACATTTCGAACGTGAATGACCTTGGAAGGTTCAGCCATTGGAAATTACCTATAAAACAGAAAAGGAAACAAAAAATACTCAATAGCTATTGGAAGGATAGCATCAATTATCAAACCTCAACAGTTCTCTAGTCACGTTTGGGCATGCATGAAAATACTCACTCTGAAACTCAACAACAACCCCCCCCCCCCCCACACACACACACAAATTAATAAAAAGGAAAGCTACACGATATTCACCCATTCCAATTTTTTTTCAAAACCCAATTCCAAGTAAATCAAGATTCCAATGGGTAAATCGTGAGGCCTTCTCAAACCGAGTGCAAATCGCATAAAGATTCAAACTTTATCTCCTACTTAATTAAACTCAGGAATCACTAAGAAACCCAATTCATGACCTAAACACAAAAATTGGTGAACAAAAATTGCCACACAGCAAAAGGGCATCTCTAATTTCCAACAAAGAGCCCAAAAACTACATCAAAATCGTGGAATCTGGCACAGGCTACAAATCTTACAAAATGAGAAGAAAACACTGAGAAGCAGACAGCAACTAGAGAGAGGAAGAAACGGAACTTGCCTGAAGAGAGTGAGTGAGAAACAGAAAGAAGAGAGAGAAAGAGAAGAAGGAGAGAGAGAGCAAACAGTTTAATCAGAGGTGCTTCGCATGATGTCGTGAATTTCTTGCCCTATGTATTCTTCTCAAGCCCAAAACTGGAACTAGCCAGAAAGTAATTTCTATAATATTTTAAAGTGAAAGAGTATAAAATCTACTTCTAGCCATTTTATGGGTTGGTTCAAGTGGTACATACTTATTACCCTTAAGCTCTCAGGTGTGGAAGACTACCTGTGATTAAACCAAAAAAAAACTTTTAGTCCTTTTAGTTTCGGGTTTGGAGTTATCATTTTGTAAAATTGATTTTTAAATTATTTTTATTTATTATCTTTGTAAAATATGTATTATTTATTTCAATTATTAATTTTTAGACTCAATTTTATCTTTTATAAATATGAAGAGTGAATTTTCAATTCATCTCAATTAATTCTTAAATTCTTATCATTGTTTTAATATGTAAAAAAATGTTATTTTATGAGTAAACCTCATATCGGTCCTTAACTTTTTTTCACGTTATGCAAATTAGTCCCTCACTTACGTAAATGGCTAGGTAGTCTCTAACTTTCTTCACTGTCATGCAATTAAGTCCAAAGGCCAAACTTCCGTTAACAACTTGAAGACATGTCACGTTAACTGCCATGTGGGACTGTCATCTGTCTGAAACGACATCGTTTTACGGCATCTGCCATCACATAAAAGCAACTTTATCCGAGCACCTCATTTCTTCATTATTCACATATCTTAAATGGGTCCCACCAGTACACATCAGCAAGTTCTTATTAAGCACATTTATTCTCTAACCCAACACCTCACTTTTTTACTATTCACAAATCTTAAATGGGTCCCACTAATACACACATCACTCATTTTTTATTTACAAATATTTTAATTAATAAATAATAAAATAATATTAATAAATAATAAAATAAAAATTTAAGTTTTTTAAAAATATTTTTTCCTGTGTTTTAAACCCCCGGAAAAGCCAAATAAAAAATGATTACCAGGATTTAAACCCCCGAAAAAGACAAACAAAAAAATTAAAGCACCGGTGCTCAACTGAGCACCGGTGCTCATAAAGCACCCACCCCTGACAGAAGAATAGCAGCAATTTCTCGTTGAGCATTGTTGCTTATTGAGCAAATGCTTAATAAGCATAGCGATAAAGTTGCCCTAAGTCCTTCAAACAAAATTACCAAATGACCTCGCAACTTCGCAAGATAATCGTAGGTAACATAGAGCAGGGTTGTGAGAGGGGGAGTAATTTAGGGTTTCTTCTTCAAAGATTTCGTAAGAGAGAAGTGAAGGGATTCAACCCAATAGACTATTTGAATCCAATCTGGGTTTAGGGTTTAGGGATAAATTTGACTTTTCAAGTCCTTGTAAGCTTTATAGCATAAAACAATGTCGTTTCAGACAGATGGCAGTCTCACATGGCAGTTGATGTGACATGTCATCAAGCTGTTAACGGAAGTTTGGCCTTTTGACCTAATTGCATGACGGTAAAGGAAGTCAGGGACTAACGGAGCAATTTACGTAACTCAGGGACCGATTTGCATGACGTGAAAAAAGTTAGGGACCGATATGAAGGTCTACTCGTTATTTTATTATATATAAAGTTTAATAATTTAATAATAACTCATAAAATCAACTTCAATTTTTTGTGCTTTTACAAATAGACACGGTGAATTTTCAATTCGTTTTAATCAACTATTTATATTATATCTAGTAGTTGTATCACGTGCGAGGGAATTTTATAATGTGTTAATAATAAATTTTTATATAAAAATATTTTTTATAAGTATAAAATATAATTTAAGAAAAACATTTAAGAAACTTTTATACACAATTAAATAATTAAAAGAAGTACAATTGAAAATTTCACTTATAGCATGCTTGGAAAATTAAATACATAATAATTTGAAAAATTGACAACATATATAAGATATATACCAAATATTATTTTAAATTTTAATTAAATTAAACATTAAATGAGATTTGTTAAAGTTCCAAAAATAATAATTAATTGAAGATTTAAAATAGTTCTATAAAATTTGTTTCTAAAATAAAAATCACATCAAACATATTAACAATTAATTATTTAATTATTGGAATTGAATAAATAATGTAATTATTCAAATTAGTAACACATGATCATAAACAAAGTAAATAAAGAATTGATTTTTTGAAGCTATTCTTAAAATTCACAAATAGGTTTTTCTTCAATATATTGGATAAATACTTCTAAAATTAGTATGGTATTTTTGTTAACATAAATTTCACTTTGTCTAATAATTTTGTAATAGTTCATATTTATTTATTTTTATAATAAATTATATTACAATATACTTTTTATCAAACTTATATATATTGATTAATATAATTTAAATATTTTAATTAAATTATAAACTTCTATGTAAACCAAAAAGAAAATGTTAATATTATTTTGTATAAATATTTAGTTGCATTTGAATTCTCTAAAAAGGTGTTTAAAAGATTAGAGGATACACACAATTATAGAAAATAATGTATAAGTTGTGTTAAAATTTAGAATGAGAAAAAAATTATAACCTTATTTAATTATAATTATTATTTGAATAAAATATTTAAGCTAATAAAAAAGACATAAAAATGAAATAATCAATTAAAAATTATATTAAGACTAACAGCATTACATTAATAATTAATGTGTAGTATTTAAAAGCTAGTAATTAAAAGGAAAAGAAAAAAATATCCACTATTGTTAAAACAAATAGCCATTATTATAATTAGTGATATAAAGTATTTAATAAAAAATAAATTATTTCAATAAAATAATATAATTATCCATTATTGTAAAATAAGAATAGATAATAAGGAACCTCGTTTATTTTGAGAAGTATAAAAAATGGGGAAAAAAGAAACAAAATAAGGTAGGATATTGTGAAGTAGTGGAGACAAAAATAATAAGTAGAAGAAAAATGTGTAGAGACTCCCAAATGTGTATATGAAAAGACAAAAGTGAATGGAAGGGAAAAACTTGATCATCCCAATGGTGGAAGCCAAAGAGAATCACACAGCTTTACAAAACAAAGTTAATAAATTATCACTAAGAATTATAAAAGTAAATGGACATTATCATAATTAATGGGAAGGTATTTACTAAACATGAAAAAAAATATCAAATAAATTATTTGAAGGAAAATGACTTTGTTACCCCTAATTTGAGTGGGAAGATGTACCCCTAGGGCAAACACATACTACTCTTCTTTTATATATATAAAGATAAAGATAAAGATAAAGATTTTGAGACCCCATCTTGGAGAGTGGGACACTCACTCACTCTACTCTCATCCTCAATGATTTTTTACATTATCTCTCTTTCTCTCATTGGATGTGAATTTCACTCACACTTGTGAGAATGAGATTTTCCTTCTCAATCATTAATATTAATTTTCTCTCTCTTTCTATTTTTAATTTTTAAATACTAATAAATGTTAATCTTAAATTTTGAAATTTATTAAGATTTTCAAAATCTTATCCAATTTTTTTTCTATTTCAATATTTTTTAATATATAAATCTTTATTCTTATCTTTATAAATTAAATTTTTATCATATCTTATTATCAAATAATAGTGTAAATTAGATTTTAATACCAAAATATAATATATTATTAGAATTTAAAATTAAAAAATTGTTCAAAATTATTTTTATTTTTTAATTTTAAAAATATTAATTTATTATAAATTTAATTTTAATTAAATAAAAAATATATTTATCCGCGTATTACGCTAGTTAATATACTAGTTAAAAAGGGGTGAGAGATCTGAGAAGTTTTAATTTGGCACTTTTAGGAAACTGGAGATGACGTCTTTTAGTAGAGAGGGATAGTTTGTGGACTAAAGTGTTGTCATCTATCTATGGGGTGGGTTCTTTGAGTAAGGTAGGAGGGAGACGGGTGGCTCTAGGTGGTGGTTGGATTTATGGAGTATTGAGGAGGGTGTGAACATATCTCGTGACTGGTTCTCTAATTCCTGTGTTAGAATGGTGGAAAATGGGAGGAGTACTTCTTTTTGGAAAACTCCTTGGTGTATTTCTATTCCCTTTTGTGAGCGTTACCAGAGATTGTTTTCTATTACTAATAATAAAGATGTGTCTGTTACGGATATGTTAGTGGGTAGAGAGGAGGATTTTGGGTGGGCTTGGAGTTGGAGGAGGCAATTGTTTTAATGGGAGTTGTCTCAGCTATCTTGTTGCTCTTGGATTTAAGTTCTGTCCTGGTTTATGAACATAATGAAGACATTCGGAGGTGGTCAGCTGATACGGGGGCTACTATTCAGTCAAATCAGCATATCATTTAATTAGAAATGATTCTATCTTTGCTGATATTCCTCTTCATAGATTTATTTGGTGCTCCCCTTGTACCTTCGAAGGTCTCCTGTTTTGCTTGGTGGGTGTTGTTAGACAGGCTACCTTCAAAAATAAATCTTGTTAAGAGGGGAATCTTTTTTTGTTACAGGCTGTGTATGGTGCAATCTCGGTTTAGAGACTTCTTCTCATCTATTTTTGAATGTCCATATGCTTACCAGATTTGGATGATGTGTGTGTAATGGTGTGATTTTGTTTCTGTTCATCATGTTAATTTTATTGCTCATTTAGATCAATTCTTGGGGATGTCAAGTTGTACCTTGAAAACTCAGTATATGTGGTCAGTGATTTGGTTAACAGTTCTTTGGAGTCTATGGCTGGCAAGAAATGAAGTTGTTTTTCTCTAATAATTCTATAACTCATTTTGATTTTAGAGTTGATTAAATTGCGTTCTTGGAAATGGTTGAAAGCTAAAGAGATGTTGAGTTTTATTATCCATTTTCTTGTTGGTCTGAGCAACCTGCTATTTGTCTTAACCCGCAGTACGAGGTACATTAATTTATGTCCAGGCTTCGGGTATCTATGTTGTCTCTCTGCTGCATCGATTGTTTCTGTTATGTTGGATTGGGTGGACCTTCAGGGATATCTTCATGGTTTTATTTCGTGGAATAGGCTACTGGTTGTCTTTGGTGGGAGCTCAAAATTCTGGTTCATTAGCTTTTCGTCTTCTCAACCCTGTATATCATTGGAAGTGCTCTATTTTAGTTTGTAATCTTGTTTCTCTTATATATGTTTTCAGGGGTGTTGTGCTAAAATTTTGTTTAGGTTCGGTTTTAAGGTTCTAAAGTTGGGTTTTTCTTACTTTCTTTTGGGTGCTTGATTTATTTGGCTAGGTGTATTGTTCATACTACTGGTTGTAATATGGGTTGGAGTACCTCTTGTCCTCCTTTTAAATTCATTTCACTTTGCTTAGAAAAAAAAATATACTAGTTAAAAACTCTTATCATTATTCTAATATGTCCTTTCATTATATATAAACTTAAATAATTAATATAACTAATACCAATCTTTTAAAATTTTATGTTTCAAATATTAAAAGCACGTAAAAGAATAAAATTTATATTTTTTATTCTTGAATTCGGTCTAATTTCAAGAATATTTAAAATTTTAAAAGTGAAACATAATAATGTATTCTTTTAATTTAAGACTTTTTTTTTCTTTTTTTATTTTATTTTATATTAATATTTTAAACACAAAATCTTGAAGGATTGAGATTGGTTAGTCAATTTATAACTTCATGTTAATGAAAGAACCTAATGCAACAATGATACAAATTTAAGAATTAATTAGGATAAAATAAAAGTTTATTGTACCTATTTAAAAAATAATAAAAGTTTTGAATGATTATATAATTCTTTTCCCTTTCTAAATAATAATAATAACTGTTTTCATATCACCAATCCTAAAAATGAGGATAAGAACACTTTAAATAAGAAAATAATTTATTAAAAAAGAAAATTATTTATTACAATCTGTATGTTTACTATAATAAATTTTTTCTTTATATAAAAACTTTTCATTTTTTAATATTCTTATCCTAAATTCTTAGAACTAATATTATTAAAACCATAAAAATAAATAGGAGTATTGGAAAGCAATGTTGGACAATGATTCCAAAGTTTTTAGTTTATACGTATTAAGAAAAGTGAAAATGGAAAATTAAAATAAAGGCTAAATCAATCCGTTGATCCATAATTGGGTGTATGTACAAAGTGGTGGTTAAAGTATTGGCAAATAGGTTGTGCAAGGTGGTTGGTAAAGTGATTTCTAATTATCAATCTGCTTTTGTAAAGGATAGGTTTATCTTTGATAGTGTGGTTATTGCCAAGGAAGTCTTAGAGGAGGCTAGGAGAAAAAACTAAGAGCTGCTTATTTTTTAAGGTGGATTTTGAAAAGGCATATGTTTCTGTCAACTGGGACTTTCTGCAATATGTGATGGGGAGAATGGATTTTCCTCAAAAGTGGAGACAATGGGTAGTTGAATGTCTATGTACATCTAGAATTTCAGTTCTTGTCAATAGGAGTCTATCTAGTGAATTTGCGATTGGTAGGGGGTTGAGACAAGGAGATCATTTGGCTCCTTTCCTTTTTTTTGATAGTTGTTGAGGGTTTCAATTCATTGATGTCTAAAGCAATCCAATTACAATTGTTTAAGGGTTATTTGGTTGGAAGGGATCAAATCCTAGACTCTCATCTTCAGTATGCTGATGATATAATTATTATGGGTGAGGCTTCTTTGAATAATGTTTGGATCATAAAAGTTGTGTTACAGTTGTTTGAAATGGTGGTTGGCCTTAAAGTAAACTTCCATAAGAGCAAATTGGTTGGAGTTAATGTTGATGTTAGGTGGCTGGAACTCATGGCCCAATTCTTGAATTGTAAACTTGGTTCTTTCCCTTTCTCTTATTTGGGGCTACCTATTGGTGTCAATCCAAGACGACTGAAGACTTGGAATCCCATAATCTTGAAGGTGCAGAAAAACGTCTATCACAGTGGAAGAGTAAAAATTTGTCCTTTGGTAGTCGTATTGTCCTTTTGAAATCGGTTCTTCACTCAATTCCGATCTATTATCTTTCTTTCTTCAAGGCTCCAAAGTACTATCTCTCGGCTTGAATCTCTTTTTAAAAACTTTCTTTGGAGAGGAGATGATGAGCATAGGAAAATACCTTGGGTTGTTTGGGAAGATGTGTGTAAGGAAAAGAAACAGAGGGGTTTGGGTATTAGAGACTTACAATCTTTTAAACTTACCTTATTGGGGAAGAGGCGTTGGAGGATGGTAGTTGAGAGAGGTAGTCTTTAGAATAAGGTGGTCACTTCCTTATATGATGAGTTTGGTGTGAGGAGGTTGAATAAGGGGTCAGATGGTTATAGGTGGTGGATTGATTTATGGTCAATCGAGTGTGGTGATAATTTAACGAGTGATTGATTTTCTAGTAAATGTGTTAAGATAGTGGGGATGGGAAATCCACTTCCTTTTGGAAAGATTGCTAGTGTGGTTCAATTGCTTTCTGTGAGTTATTGGAGGTTTTGAATGGGGTCCAAGTGTTAGTGTATGCACTAGAGACCTATATGTTTTTGAACATCCATTACTTGTATCATATTATTATTTTATAAAGGCATTTCATTTTATTAATTCTTTTAGAATATAATTATTGTCCTTAGAATAGTAATCTTAAGCTTCATAAGAAATCAAGTAGATGACTTGATCGTGAGACCTTATGAAGAACTATTCTTAAATAGTCCCTAGTCAAGTATCATCTCAGGACAAAGATGCATTTATACTAGTATGTGAGTTCATTGATGATCAAATCTCACGGATCATGGATATGAGATATCATGTGCTCACATAGGTACACATTAAGAGTAATGGTGTACTGGACAGACCCACCTCAAGAACGGTGCATGGATTGTTACATAGTGTCATGAATGTTTCTTAAATTGATAAGTGTTATATATGAAGTCCTTCGACCTGAAATCACTATGATTCCTACATAAGGAATTATATGTTTTAATTACCATCAAACGTTACCTGTAACGGGGGTAATCATGAAGTTGGTTTTTGGACATATAATAAATTATGTGGTGGGATGTGGAGTGACCTAGATGGGATTTGTCCCTCCTATGTAACAGGAGTTATATCTGTAGGCCTCTTGATAAAATGAGACTGCCAAATGCATGGCCATGCTCAAGAGGATAAACATGAGATGTTTATTTTCTGTACAGTCTACTTGGGGATCAAGAAAACATAAATTGAACTATACAAGGTTGACACAATTCATGCCCTTGTGTTCAATTAGATATTTGGACAAAGGGACAAATCATATAAATTATTATCATAAAATAGGATTTATCAAAGTTATTGATAATCTCAATATTTGGATAGTGATGTATTGCTAGATACCGCTCATTATTTATGATATTAAATATAAAAGGATTTTATTTAATATCATAACCAAATATTAAAAGCTTATTGGGTCACACGCATACAACATGCCACTAGGAAAGGATAATAATTATAATTTAATTTAATTAGAATTGTAACATGATGGGCCAGACCCATAAGTGTGAGGGTTAAGTGAGTGAGGGGGTAAAACCCTAGCCACCACTTTATAAATAAAGCATGAGATGCACTACCCTATGCACATAAGCAATCGCCTATTACTCTCTAAGGCTACTAGCAGAGTTGAGGAGGTTTTCTAGTTCGGCTGTTGGCGTGGACACCACTAGAGATGTGGCTGCTATTGCCTCGTTCATAATCCTAATAAGGTACGACCTTTCATTTTAATACCTTTTATGTCTTGATTCGTGTTTTCTCAAAACGATTATAACAAGGGAGGGAATCCATTTATTTCCGCTGCAACCCTGACCACATGCTTGATTTCCTTTCAATTGGTATCAGAGCCTTGGTTTACGATAAACACGTTTTAGGCTTTTAATCTTGTGAAGATTATGATTTTTTTGTTGTTTTTCGCCTGAAAAACGTAGCGCTGATATCTGGGCTGCAGCGCAGGATGAAGCGCAGTTTACGTATTTTCGATTCTGATACTTGCGCTTCACCTACGTTGTAGCGCAGGTGAAGCGCAGGTAAAGCGCAAGTGAAGCGCAGCTTTTAGAATCAGTTTATTTTGTTCCCTTTATTGATTGTTTTATGTGTGATGTATATATATATGTTTATATGTTCTAATGTTGGAAGGTCCTATGGAACATGAAAGTTCATGTCTTGGGAGTCAAAGGGTTCAATTGTTGAAACCTTGTCTCGACTCAAATGTTGGCTGCGATAAACATGCCCCTTATCAATTTGCTAACAAGAACGTATTCAATGATACGAGGGACTTACTCGTTTATCGGTTCGTGAAGTATTCGTTGATGCGAGACACTTATTGATGATTGGTTGAATGTTTATCAAATCTAATTTTTGTGTCGGGGGGCTGCCCCGCACCCGCAAGGGGTGGCCTCCCCTTTAAACCACGTGCTACACTACGTAGTGGGTTATTTCGTATGCGCATATTCAAACCTCGCTTAATATATACATCTTATTATATCACTTGTTTTACAATCAATGGATGTTGAATTTGCATGATGGTTGGTTATGGCCTTAGTTGTTTTAATTTAAATACGACCTGCGTGTCGTGCCTTACCTCTAAACATTCCTCTTGCAATCTCTTCTCATCTCTATCCCCTCGTATGTTAAAATGATGTTTCTTCTTGTTATATAATGTAACCGGAAAGAGCATGGAGTCAAAGGAGCATGTGGAGACATGTGGATGGAGACTTCAAGATTATATGTGATGTAATTTTGTATTGGAATTTTAGGAGGCCATAACCATATCATGTATTTGTATGAGATGCATGCTTGTGTGTTTTTTCTAAATGGTTTAACAAAGGAGTAAAATTAAAACGATCAAATCTCTCAAAGAAAATATTAAGTCTTTTTGCCTTCCAATGAATAACACTTGTTAAGACTAGAGTCGATGAAGTGTGGGTCTGCCAAAGCAGGGTACCTTTATCTATACTAGTAAAACGCGATAGGTTAAAAAGTAATATCCAACTGTTAATCATTGGGTTTTGACTTAATTAGGTATATTCAATAGGATTGAAAAACCTAGAGGCATTAATTCATAAGATGAATTAGAATAAGAGTTATTCACCCAACTATCCAAGAGTTGTATGAGATACAATTGGAAAGCGTGTTTCTACCCTAAATAACCTTTTCTTAAGCGATCGACCAAAGCTGACTTAAAATAAGGTGAAATATGGATCTTGGCCCACTAGAAAATCTAGTGATGGGATTTTCTGATTATTGAGGGTACTTTTTTTGAATCAAAATAGTGGGAGGCATATTTAATTAAAGCCCTTGTTAAATATGTATGTTATATGATACTTACTTGCATAAGTTTCTGTTAATAGATAACCATGGCAACGAACACAAGAAGTAACCTTTCACTGAGCTCCGTCCTTGAGAAGGACAAATTGTCTGAAACTAACTTTCTAGATTGGTACAGAAACCTAAGGATTGTCCTTAGGCATGAAAAGAAGTTGTATGTCCTGGAAGAGCTCGTTCCTAAAACACCCGCTGCAACTGCCTTCGAAAGCTGATAAGGATGCTTTTAAGAAGCATCTGGATGATGCTCTCGATGTAGGTTGCCTTATGCTTGCTACCATGAATGCTGAACTCCAAAAACAACATGAGAACATGGATGCGTATGATATGATCATACATTTAAAGAGAATTTATCAAGGCCAAGCTAGGCATGAATGATTTGAAGTCTCAAAGGCACTTTATCAATGTAGACTGGCAAAGGGAAGTCTTGTTGGTGCTCATGTACTCAAAATGATTGGGTACATTGAAAACCTAGAAAGGCTTGGATTCCCATTAGGCCAAGAGTTGGCCACTGATCTTGTCCTGCAATCGTTGCCAGACAGCTATAGTCAATTCTTCATGAACTATAACATGAATAAATTTGACAAGCCACTGCCAGAATTGTTGAGCATGTTGAGAACGACTGAGCAAAACATTAATAAAGGTAAAGGGAAGGCCATATTGATGGTCCAACCTGAAAAAGGCAAGGGCAAGAAGAAGTTCAGAAGCCCTATTTCAAATCAAAGGACAAAGGCAAAGACCAGCCTAGTACCTCTGCTTTGAAGCCTACTGGCGGGATAGCTAAGGAAGGAAAATGTTTCCATTGTGGCCAATCAGGACATTGGAAGAGAAACTGTGCAAAGTACCTGGAGGAGATCAAGAAGAAGGGAAGTGAGACTTCCACCTCAGGTATTTATGTTATAGAAGTCAATTTATCTGCTTCTTGCATCATGGGTATTAGATACTGGATGTGGATCTCACATTTACATGAATGTACAGGATCTAAAAAGGAGTAGACGACTGGCTAAAGGTGAAATCGACCTGCGAGTCGGAAATGGAGCAAAAGTTGCTGCTTTAGCCATAGGAACTTATTATTTAACTTGCCAACTGGGCTAGTTATTGAGTTAGATAATTGTATTTTGTGCCAACCATTAGTAAGAATATTATTTCTGTTTCTTGTTTAGACAAGAATGGTTTTTTCATTTATAAGAAAGAACAACAATTTTTCAATTTATTTAAATGATTTATTTTATGGTTGTGCAAAATTAAACAATGGACTATATGTTCTTGACTTCGAAGTACCTATCTATAACGTAAATGCTAAGAGGTTCAAAACAAATGATTTGAACCCAACTTATCTTTGGCATTATCGCTTAGGCCACATAAACGAGAAACACATATCTAAACTCCATCAAGATGGTTATTTAGACTCTTTTGATTTTGAATCAATTGAGACGTGTGAATCTTGTCTATTAGGGAAGATGACCAAAACCCCATTCACTGGAAAAGGTGAAAGGGCCGGTGATCTTCTTGGTCTCATACATAGTGATGTATGTGGGCCCACGGGCACAATGGCTAGAGGAGGGTTTTCAATACTTCATCACTTTTACCGATGATTTCAGTAGATATGGATTTGTGTATCTAATGAAACACAATCTGAATCCTTTGAAAAGTTTCAAGGAATTTAAGAATGAAGTACAAAACCAACTTGGCAAGACTATTAAAACACTTCGATCAGATCGAGGTGGAGAATACTTGAGCCAACAATTTGATGACTATCTAAAAGAGTGTGGATAGTATCCCAACTCACTCCTCCTGGAACACCTCAATGGAATGGAGTTTCAGAAAGGAGAAATCGAACCCTATTGGTTATGGTTCGATCCATGATGAGTCATTCTGATCTCCCCGACTCCTTTCGTGGTCATGCTTTGTTAACAGCAGCCTTCACACTAAACCGTGTTCCATCTTAGGCTATCATAAAGACACCATATGAGATATGGACTGGGAGATGACCTAGTATGTCTTTTATGAAGATTTGGGTTGTGAGCTTATGTGAAACGCCAAGTTTCAGATAAGCTAGGACCCAAATAAGATAAATGCTTATTTGTGGGATACCCAAAAAAAACTAAGGGTTACTACTTCTATAATCCTAGCAAAGGCAAAGTGTTTGTCGCTAGGACTGCTGCATTCTTAGAGAAGGAATTTATCTCTAAGAAAATAAGTGGGAGGACAAGTAGAACTTGAAGAAATTCAAGTACCCACAAGCGTGGCAATGAGCCAATAATGGAACAAGAGCAGATACCACAAAGTGTTGTGGAGCCACCTGCTCAAGTAGCGCAAGACTTGCGTAGGTCAGATAGGATACATCACCAACCTGAGAGATATGGTTTCCTTGTGTCTCAGGAAGGGGATGTATTGCTAATGGATCAAGATGAACCAGTGACTTACCAAGAAGCTCTTTTGAGTCCAGAATCTGAGAAATGGCTTAATGCCCATGAGATTTGAAATGGATTCCATGTACACTAACAAGGTATGGACCTCGATTGAGCCACCCGAAGGAATAAAACCCATAGGGTGCAAGGGGTTTTCAAAAGGAAAACTACATGGATGGTATGTAAGTACCTTTAAAGCACGGTTTGGTGGCTAAGGGTTTCAAGCAAATTCATGGTGTAGACTATGATGAAACCTTTTCCCCAGTTGCCATGCTTAAATCTGTTCGAATCTTGCTTGCTATTGCAGCTTACCATGATTATGAAATCTGGCAAATGGATGTCAAGACAACCTTCCTAAATGGAAGTCTTCTTGAAGATGTGTATATGACACAACCTGAAGGTTTTGTTATACCTGAAAATGCTGGAAAAGTATGTAAGTTGCAACGATCCATTTATGGATTAAAGCAAGCTTCTAGAAGCTGGAATCTTCGTTTTGATGAAGCTGTTAAGCAGTTTGGTTTCATTAAAAATGAAGATGAACCTTGTGTCTACAAAATGGGTAGTGACAGAATAGTGGTTTTTCTGGTTTTGTATGTAGATGACATACTCCTTATAGGAAATGACATTCCTACACTTCAGTCTGTAAAGACTTGGTTAGGAAATTGTTTTTCTATGAAAGATTTGGGCGAAGCAACCTATGTGTTAGGTATTAGGATCTATAGAGATAGATCTCGAAGATTACTTGGCTTAAGTCAAAGTACATACATAGACAAAGTGTTAAAATGATTTAACATGCAAGATTCTAAGAAGGGATTCTTCCCTATGTCACATGGTATAAGCCTATCTAAGGCTCAATCTCCTTCCAGTAAAGAAGAGAGAGATCGCATGAGTAAGATTCCTTATGCATCTGCTATAGGGTCTATCATGTATGCCATGTTATGTACTCGACCAGACATATCAAATGCTTTGAGCATGACTAGCAGATACCAGTCTGATCCCGGTGAAGGTCACTGGACAGCTATCAAGAACATCCTTAAGTACTTAAGAATAACTAAGGATTCATTCTTGATATATGGAGGTGAGGAAGAACTAGTTGGAAAGGGTTACACCGATGCTAGCTTCCAAACCGACAAAGATGATTCAGATCACAGTCAGGTTATGTGTTTTGTTTGAATGGTGGCGATGTGAGCGGGAAGAGTTCAAAGCAAGAAAACAACCGTTGATTCTACCACAGAAGCTGAGTATATTGCGGCCTCAAATGCTGTGTGAAAGAGGCCGTTTGGATCAGGAAGTTCATTATTGAACTTGGAGTAGTTCCTACCATTGTGGATCCTATAAGTCTTTATTGTGATAACAATGGGGCTATTGGCACAAGCCAAGGAACCCAAGTCTCATCAACGATCCAAACATAAACTTAGACGTTTCCATCTCATCCGAGAAATCATTGACATGTGAAATGTGAAGATATACAAAGTGCGTACAGATGACAATGTTGCAGATGCATTAACTAACCCCTTGTGCAGCAAAAGCATGAAGGGCACACTAGATCATTAGGCATTAGAGTTATGTCTGAATGGCTCTAGTGCAAGTGGGAGATTGTTAGTGTATGCACTAGAGACCTATATGTTTTTGAACATCCATCACTTGTATCATATTATTATTTATAAAGGCATTTCATTTTATTAATTCTTTTAGAATATAATTATTGTCCTTAGAATAGTAATCTTAAGCTTCATAAGAAATCAAGTAGATGACTTGATCGTGAGACCTTATGAAGAACTATTCTTAAATTAAGTCCCTAGTCAAGTATCATCTTAGGACAAAGATGCATTTATACTAGTATGTGAGTTCATTGATGATCAATCTCACGGATCATGGATATGAGATATCATGTGCTCACATATGTACACATTAAGAGTAATGGTGTACTGGACAGACCCACCTTAGAATGTTGCATGGATTGTTACATAAGTGTCCATGAACGTTTCTTAAATTGATAAATTTTTAATAGGATATTTTTTTAGTAAAAAATAATAAGAGTTAAAATTTTAAAAAAATATAAAATTATAATTTTATAATACAACTTATGAAAAGATTGTCATTTTTATATGATTTTATATTAATCGGACTACTTAAATCAAACACTTTTAATTCAATAAACCAACTTCTTAAATAATTTTATCTAATATAATCTATATCTCCTTATAATTTAACTTCTATTTATTAAATTTTCCCAACAAATGTCATATATAATTTATCCAACAAATATTTATATATATATATAATAAAAATTTGAGGGGGCCATGCCCCATAGTCCCGAGGCGCTTCGCCCTCAATGACCTTTCCCACATAATTGTGTGGGTGATGGTTTCATGGTTAGCTTCGGTAAATGTTTAAATGGAGAGTATTATAGTATTAGTGAATAGTGATAATATAGATATTTGAAATTTATTCAAATTTTAAAATATAAATTAGTAAGGTTTTTAAAATGATAAAAAATATTATATGGTAAATTTACATTAACTAAGTATATAAATATAAGTAATTCAAATTAAGAAAAACAAAAACCTTTAGTGACAAAAGTAAAAATTAAAAGAAATTTTTAAAGTTGTAAGGATTAAGAGTTAAGATAAAAAGTATTAATGTAAAAAAATTAAAAGTATACTTTGAGATTGTTAATTTTGACGAAAAAGAAATGTTACTGAAAAAAATATTTTTATTTAAAACCTATTTTAATATTTTTTATTTAGGTTCTAATTATACACATAATCTCTTTTTACTTTTTAAGTAACTCTACACTTCAACAACTATACAAGAAGTTCTAAATAGACCCTACAACTACCCCACATTAATTATTTTAAGTTTGAGGAGTGCTACCAACACACTTTCTAACACACTTTTTCCAACACACTTCATGTGATTGGTTAAAATTCACATGGGTCTTACCAAATTATGTGGGTCCCACTTCCAATGTGGTGGGACCCATGTGACTTTTAACCAATCACATGAAGTGTGTTGGAAAAAGTGTGCTAAAAAGTGTGTTGCTGACACTTTTCTTTAAGTTTTAGTTCAACTTAAAATAATATTTTATTTTCTAATTTAAAAAAAAAATACATACAAAAATATAATATGAATTTAAAATTTTTTATTTTTTAAAAAATAAATTATTTGATTATAAAAAAATAATCTAAATAAAGTAGAGGTTTTGAGATGTGTGGCTGGCTGATCTACGTTGTATTTGACTGGTGGTGGTGGGTAGCTGATCTACACTTCCCCCGATAGTTTGCTGTGTTTCTAGTTGATCTACTCAGATCTGTGTAATTTTTTTTTCTAATTTTTCTATATTTTTTCTATAATTTTACTACTTTATTTTTTCATTTATTAATTTATTTTTTAATTTTTTTACTAACCAGATTATAAATTTTGCGATTGAATATTTTTTCCAACTCATTTATATCACCCATGGAAAATGTTAATTTTAACTATTTATTGATATAAAGAAAAGTTGCTTGTGTAACTATCTGGATTCCTGAAATTAAACAATCTGAACCCACCTCATTTATGCTCATCTAGGGATGTCAAAAAAAACTCGTACCCGTGGATATCTGTGGATATACCCGCAATGGGTACTCGCATATTTATATCATGGGTGGGGACAGATATTATACTACCCGCCCCGCGGGTACCCGCATATTCATTAAAACATATTTTTCTATTAAATATATTTGAATATTAGGATTTTTTATCATTTTATGATGAGATATAATTTATATTATTTTTTGATGATATTCTTAATATATTAACACGTAATGATATTATATAATGATTATTTATATATTTAGTATGATATTATAATATATTATATAACATTTCTTCTCTTTCTTTTTATAAAATTTAAATTCTTAAACATTAATGGATACCAGCGAATACCCGTTACCCGCATGGGTACCCGTTAATTTTAGCGGGTATGTATACGAGTAGTCACTACCCGCCCCCGCCCCGCCCCGTTGACATCCCTAGCTCCATCCATCAATTGTAGAGTTAGGGCCTCTTTGGTTGCATTTTTATTTCCTGTTTCTTTGTTTTCTGGAACTTTTACAAAGGAAAAACTGGAAAGGCTAGAACAAAAATTTGCTGTTTTCAGCATTTCCAATTTTTATTTTATAAATTTAAAAAACAGAAACAAAATGAAACAAGAAATGGAAACTGGAAATGTAAGAGTCTGTTGATAACATTTCTTAAAAACAGTTTTCAGTTTTAAAAATTTAAAAACTTAAAAATCTGTTTGATAAATCACTTTTTAATAATTAATTCTCAAAACTGTTTTGGATTTTCAGTTTTAAAACTAAAAAGCAAAACAAATTTTTGTTGTTTTGGTTTTCTGTATCTCTTTTTAATTTTAGAAACTGAAAACACACGGAGAACACCTCTTTTCATTAATGGCAAAGTTTGTAATTTTCGTGAAATATTATTAGGGTTTGAACGAGAAAATAACGAAGCCATTTCGCAGCTGAACTGGTTCTCATCTTTCTCGTAGCACCATTTCGCAGTGCCCTCCATTCTCTCCCTTTCTCGTTTCAATCTCGCAGGTTCCATTCACGTAGAGCTGTGTTGTTCCTTATCATCATCACCTTCACCTCTCTCCCGTCTTCAATCGTAGGTTTTTCTCTATTTTTCATTTTTGTTCTTCGATTTATCTTCTCTAACAGCGTTGTTCCATTCGCGTAGTGTTGAAACATTGCTAATTTGTTGTACGTTTTGAGTTTGATTTTGAAATTTAAACTTTGCTTGTTGCTTTAGTGATCTGATTATGATTTTGTTGAGCTTGAGGTGGGGTTTAGGCATTTGGGTGTCTTTAGTTCTCCTTGTCCTTGGTGGTGGCAGTGGCTTTTGTAGTTCTGTTACTTGCTTGAAATGGAAACAAAGCTCGGTTTTGGAAGATGCATTAGAGCTGACCTTAGTTTGGTTTTTGGAGGAAAGGTTATTGGATTTGATGGTTTTAGTGAAAATGTCATTGTATTTTATGGTTTTGGTTTGGTTTTTTTTGTGGAAATGGTATTGGATTTGATGATTTTGGTTTGGTTTTTAGAGGAGATGTTTATCAGATTTGATTGTTTTGGTTTTGATTTTTTGGCATAGTTGACATAGGTAGCCAGCTGTACTAAAAACTGAGATGATTTCTTATGGTTGTACTAAAAATATCACTAAAATTTCTTATGACTTGGATGATTTCCCTAACATTTGTGCATTCTCGCATGCTTCTCTCGGGCATTCAAGACATGTGTTCCTATAGGCATGTGTATGTTACTTGCATTTTACAACTATCTATCATATCCCTCCTGTCACACGTGCTTGGTTTGGTAGAATAAGGGAAAGTGGAATTGAGTGGTAGAGGCATGACACAATTTGTCTCTGAAAAAACACTTGTCTCTTTCTTCTGGGTTGTCTCTTACTTGCATAATTTTGTCTGACACACACACCTTTGAAGAGGTCTGTTTTTTTATATATTCCCCCTTTCAAAACAAATAAGTGTTCTTTTTTTGTTTCTTTTCAAAGAATATATAGCAAACAGGGAACAACACTCTGATTGCACTGATTCTTCCTTATCCTCTCCTCTCATACCCCACTCCATTCCAAAATTTTCTTGGCATTGTTCCTTGACTAGTCATGTTATTTTCAAGTGAGTTTAATTTAATGGCCTGAAAACTGATTCAGTTATTCTTTTGGTTGGTTCACTGTGGGGGCACCACACCACTATGATCATATCATATAGCTAGGTAGGTGAAGAATGATCATAGAATTAATGTTATTATGTGGTGCCAGTGCCACTGCCAGCAAATAGTTACTTGGAATTTAGTCACAACACAACAAGTTGTTTTGTTTGCTTTTGAAAATTGCTAAAGAAAGCAAATTTGAACCTTTGACAGAAGCCTCCCTGTTCATTTAATGCCCACACATGGTTTTTAGGTCCTTGATTTAGTGACAGAATTTGACACAAACAACTATTTGTTAAAAGAGACTCTCAGAAAGAGAATTTGGACTCATTACTTGCCATCACGAGAAGCTTATATATCAAGATTTTTTACAATAAATTTATTTTATCCCTTCTTCTTCTTCCCCCTACCACTAAGTTAAAATTAAAATCATTGACAAAATTCTCAGCAGACAGGTCTTAATCAAATTACAAGTTTGTTTCTAGAATAGCCCTGCCCTGCTCACTCACTGAACAGGATATATATAATTTTGCTTTTGGGTTGGTTTTATAACTATTTTCACCTTAGTGGACATAAACAGTGGAATTTAGAGGGGGTGAGAAAAAGTTAGCATGCTTTTCCTGAAAACTATAGAAAAG
This sequence comes from Sesbania bispinosa, assembly GCA_026901365.1. Taxonomy (NCBI): domain Eukaryota; kingdom Viridiplantae; phylum Streptophyta; class Magnoliopsida; order Fabales; family Fabaceae; genus Sesbania; species Sesbania bispinosa. Next base: position 1,294,931 of record QLOH01000018.1, read on the forward strand.
AGATATGTTCAGTTATACTAAATTATAAGCCCCATGACACTTCAGCATAGTTAAACCATCATGTGCAGACACTGTGGACAACCTTATAAATCATCATGTGCAGAAAGTGTTTGTTGTGCTTATTCTAACTTGTTAGGTTCATCATCATATTCTGTAGGAACTGTCTCTTGCAGTTATTCCTTATTCTGACTGCTGTGATAATATTATTTCCTGATCATCTAGTTGTTCCTGATGTGAATGGTTGGGTGAATAGATTCTGAGTTTAGAATAATGAGAGTTATGGACTATGGGATTGAAGTATCATTTTACAGTAAGTTGGGATTTCCAATTGTCTGTTTATACTATTAGACTTGTTTTATACTATTAAAAAACAGTTGTTGCACATTGCACTCTTGTTCTCCCTTCTGATGCCATGGTACATTAAGGAATGGATATGTATTATGTATGGCATCCTCTTATTAGAAACTGATGCTTACATAGAATTGTTGGGCCAGGGTTGCATGAAACTTAAAAAATCTATGAGTTGGGTTGAGCTAGGTGCGTGCTCTTGAAGCCTTCGAAGAAAACGCCCTGAGGTGGAGGATGGTGATCTTGTAGACTTTGGGCTGAGGTTAGGTTAACGTCAGCCATGGTATAGAAAATTGAAGGCTGAATGTGTGTGAGGGAGCTAGAGAGTAATGGAATGTGATGAAGGGGATCATGTCTAGAGAAGGGAAATGTGTGTTGCTTGGACAGCTGTGGGGTTAAAGGTTCTATTTTGGTGACATGCAAGGGTACACGTGGAAGTGGGAATTGGTGGTTTTGGGTATGATTCCCTAGATGAGGCCATGAGGGTAGATCACTCAGACTTTTTCTTTTTTATCAGCTGTGTTGTGGCCTACTCAAACCAATTTTGTAACTTGAAATTCAATGGAGGCGTCCAGGTGGTAGTGATAAAGAGAAGACATTTAAATAATGACAAATTATTGGAACAATAGCATAGATACTATTTATATGTTCTCCAATTATAGTATGACAAATGGATTATGATATCCACGTCAGAGTAAGTATGGCTTCCTTTTTTGCGATGACCCATTCAGAGTGTGGAAAAATAGTAGCTACTTTTTTAATTGGTTTTAATTTTGATTAAACATTAGTAATTTTGATTAAACATTGATGATGTGGATAAGATCTCATTGGCTTTGATGGTTCTGTTTTGATCTCAATAGCAGTAAGATCATTGAATTAAAATGATGATTAATTTACACCTTTGAGATGGAGCTAGCAAATTAGAAAGAAAACTATTGTTACCTCATACTACCCATTTGGAATCTTGTAATATTCATTTTTGCAGCTTCTCCCCCAATGCTCACCGCCTTGTTGGAGAATCTCCTCCTTCAGCTCCCCTATAATCAACAAGCTCTGGAAAATGCAAACTTTCGCTTAAAAAAGTTGGTGGGGGTTTTGACTCTTCACTGGGAACTCCACTCTCAAATAGGTCTTGCTACTCTTTCTGGATTCAACTCCATTTTTTTTTCTTGATCATTGCCCTTACATCATGCTTGAATTCTTCCGTTGATTCCAAAGCTAATTGTTATTCCTCAATGCTATCATAAGCTAATTGTTATTCCTCAATGCTATCATATAATGATACAGTTTCTATGTATGTATGTATGTATGTTAATGTCAATTTTGGACAAAAGGAACGATGCATACGGGGCAGGAAAAATGGCATGAAGGGCATATATTTTTTCTGTTTATTAACTCACTTACAGAAGCTAGAGGTTGGATGGTATATGCATCTCAATCATTTTATATTTTAGTTTTAGTGAATGGATGTCAAATTGGTTTCTTCCAAGCTCTTGAGGATTGTAGATTAAGGGATTCAAATTCAATTACTTCTGTCATAATGCAAGTTCCATATCTAGTGAGTAAAGTTTGATCCTAAGTTCATACATATATTTCACCTCGTAACAACTTTCCTCTTCCTTTATAATTTTGAAAAGTTAAAGTCATCATCTGGAAAAATAATGCAGTCAATTGAGTTCCGGTTAAGAATCAATGTTGAAAAATATATTAACCTATATGGAATTGCTTAATATATTTTACCTGCAGAATAGCTACCAGATAACTATAAAAGAAAATTGAGTGATTCATTGCTACAATTTGCTAAAGATAAGTTAAAAAATTTTCAAATTTTGCTACGATGTAGCTACCATATCATTTAGTAGCTAATTTGCTACTTATTTTATATCCACCATTTTGCAGCAAATTTCTAGCTACGTTGAAGCGAAGTTATTTGCTGACAGTTAGCTACAAATTAGCTACCGATTCGTTTGTAGCAATTCTACCATAAAAAAGTATTTTTATCAACAAAACATAAATAAAGACAAAAAATAAAGATAAGGTTTTTAACATTAATATGTACATTAATTTTTTAAAAAAGTTTGGTTTAATTTTAAGAAAATACATAAGTTATTCAATAAATTGAAAAAATCATAAAAAAGTAAATATAATTTCAAATGAGTTTTTTGTTTTAGTTTTCAAAACAGTTTTCAAGAACAATTTTATCAAGTAAGTTTTTTTATTTTTTTCATTTTAAAATAGTTTTTAAAACTGAATTACCAAACAGATTTTTTTTAAAATTTCTTTTCTAAAACAGTTTTCAAAATGAATTTATAAAAGTATTTTTAAAAATTAAAAATAAAACTAAATCAAACAAACTCTAAATTCTAAATGAAAACCAAACATGCCCTTGGCTTTCCAAATTACTTCCTGAAAGACCCGGTCAATATCCACGGATAGAGATGGTCTTATCTAGTGTATGATAATTATAATTTTAAAAGTCTCGGGAAGTCATCCAACTAATTATTTAATATTCATCGTTATATATATCCTAAGGTATGATATTATTATAACATTATTTTTCTTCAGATCCAAAACGCAGGGCTACGACCGAAACAGAGTGACCTAAACCATGGTGATGTCTGTGTTGCTGAATTTCCTATTCCCACCACCACCTTCTCTAGTGGTCACAGCCATGTCAGTTATAAGCGTCGTGACATTGGCAAATGCTGGCTTTTCCGAGATTAGAGGAAAACACTTAAACTATTCCAAGTTCTGGAATGTGAATAACAACAATAATAATACCACTGGTCAAAGGCAAATCAAGTTGTCCAGCAAAACTGGTATGCTCTTGCTCTATACTCCTGCTTTTCTTGCTGGAGCGGCGTCGTTTTGGATCTTACCTCATGATGATGTCAGATCCATCATCCTTCAATCTGCTGTGACCCTCCACTTCTTCAAGAGGGTCGTTGAGGTATGCCATCGTTAAATTACGAGTCTTATTGTAAGTGCAATTCATGTGATTGTAACTTTGTAAGTGTTTTATTGTCACAGAGACCTTTAAAACTTAAAACTTTAATGTTGCATTTGAAGTTTGAACACTGCATATGCCTAATAGGATAGGATTATGAAGGAAAATTTCTGGAATTTGGAATAAGTGGATGAAATGTATGTTGGGAGAAAATTTAAAGTATAGATAGTTGCTTATTTTAAATATTTTTCCTCATTTAGTTCTCATTCATTTTTAAAGCAATTGGGTATTTTTTGTAAGGTGATGGATTATAGAAATTAGTTTCTCTGTACTGTGGCAAGGTTTTATCAAACACTTGATAGCAAACAATAACGGCTCAATGTTTGACTTAAAATGATGGATTGTTGTTTTCTCAATGCTGAGAGAGTTTTTTTTTTTTCTTTTTTTTTTGGGGGGGGTTAGTACCTGAGCTTATAGTTATATTGCTGTTCTGTTGGAGGTTGTGGAGTTGTGGTTAAGAATGCAGATTTTACTCAATTGTGTAGGACAGGTTCTTTTTTATCTCAAGTTTATGGAGTAAATGGGATATTGTGGAAGAAATTAACTGGTTGGGTTATAATGCAATGAGTCTCAGGAGAAAATTTGATTTAAAATTATGTGTTTCTTCCCTTTTTCCCCCAACTTTTTCCAGTTTAATTTCTCATATTTTTTTAAAACAAGTCTTCTTACTGTTATAACTTGATGCGAGCAAGATTTATATGTGGTAGCAAGCAAGATTTGGATATGTTTATATCTTCATGCAAAATGTCAACTAGGTTGGTGAAAACTGAAAAGGGTAAAATAATCTTTGACCACTACAAGTAATTGAAGAGTGTTTTTGAAGAAAAGTACATTTAAAAAGAATAATGGCAGAGTGATTAATTGGAATGGGTGATTCTTGTTTTATCAATGCTGAGCATAGTATTTGTTTCATTCTTGTTCTGTTATGGGATTTTCAGCTCAATTAAGACTGCTGTTTTTACTCTGTTGTGCAGGTTCTGTTTGTTCACAAGTATAGTGGTTCTATGCTTCTTGATTCCGCAATCCCCATCACTATGAGTTATTTACTGTCAACTGTAACTATGATCTATGCTCAACACCTAACACAGGGGCTTCCAGAACCACCAGTTAATCTGATGTATCCTGGGATTGTGTTGTTTCTGGTGGGCATTATTGGCAACTTCTACCACCATTATCTTCTATCCAAATTGAGAGGGAAGGGTGAAAAGGAATACAAGATTCCTAAAGGTGGCTTGTTTGACCTTGTGATATGCCCCCACTATCTTTTTGAGATTATTGTGTTTTATGGGGTTTCCTTCATTGCTCAGACATTGTATGCGTTCTCTTTCACCATTGGCACTACTTTCTACTTGCTGGGTAGGAGTTATTCAACTAGGAACTGGTATCTTTCTAAGTTTGAAGATTTCCCTAATAATGTTAAGGCTATCATTCCGTTTGTCTTCTGATTGTTGTAAAGAACTACAAATTTTACATGAATTGTACTTGTGGTGCTACATTGGATTTATTTTCAATCTGAACTAACCAACATTAAATTTAAGGTGATTTAGCAACTAATTTTGCAACATTGATTGATTATTTATAGAGCAGCTACTGAAGAAAGAAAAGACATTAAAAAGCACCTACATTCATTTAATGTTATTTGCAGGCAGTAGGAATGGCTACAGCCTTCAAATTTTAAAGTTGTCACAATAAAATGTGAAGACCCTACAATTACACTGGTAAATAGCAAATGGGAAGATGCTGTCAAGCAAACGTACATTTACTAACTGTAAAACCTCTTCTGCAATGGCAACCCTTTCAAATAACATAAGATCATATCTCTTTAAATACTTAGCCATGCAATATACGAAGGCAAGGAATATAAACACTAGGATCTGCTCATGTACTGTCTATAACTTCTGGGGGTTACTGCCAAATCTGGGGCGGTACCTATGACTGACAATGAAGCTTCTGTTTATGGCAGCAAGTTCCATGTTGGCTGGAGTTCATTGGGGTGAAGTATATGGTAGATTTTTTAAGCTTACGGCTAGTTTACTCCTTTTGGCGTTGGATCCTGTTAGCTTGATTTCAGTGTCGCCTATATGGTAGAAATCAATAGTGACCGTTGCATACAGTGGTGGGAAGGGAACAATGAGTAACATGTTTGGTTTAGCTTTAAAATATAATAAACTTATATTTTCAATGTTAGAAATAGTTGCGTTGAGGAATCTAAACAAGTTTAACCAGACTGAACACACACGAGATTGTTATTGACAGGACAATAGAAATTTATGACCTTTTGAAGTCATTGATCCAATTTTGAGTGGTGGGGGAATTGTTTTCAATGGAGGCACAGGATTGAGTTGAGTGCTATCTAAAGACATAAGAGCATTAAGTGACTTATCTCTTTGAAGTTCATAATAATGAAGTATGTTGAGGCTAATTAGCAATAACTTTTAGAGGACTACAAAGTAGCAAAGTCAGAGTCAGAAGACCCTGTCTCAATCTGTTTGGGTTTGCAACCAACAATTTGATATGTGGCAGCAAGTCTCCTTTTATAACTTGATGCAAAGGAGATTTATAACTGGTAGCTAGCAAGCAAATTTGGATATGTAACATGTTTATGAGTTGATGCAAAATGTTTAATAGGCTGGTTAAACGGGTAAAATACGCCTTGACCACTACATGTTTATAATTGATGTAAAATGTTCTAAAATCATGTTTGACTGTAAAATCTTGTTACCTGTTGAATAATACACATTTGTGTTTAACATTATATATATTTTAGTAAACTTTTAGTAAAAGGTTCTTTCTCCAATTATGATTTCTTCATTTCCCCAGACGCATGTCCATATACAGAGGAAAGGGCACTCACACACAGAGAGAAAAGGGGTGGTAATGGTTACTATACTAACATAGACCATTTGGTGTGCATAGAGTTCATTTAATGGAGAGCAATGTTATAAAAATTGGATCAGATTGGCCAATCCGACCAGTTCAACCGGGAACCAAATTCCTTACCAATCCGGCCACGATTATAGATTGCTTATGCATAAGAACCGGTCACGAACCGATTAAACCCACCTTAAATCGACGGAACAGGTGCAATCCGGTTTGGAGTCTACTGATGAGTGACGAGCGAACAATGTTACTTACTAAAACATCTTAATAACAGGCCCCAACAAGAATCAATCTTAGGTGTTGAGAGCGTTGTATGGACGAAAGGCTTCACCACTTGACCAAGTAACTTTTTTTAACATATATGTGCTATTTTAAATAAATAAATAAATATATATATATCTCCAATCAAAAAAAATGTTAAACATTCTTAATGAGATTTGGAGTCAATACAAAAGTTAAAAGGAGATTTGGAGATCTTGAATGGTTGGGGATGAGTTCCTTGAGCTTCCTTAGTCTCCTCCTTCCTTGATTTCACACTCTCAAGCTTCTTCTTCCTCTCCTCTTCACGCTTCTCCTCTAGGGCACAAAAATGAGTAAAGAGAAAGTGTTTTTGATTTGAGGTCAGATGACCCTGAATCTGTTTTAAAAAACTAAATATGCGTGTTTTCTCGCTCAAGCGAGACTTTCACACTTGAGCGAGAATGGAAAATGTACCTTGATGCCGCATTCTTGGTCAAGCGAGAACCTTCTCGCTTGAGCGAAATTGCTCCTAAGAATACCACTCTTTCTTTAGTTTTCCACCATTGTCTAGTGGGGAGACGCTTAGGAGCCGAATGATGAGATGGAGCATGTTGAGGCGGGGGCTGTGGTTGTGGTTGAGGTTCGTCCGTAGCAATTTATGTTGAGAGACGAACATGTTCTGCCCTCTAATCTAGAGAGTCTTTGAGCATATTCTTGCAACAAGGAATCTTGTTTATTAATAAAGGACAACAAGACGAGATAGCTGACTGGGAGGAGTGGAGGCGGACGGTTGTTCCGTAGGTATGGGCGGTGGAGGTGGAGGACGACGACTAGTGCTGTGAAAGGGGGGCTCTCGCCTTGGAGGGGAGCCATGTTGGACTGCAGTGACTTGCGTTGCAATAGCGGTGGCAGCGTCAACCGCATAAGTCTCAATAGGGCAGTCGCGACCAACTTTGGCGGTGGCGTTGCTAGTAGACAGGCGAGTGTCAACCATATTAGCAAACTGGTAAAGTGAAGAAGCGGTGGGTAAACGAATGTCGTTCCCACATACAGAGCCAATGCTCTGGAGAATTCCTTTGAGCGGTGGTTTCCGGCTAGATGTTGGTCTTCAACAGTGGTCAACGTCATATTCCAGTGAAGGGGTGTACCTCAGGCACTCTGACACTCAAGTTAGCAAGTGTAGTAGATAGAATGAGTCTTAAGAGTAAAAAGTGTACCTGATTTTGGTCAACCCAGCCCTATTCATAGACATGTATAAAGGCGGGAAATTTTGTTAGGTAGTTGTAACGGTAATTGAATTGGGATTCCACGCACTGCTGGTACCCAGGGCCGGCCCAAGGCCCAAGCTACTAAAGCAATTAATGGCTTTAGGCCCCCCAATATTACATAGGCCTCATAATTTTATACTTATATTAATTATACTTATATTTAAAATTTATATAAATATAGGATTTTATGTATATATATCGGCAGTGTAAAAAAGTTTTACATTGTCATCTAATGATGTGTTGCTACATCAATTAATGAGCTAATAATACATGAGGTGTCATGCTCATTAAATGATGTGGCGATACATCATTGGATGACAATGTAAAATTTAATGTAGAGTGATTAAATTCTTAATAAAATTCTTTTTTAATTAAAATAATAGGTCTCATCTTACTATAACTTTTTCTCATAATTAATAATTATTTTATTTATTTTATTAGTTGATTTTTCCTATCATGTTAATCCTAGTTATATTACACATTCTTCTATTATGTAATATAATAAATATTATAATATATCAAAATCACCAAAATTCTAATATAAATGTTAATTATACATAATAATAATTTAATAAGTAATTTTATATTAAAAATTAAAAGAAATAATATCAATAAAACTATAATAATTTTAATAATTTATTTTAGTTAATTAGAAAATGTCTCATCTCAAAAATTTACTTCAGGCCTCAACATGTGTTAGGTCGGTCATGCCGGTATCTATGACTAGTGTGATCACATCCTGGCCATTCTCGTCTTTGCCAATCATGCATTTTCATCCCAATCGCGGGTGGCTATGCCGGTGCGTCTATGTCGTATGTCAGTCAAGAAAAAAAGTAATAGATTAAAATAGATAAATTACTTTAAAATGCAACAAATATGCTTATAGTTACTTTTCTTTATCTTCATTGAGTAGAATATATTGAATATTAATAAAATGAAAAATTAATTTAGTCAAATATAATCATTTTTATACAAAATCTTAAATAATAATTATGTAAAGTCTTGAATAATTATAAAAATATCACTCTATTTTCATTTTATTTCTTGATTTTAAATTTTTGTACATAAAACTCTAAAAACATGAAAAAAATGGAAAAAAAAAAACATTTTTTATTTAATGAATATGCACTAACAGTGTAAAAAAAAAATTACATGTTGTCATCTAATCCAATGATATGTTGTCACATCATTTAATGTGTATTTTTGTCTTTGACTGGGAATTCCCATAGATATAAATGTGAGTATAACCCTCGGGTCGGGGTGGTGATTAGGTAAAGTCCTTCCAAGAGTGGCGACTCCATGATTTAAACCTCTTACATTGCATGTAAAGTGTGTCTCACAGTCCATTTTACGATGTGACCAACCACTGTTTGGTATATCAATTAATGAGTTTAATAATACATGAGATATCATGCTCATTAAATATTGTGACAACAAATTATTGGAGAACAAAATAATTTTTTTATAATGACAGTGTGTATTAATTAAACTCAATATTTTTTTATAATTAAAACTGATAACAGGGAAATAGAAAATAGAAATAGATGCGAGAAAAAACATCCTTAATTTGTTTCTAGTGTTGATGCCCAGACCGAGTTGTCTATTGAGCAAATGATTCTCTTTTGTGGCTCTATCATTAATTGGACTTGAGGTGGAATGTTTCCTTGTCTTCAGTAACTGCCGTTCCGGAGCGTCAAAATTATCATGAATAGTTACCAAAAAAAATTACCATGAATACCATAGAAGATATTGCAATGATAGAATATGCAATATTAATTCTGATGTGCCCAAAACTATAATATGGATGAGGTGTGCCACATCAACACACTCTCTATCCCACTTTTCTAACACACTCTTTGTGATTGATTCATATAGGTCTCATCAAATGATGTAACTCAACTAATGATAAAAAGTGTGTTGGAAAGAATATGTTGCTAAATGCATGTTTTTTTAATGAAATAAGGACTAAAGTGCATGTGTTTTTAATAAAGTTTGTACTAAAGTGCTATTTTAGAAAAGTCAGGTATGAAACTGCATGGTTCCCCAAAGTCAGAGACCGATTTGCTAGTTTACTCATTTTTCTATCATGGATATTCCAAGGTTTCTTCACGACGGTATAGAGGCAGTTCTCCCATATTCGGGGGGTCACAAACTCCGTTCATGTAACTCCAAAGGAAATACTAAAATATGAAGGGCCAATTACACACACGTAAGTAATTTAATTTTTGGATTATGCAAGACATGAATTAAGTTATTATTTCATAGCACATTTTATTCTAAAAAATGTACTCATCTGAAGGTGTTAGTTGGCTAAATTCAATCAATAGATTTTGAAATTAAAACAAAAAAGGGACCTTTTTGTGTGACTATATATATGTCCTTGTACAAGACCCCCACACAACATTCAATAGAAGGAGGAATCAAGTGGTTGAGCAAAGAAAATGAGTAGATATTACATTTTTGTGATTCTATCTTTGTTCCTTTTGTTCTCTCTAAAGAACTTTGAGCTAGTATGTGGTGAAGATCCTACTTCTGGCTTCACCCCTGTCCCATTGACACAAGAAAATTTTGTGCTGCAGAAGCCTTATGATATACCACTTGACCAAAGGTATAGCTACAATGATGGCATTCATCGATTATGGGTTTATGCTGATGACAAGCCTCATGATCCTAATAGCCACACTCAGCCACGCACAGAAATTCGCATAAAGGTACTCTTCTACTTTGATTCACACATATAATTTATATTTATATTATAGTGCATGAACCTCTCCTTGTTTGGTGTTTCTTTCATGTGTAAATTTTATTTTAAAAAGAAAACACACCCACATTTTTGTTTCTCTCTCTTGACCTGAGGATAGTGTTAAAAATTTTGGATGTAGAAAAATCAGAACCGAAAGAGTCATTGTGCTTGTGATGTTTGGAAGTTGCTATGGCATTTTAGAGAAATATAGATGCTTTACAATTTATTAAAATCTACGACAAATCTTAATAATTAAAAATATATTATTATATATAAGGTTAAATGGTAACAAGGAAATACAATTCTACAATACTCAATGACCGGATTTATAATTACACCCTCTACAAATTTTCTTCTTTTTACAACTAGAGAAGATTCTAGTCCGGTTTTCTTGAGATCTTATGTTATGTCATTAATTAATTTTCTCTTAAAGTTTTTTGTTTATTGATAAGCAACCAATGAGCTTTTAAAGCATCACTATATCAACGAATATTGTATTGTTATCATCTTTTTGTCTTTGACCGGGAATCCCCACAGACATAGTTCCAAGGTGGTGGTTAGGTAAACTCTCCCAAGAGTGACGACTCCAAGATTCGAACCCCTAACCTTGCAGGTCACAATCTACTTTCACTGCGACCAACCACAGTTCGGTATATTGTATTGTTAGCATTGCTATTGTAAATATGTGACTCCAATAATATCAACACTTAATTAGCACCCTTTATTTCTCTCGATTGATCTTCTCCTGTTATATCATATTATCTATCTCATCTATCACTTTGCTCTCTTTTATCCCTATCTCTCTCTGGTATCTACACCTTCAAAGCTGTGTGAATCATTTTCCATTGTAATTAATCAATGTTATGTATGGTACACTAATTTTATTTTTAAACTTTTCCATATGTAGGGCCTTGACTACCACGATGGGGTTTGGCAATTTGAAGGTTATGGGTTTGTGCCAAATGGAACATCTGGTGCTACAGTAGCACAGATCCATGGTGCATCACATGGTGCTACCACACTGATACTGAGAATATACAATGGAGACATGAGGTATTACAGCAGAGATTTGGTGGCTGAGAATCTTTATGATAAGTGGTTCAGACTAAACATCATCCATGATGTGAATGGAGGAACGGTGACTGTGTTCATTGATGGGGAGAAAAAGTTTCAGACTAAGGATCAAGGACCAGGAGACTTGTACTTCAAGTGTGGGGTTTATGCTGCGCCTGCTAATATAAGCTACTACATGGAATCTAGGTGGAGAGATATCAAAATATATAAAAAATGATGAACCTTTACCCTTTTAGAGCCTATATCTATAATTCCTAGTATAAGTATATGTATAGTATACTATGTGTGTACTAATTTAAGATGGTTTCGGTTTCTTGTGATTTTGTTTATTATAATTTAAGTTTCGGTTTCTTGTGATTTTGTTTACTACAATATAGTACTACTTGTCAATTAAATTGTAATGACAATCATACGAATTTGGATTACCTGCAATTGATGGTAGGGAAAAAGCCACTACAGGGAATCCGGGTCCAGAATCATAAATACCCTAGTCTGATAGTAAGGGCAAGACGTGCAATCTTTTCAATGCTAATAGTAGAAAAAAGATAAAGGTTTTAGTGTAAGGGGCATTTTGTTCTAAATATTACAAACACTAGATAATTTGATCACTATTGATGCATATAAGCTAACTACAGTTACTCAGTTAGCATCTATAACACCATTTAGAAAAAGTGTAAGTCGATCTTTGACTATTTAATATGCTAAAGATTCAGTGCCCGTTTAATTTATAATTGAGTAGAATTAATTATAGAAATCAATGATTGAAAATAAGTGATACAGGCTTTACAAAGCACGTTAAGTGATTTAAAATCAATTATGTGAAATTGATTCTACACCATTCAAAATTTAAAACAAACAAGCATTCAAATGACAAGTTATTAAATTTACTATAGAAATAAAAACAAAACACACAACATAATATGACAATGCATGATTATTACTAAGTTAGGGATGTCACAAAAGTAACCCAACTCTCGTTATAACAAGTGCTCTCATCTATGTTAACTAGAACCTCCTATATACAAATGGATTTTCTCTCTCTCTTTTTTTTTTTGGTTTTGGGGAGGGGGGTTAAATCTTGAATATGTATTGTTAGTCAAACCCTCACAAAACAGACTTGACTGAAACGAATTGGAAAGCTCCAATAAAATATAATTATAAAATGAAAAAAAGAAAAGAATATACCTAAGTAAAAACAAACAAACAAAAATAAAGAATCTATACACCACCACAAGGCAAACAGCACAACTTGGCAAGCCGGAGAAAAAACCACTGCAAAGGATTTGCATGGTCCTCCTCCACTGGAGATGGAGTTGGCAGTGGTAGCTGAGGAGGTAGATGGCGGTGAAATGCATCAACTGCAGCTGCAACACCATCTTCATTCTCAATCAACTTAGCAATTTCCATTGCTCGAGATTTTACCTGAAGATTTTATACCCCTTACTATAATTACTTTGTAAACCACATGTATTATACATTATAATTAGGAATAACTGAATATCCTAAGCCAAAGGTGAAAAGTGAAAACATAAAACAAGCCAGAATTGAATGAGAAAGGCCTTTAATAACTACAATTTGCATGTACTTTAATTTAGTGTCCATGCTTCCCCAACTATATATGTTTCACCAATAAATGTTGTTCTTCTAGCTTGCTTCCATTCCATCAAAGTCTTAAAGAATTTTGATATATGAAATTTACATTCAACAAAATATTAAGAGAAAAAAAAAAAGTACACTGTGAGTCACCATCAATAAACTTGGCCATCTAAATTATCAAGTTCCAAACTTCCATCAGAGGCAGAACATGAACTTAACACACATATTAAGAGGGACAAGGAGTGCATTTCACTTATAGATGAATTTTGCTCAAACCTTGATTCAGTGCTTATTCACATATTTTGGAATTGGGAATCATGCATAGTGCAATGAAATAGAAGTTACCTCTGGCTGGAGCATGAATTTTATGGCATTTGATAAATGTTCGAGACTGAGCTGAGAAATTGGAATAGGGGCTGGTCCAAGCCCTTTCTCATATATTCTATCTCCCCAAAAGAACTGATCTCCAAAAAATGGGATGATGGTTGTTGGACACTGTGAGTCATGGTATTGGCATTAGAAAAGAAGAATGAGAAAAGGAAAGCAAATAGACAAATGTTTTTCTTTTAGGGTAAAATAACTTTTTCGTCCCTATAAAATACTCGAGTTTTGCACAACTTGAACTGAAATTATTTGCACATTTCCTCCTTCCTGTATCTCATATATAGTCTCTGAATGAGTTTAAGGAGGCTAATAATGTTATATAATGTGTTAGGGTATTGTACATAGGATTGTTGACTGTGATGAACGTTCGACACATCTGCAATTAACGGTAAAGTTAACAACAAGGACTAAAAGTATTTCATAAGGATGAAATAATAATAAAAAAATTCCAAGGACGAAAATCAAAACTTGAGTATTTTATAGGGATGAAAAAATTATTTTACCCTTTCTTTTATTTTCATGACCACCAGAAATGCAAATGAAATAGTTATCAGTAATCAATGAGCCATAAACCCTGAGATATTAAAACAGATCCTTGGATAAAGGGAAAGAAAAATGTTTCTTATATGACATTATCAAAATTTACCCCAGCTTTTAGTCCTGTAGCTGTAGTTCCAGCTCCACCATGATGCACCTGCAGTTTTGTTCAAATTTATCTTCAGTTAATGGTCAGATATGTGAGTGCACATTCTAATGTGGAATCTACTTAATTCATCTCATTTTATCAAGGATGGATATCAAATCAATTATTCATTTTCTCTTTCATGTTCTATCCAACCAAATAAGCATAGTGAATTTTAATTTTCTTCCTCTCTATTTTCTCTCCATCCAAACAATACAAAATCCACTCAATTTCTCTTCATTTTATTTCCTCTCATTTTCTTCCAGCATCCAAATGAAGCCTTAGCTTTTTGTGACAATTTTTCACATCAACACTAGGTATTAGAAAAGAATTATAGCAAAAGGATTAAACTATAAAATGTAAATCCCTATGGCACACTCTAAACCAGTTTCTTTCTTTCTAAAATAACCCACAAGAAACAAAATTGAAACTCACCACTGCAGAACACTGAGGAAACAACCAGTCATGAGGGCATTCCTCTAGAAGGAAAACATTGTCAGGAACTTCTGCCACTGCATAATGAAAAACATAATGTAAAACAAACTATTATTATCTAAATGGAACAAAATGTAACCTTTTGAAATCTCAATGCCTACCATTCGTAAGATATGTTATGATTGTTAGAATATATGAAAAATAGCTTATAATATCTTCATCATATGAGTAACTTAGATTATATTTTAGAATTGGTTTACATATTTTCTTATATATCATAATATGTTTCCTAATTTAATTCGGAGTAGGAGTCGAGTCTAGCATTAGTACAAATAAGGATTAGTGTTTTTATCTTCAGTAATAATGCTCGACATATCATTTATATCATATCAATACAATTTCATTATTCTAAGCATTCCATTTCCTCCCTACATACCTAAAAGACTGATCCTACAACTTCAACAAAATGTGGCAGGTATTCTTAGATTTATACACAAGTTATAGAAAAATATCAGAGTGAGTTGTTATTGTGGAAATATCAATGTGCTGAAATGTTCCAACTTCTAAGTTACCAATTGGCTGAATGCTTTGGCCTTTAGGTGTTAATTTCTTCCCTTCTTCCCTATAGATTACTTTAGAAAGTGAATTTTTAAATTGTTATTATGTATGTATCCCTTTAAAGAAGAATCCTCTTTAATTTGAAGAATCATTACATGTTATCTTAAAGGTCATCCCTAAAAAGAGAACTTTCCAATTCCAAAGAATAAAAAAGTATGACATGGCAAAATGCTTATCTAGTACAAATTGCTCTGCTATATATATATATACATACACACACACACACGATGACATGAATCCATAGAAACACGGAATAACTAAAATTAACAAATCAAAGTAATTGAGAAAGAAGAGGAAACACCACCCTAGTAAAGTAATGTATGTATCACAGTAATTTGTTGCCACCGACTTACCAACAAATGACAGAACATCTTACCAACAATAAATATAAGATCTTTAATAACAGAGTATTTGGAATAAAGGAAACAAATAAGGACAGAATGAAATTCAAGCAAAATACTTACGGTTCCCTAGATTTCCCCAGCCCCGGTCAATAATTCCCCGTTGTTCTGTATCCTTTAGTGCCTCCATTATAACATCAGTAGTTCCTCTAGGATCTTCAAGAGGCTATCAAAGTCAAACGCAATATTTTCATTTAGAGGACACCATTACATTATAAAAATTTGGTAGAAGTATAAAAGCTTAAAATGTTGATGGGCACAAGAGAAATGACTAGACTGATTCTATTATATAAATGCAAAGCCTCTATACAGATGAACATGCAAAGTCAACCAACAGTATACAGATCACAGATTATACAAATATGACATGTCATGAATTTTGAGAATTTTGGAAATTTCCCCTTGGACCAATTTTTTTACAAGTTATTAAGATGGTAAAGTGAAATTAAACTTGAACTACAATATACACATGCAAAGGACAAAAACACCGTTGTTGTATTTTTAGGTACATGCAAAATCAAATCCATTTGCTTTATTTTCTTTGAATAAAGATTTGACATCACGAGAATGTAATAAATTTTACAAACCTATGGCTATGGCCTATGAGTGGTAGTGATATTCTTAAAATCCAAAAAAGAAAGTCAAAATTACAGAAAAAAAATTACAAACCACAGATTTGTTTATATAAAATGATTCATTTCAAGTGAAATTACCATACCATGCTCCCAAACCCAAAATATAAAGGTTTTGGTCCTTTTTGAATCCATCGTACAAAATCTTCCCGTGGTTGATACATTGATCCAAGGTTTAAGAAACAATAACCAACAACATCAACTAAAGGGCCCCAGTCTGAAAATTTGTTAAATGTCATTAGTCCTGATAACACATTTGAGACAGTAAGCAAAACATGTCTATTAATATAATAACATGATTCAGAGTTTAGTGGAATCAAATTTGAAGCATAGTTGTTAGATTGTCCTCCTTGATAAAACATTAAACAATAATACAAAGAAATCCATCTAATTATTTAATTACACCAAATAACTTTATATATTCACAATTCAAATTATCTATCTTAAAACAAATCCAAGTCAGAAGTTACTCTGTGATTGAGGGTACCCTTGAAGGTGACAACTAAGGATTTTATATCATACTTTCATGATCTAGTGACAAAATGATTATTCATTTAAAAAGTACAAATAGGACAAGAGTAGATTATGTAACTGGTTGTTACATCCATGTTCATACCACTAGGTTTTGGAACAACATGAGGACTCCACATATAGGCAGTTGGTAAATGAGATGTTGATCCATGGTACATACTGAAGTATGCAATAGGAGCAAGCTTCAATTTCCTTTTCCTGAAGTCATTGATAATTCCTCGTATCCCCCACCATATCAGAAGATCCACAATTATATAGGACAGCTGGATTGCAGCAAGGAAATGTTGAAACAGCTATATTGGTAAATTAGTCCATAAATTTATTCACAAAATTATTGAATTCAGATAGCATGAAATTGGTTCAGCAAAGGACATACCCAATAACCAGCACTTTGAGGAACACGTGCCAAAGGGTGTGGGAACTCATATGTTGGCCTGCCTATTGAAAAAATATATGTAATGACCTCAAAAGGAATTTAGGAAGAACAATAAACAGAGGCTAAAAAAGTAAAAAAAAAAATACAGTACGGAACTTTGTAGGCCATGTTTTAAATTCAGGGTTTATCCCATGGATTTGATGGATTTTTATCTTAAGATACAATTGAACATAAGCTTGCTTCTTAACCAGAGGATTTAAAATTTATTAGTAAAAAATTGAAACTTAAAGAGAATATTATCATGTTAAAAAATAATTGTTTGTTAATATGAATTGTGAGTACTGTGTAGGATGAAGCTAAGGCCTCTGATTTAATAAAACTATAATCTAATTTAGGACTTAATTTTGATCCACTGTCACTATAGAGGTTTTTTACTCTATCATCCAGTCATGCATAGCCACATCATTAGAAGAGTTTGACTATGATAATGACTACCTGAATAGTCAACTTTTAATAATGGGTGAATACATGACTGTCTGATGGTGTGAAAAAACTTTACACTATCACAATAACAAAATTAAACTCTTAAAAAACCCTTAGACATAAAAAAAGGTGAGACGTGGATCAGGCGAAATGGATTAATGATGAAAAGGTAAAAGTCCCACAGTCATGTAACAAGGTATTAAGGATAAGTGGAATAGTTGTTTTCATAAACTATTTAATTAAGGACACAAGTTTTTGTTGAACTCGGATGGACTTAACACTAGAGACAATGATCAAAATTACTCTTTCTACCAAAGAATTTAGCAATCTAAGGTAAAAAGAAGCCTTGAAAAGGATGGATAATGGAAAAGAAGTTAGACCAAATAATATAACTATTAAGGTGTAGAAGAGGTTAGGAGAGAAAGGCACAACCACACAAGATGGCTCACAAATTTGTTTAATGAGATTTTGAGGTATATGAGCATTCTGAACAAGTAAAGGAGAAGTGCTTTAATTTTTATCTTTAAGAACAAGGTGACATACTAAACTTCACAAATTAAGGGGATTAAGCTCATGAGTCATACTATGAAGCTACAGGAAAGAGTAAATGAGCAAAGATGAATACAAGAGACCCATGTCACAAAAAATCAATTTGGCTTTATGGTGGGGAGATTGACATGGAAGCAATATACTTGCTACATGAAGAAATATTGACAAATAAAAAAGATTATACACTTGGTTTTCATTGATTCGGAAAAGACATATAACCATCCCTACAGAAGTTTTGTGGAAGGCTCTAGATAAAGGAATTTGTATTTCCTGCATTCAAGCAATCAAAGATATGTATAAGGGAGTCACAACTTGTTGATTTTAATATTTCAAATAAAAAATCAAGTAATTTTGTATCTTGTATGAAACCTATATCTTTCTACCATATTAAAAGTGACCTAATGACTCTGATGGTCATAGTGATTTAAACTCACGTCCAAGGCATTGTGAAGAAGATATGTAGGGGCACCCCAAGGGCTTCAGCAACATGTACATGTCCTGCAAGCCAGAACATAAGATATAATTCTATCTGTTTTATACACAAAAGTCATGTGCCAGAAAATTTACAAATAAAGTCATGAAATAAACGAACAAGCATACTCCTGTAAAACGAAATGAACCATTTTAGGAAAAGAAAAAAACTATAAAAGTGCAATTCAATAACTCTCCTGTGAATTTGAGAAATAACTTAGAAAACAATAACATCATTCTTCATGCTTTTGAAATGAGTGCCCCTGAATTTCATACTTTAATCTCGAGTAAACTAGCACATCGGTCCCTAACTCTTGGGGGACCATGCAGTTTCATCCCTGACTTTTTCAAAATAGCACTTTAGTCCCTAACTTTATTAAAACATGCACTTTAGTCCCTAAAGTGCATGTTTTTTAATAAAGTGAAGGACTAAAGTGCATGTTTTTTAATAAAGTATGGATTAAAGTGCTATTATAGAAAAGTCAGGGACGAAACTGCATGGTCCCTCAAGAGTCAGGGACCGATGTGCTAGTTTACTCCTTTAATCTCAGCAATCACTTTTGAGGCTCCAAGTTACCATTTTCTCCTTCTCAAGCACTGGGTCACTTGACACTTTCTATTAATATAAATTTGAGTACAATACATATGTAACGGGTAATAGAAAAAATATAAAGAAAAAGAAAAGCTGACCAACTACTTTAACATTTACCCCATATCTCATTTCTCTAGGAAAATGCTATATGGTACAAAAAGCAATTTGTAGCTTTTGCATGATAGGTGTAATTGTAAAGGAATCTTTCGCTTTTTTCTCTCTTCCATTTTTTTCACAGCCCCATAATTTCTGTTTTTTTCTCTCTTCTCATACATTCATACCATTCGTCTCGTACTAAACAGCAAAGCTCAAAAAATTGTTGTCAACTCTACTCTTTTTTTCTATTTATCTCTAACATGTATTACATTATGAAGCATAAGAAGATATAACAACAATGATTTCCAGCTTTAGTTCATAATTTACCAATCAGTTTATTGCCAGACTGATCACTTGAAAGAACCTAATTTTCCTTAATTTCTCCCTAAGTTTAAGCTCATGATTAAAGGAAATATCGGCCAAAGCCCAAATTAATGTTTATAAGCATTGAAAATGTACTTGTGCATACATGTGCAAGATGCTAATGCACTGTTTGTACTAAGTAGCCTCTAGTATGACAGAAACATCAGGGTCAATCATTTGAAATTTTTGGTAAAAATAATGGCTATAATAAAGTATGCTATTAAGATGGGGTGCCATGAATATTGTTTAAATCTATTAGATTTTGGACCTGGGCCTAACTCAACCTCAAAAGCTAGCTTGTAGGGTGAGGATTGCCCAAGGCTTGTATACTATATTTTGGTCATATTTCTAGGCAATGTGGGACTTTAACAAGTTCTATCATCAAGGTAGCAAAAGCTCAACAGGTACACATATCAAATAGTCATGTCAAGTCATGGCTAATGATAGAACCATCAACAGTAGCATGTCACGCTACAAGAACTATTACAATTAATCCTGAAAAGATAAATTAATCATCAGAAAGGTGTGAAATTAAAAAAAAATATAGTACACGATACAATAATTTTCTAACTACTCACCACAAGCAGTAGGGTTGGAAATAATAGCCTGAGCTCTGAAAGGAACACCGGTTTCCAAATCAGGTCCTGTGCATGCTGGAAGAAGAGAATCAATAATGGCCTTCAGCTGCTTTCTTTGGATGGATATTTCAGTGGGACCAGATGGGATTAAACCTTTATTCCTCACCATATCTATGATTGAAATAACTCAATTAGTATATGTCAAGAACCAACTCTCCTAAAAGCATAAGTTGTTATGTGAAGGCTCATCACTCATGATTGGTTTATACTTAACATGTCCCTCCACACAAGAGCCCAAAGGGCTTAAAGCATGCATGAAGGATAGGTCCACTCTACCTTATGCTGAAATTCAATATTTTATTACAAGAATATAAGCGGAAAAGATCAAACTCTTAACCACTTAGCTGTAAAGGCTCTGATACTAAGTCAAGGACCAACCCCAAAAGCTTAAGCTTTTAGATGAAGGCTCATGCTTGGTTTTATATTTAACAGTATATCTATAAATATATACAATAAGCAGAGAGAAGAAGCATAAGATTGAAACAGATCCATGATTACTTTGGCATGTTTCAAAATAATGTGATTGAGCCAATACTAAAAGAGTGTCAAAATTAGAAATAGCATTGTGAGCATTAGCTTTCTAAACATGGTTACCATGATTTTGTAAACGTTTAGCTATTGGACAATGATGGAGAGTGTAATAAGAATGCTTCCGATGATTTTAAAATACCTTACAAATTGACAATAAGGAATTCCTATGAGACAAGAACTGATTGTATTTTGAGTATGTTGAAATTGAAATTTCTGTGTTTCTGTGTGTCTTATTCAGACCATACATGCTGTATTTATATGTATGCAATAAATACATAAGAACATGATTGCTAAATCTAATCCTAATTAGCAACTAATTAGGTATTGACAGCTAATTATTATTTAGCTGTTACTAAGTAAAAATAACATGTGACTAATTCTAACACTCCCCCTCAAGCTAAAGCTTACTAAGCTTTAAGCTTGTTACAAATATACCCATATTAACAAAAGCGAAGATAATAAATTGCGGACCCAGATTGAATCCACTGGAAAGCCGTGGAGCCAGGTAGATTGCACTGGGAAGCCGTGGGGCCAGGAAGATTGCACTGGGAAAGCCACGGGCCAGGAAGATTGCACTGGGAAAGCCGTGGTGCCAGGAAGATTGCACTGGGAAAGCCACGGGCCAGGAAGATTGCTCTGGGATAGCCACGGGATAGGAAGATTGCTCTGGGAAGCCTCGAGAATCATTTCTAGGTTTTGAAAATCATGGGTAACAGCAAATAGGAGAGAAAAATGCATCCAAACTAGAAAGGACCCAAGTACCGGACATGAACTAGACAAACTATGCCCAGATCGGGATAGAGGACGGAAGGGCGAGTTCGGCGGCTGTGAGATCGGCCAGAAAGGTGGCTGCCACGCGCGGCAGACGGCGGCTGGCAACAGAAAAACGCGTCGGCGAAGATAAGGCGCGTGTGAGCGCGTCAGAACGTCGTTCGAGGCGGTTCTAGCAGCGTTGGACACGTCTCAGAGGGGCGACTCCAGCGGTGTGGTCGCTGGTCGGAATCATTGTCGTCTCCGGCGGCGGCGGCAGCTGAAGATAGCAGAAAAACGTCCAGAAAATGTCGAAAACGCGCCAAAAAAGACTACACGGCGGAGGAAAGTGACTGATGGCACTAGACAATGGTGTCAACAGCTGAAAAGGGTTTGAACCTGAACAAAGTTCCATACTTGGGAACTTGGCCGCGGAAAAGTGATGAAACAGGTCACGGTGGATGGTACCGCTCTGATACCAGTTTGAATTTGAAATTTTTGTGTGTTTTTGTGTGTCTTACTCAGACCACACATGCTGTATTTATAATATGTATGCAATAAATACATAAGAATATGATTGCTAAATCTAATCCTAATTAGCAACTAATTAGGGATTGACAGCTAATTATTATTTAGCTGTTACTAAGTAAAAATAACATGTGACTAATTCTAACAGAGTATGCAAGACTATAAGACTTCAATAATTATCACGTGAGTATATTTTCTAATTGAATTAAGCTTTTTTTCCTGTCTAAAATTTTTCCTTCTTTCCCGATAAAATTGTTATTTAAGACACATGGCTTGATTTGAAATCCTTATCCATGAATCTGATTTAGGTCCACCATCCACATATACATTTCTAGGCCAGAACAAAAAACACAAGCTTAAATTCACCACGATATTGAAATTAATTCTTAATGCCCAATAATTTCTTTATGCACCAAAAAGATTCATACTAGTGCAATCTAGCAAGCTTTCTGAACACCAATTGAATAGGTGAACCAAAGATAAGGAGCTAAAATACAGTCTATAAGTTAAAAACCAAGTATAGATTGAAATGATAATCAATAGATATTAATGACAGTATTAAAAAGGAACTTCTTACATCCTGCCAAAGCACGAGGATCACCACCCAAAGGATAGAAATCTACACCAGCAGACTTTACAAATGAGTCAAAATCAGCATGAGTTGCCAACCTAACATGATGACCATATTCCTGCAAGTAAATATTACATCATCTCTGTTAATAAGAGAGTGTGAATTTAGGAAACATTATGGTTTGGATATAGAATTCATTAACAATAGTTGGGAAATCATGATTTTGCAATCTATCATATAAGATCAGTAGTACAAATCTCATAGCAGCAATTAGGTGCATATTGCATAATATGCTTTTTTTTTGTTGCAGTAACACTAGGGATATTGATATTTCATTTTTAAAGTAATGGAGAGATGACACATTACTAATAATACTAAGGGTCAGTTTAGATAAAGTTCTCTAGAAGGACTTATGGGAAAAGAAAATAGAATGAATTAAGAAGATAAAACGAATCCAACTTCTCCCATAAGTTGAAATTAGTTATTTATGGAGAAGTTAAATGGGAGAACTTATGAAAAAATTGAGTTATAATGACTAATTTCAACATATGGGAGAAGTTAAATTCATTTTACCTTCTTGATTCATTCTATTTTTTCTCCCATAAGTCCTTCTAGAGAAGTTTATCCAAATTGGCCCTAAATATTCCTAGCCAAAGACAGGCATGAACCAAATGCAACTGCAAAAGACACAAGCTCAGAGGAAAGCTTTGAATGGATGGGGGCATACAATTTTATTAAGACGTTGAAAAAGTCCATAGAGAGGAAGGTAACAATCTACAGGCAATAAAAAAGTCTGCAGTCCAATGCCCTTGATCTCCCAAGTTTGTAATGTCATATAAATGTTAATATATGAGAACATCATTTTGTATATTTACATTGCATGTAGTGGAGAAGGAATCAGATATTTGGAAGAAGAATAAAAGATGGAACCTGTTTGGGGGAGGTAAACAGCAAGTCCATGTACACAGAAAAGGAAGGACAAAACCTAAGCCTTGAAGTTACTATACCTCAAACATCACATTATACACTTGAATTTTCCCAACAATTTAAAGGAAAATTGCTGGAAATTTTGCTAGTAACAGGTCTATATCAAACTAGAAGAGCAAGCAGATCAATTTGGATAAGTCTAGAGAATCAACTTGGACTATTAAAGATAAGTAAAACTACAGAAGACCAGAACTAAGTGCTTCCCAAAAGTAAGAAACCTTAGTTGGAACATCAATCATGAGTTATTATAGCCAATGCCCATATGATAAAGATGAAGATAGCATGACATTCAAATTTAACAAATAATAGGAAACCTATAAATGGCATGGTTTCCAGGAAAATGTTATCCCAAGTTCTCATTTCGGCCTTGTATTAAACTAAAAAACATGCCAACAATTTTATATCCTTGATTTCTTGTAGTCCATACACACAGTAGAAACAGAAGGTAACCCTGATCATGTTAACGAACGGAATAGACCAAACTCAGACCATGATGACCAGCTACAGTGGCAATGGATGCTATCATCAAATGGGGAAAAACCACCATCTCAAAATACATCCACATTTCAGATTCTATTAATTTGGAATAATTAACTTTGCAGATTCTATTAGTTTGGAAGAATTAACTCACTCAGATAAAATGTAATATCAAGATATTAGAAACGTCCATATGACAAAACATGCAATAAAAATTAAAAATCACAATTATTTGACATTTCAGTTCTCAAGCACAAGGGTGAATTGGATGAAAGTATTCAAACATGCCTGAAGTTTTTTTGCAATGGCCAGGAAAGGTTGTACATCGCCTCTAGTTCCAACCACAAGAATGACAATTTGTAACCTGGGAACTAATTTTTTTGATTCAGAAATAATAGTTCCACTCACTGTTGACTCTTCATAAGATTGGAGCTCCAACAATTCTGATGCAACAGGTGCACTTTTTTCTAGGTCAACTTCAACAGTCCCATCATTTTGCATCTTCAATAGGTTAACAATCAGCTTTTGCTGAGACACAACATTAGAAAGTGTATGACCAATCAAGAGAATTTAGAAACTCCAATGCATAAATCACAAATACAAACCACAATGTCACGAAGAAAGACAAAAAGGCATGAAGCATATTTTCAAATAAGCCCAGAAACAAGTAGAGGACCAAGAGCTCGAAATAGTTTCTTAGGGCAGGAAAGGAAACAAGATGAAAATATCATACATCTACAGATGAGCAGCTATGAAGTATTAATATGAAGTGACAATATTTAACTAAATTTCAAAACTATTGTATGACAAAATGAAAAACAACAAAAATATAAACAAAATGTAGAGTCAGCACCTTAACATGAATAAAAATATCACTCTTCCATATTTGCATCGTTCAAACAATATTAAGCAGAACATACAAACGACTATTAAAATCTGAGCATAACTTAATCAAATTTGAATAAAATGTACAAGCACAAGTGCACAACTCTAAAAAATAAGGCCATATCCATAATATAACTCTCGTGCCTACCTTCTCATTCTCTGACAGCCTGTCTAGCATTAGGTCATCCCTTGGAGAACCCCATTTCTCCATCATTGATCGAGAAAGCATAATCTCATGATCTGCAATATGCAGGTTCCTCTCAGTTCCAACAGGCTCGATGATGAAATGGTCCAAACCTTCAAAGGAAGAATTCAACATTTTAAAACATCAAATTAATCTTCTAAAAGAACCGAGTTAAAAACAATAGTCCAGGGGGACAAGGTCAATAGCATTATCCAATATAGGAGGTAGGAATAACAATAATAAATTCTTATCCCATTCAGATATATCAAAAAACCACTCAATTTTTCCTCGGAATGCCCTATTTTATGTTATTTACTTTCCCCACCTAGTAGGGAAAGGCTTTCATTGTTGTTTTTGTCGGCATTCTAGATTTAAATTTGATGAAGTTAAAAGAAAATGAAAACTGGATACTTCATAGAACTTAAAGTTTCAAT
The DNA here is from genome assembly GCA_026901365.1 of Sesbania bispinosa. Lineage (NCBI taxonomy): Eukaryota > Viridiplantae > Streptophyta > Magnoliopsida > Fabales > Fabaceae > Sesbania > Sesbania bispinosa. The sequence continues at coordinate 1,320,685 of QLOH01000018.1, forward strand.
TTGAATAAGGCATTTTACCATAAGTAACTTAGAGTCTTAGACCCTACCAAACAATGATAAATGCATAAAGGCTTTTGAATAAGAGATGACAAGAAACAATTCCTATAGACCTCCTTTTGAATCTTTTCCTCTTCTCCACTTTTTGATTTATTCTCTTCATGGATGGCCCCTCTCACTTTCACACAATCCCCTATTTTCATGTCTTCATCTTCTCCCAAGTCATGTGTCCTTCCTCAACTACTATTCTGGCTCTGCTAATGCCAAATATAGTCTCTGCAATTCTGCACATTAAACAATCCAACAGGGGGAAAATGCAAGTCTTTTGCCTTCTTTGACTGACACAACTTTTATTCTCTCCATTCTTGTTTCCTCATTGACTGGAATTAAATCCCAAATACCAAACTAAGCAAAAAGAAAGAGTATTGCAGCTACAATGGATTATGCCATGACATACAGTAAAGTTTTATCCTAGAGCAATAAATATAGGAATCAGAATAAAGTCAAAATGTAAAAGTAGCATTCATTTAATGTGCACTATGCTACTTATCTGCTTCTTTGTTCTCACAATGATTCTATTCAATAAATTATTCATCTGATACCAACAGCAACCAATGACGTAATTCAGGACACACAAACACAGAAAAAAAAAAAAAAAAAAAGCCAGAAAATTCTTAATTTTTGTTGTGTCATCAAAACAATTTCACATATATAAAGAGTTTGCCAACCATACATAGGTAAAAATGTTAGTCCAGCTGAAAACAATATAAGAAGCTGACATGGACTAAAAGCACCTTTGCTAACCTACTTTACAACACTTCTAACGCCTATTTCTTACTCATCAACAGCTTAATAGGAGTAATGAAATAAACTTCGACTTAGAGCTAATGAGCACCAACCTATTTGAGGTGAAGAACTGACTTCTGATGATTTCTGCCCCAAATTTTCCTTCCAATCCTCCGCCTTCTTAGAATAATCTGAATCAAAAATTTTATCTTGAGAATTGATGTCAGCTGTCACCAACTCATCATCACCCATTTGCCTGAGATTTTTCTTCTGTTTGCTATCAAAACCTTCCAATAATTCTCTGGGATTTGGAAAAATATCCAATCCCATTACTGCCCATTCCCAGAATCTGTATTTTCAACTCTCAGTAATTCTTTAATTTGGCAAAATTTATAAACAATAAACAAACCCAGAAAACCAAATTTGTATTTCCCTCTGAACACACCCAGATTCACCACTTAATAATAATAATAATAATAATAATAATAATAATAATAATAATTTCAACAATAAAATCCCAATTAGCAATAAAACCCTGCTAAGACCACAATCTCAGGAGATCTCGAACAACAGTTTCAGGGTGTCTGAACACTTCAACCTCTTTTTAACCTTTCTAGTATGCTCAATTACTCACATGAGAAGTGGGCCTCAAAAGACCAAAACACCACTTAATAATTGAAAGCTTTTGTAAAGTGTATACTTGACCAACTAGCACAACCCACCAGTCATTCAAGCACAAAGAACGTTCGGTAAGCATAAAGTTCAAACCTTTTTCCAACTCTAACCTCGACCCAGTTCAAGTATCTAATCCAGCTACAGTTCACGTTGAGCACAAGAGCAAGTTCCGTTCCAGCTAAAAAGAGCAGTGTAAGCTGCCCAGAAAAGCTTCACAGCACAGAAGAAAAAGGGTGGCACCACAGAGAGATTGTGAAGAGGAATCAGAATCACCTTGTTCACCGTTCACACTGATGCCATTTGTCACTGCTTCAACTCAAATAAGAAATTAGAAAATAAAATGGGAAAAAAAAAAAAAAGAAGAAGAAGAAGAAGAAGAAAAACTTGTGATGGGTTTGAGGTGGTTGTTGTTTTGGGCAAGGAAGTTGTTTCGTTCAGTGTCTGACACATAATAACAAGGTTAGACTGCCAAATCCAATGGAATTCGAGTAAGGCGTAACGAGATGTCATTTTTACGAATGTGACCTTTTCTTTATTCCCAAGAGAAAGAGAAATTTCCCAACAAAAAAGGAGGCAAAAAAATTTCAGATTTATTAGTGTGAAAAAAAAAATAAAAGGAGAATTAAGAAAATCCTAGAAAGTTTACTTTACTTTGACCAAAAAAAAGAAAAAAGAAAGTTTACTTTGAGTGAAAAATGGAAGTGCCGAGAATGAATATTTAAATTAAAATTAAGGGTAAAGGAGCTTTTTCATCTCTATAAAATATTACCTGACTTTTTATTTTCGTCCTAAATATTTATTTTTTATTTCATTTTAATAAAATATTTAAGTTATTTTTTCAGTTTTTGTTGTTAATTCTATTGTTAATATCGGATGTATCGAACGTCTATCATAATCATATGTATTGTACCCTAACATATCACACAACAATATTAGCCTCCTTAAATACATTTAAAGATTATTTGTGATATATATGAAGGAGGAAATGTACAAAAAAATTTCAATTCAAGTTGGAAATGAAATATGACTCTGAATGAGGTTAAAGAAGCCAACACTCTTATATAATGTGTCGGGTAGTTCAGAAGTACTTTTGTCTATTATAGCGTTCGACACATCCACAATTAATAATAAAATCAACATCAGAGACTAAAAAAATAATTTAAATATTTTATAAGGATAAAATAAAAAAGAAAAATTTCTCAAAAATAAAAATCAAAACTCGGGTATTTTATAAGGATTAAAAAGTTATTTTACCTTAAAATTAATATAAAAATAAAATTCTATATTTTAAAATATTCTTTTATAATTTTTTCAAGATAAAATGAAAAAACTATTACCTTGTGTTTGGATGGAGAATTTTAGAATTCTCAAAATTATAATAGACAATATTCAGTGAATTATTAAAATGAGAGGAATTGACAATGACAATCTAAAAAGTTTGAACATAAAAGAGAAATGTTGAAATTCTCTCTCAATATTTGTTATTTGAAATTCTCCTATTTATCATAAAAAATCCTCCTATTTGTCATTTGAAATTCTTTCTTCTACTATTTTAACACATGAATTCTAGTAATTTTAAATTTCTCAATTCAAACACAAGGTTATTGAAAGAGAAATACTGCTCATTCCACTTAACAAATTCAATATTAAAATAAATTAAGGAATCAATACAAAAGGTTAATAACGCAGGTGATTACACCGAAAATATATATGATTAAAAAAATAGAATTAATAAATTATTCAATCATTTAAATTAGATATAATGTAAGTGACACATGTTCATTAGCACATCATTAAGACGAAAAATTCTTGTGTCATGTGGGAGGGCGAAAATTTCTTTAAATACAAGGATCTTGTATTAAAATAATGATGAAACTTGTATTTTGGTGAAAATCTTAAATATTGAATTGTGTTAATTCCTTATGGAGCAAGAAAATTCAATCTTCGTAGATAGGAAAGAAATTATATCAAATAACATGGTCAAATTTGATAATTAATTAAGCATTTTTATAGTAATTCAATAACGATTAAATCATGGTATAAAAAGATTTTACACATTGAAATTTAATCTATTCTTGATAGTTTAAAATATAAAATATTGATTTTTAATGCAAATGAAGAAGTAATTGAATAATTGAAGACGCTAATTTGTTCTATTTCTTAAAAAAAAATGCTTTAATATTATTTTCCTGCTAAAAATTTATGAGCATGTGCATTGCCTGTGTTGTAGGGTAATTTACAGCCTAAGACAGCTTCATTGGCTAAAATTCTAACGTCCAATGCAGTCAAAGTCATGCATAGTAAGGAGAATGACGCATATGGTTATGACTTATGCGTGTCTTCTAATGGAACGTTTTGAATTTTGATTTTGATTCTCAATTTTGAATTAATTATTTTCTAAATTGATGTTTCAATTATTAATAATTGTAATTTTAGTCAAGTATTTATTAATGAAATTGATTTGACAAAATGATTAATTAAATTTCCAAATCATGTCAATAGAGTTAATTCACATGGTACATATTTCATACCCCTTAAATATTAAATAATGTCTCATATTTAATTATTGTGTATAAAACAATCTTTGAAAGAACTAGCATCAGTTGATGTTCAATTATTAATAACAGTTTTTTAAAAAGTTTTCAACTTTTAAAAATAAAAATTGAAAAATCTGTTTGACACACCGTGGTTAAAAATAATTTTGAAAAATGTAATTATTTTTCTATTTTTAAAAATTAAAATTCTAAAATTATTTTGATATGTTTTGTGTCCGTGCTGAATTTGCAAAGGCGATCTCCAACGAGCTTTATGTTGGTTTCACGGAGGCGAACAGTGGTGGTGTACCTGCAGGGACTCTGACACTCAAGTCAGAAAGGATTTTGGCAGAGTTTCAATATATCAAAATGAATGTGTACCTGTTAATTCACACAGTGTGGTTTATATGGGTTGATTTTGACGGGAAATTTCATTAGTTTGTTATAACGGAAATGACCAAGAAGTCCACGCGCTTGAGTATAAATAATATCACGCGCTCGTGTATGGACGGTTATCTTAACCTCAGTATTTGATGTCCTCGACAGGTTTATAGCAAAGTCGGTTTGACTTGTAATCTAGGGACTTAGCCCGATTGGTAACTTGAATTGTCATAATCAGTTACCTTAGACTTCGATACTTCGGTGAGATGGCTTATATATTGGCCAAGACGACTCCACGTCTTCACGAATTCGGTCAAGACGGCCAAGTATAGTCGATCAAGTCGGCCACGTTGGTCTCAAGTCGATTCAGAAATATGCCCCCCAAGCCGGATGCACTCATTAGAATGCATGCGACTTGTCATGCGCTAAAGTCAGTTTGGGTTGGCTCAAGCAGGCCAAATCTCAGTCCAGAAGTGTGGGAATGTCAGCCAAACAGATATTTGAACTTAGTTGTATTTCACCTTATCACATTATAAAGTGTCTTGTAAGCTTAAGGGCTTCAACCCTTTGCATTTTTGTGGCAATCTTCTTACTCAGTTCCTTACGCATGTCCTCACGTAATTAGCATAAGCAACCTAGGGCCTTGGGGCATATGATTCCATGAGTTCAAGGCATTTTTAGCCGACTTGACTAGGAAAGCGAAAAAATAATAAACTGATGAAGGCAAGCTTTCTGAGATGGAGATAAGGAGAACAAAGACTACCTGACCTGTTGATATGGAGATATCTTTAAAAGAGAACCGATATATCCTGGTTATATGGGACGCGAATGGATGTTGATATCTTTGATTTTGTTAGATGGCTGACACAGGCGCGTTTTACGTCTAAATTTCTTTCGTTGGAGAACCGTCAGTGGTCTATGTTTTTGCGTGGGGGTGCACATTGGTGTACCCCTTAAATTAAAAACCTTGGTGAAGACCTAGATTATGGGGCATTTTGATGCTTTTCCTCATTATCTCAGTGTCAAGTCGAGATAAGAGGGTAACCAATGATCACAAGAATATCAAGGAACATAGTCCGACCATCGGGATTAAGGAGAAATTTAAGATGTCAAGGAACTGAGTCTGAGAACCAGGATTGAGGAGAAATCTGAGGTGTCAAGATTTATAAGAAATCCGAGGTGTCAAGGAACTCAGTCTGACTATCAAGATTGAGAGGAAATTCGACGTATCAAGGAACTATGTTTGACCATCAGGATTTAGAAGAAATCCGAGTTGTCAATGAACTAAGTCCAACCATTAGGATTGTGAAGAATCCGACATGTTTAGGAATTATGTCCGAAATGAGGATTTATTCGAGGTGTCAAGGAACTAAGTTTGACGATCAGGGTTTAGATGAAATCCGAGGGGTCTAAGAACTCGGTTTGACTAAGGTTCGAAATGTCCAGGAACTCAGTCTGAGATGAGGATTGAGAAGAATCTGACATGTATAGGAACGAGGCCGACAATCTAGGAACTTAGTCCAAAATGTCTAGGAACTCAGTTCGAGATGAGGATTGAGAAGGTTCTGACATGTCTAGGAACGAGGTCTGACAATCAAGGAACTTAGTCCGAAATATCCAGGAACTCAGTTCAAGATGAAGATTGAGAAGAATCCGACATGTCTAGGAACGAGGTCCGATAATCAAGGAACTTAGTCCGAAATGAGTAGCAATCTGGGGTGTCAAGGAACTAAGTCCAACAATAAGGATTTAGATGAAAATCGAGATGTCTAGGAACTAGGTCCAACTATTAAGGAAATTAGTCCGAGATGAGCAGCAATCCGGGTTATCAAGGAACTAAGTCTGACATCGATAAGGATTTAGATGAAATCTGAGATGTCTAGGTGTTGAGTCTCAAAATATTATTGAGTTATTAATAATGTTTTAAGTCTCTATTATCTAAAGTTTTAATGAGCAACAAATTTGTATCAAAAGACATATTCTACTGAAAGGTATATTTCTCTGTGGTGCAGTAACCCTCTGAAAGTGAACAACTTACTGAAGTAAGGCAATTCTCTGAAGGTCCAACCCTCTGAAGTAATACAACCTTCTGAAGAGATGAACTTACTGAAGGACCAAGAACCTGCTGAAGCGTTCAACCTTCTGATATCAAGAAACGAAGCATCAATATTCTACACAAAGTCTAGTTTCTTTGATACCTTTGAAAGATCAAGTCTCGTACAACTTTCTGCTATTCTATCTACTCAATCCTCCTTCTGGAAAGTCAAGTCAGAAGCTTTTGTACGTATTTCAAATCATGTTCACCAAAAGGGAAAGTCTCTCTACAAAAAGTACACTTTCTCAGAAAAGTAGAGTCAGCGTTGCTGCTACCTACCTCTGTTGTGCCTACTGCTACAAGCTACCTCTGCTTTGTCTCTCAACGGATACAATCTATTAGACAACGGGATTCTGAAGATTTCTAACCGGTCTACAGATCCTTTGCTCTATAAATATGAAGAGTCATGCAACTTAAAGAGAGAGAGAAGACTACATGATATACTTGCTGAAGTGCTGCTCATTTTATCCCATATATTCATTTCACTTCATTTGTACACAATCTTTCTTATTCTGAGTGTGACTCAGTTATCTGTACAAGTTTCCCAGTTTAAGCTCTAAACTTGTGTAGTTTGAGGGTTTAAACTTTATCTTTAAATAGTTTTCTGTTTTAGCCTGGAGAGGTTGTGTCCAAAGAATACTTGGGTTTTTAGCCTGGAGAGGCTGCGTGTTCAAACAATACTTGGGTTTTTAGCCTGAAGAGGCTGGGTTCAAAGAATACTTGTATCTAATCAGATAGTGAAAATCCAGTTGCGTGTTTGCACTGGGACTGGACGTAGCTCACTGTGTTAGTGGGTGAACCAGGATAAGTTCTTGGCTAAGTCTTCTCAACCCTTATCTTTTATTAACTGTTATTTTATCTAACAAGAAGGGTTAGGATTTTAGTGAATTAAACTATTTAAACATAAGCTTTCAAAAATACGCTTCAAAATAGTTTAAGAAATCAGTTTGGTGAACCTGCTAAAAAGATTTTCAGCAAGTACATATTTCAGTTTCAGAAAGTTGCTTCTAGTCTTTGTGAAAACTCTGTTTGTGAAAAGGTTTCCGAGAAAATATGTTTAAACAATTAAAATATTATTCAACCCCCTTCTAGTGTTTCCTGTGGTTTCTACAGTTGGTATCAGAGCTCAACCTCGGGTTGAGCATCTAACAAGTGCTGAGGGAAGAAGATCCAGATGGAAACCTCAACAAGCAACCCACCCTACATTGCTGAAGGTGCTTCAGTCTCAAGGCCCCCAGCTTTCAATGGTACAGACTACCATTATTGGAGAGACCGTATGAAGCTGTTCATTGAAAGCAGCAACATAGATCTCTGATGTTGTCACATATGGTGATTATGTTCCTGCCAACAATGGTGTGCCCATTCCTAAGTCAGAATGGGCTGGTGATCAGAAGGCGCGTGTACAACTAAATGCTAAAGCAAAAATCTATCTTATCTGCTCTTTGAGTAAGTCAGAATATGAGAAGGTGCATGGCTGCTCTTCTGCCAAAGAAATCTGGGATACATTAGTTGCTGCCCATGAAGGGACGAACAATGTAAAGCAATCCAAAATCAGCATGCTTGTTCATCAGTATGAGATGTTCAAAATGCATGAATCTGAATCTATTGACTAGATGTTTGGAAGATTTCAAACCGTCACTAATGGTCTCAAATCCCTTGGAAGAACCTATGATTCAGGTGATAACAATTGCAAAATTCTTAGGAGTTTACCAAAGGTTTGGAGGCCCAAAGTGACTGCCATTCAAGAGGCAAAGGACGTCGATACTTTATAGAATGGAGGAACTCTTGGGATCCCTCAAAGTCCATGAGTTGGAACTTGGAGAAGATGCTCCCAAAAAGAAGTCACTTGCCCTGAATGCCAAGTCGAAACTGCCAAGGTCTGGAGTACAAAAGGCCATGAAAGCTAAAGAGTCATCAGAAGGTTCTGAAGATTCAGAAGGTAGCTCAGATGATGATGATGATCTGCCTCTATTGAGTAGGAAGATCAAGAGAATGCTTTAGAGAAATGGAAAGTTCATAAAGCAATCATCATCTGACCATAAATCAGGTAAATCAAGTAAAGACTCTTTTTCTGCTGATAAAATTATTTGCTATGAGTGCAAACAGCCTGGACATATGAAGTCTGAATGTCCTAAGCTAAAGAAATCCTCATTCGGTAAGAAGAAGTTTCCAAGGAGGAAGAAAGGTCTGATAGCCACATGGGAAGACTTAGATGACTCAACCTCTGAGGAGGAGGATGAATCTGCTGAAGAGGCCAACCTATGTTTGATGGCAAGTCTCCCTTCATCAGATAGTTCTGAATCTGAGGTAATCCCTCAAACCCTCCAAGATATGTATGATGATCTTTTGGAGAGTTCTAAGGAACTTTTTCAAGAGTATAAAGATCTGTCTAGATCTTACATTGAAGTTGCAAACAAAAATGAAGCTTTTGAAACAAAGAATCTTTTACTCAAGGAAAAACTTCTTAGTTTTGAGTCTTGTGATTCAGCAAGTTTAAAAAATGAAAATGAAAATCTTAAAAAACAAGTTGCTGAACTCACAAAGGACCTAGCTGCTTTTGTAAATGGAACTATGAACCTTAACAAAATGTTAGGTGCCCAGAAAAACTCCAAAGACAAAAGTGGTGTTGGGTACTCAGAAAGTACTCCTTTGCATGATGTAAAAGTTAAACCTGCTGAAAATGCTAAGAAAGGTAGAGGATGCCTTTACTGTGGAAAGCCTGGACATGATGTGTCTCAGTGCAAGCACAAAAGGAAAGGTAAACCTGTCACTAACAAGAAAGGACCCAAAAGGATATGGGTACCTAAATCTCTGATTATTCCTGTTGCAGATGTGTTTAACAGGACAAAGGAAACGCCACAAATGGTACCTGGACAGTGGCTGCTCGCGACACATGACAATTTTGGTGAATTAAACTGTTTAAACATAAGCTTTCAAAAATACGCTTCAAAATAGTTTAAGAAATCAGTTTTGGTGAACCTACTGAAAAGATTTTCTGCAAGTACATATTCCAGTTTCAGAAAGTTGCTTCTAGTCTTTGTGAAAACTCTGTTTGTGAAAAGGTTTCCAAGAAAATCTGTTTTAAACAATTAAAACACTATTTAACCCCCCTTCTAGTGTTTCCTGTGGTTTCTACACTAGGAACTAGGTTCGACTATTAAGGAACTTAGTCTAATAGGCAATTCCTGCAATAACAAAACAAATTTTGTATTTCACGAGAAATAATTGTACAATAGGTATGATGGCTAACTCCACCGTTTAATAGACATGTTGGCATCTCGGCTAATCATGTTAGCATCTCGGCTACTCATATTAGCATCTGGGTGATCATCTCAGCATCTCGGCTCATCATGTTAGTATCTCGGCTTATCATGTCATCATGTTAATATGCAAATATTACTTTTTGTTCAGGAGTCGTTACTCTGGGGGAGAGTTTATACCTTAGCACCATCATCAACCAGTAGGTTAAACCACAACTATGTTTGTGGAAAATTCATAGTCAAAGACCTAAAAAAATATTACTTTTGTTTTTCCTATTAAGGAATAAAATGATAGGGAAAGTCGATAGGTAGTTGGGGTTCCTTTAGGGCCAAACCTTGCTTTAGGCCCCCGAATGCTAGTAACATTTTTTATAAAACAAAATATAAGCATATATTATCATTATTAGGCTTAGCACAATTTTTTTTCAAAATTGTTCTTCCACCTTAAGGTTTGGGGTTCAACCTTTGCTAATTAAATTTTAACTTTTAAGACCCTTTCTTTCACCACATATTTTTAAAAGGGCCCTAACATGAACGCTTGCTTGAGGCCCCCCAACATGTTGGGCCGGCCTTGAGTCCCTTAAGTATATTGACAAAAGTTCAATCATTGGTCTTGATATGGAAAAAAAAAACTTTATTGGGAGAGATTGTAACCATTTCGGTGATCTCTTTAGTTCAATAGGGATTAGTCTATTGTTGTTGACCAGAGAAATTCACATGAGAGAGAGAGTAATAGGGATTTGCTTCCTATTATAGTAAGTGTGTTTTTTATTATGTTTTGTTTTTTAGTTTTTCATAATTATTTTATTAAATAATTTTTAAAAGCTATTTTTAAAATGAATCATTTTATTTACAGCGTTGTCACCGTAAAAATATAATTTTCTAAAATATCATAAAATTATTTCGCATTTTTAGTTTTTAAAAACAAAAAATTAATCACAATTTTTAAAACTATTTTAAAAATTTGTATATTATTTTTTATTTTTAAAAACAAAAACTATTTTTTGTGTTTTTTTTAACAAATAAGCCTGGTTTTCTATACTTATACCATCACATAATAATTAGCAGAGAGCAAATTTAGGTTATGTTTGGATAACCGTCAAAAATATGTTTTCATTATGCAGCTTTTTTAGAATATTTTTCAGAACTTATAATTTTAAATTTGAAAATAAAATACCATAACTTCATTTTTTGTATTATTTATTAAAAAAATATTTCACTAAAAAAAAATCTCATTATTTTTTAAATTTTCATATGTATCTTTTAATTAACAAAAAAAAATCTTGAAAAATTTCAAACAAATATATTCTTAACTAATATATATATATAGAGAGAGAGAGAGTTAAAATCTAATATAAGTCAAATTTCAAATATATTATACAATGGTAGCTTATATTTAAAAAGTTATATTATATATTAAAATAAAGATTTATTTTATTTTGGAATCATGTACACTTTTAATCCCTTGATTTTTTTTTTGAGAAAATCAAGTCTTTCTAATTTTAAAATTAAGTATGATATTTTTTTACCTAAAATGTTTAAATTCTCAATTTCTATTTATTATATAAAAAAATGGGTTAAATATGTTTTTAGTCCCTGAAGTATAATCAATATTTCGTTTTAGTCCCTGCAATTTAAAACCGGTGATTTTGGTCCTTCAAAAATTGAAAATACACTAATTTAGTCCTTATTGCATAGTTTTGCTACATGTTTTGCTACCAATTATCTACAAATTTTTATCAATAAGGACTAAATTTATATATTTTAAAATTTTGAAGGATCAAAACCACTGATTTTAAATTGCAGGGAGTAAAACAAAATCTCAACTATATTTCAGGGACTAAAAACATATTTAACCCTAAAAAATTGAATTGTTTTTTAGTATAAACAATATGTATTCTTCACGGGCCGAGAGACAATCATACTCGAGTCAAGAACATTCACACCATGGTGGGGCTAGTTCTCCCACGGAGGATTTTGGACCCCAAGGGTTGGTTCACAAATAAATTGATTAAATCATTTTCAAAGTGTGTTTTGTTATTGTATGCACTAGCGACTCATTCTTTTTAACATTCATCACTTGTATCTTACTATTTATTTTATAAAGGCAATTCAGTTTTATTATTTTTTTGATAGAGTATAATAAATATCCTTAGAATAGTAAGTTTAAACTTCATAAGACATCAAGTAGATGACTTGATCGTGAGATCTTATGAAGAACTATTCTTAAAATAGTCCCTAGTCAAGCATCATCTTCTGACAATTTGATGCATTGAGACTAGTATGTGAGTTTATTTATGATCACATCTCACGGATCATAGATATGAGATGTCAAGTACTCACATAAGTACATGTTAAGAGTAATGATGTATTGGACCGGCCCACTATAAGAACGCTGCATGGTTTGTTTTGTTACATAAGTGTCATGAACGATTCTTAAATTGATAATCTTATATATATGATGTCCTTTGTCCTGGAATCACTACAATTACTACATGAGGAATTGTATGTTTTAATATCATCAAACGTCACCTGTAACAAGGTGATTATAAAGTTGGTTTTTGGATATATAATAAATTATGTAGTGAAATGTTAATGACCTAGATGAGATTTGTCCCTCTTATGTAACATGAGTTATATCTGTTTGTCTCTTGATAAAGTTAGACTACAAAATGCATGACTATGCTAAAAAAGGTAAAAATGACATGTTTATTTTCTGTATAGTTTTCTTGGGCATCAAGAAAACATAAGTTTAACTATACAAAGATGACATATTACATGCCCTTGTGTTCAATTAGATATTTGGACAAAGGGACAATTCATATAGAATATTACCACAAAATAGGATATGTGAAATCACTGACATTCTCATTATTTTAATATCATAACCCGATATTAAGAGAACCTATTGGGTCACACGCATACAACAAGCTCACTGGGAATGTTAGAAATTCTAATCGGATTAGAATAATAATATAATGGGCCAAGCTCATAAGTGATAGGGTTAAACCCTAGCCACCACTCTATATATAATGCATATGATTCACATCCCGAGATACATGAGTAGCCGCTCTTTTCTCTCCAAGCACTACTAGCGTAAGTGATGAGAGTTTCCTAGTTCGCCCGTTGGCATGGATACCTCTAGAGATGCGGCTGCAACTACCTCGTTTGTGATTTGAAAGGTATATCTGAATCATTTCCTTTTTTAATGTCTTAATTCATGTTTTTCACATTAATGATAAACGAGGGGAATCCAATTGTTCCGCTGCACCATGGTCATGCTTGATTCCCTTCATGTTTGGTAAGACATTTAGCTATGATGAAAGTTGAAATTGATAGCTGAAATGGTTTCCTGAGTATTTTGTAAGATAGCTTTATTTAAGCAGTTATTAATTTTTTTGAGAAATTACTTGAGGAATTTTTTTTAAATCCACTACAAGAAAACTGAGTTTTAGCGTCGTCTTTTGGCAGACAATAAATAGAAAAATGGACGCTAACAAGTTATTAGCGTTGGTCACGTGGCCGACGCTAAAACTCTCATCGCAAACTCAATGGCCGACGCTAAATTAGAAAAATGGCTGCTAATAGGTTATTAGCGTCGGCCTTGTGGCCGACGCTAAAACCCTCGTCACAAACTCAATAGCGTTCAATTAAGAAGGCTAGCGCTAATTAGCGTTGATTAAGCCGACGCAAAAGTCGTCACTTTAGCTAGGTCGATGTTATGGTAACGTCGGCCAAGTCGACACTAATAATTTTTTTTAAAAAAATCTTTTCTTCCTAAATCTTTTCAGCTTTCAGCTCTCTTTTTAGCTAGTTTTACCAAACACACTCTAAATCTATTTAAGCTTAAATTTAACCAATCAAAATATCAAATTTCATCTAAAATAAAAAATCATAATTTTTACTGTATTTATTACCTAATCCCACATCCTATATATAATCTTCTTCAAATTGATTTATTAAAGCTTTTAGTTTTAACCCTTTATAAGTATATCATATCTTAAATCTATCATATATTTTCAAATATTTAGATAGAAATTGAGATTTTGAGAGTTTTAAATAAAAAATAATGAAAAAAAATAACATATACTTACTTTTAAAAACAATAGAATTTGATTTACTCGAAAAGAACAAAACTTGAAGGTCCAAATTAACCAGAGGAACTAAGAGTGTAATTTAATTCAAAATAAATTGATATAGTTAGTTATTATAACTCATGTTTAATTAATATTATAAATTTTTATAGACATAATTTACGTAATGAAAACTTTAAATTAGTATTTCAATTTCATGAAAGATTTTTGGCATGTTGTTAAAGATGATGTGTTGTGCTTTTATGAATGAATTTCATGCTAGAGGGAGATTAGTTGCAGGGTCTAATAGTTCCTTTATTGTGTTGGTGCCTAAAACAGATTGCCCCCAAAAGATAGAGGAGTTTCGCCCAATTTTCCTGATTGGAGTTATGTATAAAGTGGTGGCTAAAGTTCTTGCTAATAGGCTGCGGAAGGTGATTGTGAGTGTGGTTTCAGAGTGTCAGGCAACATTTATTAAGGGTAGAACTGTTTTTTATAGTATTGTCATTGTTAATGAGGCAATTGAAGAGATGAAGAGGAGAAAAAAGAGTTGCTTGCTTTTTAAAGTAGATTTTGAAAAAGCTTATGATTCAGTCAATTGGAATTTCCTACAATACATGATGGGTAGAATTAGTTTTCCTGAAGTATGGAGAAGATGGATTGTTGAGTGCTTGAGCACCTCTAGAATTTATGTGCTTATTAATGGTAGTCCTTCTGGTGAGTTTGGTACTAGTCGAGGTTTAAGGCAAGGTGACCCTTTAGCTTCTTTCCTTTTTTTGATTGTGGCTGAAGGTTTTAATTCTCTGATGAGTAAAGCTGTTAATTCCAGTTTGTTTTGTGGGTATAAGGTTGGCCATGATGAAGTGGTACTCTCTCATTTACAATATGCAAATGACACAGACGCTACTTTTAACAATTTGTGGGCTATTAAAGCAACCCTGCAAATTTTTGAATTAGTGGCAGGGCTCAAGGTCAATTTCCATAAAAGTTATTTGGGGTCAATGTTGCAGAGGAGTGGTTATTTATAATTGCTACGTTCCTAAATTGTAAGGTGGATTCCTTTCCGTTTACATACTTGGGTTTACCTATCGGTGCAAATCCTAGGAGTAAAAAGACTTGGGAACCGGTAGTTCAGAAGGTGAAGAATCGGTTATCTAAATGGAAGTGTAAGATGTTGTCTTTTGGTGGTCGTATTGTCCTTTTGAAGTCGGTACTTCATTCAATCCCGGTCATTTTCCTTTCGTTCTTCAAGGCTCCCGAAGGTACTATTTCTCAACTTAACTCCTTGTTTAATTCCTTTCTTTGGGGTGGGACCTTAGAGAAAAACAAAATTACTTGGGTTGCTTGGGAGAATGTGTGTAGGGAGAAAAACATGGGGGTTTGGGAATCTGAGACTTGAGAGCATTTAACTTAGCTCTGTTAGGAAAGTGGAGGTGGAGATTGTTAGTGGAAAGGGAGGGTCTATGGTATAGAATGATAAATTCTATTTATAGTGAGAGGAATATAGGGGTGAGGAGGGTGTGTCCTAAGGGTTCTACTTGGTGGGCTGACCTTTGGTCCATTGATACTACTAGTAATTTCACTTTTGACTGGTTCTTGTGTGGTTGTGTCAAAGTAGTGGGTAATGGATGTGACACACTGTTTTGGAAGGATGTTTGGTGTGGTGGTGAGTCTTTTTGTGACCGATATCCTCGCTTGTTTTTGCTTGCTAATAATAAAGATGCATATTTATCTAACATGGTTGAGCAAGGTTTTAATGGTTTAGTGTGGAATTGGAGTTGGCGTCAACATTTTTTCCAATGGGAACGTGAACAATTTCAGTAGTTAGAATCGGAGCTGCAGAATGTGCAATTACAGGAATCTCAACTTGACAGGTGGTGGTGGAATGTAGACCCTTATGGGGCCTATTCAGTGAAGTCGGCATATAGAGTAATTGTTAATGAGGCTATTCATGCCGACTTTCCAATGCAGAATTTTTTATGGTCTAAGTTTGTGCCTATGAAAGTGTCCGTTTTCGGGTGGAAAGCTATTTTAAATAGAATACCTACTAAGGAAAATTTAATTAAGAGGAAAGTGATTCAAGCCCCTGACGGTGACTGTGTTTGGTGTGGTAGAGGGTTGGAAAATACAATACATTTGTTTTTTGAGTGTTCCTTTGCGTTTTAGTTTGGACTCTAGTTTTGGAGTGGTGTGGCTGCTGTTCTGTATTGCATAATTGCTGTCTTTCTAACTTTGTTCAGTTTGTGGGGTTACCTATTGGTAATGTACAAAATAGGCAGAGATGGTCCTTGGTCTGGTTGGTGGCTGTTCGGTCATTGTGGTTAGCCCGAAATGATGTATTATTCTCAAATAGATTAACTGAGCCAACTGTTTTCGTGGACCTTATCAAAATTAGGTCTTGGAATTGGCTCAGAGCAAAGGACAGTTCTTTCATATATTCTTTTTCTTCGTGGAATTCATATCCTTGGCAGTGCTTAAATTTCAGTTCTAATGGAGTTGTACGGTTTGTTTAACCTGTTGTTGGTATTGGATCTCTTGTTGTGCAATGTTTTTTATTTGATATCTGTTGGCAGCTGCTGCTCTAACGTCTGATTTGTCTCCTTGTCAATGACTGTTCCGAAATGTTGATTTCCCTGGACTGGTTTCATTGTCGCTGGCTGTTAAAAATGTTGATTTTCTTCGGAGTGGTTTGGCACAGGTTTTGTTTGCTTATGTTGGGTCTTGTTTTGTACCTAGCTACTGTCTTAATTTTTATTTTGTAATGGCTATATTGTGGTTTGTGGTGGACGGTCTAATTAGGTGTATTGATTTGGTTTCTTAGCTACAATTTCAATTGGTTTTATAGGTGCCTGATGTGGCTGTATTATTTGTTTGTATATGTATAATTTCAATTATATATACTCTCTTTAATTATATTTTTTTGCTTAGAATTTTTTTTTTGATGAATTAAAAAGTGTATTGACTTATTGCAAAATTAGTAGTGTTGTGAAACTTCATCCATCTAAAATTAGTAGTGTTTCAGTGGCGTCGTGAAAAATAAAACTAAATAAAATAAAAAAGCAATGTGTCATTCCACAAATTAATAAAATCAGAGAAATTATATTTTTCTAATTCATACTCGCAAGTGATGATAACCACGAGTGTCTCGTGGGGCATTCTTCATGTGCAGCTTCACGTGCTAATGTGGATGCTACGCAACGCAAGTGAGAAAGCTAACCAGATATAAGGTTATCTTTTTTTTTTTGGACAGCAAGATGTAACTAGGTATCTAGTATCTACCATATTATATTGCATGTCTAAATTTTTTGGGAGTTATTTTAATCCATCCCCATTTTAATCCTACAATACATTCCAATTCCACTTTTTTATTTTTTATATCCCAAAATATCTCAATTCCTTTTGAATCTCTGTCAATCTCATTCCTTCTTTTCTTAATGTATACTGACAACTTAATACTGATAATATATGTTTTTAATACTGGAAACTTGTTGTTGGTAACTACCGGAAACAAGTTGTTGGTATGAGGAAAAATATGTTACCAACAATAAATTGTCTATAGTCTCCTACTCAATGTAAAAACAGTGGGGGCGAACTTACCTTTCAACAAGTCATGACCAAGTAATCAACGTACGATGAGTGAGACGGAGGATGGAGGAAAACGAGCTATGGTCGAAGGGAGGAAGAAGGATTGGAGAATGAGGAAGGAGGAAGGAAAATGGTTTATGTTAGTGAAAAATTAAAAAGAAGGGGGGATTGGAATAGACTAAGATTAAAAGGGGGTGAGAATATTTTGGGATATAAAAAATAAAAGAGTGGGATTGAGGTGTGTAGGATTAAAAATAGGATGGGTTAAAATCAATTCCTAATTTTTTTTTTGTCAATCATGTATGGGCTTTGCATGGCAAATGGGCCATTCTTATTGAGTATTTGAATTGGATTATCACAACAACACAAGTTTATTTTCCTGCTTAGCTGTAATGCCTCTCTTGTTGGGCTAGTTGTTTGTGCCTTGTGCCATCTTTTGTAATTCAAAATATCTATGACAAAAAAATGTTTATTTCGACAAAAAAAATAGTTTATAGTTTGGGTTACAATAATAATCTATCTATCTATATTTTTACAAGCTGACGGGACACAAGATTATCTTTTTACTATTCACTTTTACACCCTTATTTTTTTTAATATAAATGTGGGCCATTGAGTGGGTATCTACCCTATTACATTGCATGGTTAGGATTTTTTCACCTTTTTACCATTGATTGAAATTTTATTGGTCAAATCATGCATGAGCTTTGTATGATAAATGAGCCATTATTATTGAGTATTCGAATTGGTTTATATTAAAAAGACAAGTTTATACTTTGGTCACAATATTTTTATTAATTAGCAAATTTAGCGATTAATAGGAGTGGTAAAATGGGTCATCCTACTCCGTTAACAACTCGTTAAAAGTGGGTTAGGACACGTCAAAAGTGGGTTAGAACAGGCTGGTCACCAAAAAAATATTGGTTGAATAAGAGTGGGTTGACCCACCTAAGAAATACAAAAAATTAAAAATTAAAAAAAAATGAAGAAAAATCAAATTGGATGAGAAAAACCAGAGAAATACATTGAATTGGATAATCTCATTCTCAACTTGAGATATGTCGTTAGAAAACAAAAGGCATCACTCTCCCCTAAGCAAGGTAGGTTTATGTGGCTCGAGGCCTAAATTTAATATGTTCGTTATAAAATAAATTTATTTTTATGTAATGTTACAATTTTGCTTTTTTCATATACTTCACACTCTCACATTTTCATTTACAATACTTTTCAATTTCATATCATTTTTTGTTTCTTCTTTTTTATCTCTCTTCTCAATACACATATCACACCCATTTTTTAGGTGTCAATAGTTTAAAAATTTAAGAAACAAATTTAAACATATATAAATCCATTTGAAAATTCAATAAAACTATATAACTCTAACGTCCCAATACATACAATAGTAGAAAATAAGTTGAAAAGGTGTAAATTATGCAAATAACAAAATCACTCAACTATCTTACACAGAAAATTAAGCCCACCATACTCTACTCCAAATAAATAAATTGTTACTTTATCATGATATCCAAAGAACCACAAACACATAATAGAAAATTTCTTAAATTAATACGGGTTTAGTACTATATTTTTATATGAAATGAAGTTCATGAAAAATTGAAATTTTACTTTCCACATGATTATTGGTTACCACTCTTTGACTTTATAACAAAATTAAAAAATTACCCAAAAAAATTAAATTATTCAATAAAAACAATACAGATCAGATCTAATTAAGATTTTAAATAAACCTAAGTTGGGTTCTTTTGTCGATTGATTATTTCAATCACATTCTAACTATCAGTACTTTTAATATATATTAAGATTTTTTTTACTAACTAATATGTTTTTTCATTCTGAACTTTATCTTCGGTCATCAGTAGTTTCTCACACTAATGTGAATTGACATATTTAGAAAAACACAACTAAGAACACAAACGACATAAATTAATAAATAATTACATCGTAAGAAATTGAGAAAAAATAGACATAAAATTTTTTCCTGTTTTAATGTATTAGTATATAAAAGTTTCGGAAAAGTTTACAGTACATAAGAAGTAATTTTTTGTACCGGTACGAAAGAAATCTACATCATTGATATATTAATTTATTTAATTAACGGTTGATATTGATGACCGGTAACATGATGGTTTGGATTTGGCAATTGTTTTTATATTTATGATTTAGTCCCTTGTGTAAAAGTTATAGATTTATAATGAGAACCCTTTATTATGAAAATTTGGAGCTTCAGTCCCACTTCTTGTGTGTATTCTCAATTGTAAGCCCTGTCTTTTTTTCTTTCTTTTCCGTATTGTTACAAAAAAAAAAAATGCATTGTTCATCTCCATCCTTTCTCTACTCGGTATGTTCCTCCTCCTCTTTCTCGTTTTTTTTTTTTCTCTTTCTCCTTCTTAATTGAAAAATTCTTTGAAACAGAGAGTAATACTGTAATAGTGATAGATTGACCTCTTTCACCGATACTGCGTTCATCCACAATGGAATGCCTTTGGTCCTTTAATTATTTTTCACTTTGTCTGTTGAGTTTGATGTCGTTGATCTACATTGAGTCATTGGCAGATGTTTGTTGTGTAGTGCCCCATTATGAACAGCTCTCATCAAATACCCAGAAATTTGATTCTGAATTTCTTGAACAGTGTGTTGTAATGAGTACTGTTACTTCTTATCACATACTATATACTATTTTTTTTAATGATGTACGGGGCTAAAAACCTAAGGAAAAACAAACCCATGCTTAACTTTTTTTATTTCAATTAATAAGAACCGTTTGAGAAAAAAAAAGCACAACAAGAACGTAAAATCAAAACTTAAATTAGATGATAAAAAAATTTAATACCACTATCAGAATATTGTCATAATATACTTTTCATGTTTTTGGTGTACTAATATTTTTTTATTACGACAGTGATAGTAATAATATTTTTTTATTATTATAATTAATATATAGTACTTTTTATATTTGTGCTTATTTATTAAATAGATGAACAATATAATAACTATAATATTATGAAGAAATTTTATTATAAATTTTTTTATTTATAAATGGTAGATAAAAAATATTCTTATAATTTTAAATTTTATTATTAATTTCATATAAAATATATAAATTTTATTAAAAGTATTTGAACCGAACACAATATTTTCATTTTCAAGGGATAGAGAATAAGAAGTCAAAACAACATATTTTCTAAAATACTGAAATTCTAAAAATAAAAACTTTTTTAAATGTGTTAATTTTGTTTTGATCTAGAGTGTGTTCGGCAAGCCCAATAAGCTAGCTACTAGCTTATAAGCTAGTTTGACCAATACAAGAGTGTTTGGTAAGGTATCTCAAAGTAGCTTATTTTAGGAGCTTCTAGCTTATAAGCTACAAGCTACTTCACCTAGCTTCTAGCTTCTAGCTTGTAGCTTATTTAATTTTCTTCCATCACTACCCCTTATATTTTAATACATTTCTCTTATTATTCTTAATTTCTTTTTACCTATTATTATCCATTTTCAATTTTAGTGACAAAAACCTTCCAATTTCTTTTTACCTATTATTACCTATATAATAAGTAACTTAAAAAATTACGAATTAATTAAATTGTTATTTTTTTCACTATTTTATGAAATTATTTTTATATTATACTATTTATTTATCAATTTCTTTATTTATTTTAATTTTTAATTAAATATTTTATTACTAAAAGGTTTAATAAGAATTTAATTATTTTTTTAAAAATATAAAATTATAATTACATAATAATATATATTTTTCTAAAAAACAATAATAGAATTTATATAATAAAATTTATATAGTTATGCCCTTTTATATCATTTTACATTTACTAACTAGCTTATCAGCTAGTTTTACCAAACACTTCTAATTCAATAAGCTAGCTTATCAGCTCGGAGCTTATAAGCTAGAAGCTTATCAGCTACTAGCTAGCTTATCAGCTACCAGCTAGTTTATCAACTAGTTTTGCCAACACACCCCTAATAGAGGCTAAGGAAGATGATAAGAGTGTGTTTGGCAAGGCCAATAAGCTAACTACTAGCTTATTTAACTAATTTATAAGCTAGTTTGACCAACATAAAAGTGTTTGGTAACGTACCTCAAAATAACTTTTTTTATGAATTTCTAGCATATAAGCTACAAGCTACTTCACCTAGCTTGTAGTCTGTAGTTTATTTAATTAAAGTGTTCTTTTAAAGACATTTATTAAATAGTTTCGGGAATAAAATATGTTTATTAAGAAAATACAATATTTATAATTTTAATAATTTGTAAATTTACGTTTATTTGATAAACACCTTCTATTTTAAAATATTTAAATCAGTTCTTTTATTTCATGTAACAAGAAGAAGTGAGTTTAAAAAAAAGCAAACAAAGAAGCGATACAATAGAAAAAAAATGAATACTTTTATTTTGTGTTTAACTAGTGTCCAATCCGTGCGATGCACGGATATTATTATTTTAATAGAATATTAACATTAAATGATATAATATACATAATTTATTAAATATATGTAATTAAAAAATGATAATAATTTATTCTTTTTAATATTTAATTCTATACTTGTTAGTATATAAAAAATATAAAAATTAAAAAAAAATTGGTTTGGAAAATCAAATAGCAAACATTAATAATTAAAAATAAAAACTATTATAAATTCTATTTCGTTTATATTTTTTGAAATGTCTCCTTTTTAAACTATATTTTTTTGTCACATTACAACACTTAAAATTGTCATCACATATAAAAATCACAAGTCATTGTTGAAACTTAACCCTAGATACGACAACATATAATTGATCATGCATGAAAACTGATTTTGGTAAATACACACTAACATATGATAATGTATGACATTTACTTTTATTAATCTAGTTCCATTGTAAATTCCAACAGATATATCAAGATTACTCATTAGCATGACAAACACTCCTATCTTTAACACCAACTTATGATAAGCAAGTGCAAAAATGTCTATGGAAAACACCGTTGTTGGGAGAGCTAACCCCACCATTATGATGTTGATATTCACAACAGGAGCAAAACTAACTCTCATTGATGCATGATATCTATGGTTCATAAAAAAACCATTTTAAACCTATAATTGAAAAATTTGCTTAACCTTTAAACGTAGTATACTGAATATATAATAAATCAAAATACAAAATAATAATTGTATTGAAGTAGAAGAAAACAACATAATTATAAATTTTATGATTCTAATTAAAAAATATGTTCATAGAAAATTGTAACTAATACATGATAAATATAATTATAAATTTAAATTATATTGAGATTCCAAATCTCTCATCTCAGTCACTTAAAATATATATAAAGTGTATGGAAAAAGGCTCTTGTTGGGAGAGTTAGCCCCACTATTATGTCAAAAAAATTACCTCATGTCGAGAATACTTGTGGTTCATAAAAAATAAATTTACTGAAGAGAGAATAAAAAAAACTAAAAAAAAGTATAAATAACGGATGTGAGAAAATGTGACACGTATACCGGGCGAACAATTTTAATATAGAGGAAATAGAATAGATAAGAGAGATAATAAGTGAAAATATTAATGAATAAGATAGAGAGATAAATGTTTTATTATAATAATAATAAAATGAAAGTGTGATAAAAAAAATAAAACGGCAGGAGCAAGACTATCTCCCGTGGTTAAAAAAATCACGAAGTGAGAATAAACTAAAAAAATGCAAGTAAGAAAACATGACACGTGTAATGATTGAACAATTTTAATATAAAGTAAATAATAAATAAAATAGATGAAGAGAGATAATAAGTAAAATTATTAATGAATAAAACAGAGAGATAAATAATGTATTGAAAAAACACATTAAATTTAATGTAAATCAACACACTTATTGTATTTCTTAATGTGTGTTTTTATGTAATGAAACAAATAAACATGAATGGATAATAAGAGAAATTGTTTTAATATAATAATAACAACAACAACAACAACAACAACAACAACAACAACAACAATAATAATAATAATAATAATAATAATAATAATAATAATAATAATAATAAAAGAAAATTAATGTGTGATAAAAAAGAATATGGTAGGAGCAAAACTATTTCCCGTGGATGATACCCGTGGTTTGTTAAAAAAAATAACTTTTGTAATGAAAAGATTAATAGGGACAAATAATGAAAGAAAATATTTTAATATAATAATAATAAAAAAAATGAAATTGTGATAAGAAACAAAAAGAAAAAGAGAAAAGAAAAATGACAGGAGCAGAACTACCTCCCGTGAATGGTAAATGTGGTTCATAAAAAAATCACTTTATTGAAATGAGAATAAAAAACTTAGAAAAAACGCAAGTAAAAAAACATGACACGTATATTGTGGAAACAATTTTAATATAGAGTAAACAGATAAATAAAATAGATAAGAGAGATAATAAGTGAAAATATTAATGAATAAAATAGAGAGATAAATAATATATTAAAAAACACATTAAATTTAATGCAAATCAACACATTTATCATATTTCTTAATGTGTGTTTTTATGTAATAAAATAGATAAACATGTTTTATTAGCAATAATGAAAATTACCAAATAAGGGGGTTCAAGTATTGTCCAAAGAAAAGTGAAAATTGAAAAGCCCAATACATCTATTCAAAGACCCATAATTGAACAAAAAAATTTAAGATTCCAATGAACAGTACTAAAAAATCTCCTCCAATGTAATATTATAGATAAAGCAAAATTGGTGCTAACCAAATCTGCTTCATTTTAATGACCTACCACCACTCCACCAGGCCTTTCTTTGCTTTTATTGGCAGATGCAAGCGGTGTGCGACATCCTAGCCTTATTGGCTACCATCGCAACACTCATACCAGAAAAAAATATGGATATGTAAAGGAGATAACTAGCCTCAAAATTGCAACCATATTTTTTGCCATCTTGTTGCAGCGGCGAGCCTCGGGGACGGTGGTGCACTAGAACGAAGCTCTTAAGGATGAGGGCGGATTGCAGATCGAGTGCGTCTAACTTTGGGCAGCAGTGGTGTATCAATGGTTATTCCGATTCCAGACTACAAGCTGCCCTTCCTTTCATGTGCTGATAGCAAGATTACACAATTTTGAAGGTGTTGATCTATGGAGGATTGGAGGTAGATGTTGTATAAAGAAAAGGGAATGAAGAAACCTTCAGGGGCTTCTTTTTAAGGGCTTTGAAATAAAATATCAAACATTAGTGGAAGGAACTTTTCCCTACACATGGCAGTCAATTTTTTTTTGTGTTTCAGTACATCAATACATGCTTGTGTACCATAAAGAGACCCTAAAAGTTTATCCGATCTCGACAGCTTCCTTTAGTACTCATTTTATGAATGTTCTAATTTTACATTCTTTAAGCATCAAACAAACGACCTACTAATTTAGGATACTTTTAAATTAAACACTTATCTTTTTAATTTGCAAAACAATACGTCAAAGATCCGGATCCTCTCTAGTTTTAAAAAGACTAGACAAGATCTCGACCTTAAATTTTCACTGCATAAACTAAATAAAAAATAAAAAATTGATATAAAAATTTCTAGTTGTTGGATCGTGATTGCACACTCTCTAGTATTGGAGAGGATCTCGGCAGATACGTCGAATAGTAACAATATAAAATCTTATTTTGTGCATTCTACACCAAAAACCAGAAATTGTTCTACTCAAATGAAAGACCAATTAAATGATACACTCACACAATCTCACACATATAGTTATGTACAAAAGCAACCAAGTTAAATGATAGCACTAATAAAGTAGATACAGAAAACCAAGTAAAATGAAACCACACATTAATTTAAAACATCAGATGAGAATATTAACATTGAACAAAATAAAACGTAACAGTAATTAGACTATTAGAGTATAGGAAAAAAATAAAAATAGAGTGCTAAAAGTGTTGCACTCAAACAAATTTTTGATAAGTTGAACAAATTGTTGGTAATTAAAATAATTGCCTTGCTAAAATTTAGATGCTATAGAAAAATATGAACACTCAAAATATAATTTATTCTCACAAAATATTTCTATTGAAGAACCAAAATACATCTTGACTAGTGTCAACATCGGTTTGCAGGCTTCCATCTTGAACTTCTTTAAGACATATGTTGCATATTTCTTTTGAGAGATAAACATTCTTTCATTTGTCTGCTTCACTAGTGATTTGAAAGTACTTCAAGTCCTAAGAAATATGACGTAAGACCCATATTTGTCATTTTAAAATGTGTGGTCATATTTTCTCGGAATTTAGCCAACAATTTCCAATTGTTGTCGGTGAAGATCAAATCATCCATGTATAGACAAACAATAATGATATCTCCAGACTGATTGGTTTTGATATATAAAGCATGCTCATATGGACTCCTGTAAAAGCCATGGTCAATGAAGTATGTGTCAATGAGTGTATACCATGCTCTTGGTGCCTGCTTTAGTCCATATAGTGTTTTCTTCAATCTGTAGACTTTATCTTCCTCTCTTTGTTTAAGATGACCTATAGGTTGCTCTATGTAAATCTCTTTTTGAAGGACACCATTCAAGAAAGTAGATTTGACATCCATTTGAAATATATTTCACTGATTTTGGGTAGCAAGAGAGAGAATCATGCGTAACATGTCCAATCTAGCAACTGGAGCAAACACTTCAAAGTACTCAACTCCAAGTTTCTGTTTGTACCCTTTTGCCACTAATCGTGCCTTGAAATGTTCAATTTCTCCAGTTGGCTTGAACTTTGTCTTATACACTCATTTAACACCAATTGGCTTCTTTCCTTCTGGAAGAGTTGCCAACTCCCATGTATTATTATTCTCAATGGCTTTAATTTCTTCATCCATTGCTTTAATCTAATGATCATCATTGGTTGCTTCCTCATACGTTACAGGATCACAATAAGCAAACAGGGCATAATAAATAACTTCTTCCTCCCTATCATCTGAGTCATCATCCCTTTCAACTTTATAATCTTGTAAATGAGCAAGTAGACGACTTTCTCGTTGTGGATATGTACGATTTTGTGTATCAACTGCTGCTTCATTTGAAGCAATAGTTGGTAGCTAATTATTTTATTCTGCTTCTTCATTTATAGTTATTGGTACAAACAATAACTAATTTTCCTCTCCTGGCCAATCCCACGCTCCATTTTCATTAAAGGTAACATCTTGACTGATGATTACCTTTTGGGTTTCTGGATTGTACAACTTGCAGTCTTTAGTTTCTTCACTGTACCCAACAAAGATACATTTTTCTTCTTTGTTATCGAGCTTCTTTCTTAATTCATTTGGAACATGTGCATAAGCAATGCAACCCAAGACTTTCAAGTGACTAAGATTGGGCTTTCCCCCACACCAAGCTTCTTGTGGAGTTTTATCACTGTTTGTTGTGAAAAATTTGAATTATATTCTCGAAAGTTATTCACTTTGATTCTTAATTTATTCTGGGATTAGAATTTGAGTCCCCTTAAAGGATCCTTTTAAGAAATAGGTTTATTTAAAAGAAATGTAAAGTTTCAAATATTCAATGGATGTTTATAAAAATGTCCTTGATTTTCAAACGAAGTTTCAGAAATGAATTGAAGAATCACTACAATAGATTTGAGATAAGGAGACAGGTCTTTAAAGAGCGTTAAACACGGAACCGCATTCTAAGAGTATAATTATTCCATTAAGACTGCGATTGTTTAGTAATCGCATTCTAAGATCTTCACCAACAGTGTGGTTGCCACGTGGAACTGCACTCCCATTACCCAACCCTATCCCGCATGACTCCGCCTCTGAACAGTAACCCTTTTCTTCTCTCTACGTGTGCTCGTTTCTCCACACTATCTTCTCTCTTGGTTCCACTCCTTCCCCCTTTCTCGCAGGTGAAAGAGAGGTTGCCCGAGGAGCGATGGCCATCATAGGCGACTTGATGGAGATGGGTAAGGGATGAAACACGAATCAGCAGTGTGGTGGGGTAGTTCTATGTTTTGGTGACTAGGGGTGGTTCCTACGAGGGACAAGAACGGGAACACCATGGTTAGAGTCGTAGTTACCTTGCTAGTGATAGTAAGTTGAGGAGACAAAGGCGGGTTTTGGCTTTGAGAGAGATGTAGTTATGTGGATTTTTCCTTAGATCTCGCAAAACAATGAAGGCAATTCAAGAGCTTTGTGGCTAGATTGAGCGGTCGACCATGAGACGGTGTTGTCGTGCAGCGACCATTTCGGCCACAGGAAGAAAGGCGATGGCCACATTGGTGGTTGGAATAGCGCTCTATTTTCCCCCTCTTTCGGTCTGTTTTTTACTAGGACTCTTGGGTTTGTTTGACAAGGTAAGAAGAGGTGAAAGGATAGTGGTGCTCAGGGACAGTGAACGACACAATCCAAAAATTTCCTGTATGTACCAAAAAGAAAAGTAAATTAATTCATAAAAAATTTAACGTAAACAAACAAAAAGAAAGTAAATTTCAAACTTAAAGAAATCAATGATAAGAAACTTAAAAAGAAATAAAAAGAGAAGAAGAAAGAAATAAAGGAAAGATTTCAAAGAAAAGAAACAATAAAAAAACTTGAATCAATGGTAAATAAAATGAAATAAAAGCAATTGGATAACATACTTGGCTCTCAAAAATCCAGTAGTCACAATAGGTTTGACGTGTTTGGTATTATGAGAGTTCCAGAAATGAAAAAATGAACCTTTATTCTAACGACAATGGTCCTATTTTTAGAGTTGGAAAGCCTAACGAATAAATCATTACAAACTGACACGTATAAATAAAAAATTGACTATACAACGGTCGAAAATCCACGTGTCTTGAACTTGATTCAGAAAAACATAGCTTCTTGTAACTGCTTTCAATAGCTTCTTTCTTTTACTTCGAACAAGAATTCTTTGAACGAAGCTTCGAAACCTTGTGACTTCAGATTTTGAAAAATATGCTAAATCCTTTTCCAAGAAAATCTTTCGACTTTGAGATTCATATAGTCTTCGATTTTTAGCTCTGTCAAAATATTAACACCTTTTCTCTTTCGAACTCGAAAGGAAAACATCTTGTTATAACTTAGAAATTTTTTCTAATTTTACCCTAACAGATGCCCCATTAAAATATTGGTTTTGAGAAAAAAGTTTCGGATTTTCATAGAAACTAATATTTTAATAAATCAGAATCCCAAGAGATTTTGGTTATCTGTGATAACTATCTTATCCATCCACTCACCACTTATCAGATCGTAGGGATAAGTGAGCCTAACTATTGTGCAATAAATGCGCATTCCTTTCAAATGATAAGTCCTTTGGATCGAGGCAACAATCATTCCCCTGACTTTTCTCTTTCCATCTTTACCTATAAATATCAATTTCTGGATTTTCAACTTCTCCTTCACGCTTTCTTCTACATTCTTATTAGGAACATATTTTCTATTTGTAATCTGTTAATGTTTGTTAATTTTAATTTTACCAATTAGTTAGTAATTAGTTAAATGGTTGAGTACTGTAGTCCTATAAATAGGAATTGTTTGTATTCATTCTGCATCTTTTAAATCAATATCAGATGAGTTTCCTAAACTCTCTCTGGCTACTTGTGGGATAATCCATGGGAGAACCCATGGTACACTTCTTCAACCTACTACTATCCCTCTACTGCTCCTGTTCCTCCATCTTATTTTACTAAGATGGTATTAGAGCTCCATCCATGGAGCTCACCTCGCTTCAAGAAGAAGGCTCGACACTGTCTGAAGAAATTATCGTTGTTCGCTGCGCACTCCATTCTTGCAGAGGCATCTTCTATGCACTCGATTGCATCATCGTCTTCTTCGGTAATTTTGACTGCCTCTGCTTTTGATCCGTTCTTTGTTCCTGAAACTCGCAAAGATTGTATCACAAGATTGGAGTGGAAATCATCACCTAATCCCTTTCTTTTTGGGAGCTTCGGCTTACTAAATCATTTGGAGGAGGAGAGAGTTTCTGCGACTTCATTCTCCGGGGAAGCCGTATCGTGTTTGTCGAGCGGAGAAGCGACATTGAAATTGCTCTCTGACGCTGGTTCCTCTGAAGTGAAGATTCAGAAAATGCTCGTAGCCGCTGGTGTTGGTCCTAGAGGGAATCTAAGGGGGGGGTTGAATAGGTTCACAAAAACTTTTTCCTTTGTTAAAAATTAAAAACTCGTTTTTCCCTTCCAAATCTGCCTTTAAAATTCTTTCAAATATGTTTTTCAAAAGATCAATTTTCAAAGTTGAAAACTAAATGTTGTGGCAGATTAAAGAAATTGCAGAAGGTAATTGATTACTAATTATGATACAGTGCGTAATTGATTACCAATTTGGAAATGAGTAATTGATTACCAAGATTGATTACTCAAGATTTATGATTCAATTTCCAATATTCAATTTAATATTACAACAACAATCAATTACTTTTAACAGTTCACAGAAATTATGTAGATCAAGATTCAAGTTTATATGCTAAGAAAGTTAATTCAAAGTAGAATAGGGATAGAGAAGATTACACAGTGATTTATACTGGTTCAACCACAAAAGGGGCCTACATCTAGTTTAGATCTAGCACACCACTAACTCTGCTTTCACTATAGAATTGATTACAAACACCATGCACATTCAATCCTAAACAAACAAAGGTTTGACTCTTGCACCCCACAAGAGTATGTCCATCAATGACACCCCGTCATACAAACATCAACCTTACTCATGAAACCCCGTCACAAGATTTCACAAACAATCTCAATGAACACCCCGTTCTTGAGATATCACACAATGCAAATAAAAAACAATTAAAGAAAACTGAATTTAGAACAACAGCACCTTGATTGTGCAGATAAACTCCATGAATATATCAAAATCTTCCTTCCAATTGTCTAAACATCTTGAC
Source organism: Sesbania bispinosa (assembly GCA_026901365.1). Lineage (NCBI taxonomy): Eukaryota > Viridiplantae > Streptophyta > Magnoliopsida > Fabales > Fabaceae > Sesbania > Sesbania bispinosa. The sequence goes on from QLOH01000018.1 coordinate 1,350,964, forward strand.
TTGAGAGTACTTTAGAATTTGCAGAATTTCTGGACATGATAAGCTTTCTTTGAGAGAGTTTTCTAAAAAGAGTTTTTCATACTTTTTCACTTCTCTTTCTAATGTCTTTTCTTCTCTTCTTCTTTTAAATTCATTCCGAAATTCACTTATAAAACCATTTTTTAGTTAGTTAGAGATTCAAAAGTTTGTTAAAAATCAGTTTGAAAACAGTTACAAATGTCCAGTTTTCTACAGAACCTGTGGTAATCGATTATCACCTTGAGTAATCGATTAAACCAGAACGTTTTTTAAAGAACTCTTCACAAGAAACAGAGGTAATCAATTACAGACTTTGGTAATCAATTAAACCAGTGAGCACCAATTTTGATCTTTTTCCAGGTGCAGTGGTAATCGATTATCTATATCAGGTAATTGATTATTTCGTTCCTGAATTTGAATTCATGCAGTTTTCAGTTTTGATTCAACTTGGGGTCAATTACCAACTTAAGCAATCGATTATACTAGTGGTAAATAAATACTTGGTTGAGTACTTTAGCTACCAAGCTATCCAAAATTGAAAACTCAATCATGAGCTCAAATTACATAATCACAAACAAATCAAAGAGGAATTAACAAACACATACAAATTGCCTAAGTCTAAATACAAACAATACAAGTGCCACATCTATTGAAACTTGTTTGGCACTGCAAAATAGATTGAAATATAAAGCATCTACTTTCTACAACAAAACCAAAACTACTAATACATGATAGACTTGAGGAACAACTTGAGTCTTCCGATGTAGCTTAAGTCCAACAGCTGAGCTTGTGGGAAGAAGATGGCGGTGTCGAATTACAAGTACCCAAGGTTGCGGAGGCCAGAAATAGCAGCAATCTTAGCGCAATTTCAGATTGCGAACGTGACAGAGCAAGACCTCATCAACCATAACCCTGACTTGATTTCTGACCTCTACACCCGCATCCTCATTCACCTCGACTTTCTCCCCGAGGAAGACAACAAACAACTTGACTTCGATGCCCTAGAATAGCTCGAGAACCTTGATTTCCACGTCGAATCAGTCCGCGCCATCAAGCTCTACTCCAAGATAAAGGAAGTGCTCAACGCGCTCGAGTGCCCCAAGAAATTCACCTTCGCTGATCTTCACATGCCTGATCCTCATAAAACGGATTTCTTCCTTGGTGCTCTTCTCAATTTCTGTCTCGATAGGCAGGAAAGAATGAATTTCGTATTAGAAATTGTCGATGAGTTCAACGCTTTGGAGATGCAACGAATAGAGCTAGAGGAGAATAAGATTTTGCAGTTGAGATCGGCGATATCTAAATGCAATGAATCGTGGGAGAGGGAAATGCCTCTTGTCCAGGAGGTGGATGCTAAAGTTAAAGAGCTGCGTCAAACTATTGCCGCCCTGAACAACAAGCAGATGTCGTTGAGGACTACTTTAAGGAAGTTGAAGGAGAAGACTGCAAAAATGGATGAGAAGATTTCTAATGCTGAATTTACAATGGTACAAAATGTTCAAGAAAATGCAAATCTACATTCAAAAATTGCTCAATCATCTGATATTGATTTAAAAGATGTAGAATGAATACAAACAACTCCTATTTATAGGACTACACTACTTAACCATTTAACTGATTACTAACTAATTGGTAAAACTAAAATTAACAAACACTAACAGATTACAAACTGAAAATATATTCCTAATAATTCTCTCTCTCTCAAAACCTTTCCTTCCTCCAAAATCTCCATTGAAGAGCACCTCTGTTCTTACTCTAAGCTTCTTCTCCAAGGATCTTTCCTACTCCAAGCTTCCTTCAAATGAATCTTTCCTCATCTATAAACTCCATCAAAGGTAACCCCAGTTCTCGTTTTTCCTGAGTTTTCTTCTTTAAGAACAATGTTTTGTCAAAAAGAAAGAAAAGAGTTTTCTGGTTTTCTACAGTTTTGTATTTTTTAGAACTTCAATCTTAATCATTAAAAACATTTTGAACAACTCAAAGACAACATTTTTGGATTTAACTCAAGTTATTCTCATTGAATCTATGAGTTTTTTTGTCAAAAAGATGGAGTCTTGAAGCAAGATTGCTCAGCCTTAAAACTGTTAATTGTTCTTTCAAGGACGTGTCCTTTCACATTCTTTAAAATCCTATACTCAGAATTTTCGATTTTCTCAAATCATTTATTCGAATGTTTTGTATCTCTCTATAGGGAAACTGATAGTTTTGTATCTCTCTACAGAGATAGTTTCGGAGGCCTTTTCAAATGGAAAACTAATAGCTGCCAACAATATGACTTTCGTCCAAGAACCTGAAGATGATCCAGGAAATTTTCAGGTTTGGAAAAGTCAGGTTCTAATTCCTTTTCGTTGAAAAATAAGAAATACACTTTCTTAGGTCCATATAATTTTCCTAAAAAGGTAGAAAAATATACCCATTTTCCTAATATTGAGCCAGAACGTATTTTGGCTTTCAAAAGCTCAGTTCGAACTGACTTTCTAAAATTTCTACCTTCCATATTTCAAACTGCTCCTCCTACGAAAAAGGGATCCTATAAAATTGGTTAGATAGGGTCCAACAAAGTAAGGCAAAACATAGGAAACAAATCGGAATTTTCAATATAATCCAGCTGAGCAGATTCGATCTTTCCTATGATCCCATCTTGCTAATGTTTTCTTGCTTTTTTTGGGATCAAACCACTCATTGCTTTCATCTTCCTTATGGAATGATAACCCTACCTTTTCAGTCTTGCTGCTATTACTGGTCTTTCTCCAGGGGTGAAATTTTCTTACCTTCTGATTTTTCTCTCGACAAAGACCTCGAACCCAATTGGAAAAAATATACTTATTCTCATTTCATTGAAAACAACAATGAGTCTGGTAAAGTTTCTCGAACTTAACACATAACCTTCCTAATGATGTGGTTATCTGCTTTTGTTTTTTGTTCGAAATCTTTACAAGTTCCAAAATCTTTACTGAATTTGGCCGTAGCCCTTGATCAGACAAAGTTCCAAATAAATTTTATCCATTTCTTATTGGATAGTCTCTATGATGCTTTAAATGAAGCAGTTGTTACCCTAAGAAGGCCTGAACCAATAAAAATTCTCAGTGGCCCATTTTGGCTTCTTCAATTATGGCTTAATGCGATATTTAAAGACAAATTTCTAAGCCACGAGCCTAAAAGCGATAATCTTCCGAACAGTGCTGAAGGATTTCGATTGACTTTTTTGACCCCTCAACTCTTTCAAAGACTACTTCTCTTCTTTTTACTACATCAACAAACACAAACCTTATCTTTCTCCCTTCGTTTCTCAAACTCGAGGTCCTACCTGGTTTACTAGGAAATTTCTTGGTGATACCCCAGAACAACAATCTGAAAGTATTCGAGAAGAACCTTTTACTTCATATCTTTCTATGTATTTTATTTTCTGCAATTTATTCGAATATTATTGTATTTTGAACAACATCTATATTATAAATATAATGCTCTTCTTAATTTATTCTACCTACTTCGAATGACAGTATAATCAATTTCGATTCTAACTTTGAATGAACTAATTTGAAAAATTGGTTCTTTTTTTTTTTGAATCCCTTTATAAATGTAATTCGAAATTCTTCAAGAATATCTTCCATGCTTTTTTTTAATTTGACAAGTACCGAAGCTTACCCATGATACATTTTCAGTCTTTCTAACAGTCTTCTTTTCAAAATCATTTTCAAATGACAAGATCGTTCTATGATAAACACTTAGTAGAGTTTCTAGACAAAATGTTATGAAGGAGTCCTCTGATTTTTTACACGTCATTCAAATAAGTTTGTGCTTTTCAGACACACAAAGAATTCAAAAACAACATGCCTTCCTGTTAGACAAAATTTGAAAACAACATGTCTTTCAAATGGCTAATATTCGAATTATCTTCATCAGAAGCATTACTTTTTTTTTTCAAATTGGTTCATTTCAAAAGGCTTTCTTGGATAAAAAGACTTAGTAAAATTTCCACCGCCAATAGATGCCCCCCAAAATATTCTCATTTCGAAAATCTAAATCTGAGAAATGAAATATTTTATCACAATTTTTGGTGGGAATTTCAAAATATGAAATTTTGAATTTTGAATTTTTGTTCCAAGAACTAAATCTCTTAATCTTGTTTTAATAATCTTGTTTATCTCAAGATTTGAAATTTTGTTATAGAAGATTAGTTCTATCTCTTCGTCTTCTTGTAAAATCTTATTCTTCCTTTGTACGCTTCAAGATTCTGTTAATTTTCAACAGACTTTTCATCTTCTAAGTCTTTATCCTTTCACCTTCCAATAGTATCATATAAATACCTCCCCCTATATTGATTTTTACCACTCAAGTTTTTTCACTCTCAGTAAAACCTCTCAATTTCTTGAGCACATCCTTGCGTTCAAAAACCCCATTCAAATTGACTTCTTGGATGATCTGGCCAAAATCTTTAGATCCATTCCTTTTACAAACAAAAATACTTATCTTCTATGGCTTAATAGAATCGAAAAGGCAAAGGGTGATCAATGGAAGCAACTTGGTATCTTTGATCTGATTCAAATTAGTAGGTATAATTTGAATTACAATTTTGCCATGTTGATGGCTTCCCTTTTCTTTTGGAATCGAACAACAAATACATTTTTTACACCTTATGGTATGATCACTCCGACCCTTTTCGAATTAGAAACCATAACTGGTCTGACTCTTCATAGTGAAATTTACACTCCTGATTTGAAACCAAAATGCCCAACCATAAGACCTCTCCCAGGCAAACCTACCTATAATTACTTCATTTTAACCAACATGCCAAGTCTGACATTGTCTTTGATTCTGAACATGTATCTTTTTTAGTTCTTTGGTTATTTGCCTTTGTATTTTGTTCGAGGTCCTTACAAATTCATCAATCTCTTGTTCCTATTACCCAGATCCTTGCTGAGGGCACTAAAGTTGATTTTTTGAAACTTCTGTTAGCCAGTTTGTATCATTCCCTTGATGAGGGTTCTTCTGCTTTAAGAAAATATGAGGTAGTAGGAGCACTTACTTTAAGGATTGGTGGAGCACTTACTTTTCGAGCATTCGAGTTTCTTTGGCTGACAGTATCTCCAGAATGACTCGGAATATTACTTATGTGCATAAAGGAGATTCCAAACGCAAATCAAAAGGTACGAATATTCGAGAAATAAAAAAATTTGAGTAGTATTTCAAAGAAAGTTACAAACCTCATGCTCGAATAGCTGACACCATTTCTGAAGCAGGTTTAGTTTTGAAGGAAAAAATAAAGAAGAGAATCGAAAAACACCATCTTTCTAACTTATATTTATTTATGAATCAAAATAACCCTTCTAAATTTTGCCCAAAGTTTAGTTCTTTACCAAATGCACCTTTTGCCTTAGCCAAACTTATGCATTTTCCTTCTTGGTTTAAACCCATTTTTATTTTCAAATTGTATAAAACACCTTTGAAAGACCAAGTTACTTCTACCAAATATAATATCTTAACCTACCCTTATGAATATCAGAAAGATTAGTCTATGATGCAGGGGATATTGTAATTTTTCCTCAAGGTATTATTTCAAATTTACATTTCATTTCATTTCCTTATAGAATTAATTCCTTCTAACTATTTTTTTTTAACTTAGCCATTCCTGCAAAAGTGTTCATCAATCCTTATGATCAAGAAAACTGGGAAAGTGATCCAGCTCTTCTACCACCACCAAAAAGAATTCGAATAAAGTCATCTTCTAATTCAGCCACTATTGGCTCTGATTCAAGATCTTCGAGAAGATCTGTTATAAGTCTTTTTCTTTACCTTAGCTCTATTTCGAATCTTTTATATTTTTCTTATTGGTTTATTTCGAATTCTTTAGGCTTCGAAAAATACCAACCCTGACACAACTTCAAAGGAAGTACTTGCATCTTCCAATCCCGCTACAGAGAAAGAAGCCACTCAGGTAACTATTTCTATTCATTCTTTCGAACGGAATTATGCTTCTTAATAATCATTTGATTCAAATTTCTCAGATCCCTGCTGTTACTATAGCTTCGAAAAATAGACAAAGGATATGAAGATTCAAGAAATGAAACAGCTGAAAAAAAATAAGGTATGTTTTAACTTCGAAAGTTTCAATGTCCCTTTTTTCACTTATTTTTCTTTTCTAATTTGAATGTTCTTTCTTATAGGATGCTCCCACGAGCTCGAAAAATAAACAACAAGAAAAAGAATAAGCTTCTGAAAAAGACCTTGAAAAAGATCAAGATAAAAAGGAGAGTGAAGGAACTTCTGTTTTGAATTCTCATAATGATACTGTTGGTATGAAATTTTAGAATACCTTCGAGTTTCAGGAGACAAAAAGTCTTTGTATGATTTGAAAAGTTTATTGATGTCTTCTAACAAATTGAGATATTGATAAGTTGAGAGCAGAAATATTATTATGTTATGAGAGAACCAATGTCTTTGAGTGTAAAGAACAGAAGGGAAATTCGAGTGACTTGTTGGTTAAGAATCAGAATAACTTAGTAATATTTAAAAAGGGATTATTTAGTTTCGAAAAGAAACTTTGATACATCGAAATAGAAGCTTGAAATTGAAATATTTCTGCCAAACAAAAGATAAGGATAAGCTCTTTTATCATATACAAAGGTAATTCGAATTACATAGAGTTCAAATGCAATACATAAGAAAATACAAAAGTACATATAGTAAAGGACTATCCTATATCTTTAGAGGACTGGACTCCTACCTTCCTGTTCTTCATTTGAGCCACCTCTTCTTCATCCATTTCCACAAGTTTTGATAGAACCACCAGGGGAGGAGCCTTGTGCAACTAGAAAAACAAATCCCTATGGATCAACAAAGAAATGTGAAAGATGGAGTGAAGACAAAATAAGCTAAATATTTGGCTACGATGTTCGACCCAAAAGAAAGTCGTTAAAAAGGATTGAAAAAGCTTATAGCTTTGGCTACCTCATCAACCTTATAAAAAATGAAATCATTAAAGATCAAGTCGAACGCAGTAGCCAAAGGAAGTAGCTTTTCCATTTTGAACTAAAGTAAGAATAAGGAAGAATGAAAGGGAATGAGAAACTCATTCGAAATGGAACTCCTATTTATAGGAGTAAAGAAAGAGAGGATAATAAATACGTCCCTAAAATAACCCAATCAATGGATTCTTCATAAATGAGGCTAAGTAGATGGTGGACGGTAGTAAAAAATGTTGAGTCTTAAAATGTTATTAAAAGATTAATACTGTTTTAAGTCTCTTAACCCCGAGTTTTAATGGATAACAAATCTGGTTATCGGGTTTACGAAAAGAAACAATTTCTGCTGAAGGTATCTTTTTAATATTTCAGAAGGTATCAACTGAAGAAATCCTATCCTCTGAAATAATGAAACCTTCCGAAGTGAAGAAACCTGCTGAGAGATAATGACCTGCTGAAGGTGAAGCACCTCCTGAAGTTGTGAAACGTCGTACTAAAGCCTGTTCGTCTTCAATACAATATTCTCTGATATTCTTTTTGAAGACTCAAGACAACCGTAGCTGCCTCAGTTACTTGTGCCTCTCATCCTTCTGGAAAGTCAGAGAAAGTGCTCTTTGGCATATTTCAAATTTCTCTCACCAAAAAGGCAAAGTCTGCTGTGAAGTACAAGCTGCTCAGAAAAAGTGAAGCCTGCACTGTTGACTCTACTACCTGCTACTGCAGAGGTTTCAGGCTATGTGTCACAACGGGAGCATTTGCATTAAATGCTATCTCTCAACGGGAAATCGAATGGAGCTCAACGGGCTGAAGTTTCTCACTCTATAAATACCAAGACTCCATTAACAGAAAGAGAGAGAATGCTGAGAAAATAACTTGCTGAAACGCTGCTGAAATTTATATTCAACTGTTTCATTGTTTCATCTTTGTACAACACTTCTATATCCTGAGTCTTACTCAATTATTTGTACAAGTTTCCCAGTTCGAGCTCTAAACTTGTGTAGTTTAAGAGTTTGAGCAATCTTACATTCAATCAGTTTTTCTGGTTTAGCCTGGAGAGGCTGTGTCAAAGAATACTTGTTGAGCCTGGAGAGGTTAGGTGTGCAAACAATACTTGGGTTTTTAGCCTGGAGAGGCTAGGTGTGCAAACAATACTTGGGTGTTGAGCCTGGAGAGGCTAGGTGTGCAAATAATACTTGTAATCTTGCGGGATTAGTGAAAATCCAGTGGTGGTTTGCCCTGGGACTGGACGTAGCTCACTGAGTTGGTGGGTGAACCAGGATAAATTTTTGTGGCAAAATTCTCTCTACCCTTAACTCTTTTACTTTCCGTTGTTGTCTGTTTTTATCTAACCAAGGAGGGTTTAAGAAAAGTTGCTTTATAAATCCACGCAGAAAACAATCTTTTCTTCACAAGAAAATATCTCAAAATTGCGTTTATCCAACCTTCTGAGTTGGATCAGCAAGTTGCTGAAGCTTCCAGTTTTGGAAGGTTGCTCAAATATTTTTGCAAACAGTTTGCTTGTTAAAAGGTTTTCAGAAAAAATATGTAAAGATTATAAAACACTATTCAACCCCCCTTCTAGTGTTTCCTGTGGTCCTAACAATTGGTATCAGAGCTCAACCTCGGGTTGAGCATCTAACAAGTGCTGAGGGAAGAAGATCCAGATGGAAACCTCTACAAGCAATTCTCACTACATAGCTGAAGGTGCCTCCGTCTCCAATGGTTCTGATTACCATTAATGGAGAGATCGTATGAAGCTCTTCATAGAAAGTAGCAACATTGATCTATGAGATGTGGTCATTGATGGTGATTATATTCCTGCCAACAATGGTGTGCCCATTCCTAAGTCTGAATGGACGGGTGATCAGAAGGCACGTGTACAACTAAATGCCAAGGCGAAACTCTACCTGATTTGTTCTTTGAGTAAATCAGAATATGAGAAGGTGCATGGCTGCTCTTCTACCAAGGATATCTGGGACACCCCAACCGCAGCTCATGAGGGAACTGACAATGTGAAACAATCTAAAATCAGCATGTTGGTGCATCAATATGAAATGTTCAAGATACGTGAATCTGAATCCATTGATCTGATGTTCGGAAGGTTCCAGACCATCACAAATGGACTCAAATCTCTGGGAAAGATCTATGATTCAGGCGACAATAATCGCAAAATCCTTAGAAGTCTACCAAAGATTTGGAGGCCCAAAGTTACTGCCATTCAAGAGGCAAAAGATCTCAACTCTCTGAGAATGGAGGAACTTTTGGGATCCCTTAAGGTCCATGAGTTGGAACTTGGAGAAGATGCCCTCAAGAAGAAGTCACTTGCCCTGAACGCCAAATCCAAAATGGGTAGGTCTAGTGCACAAAAGGCCTTGAAGGTAGAAGAGTCCTCAGAAGAGTCAGAAGACTCAGAAAATGACTCTGATGATGATGATGATGACCTCGCTCTGCTGAGTAGGAGGATCAAAAGGACGCTTCAGAAGAAAGCCAAATTTAGAAAGTCATCCTCATCTGAAACAAAATAGGTAAGTCAGGTAAAGAAACTCCTTATTCTGATAAAATAATCTACTATGAGTGCAAACAACCCGGTCACATGAAAACCGATTGTCCTAAGCTAAAGAAGTTTTCTTCAAAGAATAAGAAATTTCCAAAGAAGAAGAAAGGCTTCATGGCCACATGGGAAGATCTTGATGATTCCACCTCTGAAGAGGATGATGAAGATGCTGAAGAAGCTAACCTGTGTCTAATGGCTAGCCTTCCTTCATCAGACAGCTCTGAATCAGAGGTAATTCCACAAACTCTGCAAGATATGTATGATGATCTGGTGGAAAGTTCTAAGGAACTTTTTCATGAGTACAAAGAGCTATCAAGAGCTTTCACTGAAGTTGCTACCAAAAATAAAGCTCTTGAAGCCGAAAATTTGTCACTCAAGGAAAAGATTCTTAGCTCTGAGATCTGTGATTCAGCAAGTTTGAAAAAGGAAAATGAAAATCTTAAAAAACAAGTTGCTGAACTCACAAAGGACCTAGATGCTTTTGTCAACGGAACCAAAAACCTGAATATGCTTCTGGGTGTTCAAATGAATCCCAAAGACAAAAGTGGTCTTGGTTACTCAGAGACTTCCTCCCTGCATTATGTTGAAATTAAAAATGCTAATAAGGCTAAGAAAGGTAAGGGATGTCTTCACTGTGGCAAGCCTGGACACAATATGTCTTAGTGCCGACACAGAAAGAAAGGCAGACCTACTGCTAACAAGAAAGGACCCAAAAAGATGTAGGTACCTAAAGCTTTAATTTTTCCTGTTGCAGATGTGTTTAACAGGACAAAGGAGACGCCACAAATGGTACCTGGACAGTGGCTGCTTGCGACACATGACAGGAGAAAGGTCTTTGTTCCAAAACCTTAGACCTAAGAATGGTGGAGTGGTGACGTTTGGAGGAGATCAGAAAGGCAAAATCACTGGCGTTGGTTCAGTAGGTATATCTCCTTTATCTGTTATCCACAATGTCCTCTTGGTTGAAGGTCTTCAACATAATCTGCTGAGCATAAGTCAATTATGTGACAGTGGTTTTGTTGTATCCTTCACAAGGGATGGTTGCATAGTTAGAGACTCCTCTGATCAAATCATTTTTACTGCCAAGAGACACAACAGTGTGTATAAAATTGATCTTGAGGACCTTGCATATCAAAATGAGACTTGTCTCATTTCTATGAAAGATGAAAAAAAGATTTGGCATCAGAAACTTGGGCATGCCAGCTTGAGAGTAATCTCAAAGCTTACAAAGTACAATCTTGTAAAAGGTTTACCCAAGCTCTCTTTCAAATCTGATATTTTATGTGAAAATTGTCTAAAGGGGAAGCAAACTAGAAGTTCTTTTAAAAGCATAAATGTCGTTTCAATTACTAGACCCTTAAAACTACTTCACATTGATCTGTTTGGTCCTACAAGAACAGAAAGTCTTGCTGGTAAAAAGTATGGTTTGGTCATCGTTGATGACTATTCTAGATTTACATGGGTGATATTCCTCAAAAGTAAGGATGAGACTTTTGAGAACTTTGCCAAATTCTGTAAAAGGGTGCAAAATGAAAAGGGATTTTGCATATTTGCCATCAGAAGTGATCATGGAGGTGAGTTTGAAAACTCAAGCTTCAGCATGTTCTGTGATGAGAATGAGATCTCTCACAATTTCTCAGTGGCTAAAACACCTCAACAAAATGGGGTTGTTGAGAGAAAGAACAGAAGCTTGTAAGAGATGGGTAGAACCATGCTCATTTCAAGCAATCTTTCGAGGTCATTCTGAGCAGAGGCTGTTCACACAGCTTGCTATATCCAAAACAGAATTTTGGTAAGGCCTATTCTCAATAAGACCCCCTATGAATTGTGGAGAGGAAGAAAACCCAACATTTCATATTTTCACATCTTTGGCTGTGAGTGTTTCATACTTAACACCAAGGATGATTTGGGTAAGTTCGATTCAAAATCTGACAAGGGATTCTTCATTAGTTATTTGGAAACCTCTAAGGCATATAGAGTTTACAACTCTAGAACCCTAACTGTTGAAGAAACCATTCATGTTAGATTTAATGATGCTAAAGAGACTGATAGGGAACTATCAGATCTAGAGGAGGATTTTGCAGGAATGAAGCTGAACCCTACTTCATAAACTTCAAAGACTAAGGATGAAACACCTACTGAAGGACCCTCTGAAGTACCTGCTAAAAAGTCAACTCTTCAACCTGCTGAAACTGATACTCATCAGAGAGTTGATGCTGAGTCTCAAAATGAGCAAGTTTTCCTCGCTGGCGTGAGTGGAGATACAAAACTCATCATCCTCGAGAGCAAATCGCTGGTGACACTTCAGAAGGAGTAAGAACAAAGTCAAGACTTAGAGAAGTCAACAATCTTGCCTCCCTTTCTGAAATCGAGCCTAAAAATATTGAGGAAGCTCTGCATGATGAAGGGTGGATCCTAACCATGCAAGAAGAGCTTAATCAGTTTGCCAGGAGTGATGTTTGGACTCTTGTTCCTAAACCCCATGGGAAAACTATCATAGGAACCAAATGGGTGTTTAGAAACAAACTCTCTGAAGATGGTCAAGTTGTTAGAAACAAAGCCAGACTTGTTGCCCAAGGCTACAATCAACAAGAAGGTATCGACTTTACTGAAACCTTTGCTCCAGTAGCTCGACTTGAAGCCATTAGGATTTTACTTTCCTATGCTGCAAATAATGGAATCAAACTATATCATATGGATGTTAAGAGTGCCTTCTTAAATGGTTTCATTGAGGAAGAGGTATTTGTTAGACAACCCCCTGGTTTAAAAAATTTGACTTTTTTCGATCATGTTTTTAAACTGAAAAAGGCTCTGTATGGTTTGAAGCAAGCTCCCAGAGTTTGGTATGAAAGACTGATCAATTTCTTATTCAAAAATGATTTTGAAAGAGGAAAAGTTGATACAACTCTTTTCAGAAAAATGTCTAACAAAGACCTAATTCTAGTCCAGATATATGTTGATGATATTATTTTTGGATCAACAAATTCTTCTCTGTGCACTGAGTTCTTAAGGCTTATGCAATCTGAATTTGAAACGAGTTTAATGGGAGAACTAAAATTTTTCTTGGGACTTCAAATTAAGCAAGATTCTGATTGTATATGGATCCATCAAGAGAAATATACAAAGGAAATGCTTAAGAAGTTCAATATGCATGATTGCAAGCCTATGGAAACTCATATGCACCCCTCATCTATTTTAAATAAAGATGAAGGAGAAGAACCTGTTAACCCAACAAAGTATCGAGGTATGATTGGATCCTTATTGTATCTTACAACAAGTAGACCTGACATTATGTTCAGTGTATGCTTGTGTGCAAGATTTCAGTCTGATCCAAGAGTAACTCATTACCAAGCTGTAAAAAGAATTTTCAGATACTTGAAAGGTACTACTAATCTTGGTCTCTATTATAAGAGGAGTAAGGATTGCAGGTTAGTAGGATTCTGTGATGCTGATTTTGCTGGGGACAGAGTTGAAAGAAAATCAACTAGTGGAGGATGTCACTTCATTGGAGGAAATCTGATAAGCTGGTCAAGCAAAAGACAAAGCACAATTGCTCTTTCCACTGCTGAAGCTGAATGCGTTGCAGCTGCATGCTGTTGCTCACAGCTGCTATGGGTAAAATCCATTCCAGTCTTCTGTGATAACACGAGTGCAATCAACCTTTCCAAAAATCCAATTCAGCACTCTAGAGCAAAACATATTGAAATCAAACATCATTATATGAGGGACTATATTCAGAAAGGAGTTATTGATATACAGTTCATTGACACAGAACATCAATGGGCTGATATATTTACTAAACCACTTGTTTAAGATAGATTCAAATTTATCAGAGAGAATTTGAACATCCTCACACTTTCTGAAAATTGATTTTCACTAAAAATTGTTTTACATAGAAAGTGTTGATATGCACAAGTGGTATCCTGAATCTATTTTCTACTTATCTTTCACTTCTTCAGTAAGCTCTGTTTTCCCTTTTGATTGATGACAAAAGGGGGAGTATTAAGAATCTAACAAAAATCTGAAGTTAAGTGTGTTTTAGAAGAATTCTAAGATTCAGGGGGAGAAAGCGAAGAAAATGAAGCAAATGAGGAACAAATGAAGCAAAGTTTTTAAGCAAGATGCAAACAAGTTTTAGCAAAGAAGCTCTGCATCAGTATCTGAAATAGGGGGAGAAATACTCTAATTTCTTACTATCTTTTTCCCTTCAGATATTTGATTTAGTTCTTAAGCAGATGTCATCATTAAAAAGGGGGAGAATGTTGAGTCTCAAAATGTTATTAAAAGATTAATAATGTTTTAAGTCTCTTAACCCCAAGTTTTAATGGATAACAAATGTGGTTATCGAGTTTACAAAAAGAAACAATTTCTGCTGAAAGTATTTTTTAAATATTTCAGAAGGTATCAACTGAAGAAATCCTATCCTCTGAAATAATGAAACCTTCCGAAGTGAAGAAACCTGCTGAGAGATTACGACCTGCTGAAGGTGAAGAACCTCTTAAAGTTGTGAGACGTCGTACTAAAGCTTGTTCGTCTTCAATACAATATTCTCTGATATTCTTTTTGAAGACTCAAGACAACCGTAGCTGCCTCAGTTACTTGTGCCTCTCATCCTTTTGAAAAGTCATAGAAAGTGCTTTTTGGCATATTTCAAATTTCTCTCACCAAAAAGCCAAAGTCTGCTGTGAAGTACAAGCTGCTAAAAAAAGTGTAGCCTGCACTGTTGACTCTACTACCTGCTACTGCAGAGGTTTCAGGCTATGTGTCACAACGGGAGCATTTGCATTAAATGCTATCTCTCAACGGGAAATTGAATGGAGCTCAACGGGCTGAAGTTTCTCACTCTATAAATACCAAGACTCCATGAACAGAAAGAGAGAGAACGCAGAGAAAACAACTTGCTGAAACGCTGATGAAGTTTATATTCAACTATTTCATTGTTTCATCTTTGTACAACACTTCTACATCCTAAGTCTTACTCAGTTATTTGTACAAGTTTCCCAGTTCGAGCTCTAAACTTGTGTAGTTTAAGAGTTTGAGCAATCTTACATTCAATCAGTTTTTATGGTTTAGCCTGGAGAGGCTGTGTCAAAGAATACTTGTTGAGCCTGGAGAGGCTAGGTGTGCAAACAATACTTGGGTTTTTAGCCTGGAGAGGCTAGGTGTGCAAACAGTACTTGGGTGTTGAGCCCGGAGAGGCTAGGTGTGCAAATGATACTTGCAATCTTGCGGGATTAGTGAAAATCCAATGGTGCTTTGTCCTAGGACTGGACGTAGCTCACTGAGTTGGTGGGTGAACCAGGATAAATTTTTGTGGCTAAATTCTCTCTACCCTTAACTCCTTTACTTTCCGTTGTTATCTATTTTTATCTAACCAAGGAGGGTTTAAGAAAAGTTGTTTTATAAATCCACGCAGAAAATAATCTTTTCTTCACACGAAAATATCTCGAAATTGCGTTTATCCAACCTTCTGAGTTGGATCAGCAAGTTGCTGAAGCTTCCAGTTTCGGAAGGTTGCTCAAATATTTTTGTAAACAGTTTGCTTGTTAAAAGGTTTTCAGAAAAAATCTGTAAAGATTATAAAACACTATTAACCGCCCTTCTAGTGTTTCCTGTGGTCCTAACAAAAAATACCCTGGAATTGACCAAAGAAGGATTAACACATGTCAAACCATAGTGATCAAATGGTCAAAGAAGAGTATGTGATTTTTAAAAAATTCCAAGCATCAGAATAATTCTAAGTTATGTGAAAGAGGCAAATCGAAGAAGTTATTCGATTTTCACGTGTCTCAAGAATCGAAAAGTAGAACCGTTAAAAGAACTTAGAAAATATTTCTGAAGAAGAAGATTCGAGGAAGGTCAAGATTCAAAGGGACAGGTAAGTAGCGGTTATTGGAAGTTTGTTGTCCAAGACAGATGTCAGAATTCTAATGGAGCGTTACAAAAGTACAAAAGGATGAAGTAGTTTCTATCCGTTAGAAGACATGTCAACCATGCATTGTGCCAACACATGAAGACTGCTTATGTGTCTTATGTATATTAGTTAGCCGTTTGGATTAGAAATGTATAAATAGGCAAATTCATTATGTAATCAGGGTTGGATTCATTTATACTGAAAACTCTCTAAACACCACACGTCCGTTTTGTAAGTGACTAATTGTTTCAAAGAGAAGATCAAGTATGTGATTCCACCCACATTTCAATTAATGCAATTACTTTTCTGCATAATTTTATGGTTTTATTTTGTTTGATCTTTATCTTACGCATTTCTTATTTGATTATTTGTTAATTGTTCATTTTTCTTCATTAGAATCTCTTCTTTCATTTCTGCAATTCTTTTCTTTCTTCTTCTTTGTGTTTAAAATTCGATTTCTTTACTTGTAAAACATTAAGTGAAGTCTGTTGAAATCTCAGAATTAATACACTTGGATTTTCAAAAGTTAAAACACTGTAAACCTACTTCTTAAAGAGTCCCTTTTGTGGACTAGATTCTAAGTCCCAGATTGCTCTTAGAATAAAAAAGGTTGAAAGTTAATCTAATTTTCAAGATTCAATTTTACACTACAAACAGATACTGAAGAAGGCTTTCAATAATTGGATAAACTTATGAATGTGACTTCCTCGAGTCCTGTTCGAGAACCTTCTCCAAATTCATTGCAGAAAATTCCTCAAGCTGAAATTGTTCCTAACAATAATCAACAGGAAAATGTACAAGAGGAAGAATGTGATTCTAAGGGTTCTTCTAGTGAGTCTTCAAGTATCACCTCAACTTATCAGCCTTCCTCTCCTCAATACCATCCTACTTCGAATCCAGCATCAAGTCAACCTTCAGAGGCTTTTGATCTTGATAAGCTTTTTGAGTAAGATCCAGTTGGTTCTATGGATAAGCTTCTAGCTGGGGAGATTTCAATTTCTTCTAAAACTCAGCAGTCTTCGAATAAAACTGAGAAAGAAATTCGAGGTCCTTCCTTGATACCTTTTCTTTCTGATCTTAAAAGACTTGAAACTTTGGATGATTTCTTTGAAAAATTGAAGGACAAAGAGTTTGTGAAGGAGCTGAAAAACTTAAGATCTCAAATTGAGTCTCGGTTGAATAAGCTTCTTGCTGTGACTCAATTGATGGAAGCCACCAATAGAAAAGCTTCTTCGAATGAAAGCCATCAGCTTAAACTTGTTGAACTTGGTAAGTTAAAGGAGACATATATAAGGGCCTCTGATTCGATCCGATCTTGTGAGCTTAGAGTCAAAGAATTGGATGAACAGATAACAACTCTAAAACTTGAGCTCGAGAAATTGGAAAAGGACAAGGGGAATTTCGAAACTGTCTTGACTCAATGTAGGAAAAAGAAAGATGATACCTTTCTTGAGATCAAGTCAAAGAATTTCGAAGTGAAAGAGAACTTGAGGCAAAAAGAGCAGGTTGTCCAGGATGAAGAGGAAACTAATTCGAAACTCAATATTTTGAAAGAATCATTTGAAGAGTTGAAGAATGACCCCTCTTTGTAATTTTTCCTTATTTTTCGAATTCCTTTTTTATTGGGTTGTAAAAAACATCATTTTTGGTATAATCTCAGTTTCTATGTAATTCAAATTTCCATCATGGTGGGTTTATATACTTTTAAGTATTTTCCATTAATAAAAATTATTCGATTTGATGCTAGTTCTCGAATAACATAGGCATTACTCGAAAGCACCGTTTCAATTTCAAAAGGGCCTTCCTAATTTGGGGACCACTCACCATAACTTGGATTTTTCTTATCAACAGACAAAATTACTTTCCAAACTAAATCACCAATCTT
Source organism: Sesbania bispinosa (assembly GCA_026901365.1). Taxonomy (NCBI): domain Eukaryota; kingdom Viridiplantae; phylum Streptophyta; class Magnoliopsida; order Fabales; family Fabaceae; genus Sesbania; species Sesbania bispinosa. The sequence continues at coordinate 1,368,297 of QLOH01000018.1, forward strand.
GAAGTTTTTAAACTTAACTTTTCGATTATAAAATCTCGAAATTATCTCTTTTTGTCTTATGATATTTTCAAGTGCAATTAATCTCTCATCATCTAGATGATTTAACTCATCATACATTAAGTTCCAATAATCATCTGGTGGTAACTCTTCATGCCTTTGAATTCGAATTGACTGTAAATTATTTTCAATTGGAAGGACTGCTTCGTATCCATAAACTAGCTTGTAAGGTGTAGGTTCAATTGCTTCTTTTAGAGAATTTCAATAAGTCCATAGGATCTGATTCAGAGTTTCATGCCAACGTTTTGGTTTTTTACCAATATGTTTCTTTATTAAACTTATGATAATCTTGTTGGCTGCTTCAACTTTCCTATTATCCTGAGCATAAGGAGTTGATTTTAGTAACTTTATATTTCTGGATTCTGCAAAGTTTTGCATTTTTCGATCGATAAAAACAGATCCTTGATCAATTGTCAATGTCTCAGGAATACCAAATCAAAATATTATATTTTCTTCGATAAAATTAATAACATCTTCCTAATCAACATTCCTTAAAGGAACGACCTCAACTCATTTTGAAAAATAATCTATTGCTACCATAATATACTTGTGAGATTTAGACGAATTTATTCGTATTTGTCCAATTAAGTCTAAATCCCATCCTCGAAATGGCCATGGTTTATTAATCGAATGTAATTCACTGGCTGGAACATGCTGAATGTTAGCATGTTGTTGACATTCTTCACATGACTTAGCGTATTCTAAACAATCTCTTATTACTGTAGGCCAATACAGTCTTTACCTATTGATTATCCTTCTCATTTTCTCTCCGGATTTATGATCTCCACAAATCCCATCATGAACTTCTGCAAGAGCAAAATAGGCTTCTTTTTCTCCTATACATCGAAGAAGATTACCATCCATAGACTTTTTATACAATTCATCTCCTAGGATAGTATATTTCAAAGGCTTATATTTTAGCTTTTGATCTACCTGACCATTTGGACTCTTCAAATAATCAAATAGTTAGCCATTATAAAAGACTTGACCTTCTAAAAGGATTTCTTCTTTGATCTGAATTAATCTCTGGAGCTTCTTGGTTGAAATCTTATAACTTGAAGCTATTTGAGCCAAATAGTTAGCCTTTTCATTATTAATTCGAGGGATATGATGTATAACTACTTCATCAAACTCGTAAAGTGATCTTGTTGTTCGAGTAAAATATTTCATTAATCTTTCATTAATACACCTATATTCTCGAGTCAATTGTTTAACGACCAATTTAGAATCTCCTCGAAAGGACAAGAGAGTTTCAAGTCCTGTTATTAAAGCTTCATATTCCACTTCATTATTTGAAAGAGAATATTTCACTTCGAACATTAACTTAGTAGGAATTTTATTAGGTGAAGTTATTAGAATTCCAATCCATAAACCTCCTAAATGTTTTGAACCATCGAAATATAATTCCCACGGTTTAGTTCCTACGTAAGTTATTTCTACGAATTCTAAATTCAAATGGTCAGCCATAAAGTCTGCGACTACTTAGCTTTTAACAGCTTTAAGTGGTTGATAAGTTAGAGAGTATTCAATTAAAGCTAATGCCCATTTTCCTATTATACTATGCAAAATAGGCTTTGATAACATATGTTTTATTATATCGAAATGAGAGAATACAATAACCTCGAAAGATTTTATGTAATACTTTAACTTTGTACAAGCAAAGTATAATGATAAACACAACTTTTATATGGCACAATATCTTGTTACTGCATAGTTTAACACTCGACTCAAGTAATAAATAGCCCTTTCGACTCCATCTTCATCTTCTTGAGCCAACATGCTTGCAATAGTTTCATTCGATGCAGACACATAAAGTTTCAAAGGTTTTCCTTGTGTAAGAGGTGCCATATCTAGAGGATTCGCTAAGTACCTTTTGATATCCTCAAAAGCTTCTTGATGTTTGAGTTCCCAAACAAACTCATCCTCTTTTTTCAGCCTTAACAAAGTGGAAAATACTTTAGTTTTTCTTGATAAATTCGAAATAAATCTCCTTAAGAAATTTATCTTACCGAGTAGAGATTGCAGTTGTTTTTTTGGTCAAAGGAGCCCCTGTATCGAATATAGCTTGAGCTTTATTTCGATCAATTTTAATTCCTTTCTCATGGACCAAAAAACTTAGAAAATCTCCGGCCACAACACCAAAAGCACATTTTATTGGATTCATCTTAAGACCAAACTTTCTCATCCTTTCGATATATGTTCTAAGATGACTCAAATGATCTTGTTTTATTTTTTTACTTTACGACTACATCATCTATATAGACTTGCATAAAATCCCCAATCAAATCATGAAAGATAGTATTCATTGCCCTTTGATAAGTTGCTCCATCATTTTTTAAACCAAAAGGCAAGACTACCCATTCATAAGTACCTACCCATTTGCAAACTCTTCCACAAGACGTGGTACTATACTCTCCTTCCAAGGGCTGGAACTTTGGAAAAAGTCAATGATCAAAATCTTATGATCTTATACCATCTTCTACTAGGTAAACCCTTATCCCTCTCCTACACTAATTTGAGATATATGATTGTTTTTGCAAACCCAGTTAGGAGCTATGCAAGCTTACCCTATGAAATGTTCCTAACCATTCTCTTCAAGCACCATCAAGTTTCCCTAGAAGGAGAGAAGAAAATAGAAGAATTTACATTCTTCGGTAGAACCAATGTGAAAAATGCACATCTGCAAACCAGGTCCTTTTCACTACATTGGCAGTGATTCCGAATTTCTGATGAAAGTGAAGAAGATGAAGAAGAAATATTTCACTTCCAAAGGTCTAAGAAGCATAAGGTAGAGCTTCAAACCTTTAGCAAAAAGAGAAAGAGGGAAGAGATCAAGGAAAAGAACTCTGCAGAAGAAGGAGGACCAAGCAATTAGAAGGAAGATAATCCTTCTGTTGAAGAAGAAAAGGAAGAAGACATGGAGAAGATGGACTCTCCAGATGTAGAACCCCTTGCATCCTTCAATTATGAAGAAGAATCCTTTTTAGAAGGAAAAGAATTGAAGGAGAAGAGCCTTCAGAAGGAAACATTGAAGGAAAAGAAGCTTCTCCAGTAAGAACTACTTCTGAAGAAAAGGTTGAAGAGGAAAATGCTTTTGAAGAAGATATGGCTGCAGATGCATTAGCAATGCTTGCTAAGAGCTATTCTGAGCCTCCATCATATGGTATTTCCTTGTCCATTCTTAAAAAGAAACCAATGCCCCGGAATATGGTGAATAGTCTCTTGCTAGGATAGAAGAGCTTCATCTTTTTGATGATGAAGATAAGGAGGAGAAGAACAAAATAGCCCTGTTTGTTCCTTCTGCTGGAACGTTTGGAACTGATATGGTAGACCAGTTTTTAGCTTCTCCAATTTTAGACTCAGGACTTCCTACTTCAGTTCCTATTAGAGAAAATATTCCTAATATTTCTTCAAAATTTGGATCAATGGGATCTTTCCTGCAACAATTAAGCCATGAAATGGATGATTTTGTACCTCCTCAACCCGAGAAGGTTTCTTCTGCTGAGGCTGCTGCTGGTCCCTCCACCGCTTCTGATCTTCTAAATTCCCACTCCATTGAGAAGCAAGTCAGAAAAATAAAGTAGGATATGAAAAGATTATTTTCTAATGTCAACACACTGCAGAATACAATCAATGAGATGATTGAGAGGTTTACTCAACATCAATTTTGGTTCAACACTTTTGTGCTGCCAGTAATTGCATCTCAGGCACCTCCTATGCCATTTGCTCCTCCTATGCCATTTGCTCCTCTTTAGCCACCTCAAGACATACTTCAGCCAACTACTTCATCATCATCATCATCATCATCATCATCATCATCATCATCATCATCTGATCACTCCTCTCCTTCCAAATAGGCGACGATGATACTGCTTCTCTCCAAAAATTTGTACCTTTTGTTGTTTTAGATTGATGACAAAAGGGGAGAAGTAGTAATAGTAGTAATTTAGTAATGCAGTAGTGTATTTCTAATGTCTTGGCTTCTATAACAATTCTGGATGATTGTATTATTAATCCTTGATTCTGAACACTTTTATTTTGCTTGTTGAATGAGTGAATCATTTGTATGAGCATTTATGCAATCAACTTTTGAATGAATCAAGTATTTTATCAAACTTAGCATCTTCTGATCCATTATATGCTTATGTTACCTGTAGCATCCTAATTTCTAAACTCATAAATAGTGCCCGTTGGAGACACTATTCCTGAATTTCTGAAATTATTTCACTTCGATTTCGATATCATCAAACAATCGCTTAGGCTATCCAACGATTTGCTTAAGCTGGTACTAATTACATACATGAATATCTCAAATACAATTAATATCTATGACTAAGCCTCCATGGCTAAACGGGATTCAAATACAATGAAAATTAGTTAACAATCATTATCAAAAGAAACTACTCCTACTAAGCATTTCTTCTCGTTAAAAGTAGAGTTCTTCTCCAAAGTTCCATCCATTCCTTCACCTTAACCTGGGATTTCCCTGCACAAACTAGAGTATATCCTCGAAACGTGGGGTGAGACTACAGTCTCAGCGAGCAAAGTATGTAACATGCAGAAAGAGTAAACAATCATATGCAATACAACACCTAGTGCAATTCATAAGGCATACCTAACTATTCTACTCACTTGAATCATAATGTCCTAATTAACTCAATTGGTATGTTATATAAATTTAACTTAACACTTAGTAACTTGACAAGATGGAAAACTTAAACATAAAGGCACATAATCGGCATAACCCAGCCGACGGGCTGTGGCGCACACACCCTCAACTGAACTTGGCGCACACGCCCACAACTGAACTTAGTGCACACGCCCACAACTGAACTTGGCGCACACGCCCACAACTGAACACGGCGCATACGCCCACAACTGATATCGGAGCATACTCCCACAACTAATCTCGGCGCATACGCCCACAGGAAATAATCAAATCTTTTCAAGAAATTCCTAACATCAATTATTTCATTCAATGCAAACATCACAATTCCAATCCATATAATTATATAGAAAGGGGATTAAAGGGGTGGGGTTCATATATTGAGCATTTCGAAGGTTTCATAACTATCGTAAGTTCGTAAGTTCGACATTCAAAGATTTTCCCAAGCAAACCCTAACATTATTTACTCAATTCCAGTGCAAACATCATAAATCCAATCAATTTAACTATATAGAAGGGAAAATCAAGAGGTAGGGATCATACAATGAGTATTTCGACATTTTCGTCAATTTCGCTAGTTTCATAAATCTCGCTACCCTAAGGTTTTTAATGAAAATCTAACAACAACTACTCAATCTCATGCAAACATTACTATTCTAACCACAATACTCACATACAAAGGGAATTAGAGAGTAGGATTCATACATTGGGGAAAACTCAAAATTACAAGGGAGTGTGTGTGTGAACTTTACTCACCAAATCTAGAAATTCAAGAGGAGTTGAAGCGATCCAATTGATGATCCTTGTTTCGATTCCCTTTCCAATCTCCAAAATCACATTCTCTCTCTCTCTAAGCTCACTCTCTCTCTAGGGCGCGAGGAAGAAGAAGAAAGAAATGCTGAATATCAAATTTTGCATGTCCGGCTATTTATACTGGACAGATGGTAATCGATTACAGTAATGCTATAATCGATTACCAGAGGTAAATATTACACTAGAAAACGTTTCTGGGAATCTGGTAATCGATTACACCCCTTGGTATTCGATTACCAAAAACTTCGCTCTCGGGTAATCAATTATAGACTGTGAGAAATCGATTACCACAAATACTGCTCTCAGGTAATCGATTACAAACTCTCTATAATCGATTACCAGCAACCCAAACTTACTAATTTTACTTAGACAAAGTCCTAAACTTGGTTTTATAGCTAAGTTTTAACCCCTAATTCCTTAACTTACCTTTCCTTAGTTACTAACACATAATTCTCTTTTTGTAACCTAATGAATTATTAGAGTTCCTAATTTGCGGGATGTTACATTACCAAAGTATAAATTTAAAATAAGCACATACTCAGGGGGAGAATTTACTTTAGCTTTTAAAAGCATTTGATTATTCTCCAATATTTAGAATCATATAAGATATATTTTTAAAGGTTGTCATCATAAAAAAGGGGGAGATTGTAAGGTCCAAAAATCCTCTTAAGATGTTTTCATAATGACAAACTCTCAAAATAAACTCAATATAATTCTGGATAATTGTATACTAGTGGTTGCAATTACGATTGTCTTAAAAAGAATAGAAAAACTTAATGAATCATAAAAAAAGATTCATTTTAGAAGAAACAAACAAAAGCATACATCAGAAGAAACAAACCTGCAACAAATTTGCATTGTCCAGAAGGAACAATTCTGGAATTAAAGCTTACTATATTGGAAGAAGGTTTGTTCATTTATAAACCTTCATATTCAATGATAAGAAGAAATACACTTGTTTAGAAAATAAATCAAAGCAAGAAAGTTGTTGAGAAGATTCAAAAGAGATTGTTGTCAAATTTCACAAGACAACATCAGAAGAAAGAAGTACTTCCAGCACCCTCCAAAAGAATGAAATTGTAAGATTATGTAACAATTTCTAATTACTGGAGTTAAAAACAGTTTAATCTGAAATTAAGAAAGTACCCAGTTTTCTTTCTTCTCTGATAAACTGCTCCAGAAGAAGGAAGCTTAAATAGAATGAAAATCTTGGCTCCAGAAGAAACGTTCTCTGGAATATAGTTTGGTCAAACCTGATGACAGAGAAAAGTTGCCACATGAAAGTGACAACTCATTCATGTAGAAACACAGGGAAACACTAGAAGGGGGGGGGGTTGAATAGTGTTTCTTAAATAACTTATGAAAGCTTTTCGCAAACAGCTTTTATAATGAAATTTCAGACAGGTTAAAGGGGCTGTCTGAAGTTTCTTAAGACAGGTTCTGAAAATATGTTTTTAAAACGTTTCTTGCTTTTATAAATTATCAGAATAGTTTTTCAACACCCTTTGATTAGAATAAACGAATTTGACAAGAGATAAGGGTAAGAAAACTTAGCCACAGAATTTATCCTGGTTCACTCACTACCACTATGAGCTACGTCTAGTCCCAATTCCAACGAGCACTTGGATTTTCTCTTAATCTCAACCAGATTACAAGTATTCTTTTACAGTCAAGCCTCTTTAGGCTCTACAACCAAGTATTCTTTTTCAGTCAAGCCTCTCCAGGCTCTTACAAACAAGTATTCTTTAGACAACAAGCCTCTCCAGGCTCAAAAACAAGTATTCTTTAGACAACAAGCCTCTCCAGGCTCAAAAACAATTTTACAGAGAAAAGATTGTTTAAGCTCTAAAACTAAACCAGTTTGAAGCTTAAACAGTTACAATGTACAAATAACCGAGGTATACTCAGAATATATGAAATGACGTACAAAGAATTTTTATCAGAGTATGTTTTACAGAGTAAAACTAGCAGCGTTTTGTTTCTCTTGAAATGTAATCTCTTGTTCTTCTTTTTGTTTATTTTAATGATCTTCAGATGAAGGGTATTTATACCCAGTCTTCAATCCATTGAAAAATCACCGTTTAGAGATAGCATTTAATGCTTTTTAATCCGTTGTCAGACATGCTCCTGAGCATTCTGTACGTTCTGAAACTTTTCTGACAACGTCCAAGGTTGCTGCTGACAAAAGCTGCCACAACTGTTGCTGCAAAAACTGCGCTGCAGAGATTTCCCAAATGGTGTATGAAATTCAAACAACCCAGGAAAGGTCTCTGTGTCTTTGCCAAAATAAGCCTTGAAAAGTTGCGTGCAGCAGAGAGAGATTTGACTCTTCAGAACTTCAGACAAGTCTTCTCACAACTTCAGCAAGATGTGCCACGTCATAAAATACGACTTCATACGACTTCAACCTTCAGATGGCTTCAACACTTCAGACAAGTTGAACCTTCAGACAGCTTCAACACTTCAGACAGGTTGAACCTTCAGACAGTCTTTATTAAGATTAAAGTGGCTTGCTGAAATCATAGATAAAACATTAAAAACATATGTATCCATGATAATTCTTTTAACCAAATTTGTTAAACATTAAAACTTAGGGATTGAGCTGTCTTAAATCATCATAATCTTCCTTATGATATTTTTGAGACTCAACATTATCCCCCTTTTTAATGATGACAAATTTGCTTAAAATAAATAAATCTGAAAGGAGTTTTAAATTATCATAAGTGTAATATAAGTATAACTCCCCCTCAGATAAATACTTCTCAAGTCTAACAGTTTCTGATATTTCTCAAATACTCCCCCTGAGACCTGTAACCACTTCAGATTCAGATTTGTTAGATTTTAATACTCCTCCTTTTGTCATCAATCAAAAGGGAACTTCAGAGCAATAATCACAAATCAAGATCAGATCAAACAATATAATCAAAGCAATCAGAGCTTATAAAAAACACATGATACCAACAACTGATTGTATTAAAGCAATGTTTAGACAAACAACAAAAATAATATAGAATCTGAAAATTAACACAAAACTGAAATAACATCACACTGGCTACACATCATAGACTATCCATTATTCTTCTTCAGCAAGGCTGCTATCAGTAAAGCAGAAATCTCTTCTTTAGCCTTGTCAATCTGAGAGATAATAGTAGCCTTCAGTTCTTCTTGCCCAGTTCTGATCTGCAACTATTCTTAGAGAATCTGAACCTGTTTAGCAACCAGATCAACATTCTTCTTCTCTAACCTCTTGACTTGCAGTTTCAGTCTTCAGTTCTCTTCTTCAGGGTCCTTCTCAACCTCATATAGCACAATCTTGATGCTCTCATGATAGAATCTGAAAATCCTGAACCCTTGTGGCAGATGATAGTCTTCAGGATGGCTGACAACAAAGTGGAACTTATGAATTGGAATCATGACAGGCCAATCCTCTGTGAAAGAAGCCATAGGGAATCTGCCTCTGACATACTGATAATCTACAAGAGTAGAGGCACCAAGATATGTCATGGAGTCTTCATCCTGTCCTGAAGTACCAGAAGAAGATCCAGCACCTTCTCTGATATTCCAGTAGGATGACCACATCCAATCCCTGGAAGAATGATCTAAGCCTCCTCCTTGTTTCTTGATCATTGCAGGGAACTTCTTATTCCAGGCAGCTTCAGACAAGAACTCATACATCTGCAGATAATTAGGATAAGTCTTGAGCTCCTTAAACTTGTCTTCAGGGCCTTCGTTCAGGGGATACCTGGGAGTGATTCTATCAGGTTGCACTAAGATCTCTGTGGATGGCCTGATGGAAATTGCCCTTGGGGGCCTGTACCCTCTCATGCCTACCAGCTTCAGATAGTCCCTTTCAAACAGCTCAGCCTCTGTTGATAGTTGCCTAGCAAAGCTCCAATCCTCATTGGACAACTTCAAAGAGTCAGCAGAAAAAGGGTTAAGAGGAGCCCACTTATGAGCAGGGCCTTTACCCTTTCTGATATTCTCCAGCTGACCATAATATGCCTCATCTGAACTTCCTTGGTACTTTGCTCTTACTTCAGCTGCAGTCTGCTTGATAAGACCTTGATGCAGAGAGATAGGGGGCTCATCTCTGAAGTACTGAAGCTCTTCAAATAGATTAGGGAATTTGGGAACCCTGACCCTTTTAGTAAACAGGCCTTCATACCTGATGTGTGGAACTTCAGAGGCTAACTCAAAATGCCAATCAGTAAGGAGCCATGCATAGGGGTCAAAAGTAGGTTCTGTGAAGAAATCCCTACTTTTAGGACCTAGCCTCGGCTGCTCAGGCAGCATACCTCCCTTCCAGACTTGTGAATGGCCTTCTTCATGTTGATCTTCTAAGAAATCTTCAGACTGTGTAGCTTCTGAAGATGATGGGGATGATGATGGTGATGATGCAGATTCTTCTTCTTGAATCTCTTCTTCCTTCTTCTCAGGTTCAGTTACAACCTTCTCTTCTTCCTTCTTCTCCTCTTTCTTCTCAGGTGAGGATGGTGGAGATGGTGTAACATTGTCAAACCTTACCTTGAGCCTTTTTACAGGAGGCTTCACAACCTCAGATTCCTTTTCTTTGACAGCTTCCTTTTCTTTTTCTTCTCTTCTATTCTTGAAAAAGAGGTTTGCTTTAACGAAATTTTGGTACTTACCAGCTTCATCCATTTCCTCATGCTGGCTGGCAGTGCTTCTTGTTACTCTGGCAGGTGGTGCAGGGGCTTTCTGAAACAGCTTTGTCCTTGCACTCTTCCTTTGCTGAGCACTTGATCTTTTCCTTTTCTTAGATGCTTGGGCTATAGTAGCTAGCCTATCATCTTCAGCAATAGCAAGCTGAGAGGCCACAACTATAGCATAGTCAGATTTTTCTTGTTCTGCCTTCTTCTCCAACTCTTCTTGCTCTAATGCAGTAGCAAGAGCTGCTACCTGAATCAGTTCAAGATCTGATGGACATGCAGCTAAGGGTTCTGCTGGTACTGCCTCAGAGTCAGCAATCTCAGCCATCTCTTGAGCTTTTCCTTCTGGTTCAGAAGTAGGCTTAGGAGACAGAGGCTTAACAGCTTCAGATGTCTGACCCACAATTTCAGACGACTTTGTTAGAGCCTTCTGAACAGGTTCAGATCCCTGAGTCTGTAAAGCTTCCAGAGAAACTTTTGCTGAGCTCCTCACAGGGAGTTTCTTTCTCTTCTGCTGGGGGGAAGGCTTGGAAGGCTTGAACTCCTTCTTCCTTATATCTCCTTGAAGCTCATGCTCAAGGACTTCTAAGGTTGTTCTCCTCCTTGCAGCTTTCTCAGACAGAATGCTCTCCTTCAGAGAAGGAGATGGAGGCCTTGGAGTCAGCTTTATCTGCATGCTCTTCAGGTTGTTCTCTCCAAAGAAAACTGGGCCTTTATGATCAAACAGCCTTTCTATGGGAACCTTGAAGTGCAGAAGGATTCTTGTGATGAGAGTGTTGTGGGGAAGACTGGATGCAGAATCTCTGATCTTCTTTTGCATGTGAAATAGAAGGATGCTGGGAAGATTCATCTTCTTTTCTTGATCAGGTTTATCAGACAGAACCTCTCCAGTTCTGAAACATGATCCCTGCTTCCACTCTTAGGGATTATGGTGTTCCCCAAGATAGCATGAAGAACCCTGACTTTCTCCAGCATGTATTTTGCATTCATGCTCTCTGGTTCTTCTGTTCCATACAGCAACTTGGTGAACTCCTTGTGCCCACCTTTCTTCACCTCCCAGCCTGGAGTGAAGGTAACACCTTCAGCTTTCACACCCAGAATGGTGGAAAGAATCCCTTCATCAATGAACACAGGGATACCAAGCACAGTAGACTTGATGCTGGTATATACTCTCTTAGAGTTGGGAATACCTCTAGCATAAGTCCAGAACTCCACCACACTTTGTTCATGCCATGCAGTGTAGATGTTCTCAAAGAATGGAGTCCATCCTGCTCCATCAAACTCACCAACCAAGTCCATACCAAGGTCTTGAAGCTCCTCTAGGTCAACACCCTTGGTTCTGACCACATTTCTTGCAGAAGATGCCTTAGGTGCCATTGTTGTTGCAGAGAAAAAGCTTCAAGAGAGAGAGAAAACTTTCTTGACTGTTGAAGAGAGAGAGATAGTGTGAGAGCTGTAAAAACTTCCTCGACACACTGCTGTATTTATAGACCCACGATGCAATGATTCTCTGTACCGGCTGCGCAGACTTCCGGTAACGTGCGAAGTGGAAGAGACAAAACTTTAAAATAATGGAAATCAACCGTCTCAGATAGCCACGTCAGAAGTTATTTCAGACATATGAGAATTTCAGACACCCACACAAAGTTCAGACAAGCTATAAGTTCAGACACACTTAATATATCAGACAACAACATATTTTAGACAATCATTTAGAAAATGCATGCATGTTCAGATTATTGCGTATGAACTTAAATCTATCTTCAACTAGGGGTTTTGTGAATATGTCAGCCCATTGATGCTCTGTGTCAATGAACTGAATATCAAAAACACCTTTCTGAACATAGTCTCTAATGAAATGATGCTTGATTTCTATATGCTTTGCCCTAGAATGTTGGATGGGGTTCTTGGATAGATTAATAACACTTGTATTATCACAAAGAACATGTATAGTAGAGATAGGAATGTTAAAATCCTCAAGCTGATACTTCAACCATAACAGTTGTGAACAACAACTGGCTGCTGAGATGTATTCTGCTTTTGCTGTTGATAAAGCAATGATGCTTTGCCTTTTGCTTGACCAGATGATCATGTTATTTCCAAAGAAATGACATCCTCCACTGGTCCTCTTTCTTTCCATTCTATCTCCAGCAAAGTCAGCATCACAATATCCTACTAACCTGCAATCTTTGCTCTTCTTATAGCACAGACCAAGATTAGTAGTATCTTTCATATACCTAAAATTTCTCTTTACATCTTTGTAATGAGTAATTCTTGGATCTGATTGAAATCTAGCACAGAGACAAACACTGAACATTATGTCAGGTCTGCTTGCAGTTAGATACAACAGAGAGCCAATCATTCCTCTGTATAAAGTTTGATTTACTGGTTCTTCCTTTTCATCTTTGCTCAAAGATGCAGAGGGATGCATAGGAGTTAACAAGGGTTTGCAATCACTCATGTTGAACTTCTTAAGCATTTCTTTTGTATACTTTTCCTGGTGGATCCATATACAATCAAAATCTTGCTTAATCTGAAGCCCTAAGAAAAATTTTAATTCTCCCATTAAACTCATTTCAAACTCTGGTTGCTTCAACTCAGAAAACTCCTTACATAGGGAAGAATCAGTTGAACCAAAAATAATATCATCAACATATATCTGAACAAGTATAAAGTCTTTGTTAGACTGTTTTCTGAAAAGGGTTGTGTCTACTTTTCCTCTTTCAAAACCATTTTTGATAAGAAAACTGCTCAGTCTGTCATACCATGCTCTGGGAGCTTGTTTCAGACCATAAAGAGCATTTTTCAGTTTGAAAACATAATCAGGAAAAACAGTATCTTCAAAACCACGGGGTTGTCTAACAAAAACTTCTTCTTCAATGAACCCATTGAGGAAGGCACTTTTAACGTCCATTTGATATAGTTTGATGCCATTATTTACAACATAAGATAGAAGAATTCTAATTGCTTCTAACCTGGCAACTGGAGCAAAGGTTTCAGTGAAGTCAATACCTTCTTGTTGATTGTATCCTTGAGCCACCAATCTTGCCTTGTTTCTGACCACTTTACCTTCTTCAGACAACTTGTTTCTGAACACCCATTTGGTTCCAATAATAGTTTTCCCATGGGGTTTAGGAACAAGAGTCCATACATCACTTCTAACAAACTGATTTAGCTCTTCTTGCATGGCTAGGATCCACCCTTCATTATGCAGAGCTTCATCAATGTTCTTTGGCTCAATTTCAGACAGGAGAGCAAGAAAATTCAGATTCTTGAATTTTGATCTTGTCTTAACTCGTTCTGAAGTGCTGCCAATGATTTGCTCCTTAGGATGATGTGACTTGTATCTCCAGTTAGTTTTCTGAGATACTGTCTGATCTGTCTAAGACTCAACATTTGTCTGAAGAGGTTCAGTGACAGATGGTGCTTCAGACACCTGTTCATCCTTCAAGTTGTTATGATCATTCAGCTCCATACCTGCAAAATCATCTTCTAGATCTGATAGTTCACTATCAGTCTCTTTCTTGTCATTGAATTTTACATGAATTGATTCTTCCACAATTAAAGTTCTAGAGTTGAATACTCTATAGGCTTTAGATGTTTTAGAATATCCTATGAAAAATCCTTTATCAGACTTTGCATCAAATTTACCAAGATCATCCTTAGTGTTGAGTATAAAACACTCACATCCAAAAGGATGAAAATATGATATGTTGGGTTTTCTTCCTTTCCACAATTCATAAGGAGTCTTTTTCAGAATTGGTCTTACCAATATTCTGTTCTGAAGGTAGCAAGCTGTATTAATAGCTTATGCCCAGAAGGATCTTGGTAGGTTGCAAGAGTTGAGCATGGTTCTTCCCATTTCTTGCAAGCTTCTGTTCTTTCTCTCAACAACCCCATTTTGCTGAGGTGTTCTAGCCACAGAGAAATTGTGTGAGATCCCATTCTCATCACAAAACAGTTGGAAGTTTGCATTCTCAAACTCTCCACCATGATCACTTCTGATGATAGATATACAGAATATTTTTTCATTCTGTACCTTCTTGCAGAATATTGTGAAATTCCTGAAAGTCTCATCCTTTCTTCTTAGGAATAACACCCATGTAAATCTAGAATAGTCATCAACAATGACCAAACCATATTTCTTACCACTAATGCTTTCTGTTCTAATAGGACCAAACAAGTCAATATGTAACAGTTCTAAAGGTCTGCTAGTGGAAACAACATTCTTACTCTGAAAAGAGTGTCTTGTTTGTTTTCCTTTCAGACAACTTTCACATAAAATGTCAGATTTGTAAGAAAGCTTAGGCAGTCCTTTAACAAGGTTGTGTTTTGCTAGCTTTGAGATTAATCTCAAGCTGGCATGCCCAAGTCTTTGATGCCAAATCTGTTTTTCATCTTCAACAGAGATAAAACATTTTACATTTTGACTTGCTAGCTCATCTAGATCAATTTTGTACACATTACTGTGTCTTTTAGCAGTAAAAAGGATTTGATCAAGAGAGTCTTTGACTATGCATCCTTCTTTAGTAAAGGAGACCACATATCCACTGTCACATAATTGACTTATGCTCAGTAAATTGTGTTGCATACCCTCTACCAGAAGAACATTCTTAATGAGGGAGAGAGGAGACATACCTACAGTCCCTATTCCTGTGATCTTCCCTTGCTGGTTTCCACCAAAGGTGACCACACCTCCTGCTCTGGGCCTAAGGTTTTGGAACAAAGACCTTTATCCTGTCATGTGTCGCGAGCATCCATTGTCCAGGTACCATTTGTGGGGTTTCCTTTGTCCTGTTAAACACATCTACAACAGGAATGATCAAGTTTTTAGGTACCCATATTCTGTTGGGTCCTTTCTTGTTAGCTTTGGGCCTTGCTTTTCTCTTGTGTTTGCACTGAGCCACATTGTGTCCGGGCTTGCCACAGTGAGAACACCCAATAACCTTCTTTTTGCCTTTAGTAAAATTTAAGACAGTAGGAGGTTCAGAGATGTTGTGATCACAAAAGCCTAAACCACTTTTGTCAAGGGAATGCCTTTGATTTCCAAGCATTATATTAAGATTTTTTGTTCCTTTGACAAATTTGGCTAAGTCTCTTGTTAGTTCCTCAACCTGTTTCTGAAGTTTTTGATTTTCTTCAGACACAGTTTGTGAACTACTGTTTTCAGATACAAGGATCTTCTCCTTGAGCATAATATTTTCTATCTCAAGAGCCTCATATTTACTACACATTTCTGTGTGGGCTTTGAACAGATTCTTATACTCTTTGAAGAGTTCCTTGGAACTTTCCTTTAGGTCATCATACATCTCTTGAAGGGTTAAAGGAAATACCTCAGATTATGAGCTGTCTGATGAGGGCAGGCTGGCCATAAGACATAGATTGGCCTCTTCTGAAGTGTCTTCCTCTTCTTCTGAGGTAGACTCATCAAGATCCTCCCATGTTGCCATCAGACCCTTCTTCTTTTTAAGAACTTCTTCTTCTTGAAGTTATTCTTCTTTAGTCTTGGGCATTCTGCCTTCATGTGACCTGGTTGTTTACACTCAAAACATATAATTTTGTCATTGTGTAAATCCTTACCTGATTTACCTGATTTAGAGGTAGAGGATTGGTTCTTTCTGAACTTTCCTCTGTTCTGCAGCATCCTCTTGATCTTTCTGCTGAGAAGAGCAAGATCATCATCTTCTTCTGAGCTATCTTCAGAGTCTTCATCTGCTTCTGAAGTTTCCTCAACTTGCATGGCTTTTATGTTCCCATGCCTAGTCTGTCTGGTCCTGGTGTTCAATGCTAGAGATTTAGTTTTGGATTCATCCTCTCCAAGTTCTAACTCATCGACTTTGAGAGAGCCCAATAGTTCCTCCATTTTCAAGGTGTTTAAATCTTTAGCCTCTTGAATGGCAGTAACCTTGGGCCTCCAAGCCTTGGGAAGGATTCTCAGAATCTTTCGATTATTATCTCCATATTCATAAGATCTTCCCAAAGATCTCAGTCCATTTGTTATTGTCTGAAACCTACCAAACATTTGGTCAATAGTTTCAGACTCATGCATCTTGAACATCTCATATTGATGAACAAGCATGCTTATCTTGGATTGTTTGACATTATCAGTTCCCTCATGAGCTGATGCCAATGTATCCCAAATTTCCTTGGCAGAGGAGCATCCATGAACTTTCTCATACTCTACTTTGTTCAATGAACATACCAGGTAGAGTTTTGCCTTAGCATTTAATTGAACCTGAGCTCTCTGCTCCATGGACCATTCAGACCTAGGAATGGGTTCATTACCACGCATGGGAATATAGTCACCTTCAGTTACTATATCCCAGAGACTGATGTTGCTGCTTTCAATGAACAACTTCATGCGATCTCTCCAGTAATGGTAGTCTACACCATTAAAAGCTGGAGGCCTTGTCACAGAGGCTCCTTCTGTGATGTAGTGGCAACTGTTTGGTTGTGCTTCCATCTGGATCTTTAAACCTCAACACTTGTTAGGTGCTCAACCCTGAGTTAAGCTCTGGTACCAACTGTAGAAACACAGGGAAACACTAGAAGGGGGGTTGAATAGTATTTCTTAATAACTTATGAAAGCTTTTCGCAAACAACTTTTATAATGAAATTTCAGACAGGTTAAAAGGGTTGTCTGAAGTTTCTTAAGACAGGTTCTGAAAATATGTTTTTAAAACGTTTCTTGCTTTTATAAATTATCAGAACAGTTTTTCAACACCCTTTGGTTAGAATAAACGAATTTGACAAGAGATAAGGGTAAGAAAACTTAGCCACAGAATTTATCCTGGTTCAATCACTACCACTGTGAGCTACGTCCAGTCCCAATGCCAACGAGCACTTGGATTTTCTCTTGATCTCAACCAGATTACAAGTATTCTTTTATAGTCAAGCCTCTTCAGGCTCTACAACCAAGTATTCTTTTTCAGTAAAGCCTCTCCATGTAACGCCCGCATATTACCGTTTCTGCCGTTTTTGCCGTTTTTGCTGTTTTGAGTGTTTTATTGGATTTTGAGTGATTAAAATTATTTTTAATCATCAAAATTCATATTTTTGAATTCAGAATTTAATTTCCTATTTTTAGGAATTTTTTTTGGAATTTTTGGGTTTTTTGTGAAAAATGACCTTTTTGCCTCTCCTGTCCCTTGACCCGGGCCCGAATACTCTTGATCCGGGCCAGAAAAATTGCACAAGCCTTCCTTTCTCTCCTTAAAGACCGTGCAACCAGCCTTGATGCATGGGAGACACTTGTCTTCCCATCTCTTCCATTCCACCAATAGCTTGAAAAGGTGAATATGTCATATAAAAAGCTTTTTTCTCCTTTTTTATTCATTTTGTTGCATGCAAACAAGGAGAGCTTTCCTTTTCTCTCATCTTCTTCTCCCTTGGCCGTGGCACTCTCACCCTTTCTCTCCCAAAATCTTCATTCTCTCCATAAACACCAACCAAGTTTAGGTTCCATTTTTGAACCTAAGCTTAAAAATACTTACTTTCTAGCCTTAAAACACTTGTTGGAGACCAAAAGGAGGACCTTTGAGGGGCTGTCTTTGGCTGTTCTTGGAGCTATTTTCTGCACTTTTTCTTGGAGAAATTCTTAGGTAAAGGGGGGGAGAACTTGAACTTGTCCAAGTAAGGATGGAAAACTCGGTTCATATAGTCCATGAAAACTGCAGGTGCGTTGAACTTGCCCTTAAATCCTTGTCTTTTCTTTTGTTTTTCCTTGAAAAGAATCAATTTTTTTCACTTATTTTGAGATTGGATTTTCGGAACTTTGAGCTGGGTTGTTATTGATGATTGCATGTTTATTTTAGTGCTTGAAACTTGTTTGTTTGATGGATTTAGATGCATGCAAGCCAAGCTAAAATTTTTGCAAAATTTCTCCCTTTTTCCTTGATGCTCTCGGCCAAGAGAGTAAAAATGGGGCTGCATGTATTCTAAAATTGTTTTGATGATTGTAATGTGTTTAGATGATGATTTGATGAACATGCATGTGGTTGGATGGATTTACACAATTGTTTGATGATTGATCTTGTGAAAGATTGGTGTTTTGAGCTTGAAATTGGAGACTATGAACTCAAAATGCATGTGGATGATCTTGGGTGATTTATTTGTGATATTTGGCATTTAGATTGTTTATTGATGAATGTGTGAAGTTTTGGTGAAGATTGGATGTTGTGAAAAATTTGAAGTTTTGGATGAACATTCAAGGTTGTTCTTGATGTTCATGAGTGTTCTTGATGAAACTCATCAAGAATGTCCTTTTGATCCTAAAAGGATCAAAAGGATGTTTAAAATATGTTTTTGGGATAAATTGGCCCAAAAGGGACTAAAGAATAAATTTGTAACAAAAAGGACTAAATTGCAAATAAGATAAGTTTTTAAATTAAGTAATTAAATTCGGATTTTTATTTTAACTAAAATAAAAATCTATTTAAAAGTCACATTTTTTATTTATTATGAATAAAAAATGGGCTCTCATGGGTCCAATAACCTTTAGGCTTTTGTTTAGTCCCAAAGCCTTCAAAAAGAAAGTCAAAACTCAATTTAAAAGACAACTAAAAATAATTCATGGGCTTAGGCTTAGATTAGGGTTGAACTTCAACACTAATCTAAGTTGTGAAAATTAAACTTAGGATTAATTAGTAGACTTAACTAATTTAATCACCTAAGTTGATTAGCCTAAATTACTTAAGTTAATTAACAATTAATTAAGATAATTAATATTAATATAAGTGTTAATTAAGTAATTAATCTCTAACGACGGTTAAAACTAATTAATTATAATTTAACCTTAATCAAGCATAATTAAAAACCCTAATCCAAGATTAAGGAAGAGATTAAGGGATAATTAGAAATTAATTAAGATCTTAAGTAAGGATTAAGACTTAGTTAAAGAAGGATAAGATTAATTGAAATGCGATTAATGAAGACTAGTTATGATTAAAGGTTAAGCCTAATCTTAATTAGTCATACAAATAAAATTAGGATTAGTAATGCCTTTCATAAGACATATCCATAAGCCTTAGTAAATTGTAGGACTTAAATGAATATGATTATCAATAAAGCTAGCACAAGCTACCTTAAAAGATTATAACCAACACCTTCTCTCTACATAAAACTTGAGAAGCTTGACAAGAGAGCGTGATTTGGTTTTCCTTAAAAGAAAGACCTTGAATCTACGAGGTTGCACCACGGTAAAGTGGTGACGTAACAAGATTCAATGGTCTTGTCTGTAAGGATGAGATATTGTAAGTGTTTTCGGTGTGACATACATCATGTGCATCAATGATGGTTAAGGTTCAAAAGCCTTACGACCTATATGGCAATACCACTCTAGTACAGTGTGAAACTGGATGGGACGGGTGCACTGGGTTTTGCAAAGAACACCAGCGGTCCGGTAAAGGAGACCAGCCCTGAGGATAAGTCGGGTCCCGAAATGGCACAAGTGACGTAGGCTCGCCCCTACTGTCGTGTAAACGGGGTACAGGCTTGACTATCCTGTTGCTCTCAAGTTTTCATAATCAGTGAGTTTGTCTGGAAGTCGGAA
Source organism: Sesbania bispinosa (assembly GCA_026901365.1). Classification (NCBI taxonomy): domain Eukaryota; kingdom Viridiplantae; phylum Streptophyta; class Magnoliopsida; order Fabales; family Fabaceae; genus Sesbania; species Sesbania bispinosa. Next base: position 1,388,050 of record QLOH01000018.1, read on the forward strand.
AATCGTCTTGGCCAGAGATTGAGCAATGCTCTTCGTACTATTTGCTAGTACAGACTATACTCCTGATATATTGTACATATATGGTCGAGCAGTTGTTGTGTGTTCTGCTTTTGGTGATGTTTTCCCGGGCCCTCATGCATTAGTCATATGCATCATGATAATATAAACTGCATTCTTGTGATTGAGGTTGTGTGGATGTTCTATGAATGCTCTAGTTACTGTACTCTACTTGATATGAGTTCATGTGATGTTCTCACCCTTCCTTTTCTGCTTCTGTTATTTCCTGTCGTCGTACTTCTTCGCCACGTCGACAGTTGGTATTGGAGAGATTCAGGATGTCCACTATGAGGATCACGTTGAGGTGGGAGCCACGAGGCCAGTGGCGGATTACCGACGTCCCTAGGCGATGTGTTTTCACGGGGGAGGTGCGCGTTACCATTTCTCATCCCAGCCTTCCCCTGGTACCGGAGATAGATTTCACAGTGCCGGTGATCCTTGAGTTTGAGACTCCACCCAGACTCCGTCGCTACACTACTTTTCTCAACCGTCGTCATCGCCCCTCTCCATCAGCATCGTCACAGTCCTCACGGATGGCGACCATGGGCGAGCCAGATTCCCCTCGTTACTCTCCCGGTCCAGAGGTGTCACCTCCACAGCCCGTATATTATGACGCATTTGGCCGTTCCCGTCCGAGTGAGCCAGACATGATCGTGATCGATGACACTACATCTGAGGAGGAGGACCCAGAGGAAGACCCGAAGGATGACTCTGAGGATGAGGAGCCGGAAGAGGATTCTTCCAGTGACGACCCCTCAGAAGACTTTGGGATGATCAACCTCGGGGGTACTGGAGGGAGGAGTTGTGGATGGATTCCTGCTGAGACGGATGATGACGAGTAGGATAGCGTAACTGGGGGTAGTCACGAGTCTAGTTAGTAGCAGCTCTGATTTAGTGACCTTTTGTTTTGTTTCGTTTTGGCTGAGGTCTTATTTATTATAGTCTACTACTAGAACTCTTGTTTTGTATGGTGGTATTGTTTACTCCGGGATTACTTTGACACTAAGGTTCTGTATATATGTTATGACGTTTCCTTCCCATGATCCCCTTTATATCTGCGTGTATGTTGTGTATGTATGCGGAATGATTGAATCATCTAGATGTTTTTAGAAAATGAATTTCAGACTTAAGAAAAGGACGTTTTCATGAATACTTAAAATGGAATTAGAATGCGATTAGTTGATGATGATTAAACTCTTTTCAAAAAAAATATATATATATATATATATTTTCGTATTTTCTAAGTTTTAAAACAGTAAATTAGACGGTTACATTTTGCAATGTGATATTCTTAGCGGTATAACTAAGGGTGCCGCACTCCAGGCTCTTACAAACAAGTATTCTTTAGACAACAAGCCTCTTCAGGCTCAAAAACAAGTATTCTTTAGACAACAAGCCTCTCCAGGCTCAAAACAATTTTACAGAGAAAAGATTGTTTAAGCTCTAAAACTAAACCAGTTTGAACTAAACTGTTACAATGTACAAATAACTGAGGTATACTCAGAATATATGAAATGATGTACAAGGAATTTTTATTAGAGTATGTATTACAGAGTAAAACTAGCAGCGTTTTGTTTCTCTTGAAATGTAATCTCTTGTTCTTCTTTTTGTTTATTTTAATGATCTTCAGATGAAGGGTATTTATACCCAGTCTTCAATCCGTTGAAAAATCACCGTTTAGAGATAGCATTTAATGCTTTTTAATCCGTTGTCAGACATGCTCCTGAGCATTCTGTGCGTTTTGAAACTTTTCTGACAACGTCCAAGGTTGCTGCTGACAAAAGCTGCCACAACTGTTGCTGCAAAAACTGCGTTGTAGAGATTTCCCAAATGGTGTATGAAATTCAAACAACCCAGGAAAGGTCTCTGTGTCTTTGCCAAAATAAGCGTTGAAAAGTTGCGTGAAGCAGAGAGAGATTTGACTCTTCAGAACTTCAGACAAGTCTTCTCACAACTTCAGCAAGATGTGCCACGTCATAAAATACGACTTCAGACGGCTTCAACCTTCAGACGGCTTCAACACTTTAGACAGGTTGAACCTTCAGACAACTTCAACACTTCAGACAGGTTGAACCTTCAGACAGTCTTTATTAAGATTAAAGTGGCTTGCTGAAATCATAGATAAAACATTAAAAACATATGTATCCATGATAATTCTTTTAACCAAATTTGTTAAACATTAAAACTTAGGGATTGAGCTGTCTTAAATCATCATAATCTTCCTTATGATATTTTTGTGACTCAACAATTCACGGCCATCTAAGAGTTTAATTCTTCTCCAAGGCATTCCAACGGCTAGTTTGGTCCACCCTTGGCTATAAAAAGGAGCCCCTTCTTCGTTCCAAAATACGTAGCACCAGAAGAAGTTATCAATGCATCAAAATTACCATCTGTACCTTCTGTAGAAATTTGACTTTCTGCAAAATCATTAGTTTTGTTCTCAAATAGTTAGGAAAGTGAGAAAGAGTTTGCTTAGGCTCATTTTCTTTCAGTTGTGCTCTTTTTATTGAAAAATCTTGAGCCTTTGATTGTATTTTTCTTTTAGACCATTTATTGTAACTCTCAAGACTAACAAGGTAGTGTCAGTTCTTCTTGAGGGAGTTGTGAATATTCTGCAGAGTGTTAGGTTTGTTTTTTGAGTGAGACAAACTGCAGAATATCTATTTGGTATTGTGTTAGGAGCCTGCAGAAGAATATCTACAAGAAAAACAGTAATTAGCATAGGTCAAAAGGCCACACTAAATGGCAAAAACGGACGCTAAACAACACATTAGCATAGGCTTAGTGTCGTGGCCCCCGCTAAAACGTTGGAAGGAAAAATTTGCGTCCAGACCGATGCTAATTAGCGTAGGCCAACCCACACTAAGGCCGACGCTATGTAGAAGCCAAGAATTAACTAAAATGGCCGACACTAACTATAGCGTAGGTCAAGCCTACGCTAATACACTATTTAGCGTAGGCCTGGCTTACGCTATATTTAGCTAGGGCCTGGCCTACACTATGAGTGAAAAAGGAAGAGAGGCGCTAGATAGTGAAAACATGTTTCTTAAGCGAAACATCAAATAACTTTTCAGCTAGCATTTGCCAGCCTACGAAAAAGATTTTTTTTATTTTATTCTTAAAAAACCAAAATTGTATAGTAGCGTAGGCTTTGAGTAGGGTGGTCTACATTACAACAAAAAATTAAGTGTAGGTCTCGTGGCCTACGCTATTTTTTGTAGCTAATTAGAGTTTTTCTTGTAGTGAATACTGCGTAAGAGCCTGCAAAAGCTGCAGAAGAATATTTGATAGGAGCCTATAGAGGCTGCAGAAGAATACTAGGTGGTGTGCTTCACCAAGGAGCCTGAGGAGGCTGAGAAGAAGAAAAAATACATGTGTATCAAGCTTGATATAGTGAAAATCCTACTAAAAGTAGGGACTGGACGTAGCCTTAAGGTTTAAAGGGTGAACCAGTATAAAATACTGTGAGCATACTCCTTCTCCCTCTAAGTCTTTATATTTGAAGCTTCTTACTAATCATTCAAAAGATAGGATAATTTCTATTATTTCATATCAGAGTATTTTCAAACCTATCTAATACATAAGTAAGTGATTTAATAAAAATATTACTTGTTATATTTACGAAGATGTCTTTCTAAAGGAGAAAGATTCTTTGTCATAATACTAGTATCACTTAATTCATAAAGGTCATATTTAAAATATCTAGTATTATTGCATACTATCTAACTTGAACAACCAAGCTTCTAATATTAGCCAAGAAGATATTCATGAGCGGAGATTATTAGAAATTCCTGCATAAATCACCAAAAAATTTAAAAGGTTACAATTCAACCTCCCTTCTTCTGACTACAACATTACTTCACCATTTGTTAAGGATAGTAAAGATAAGGTACTAAGAAGAAATGGATGTCATATATAATTGATGTGGAGAATGGAGGGATGGGGATTAGGGTAATGAGAAATCTATCTTTTATGTAATTTGAATATTTATGTCTATGATTTAGTTATTAATTTTTTATTATAAAATTTCTATCCTTACACTATGTTAATATTTATTTCTATAATACACACATTTTTATATAAAACTTTTATTTTGGTATAAAATATAGACTCTCTTCAAGATTTATTTTAATTTTATTTAACAATTCAAATAAATTTTATCAATTAAATTAATTTTTTATATTTTTAATTTAATATTTATTTTTCATAAAAATACTTAATTTTAAATATCTTAAATACAAGGGACAATTGTTAACTTGATTTCAAAATTAGAAAACAAAAAGAATGTAAAAAATAATATACGACATAATTTTTTTAAAAAACATTTCCATGCATTAAATAACTTTTGAAAGTTTAAAAAATATTAAACTTCAAATATCTCTATGTTAAAAACGGTTTCTTCAATTTCATTCATTTTATTCCCTGGAGATGGAGTAAAACTTCATTTTAGTCCCTGGATGAGAGACTAGGTACTTAAGGCATACCACATATAGGCAACCTAACGTGTCATGTCAACAAAGTTAACACTCTAAATTAACTGATGGTGAACGAGAGACTAAAGTGACGGACAATAAATAGTTTCATTGACTTAACAATGAATTTCTTACCTTTCGGGGACTAAAATGACCGACACCTACACACTAATATGGATTTTTACTCTTTCTTTCTCAAATAATTCCATGTCATTTTCTTAAAATGAGCAACATTTTTTATAGGCCATTTGCTTTATTATTGTTTATTGGTTTAATTTTTTTTTAGGTCTCCAAAATATCCAGACTTTCCTATTTGCTCCCTTATTTTAAATTTTTTTACAAAGTGGTCCTCCAAAAATGATTTTTTTTCAAATGGTCCCTCTGATTTTTTTTACCATAAAGTGCTGATGTGACACAAAAAAACAGAGGGACCATTTGGAAAAATTGTGATATTTTGGGGGACTAGTTTGGAAATTGTGATATTTTGGGGGACTAGTTTGGAAATTGTGATATTTTATAGGGACTAATTTGGAAATCGTGATGTTTTTTTGGGGACCATTTGGAAAAAAATAAACTGTAAAACAAAGGGACCATTTAGGTAAAAATTTATTTTGAGAGGACTATTCTAGAAATAAAATAAAAATTGGGTACCGAATAAAAAAATCATGATATTTTGGAGACAAAAAACATAATTAAACTTTCTTTATTTTACCCTTTGTTACTTAAATAGTTTCATGTCTTTTTGTTAATTTTTTATGCTATTCTATCCATGTTTGGGATTTTTTTATGGTTTCTCTCAAAAGCTTTGATTTAACATCCCAAATTTCAAAATTATTTTCCTAAGTGAAATTAGAGTACAAAAAGGTTTTTTATAAAAGGAATTAGGTTAAAGACGGTTAAAAGGGGCATAACACTGTCCCTTTTTCGCTCAAATGAGAAATGGCTCGCTTAAGCGAATAAGAATGGAAATTTGGTAATTCTATTTTGTGAGATTTTTGCTCAAGTGAGAACATTTTCGCTTGAACAAAAATATCAGCAAGACTAGGTAAAAATCTTCTAATGTTTTTGTTTGAGTGAGAGAGTTTTCGCTCGAGCGAAAATCAGTAGAGAGCAAGAGTTGATTCTGCCCATGTGCTATTATTCTTGTACTTTTTCTTTTATTCTCTCAGTGATACATTTTAACATTCTCTCCTAGAGAGTTTTTGTATTTCTTTCAAACAGTAACCCACCAAAAACTTTATTAATATAACTTGTAAGTGAATTTTGAGTCTATGGTGGCTAAGTGTGCAAAAAATGGGTGCAGAGTGGAGCCTGAACGGGTTTGGTCAAAACGATACTTGTAAAGTTGGTAGAACTTGAAGAGGCTACATGTGCAAAGAATACTAATGTTTAGAGCATTAAGAGGCTAGGTGAAAAGAATACTTGTAACTTGTCAAGTGAAAGGAGTTTTTATCTGAGTTACTAAGATTGGACTTACTCTACTCTCGGATTGTTAGAGTGAACCAATATAAAAACTTGTTGCGCCTGCCACTCTACCTTTGTAACGCCCTAATTTCTAAACTCAGAAATAATTCCCGTTGGAAACACTATCCCTGAAGTTCTTGAAATCATTTCGTTAAATTTTCGATATCGTCATACATTCGCTCAAACTTTCCAACGATTAGCTTAAGCAATTACAATACAACATCAAAATCCCTAAATTAGAGTAAATCTTACTTAAACTTAGGGAAAAATCCACACTTGGAGAAGTGTGATTCAATGAACTCATACCGGAAATCTGGCAGAGTCTCCCTAAAACCGAATAATTACCAAATTCAGCTTAACCTGAAAATCAGCAAAACAGCACATTTCAATATCATAACTATCATAGCATTAAAACTAAGTCTTAGTTGCCAACTCAGAAATAAATATACTTATACAATTCACATCAGTACACCTCGGAAAATAACCAATTAAGCAATATACAAATACTTAGGAAACTACTTCTATTAAACTAATCTCCCAGCTGAATTAAGACTCAGCTCCACCCTCACCTTAGCTGCCTCAACCTCACCGGAAGTACCTGCATCACTAGATATATCCCCGAAACGTGGGGTGAGATAATAATCCCAGTGAATACAACCATGTGCATGAATGCAAGGAGCATATATCAATGACAATTAACAATTTAAACAAACTTCTTAGAACATAATTCAAGTAAACGGATAGGTGAGACATATGGTGTGGGGAAAGTTAATTACTGACTAAATGTAACCATCATCATGATCATAACTAAAAACAAGTAAATGCACTAATGATGCAACTCACTGCTGTGCCCAGCAGGCATTAACTTATCACTTAAACTGGAGTTAGAACTGAGCTCAGACTACGGGAAACGTCTTTCCCGGGGACGAATCCCACCCATTACTGGACCAAAGTCAAGTTTTCACATAATTACTTAATTTTTAACTCACAGCGCAAGGGCCCGACTTATTTAACTCACGGTCGAAACCGGTATACATGAATCAATAATGAAAACTGAAATTCCAAGCATTTCGAGAGTTTCGTAACTTTCGCAAGTTTCGTAACTTCGAAATTCAAGGGATTTACAATCAATCCATAGCATAAATTACTCAATTCTAGCATAGACTTCATAAATCTATTCAATTCAATCATATAGAAAGGGAATCGAAGAGTAGGGATCATACAATGAGTATTTCGTCAATTTCGTAATCTCGCTACTTTCGTAAATCTCGCTACCCTAAGGTTTTCCATGAAAATACTAACCAAACTACTCAATCTCATGCATACATTACTAATCTAACCACAATAATCATATAGAAGAGAAATTAAAGAGTAGGGTTCATACATTGGGAGAAATCAAAATCAAAGGGGAAAGTGGGTGTGTGAGTTATACTCACCCAATCTTGAAAACCAAGAGAAGAATGAAGAATAGGAGTGATCCACTTGATGATTCTTGCTTCAATCTCCTTCCTAAGCTCCAAATCGAACTTTCTCTCTCTAGGATTCTCTTTCTCTCTCTAGGTTGAAGAAGGGGAAGAAAGAAAAATGAGAAATATGATTTTGCATGTTCTCGACCTTATATACTGGAGCGACGGTAATCGATTACAGACATACTGTAGTCGATTACCAGAGGCGAAAAATACACTAGAAAACCTTTCTGGGAACCTGGTAATCGATTACAACCCTTGGTAATCGATTACCAAAAACTCAGCTCTCGGGTAATCGATTACAACCTTGTGAGTAATCGATTACCTAAAAAGTAGCTCTCGGGTAATCGATTACAACCTGTGAATAATCGATTACCTAAAAACTAGCTCTCGGGTAATCGATTACGAACCCCACTGTAATCGATTACCAGAACTCATAATCCCTAAATTCACTTAAGTTAAAGCTTAAAACTTGGTTTTATACTTGAGTTTTTAACTCATAGCTCCTCAATTTACCTTAATTCCTCAACTTATCTTCCCTTAATTACTAATACATAACCCTCTTATTTTCAGCCTAATAAGTTATTAAAGCTCCTAATTTGCAGGATGTTACAACCTTAATCTCTTTACCCTACTATAACATGATCTAAAAGCCTAAACCATGATTTTCATCTTATATCTATCATGAAAAATGATGCTTATTATGCTACTACTGATGCTTTATATTCTTTTTTCTTTAACTTAGTCTTATATTTCTTCTCTTTTACTTGTTCTACCATGATATCCATGGTTTTTCTTGTAAACACCCTCATCCCATGACGGGTATTACTCGACTAACTCGGTTGCAATTTGTTAAATTCTCTTTTTAAAGAAGTGAAGAAAATCAGTGATTTTTTTTTTAAAAAACACATTAGTAAATTATAATTGAGATGGGACTATAAGAACATATCAATACAACAATTATAATTTCATTGCTATTCCAATTTACAACAGAAGTAATACACATTGAATTGGTGTTTGAACATGCTACACTAAGAAGAAGTGAATCCTCTATTTGACTACACTCTATCTATACAGGGTATTGCTACTCATGTACACCCCTAAACCCTACCATTTGACTTAAACAAGATCCGGTTCGACCTGAACACCACGCCTATCTTCAGAACCACGTGCATCCTTCCTGAGTCCATGGCCCTTTAGGTGCCAAAATAATAATGGACAACAAAAGAAAGACAAGGGGGTGAGAACACTTTACATGAACTCACTTAACGCAGGATATGATAACTAAAGCAAACAGACGCGGGAATTCACACAATTCACACAACAATAAATACAACCATTCACATAGAAGGTCACAACGTCATAAAATGATGTGATATGCTAATGCAATATAGACAACCACGTCATTCACCAAGAGAATCTCAAGCAACTACTATGTACCATACAATGCATGAGGGCCCTGGGAAAATCACCACCACAGTGCACACAACAACTGCCCGACCATATATGTACAACGTATCAGGAGTTAGAGTTTGTACTAGCAATCAGTACAAGGAGCATTGCTCATTCATTTTCTTTTGGCCAAAGTCTTTTATGCGTCCTTCCAGAAAATCTCAACTGACCCCGAAACCATGAGAGTGACAGGATAGCTAAGCTTGTACCCCCTTCGGACTCGACAGTAGGGAGCTAGCCTACGTCTCATGATGTCCTTTTTGGAACTCGACTATCCTCAAGGCTGGCGTCCATTCGAGGACCCGCTGGCGTTCTTTGCAAACCCAGTGCACCCTTCCCAACCAGTTTCACACTGTACCAAAGTGTCACTGCCATATTATGGTCGTATGGTTTTCAACCTTGAACATTATCGATGCTTTATGATGCATGTCACACAACAATGCTTCTCAGCATACACAGTCCTTATAGGCAAAGCCCATCGAATCATTCTACGTCACCACTTACCCGCGGTACGACCCGATTCAATGTCTTTCCTTCAAGGAAGCCAATCAATACTTTCTCAGCATACACTAGTCCTTACAGGCAAAGCCCATCGAATCATTCTACGTCACCACTTACCCGTGGTACGGGCCCGATTCAATTCTTTCCTTCACAAGGAAAACCAAACCCCACCTCGGGTTAAACCGCACTCTCTCACTAAGCTTCTCAATGTTGAGTCTCAAAAATATCACAAGAGAAATTATGATATTTAAGACAGCTTAATTCCCAAGTTTTAATGCTTAACAAATTTGAGTTAAAATATTTATCATAGATACATATATGTTTTAATGATTTATCTATGATTTCAGCAAGCCACTATAAGCTTATATAAAGACTATGTGAAGTGCTTTCAACTGTCTGAAGAGTTAAGCCTTCTGAAGGTTCAACCCGTCTGAAGTGCACAACCCGTCTGAAAGTGTTTGAAGCCATCTGAAGTCTCATTTATGACGTGCACCCTTTTGCTGAGTTTGTGAAGACTTTTTTGAACCTCTTCTGCACGTACCTTTTCAAAACCGTTTATAGCAAGGAACACAGAGACCTTTCCTGGTGTTTTTGAATTTCATACACCACTGAGGGAAATCTCTGCAAAAACGCAGCCTCTGCAGCAACATTTGTAGAGCTTTATGGCAGGGAGCAACCTTGTACCGTGTCAAAAATATCAGAGCTCTCAGAAGCATGTCTCACAACGGAATATATATTAAATAGCATTTAATGCTATCTCTAAACGGTGGTATTTCAACGGATTGAAGATTGGGTATAAATACCCCTCCATGAAGACCATCAAGCGGTAGAGAAAATCAAATATACAAAGAAAGCCAAGAGAAACATCACGCTGCAAGTTTTACTCTGTAAAAACTCTCTGATAAAATTCGCTGTACACATTTGTATATCCTGAGCATACCCTTAGTTTTTATTGTACATTGTCTCTGTTTAAGCTTCAAACTGGTATAGTTTAAAAGCTTAAACTCTTTCTCTGTAAACTTTGTTTAGAGCCTGGAGAGGCTTGGTTGACTAAAGAATACTTGGTTGTAGAGCCTGAAGAGGCTTGACTGTAAAAGAATACTTGGTTGTAGAGCCTGAAGAGGCTTGACTGTAAAAGAATACTTGGTTGTAGAGCCTGAAGAGGCTTGACTGTAAAAGAATACTTGTAATCTTGGTGAAGATTAAGAGAAAATCCAAGTGCTAGTTGGCATTGGGACTGGACGTAGCTCACAGTGGTAGTGAGTGAACCAGGATAATTCCTTGGCTAGTTTTCTTACCCTTACCTCTTGTCAATTTATTTATACTAATCAAAGGGTGTTGAAAAGCAATTCTGATATTTTAAAAGCAAGAAAACCTTTTAAAATACATTTTTCAGAAGCCGTCTTAAGGAACTTCAGACAGTCTCTCAAAAACCTGTCTGAAATCGTTTTAAACTTGTTGTTTACAAAAAGCTTTCATAAAATATTAAGAAACACTATTCAACCCCCCTTCTAGTGTTTCCCTGTGTTTATACAGTTGATATCAGAGCTCAACTCAGGGTTGAGCACCTAACAAGTGTTGAGGACTAAAGATCCAGATGGAAGCTTCCAACAACAACAGGCAATACATCTCTGAAGGAGCCTTCTATCACAAGGTCCCCAGCATTCAATGGAGTGGATTACCACTACTGGAGGGATCGTATGAAGTTGTTCATTGAGAGCAACAACATTGATGTCTGGGATGTGGTCACTGATGGAGACTATATGCCTATGCATAATGGAGTGCCCATTCCTAAGGCTGAATGGACCTTGGAGCAGAAGGCTAGAGTACAAATGAATGCCAAAGCCAAACTCTATCTGATATGTTCTTTGAATAAATCAGAGTATGAGAAGGTTCATGGATGTACTTCTGCCAAGGAGATCTGGGATACTCTTGCAGCAGCCCATGAAGGGACAGAAACTGTCAAGCAATCCAAGATCAGCATGCTCATACATCAATATGAGATGTTCAAGATGGAGGAATCTGAAACCATTGACCAGATGTTTGGAAGGTTTCAGACTATAACTAATGGACTCAGGTCCTTAGGTAGAACTTATGAATCTGGAGACAACAATAGAAAGATTCTAAGAAGTTTGCCTAAGTCCTGGAGACCCAAAGTTACTGCCATTCAAGAGGCAAGAGACTTAAACTCTCTTAGAATGGAAGAACTGTTGGGATCTCTCAAGGTCCATGAGCTTGAGCTTGGAGAAGATGACAACAAGAAGAAGTCTCTAGCACTAAACTCCAAGGCCAAACAGCCTAGGCATGGCAGCATGAAGGCTATGCAAGCTGAGGAAACTTCAGAAGCAGATGAAGATTCTGGAGATAGCTCAGAAGATGATGATCTTGCTCTTCTAAGTAGGAAGATCAAGAGAATGCTGCAAAATAGAGGAAAGTTCAGAAAGAACCAACCTTCAACCTCTAAAGCAGGTAAATCAGGTAAAGACTCTCAAAATGACAAAATTACTTGTTTTGAGTGCAAACAACCAGGTCACATGAAGGCAGAATGCCCAAGACTGAAAGAAGAACACCTTCAATAAGAAGAAGTTCTTCAAGAAGAAGAAGGGTCTGATGGCAACATGGGAGGATCTTGATGAGTCTACCTCAGAAGAAGAGGAGGACACTTCAGAAGAGGCCAACCTGTGTCTCATGGCCAGCCTGCCCTCATCAGACAGCTCTGAAGCTGAGGTATTTCCCTTAACTCTTCAAGAGATGTATGATGACCTGATGGAAAGTTCCAAGGAACTCTTTCAAGAGTATAAGAATCTGTCCAAAGCCCATACAGAAATGTGTAGTAAATATGAGGCTCTTGAGATAGAAAATATTATGCTCAAGGAAAGATTCTTGTGACTGAAGTCAGCAGTTCACAAACTGTATCTGAAGAAAATAAAAACTTCAGAAACAAGTTGAGGAACTGACAAAAGACTTAGCTAAATTTGTCAAAGGAACAGATAATCTTAACAGATTACTTGGCAATCAAAGGCATTCCCTTGACAAAAGTGGTTTAGGCTTTTGTGATCACAACATCTCTGAACCTCCTACTGTCTTAAATTTTACTAAAGGCAAAAAGAAGGTTATTGGGTGTTCTCACTGTGGCAAGCCTGGACACAATGTGGCTCAGTGCAAACACAAGAGAAAAGCAAGGCCCAAAGCTAACAAGAAAGGACCCAAAAGAATATGGGTACCTAAAAACTTGATCATTCCTGTTGCAGATGTGTTTAACAGGACAAAGGAAACCCCACAAATGGTACCTGGACAGTGGGTGCTCGCGACACATGACAGGAGAAAGGTCTTTGTTCCAAAACCTTAGGCCCAGAGCAGGAGGTGTGGTCACCTTTGGTGGAAATCAGCAAGGGAAGATCACTGGTATAGGGACTGTAGGTATATCTCCTTTATCCCTTATTAAGAATGTTCTTCTAGTAGAGGGACTTCAAGCACAATCTACTGAGCATAAGTCAATTGTGTGACAGTGGATATGTGGTCTCCTTTACTAAAGAAGGATGCATAGTCAAAGACTCTCATGATCAAATCCTTTTTACTGCTAAGAGACACACTAATGTGTACAAAATTGATCTAGAGGAGTTGGCAAGTCAAAATGTAAAATGTTTTATCTCTGTTGAAGATGAAAAACAGATTTGGCATCAAAGACTTGGGCATGCCAGCTTGAGATTAATCTCAAAGTTAGCAAAATACAACCTTGTTAAAGGACTGCCCAAGCTTCTTACAAATCTGACATTTTATGTGAAAGCTTGTCTGAAAGGGAAACAAACAAGACACTCTTTTAAGAGTAAGGATGTTGTTTCTACTAGCAGACCTTTAGAACTGTTACATATTGACTTGTTTGGTCCTATTAGAACAGAAAGCATTAGTGGTAAAAAATATGGTTTGGTCATTGTTGATGACTATTCTAGATACACATGGGTATTATTCCTAAGAAGCAAGGATGAGACTTTCAGGAATTTCACAATATTCTGCAAGAAGGTACAGAATGAAAAAGGATTCTGTATATCTGTCATCAGAAGTGATCATGGTGGAGAGTTGAGAATGCAAACTTCAACTGTTCTGTGATGAGAATGGGATCTCACACAATTTCTCTGTGGCAAGAACACCTCAGCAAAATGGGGTTGTTGAGAGAAAGAACAGAAGCTTGCAAGAAATGGGTAGAACCATGCTCAACTCATGCAACCTACCAAGATCCTTCTGGGCAGAAGCTATTAACACAGCTTGCTACCTTCAAAACAGAATATTGGTAAGACCAATTCTGAAAAAGACTCCTTATGAATTGTGGAAAGGAAGGAAACCCAACATATCATATTTCCATCCCTTTGGATGTGAGTGTTTCATACTCAACACCAAGGATGATCTTGGAAAATTTGATGCAAAGTCTGACAAAGGATTTTTCATAGGTTATTCTGAAACATCTAAAGCCTATAGAGTTTATAACTCTAGAACTTTAATTGTAGAGGAATCAATCCATGTTAAATTCAATGACATGAAAGAGACTGATAGGGAACTATCAGATCTAGAAGATGATTTTGCAGGAATGGAGCTGAATACTCATGACAGCAGGAAGGATGAACAGGTGTCTGAAGCACCATCTGAACCTCTTCAGACAATGTTGAGTCTCAGACTGATTTGATATCACCTCAGAAACCTGACTGGAGATACAAATCACATCATCCAAAAGAGCAAATCATTGGTAGCACTTCAGAAGGAGTTAAGACAAGATCAAAATTCAGGAATCTGAATTCTCTTGCTTTCCTGTCTGAAATTGAGCCAAAGAACATTGATGAAGCTCTGCATGATGAAGGGTGGATCCTAGCCATGCAAGAGGAGCTAAATCAATTTGCTAGGAGTGATGTCTGGACCCTTGTTCCTAAACCCCATGGGAAAACTATTATTGGAACCAAATGGGTGTTCAGAAACAAGCTGTCTGAAGAAGGAAAAGTGGTCAGAAACAAGGCAAGATTGGTGGCTCAAGGGTACAATCAACAAGAAGGTATTGACTTCACTGAAACCTTTGCCCCTGTTGCCAGGTTAGAAGCAATTAGAATTCTTCTCTCTTATGCTGTAAATAATGGCATCAAACTATATCAAATGGATGTCAAAAGTGCTTTTCTCAATGGATTCATTGAAGAAGAGGTTTTTGTTAGACAACCCCCTGGTTTTGAAGATATAGCTTTTCCTGATCATGTTTTCAAACTGAAAAAGGCTCTTTATGGTCTGAAACAAGCCCCAAGAGCTTGGTATGACAGATTGAGCAGTTTTCTTATCAAAAATGGTTTTGAAAGAGGAAAAGTAGATACAACTCTTTTTAGAAAACAGTCTAACAAAGATCTTATACTTGTCCAGATATATGTTGATGACATTATTTTTGGTTCAACTAATTCTTCTCTGTGCAAGGAGTTTTCTGAGTTGATGCAATCAGAGTTTGAAATGAGTTTAATGGGAGAACTAAAATTTTTCTTAGGACTTCAGATTAAGCAAGATTCTGATTGTATATGGATCCATCAAGAAAAATATACAAAAGAAATGCTCAAGAAGTTTAACTTAAATGATTGCAAACCCATGTCAACTCCTATGCATCCCTCTTCATCTTTAAGCAAGGATGAAAATGAAGAACCAGTGAATCAAACTTTGTATAGAGGAATGATTGGCTCTTTATTGTATCTAACAGCAAGCAGACCTGACATAATGTTCAGTGTGTGTCTTTGTGCTAGATTTCAATCAGATCCAAGAACTACTCATTACAAAGCTGTTAAGAGAATTTTTAGATATCTTAAAGGCACTACTAATCTTGGTCTATGCTATAAGAAAGACAAGGATTGCAGGTTAATAGGATACTGTGATGCTGACTTTGCTGGAGATAGAATAGAAAGAAAGAGCACCAGTGGAGGATGTCATTTCTTTGGAAGTAACATGATCAGCTGGTCAAGCAAAAGGCAAAGCACCATTGCATTATCAACAGCAGAAGCAGAATACATCTCAGCAGCCAGTTGTTGTTCACAACTGCTATGGGTGAAGTATCAACTTGAGGACTTTAATATTCCTATCTCTGCTATACCTGTTTTGTGTGATAATACAAGTGCAATTAATTTGTCTAAAAATCCTATCCAACATTCTAGGGCTAAGCATATAGAAATCAAGCATCATTTTATTAGAGACTATGTTCAGAAAAGGTGTTTTTGATATTCAGTTCATTGAAACAGAGCATCAATGGGCGATATATTCACAAAACCCCTGGCTGAAGATAGATTTAAGTTCATACGCAATAATTTGAACATACATGCATTTTCTAATAATTGATTGTGTATGATACTGTCTGATATGTTAAGAGCGTCTGAAATTCCAGGGTGTCTGAAATTGTGACATGTCTGAAATTTTAGGGTTTCTGAAATTTTATATGTGTGTCTGAAATTTCTCACTTGTCTGAAATGACTTGCTGACGTGGCTATCTGAGACGGTTAATTCCATTTATTTGTCTCTTCCACTTCGCACGTTACCCATGTCTGCGCAGCCAGTACTAGCCATCATTGCATCGTGGGTCTATAAATGCAGGAGTAAGAGTGTCGAGGAAGTCTTACACTTTCTCTCAGCACTGTTTGAACTTCTTCTTCTCTCTAGCAACCGTTTTTCTCTCAAGTTTCCTCTGCAACTTCAATGGCACCAAAGAAGTCTTCCAGCTCTGGTGGGAATGTGGTCAGATCAAAAGGTGTGGACCTTGAGGACCTCAGAAACCTGGGAATGGACTTAACTGAGGAATTTGATGTTGTTGGCTGGACTCCATTCTTTGACAACATCTACTGTTCATGGCACGAGCAGAGTGTCATAGATTTCTGGGCTTCAGCTAGAGGAATCCCTAACTCCAAGGGAGTGTATGAAGCATCAAGGCTGATGTGCTAGGAGTCCCTGTTTTTGTTGATATAGGGATTCTCTCCACCATCACAAGGTCAAGGCTGAAGGAGAAATCTTCACTCCAGGGTGGGAGTTGAGAAATGGTGGGCAGAAGAAGTACAACACAAGATGCTGTATGGGACTGAAGAACCCAAGAACCCTGATGCTAAGTACATGCTGGACAAATTCAGAGTTCTACACTCCATCTTAGGATGCTCAATAAGTTCCTAAGAGTGGAAGCAGGAATCACGTCTCTGAACTGGAGAGATTCTGCTTGATTCACCTACTGCAGAAGAAGAAGATGAATCTTCCAAGCATCTTAATGTTCACATGCAAAGAAGATCAGAGATTCTGGTGCAAATCTTCCTCACAACACCCTCATAACAAAGGTACTCTTGCACTTTAAGTACCTATTGAGAGGCTGTTTGATCACAAGTCACCTGCTTTCTTTGTGAGTCAAATCTAAGAGCATGAATCTGAAAGACCCTCTCACTCCAAGACCTCCATCTCCTACTCTGAAGGAGAGTGTTCTAATGGAGACAAGCCTCAAGGAGAGGGAGCACCATTGAGATTCTGGAACAGGAGCTTCAAGGAGACATCAGAAAGGCAGAGTTCAAGGCCTCCAAACCATCTCCTCAACCTAAACTGCAAAAGCTACCTGTGAGAAGCAGCAACAAAAGGTATCTTCAGCAGCTTCTACTTTGCACACTCAGGATCTGAACCTGTTCAGAAGGCTTGCAAAAGCCTGTCTGAAATAGTGGTCAGGGTTCTGAAGGTGCAAAAACCTCTTAAGCCTACTTCTGACATAGAAGGAAGGCTCATGAGGAAGAGATTGCTAACCTTGCTGATCCTGAAGCTGTTGTAGCAGCTCCACCTCTGGCAGCTTGCCCCTCTGATCCAGAGTTGATTCAAGTAGCAGGCCATAGCTACTGCCTTAGAGCAAGAAGAATTGGATAGAAGGTTGAGCAAGAGAAGACAGACTATGCTATCTGTGTGCCTCTCAGCTAGCCTTGGCTGAAGATGAAGGCAAGCTACCTTGGCTCAAGGTAATAAGAAGAGAAAGAGGTTCTAGTGCTCAGCAAAGGAGGAGAACCAAGAGCAAGATTCTTGGAGACAGCTCCTGAACCTACTACTAGGGTTACAAGGAGCATTGCTAGCCAAATGGAAGCTATGGATGAAGCTAGCCAAGTACCGAACTGTGTAAAGGCCAATCTCTATTCAAGAGAGAAGAGACGAAAAACAAGCTGAACGTGAGAAGGTGTCTGAACCTGAGAAGGTCAAAACCCCCTGATGAAAAGACCAAGGGTGAGGTTTGACAATGTGGACTCCATCACCTCCTTCCTTCACCAGAAAAGAAAGAAGAAAAAGAGAAGGAAGTTGTTCAGCAACCTATGGAGACAGAAGAAGAACCAGCACCACCATCTCCATCACCACCATCTATCATCATCATCTTTCAGAGTCAACCCCAATCTGAAGAACCTTTTGTAGAGATTCACAAGGAGGAGCTCAAAGGTGTGGAAAGGGAGTATGTTGCCTGAACACATTAGGCTAGGACCTAAAAGTAGGGATTTCTTCACAGAACCCACTTTTGATCCTTATGGCATTCCTTTCACTCAGCATCAGTATGATGAGGAAGCTGAAGTGCCTCATAAGAGGTATGAAGGACCTTTCTTTGAAGAGGGAAAGGGTTCCCAAGTTCCCAAACCTCTATGAAGAACTGCAATATTTCAGAGATGCACCCCCTATCTCTCTGCACCATGGGCTAGTCAAGCATACTTCAGATGCTGAAAGAGAGAAGTATCAAGGAAGCTTAGACCAGAGTACTAGGGCAACTTGAGAAGATCAGAAAAGGGTGTGGTATCTCCCTGCTCACAAGTGGGCTCCACTTACCCCTTTCTCTGATAGATGATTGTCTGAAGATAAGTCCAATGAAGATTGGTGTTTTGCAAGGCATCTATACACCAAAGGAGAACTGGTAGAGAGGGACTTACATCAAGTCTGTTGGCATGAGAGGATACAGGCCCCCTAGAACATTTTCCATCAGGCCAACCACCAAGATTCTAGTGCAACCTGATAGAATTGTTCCTAGGTACCCTCTGAAGGAAGTCCCTGCTGATAAGTTCAAGGAACCTAAGGCCTATCCTGTTCCCTTCAAGCCTCTGACTCCAAGAGAATGGAAGGAGCTACCAGCAAAGGTCAAGAGACAATGGTGGAGGCATGGATCACAGTTTCAGAGACAGAGTTTGGTCATCTTACTGGAAAATCAGAGAGGATGCTGGATCCTCTTTCTGGGTCAACTGGACCTAGATGCTGATTCTATCATAGGGCATGGGAAATTCATGAATGTGAATATACATTACATCAGAGGCCATTTCCCACCTCTGTCTAAACCATTTCATGAAGACTTGGAGATTATGTGTCCCATTGGAAAAATTCTTCTTTCCAGTGTATCATCCACGGAGTATGTTTGCTTCAGGTTTTGATGTGCTGAGATTGTGTGCAGACACATCCAGATTATTCTTTATGAAGCACCACCTGATCCTGAAGAAAAGAACAGAAAGCTCAGGCTGAAGATAGAGAAGCTAGAGAAGAAGAATGCTGATCTCATTGCTAAACAAGATAGATTCTTCAAGAGCAACAACATATTAGAAGG
Source organism: Sesbania bispinosa (assembly GCA_026901365.1). NCBI lineage: Eukaryota > Viridiplantae > Streptophyta > Magnoliopsida > Fabales > Fabaceae > Sesbania > Sesbania bispinosa. Next base: position 1,407,048 of record QLOH01000018.1, read on the forward strand.
TGGCCAAGAAGTACATGAAGACTGCTCTCATCTCTCAGATTGACAGGGCCAAGGATGAGCTGATTTCCTTTCATGAAAGAAGCTTTGCTGAAGAAGAATGGGTAGTCAATGATGGGTAACATGTCTATGTTTACTTCTGCTAAGTGATTAATTTTTTGAACAGTTTGATTAATACTATCAGTGTTTCACATCATGCTTGTTTGTGTTGAGTTTGTTGTTTTCGTCATACTTCATGATTTTGCTATGATTGCTGTTGTGGTTATGCTCTGGAATTCCGTTTGATTGATGACAAAAGGGGAGGAGTATTAAAAACGACAAAATCTGAATTTGAAGTGATCACAGGACTCAGGGGGAGTAATAAGAAATTGATTTTTGATCAAATCAGTTTAAGAGATCACCATCTGAGGGGGAGCTATCTATTCTTTTATCTTTAAAAACTCCTTCAGATTTATGTATTTTAAACAAATTTGTCATCATTAAAAAGGGGGAGAATGTTGAGTCTCAAAAATATCATAAGAGAAATTATGATGTTTAAGACAGCTCAATTCCCAAGTTTTAATGCTTAACAAATTTGAGTTAAAATATTTATCATAGATACATATATGTTTTAATGATTATCTATGATTTCAGCAAGCCACTATAAGCTTATATAAAGACTATGTGAAGTGCTTTCAACCTGTCTGAAGAGTTAAGCCTTCTGAAGGTTCAACCCGTCTGAAGTGTGAAGCCGTCTGAAGTCATTTATGACGTGGCACCCTTTGCTGAAGTTTGTGAAGACTTTTCTGAACCTCTCTGCACGTACCTTTTCAAACACGTTTATAGCAAGGAACACAGAGACCTTTCCTGGTGTTTTTGAATTTCATACACCACTGAGGAAATCTCTGCAACGCAGCCTCTGCAGCAACATTTGTAGCAGCTTTATGGCAGGAGCAACCTTGTACCGTGTCAGAAATATCAGAGCTCTCAGAAGCATGTCTCACAACGGATTAAATAGCATTTAATGCTATCTCTAAACGGTGGTATTTCAACGGATTGAAGATTGGGTATAAATACCCCTCCATGAAGACCATCAAGTGTAGAGAAAATCAATATACAAGAAAGCCAAGAGAAACATCACGCTGCAAGTTTTTACTCTGTAAAAACTCTCTGAAAATTCGATGTACACATTTGTATATCCTGAGCATACCTCAGATTTTATTGTACATTGTTCTTTGAGCTTCAAACTGGTATAGTTTAAAAGCTTAAACTCTTTTCTTTGTAAACTTTGTTTAGAGCCTGGAGAGGCTTGGTTGACAAAAGAATACTTGGTTGTAGAGCCTGAAGAGGCTTGACTGTAAAAGAATACTTGGTTGTAGAGCCTGAAGAGGCTTGACTGTAAAAGAAACTTGGTTGTAGAGCCTGAAGAGGCTTGACTGTAAAAGAATACTTGTAATCTTGGTGAAGATTAAGAAAAATCCAAGTGCTAGTTGACATTGGGACTGGACTAGCTCATAGTGGTAGTGAGTGAACCAGGATAATTCCTTGGCTAAGTTTTCTTACCCTTATCTCTTGTCAATTTATTTATACTAATCAAAGGGTGTTGAAAAGCAATTCTGATATTTTAAAAGCAAGAAACCTTTTAAAAATACATTTCAGAAGCCGTCTTAAGGAACATTGCGACAGTCTCTCAAAAACCTGTCTGAAATCGTTTTAAACTTGTTGTTTACAAAAAGCTTTCACAAAATATTAAGAACACTATTCAACCCCCTCAATCAGACCCCCCTTCTTAGTGTTTCCCTATGTTTCTACACTCAAGTCTTATGTAGAAAGAGTAATTTGTTGTAGGCTTTTAAGTTAATTTGTACTAATGTTCTTTTTAAAATTAGTGACCACTTTCACTTAAGTCCTATAGCTTACTAAGACTTATGATTGTGTCTTATGGATAGTGTTACCTATCTTAATTCGTCTTGTATGTCTAATTAGGATTAGGTTTATCTTTAATCATGACTAATCTCCTTAATTAGACTATAATTAATCCTAATTCTCCTTAATAAGTCTAATCTTTACTTAAGATCCTAATTAACTTTTAATTATTCCTTAATCTATTCCTAAATCTTGGATTAAACTTTTAATTATAATCGATTAAGGTTAATCGCAATTAATTAGTTCTTAATCACCATTAAGTCTTAATTACTTGATTAGTACTCCATTAGTGATTAATGATTTAAGATTAAGATTAAGATTAATCTTCATTAAAGTTAATTAACTTCAATTTTAATTAATCACTTTACTTAATTAACTAAGTGGGTTGGATTAATTTAACTCAGGCAAATTGGGTTTGCAAGTCCACTAATTAAATTTCTAAGTTTTAGTCTTAATAGGATGGATTAGAGTTGAAGCCCAACTCTAACCTAAGCCCAAATCCATGAAATATTTTTGGTTGACTTTTGATGAGCCTTTTGACTTTTTTTTTGGAAGGCATTGGGCCTAAACTAAAGGCCCAATGGTTAGGTAACTCTTAGGAACTTATTTTGCACATTACCATCCAATATTGGGTTTTTAGAGTGACTTTTTATTAGGTGCATTTTGTATCCGAATTTGGTTATTAGAGTTTTCCAAAATTCATTTCCATTTGGTTTAGTTATTAATTTAATTAGTTACACTTTTTAGTTTATTGGGCCACTAGGGCCCATAAACACTTTAACAATTCTCTTGATCAACATCAAGATCAAACCAAGTTTTTCATGAGTTTCATGAACAAACTCAAGAACATCAAGAACAAGGATGAAACACTATGAGTGTTCATCAAAAACACAAAAAAATCCAGCAACCTCAAAATTCACCAAAATCAAGCATGATCATCCACAAGCACATTAACAAACAAGTTTATCAATAAAACCCCAAATATACAGCCACTGTGCAGATCAAATATCTCTCAACCCAGACTTCGTATCAACGATCCGACCGTTCACAATGAAGATTCAGATGTTATGAAACCAGCTTCCAAAATTCAACCCATCCAACGGTGTGAACGAATATGCAGTCGCTATTTTCGGCCGCGCCAGCAGCTCTATGTAAAACGGAAAAAAATTTCTTTCCAACCTAATTTCATAAACTTGCATGCATCCAAAATCACCAAACAAGCACATTTCAAGCATAATAAAAATTTTCTAAAACACACATACGAATCAAATGCAAACAAACGAACCATTTCCTCAAGAAAATAGGTTCCAAAAATTCATTTTTACAAAAGAGAAAAAGGGGATGGGGACAAGGATCAAGGGTAATCCTTAAACTCTAGTCACCAATCCTACTAGAGTTCAGGTTCTCCCCCCTTACCTAAGGAAAAACTCTCTTGAAAGGTGCAACAAAATCCACAAAGATTCCCTCCTTTGAAACTCTCTTGATCACCCAAACAAACTTCTACAAGGTTGGAGGCAGGCTAGATTTTGAAGATCAAGGTTCAAAGATGGAACATTTCTCTGAATTGTGAAGGAAAAAATGGGAGGATTTTTGGAGAGAATGGAGAGGATGGAGAGGGAGGGGTTCACGGTTCTGTTTGGGAGGATGGATGGAGAGAATGGAAACTAAGTTGCATGTTGGGGTGGTAGGAAGAAATGGACAAGTGGCTTAGTTTTTATGAAAATTAAGGCTTATGTCACTTCTTTGACTTAGTCTTGAGAAAGTGTGTGGGAAAAGCTACCTTCATGCACACACACTCTCACTTACACGGGCCTTAAGGGAAGGGAAAGGAAGGATGTTGCAATTTTTCTGCCCGGATCAAGGGTATTCGGGCCCGGTTCCAAAAGAGTAGGGGTAAAATGGAAATTTCACATCAAAATTTCCCAAAATTCTAGAAAATTCCTATAATTGCTCTAACCTATTTTAAGCCTAAAAATGTGCTTAGAACTCACTTCTCACTTAAACTTTCTTATTTCCCAATTTTTTTCCAGTTTTCGCACAAAACAGTTAATTTTTAATAGAGTAAGCAGATAGAAAATTATGGTTTTACATACAAAAATTCCATAAAGTTATAAATATCATTTTCAATCCACTTTTAAGGTTCAAAGTATATTTTCCATATTATTCCACAAATTTTCACATGTTGGTTAGGGTTATACTGCTAACCAGGGGCATTTTGGTCTTTTTGCCCAAAAGCGCCAGAAAATTCTAAATAATTTTCTAAAATTCATTATTAATTATATTAAGACTATTTTGACTAAAAATATAGACCCCTTTAAGTTTTTTTTGCTATTTTTCATAATTAAATCTATATTTTCCTTAACTGTATAATTACTAGGGTATCTATGGTTATTTTCTCAAACACCCTCTAGAAAAATTTTATTTATCATTATGGTTGGATAATTTCAAAAATATGAATTTGATCGTTTATTAACAGTTCCCGAATACTTCATAATTAAATTATTATTATTATCATTTTAAAACTTTCTTTATTTTATTTATATACCGGTAGGGAAATTGTGGGTGTTACATTTCTTCTACTAAGGGAAGTAATGGAAGATACTAGGATAAAAATGATTAGGTAATTTAAAAATAAAAGAGTAGTTGAGGAATAGACTCACAACTATTAAGTTAGCAAGTGAAGATGGTATAACAAATAAAAAGTCATCCATGAAAAGGCTTACATGGGAAAAGATGGGGGAAAGGAGAAAAGTTTACGTTTAAACTATGAAGAACATTATATGCTTAGGCATAAATGCGAGAAACTACAAATTCTGATAAACCAAAAACATGAAAAGGAAGGGGACAAGGAGTTTGAAGAGAGACAAAAGAACTATGAAATTTTTTTTTTTTTTTTTTTTGTCTATGAGGATAAGGATGCCCTCCAACTAAAGGAGGAATGATACAATTCATTGAAAGAAGATAAGGAGACTTTATCCTCTCTGTGTAGTGATTAAACCTTATCATTGTGTTATGGTACATAGGATAGTCATGTCATCATTGTTAGTTATAAAATGGTGTTAGTTAGTCTTTATATGTTCTTATCTCCTCAAGTTATTTTGATGTTATTAGTAATAGTATTTATAGAACACGACTAAAAGGTTATGAATGTAAAAAAAATAAACTTATTTTAGATTTTGGTTCTTGAATGTGTATTACATTAATACAGGTCATACTTTTAATGAGACGTATCAATGGACTTGCAAGAAAGACATTCATATTAAACTTGAAAATTTGATCATTCATCCTCTGTTCAATAATTAAACAAATAAAACAATAAAAAATTGGGATGATTAATTTCAAATCAGTAATAGTTATAATTTCTAAATTCTTCAATAAATATTAAACTTTCCTTAGGTTGAAATTGTAAAGGTGTAATAGCCACCAAGCATGTGGATTAACTGACACGAGGTTATTCTAGCTTAATCAATGATCTTGAGTTCGAATCCTATATATGCAATTGCATTAAATACATGAAGGGAGTGTTATACTACCCATAGTGGCCCTACCCGACTCAAGCAAGATTGCCTCTTTAAAAAATAACTATAGTCCCATAAAAAAAAACTTGTGATAACCGATGATATAAAGTAACTCAACGTAATTATGAGCAACATCAATTTCTAATGATGTCCTATGTCTTCACATTTTTCTTGTGACCTGCACATCCTGTGTTTCTTCATTTCTTCATATGCATGTCTAGAAATGGTGATTAAATTCACTAATGAAACAAAAACTTCAACCACATTTGAATATGAAAACAAAATAATAAATCTAAAACAAATTTCAAAGAAAGGATGAAATTGCAATTTTTTAAAAATTAGGACCCATTTGTTTAAATTTGTACAAAAATTCTTACATTATGTAAAAAAGTGATTTTTTAAAGATCTTTATAAAAAAATAAGTTATTTTGCGTTTAATTATAATCACAAAACATTTTTGACCTTTAATTACTATAAGAATCAGGTAAAAATAGCTTTTAATTATAATAAGAATTCTATCACACATTAAAAGTTCTAAAAATGATTATATTAAAAATATTAAATGATTTTTTTCCAAAAATAATCTCAACAAGCACACTCTAAAGCAAATGAGTCATTTTTATCAATTGTGAGTCACAAATCTGCACCTTCCATTAAAAGGGAGTTGCTTTTTACACATTCTTTTGCTTTTCTTACGATTATTTTCCAAAAATACCCTCATATACTTCAGAAAGTGCATTTTCGGAAGCTTCTGGAAATCAACTTCTGCAAGTTATATTTCAGGAAGGTAAATAATAAAAATTGCTTTTGAAATTAATTGCCAAAGAAATTTTATCATTTAGCTTCCAGAAGTTCCGAAATTGTAACTTTCCGAAAATTAACTTCTAGAAGTATAATTTTTTTTTTAAGAAAATAATTCTTAGGACGGTCTTAGAGAGATGGAAATTTCGTCTCTAAGCCCAAATACTAAAAAAAGATAGTGATGAGGAGAGGGGAAGAGGGTGGGGTGGAGGGGAGATGGGTTACAGAGCTGGGGAAAAGAGAGTGGGGAGAAGGAAAGGGAATGGGGAGGGGGCGATGGGTGATGGAGGCGGGGAAGGACGGTGGGTTAAGGGGGTGGGAAATGGGGAGTGGGGGGATGGTGGGGAGTCAGAAGAGGGAGTGTGGAGAAGACGGGGTGGGGGTAGTTTAGGAAAGAGAAAGGGGAGGTGCGAGTAGCAAAAAAGATGTTAAAAGCAACTCCCCCATTAAAAACATTAAAATACTCAACCATTTTGAAATAATGAGAAACTATATTTGTACAATATTGTACAACAAACCTTTACAACAATGAGAAAGAGAAGTATGACATATGATAGGTGAGATGAGAAGATAGAGAGTAAAAATATATTGTATGAATTGTATTAATTGGTTGTATGAATATAGGGTCTCATAATGAGAAACTATATTTGTATAGAGTAAAGATCCTCTCCATTTCTTAAAAGAAATTAAGAAATGGACATCTCCATTTTGTTATTTCTGTTTGTGACACCTAGCTTAAAAAATCCAACAATTGAGATTATTTTTAATTTAATTGAAAATAAAAAAATTGAGGTACAGTGAAATTAAAACAAAAAAAAAAGAGATGAACATAGGTTTTTCCAGCAGCAGGTCCTTCCATCCTCGCTTTGCATTTTCTCATATTTTTCTTCTCTTTTAACTATGACTTGTAGGCTTTGTTGCTACTTCCTTCTGATGACTAAAAGCTTTTATTTATCCCATACATATCACATATGTTCTCAACAATATTAAGTAGAATAGAAATGTTGCACAATCACAATCTAATACTTGAAAGAAACCACAACGGAGCTTACTTCGAGAGCTTATTCACTCTTTTGGAAAATGGTAGGAGTGTGAGCAACAAATAAATAAGTGGTTTGGTGGTCACGGAGGGAAACGGGACGTGGTGTAGAGGGGTGGGTTCGGTGAGGCGGAATCTCTTTTCCCTATTTTGGACACTGTAGCGTGGGAGTCGCATGGGAGGGTGACGTTGGCACAGTGGCGGCTCAGCGGGAAAGGTCGACGGTGTTCCGATGGATTGGAGAAACAATGGAGACCTTTCACAATAGCTGTGTGTTGTATGTCTTCATTTTTTCTTTAGCTAAATTAAAAAACACAAATCTCAACCGTTGATTTTTTTGAAGCCACGTGTCAAAAGCAGAAATAAGAAATTGGAGATCTCCATTTTTTATAGAAATGGAGAGGATTTTTACGCATTTGTACAATATTGTTGTACAACAAACCTTTACAATGAGAGAGAGAAATATGATATATGATAGGTGATATGATTGATAGAGATTGAGAGTAAAAGTATTTTATATTAATTGGTTGCATGAATATAGGGTCTCTTTAAATTGCTCCCCCTTTGACAACAAATCATGAGCCACTCTTGCTGGATTCACTAATTATGTGGGTTCTTGTTAAAGATTTATCTCGTAGTTTTTTTTGTTCGGCACATATACTTTTCCGTTTTTAGGTCAACAGTAGATTTCCTTGTTTGATGCTAAGAAAGAAAATGACATAATTATGTAGGTTATTGTTAAAGATTTATCTCAGTTTGTTTGTGTTTAAAAAGGTACTTTTTAAAATTGTTTAAAAAAATTAATTTCATTTTAGAGATTCTTGTATAATGAGAAATAAATTTTCGTTTGGCTAAAATCATAAAAAAACACTTTATTTGCTACAATAGATGTTTTCACATCGTTAAATAAATGTTTTCACATTGTTAAAAGGTTTTCTTTCTCTTCTATTTTAACTGCTTTCTTCAAGAAGCAACTCTAAGTTGTTTCTTAAAAAAGCAGAAAATTGATTATTTTCTGATTCTGCTTCTTGAAAAAATTTTAGACAAACTCTTAAAAATTCATATAAGTGATTTTTTTTAAAATAGAATGATTCTTTTAAGAAATAATTTTAAACAAACGGGCGCAATATCAAAATATACAGAAAAAAAATCATATACTATACGAAATAAATAATTGCATTGCATTTCATGTATTTCTAATTTTTTTGTACATGAAAGAATTCCATAGACTAACCCTGAAGATATTGTAGTTTGTAAGGATCATGTAAACTCACAAAGCACAATGATCTTTTAGAACTTGCCTAGCAAGATCAAGAGCTCCACTCTTTTTGTAGATTAGATGCAGATTGTAAGTTGCCTCTCTGCGAAGGTCGCAGTAACAAGGTTTATGATTTTCCATGACATCTGGATTCTCATTGGGACGTTTTGGAATTGGATAGTCTCTCTCACGAATAGCAAGTACTTTCTCATAATATAAAGCTGCCAGAGTTACTAGACCAACATGATGGTATGCCCGAGCTATGTTGTACAAGGATTCCTGCATAGTTTAACAATTGTTTACTTCATCTCACTTTAAAACGTATAATGAAGAAATGCATGAGAAGAATTAATCAATTAGCTGAAGTTTTATATCTGAAGGTAAACAAGATATTTCAATGAATTAAAGGATCTTAAGCAAATCTGAGTTGAGACACACATGACAGGTGATTGGTCAACGTAAATAGAAAGTAGTAGAAACAAACTCAAATATTAAATCATGATCAATTTCTGTCATAGGATGTACTACTCTGGTATCGAATATAAGCAAAAGTTAATTAATTCACGTTAATTAAGAATATTTTGAGTTCATTAAATTCTCTCCAACTCACCTAAAAAGTGATTTGCTTTTACTAAACTATCCCTCCTAACATTTATTGCAAAGTGGATCATTGAAAATGAAAGGTAGATTAAATAAGGGTATTATGGGGATACTAGCATTTAATAGGGTAGAAGTGGTTAGGTTTTGTTTATATTTGAGACCAACAAAATTGAATTTTGATTTGCTTATATTTGAGACCGAAGTGGTATTAATTATTTTAAGATGTAGTCATTTAAACTACGATTCTAAATAAGACAAAATGCTATTGACAGGTGTCACACTTCAGTTGCCAGAGGTGCCAGTGTTAATATCTTTTATTCGTTTACTAACTGTCATCAACTAGCTATTCCAAAAGCTTTAGGTATTCAGAGAAGGACACAGGAATGATTTTATAATATATTTCTAATATACCTCCTCATGCAAGAGCCCATTAGACTTAAAGCGTGGAGTTGTGGACAATACATGGACCCACTTACATTATGCTGAAGTTAAACTTTATGATCAAATAAGGGGATAACAAGGATCAACTCTAGACCACTTGGTTATAGAGGCTCAAATACCATGTCATGAATCAATTATCCCGAAAACTTAAATTGTTAGGTATAGGACATATGAATGGTTTTATAATATATTTCTAACATTAACATTTCCCTTCTAGATGACTATATATTTAGACAAATAGGAAGAAAATTAGACAAGATGAATTGGAGGATATAAACAAGAACCTTGCATTATGCTTCCTACACAAACACCACACCATCCAAAAATTCAAAAACCACACATCTTCATGCCTTTCTTTTCAACCTAAAGTTAGTATCTGAAAGATATTTTATTTGGACAAAAGCATCCCGATTTACAGAGAAGGAATAGAAATTCAATTCAGAAATTAGGATTAAACAAATTTATAAGCAAGTTCCTTCATGAAACAGCATTTTGTCAGCAATAAACTACATCATCTAAGCACATGAAGTATTTGAATTTTGAACACATCCTTTTGTCAAAAGGCTGCATACTACTCTGATGGGTCAAAAATTGACGAAGAGGGAGTGGCCCAAGGTTTAATTAAGCTGATTATTAAGGTTGAGAATAAATTCTAGCTAGACCCACCATTTATGTAAAGCAAGACTTTCACATTTCTTTTATTTTAGAAAAATAAAAATAAAAATAAGAAATGTTAAATGATTAATTCTAAGAGAAACAGAAGAAAAATATATTACTAGAAAAGGATTAATAGACCCATGCTTATTCAATGCATAGACTCTGGGTCACCAGTGCGGGCAACATTTTTATTAAGAAAATAGCTTCAGCGATGTAAGCTTGCTTTGTAATTTGTACACAACAAAGTAATAATTACATGTGCATAATTTTGCATTGGATAAGAACTAGTACAATATGTAAATGAGCCTAAATAAATAGTCCAATACATGATAGAGTTGATAACTTGATATCTTCCTCTTTCTTATTTTCATTTTTGTTATTAATAAAATGTTTTCTCCTTAAATGGGCACAAGGAAATTCATGAAATATTGAGTAAAACAAACCTGGCTGTTCTCACAGATCCTCAATTATTGTAGAGGAATGCTAATCCTTGTACAACACACTGATGCTTATTTTGAAGTCTGAAGCCCAATGCCAAGTTGATCAAGGTTGTTCATGAGAAATATTGATTAATAGAAGTTCAATTGTTGAGTCTCAAAATTAATTTATGTAATTAAAAATAGTTTGAGTCTCACTCTCTTAAGTTTTAATGAACAACAAATATAAAATAAAGAGGCATTTATATGATACTATGCTTTCACAGTGTGTTGCACTGTTTCAGATCCTACTTATGAGAAAAGATCGTCTGAAAGATCAGCTTCATCTGACAGTCTCAGATCGTCTGAAGGAGCAACTTCGTCTGAAGAGTGTTTATCATCTGAAGACTTGAAGTTCATCTGAAGCACTCCTTGCATCTGAAGGCTGAAGGTATCAGGATTAAGGTTTAACCTTTGAAGACGTAGCTGTGTAAGAAGAACGTTCATCCCAATGGTTTAACCCTTTTCAGCATACGATCAGAGTTGTTTTTCCTCCTTGTTCAAATGATTAGCATTTTAAGGAAAGTCTGCAACGCTGCTGTACCTGCTCAAAAGCATTGTGTGCGCATACCTGCTGCACCTAAGACTGCTCAGAACGTATTGGACAAAGTGTGTCTCAAACGTCTCCCTGCGAGCAATTTATGCTATTTGACAACGGATGTCTCTTCTTGAAGCCTATATATATGTCCCATGCAGAATGAAAAGGTGTGAAGTGAAGCTATCAAAGAAAGAATACTCTGCAAAACCCTGTGAAAATTACTCTGTAAATTCCTGTATATTTGATATATTTCAGATCCTGAGTGAATCTCAGTGAGTGTACATTTCTCTTTAGTTCAAGCTATCATCTGAAGATAGTTGTTTGAACTTTCTGTTTAAAACCTTTAAACCAGTTTGGGTTATAAGTCTGGAGAGGCTTTCTATTGAAAGAATACTTGGGTTACACTTGGATAAGTGTCTGAGAGCTTGGAGAGGCTTGGTGGAAGAAACAATACTTGGTGTAGAGCATGAAGAGGCTTGAAAGAAAAGAATACTTGTAATCTTGCAAGATTAGTGGAAATCCAGTGGTGGTTTGCCCTGGGACTGGACGTAGCTCATAGTGGTAGTGAATGAACCAGGATAAACTTGGCTGAGTACTCTATCCCTTAAACTCTTTCAATTCAGTTTAATCTAACAAAGGGGTTTGAAAAGTATTTAAGTGTGAAAATTTTATCTTCAAAAAAACGATTTTATAAAATATTCCCTGCGTCTGAACCTAGTTCAGAAGGTAGCAACTCACTCAGACAATCTCGTATCATCTGAAGTATTTCAGAAGCAGTTTTATTAAAGTCTTTCTGAAAAACAAAAAGTTCCATTGAAACACTATTCAACCCCCCTTCTAGTGTTTTCCCTGTGTTTTCCTACAGTTGGTACCAGAGCTTATCCTCGGGGTTAGCACCTAATCAGTGCGGAGGACAGAGATCCAATGGAAACTTCTAACCGACAACAGACAGAGTACATCACTGAAGGAGCCTCCATCACGACCCCCCATCATTCAATGAGTGGATTACCACCATTGAAGGGGATCGTATGAAGTTGTTTATTGAAAGCAACAACATTGATGTCTGGGATGTGGTTACTGATGGAGACTACGTACCCATGCATTTGGAGTGCCCATACCAAAGACTGAATGGACCTTGGAGCAGAAGGCTCGAGTTCAATTAATGCCAAGGCCAAACTCTATCTGATATGTTCTTTGAAACAAGTCAGAATATGAGAAGGTTCATGGTTGTTCATCTGCCAAGGAGATCTGGACACGCTTGCAGCATCCCATGAAGGGACTGAGACTGTGAAGCAGTCTAAGATCAGCATGCTTGTACATCAATATGAGGTGTTCAAGATGGAAGAGTCTGAAATCATAGACCAAATGTTTGGGATGTTCAGACAATAACAAATGGACTCAGGTCATTGGGAAGAAGTTTTGAATCTGGAGATAATAATCGAAAGATTCTAAGAAGCTTACCAAAGTCCTGGAGACCCAAGGTTACTGCCATTCAAGAAGCCAAAGATTTAAAATTATCTTAGAATGGAGGAACTACTGGGTTCTCTCAAAGTCCATGAGTTAGAACTTGGAGAGGATGACACCAGAAGAAATCACTGACATTGAACTCTAAGGCCAGACAACCTAGGCATGGTAGCATGAAAGCCATGCAAGCAGAGGACACTTCCGATGGTGATACTGAATCTGAAGGCTGTTCAAAAGATGAAGATCTTGCTCTTCTCAGCAAGAAGATCAAGAAGATGCTGCAAAGGAAAGGGAGATTCAAAAGATCTCAATCTTCCAGTACCAAACAAGGTAAGTCAGGTAAAGACTCTTTTAACACTGACAAAATTACTTGTTTAGAATGCAAACAGTCAGGTCACATGAAGGTTGATTGCCCCAAGCTGAGGAAGTCAATCTTTCAGAAGAAGAAGTTCTTCAAGAAAAAGAAAGGATTAATGGCAATATGGGAAGATTTGGATGATTCCACTTCAGAGGAAGAGGAGGACACTTCAGAAGAAGCTAACCTCTGTCTGATGGCAAGCCTACCATCTTCAGATAATTCAGACTCTGAGGTAATTCCTCAAACTTTACAAGATCAGTATGATGACATTGTGAAAGTAGCAGAGGGTTATTCAATGAGTTTAAGGAGCTTTCAAGAGCTTTTACAGAAGCTGCTTTAGAAAATGAAAATTTACAAAAAGAAAACATTGTTCTCAAAGAAAGGCTGCTTCAGCAAGATCCAAGTAATTCTGATAATCTTGTAAAAGAGAATAAAAAGCTCAAAAACAAGGTTAAAGACTAACTCTGGATCTAGCCAGATTTGTCAAAGGAATTGATAATTTGAACAGATTATTGGGCTCTCAGAGGCATTCCTTAGACAGAAGTGGCTTAGGTTATTCAGACACATCTTCTTCTGAATCTTTAAATTTTAAAGTGCCTGATAAAGGACCTAGGAAAGGTAATGGGTGTTCCAACTGTGGAAAACCTGGACATGTGGAGTCTCAATGTAGACACAGAAGGAAAACAAGACCCAAAACTAACAAAAGAGGACCCAAGAAGGTATGGGTACCCAAGAATTTAATTGTTCCTGTTGCAGATGTGTTTAACAGGACAAAAGAAAACAACCACAAATGGTACCTGGACAGTGGGTGCTCGCGACACATGATGGGAGAAAGGTGTTTGTTCCAAAGCCTTAGACCCAAGGCAGGTGGAGTGGTCACCTTTGGTGGAAACTAGCAAGGGAAGATCACTGGTATAGGGACTGTAAGTATGACTCCTCTATCCCTTATTAAGAATGTGCTTCTGGTTGAAGGATTACAACACAATCTTCTGAGCATAAATCAATTATGTGACAGTGGATATATTGTGGTCTTTCACTAAAGAAGGATGTATAGTTAAGAATGCTTCAGATCATATCATATTTTCTGCTAAGAGACACAATAATGTGTACAAGATTGATCTAGAGGAACTTGTTAGTCAGAATGTGAAGTGTTTTGTTTCCATTGAAGATCAAAAACAGATTTGGCATCAGAAACTCGGGCATGCCAGCTTGAGATTGATCTCAAAGCTAACTAAACATAATCTAGTTAAAGGCTTACCCAAGCTCTCATTCAAATCTGACATTTTATGTGAAAACTGTCTGAAAGGGAAACAATAAGAAACTCTTTAAGAGCAAGAATGTTGTTTCAACTAGCAGACCCTTGGAACTGCTTCACATGGACCTATTTGGTCCCACTAGAACAGAGAGTCTTAGCAAAAAGAAATATGGATTGGTCATTGTTGATGACTATACAAGATTCACATGGGTTATATTCCTAAGAAACAAAGAGGAAACCTTTGAGAATTTCACAAAATTTTGTAAGAAGGTGCAGAATGAGAAAAGAATATGCATATCTGCTATCAGAAGTGATCATGGTGGAGAGTTTGAAAACTCACGCTTCAGACTGTTCTGTGATGAGAATGGGATCTCACACAATTTCTCTGTGGCTAGGACACCTCAGCAAAATGGGGTTGTTGAGAGAAAGAACAGAAGCTTCCAGGAGATGGGTAGAACCATGCTCATTTCAAGCAATTTATCTAGATCCTTCTGGGCAGAGGCTGTTCACACAACTTGTTACATTCAGAACAGAATTTTGGTAAGACAATTCTCAAAAAGACTCCATATGAATTGTGGAAAGGAAGAAAACCCAACATATCCTATTTCCATATCTTTGGATGTGAGTGTTTCATACTCAACACTAAGGATGATTTAGGAAAATTTGATGCTAAGTCTGACAAAGGTTTCTGTTGGAGATTGTCAAATATCAATTAATTATTTGTGATTCAGATTTATTCTGATTTGTATAGCTAGCTGTACAAATTTGTAGTTATCTTCTTCCTTTTTTAGTTGCAGCAATTATAGGAGGATTATTCTTTCCCTGATTTCTAGGCCTAGATTAATTGTACAGATTTGATTTCTTTCCTATTTATACTCCTATTGATAACACTCTGCTAGAAGCTTGGACCTGCAAGACCTACATTGGAGGATATGCACCAACTTCAAGCAAGGAAGAGTTGGAGAAATTAGTGTCCTACAAATAAAGGGTCACTACCCTACAAGATAAAGGTCACTACCCTACAGAAGGACACCTTGACCCTGGATAGGACCCTTGTCCTATGGACCACCCTTAATTAGGACTCTCTTATATTTTCTCTTTATTGATTGTAATTTTCTTTTAATTCCTCCTACTTGGGAGCTATCTTTAGTGGGTTTATTGGTTAGTAGGCTACCTTGCTACAAGGTTAGGAGGTCATGGGTTCTAATCCCACTTAGGATAGGAAATTTACTCATCTTTTATTTCCTATGTAAAAAGGGGCGGTTTAATGGCTTAAGGCTTAGCTTAGCCATAAGCCATTAGGGGCATGGGTTCAAATCCCACCTTGGATGAGTATTCACTCATCTTTTATTTTCTTTCTTATTTTTCTTTTCCTTGTAAAGTCCCACATCGCCTAGAGTAGGCTACCCCCTCCCCCTCCTTCTCCTATATAAAGGAGCTCTCCCTCATGTAACAACTTGAATTTTGAAGTAAAGGCATTATGCCCATTTTTCTCCTCTTTGTGAGTTGAGAATCTCCTCCCTTGTGAGTTGAGTGTGCTTGGTGGTTGTTGCTTAAACCATGGATGAGTCTTATCTAATTCTCCTGAATTAGTGGCGACTGGCGATTGATCTTATCTGCTGCAAGAAAGGACTTGCATCAGTGGCGATCTTCCACTTCTTTCCTCTCCATTTTTCTTTCATTTTCCTTCACTTTCTTTCATTTTCCACGTGAATATAGCTGCTGTTCCAGCACCTATATTTGCATTTTAATTGCTTAATTTTGGTTCTAATTGGTTTGCTTTGCTCAATTCTAGATCCTTGGCAATTCCTGTCATCAATTGGTAATCAGAGCTTGATGGATTGAGCAACTTTGGGGCTGATTTTGTGGCTGTTTGGAGCGACCTTGCTGCACCTCTTTGTGCAGAATTTTGCTTCAATTTAGTGTAATTCTATCCCTCTTTCAATTGTAATTTGGACTTGGACTGTTTCCCAGGCCCGAGGTGCCTTTCTGCTGCTATCAGCACTTGTCTGTCTTGATTGATTTGCTTGAATTCTTGCTAGATGGGGGCTGTTTTGGGCCGCTAATTCCCACCCCCTAGGTGTTTGTTTAAATGCCTCTTTAATTGCTCATACTTGTTCTTAAGTGATTCTTGCAAATTAATTGATATAACTGCTTGTTTGTGGTGAAGTGTGGTAAGAGGAGGCATTGTTGTCTTCATTTTTCCAAAGATCGTTCACCTACATTTCTCCCCTTCACCATTAATTGTCATCCCCCCCATATTCATCTCTTACTTTCCGCTTTTATTTTTCCGCCATTTAATTTCAGTTTCTCCCATCCCATTTAATTTCAGCTTCCCCCCTTTACATTCAGCTATTTACTTTCAACTCTCCCCATCCTTTTAATTTCAGCTTCCCCCTTTACTTTCAGTCATTTACTTTCAGTCCTCCCCATGCTTTAATTTCAGTTTCCCCCTATAATTTCTTGCCATTTATTTTGCGCAATTTTCCTTCTTATTTTTGCCATTTTATGCGCATTTTTGGCTCTTGTGTTGTTCAATTTCCTACTCTTGTTATGTCTGTTTGAATTGGCATTCTGATTGCAAATTTGGATTGACTACTATCTCTACCTTGGACTTTCCCTGTTTGATTGTGCAAAACGCTCACCTATAGGATCTTTTTTTGGTTCATAGTATTGGAAGAAGATCAACAAATTCTAATTGTTGATTTTCCTTCAAATTTTAATTCCAATCTTAAAATTGAACTAAGCGTGTTTTTGTGACCATACCGGTTTTGTATAATCAACAAGGAAGTGCTAAGCAATTTTTTTGGCCATTTTTGAAATCAAGTTGCCATTACGTTTTTACAGTTTTAGAAATCAGTTTATTCATTATTTTCTTAATTTTCTGGGCCACTTGGACCAATTTTAGTGTCAGAAAATTCCAAAAATATTTCAGTAGGTTCATTGTATTTTCTTTTCATTGTATACCAATTTATGTAATTTTCTGTTGGGGAAAAAGACAAAAAAAAAAGAAGAAAGAAAAGACAAGAAAAATACAAAAGGTACGTACGTGCCAAAAATAGAAAAAGAGGTGTAAAAAGCAAAAAAAGGGTGCAAAAGTCAACAACAAGGAAGAAAAAGTCAAAAGACACCCAAAAAGAGTCAAAAATTCAAAAAAATAGAAAAACAAAAACAAAGAAGTATCCCAACAATACAGTAACAGTTTTACTGTAATTTTCTGTTTTCATTTCCCTGTATACCGTAATTGAGTTGTATTTGCTGTTTTTCTTAAAAACGACAATTTTGGCAACTCTTTTTCAAAAATCACCAAAAAAACAATTCTCTTTGCAATTTCTTCCGTCTTGTCTTGTTTGCTGTCTACTCTTGTGTATAAGCTTGTTTGAGTGCCAGCTTTTCTTGTTTGTCATATCAATTCTCTGTTTTGTCTTAGGTATTCTTTCTTTCTTCCGGTAGTATTTTCTTTTGTTAGTGCACTTCTATTTGGGTAAGGGTTAAGACTTAGGCTAATTCTGGTCTTTGCAACTTCAACCAACACCAACCGAGTAGAAGAGGCAAGAGAGTATCATTATAGAAAAAGCCTAAAAATAGAGACATACACGAGTGTTAACATTCCTTTGAGTGTAAACACTTAGTGAGTGGTGAGGTCCTTTAAAAAGCTTTCAAATAAAATCAATTTAAGATGTCATATAGAATGTGGAGAAATGAGCTAGATGAAGATAGGAGAGAATTTAGAAGAGAAAGGGAAGTGAGAAGACACTCTTCTCATGATGAAAGGTATAAAAAAGAAAGGAAGGAAAGAGAAATAAGTAGATATCATTTTGAAGATAGTAAGAAGAAGGAAAGGAGTTATGTTAACTCTAACCATGATAGGATGAGGTATGATGAAGAAAGAAAGTATGAAGAAGAGAGAAAACTTAGGAGAAATTATGAGAGTGAAATTAGAAGAAAAGATCATGAAAGGAGAAGAAGAGAAAATAGGAAAAGTACAAAAGATTCTTTTGAAGATAGAATTGAAAGAAAGTTAGAAAAATTTTCTAATGAAATTGAAGATAAGCTTTCGAAATTCTTTTCAAAGTCCTTAATTGAGATAGAAGAGAGAAGAAAATTAGAAAAGAAGGAACAATTAGAAAAAGAAGAAGAAGAAAGGCTTAAGAGAGAAAAAGAAAAGGAGGTAGAAAGAGTGCAAATAGAAGAAGTGAAAAACAAAAACTTGGGAAAGCAACTAATTTTATCTTGTGATCCTTTGTTAGCTAACCCTTTGTGTGAAGGCATGAATAAGT
Source organism: Sesbania bispinosa (assembly GCA_026901365.1). NCBI lineage: Eukaryota > Viridiplantae > Streptophyta > Magnoliopsida > Fabales > Fabaceae > Sesbania > Sesbania bispinosa. The sequence goes on from QLOH01000018.1 coordinate 1,425,635, forward strand.
TGATGGCAAGTACTTCTATTGTTGCAAAGAGGACAACTCAAGCTATTGAGAGGGAGTTCCCTAAACTAACTTTCTTTATGCATGAAATGCCTCTTTCTATGCACAATTATATGCCTCAAAGCATTACATGTGTAAAAGAAGTAAACAATGTTGATAATGCTTTGAAACCTATTACATGTCTAGAAAAACCAACTAAGTTTAAGAGTGCCATAACATATACTAGAGATACATGTCTAATCAACTCCTTTGATCAATTTGGATTGAATATGCATGTACCTTTGGTTTGTATCTATAATGTGCATACACATTTTGGATCTAAAATAATTGTTTCATATAAAGATGTGTATTATGCTCTTGAACTAGTAGAGGAAAAGAATAAAATTTTGGATGAAGATATCACATGTAGGAAAACTTGTTTGACATCTATTTCACATGATGATATGCTTCTTGATATGCATGCTCAAAGTGAAGCTTTAAGTATACCACCTTACATGTCCACATATGATGATTTTCATAGACGTAAGGCACTTCCAACTCCATACTTGAGTAAATGCATTTATGATACAAATTATAACAATGACTATAGGCATGTTGAGGCTTTGTTGAAAAGTAAATCATATATGCCACATAGTTTTAATTGTGCATTCATTTGGCAATATATTGTGGATTACTTTGTTGGTTTGAAACATGCATATCACTTGTTTAAATTTCATTTTAACCAACTAACCCCTTTACTTGAAAAGAAGGGCTTCAAAAGATTAGTTTTTGATCCAGGATCTAAATCAACAGAGTACATGGACAAGATGGTTCAATCTTCATTGAGGGAGTTTTCTAACCCTTATCTCAACTACCTCTTGTTCACATCCTATGTTTTTCTTTTACCAATCTTTATGATCCCCAAGTATTTTTGTTATGAGTCTTCACTTTGTTTGCTTGGGAATAATACTTATGGGTCTTCTTCTTGTTGTCTAGGCTCAAGGAAGATGTTCAACTTTTGGACCTCTAACTCTACTCTCCAAGGGCTAAGGGAAGTATCTTCTTACTTCCTAAATTTTGTCATCCATCCCTTTCTTCTACCCAGTTCATTACTCTTAAGGCTTCTTTCTGAATTTTCAGATTTGAGGTCAAATCCTTTTCAAGGGGGAGGGAATGATAACACTCTGCTAGAAGCTTGGACCTGCAAGACCTACATTGGAGGATATGAACCAACTTCAAGCAAGGAATAGTTGGAGAAATTAGTGTCCTACAAATAAAGGGTCACTACCCTACAAGATAAAGGTCACTACCCTACAGAAGGACACCTTGACCCTGGATAGGACCCTTGTCCTATGGACCACCCTTAATTAGGACTCTCTTATATTTCTCTTTATTGATTGTAATTTTCTTTTAATTCCTCCTACTTGGGAGCTATCTTTAGTGGGTTTATTGGTTAGTAGGCTACCTTGCTACAAGGTTTAGGAGGTCATGGGTTCTAATCCCACTTAGGATAGGAAATTTACTCATCTTTTATTTCCTATGTAAAAAGGGGCGGTTTAATGGCTTAAGGCTTAGCTTAGCCATAAGCCATTAGGGGCATGGGTTCAAATCCCACCTTGGATGAGTATTCACTCATCTTTTATTTTCTTTTCTTATTTTTCTTTTCCTTGTAAAGTCCCACATCGCCTAGAGTAGGCTACCCCCTCCCCCTCCTTCTCCTATATAAAGGAGCTCTCCCTCATGTAACAACTTGAATTTTGAAGTAAAGGCATTATGCCCATTTTTCTCCTCTTTGTGAGTTGAGAATCTCCTCCCTTGTGAGTTGAGTGTGCTTGGTGGTTGTTGCTTAAACCATGGATGAGTCTTATCTAATTCTCCTGAATTAGTGGCGACTGGCGATTGATCTTATCTGCTGCAAGAAAGGACTTGCATCAGTGGCGATCTTCCACTTCTTTCCTCTCCATTTTTCTTTCATTTTCCTTCACTTTCTTTCATTTTCCACGTGAATATAGCTGCTGTTCCAGCACCTATATTTGCATTTTAATTGCTTAATTTTGGTTCTAATTGGTTTGCTTTGCTCAATTCTAGATCCTTGGCAATTCCTATCATCACCTATATTGTACAAATTTGATTAAGTGAAATAAAGTTCATTTTTCCGCATGTTATCAGAGCACGATCTGAACCAACCTTAAAATTTTATTCACCAATCCAACCATGGAGGGTGAAAAATCAGAAAACTCAGTCAACATGGAGACTGATGCACTCCTTAGAGCCAGCTCTATCGAAGGTCCCTCTCTTCCTATCACAGGCCACAAATTGAATGGCCAAAACTTCATCCAATGGGCTCGATCTGTCCGCATCTTCCTTCAAGGAAAGGGAAAGGAAGGATACATCACAGGAGACTCCAAAGAACCAGAGAAGGGGGACTCAAATCTCCTACAAAAACTACTTCAGCAAACCATGCTAAATACAATGAAAAATGGTGATACAGCAACAGTAGCACAAAAAGGTAATTTTTCAACTGCTCTAAATGCTAGCGAAAGGAAAACACAATCATGGATTGTAGATTCAGGAGCATCGGATCATATGACTGGAGATATAACTATATTTAATGATTATTCTCCCAGTCAAGATCACTCAACAGTCCGAATAGCAGATGGAACACTCTCAAAGGTTATTGGTAAAGGTTCAGTTGTTATCTCTAGGAATATAACTATGAATTCAGTACTTTATGTGCCTAAACTTGACTGCAATTTACTGTCCATTAGTAAATTGACAAAAGACTTGAATTGTATCACTATGTTCTCCCCTAACCTGTGTGAATTTCAGACATTGGAATTGGGGAAGATGATTGGCAGTGCTAAAGAGTGTGGGGGACTGTATCTCCTTCAAGTTAAAGCTTCCAAAAATGAACCCAAAGCCAACTCATGTGCAGTAGGTCCTCCAAATAGTGAAAACTCTGTAATGTTGTGGCACTACCGTCCAGGCCACCCAAATTTCGTGTACTTGGAAAGAATGTTTCCCTCATTATTCAATAAAAATAAAAGGAGTTTTCAATGTGAAGTTTGCCAATTATCTAAGCACACTCGCAGTACTTATCCAGCTCAACAATACAAGCCTTCTCAACCCTTCTCCTTGATTCATAGTGACGTGTGGGGGCCATCAAGGGTTAGCAACATTTCTGGTTCTAGATGGTTCGTTAATTTCATTGATGATCACACAAGGACCGCATGGGTATTCCTTATGAAGGAGAAATCGGAAATAGGAGAAGTATTTGAAAACTTCCATAATATGGTGCAAACACAGTTCCAAAACATGGGTATTCCTTCAGATGGATGTCAAGAGTGCCTTTCTTAATGGGTTTATTGAGGAAGAGGTCTATGTTAGACAACCACCTGGTTTTGAAGATATTGCTTTTCCAAAACATGTTTTCAAACTGAAAAAAGGCTCTTTATGGTCTGAAACAAGCTCCAAGAGCTTGGTATGACAGATTGAGCAACTTTTTGATCAAAAATGGTTTTCAAAGAGGAAAAATAGATACAACTCTTTTCAGAAAAATGTCTAACAAAAATTTCATTCTTGTTCAGATATATGTGGATGACATTATATTTGGTTCTACTGATTCTTCATTATGCAAGGAATTTTCTGAGCTTATGCAATCTGAATTTGAGATGAGCATGATGGGGGAACTTAAGTTCTTCCTAGGACTTCAAATAAAGCAAAAATCTGATTGTATATGGATCCATCAGGAAAAATATACAAAAGATATGTTTAAGAAGTTCAACATGAGTGATTGCAAGCCCATGACTACTCCTATGCATCCTTCTGTTGTTTTGAACAAAAATGAAGGAGAAGAACCAGTAAATCAAACTTTGTATAAAGGAATGATTGGTTCATTATTGTATCTGACAGCAAGCAGACCTGATATCATGTTTAGTGTTTGTCTTTGTGCCAGATTTCAATCTGATCCAAGAATTACTCATTACAAGGCTGTAAAGAGAATCTTCAGATACATAAATGGTACTACTAATCTTGGTCTTTGTTATAAGAGAAGTAAGGATTGCAGGTTAGTGGGATTTTGTGATGTTGACTTTACTGGAGATAGAATTGAGAGGAAATCAACCAGTGGAGGTTGTCATTTCATTGGTGACAACATGATCAGCTGGTCCAGCAAAAGGCAAAACACCATTGCTCTTTCTACAACTGAAGCTGAATATATTGCTGCAGCCAGTTGTTGTTCACAACTGCTACTGGTAAAATATCAGTTAGTGGATTTTAATATTGATGTATCTTCTATACCTGTTTTGTGTGATAATACAAGTGCAATTAATTTATCTAAGAATCCCATTCAACATTCTAGGGCAAAGCATATAGAAATCAAGCATAATTTCATTAGAGACTATGTTCAGAAAGGAGTTTTTGATATAAAGTTCATTGATACTGAGCATCAATGGGCGGATATATTTACAAAGCCCCTGACTGAAGATAGATTTAAGTTCATAAGAGATAATCTAAATATCTTGGCTTTGTCTGAATAATGATTGTTTGCATAATCTGAACATGCATATCATCTGAAGTAGTTGCATCTGAACATGCATCATTGTCTGAATAGCATGTGTGTCTGAAGCAACTAGAATCTGATGACTTGGCAAGCTGAAACGTTTGGTTTTCCTCTCTGAGTAACTACTCTCAGCATGCTTGCACGTTCTCCAAGGTTGCAACTGCCATCATTAACCTGTTTGACGGCTATTTAAGGGACGTGTTTGGAACAGTTACAGGGTACTGCTATCTCTCTCTCTACTGCAAGCTGCTGCTTACCTTGTGCCCTAAGTTCCTTGAGCCTTCTCTGTGTTCTTCATCTCCTTCTAAGCTCAAAGCAATGGCATCCAAGAAATCTGCAGGAGGTCAAATTGTTCCTTCCAGAACTGTAGACCTGGAAGAACTCAAAGCAAGTGGCATTGATCTCACTGAGATTTTCGAAGAATGTGGCTGGACGAACTTCTTCTCTGCCATTGACTGTGCATGGCATGGGCAGAGTGTGGTAGACTTTTGGAAGAATGCCAAAGACATCTCCTCTCTAGACAGCAAGTATCAAGGGTTCGAGACAACAGCGAAGGGAGTGAAAATCACTGTAGATGCTGACACCATTGTTGTTGTAACTGGTGTACCCAATTCTGGAGACATGTTTGTTCCAGAGTGAGAGGTGAAGAATGGTGGTATCAAGAAGTTCACCAAGAAACTGTACGGGATTGAAGACCCTGGTGACTTGAGAAGCTCCTACATGCACCCCAAGTCAAGGATTCTCCATGCTATCTTGGGCTGCTGCATTTTGCCCAAGTATGGAAGCAAAAACCATGTGTCAGAATTGGAGAGGTTTTGTGTAATCAATCTACTGGAGAAGAAGCCTCTGAACCTTCCCAGAATCATTCTCTACAACATGCTGAAGAGAGTAAATGATTATGTTGCAAGCTACACCCATACCACTCTCATCACCAAGATTCTTTTGAAGTTCAATGTTCCTATAGAAAGATTGTATGACCACAAAGGTCCTGCTCTCTTCTCTTTGGGAAACATCAAGAGGATGGGTATCTCTGTGAAGAAGCCCTCACCAGAAAGGACTCTGATGGAAGAAGCTTTAAAGGACAAGGTTGGCAGAACAGGGAAAAGTACTTTGGAGATCTTGGAGGATGAGCTGAAGGGTGACACTCATAAGGATAAACTCGTGTCTGCTCAGACCCCCACCAAGGTTCTGAAGAAGAAGAGAACAAAGCTGGTTTAGAAGGAAGCATCATCTGAAAGAGAAGTTCAGCTCAGACAATCTGAACCTGCTCAGAGTGTGCCTGCACATACTTCTGAGATTGTGGGTCAGGTTACTGAGAATCTTGCTGTTGCTACTCAGCCTACTCTCACTTTGGGAGGACAGGAAGAGGACAATAACAGGTGTTGAATCTAATGATTCAACCAAGCCAATCCAAGCTATTCCTCTTGCTACAAGTTTTCCAAAAGCTAATATCAGTAAATTAGTGCAAGAGATTGAGGAAGAAGAAAGAAAGAAGGAAGAACAAGAAAAGCAAGATTATGCTCTTGTTGTTGCAGCTCAGCAAGCTGTTCTTGAAGATGAAAGAATAGAGCAAGCCAACAGACTGAAAAGAAGAAGAGCCAGTGCTAAGGCTAAGAGGAATCAAAGGAGAAGATTGTTGTCTCCTGCTGCTGATGCCCCTCAGAGGGTGACTACAAGCAAAAGCATCCAGCAAGAAGATGCTGTTGAGTTTCAGAAAGCTGCTGAAGCTCAAAGGAAGAAGACTTTGGAGGAACTAAAGCAAAAGAAGCAAGCTGCTGAAGGCTCTAAGGCCATTGTTAAGAGGCCTAGGGTTTTGTTTGGAAATGTCTCAGCTTTAGAGGATGAAGCCCCTCCTCCACCTAAAGTTGTTAGCACAACAGAAGAAGTACCCCCACCTTCACCATCTTCTTCATCTTTGTCAAGTTATTCAGAACTTGATTCAGATGATGAACCAGGGAGTGTCTGGTTTGGTGGAAATCTCTTTGTAGCTGTGTTGTTAAGGGAGAAAGCAAGAGACTTTTCAAGAAAACAATCTTATGATCTTGCTCTTGATTTCAAGAATAATGAACAGATGATGTGGACGGCTGAAGTGCCACATAAGTTCTACAATGTGCCTGTGAAGGAGAGACCCAGAGTTCCAATCTTTCCAAATTTACTTGAAGAACTTATTTTCTTCAGAGAAATTGCACCTCTCTACTCTCATCCTCTGTCAAGATTTCAGTTGGAAACCTCTTCAGAAGCAAGAAGAAGGCGCAATGCAGGGGGAGGGTATGTCTCAGATGCACTAGAAAAGATCAAGTATGGAGTTGTGTTACCTCAACACAAATGGAGACTGCATGACCCATTTTCAGAAGATAGGGAATTTCTATCCTATGGAGACTGGGCCGCTGTGAGGTCTTTGTGTCTAGAGTCTGAGCTAGTAGATCAATGTTGCAAACGCTCGTTTGGACTCAGAGGATTTGTACCTCCTTCCAAGATTCACACCAAGCTCTCTACTGACATCAAGGTGTATCCTGATAGAATAGTTCCAAGAATTCCTTATGCTGACTTATTCTTATCTAAGCTTAAAGGCAAAGAGATAATTTCAAAAGGTGCTGGACCTCCAAGGGAGTTATCTGAAGAAGACTGGAACAACCTTGCAGAATATGTCTTCATTAACCAAGGCATAGATCATTCACTGTACAATGCTATGTGGGACTATCACTGGAATCTTATTGAGAAGGAAGGGAGTTCATCAGGAACAACTTGGGATGATGCTGACTCTCAAGTGGTTGCAGTTCAACTATAGTAGATACTACTACCTTCTTCAGAGGTCGTTTTCCATCGTCTGATAGGAATCTTCATTCAGAATGGACAGTGTCATTTCTATTTGTTCTCCCTGAATTCTACATCAAAGTGAAGGACCCTTTGCTGTATCATCTGCCTACTGGTTTTCAGTTTTTCAGATTCACCTGCAAGCATATCTCTCTTGTTTTCTATGAGGAGAATCTTGAAGCTGAAGTCAGTGCTCTGGTTGAGGAGAATGAGGAACTACGATTGAAGAATCAACAGCTTATGCAGAAGACAGATCAAATCTTGGAGACTCAAGCTCAGATTCAAGCTGGTCAGAATCAACTTAGGGAGGCTGTTGTAGTTGAACTAGAAAGGTAGAGGCTGGCCATGCATGAAATGCTTCAGAGAGTCCTGGGAGGCTTAAGACCCAGTTCATGATGTTGTCTTTCAAGAATGACTCAGGCCGTTTATGTGTTCTCTTTGTGCTATTTTATTTCACTGTTTGACACTATACGTGGTTCATGTTTAATGCATTGAAATTGTGCTTGGTATCTTTCATTGATGTTTTACTGCTTTGAATTTTTTTTCTCACTCTTAACTGCAATGTGTTTGTTGCTTACCCTTTTTCATTGATGACAAAAGGGGGAGTAATAAGTAATATGATGTGATAGTAGTTATGTAGTATTTATTATGGGACTGACAAAATCTGAAAGTGTGCAGCAAATAGTACTTCAGAAATTGTTTCAGAACAAGAAAGGAGAACATTTCAAAAGGAATATGATCATCTCAGATGAAATATCTGTTTAAGGGGGAGAAAATTCTAAACTTAAACCCTTTTCAGATTTTATCATATTTTATATTTGTCATCATCAAAAAGGGGGAGATTGTTGAGTCTCAAAAATTAATTTATGTAATTAAAAATAGTTTGAGTCTCACTCTCTTAAGTTTTAATGAACAACAAATATAAAACAAAGAGGCATTTATATGATACTATGCTTTCACAGAGTGTTGCACTGTTTCAGATCCTACTTATGAGAAAAGATCGTCTGAAAGATCAGCTTCATTTGACAGTCTCAGATCGTCTGAAGGAGCAATTTCATCTGAAGAGTGTTTATCATCTGAAGACTTGAAGTTCATCTGAAGCACTCCTTGCATCTGAAGGCTGAAGGTATCATGATTAAGGTTTAACCTTTGAAGACGTAGTTGTGTAAGAAGAATGTTCATCCCAATGGTCTAACCCTTTTCAGCATACGAATCAGAGTTGCTTTTCCTCCTCGTTCAAATGATTAGCAAATTTATGGAAAGTCTGCAACGCTGCTGTACCTGCTCAAAAGCATTGTGTGCGCAGACCTGCTACACCTAAGGCTGCTCAGAACGTATTGGACAGAGTGTGTCTCAAACGTCTCCTGGAGCATTTAATGTTATTTGACAACAGATATCTCTTCTTGAAGCCTATATATATGTCCCATGCAGAATGAAAAGGTGTGAAGTGAAGCTATCAAAGAAAGAATACTCTCCCAAAACGCTGCGAAAATTTACTCTGTAAATTCCTGTACATTTGATATATTTCAGATCCTGAGTGAATCTCAGTTGAGTGTACATTTCTCTTTAGTTCAAGCTATCATCTGAAGATAGTTGTTTGAACTTTCTGTTTAAACCTTTAATCAGTTTGGGTTATAAGCCTGTAGAGGCTTTCTGTTTGAAAGAATACTTGGGTTACACTTGGATAAGTGTCTGAGAGCCTGGAGAGGCTTGGTGGAAGAAACAATAATTTGTGTAGAGTCTGAAGAGGCTTGACAGAAAAGAATACTTGTAATCTTGCAAGATTAGTGGAAATCCAGTGGTGGTTTGCCCTGGGACTGGACGTAGCTCACACTGGTAGTGAGTGAACCAGGATAAATCTTGGTTGAGTACTCTATCCCTTAAACTCTTTCAATTCAGTTTAACCTAACAAAGGGGTTTGAAAAGTATTTAAGTGTGAAAATTTTATCTTCAAACAAACGATTTTATAAAATATTCTCTGCGTCGGAACCTAGTTCAGAAGGTAGCAACTCACTTCAGACAATCTTGTATCATCTGAAGTATTTCAGAAGAAGTTTTATTAAAGTCTTTCTGAAAAACAAAAAGTTTCCATTGAAACACTATTCAACCCCCTTCTAGTGTTTCCCTGTGTTTTCCTACATCAATTACTGTCTGTTCTTGTTTAGGAAGCAATACACAAATACAGCACGAAATGAAAGAACATACCAACACAAAGATTAACCAAGGGATTCTCAGGCAAAAGTTTATAAGCTTCAAGGTATTTCCTTGCTGCATCTTGATGATGGCTGAATATGGTAAACTGATGCCCAGAAATGAGGATAGGAGGCACACAATCCACAAATTTTCCTTGCATAACACGTACAAACTTGTAGTGTCTTGTATCTCGGTTTTCCAATCTATCAAACAGGAGAAAACAAGTCAATGAAATTTTAGAAAAACTAGGCTCTACTTTTTCTGTTGGCCATATACTACGTCCTACTCACAGCAAATTAGGGAGCCTAACTATGAGTTGCCAAGAACGCATAGTTCCTTGCATTCACAAATTTACCTCGAGATAACCTTGTAGTAGCAATTCCAAGCTGCAACACTGTGTGGATGTTGCTGAACAATGTATTTTACACAATCAAATCCATGTTTAGGATCCGTGGTGTTGTAAGCCATTTCTGTGGAGAACAAAATTGTTTTATCAGTAAGATATGCATTTTCCCTCCTAGAACGACAAATTAAGTTTGATCCTATTTTGTTTTTTAGTTTTTCAAAACTGTTTTACAGAACAATTTTTAAGAACTGTTTTTTTTTTACAAATGAAATTATTTATTTACAGTATTGCTACAACAAAAACAAGAAAACTAAAAAAAAGTTTTCCAAATTATCCCAGAATGGTATCAAAATTTTAGTTTTTTAAAAAAAATACTCACATTTTTCAAAATTGTCTATCAAACAGGTTTTTCAGTAAGGAGAGATTTGTTTTCAAAAACTAAACAAACAGGCCCTTATTTCTTTATCTTTAAAAGAGCATTCATATTAAGAGTTGAAAGAACAGAATAAAGCTAAAGAAGGGGAAATATACAAACAAATAAACTAATAGTAAAAAAATTCTTCATTTTTTATTTTGATTTCTTGGAATGAGAAAAGTAGGAAGCACAGAATCAATCTAGAACAAAGTACAAGCCTGTCAGGGTTCAGGACTTACGAGCTCCAAGAGATCGAATCTCCTCTTTCTTCTCAGCAGATAAAGAATGAGCCAATCTTAAAGTGAGATTAATAATCTCCAGTGCTTCCCAATACCTTTGCAAGGATGCTAATGCCTTGCACAACTGTACAACAATATTAAGGGGTCACACACTACATAGAAAAGGGGATGCAGAAAAAGAGATAGAAGTACCAACATCAATGATTAGCTGGTGATGTTCTTCATCTTTGAGTAGATTACACAAGGGAGGTTCTTTGTTTTCTTCCTGACAACGTCCCTTACAGTATACACAAAAGGTAGTTAACCTATATCATCAAGACATTTGCTTTAGAAGAGAGAGTAGACAACACCAAACAGTTTACCTGAGGCTCATCATCTGAATCATCACTTAGCCAGTCAATTCCAGAGGCCAGTGCCTCAGCTTTTTTTTGCTCCTTCTGAATTGCCTTCTTCTGGAGCAACTTTTTTGCCCTGGAAGCTTTCAGCCTAATTTTATAAAACAAAGAGAGAAATTCTTTTAACTTTGTAACCGAAAGTAGTGAGGGCAAAGAACATGCAAAAGCATTCACTATTGTAGATTATTTAACCTAAAAAATTTGTTTTGATATATGCAAAGGATTTCAAGAGAATAGCGAGTAGTGACCATAGATCTATTTGAAACACAGATACCATGTATGATGTGTACCATACAGATATCGGCATTTTTCAAAAGTTAGAATATGGTAATAGAAAAGAATACATTTAATTAAATCATTTAACAACTATTTCATACAATGATAATGCTTTTAATTTATTAGACTAAACAAATAACAGATGTTGTAATTATAGTGCCTACACATAGAAGGATGTTAGTGATATAGACTTGAAGTCTATTGCTTTTCAGTTAATGTATTTCAGTTAATGTAGTTCAACTGAGTATTGTTAGTAGAGTTAGCTTTAGCTTTTATGTGTTAGTTATTCAGTTAGGTTCGGTTAGCACCTAACTGAATCAGTTCTGGTTAGTTTGTCCAGAACCTCTTTGTATAAATAGGCTTTCTGTGTATTCTGTTGGAAAGTCCCATATTGACTAGTGATAAGGCCATTTAATAGTATATAAGCCTTGGGCAGTCCTCACCCTACAAGCTAGCTTTTGGGGTTAAGTTAGGCCCAGGTCCAAAATTAAGATGGTATCAGAGCTTATCCTAGATCCGTTGTTATTGGGCCCCCACCCCTTGATGTGTCCACGCTCCGATGTCCAACCCTGGGCGTGAGGGGGTGTGTGTGAAGTCTATTAATCAGTTTGAGCATTCAAACTTGACTCAAAGACTTAATATCCTTTAGTTTTAATGATTAACAAATAAGATTATATAAACAGATTCTACCGAGAAAGGTATTGGTTTGTTGATTGTGTTTCAGGATGAAATATTTATCAGAATCAGAAGATTAGGATCAGAAGAACAAATGCAGGATCTAATATAAAGAAGCTGTCTGAAGAAGCAGAACTCGTCTGAAGTGCGCAAACCGTCTGAAGACGTGAAGACCATCTGAAGACATAAAGACTCGAAGGAATGAAGACAACATAAAGCAGTCTGAAAGGAATGAAGACAACATAAAGCAGTCTGAAAGGAATAAAGACAACATAAAGCAGTCTGAAGATTGAACTTATCTGAAGCAAAGAAGCTGTCTGAAGCAACGAAGTTGTCTGAAGAAGCAGAACTCGTCTGAAAAGTTGAAGCTGTCTGAAGTAGTTCAACCTGTCTGAAGTATCAGTGCTGTCTGAAGTCTCGCTTATGACGTGGCACCCTCTGCTGAAGTTTGTGAAGACTTTTCTGAACCTCTGCTGCACGTACCTTTTCAAACACGTTTATGGCAAGGAACACAGAGACCTTTCCTGGTGATTTTGAATTTCATACACCACTGAGAAATCTCTGCAATGCAGAAATTGCAGCAACAACGATGGCAGCTTTATAGCAGCACCGACGTTGTACTCTGTCAGAATCGTGAAGACACCCAGAAGCGTGTCTCACGATGGATTGAATAGCATTCAATGCTATCTCTAAATGGTGGTATCACAACGGAAATATCATCATCACCAATCCAAAAGAAAGCACAAGAAAAGCTCAGGAGACTAAGCAGAAGCAACAAAGAGAAATGTTTGAATGAAATATTTTAATTTAAACATATTTTATCATCTGCAAGAAACAACCATTGAACAAAGACACCGCACTCAAAGAAGAAAGAAGAAATGGTGTCAGGAAGCAAACAGAAAAGGAGCATATACAAAATAAGCAAGAGGACAAATCCAACGGATACCTCCTCATATACACTCCTGAGAAAAGCAGAGAAAATCAGAAGTCAGCTGAAGAAAAGAAAAAGGATATCAAGAGAGAGAACATGCAAAATAATATCAAGAAAATCTCTCTAAAGAGTTCATCTACAGAAGTGTCAGAACAGGACTGTCTGAACACATATCTGCTAAAGAAGAAGCAACTGTTTGAGACACTATTACATAACGGCTATATGAGCCACATCATCAACATCTCAACGGTATTATGAATCATCTTCAAACGGCTATATTCCAACAGAACATATAAATAGCCTCAAGGAAGAATTTGAAGATGTGGAACTCATTCACTTGGTTCAATCAGTTGATCAAGATGTATCAGAAAAATCTTATTGGTGTTGACCATGCTTACTTGAATCAACTATGCTAGTCAAAATTGTAGTTGTTCAGTTGAACAACCAACCAGGCTGTGCTTAATCTCATATGAACCAAGAATGGTTTGAAGCTGCAAGTATGCCTTGGTTTTTCAATGATACGGGTGAGAATGTAACCCATGGAAACCAATGGCTGGAGAACAAGGCTGGAGCTTAAAGTCAGTATCTACCTAGCCAATTCTCAGAGGATGTTATTCCTCATATCAGAGATAGGAATTGTACTTAAACTTATGTACTTGTATCACTGTCTTACCCTTGTACTTAGATTTATCCATTGTATCATGAGTAGTACTCAGTTAACCTCTAGTACAGGAAAAGATTAAGTTTATGTTTTGTGGAAACTTAAACTTAGTTTAATTTGTAAACACTTTATGTGTCTGAGAGCCTGGAGAGGCTTGGTGAAAGAAAGAATACTCTACACTTGGATAAGTGTCTGAGATCCTGGAGAGGCTTGGTGAAAGAAAGAATACTCTACACTTGGATAAGTGTCTGAGAGCCTGGAGAGGCTTGGTGAAAGAAAGAATACTCTACACTTGGATAAGTGTCTGAGAGCCTGGAGAGGGTTGGTGGAAGAAAGAATACTTGTTGTAGAGCCTGAAGAGGTTTGACAGAATACTTGTGGTAGAGCCTGAAGAGGCTTGACAGAAAAGAATACTTGTGGTAGAGCCTGAAGAGGCTTGACAGAAAAGAATACTTGCGGTAGAGCCTGAAGAGGCTTGATAGAAAAGAATACTTGTTGAGCCTGGAGAGGCTTGTCTGCAAAAGAATACTGCAATGAGTTGCCTGGAGAGGCAGTTGAAAACAAAGAATACTTGTTGAGCCTGGAGAGGCTTGTCTTCAAAAGAATACTGCAATGAGTTGCCTGGAGAGGCAGTTGAAAACAAAGAATACTTGTTGAGCCTGGAGAGGCTTGTCTTTAAAAGAATATTGCAATGAGTTGCCTGGAGAGGCAGTTGAAAACAAAGTAATACTTTTGTTGGCCTGAAGAGGCTGTGAATAATCCTTGTAATCTTCAAAGATTAAAAGAAAATCCAAGTACTAGTTGGCACTGGGACTGGATGTAGCTCACGGGTTTGTGAGTGAACCAGGATAAATTCCTTGACTAAGTTTTCTTACCCTTATCTCTTATCAATTCTTTTTATACTAATCAAGGGGTTAGAATAATTAATCTGATATTTTATAAAGGGCACAAAACATCTTTTAAAATTAGTTTTTACCAGCCATCTGAAAACTTCAGACAGCCACTTTAAAAAACCTGTCTGAAATCTCTATGCCTAAGTTTTTCTTAAATCTCTTTATTTCCAGTTTTCATATTTAAGTTGGAATTTGAAAAGTATTTTCTATAATAAACTTAACACAACTATTTCAATAAAATAATCTTTCATATAAACAAAACATGAGATATCTCTTATATCATTTGAAGCTTTACAAAGAATGTTCCTTGAAGAACTTCTGAAATAAATTCTCAGAAGTGAGTCTGAAAGAGATTAGTTCAAAAATCAGGAACAGACTTCAGACAACCTCTAGTCGTCTAAAGTATCTCAGAAACTGTGCTGAAAATACTCTTTGTAATAATCTTCAGAAGATACTTTGAGAAGCCTCAGTTTAAAACAATCTTAAGCTTTAGAAGAAACATTGTTTTTCTTATCTTCCACATGTTTCAACTATCTCTGATCTTAAGACTTATTTTTTAACGGTGCCCATATTCATGTTTTAACCAAAGATTTCCAAAAACTATCAAAAAAGTTTAAAACACTATTCAACCCCCCTTCTAGTGTTTCCTGTGGTTCTAACAATTGGTATCAGAGCTCACCTTCGGGTTGAGCATCTAACAAATGCAGAAGGAGTAGATCCTCAGAAGACGGAAATCTCACCAAGCTGAAGCAACTCTGAAGAATGAAAATGAGAAAAGAAAATCATTTGTCTTAAAACTCATTACTCATACAAGGCATCTTTCAGAAGAATATAGCTGGAAAAGGAAAGTGTATCTATCTCTAGATCATATACTGGTAACATCTTTCCTATCCTGGTCTTAATATAATTGTTGGTTGCTGCATGTTTTGTGTGTTATTGAAATTGTTAACGTACAAGTGTATTTGTGTGAAAATAAATGATTGCATGCTAATTGTCCGTTATGTATGTATTTAATTATGCATAAAAATTACCTGATGCATATTACTTGTTTTGTGTGCATATTATCTGCATCGTATGCGTGAATATATGTGTATATTTATTTTAGTAAATGAAGAGTCATGTATGTTTATCATGATTATTATTAAATGTGATATGGCGCAACGAGGATCAATGTATCATCAACCGGTTTCTCATAATTGGCACGATGCACAACTCTCAATAATTGCTTGGTGCATGTAACCGTTATTCTTCATTGAACGAAGCAATGCTTGATTGCCTATTTAAGAATTGGAAGATCATCATAGGAACTACACTTCAATCAACTTATCCTCAAAAGCCAGAACTCTTCAAGCACCTTAATCTCTTTAGATCAATCGTACTCAATGGCCAACATGTCTGCATCATCAAATGACTCAAACTATCCCATGTTTGATGAGAGAATCATACCTTCTAAATTGGTCAATCTCTCTGACTTTGATGAGGCTGATTATAAAATCTCAGAGTACTTTGACGCCGTGGGGTGGACTCCCTTCTTCAGCAACATTTCCTCACCATGGCATGAGGAAAGTGTGTTGGAGTTCTGGAACAACTCCACAAGGGTATCTAGACCTGGTAAGACTGGAATTGAGACGAAGGTGATGGGAAAATTATTGTTCGTGGACACCAAACTGATTGCTGAGCTAATTGGTGTGCCTGCTAGAGGAAAACAATATTTTCAGAAGTGGGAATCCCTGCATGGTGGAACTTTCATATTTGATGAACATCTCTTTGGAGGAAGACGACTAGCCCCCTACAAACCTTCACAACTTCTAAGCATTCCTAGAGCACTTCTTGCTGTGCTAAACTGTTGTATCCTTCCCCGAAGAAACAACAAGTTGGTGATCAATTTGATGGAAAGGTTTGTGCTGGGACATTTGCTGACAAAGAAGAAGATCAGTCTCCCTTGGGTGCTGTTGTATCAGATGATGTACAGAGATGAGATAGGCAATGAGAATCTCTATCCTCATAACACCCTAATCATGAAAATTTTATTGCACAAGGGATTTCCTATGGAAAGTCTCTTTGACCAACCGCCTCCTAACTTCTTCACTCCGGCTGCATATGCTGAGTTAGACCGGACTCTTATTGAAAGAGAAGAAGCTCCTGAGAATCAAGTGGTTATTCCTCATCTTTTTGCTACACGCAATGAAGAAGGAACTGAAGATACCCACTTAAAGTCTCGAAAAAGGAAAAAGGATGATGTTGGGTGCATATCATCAGAAGAAGGTAAATAGCAGAATTTCCAGGCTTGCAAGAAGATTGAGAGCCGCTGAGAAGGAGCTTAAAAAGCTCAGAGCTGAAAAGAAGAATGTTGATGATTACTGAGAACCCATCTGATGATCAATGTTTCTCTTGTGTCTTTTCATTTCTCTTAATTTTTTTATCATAATAGTAATAATTAGTCTTATGCTCTGTTCCATCCTTGATACATTCTATGTGGTCTATGACTGTTTATACTGTTTCTCTTGTAACTTTGTATGCTTAAATGAATCTTTAACTTAACACACTTCTTTAAATGGTACAACTAAAAGATAAAATCAATTAACTGAATAAGATAAGGACATAATTAAAATTTATATATTAAGACAAGTTCTTGCTGAAATATAATAAAATTGAAATTATTAACCTAAGACATTTGTTTTAGTGATTAACTAATTCTATTAAGTAATATCATATGCTACTGAAAGGTAATTTTAGTTTGTGCATGTTTCAGAAAACAGGTTTCTGAAAATAAGCTAAAAGAAGATCAACCGGAGAAAATGCCATGTGTAAAAAGATGAATCAAGGCAGCATCATCTAAAAGAATGTCTAAGTGTGATATCATCTCCATTGTCTGAACCTGTTCAGACAGTTCACAATAAACTTACTGAAATTGTGGGTCAGAAATGTTAAGACGATTGATACACAAAGCACTAAGCCTACCTCTACGCTTGAAAAGATAATTTTGACTTAGTAACATTTCTACTTTCTGAACCTGTTCAGAAGGCTCTCGGTGAACCTCCTGAAATTGTGGGTCAGAAATGGTAAAGTAATGAAAACTCAAGTTATTAAAGTCTATTTCAATCCTTGAGGGACAAGTTAAGATGATTGTTCAAAGATTCTCTGAAGCACAAAAAGACAAAAGACTAAAAGGAGGATTTGCAGACATCAAGCGACCTCAGAAGAAGAAAAATCTTCAAAGAAAGGTGCAATGTCAGAAAAGCTTTCTTCCATCTAGAGAATAATGAAGAAATCTAAAGGTAACATCACTTCACCTTAAAACTTTAATATCCGTAAAAAAAAAAAAATTGTTCTCAAGTAAAAGATTTTTTTTCAACAAATAATATTTTAATTAATAACATAAAAGACTCAACATATTAAAAGCTTCTCAGACAATAATAATCATAAAATCCTTTGGTTTGATACCATAAAAAATCTGTTTTCAAAAATTTTTTTTTTCTTAAATGTTTTCTCCCATATTCCATTCTATTTCTCTTTCTTTTCTGGTTTTAAAAAGTGTGTCGAAAAAGTAATATCTTCTAATACGTTTTTATGTCTCTTCTTAAATGTTTTTCAAAAACGTTTTCCAAAACTTACTTTATCCATGCTAATGACTCAGTTTCCTATAGGGCTTCATCTATGACCAATCAATGATGCACGTTTCGATATTTTCAAGATTTGAAACTGCCATCATCAAAAGCTATCTGAGCCCATATACATCGCGTGAACAACAATCCAATGGATTCATTTTCCTTACTTCTCTATTTTACCCTTGCTTCAAAGTCCTATAAATTCACAAGAGCCCTTCACACAAACTCACATCTTCAAAGCTCCTCTATAGCTTTGTCTAAGGTTATGAGTAAGTGGCTCCCAAAAGGATGATGAAGAAGCAAAGGAAAACAGAACAAGGACCTCTGAAACATGTTGAGGCAAAGATCAAGTCATCTTGGATGATGTATGGAATGAAGAGTAAGGGAAAGGGTTCATCTGAAAACCCGTTTCTCTATACTTGGACCATGGTGATCTTGCTGCATTACAGGTGGACTGGAAGATCACTGGGAGATCCCAGAATAGTCAATCTTATTAAAAGAACTACTGACAAAGTGGTTCTTGGAAGTAAGGTGGTGACTAATGATCGAGACACAGTCTTACATGATGCACCTCCATCGTCCCAGCGGCTAGAAGGAAAATGCGTGCAGCACGGCACGGTTGGGATGAAGTCTGGGGCTCTGAGGCAACTCCTGAAGCTTCTGCAGCAGAAGGAGTGGTGATAGCTTTGAAAGAGATGAAGTCTATAAGGCTATGCCTCAGGCCTTCGAAGGAATCTCCGGAGGAAGCAATGGATGGATACATTCTATTTTTGGAATGTAACCTCTTTTCTTTTTGTGAAAACCTGCTTTTTGTATTTATCAAATGTTTTGAGAAAATTTAAACTTGTGTATTTCTGTTTTTATTTCAGTTTATTTTGTTTATCAAAAGTTGTATCATTTATTTGGTATAAGAAGTTACTGTATTTTTTTTAACAACTGATATTTCTTCCTTAATCTTTGGTATCTGAAAAATAACAAAAATAATTGAAAAAAGTAAATAAACTTAAATAGAATGATATATATATATTTATGAAACTCAACTATATGAAACCATGAACCTTTTTAATTAATGACAAAAGGGGGAGAAATATAAAACTCACAAAATGATTTAAAAATGATTTAAAAGGGAAAAATGATTTAAAAGGGAGAAATAAGGGAAAATATAAATAATAAAATAATGTATGTCAGAAAATGACAATTGGTAATTATATAACAATCAGTATCTGTGATAAGTTAATAATATGTGGTAATGACAATTGGTATATGTAATTATATAACAATCAGTATCTGTGATAAGTTAATAATATGTGGTAATATTAGTTTTCAATAAATAACAAACAATTATAATTGGTGTCTAAAAAGATTAACACATCTGATTAATAATTGGTATCTGAAAGATTAACATCTAGTTTCTAAAGGATAAGTTAACAAAAACTAATCTTGTTAACAATTAGAATAATAATAACAATTGGCAACATTTAACAATTGGCAACATTTAACAAACTAAAGAATAAATGTTCTTCTCAGGGGGAGTATTATAGATAGGGGGAGCATTTTATATACTTACCCATCTTTCCTTAAAACATTTTGTAAGTTATACATATCTTATTTGTCACCATTAAAAAGGGGGAGATTGTGAAGTCTATTAATCAGTTTGAGCATTCAAACTTGACTCAAAGACTTAATATCCTTTAGTTTTAATGATTAACAAATAAGATTATATAAACAGATTCTACTGAGAAAGGTATTGGTTTGTTGATTGTGTTTCAGGATGAAATATTTATCAGAATCAGAAGATTAGGATCAGAAGAACAAATGCAGGATCTAATATAAAGAAGCTGCCTGAAGAAGCAGAACTCGTCTGAAGTGCGCAAACCGTCTGAAGACGTGAAGACCATCTGAAGACATAAAGACTCGAAGGAATGAAGACAACATAAAGCAGTCTGAAAGGAATGAAGACAACATAAAGCAGTCTGAAAGGAATGAAGACAACATAAAGCAGTCTGAAAGGAATGAACAGTCTGAAAGGAATGAAGACAACATAAAGCAGTCTGAAAGGAATGAAGACAACATAAAGCAGTCTGAAAGGAATAAAGACAACATAAAGCAGTCTGAAGATTGAACTTATCTGAAGCAAAGAAGTTGTCTGAAGCAAGGAAGCTTTCTGAAGCAAAGAAGCTGTCTGAAGCAACGAAGCTGTCTGAAGAAGCAGAACTCGTCTGAAAAGTTGAAGCTGTCTGAAGTAGTTCAACCTGTCTGAAGTATCAGTGCTGTCTGAAGTCTCGCTTATGACGTGGAACCCTCTGCTGAAGTTTGTGAAGACTTTTCTGAACCTCTGCTGCACATACCTTTTCAAACACGTTTATGGCAAGGAACACAGAGACCTTTCCTGGTGATTTTGAATTTCATACACCACTGAGGAAATCTCTGCAATGCAGAAATTGCAGCAACAACGATGGCAGCTTTATAGCAGCACCAACGTTGTACTCTGTCAGAATCGTGAAGACACCCAGAAGCGTGTCTCACGATGGATTGAATAGCATTCAATGCTATCTCTAAATGGTGGTATCACAACGGAAATATCATCATCACCAATCCAAAAGAAAGCACAAGAAAAGCTCAGGAGACTAAGCAGAAGCAACAAAGAGAAATGTTTGAATGAAATATATTAATTCAAACATATTTTATCATCTGCAAGAAACAACCATTGAACAAAGACACCTCACTCAAAGAAGAAAGAAGAAATGGTGTCAGGAAGCAAACAGAAAAGGAGCATATACAAAACAAGCAAGAGGACAAATCCAACGGATACCTCCTCATATACACTCCTGAGAAAAGCAAAGAAAATCAGAAGTCAGCTGAAGAAAAGAAAAAGGATATCAAGAGAGAGAACATGCAAAATAATATCAAGAAAATCTCTCTAAAGAGTTCATCTACAGAAGTGTCAGAACAGGACTGTCTTAACACATATCTGCTAAAGAAGAAGCAACCATTTGAGACACTATTACATAACGGCTATATGAGCCACATCATCAACATCTTAATGGTATTATGAATCATCTTCAAACGGCTATATTCCAACAGAACATATAAATAGCCTCAAGGAAGAATTTGAAGATGTGGAACTCATTCACTTGGTTCAATCAGTTGATCAAGATGTATCAGAAAAATCTTATTGGTGTTGACCATGCTTACTTGAATCAACTATGCTAGTCAAAATTGTAGTTGTTCAGTTGAACAACCAACCAGGCTGTGCTTAATCTCATATGAACCAAGAATGGTTTGAAGCTGCAAGTATGCCTTGGTTTTTCAATGATACGGGTGAGAATGTAACCCATGGAAACCAATGGCTAGAGAACAAGGCTGGAGCTTAAAGTCAGTATCTACCTAGCCAATTCTCAGAGGATGTTATTCCTCATATCAGAGACAGGAATTGTACTTAAACTTATGTACTTGTATCACTGTGTTACCCTTGTACATAGATTTATCCATTGTATCCTGAGTAGTACTCAGTTAACCTCTAGTACAGGAAAAGATTAAGTTTATGTTTCGTGGAAACTTAAACTTAGTTTAATTTGTAAACACTTTATGTGTCTGAGAGCCTGGAGAGGCTTGGTGAAAGAAAGAATACTCTACACTTGGATAAGTGTCTGAGAGCCTGGAGAGGCTTGGTGGAAGAAAGAATACTTGTTGTAGAGCCTGAAGAGGCTTGACAGAAAAGAATACTTGTGGTAGAGCCTGAAGAGGCTTGATAGAAAAGAATACTTGTTGAGCCTGGAGAGGCTTGTCTGCAAAAGAATACTGCAATGAGTTGCCTGGAGAGGCAGTTGAAAACAAAGAATACTTGTTGAGCCTGGAGAGGCTTGTCTGCAAAAGAATACTGCAATGAGTTGCCTGGAGAGGCAGTTGAAAACAAAGTAATACTTGTGTTGGCCTGAAGAGGCTGTGAATAATCTTCAAAGATTAAAAGAAAATCCAAGTGCTAGTTGGCACTGGGACTGGATGTAGCTCACGGGTTTGTGAGTGAACCAGGATAAATTCCTTGACTAAGTTTTCTTACCCTTATCTGTTATCAATTCTTTTTATACTAATCAAGGGGTCAGAATAATTAATCTGATATTTTATAAAGGGCACAAAACATCTTTTAAAATTAGTTTTTACCAGCCGTCTGAAAACTTCAGACAGCCCCTTTAAAAAACCTGTCTGAAATCTCTATGCCTAAGTTTTTTTTAAATCTCTTTATTTCCAGTTTTCATATTTAAGTTGGAATTTGAAAAGTATTTTCTATAATAAACTTAACACAACTATTTCAATAAAATAATCTTTCATATGAACAAAACATGAGATATCTCTTATATCATTTGAAGCTTTACAAAGAATGTTCCTTGAAAAACTTCTGAAATAAATTCTCAGAAGTGAGTCTGAAAGAGATCAGTTCAAAAATCAGGAACAGACTTCAGACAACCTCTAGTCGTCTGAAGTATCTCAGAAACTGTGCTGAAAATACTCTTTATAATAATCTTCAGAAAATACTTTGAGAAGCCTCAGTTTAAAACAATCTTAAGCTTTAGAAGAAACATTGTTTTTCTTATCTTCCACATGTTTCAACTATCTCTGATCTTAAGACTTGTTTTTTAACGGTGCCCATATTCATGTTTTAACCAAAGATTTCCAAAAACTATCAAAAAAGTTTAAAACACTATTCAACCCCCCCTTCTAGTGTTTCCTGTGGTTCTAACAGTGTGTTGGAAAGTCCCACATTGACTAGTGATAAGTCCATTTAATAGTATATAAGCCTTGGGGGGGTGTGTTGGAAAGTCCCACATTGACTAGTGATAAGGCCATTTAATAGTATATAAGCCTTGGGCAGTCTTCAAGCTAGCTTTTGGGGTTAAGTTAGGCCCAAGTCCAAAATCTAAGATATTCTATCATTAATTCAAAGAAATTTTAAAAACCAGTTCAGAATACTATCTCACTTTCTCTTTACTCTCTTCTTCTACCTATCAATTCTATGAACCCTAAACTTTTCTAACAAAAAGGACAAGTAAGTCCACAAGCTCCTTCACCTAGCCTAGAATCGATGAAGAAATCTGTTGAAACACCAGATCCAAGACCCAGATCCATCTGAGCCTTCTACCATTTTCTTATTGTTGTATTAGAACAGGGGAAAATCACCAAAATTGATTTTTTAAGTCCAAGACTGACACTGACAGTAACTCAGAAGATGGAATTGTAGTCAGAGACATAGTCTGTAAATGCCAGAAGGCCCAGAACTTCAGAGAAGACAGTGGAGAGGATGGGATTGTTGTGACTGGCAAAGAAGTGTGTGACTATGTCTGGCAGCTCTGCTAGTTCCATTTACTTTAGGGACCTCCAACAGCCTATGGCATATTGGCCAGAGAATCCATGCCATATCAACCCAACTTGGAGTAAAACCTAAACTGAATCTGAAGCTGTAAAATTTTGAAAAATAAAAATAGCTGAGGACTCCCTGTCATTTCCCTGGTCAGTATCTGGGTGTCCGGATGCTGTAAATGACATTTATATGGAGAAAAACAAAGGTGTTATGTTATTATGTTAGTGAGCACAGAACAGAAGAAACAAGAATGATGAAGTGATTGAGGGCACCCTAGACTGAAGCTAGTCGCTAGCTAGCTTTGGATACATGGTGTATAGCTGTATATGCTATTTATTATTATAGAAGAGTATTTCACACAGTTCAAGCAGTAAGTTACATACCACCAAACTCTTTGAAAATAAAGATATTTTGTACAAAAAAATTATATTGACTGGAGCATTAGATAAACAATTAAAGAGAAGATTGGGGAGGCGGGGGCAATACACACACAATCACAACAGAGAGAGAGAGAGGCAATGTAAAAAGGATGTAGGCTGAAGCATATATAGCCTCTAGCCCAAGTCTGTAGTTATATTAGTGGGAAGAGTGTATAATTTTATGGTTGTTACTTGTCAATCAATCAACCCTCAATTAGACTCCTAATCAACAGCAAGTCAGCAATCTATCAAATAGAACCCCCCCCCCCCCCCATTAATCATCGTTAATCACCTTTAATTAAGGGTCAACATTAACTCACACAACTCCCTTTTATAATTTTTTTTATACTCAATAGCATTAGATGACAAATATTAGAGAAACTTTGTATATTAATTCGCCAAGTAAACCACCAATTTTATCCCCAACGTATTCCACCGACTGCAAATTCGTCCCTAACGTTATGATAATTCATTAATAGACCCTAAACTATGTAAAAAATCATCAATTTAGTCCCTATACTTTACGCTAATCAAACAATTTAGTCCATGTACAAGGACTAAATTGATGATTTTTTAATATAGTTTAGGGACTATTAATGAATTACTGTAATGTTGGGGACGAATTTGAAGTCGGTTGAATATGTTGGGGTCGAAATTGGTGGTTTACTCTTAATTCGCCTTATTGTACATGTGATAGTAAAATTACAAATATAATTACAATATGAAAAACAACTCTCACAGATCAGATGGTGTTGCTATCGGCCTGAAACCTCGAAAGACATTACCATTTTCCTGACCATCCAGTACCCTAACCCTTTCAACCAGATCTCTTTTGGAAAGGCGCTTTTTTGATTTACCCTACAGCAAGAACCAGTAAGAACATGCATTGACTTTCATTTTTGATAAAAGAAGAAATAATTATAGAAGCAGGAAAAGGAGTATATATTGGCAGAGGACAAGAAATCCCACATACTTGGACACAAAAGCAAGTTGAAATAGCTCAAAAATGTAAACAAGATGCCAATCCTTTGCACATTAGTAGAGCCATAAATTGTTTTAGAGCATGCATCCAAAAGGTTAAGCTCTCAGACCTTAACATATTATTGAACTAATTCTTTTAATTATAATATAATCCCAGAACAAAGTTTGAGGGAGCCTGTGTTTTGTCCATGGTTCAAACTCAAAGAGCTTTAATATGAAACTAGGTATTAGAGATATGAACCACTCCTAGGCCAGCACTGACCGGCTGAAGCTCTTCGATTAAGTTGGTCCTCAAAACATCAATTCCCTTGAACAAACCATGAGCAGAGCACGAAAGAGAGGCCATAAACCCAATGCCATCACAAAAATGTAAGGGCAAAGAGACACCCTTGCTGATATGGTAATTCTTATCCAAACAAATAGACCCTAAAATTGAATAAACCATGCACTCATAACTGCAATAACATAGCCTTCTTATACCTGCCTAAACAAAAGAAGGAAGTGGAGATCCAAATGGAAGCAGCTTTAATTCCACCACATCCCATCCCACTTCCTCCTATAAGAACTTCTAAAATAAGTAAAATAGATTAGCAAAGTAGGACACAATACAAAATATTTAACCTAGATACCACTCTCAGCAAAGTTGATTTTCAACCCTAACACAGCATCAGAGCTGATGGATGAAAACAAAACCGACATACCATTCCCTATGCTCCTCCCAGAAACAAAATCATATCATATATTTACTGTAATCAGGAAACCGTAATTACCTGCTAATCTATCTTCAAACCTTCAATGAAATCTCACTACACACACTTTGACATCAGCCTACGGAAGACATCTACAAGTACAACTAGGGTTAAAAGAGATGAAGACACAGGATGTCCTTGCTTTCTGCTTTCTGCCCTACTGCCCCCTAGACCATGATTTAAGCTGGCTATTCACAGTCACTTAAAAGGTAGCTGCAGAAAAGCAACCAGATGTTGTTTTCTCCACCTAAATAGAAAACCCTTCCTTTGCATGATTTTATCTAACAAAATCCCAGCTGAAAACCATAACATTTCTCAAATAAACTATGGAAACCAAACCCTGATGATTCTTCATACTCCATTAACTGCAAGATTAAACCATAAGACCCTTCTAAAAGAATGACTCATCAACCTAAGGTTTCAACTACTAGCAAACAACAACAAAGTCTTAGATTTGGGGCGAGGGTTCTAGCCATTTTTTTCAAAACCAAAATTCAAATCTAAAAAATGCAAGGGATTGAACATGTTAACATTCTGAAGCAAGCACAAATTTTAGTGTTTGTGAGACAGAGAGAGAGCGAGCGCATGCTCAAATTTTAGTTTCTCAAATATTACCTTTTGTCTAAGAGTTGCAACATATAATGATTCACGTATCAAAGGGAAAATTGCATCAACAAAGTCATCAAGCATCCCTCTATTCCGATATATGTTGCAGAGTTTCAGTTTTATTCTTACATCAAGCCACCATCTATTTGACTTGTCAGAATGTGCTTCAACAGAGTCTGCATGTATCTCATATTAAAATCTCCATAGAAGAATTTCAATCACAATCACAAAGAAAGGAAATATTTTCAGAAGTACCAGAATCATTTGGAGGAGACAACAAGGAAATGGCTTCATCTTTTTTCCCTTCTTCGAGCAGAAGGGAAGCCAAAGTTATGCGTGCATCAACATCATCTTGTAGTGTTTCTAGGGCTGAAACCAAAAAGTTTAAAAGCTTAATAAGAAAAATGCATAAAGTACTACATGATCTTCAGGTACATTATGATGGGAAAAAAAAGTTTAAAAGCTTAATAAGAAAAATGCATAAAGTACTACATGATCTTCAGGTACATTATGATGGGAAAAAAAAGTTTAAAAGCTTAATAAGAAAAATATGTCAGAAACAGAACAGTGCAGATAAGTTGCAATGATGGCTCTGGGAGAATACATGTGTATCACTCAAGACTCGAGCAAAGCAAAGCAAAATGAATTTGAAAACTTTAGCTATGATACTTGAGAGAACTCCCCCAAGAAAAAGGTTGAAACCAAAGTAAAAGATTTTGGTGGGAACATTCGTTTCAGAAGCTTCAGCACCAGCTGGAATGCTGGAGAAAATATTTTTTATTACATGATGAGAACATGAACCCAAGTATAGTGCAGGATGGACTCAAGAAGGCATAAACCTGTAGGTCTAAGCCCACTAAAACTTGCACAGAGGAAGTTAGTCATAAAAAGAGAGTGTAGATGAGAGAAAATATAGGAGGTATAAATAGAAGAAACAAGAAAAAGGTGGGGGGATATTATGTTGAGTTCATTTCAGCTTTTAAGCTTCGGCCAGGGGGACTATCCCTGGCTGGGAGCAACTACTACTCTTATGTTTTAGTAATTCAGTTCTAATACCATCAATACAATCTCCCTTTACAAATAGGAACTTTTTCCTATCATATCATTTGAATTAAGAAACAAGAAGGGAAGTGATTCTGATGAAGAATCAATTTATATTTGCCTAAAGTACCATTTTTATTAAAAATGAAACCTTGCCTTTGGAAAAAAAGAGAATTGCTTGTAATCTTTCTTTCAAGGATAGATAACATCTGGCAATTTTCAGATACAGAAGACCCTGCAAGAAAGATGTTCAATATGAATATCAGATTATCCGGATAACACAATGACGATGATGATGATGATGATGAAAAGAAAATATATTTCTTAACCAGCTAAAAAGTATCATGCAACCAGAATGAGCAGAAAAAAAAAATTGTAAGAAGTAAAGTATTTCATTTTATTCATATAAGCAATATGATTCCTCTAACATACCCTTCCAGCCCTCTAAAAGACTTCACCAACAATGATATTAGGAAGTGTTGAAATTGAAATTTCTGTGTGTTTTACTCAGACCACACATGTTGTATTTATAATATGTATGCAATAAATACATAAGAACATGATTGCTAAATCTAATCCTAATTAGCAACTAATTAGGGATTGACAGCTAATTATTATTTAGCTGTTACTAATTTAAAACAACATGTGACTAATTCTAACACTCCCCCTAGTGAAGATAATAAATCGCGGGCCCAGATAACACTGGGAAGCCGTGGTGCCAGGAAGATTGCACTGGGAAGCCGTGGGCCAAGAAGATTGCACTGGGAAGCCACGGGCCAGGAAGATTGCACTGGGAAACCATGGGGCCAGGTAGATTGCACTGGGAAAGCCACGGGCCAGGAAGATTGCACTGGGAAAGCCACGGGGCCAGGAAGATTGCTTTGGGTAGCCTCGAGATACATTTCTAGGTTTTGAAAAATCATGGGTAACGACAAATGGGAGAGAAAACGCATCCAAAGTAGAAAGGACCCGAGTACCGGATATGAACTAGACAAACAATGCCCAGATCGGGATAGAGGACGGAAGGGCGAGTTCGGCGGCGGTGAGATCGGCCAGAAAGGTGGCCGGACGCGCCGCCACGCGTGGCAGACGGAGGCTGGCAACAGAAAAACGCGCCGGCGAAGATAGGGCGCGTGTGAGCGCGTCAAAACGCCGTTCGAGGCGGTTCTGGCAGCGTTGGTCTCGTCTCAGAGGGGCGACTCCAGCGGTGTGGTCGCTGGTCGGAATCGTTGCCGTCTCCGGCGGTGGCAGACGGCGGCAGCGGCTGAAGATAGCGGAAAAACGTCCAGAAATGTCAAAAAACGTGCCGGAAAAGACTACACGGCTGAGGAGAGCGACTGATGGCACTAGACAATGGTGTCAACGGCGGAAGAGGGTTTGAACCTGAACAAAGTTCCATACTTGGGAACTCGGCAGCGGAAAAGTGATGAAACAGGTCATGGTGGATGGTACCGCTCTGATACCATGTTGAATTTGAAATTTCTGTGTTTCTGTGTGTTTTACTCAGACCACACATGTTGTATTTATAATATGTATGCAATAAATACATAAGAACATGATTGCTAAATCTAATCCTAATTAGCAACTAATTAGGGATTGACAGCTAATTATTATTTAGCTGTTACTAATTTAAAACAACATGTGACTAATTCTAACAGGAAGCAAAACAAAAAAGATTATGGGAAATCCACAAAGAAAAAGACAAACTACAAAATCATGATATTCATGACTTCCAAAGAAAAAATGATGGGGAAGCAAAATAAATTTATTGAAATAGATCTCCATAGTCATGTTACAAAAATTGATCTTCATCTGTTTATATGAAGATTGTGATGACTAAATGATCCTTATACCTTTCCCTAACAAGAAGCCTATAAAACATTCATATATACTCCATGTCACTACCCCTCAAGCCACAGCATACACAAGCTTTCATATTAGTATTAGTATAGTATAGTAGTTTGAATTATAGTTATCTGTTATCTGTAATACATACTTGTAGCGCAACTGTAGTTAGTTACTTGTTAGTTTTGTACAGCTGTGCTGATCTGGCTCATAACAGAATCAGTTATGAGAAACTTCCAGAATAAGCTTTTCTAACAGAATCTCTGTAAATAGAGATCTGGTGTATTAGCCACAGTGTGTGAAATTCATTTTCAGATTAAGAGAAACCTTTTGCTCAGCTTTCTCTCTCTCTTCTTGTTGATTTCTGAGTTTTCAGCTTGTTAAAAATATAGAAAACTCAACAGTTTATAAAACCGTGAAATTTAACCACAATAAAACAAAACAAAACCCATTAATCTTGTTAGCGAATATAGGTATAGTTCTCTGCTGTGCTTACTTTTGTATTCTCTAATCTCTACTGTACACTGTACTTGTATTCTCTGCTGTACAATTAGGTTAGGACTAACTGTAATTAACTGAATTCTGTAAGTGCAAACAGAATTCAGTAAGCTTAGACTAGTCACTAGGTTCTTATAATTTACAAATACTTTAGACTTGTAATCAAACAAATTAGTCAATGAAAAATTACCAGAACAGTTCAGATTCTCTCTATTCTCTTCTCTCTGAAATCCCAAACTAACTATGAACCCTAATCTTTTCTAACAAATCTATGCCATAACTTTGGCAACTAGCACTTAAATCCCCTTATGTCCTTGATAGACTTCTCCCAGAAGTCTGCAACCTGCTAATCCTAGCATCTCTTTCCTGACTTTCTCAGCTTCTTCCCAGCTAAATATTGAGAGTATCAATTTGATACACACATGACACATCTTGTATTCTGACTCACTCCACCATATCCACCAAACCCAGCAACAAACTCTGATGGAGCACCCCACAAACAAATAACATGCATTTTGCATCAAATCACACAAGTCAGAAAATCTCCCAAGGAGCCAATTTGGCACCTGAGCTATTTGCTACCTGTGACTATTTAGATTAGAAAGTAGAAACCACAGTCCTACAACTCTTGGATTATCCTCTGCTATGTAACTCCACAAGTGACATCCAAATGACAGACACAATCAGATTTCTATGCCCGCATAAAGCAGTTGCCTGACAGGGAAAAAAATAGTACATTGATGCTCAGGCTGAAGTTGCTGAAATGAGTTTTCTTTTCTTCCTTTACAGAAAACAAAACAAATGGTTAGGTTTCTACGTATAGTGCTGCACTATTACTCTTCTTTTTTAAGGGGGAGGGGGTTAATGCTCTACTATCTTCTAAGCACAAAGTATTCTATTTCCACCCATGCAATTTAGAAGAGTCTACAGCTCTGAGAGAGCATAAATGAGACACAAAACAACAAATCTGAAAATGTCATGGAAGTGCAAAATGAAGGACGTTTTCCACATAAATAAATACTTCAATGATAGCGTGCACTGACATCATTAATTCAAGTGATATTTGTGAACATTCGCATAAGATTATTTCTACTGTTTAAGAGAATATATGAATTTAATTTATACATAGTGTCAATTAAGCTAGAGAAGGGCAGTGAATCAAAATATTTACAACATTTTTAAAGACCCTATATTTACAGCTCAATATCAAATTGTAAGGCAGAAAATTATTAAGTCAATTACCCAAGAAAATTACCAGTATAAAATAAAAAAAGAGAATTGCAATAGATAGGAATGAGTTACCATACATTTTCATTTCCACTATTTCCTTTCAACATCAAATAATAATTCAAAGCAGAATTATAATGTTCAAGACCCATTAATGAGTCCGCAACCTCAGTGACCAATTCAGCATGCTCGCTTGCATTCTCTGGTTTCAAATCATTAAAGAAAACCTGAAAATCTTGTAAAAATGTTAAGTAATACATACAAATAATGCAAAACCAAAAGAAAGATACATATATGGCAATAACATGCATTAGACACATCTGCTAGCACTCCATTGTATTAACTGAAGCTAATGAGAAACACAGAAAAAGTTACCAAAAAAGTGATGATATACTGGTGAGCTTAGGAAAGAGAGAGAGGTGTTGGAATACAAAGACTAATAACCTAAATTCTTTTTCTTAGTTTTGAAAAAAAAAAAAAAAAGAGCTTTTTTATTAGAAAGTAAAAAAGATTATTCTAATTAAAAAAAAGAAAGAAAAGAAAAAAAAAAACTGAAGCAATAGGGGGAAAATCCCCATAATGTAGGAAAATAAGCACAAAATAACATGCAAAACTCTTTCAAAATTCAAACTTCAAAAGGGATATACTACATGGAGATAATATCATGGATAAGTAACAAGCTCTGTCAATACTAGGACACAGGAAAGAATGCACAAAGTGCAGGAGGGAAAAATAAAGGTAACCAAGGAAGTCTCAACTCAATCCCCATTCATACATACCATCAAACCTCTTAGATTTTAAACCGGTCCTAACTCAATCTCAAAAGCTAGCTTGTAGGGTGAGGATTGTTCAAGGCTTATATACTTTTAATTGGCCTAATCTCTAGTCAATGTGGGACTCTCCAACACATCACCTCACGCCCAGGGTTGGACATCTAGAGCGTGGACATTTACGGGTTGGGGCCCAATAACGGATCTAGGATAGACTCTGATACCATATTAGATTTTGGACCTGACCTAACTCAACCCTAAAAGCTAGCTTATAGGGTGAGGATTGCTCAAGGCTTATATGCTTTTAATTGGCCCAATCTCTAGTCAACGTGGGACTCTCTAACAAAACCTAACATGTTATTCTGAGGTTCAAACAAGATTAAATCTGGCAATGATCAAGAAAAACACAGTTAACTTGATTATAAATATGCATGCAACGCACCTGAGCCATCTCCATGTTTCCAAGATGAACATGGCAGATTCCAGCTTTAATTTTCAAATTCAAAGGCAACTCTTTTCCAGAATTGACCACTTGAGCATGTTCAATATACTTAAGAGCTTTGTCATGTGCCTTAGTTTCCATCAATATGGCAGCCAGTAGATCAACTACACTTGCATTTGCTCCATCTGGTTGATTAAGATACTCTTCAAGAATGCGAACTGAACATTCAACTTGACCACATTTTTTGTAGAACTGACAGAAAGCAGTATAAATTCAATTTGGCATTGAAAGACAAATACAAAATATTTAATTGGATCAAAATAAAATATGAACAGTTCATCACAAAAGTATTTCAAAAACATGATTTCAGCTAAAAATGAACTGGTTTTGTAAATGATAAATGCTGGAATACAAAAATCCAACATGATATAGTGCTGGCCTGATCTCAGCCCAAAAATGGTTCACCAACCTGGTTTAAGCCCATAATTAGTGATTTCAGGAATCAGGCAGGCCTAAGAGTTTGGGCAAGCCCAATTTTGTATAGTTTTTGTACTGTGATTGAGTTGGGCTAAGCTCTAATTTCATTATTGTATGGCCCAATGCTTCATAAAATTTATTTAAAAAGAAAAAGGGGAGTTGCTTTTGGAACCTCTTTTTGCTATTCGCACCCCCCATAATATACCCCTTCCCAAACTACCCCCACCCCCACCCCCCCTCCCCTCCCCACTCTCCGGGCGGTCCCTTCCCCCCTCCGTCTCTAAACACAAAACATTGAAAAAAAATAAAGGTTCTTTTACGGAACCTTCCGGAAATTAAGTTCCGAATGTCAACTTTGTTAACGAAATTTCCGGAACCTTTCGGACATTAATTTCCGGAACCTTCCAGACATTAATGTCCGAAACAATTGTGCAGCAGCAGGGGTGAAAAAATTCTGAACCTTCCGGATATTAATATCTGGAAGGTTCCGGAAATTAATGTCCAGAAGATTCCGGAATTTCTGTTAACAAAGTTGATATCCGGAAATTAATTTCCGGAAAGTTCCGGAATTTTTTTTTTTAGCAAGACGAGTTTAGAGACGAAAAAATTCCGTCTCTAAATACAAAACATTGAAAAAAAATAAAGGGGAGGGGGAAGGGACCGCCCAGAGAGTGGGGAAGGGAAGGGGGTGGGTTGGGGGTGGCTGGCGGTGGGGGTGGGGATGGGTGGGGGTAGGGGTAGGGGTAGGGGTAGTTTGGGAAGGGGTATATTATGGAGGGTGTGAATAGCAAAAAGGGGGTTCCAAAAGCAACTCCCAAGAAAAAGTTGTAAAATTCTAATTTTGCATGTCAATCATTTTGGAAAAATTAAACAATTTGACTTCCGCCCTCCCAAACATCATATTTTCCTACATGTTCCCCCACTTCAAGGTGCTAGCTCCACCCCTGATAAGTGATGATAATGATAGATATAGGCCATAAGATACAAGCATATACATGCATTATAGAGCATCATAAAGGCTAATTATAATATTCATATCAAAATAATCATTAAACAAAAAAAAATAGCAAAGGATGAGATTTATAGAAAACTAGCGGAAAGATAGGCACGACAGTCTATCCGCATTTCTTATTTTTTGGAGAAAGACAAAAAATTAGTTTATATACATTTTTTCAGGAATTACATAATACTGTGAAACTTTATTTTTTTTGTTGAAGTAATATTGTAAAATTGTCCGAATAAGACTGTGCAAAAACTGAGTGGTTATAGTGTGGTGATTATTAGGGGTATAATAGGTATTAAAAGTGGAAACCAAAATCTTGGTTATTCACAACTCACAACAAAGGACCAACCTTAGCTGCTGCTTTTAGTGCATTAACATTTTCACAACTAAGTTGATGTATTTGCTCATATGCAACAGCAGCTTTTTGATAATCTTGAAGTTCAACATAAAGCATTGCACGATGACTTCTAAGCGTAATATCTTTGGGATCTGCTGTTATTGCTTTTGAAAGACAATAACTCGCTTGGCCATTATCACCTTGTTCTCAGCATTTGAAAAAGGGGCTCAACTCAGTAACTAAACTATTTCTTTCAGACGTAAAAGCTTTGTTTAAAATGAATGCATGGATGAACTTATTTTCATTAGAAACAGTGACACATTCCAACAACAACAACAAAAGCCTTTTTCTACTAGGTAGGGTTGGCTAAATATATCAAACGAAACTATAATGTCCAATCGTAAATCATGTCAAATGACAAATCATTTAAATATAATTCCTTCTTAAAAGCAGTGACAAACTACCATTACATAAATATAGTGAAGAGGCATTTCGAATGGAAAATGTAGTTAATTATGAACTATATTCTCCATTGATACACTGCATACACAGGTCATTTCTTTTAAGGATACATTACTTGAAGCAATTTGACCCTCTTTCACAATTAGGGTGAGAATATAAATTCATCCAGCTGAATACTTCCAGAAGAATAATTTCACAAAAATAATGATGGCAACAAAAATTATCAACCATCTCACATGGACCATGTAAAAAGCAGTTTCCAAAGAGATGGATCTTTGGGAGTCAAATGAGCAGCAATCATGTAAAAATCCATAGCTCTTTTGTAATCCTTAAAGTGAACTATAGACAAGTCCAAGGGTGTGATATGAGTCAGGCAAATTTGGTGCTAGCCTAACAACTTCATGCAACACAGCTCTAGCCTGCAAAAAGCCAACAGAGCAAAGTAATGCATGACTAAATTGCAAAAAGCTAATGCGATAGTAAAGTCTATAATGTATATCAATCTTAAACAGATGTCAGAGCATGCAGAATCAGAAAAATTATACACCTAGCTCCTGTGCCATCTAACATTGACAATTCCCCTTATTATTTTGAAAGTTGAGATAAACAAGGGTAATGTTAGAAACTATTTCAATAGACAGGAATGCAACTTCCAGCTAATGTGTTTTTGCTGGAGGCGATCCCATCTCTTCAAAAAGTAAGACATAGTGTGCTGTAGCCAGATCATAAGTGAGTTACTGTGAATACAAATCAACTTAATGAACTTGAATTTTGAGGACTATCTTAACTCTTATCAGAAAGTATGAAGATTTTGAGCAATAAGCCAGGGTAGATTAGTAAATTATTGCAGAAGAGAAATATTATCATTTATCCTAAGTCCTAAGGTACTTATTGCTGAAGACCAACCTCAAAAAGGAAATGAGTAAAATTAGTAAAAGGATTTCATTATCCACCAATTTTTTTCAACATAGTTGAGAACTGTGGCAGCAACAGCAATTAACAAACTCCAGTACAGAAAGCTATAGATTGTTATGTGACAGAATAAAGTACCATGTCATAATGGCCACATGCATAGTGAAGTGTGGCATCACCCAGCATTTGTGTTAGCTTAGAGTTGAGTTTATTCTTTGATCCTTTTCGCCTACCTCTTTTTTTAGTCTGCATCAGGCAGATAGACAATATTGAAAAGGTGTCATGTAAGTTATGTTAAAAACAAAACAAAACAAATCAAGTAAATACATAACTTGTAACCGAAAATGCTTATTTTTTACACTTTCATCTACATCCTTTGAAGGGCATTATATGCATAAGAAAATGAAGGACCAAAGGCTTACAATTTACAATGAAAGACTGAAAGAGGTATAAAAGTAAACTGGTGAAAACCTATCATCGAAAATTGAAAATTCATGAAAAGGAATGACAGGGGAAAAAAGAATGCAGCAAAGCCACCCTGCATGTAAAAAATGGAAACTACCTAGAAACAGCTATGGGTGAAAAATATAATTGGCATGTACATAAATCTTAATTTTTCTTCCAAAATCATAAAACCAAATGTATTCTCAGATCTCCATTCCATTGCCTTTCTTAAAAGAATTAAAGGAACAATATCAACTTCTTTCAAGATACCAGTTGCTTATGTAGAAAAAATAAAATAAATGAAATAAATATACTTTGCGAGCTGACCTGATGATCAACTATCAATTTTCCTTTTAAAGCTACAAATGGGTTCTCCATTATGCTAACTTATGAACAGATATACTTCCCACATAACGTATTATGAAGAATCTCTTATCACGATGCTGCACAAATGTTACTGATCATATGTAATGTATATCATACCTTTCTTGATCTCTTGCGCACACCAAAATTCATTACTTCCATTATCTCAGCCATGCTTGCCCCAGAAATATCATCTTCCCTTGCCTTCTTAGAAGAAGTTCCTTCACTTCGTTCAGAGAGATTGAATAATATGTGCATCAAACATATAAAAATGAATAAGTGATAGCAGCGAGTTATTCGGTTCTCATGAGATAAATGTTAAACTGTTCAACACATGAATGAAGTATCTTAACTCATAATCAAAATTCATCTCTACTAGCTCATTGAAATTTTATTTCAGGTTCATCCCTACTAGCTTTCATTTTTGGAGATATCTTAAGCTCCCATAATTTTACTTTAACTTTATGTCTCTAAAAAATTTTCTTTTCTTTTCCCTGTCAAAAACAACTTTTCCCAGTAACGAGCTTATCTATTACAATTTCTATTTAACATGTGCATAATTGCAACATTGCTAGTTGCACATACACAATTCTCAATGTCTCAAGCTCAACCAATAAATTAACAGTGTGTTTGGGTGGAGAATTTTAAAATTCCCAAAATTGTGAAATCAATTATGAGTAATGATTAAAACAATTATGAGTAATGATTAAGAGAGTTAAGTATGAGAGGAATTGTAATTGAAAATCTAAAAAGGTAAACATAATAGAGGAATGTTAAAATTCTCTATCAATACGTGTCAATTGAAATTCCTCTTATTTATCATAAAAATCCGTCATATTTATCATTTGAAATTCTTTCTTTTACTATTTTAACACATGAAATCAAGTAATTTAGAATTGTTGAATTGTTCTATCCAAACACAAACTGAAAACATAGTTGAATCCTCTTCAAGAGCATAGATTAAACTAAAGTATGACTGAACACAGTTAAGTAACTATTTTGAAGTTGAAAGTAAATAGAGCAGCTTAGTACAATGACAACAAAAACAATTCCGATTTTTGGACACCCGAACAGTAATCCACCCGGCGCACACCACACTTTTTCTTTTTTTGTTTTTTTTTTCATATGTGAACAGTACACAAATTTTTTTTTTAAATTTTTTTTTTCAAAAAAGTCTGATTTTTTTTTCTAAAAAAAATTTGTTTCTTATTAACCAGATTAATAACCTAGTTAACCACCAACTTAAATGGTATTAACCACATGTTTGAAAAGTATTTTTTTTTAAATGTGAACAGTACCTACTTTTTTAAAAAAAAAATGATTGTCGGTTAACCAGATTAATAACATAGTTAACCACCAACTTATATGGTATTAACCACCTGTTCACTTGAAAACAAAGTTAAAGGTTTGTCATTTGAAGTTGTCTGAACTGATATCAATATTAACCACTTGAGCAACTTATTTAACCACATAATAACTCACAGTTAACCACTTTTTGCCCCAGTTATAATTATTAACTAGATTAATAACAAAGTTAACCACCAACTCATATGGTATTAACCACATGTTCACTTGAAAACCAATTATTCACCAAATTAATAACACAATTAACCACCAACTTATATGGTATTAACCATTAACCAGATTAATAACACAGTTAACCACCAACTTATATGGTATTAACCACATGTTCACTTAAAAACAAATTATTCACCAGATTAATAACACAGTTAACCACCAACTTATATGGTATTAACCACATATTCACTTGAAAATAAAGTTAAAGGTTTGTCATTTGAAGTTATCTGAACTGATATCAATATTAACCACTTGAGCAACTTATTTAACCACATATTAACTCACAGTTAACCACCTTTTGTCTCACTTATAATTATTCGAAATGATTAAATGTTAGTCACTTGATCAACTCATTT
The DNA here is from genome assembly GCA_026901365.1 of Sesbania bispinosa. Lineage (NCBI taxonomy): Eukaryota > Viridiplantae > Streptophyta > Magnoliopsida > Fabales > Fabaceae > Sesbania > Sesbania bispinosa. The sequence goes on from QLOH01000018.1 coordinate 1,463,484, forward strand.
ACCCACATATTATCTCACATTTAACCATTTTTGTCTACTAACTCACACTTAACCACTTTTTTGTCTCACTTGTAATTATGGTTAATGTTATATAATTTGGTGATTATCTATGTTGTCAATATGGTTAATTGTAGATAAAATATTTTTAAAAAAAAAATCAATTTTTTGTAAAAAAAAATCAGATTTTTTTTGTAAAAAAAATCAGATTTTTTTGTTTAAAAAAATCACTGTTCATAAAAAAAATTGGCTACTATTGACGCAGAAAAAAAAAAAAGAGTTGGGTGTGCGGTGGGTGGATAAAGTTGGGTGTGGAAAATTTTTTTTCCCAACAAAAACATATGAACAGAGCCCGTGATAATGGAGAAATTCTAGTATGAGCACAAACCTAACACATAGGATTTAAGCACAACCAATAAAAATATTACACGTCATTAAAATATTAAAAAAATAAAATTAGAAATTAAAGAGTGCGTCAGCGTGACCCAACACCATTTTTCCTCAACCGCCTCAACTCTTTCTCTTTCCTTTCTATGGCACTCAAACTCTTTTTCTCCTCATAGAAGAATTTCTCAAAAAGAACATAGAGGCAACGTGACAGCGGTTCCCACCCTTCAGCTGTGACACCATCGAAAAAAAACAAAATGCACAAGTGGTTGCGCACATAGGTGACTACAAGGCTCTGTCTACGATACAGCGGCATTGGTGCGGAAGTTGCAACAGAAGTGAAAATTGTTAACTGAATTTTCTTCCACTTGAATATTATATATTAATGTCTAGCATCCAATGAATTTTGGATTTTGAACAATAATTTTCGAAGAAGTTGTGAAAATCTAAAAGATTGCAAGGATTTTGGTTTTGATAATTACTACCCTGTAGGGATGATTGAGATTTGTAACTTTGTACAGGTATAGGAGAGAGAAAAAGAGTTTGAGTGCCATAGAAAGGAAAGAGAAAGAGTTGAGGCGGTTGAGAAAAAATGGTGTTGGGTCCGGCTGACGCACTCTTTAATTTCTAATTTTATTTTTTTAATATTTTAATGATGTGTAATATTTTTATTAGTTGTGCTTAAATTCTATATGTTAGGTTTGTGTTCATACTAGAATTTCTCGTGATGATGATAACAAATGAATATTACCTTCCTACGTGGATATAACAGCATATAATATGAAGTTAAAATGTTAAATCATGCACTTGACACAACAAATAGAGCAATTAGATCGAAATATATATATTAATAGGTAATAGCCCATTGGCATTAGGGCTTAACCTAAAATTCCCAAAACAGAAGCAATTAGAAAGATGAATTTACCGGTGGCATTGTTCAAGTGCTTTTCGCTTTTTGTGAGCAAGAGCTTCGTACTCAAGGCGTTCGAATTGTTGATAGCTTTGAACACCAGAATCATTATTATCGACGAAGTCCAAAGGGCTCATCCCATGTTTGAACCTGAAAGTATATTCCCCATCTTGCTCCTCCTCCTCTTCTTCTTCTTCATCCACATCATCTTCTTCCTCTGCTGCGTTTTTTTTCTTCTTCTCGCTCTTCTTCCACACAATCCAATGTGTCATTCACTTCGTCGTCAATGTCACTTCCCTCTTTCGCCATCAGATACTGCTTCTGTCTTCTGCTCTGTATGATCAAGTTTCACTCGTTTGATTGATTTTGGAGGGAAGCTCTTCGGATTTTCTTGGTTTGTTTATTTGAGCCATACTTTTCTATTTATTATTTTTATTATATCTATAGCTTTCTAATATACCCAAGTTAATCAAAACCATCAGATTTAATATTTTTTTATTGGACGGTCGAGATTTAATTATTGCAACCAGTTGCAGGTTTCTTTCATAATGAATCTTAAAATTGCTATAGAGCCCATGACTGCTAGCTGTAACTGCAACCTCCATGGATCAGGAAACGTGCTCAACTACCTTCAGCCATGGATCCTCACCGAACAACTTATCTTCATCGCACCGAGCGCACCACCCCAAGTTCCCAAGTCCGAGCTCAACTCCATCGATTCTCTGGCCATCGCGGTTGTTCCTAGTCCGCCATCATTTCCAAGCCTAAAAACCTTCTCCCTTATCGTCACCACCAATCGCGCTTCTTCTCACCTTCACAGAGCCATCGTTCCCTGAGACACGGCCACCACTACCGCGCAACCACCTCCCTCTCCATCGTCACTCTCCCTTGACAACACCTCAGAACCAACCCCAAATCGAAATAGAAGGTCCTTTGTCTCACCGTGAAGATGACCACATGTCTTGGACCCCAAATCCTTTCAATCGTCATGCTTAGTCCCTTTGTAATCGCCTCTTCAAGATTGAAATCGCCCCTGCAATCAACTTTGTCGACATCGTTGTTTACAGTATGCTTCGACTCACTAACGTTTTAATGATCCATGTAGCGAACCAACTTGATTTCACGGAGGGTCCTCAGAGCTGAACTATTCACACACAGAACAAAAAGCACCAAAAAAAATTCATTTCCCAGCACCAACTAATAAAAATAAAAATAATTCAATTTCTCATTTTAAAAATGTAGATCCTAATATTGAAGAAAACATAAAAACGTAAACTTGGTTGTATTTGCAAAGCAAGAAATAGGAAAGGGTCGAAGATTGTAAGCATAGGTTACCTCAATTTTTTATTCATGCTAACTTAATAAAATATTAAATATTAGAAACCCCTTTTTGTAATTTCGAAAATATTATATCAGTAGAATCATTACCGGAAACACCTACTATCATAGGTAAAAATTACTTGGGTATTGGTGCACAAATTTTAAATTTGTGCACCTTAGAAAGACCCACACTTCTATATCCGTCTAGGACAATTCTAAGCTACACAAATAGAAAACTTGTGTAATTATACACAAGTGAATATGAGCCCTAAGATATAATATTAATAAATTCAGTGATCCAGATTTAGTATTTGAAATAGGTTGCCTGTTAAAATTTGGATATTTTGTGAAATTTTATTATTGAAGCAAATCCTTACTGTTAATTAACTAATTAGTATTATTTAAAATAAAAAACCCAGTGCGTCTTCTTCCACGTGACGGAGGGGGATCTGCAACATTATTTCTTCTCCTGCAATCGACAGCCATAGAGTGATAGAGTGGCGCCATCTCCGACGACGGTAAGCCTATCGAGGCACAACCACAGGCTGCCGTTGGGCATATGTTCTCTTCTTCTCCGGGGAGTAAGGCGCAACCATGGCGCGGTACCGAGTGAACTACGACGGTGTAACCAAAATTGCAACGGTTTGAGAACAGGCTTTTGCGACCTTCCCTTTCTCCGGCGAACGCATCAAAGGCGACCATGGTGGCGAGGAGGAGTGTAGATCTGAAGAGATCTTCATCAAAAACAATAGTTGTAACGTCCTAATTTCTATTTTAAAAATAATTCCTGTTGGAAGCACTATTTCCAAAAATCTGAAATTTATTTCGTTCATTTCAATATCGGTAACTAAAAGATAACAACTTACATATTCCAACAAACACATAAGTTGTATATCCACTAACACAAAATATACTACTCTGCATGCACACATATACATGTGTGTATATATATATATATATATATATATATATATAAGAGTTTACATTGTATCCATTACATCCCACAATACAAAAGGGGCAGGATATAGTCATACATGTGTAAGGAGTAACAAAGTTAATTTCAAGGTACACGTGTACTACTCTATCCTACTTAAGATACAACTCAAGCATATCTATATCTAAAAGTGCTATTTACATAGTTCTTTACAAAATCTAGTAAATCCAAAACACGACCAGTTCTTTCTACCGGCTTCCATGGCCAGGTGTAGGTCCCTGCACATCTGAAATATAAATTCCCACAACATGGGGTGAGACTAACGTCCCAGTGAGGTAACAAAGTGACACAGAACAGTTAATACTACACATGTCATGAATATGGGGGAACTAACATAACACAATTCACTTAACATCATCAATAGAATATCAATACTCAACTAACTCATAAATCACTGAATTCTGTACCATGGATTTAACCCTTTTCCTTAGGCTAGACTGAGCTCAGGCTAACAGAAACCGTCGTCCCTGAAGGCCGGTAGACCTTACCTAAAACCCTTTCCAAGGCCATAACGACCCAAACCTTTGCCAAGGGCCAAAAGACCCCAATCATATCCTCATGCATAAAACATATCTCAATTGATTCATATCAACATATACAAGTCATCCATGAGTGAAATTTCTAAGGTAACCTAATTCTTACCATATCCAACCTCAATCTCAATTATAGCAATTATTAGGGAAATTCTAAATACTGACATGTAATAACATCTAATTCATACTATAATCATCATTAATCATACAAAAAAAAAGGGAAAGAGGGAGTGGGGTTCATGCAAGAGAAATTCCACTTAGAAGTGAGTGTGTGGTTACACTCACCTTGAAGCGATAGGTGAAATTGAAAAGAGAATAGCTTTGGGAAGATAAGAAACTCGAAGGGGACTTGATTTTGAGGACCTAAGTTCTTCCTTGATCTTCAATTTTTCTTCCTCTCTCTAGAACCTCTCCGTCTCTCTCTAAGTGATATAAGAAAAGAAGAAGAAGGATGAATAGAAAGGAGCCCTAGAAGGAACGTATAGGGGCTGTAAGTGGATTTTCGCTCAAGCGAATCATTTTTGCTTGAGCGAAATGCTCGAGATCAACTTTTCTTTCTCATTTTCGCTTGAGCGAAAGTTGCTCGCTTAAGTGAATTTGAACCTGAAAAAAAACCCCTCTCTGGACAATTCTCGCTCGAGCGAGATTCATTACACTTGAGCGAAAAACGTCTAGAGAGCACTCTAATTTCCCCCATTTCTCACTTGAGCGAAACCCATTTTCTCCCTTTTTGCTGCATAATTCGCTCAAGCGAATCATTTTCGCTTGAGCGAAAATGCTGAAACTTGGTTTTCTCTTGTCTAAGTTTTTTAACCTTTTCCCAATAAAAACCTACTTAATACTAAGACCTCTACATATAATTTACCCTTCTTATATATATTTATTAGTCATCTTTATAAATTAACGGGATGTTACAATTCTACCCCCCTTAAGCAATTTTGTCCCCAAAATTGACTCAAACTAGGTATACATCAAACCTTTTACCTTAGTTGAAGAATTCTGGAAATTGATGGCAAAGTTCTTCTTCTTTCTCCCAAGTTTCCTCCTCAGGTGTCTGACCCTCCCAAATCACCTTCACTAGTGGAATGGTCTTGTTCCTCAGGGTTTTGACGCTTCGGTCAACAATCTGTGCAGGCCTAGTAGGGATAACCAAATCCTCCCTCAACTGTACTGATTCTGAGCTTATGATGTGAGAAGGATCATGGACATATTTTCTGAGTTGGGAAACATGGAATACATTATGAATATTGGATAAATGAGGTGGAAGGGCTATCCGGTATGCAAGGGGACCAATCCTTTGCAAGATTTGAAAAGGACCAATAAAACGGGGATTGAGCTTTTTGGCCTTAATAGCCCTACCAATGCTTGTGATGGGAGTAACCTTTAAAAACACATGATCACCCTCCTCAAACTCTAGGTCTCTCCTTCTCCTGTCAGCATAACTCTTCTACCGGCTTTGGGCAGTTAACAGTTTTTCCCTAATCCTCTTTATCTTATCAGTAGTTTCTTGTACCAACTCTGGACCTAAAAGACCTCTCTCACCTACTTCACACCAACACAAGGGTGACCTACATCTCCTACCATAAAGTGCCTCATAGGGAGCCATACCTATGCTGCTGTGAAAACTATTGTTGTAAGCAAATTCTATCAGTGGCAGGAACCTATCCCAATTACCCTTCTCCTCTAAAACACATGACCTAAGCATGTCCTCTAGGGAATGGATGGTTCTCTCAGACTGTCCATCAGTCTGAGGATGGTAAGCGGTGCTAAACTTGAGTTTAGTACCAAAGGCCTGGTGCAAAGCGTTCCAAAACCTAGAGGTGAATCTGGGATCCCTGTCTGACACTATACTAGAGGGCACACCATGGAGCTTCACAATTTCCCTGATGTACAGGTTTGCTAACTTGGTCAAAGGATAGGTTGCCCTGATAGGTAAGAAATGAGTTGACTTGGTTAGCCGGTCTACTATAACCCAGATGGAATCAAAACCTGCTGGAACCCTAGGTAGTCCCATGACAAAATCCATAGCTATGGCCTCCCACTTCCATTCAGGAATCTCTAAGGGTTGGAGTGTACCTGAGGGTTTCTGGTGTTCTATTTTGACCTGCTGACATATAAGGCACCTAAAGACAAACTCAGCTATCTCCCTCTTCATTTCGTCCCACCAAAAAATGTTTTTCAAGTCTTGGTACATCTTGGTAATACCTGGATGTACCGTGAACTTGCTCCTATGGGCTTCCTCTAGAATTTCCTATTTTACGCTACCCCCCTTAGGGACGCAGACTCTCCCTTGGAAGAGAATCATCCCATCTCCCGACTCAGAAAATCCTGGTTGCTCCTTTCGGGCTGGAGCTCCAAGTCTGAGGCCTGTGCCTCCTTAATCCTACCCCTCAACTCATTGGTTACCTCAAGCCTAAGGAGCCTCATTTTACCTTCCTCTAAACTCACCTCAAGCTTCAAGTTCCTAAATTCTTCTATCAATTCCAACTCATGCACCATCATGGATGACACATGCAGGGACTTCCTACTCAAGGCGCCGGCCACTACATTAGCCTTGCCCGGGTGGTATCTAAGCTCAAAGTCACAGTCCTTCAAAACTCCATCCATCTTCTCTCCCTCATATTGAGTTCCTTTTGATCAAAGAGATACTTTAAGCTCTTGTGATCACTAAAAACTTCAAACTTTACTCCATACAGGTAGTGCCTCCACACCTTAAGAGCAAATACCACTGCAGCTAATTCTAAATCATGAGTGGGGTAGTTTTCCTCATAGGGTCTAAGTTCTCTAGAGGCATAGGCTACCACTCTCCTATCCTTCATTAGGACACAACCCAAACCCTTACCTGATGCATCACTATACACCACAAAAGGTTTGGTCAGATCCGGCAACACCAGTACCGGAGTGGTGGTCAGTCTCTCCTTGAGTTCTACAAAACTCTTCTCACACTTTTCATCCCACACAAAGGCATGCCCCTTTCGGGTCAGCCGGGTGAGAGGTAAAGCCAATTGGGAAAATTTACTGATGAACCTCCGGTAATAACCGGCTAAACCTAAAAAGCTCCTCACCTCTGTGGCTGACATGGGTCTTTTCCAGCCAATCACAGTTTCTATCTTACTGGGGTCTACTGACACACTTTCTCTGGATATGACATGCCCCAAGAAGTGAACCCTGTCCAGCCGGAACTCGCACTTCTCAGGATTAGCAAAAAGCCTCTTCTCCCTTGACACTCATAAAACTACTCTAAGGTGTTGTTCATACTCCTCTAAGGTCTTGGAATAGATAAGAATGTCGTCGATAAACACAACGACAAACTTATCCAAAAGGGCTTGAAAATCCGATTCATGTAATCCATGAATACAGTTGGAGCATTGGTCAAGCCAAATGGCATCACCAAATACTCATAATGCCCATACCTAGTCCTGAAAGCAGTTTTAGGAATGTCCTCACTCTTAATCTTTATCTGGTGGTACCCTGACCTTAAATCTATCTTTGAAAACACCGATGCTCCCCTAAGTTGGTCCAGGAGGTCATCTATTCTAGGAAAGGGGTATTTGTTTTTAATCGTAACCTTGTTCAGCTACCTATAATCTACACACAATCTCATGCTACCATTCTTCTTTTTAACAAGGAGCACTGGTGCTCCCCAAGGGGATACACTGGGCCTAATGAACTGCTTCTATATCAGCTCTTCTAACTATTTCTTGAGTTCACGCATCTCTAGGGGAGACATTCTATAAGGGGCCTTAGAAATAGGTCCTGTGCCTGACACAAGGTCTATGGAAAACTCAATCTCTCGGTCCGGAGGCAAAGTGGTAACCTCACTAGGGAAAACATCCTGATACTCCCTAACCGTGGCTATGCTACTCAGGTCAGGTTTTGACTCTACAACAGAGGGGAGTAACAATATAAAACAACAACTCCCATCAATCAAGCATTCAAAAATTTGACTAGTACTAGGCAATAAGTATGATGGTTTCTCCCTTGGAGGAAGGGGAAGAATCGGAAAAACAACTTCCTTATTACAACAATCCAACATAACCTGATTATAGGATAACCAATTCATACCCAGAATGATATCAATACCAGTTAATGGCAAACAAATCAAATTGACCTCGAAGGTCCTCCCTTGAATAACAATAAGACACTCAAGACATACCGAAGAGGTGGAAATTGCCTCATTGGCCGGGGTAAGGACATTTAATTGAAAAGGTAGTGGAGTGACATGCAAATTCAATCTTTTCACACCATCATAAGAAATGAAGGAATGGGTTGCCCCAGAGTCATACAGTACCGTTAAGGGAGTTCCATTTAAAGTGCACGTACCTCGCATCAGATTGTCGGCCTTAGACGCCTTCTCCCCGCTGAGGGTGAAGACCCTTCCAGTAGCTTGCGGTTTAAGTGTGTCTCGCTTCCTATGTGGGCACTCCTTAGACATGTGACCTTACTCACGGCAGTAGTAACACCTTTGTTGACCCGCCAAGCACTCACCTCGGTGGCCCCTGCCACACTTAGGGCAAGTAGGAGGAACTGGATTAGAGGGAATGGCTAGTTGCTTGCCCTTGCCTCCATGAGATTTGTAACGAAAGTTTCTTCCCACTGGTGCATCATCTCTCTTCCTCTTGCCTTCCACCCAAGGCCTAGCTGTAACCTTAGGTGCCTCCTCCACCAAACTCTGCTCAATGACAAGACATTTAGTTACCAAAGCCGAAAAATCTCGTAGTTGAAATGCTGCAACAATCTTCTGGATCCCAGGCATGAGGCCCGCCTCCAAATGAGAACATTTCCAGCCCTCATTAGGATGAGCCTGCAGGAGTGTATGATACTTGGAAAGCTCTTCAAACTTGGCCACATATTGGCCTACCTTCAAGTTTCCTTGCTTCAATTGAAGAAACTCAAGTTCCTTTTGCTTCCTAGCTGGTTCCGAAACACGTGTTGGAATGTGTCCCAAGGAAGTAAGGCTCCAGGAGTAGTCAAAATGGCCTTCACGCTCTTCCACCAATTTTCTGCCTCTCCTTGAAGCATGTAGGTCGCCAATCTCACCTTGAAATCATCAATGCAAGCCATAACTTTGAAGATTTTGTTCATGGCATTGAGCCATGAATCAGCTGCAACAGGGTCATAAGCTCCCAAGAATGCAGGTGGATGATGTTTACGGAATTCAGCAAGTCCTTGGAGGAATGGATCCGCAGGTGCTCCTTGTGGAAAAGTGCCATTGGATTGTCTTTCTAAAGCTTGAAGTATCGCATTATTTGAAGTCGTCTGGTTCCCCACAATTTGTGTAAGTAGCTGAAGGGCTGCCGCCACAGAATCCTGAGATTCTTCCCGCTCAGGAGAGGGTGAGTTAGCACGAGGACGCCCCCTCCTGCCACCAGCCATATCCTATACACATTTTTAGGAAATTTTCCAGGTGATCAGTCTATCAATTTCATAATAATGTATATTAGACAACTACTAGTTTAAGGATTAACACACAAAACCACAGTCCAATTAGATTGAACTGCTCTGATACCAAAATGTAACGTCCTAATTTCTATTTTAAAAATAATGCCTGTTGGAAGCACTATTTCCAAAAATCTGAAATTTATTTCGTTCATTTCAATATCGGTAACTAAAAGATAACAACTTACATATTCCAACAAACACATAAGCTGTATATCCACTAACACAAAATATACTACTCTGCATACACACATATACATGTATATATATATATAAGAGTTTACATTGTATCCATTACATCGCAAAATACAAAAGGGGCAGGATATAGTCATACATGTGTCAGGAGTAACAAAGTTAAATTCAAGGTACACATGTACTACTCTATCCTACTTAAGATACAACTCAAGCATATCTATATCTAAAAGTTCTATTTACATAGTTCTTTACAAAATCTAGTAAATCCAAAACACGACCAGTTCTTTCTACCGGCTTCCATGGCCAAGTGCAGGTCCCTGCACATATGAAATATAAATTCCCACAGTGTGGGGTGAGACTAACGTCCCAGTGAGGTAACAAAGTGACACAGAACAGTTAATACTACACATGTCATGAATATGGGGGAACTAACATAAAACAATTCACTTAACATCATTAATAGAATATCAATACTCAACTAACTCATAAATCACTGAATTCTGTACCATGGATTTAACCCTTTTTCTCAGGCTAGACTGAGCTCAAGCTAACAGAAATTGTCGTCCCTGAAGGCCGGTAGACCTTACCTAAAACCTTTTCCAAGGCCGTAACGACCCAAACCTTTGCCAAGGGCCAAAAGACCCCAATCATATCCTCATGCATAAAACATATCTCAATTGATTCATATCAACATATACAAGTCATCCATGAGTGAAATTTCTAAGGTAACCTAATTCTTACCATATCCAACCTCAATCTCAATTATAGCAATTATTAGGGAAATTCTAAATACTCACATGTAATAACATCTAATTCATACTATAATCATCATTAATCATACAAAAGAAAAGGGAAAGAGGGAGTGGGGTTCATGCAAGATAAATTCCACTTAGAAGTGAGTGTGTGGTTACACTCACCTTGAAGCGATTGGTGAAATTGAGAAGAGAAGGGCGTTGGGGAGATAAGAAACTCGAAGGGGACTTGATTTTGAGGACCTAAGTTCTTCCTTGATCTTCAATTTTTCTTCCTCTCTCTAGAACTTCTCCGTCTCTCTCTAAGTGATATAAGAAAAGAAGAAGAAGAATGAATAGAAAGGAGCCCTAGAAGGAACGTATAGGGGCTGTAAGTGGATTTTCGCTCAAGCGAATCATTTTCGCTCAAGCGAATCATTTTCGCTTGAGCGAAATGCTCGGGATCAACTTTTCTTTCTCATTTTCGCTTAAGCGAAAGTTGCTCTCTTAAGCGAATTTGAACCTGAAAAAGACCCCTCTCTGGACAATTCTCGCTCGAGTGAGATTCATTTCGCTTGAGCGAAAAACGTCTAGAGAGCACTCTAATTTCCCCCTCGCTTGAGCGAAACCCATTTCGCTTGAGCGCAAAATGCAGAATTACATTTTCTCCCTTTTTGCTGCATAATTCGCTCAAGCGAATCATTTTCGCTTGAGCGAAAATACTGAAACTTGGTTTTCTCTTGTCTAAGTCTTTTAACCTTATCCCAATAAAAACCTATTTAATACTAAGACCTATACATATAATTTACCCTTCTTATATATACTTATTAGTCATCTTTATAAATTAACGGGATGTTACAATAGCTGGCAATGAAGTGATTCAAGGATTTGATTTCGCATGGGCTACGACGGTGGCTTTGGCGGTGGAGGCAGTACGGTTTATTTGGAACATTACTGATCTCAAGCATTCTTGGAGGATTTGATTTCACAGGGCTGTCGAGATGGCGGGTGGTGGTAGGCCTAGGAGGCAACAAGGGCTTCGGTGGCGGCATGGGATGTGCTTTTAATGAGTGCTATTTTTTATTAAACACATAGTATAATTTTATTAATTAATGGAGATAATTTGTAAATTACATATGTTTCAAAAATAATAATAATAACAGTAACCGGAAAACCTATTATTACAGGTGAAATAAAGTTGTGTATCAATACACAAGTTTATTATTGATACACAAGTTTATTATTTGTGTAGCTTAGAATCCACTGCCTGTCTATACTTACTAGTTACTATTATATAAAGGAATAGTCTCCACGTTCCATTATATGATTTTAGCCATATATTAAATTATAAATTTAACAATTACTTCTATTAAAATTAAAATAACTGTCTATAGTTTCTTTTTTATTTGGTTTTTATTTTATTTAAAATAAATAAAGGGCTAATCTATAGCATTTGATATTTTTGCTGGTTAAATATACTTTTTTGTCCATAAAATATAGTCAAGATTTGATTTTATTCCCTGCAAAATAGTAGCTAATTTATAGAAAATTTTGTAGTAAAAATGTGCAATCAACTAAATTAGTGTATTTTCAATTTTTGAAGGACCAAAACCACCACCAATATAAAGACTATAACCAAATCTTTACTATATTTCGGATACTAAAAATATATTTAATCCAATATTATATTTTGATTAAAAATAGTTTATTAATGATTAAACGTATAGCTTTTATTAAAATATATAAAATAAAGTACTGTTATTAAAATATTTTGAATATATATATCAATTAATTTTAAAATTTTATAATATTTTAAAATGAAAATGAATAGTTTAGTATGAGGATCAATATTTTAATGACTATATTATGCATCTATAATTTCCTCTCGCCGCCTCTGCTAGGGTTTCTGTGCAAGGGTGTCGTGTAGTGACTTTGTGCCGCTTGTCGTGACTTGACGCTGACTGCTGCTTTCTCCCCAACGGGTGCACACATGGATAACGCGAGTACATCCCAAGGAAGAGAACCCCCATCAAGAAACAACCCAGCGCAATCTACTGATGATCCCCCACTCATCATATTTGATGATGAAGACGTCGATGCGGGTGTCACTTTCTGTTCGAAGAGTCTAGTAGGAAAAATTCTTACTGACAAACCAATACACACTAATAGGCTCCAGAGTGCCCTTTCTGGAATCTGGTGCCATCCAAAAGGATTTCGAGTGGAGGAACTTTCAACCAAAGTTTTCCAATTTTTCTTTGAAGATGATAGAGATGTCAACCGTATCCTCACAGGCAGTCCCTGGTTATTCAGGAATTCTTGGTTAAATCTCAAAAGATGGGAGAGGGGCTCTAAAGTAGAAGACTTGAATTTCTCCAATGTTCCTGTGCATATCCAACTCTGGGGACTACCAAACTATTGCAAAACAAAAAAGATGGGACAAAGGATTGGTCCTTGTATGGGAGTGGTGACTGAATCTGAGATATATGAAGTTAGAGACAAAGGAACCTTTATCAGGCTTCGTGTCATGATGGACATATCCAAGCCTTTGAAAGCAGGTATCCATGCAGGGAGTAAGACAGGTGGGGGTTTTTTGGGTTGATTTCCAATACGAGAAGCTGCCTCAATTTTGCTATTCTTGTGGCCTCATAGATCATAGTGAGGAATTTTGTCCAGCAAAGGACACCAATGAAGGGAATAAGGAGAACAATCACAACACCAGGGGTCCATGGATGAGAGCCCCCCAAACAGGTGGGAGAATTGGGACCTTTTCTACAGGGGACACAACCACCAATTCCGGAAGGCAAAACCCACATTAGAAACCTGATTTGCCAATTGAAGTTATTCAAATGTTATCATCACTATCAGTAAATGCACCTGAAAAAGAAGAAAAGGCGATCTCTACCGTTGGTCATGGAAAAAGCTTTGAAGAAATCACACAAACACTGCCTGATCCCCCAACTGCAATATCTCCTGTCCCTACCCACCATTCCCCACATTCTGACTTGGCCAACCATTCTAATCTACTACCTCAAGATAGAACTGCTAACCCCAAAGTTAACCCTTCCCCCACCTCCCAAGCAATATCCCCTTTGAAATGCATTACTAATGATTCCCCCCATAGCATCAAAACTTGGAAACGCTTACTTCTGGAAGCCAAAGAAAACCTGAAGCCAACAAAAGCTCATACAACAAGGGAAGGAACCAAAAGGAAAATTGCAGATGATCCCATGGACATAGAGACACCCGATCAATTCCAAGCCAAGAAACCAACACCCAAACCAACCCAAACGGTGATCCTGCAGAGCCAGGCTTGCCGAGAACAATGAGCCTTTTATCATGGAACTGTCGGGGGCTTGGGAACCCTCGGTCAGTTAGAGCTTTTAAAAAGCTCATATCAACAAAGTTGCCCAACCTGGTCTTCATTATGGAAACCAGGAAGAAAGATCTAGAGATGATGCGTTTCAGATACATAAATGGCCTAAATAACATTTTTGCTGTTAGCTGCAGGGGTGATGGAAGGGAGCGCAGTGGTGGTCTAGCTTTAATGTGGAAGGATGACATCAGAGTGGAAATTCTATCCTCATCTCTTAACCATATTGATGCTTCAATTTCTATGGATGATGGTGAATCAGTGTGGAGAGCTACTGGTATATATGGTTTTCCAGAGTCAATCAATAAACACAGAACCTGTGAGCTGCTTAATTCTCTGGCCCAATCTCACCAAAATGCTCAGTGGTTATGCTTTGGTGACATGAACCTTATTCTTGACCAATCTGAAAAGAGTGGGGGACAAGAACCAGACTATAACCTTTTATCCTTATTCAGAACCACCATTCAAGATTGCAATCTCCAGGATCTTTGTTTTGAGGGGAACATATTCACTTGGAACAACAGAAAGATTGGGCACCATTTAATCCAGGAAAGACTGGACAGAATGCTTGTTTCCCCATGTTGGAGTACCTTATTCCCAAGGGCACTGGTTTCTCATCTTGATTGGCACCATTCTGATCATGCCCCTATTTTTCTCATCCTCAATCCCTCCTCCAGACGCAGAAGAAGGAAATAAAAAGTAATTTGGTTTGAAGAAGTTTGGACTCAGGAGACAGATCTTGTAGACAAAGTAAACCAGGCTTGGAATTCTCAGTTTGATGACTTATCTATGTCCCTCCAATTCTGCCTACAAAATCTGGACAAATGGGGTGAGAAATTATATGGTGATATTCCAGCCCGCATTCTTGCGTCCCAAAAAAAGCTGAAACAACTATATTTGAAGAAGGATGATCCCAAGATTCTGGATGAAATCAAAAAGGAAGAACTCAACCTGGATGAGCTCCTAATTTCAGAAGAAATATTCTGGAAACAGAGAAGCAGGGTCTCTTGGCTGCGTGATGGGGACCGAAATTCTAGATTTTTTCATAAAAAAGCATCTCAAAGGAAGGAACTTAATTGGGTTGATGCAAATCGGGATGATGAGGGTAGAGTATGGGATGAAGAGGATGATGTGGTTAGAGTGATGACCCAATATTTTTCCAATTTGTTTTCCTCTAGCCAACCCAGCCGTTTAGAAGAAGCAATAAGTGTGGTCAGAGATCGGATTTCTCCTCAATGGATTCAACTTCTAGAAGCTCCCTTTACTGAAGCTGAAATATTTGCCACCTTAAAGCAAATGAAGCCATGGGCTGCTCCTGGCCCAGATGGTGTGCCAACTTACTTCTACCAGAAATTTTGGAATATAATTGGCCCTCAATGTCTGAGATCTGTCCTGAATATTTTGAATAATTTTGGTGACCCAAGTCCTCTAAACAACACTCACATTTGCATGATCCACAAAATCAAAAAACCCAAGCACACCAAAGATTTCAGGCCTATTTCCCTATGTAATGTGGTGCTGAAATTAGTCACAAAGACCATTGCCAACAGGATCAAGCCCCTACTCCCAGATATAATCAGCCCATATCAGAGTGCATTTGTTCCAGGTAGGCTAATTACTGATAATGCTTTGATAGCCTTTGATACATTCCACTATATGAGGAAGAAAAAGACGGGTCGGAAAGGATTTGTGGGATTGAAACTTGATATGGCTAAAGCTTATGACAGGATCGAATGGGATTTCCTCCAATCCACCATGCTGGCTATGGGTTTCCCAATCAATCTAGTGACTATAATCATGAGATGTGTGTCTACTATTTCTTTCTCTATCCTACTTAATGGCTATGCATGTGACAACTTCACCCCACAGAGAGGTTTGCGACAAGGGGATCCCCTATCACCCTACCTATTTATCTTATGTGCAGAGGTTTTCTCTAGTCTCCTCATTAAATCCCAACAAGAGGCTTCCCTCCATGGTATCCGGCTTGCCAGGCACGCTCCAGAAATTACACACCTATTCTTTGCAGATGACAGCATCATCTTTTTCAGGAGCACTGATGCAGAAGTAACCACGGTTCTTCACATTCTGGAGCTTTACCAACAGGCCTCGGGTCAACTGATAAATTTGGATAAGTCTGAATTGTCCTTCAACCGAAATGTTCCTCATGATAGACAAATTATGCTCCAAAGCTGGATCATGGTTAAGGCAATTGACAATCACTCCAAATACTTGGATCTCCCCACGTTTGTGGGTAGATCTAAGTCCCAAATTTTTGACTTTGTCCGAGATCGAGTGTGGAAAAAAGTGAAGGGCTGGAAAGAATCATTTTTATCTACTGCAGGAAGGTAGGTTCTAATTAAATCAGTAGTTCAGTCCATTCCATGCTACATCATGGGCTGCTTTTTACTTCCTTTGAAACTATGTGAGACAATAGAAAACATGATCAACAGATTTTGGTGGGGAAGCAGAGATGGGAAGAGGAAGATTCATTAGATGGAATGGGATAAGCTTTGTGCACCCAAGAAGGTAGGAGGAATAGGATTTAGGAATTTCCATGCTTTCAACCTAGCACTACTAGCAAAGCAAGGGTGGAGATTACAGACACAAACAAATTCTCTGATGTCCCAATGCCTCAAAGCACGCTACTTTCATAGAACAGATTTTCTCAATGCTGGTATAGGCTATAGCCCGAGCTTCAGCCGGAGGAGTATTCATTCAGCCCAATGGATCCTACATAGAGGTAGCTTCTGGACTATAGGAGATGGCAATTCAGTTAACATCTGGAAGGATGGTTGGTTACCTAAACAGCCTGGTCATCATATCTGGACTCATCGTCCAATGCACACTGATTTTGATCTTGTGGCTTCACTAATTGAAACAGAGGCTAATTGCTGGAGACATGACGTCATCACAGACTTGTTCCTAGATTTTGAGGCAGATCAGATCCTATCTATTCCCCTTCCTCACAACAGATTGGAGAACAGATTATGCTGGGAAGGCACTAAAAATGGACTTTACCAAGTCAAATCTGGATATCACTTTGTGATGGATCATCTTAATCCTACTGGCCCATCTACTAGTGGTGTGTCACCAGAGGACCAACTCACCTGGAGGAAACTGTGGAAAATGCAAACAATCCCGCGAAATAGGAATCTAATCTGGAGAATTCTACGAGGATGTCTACCTGTCCGAGCCCAATTAGCTAAAAGGGGCTTACCTATAGACCCTATCTGCCCAAGATGCTTTGATGCAATTGAAAGCATTGATCACGCTTTCTTTGAATGCAAGTGGGTAAAGGAACTCTGGTTTTTATCCCCCCTGGGTCTAAGGTTGAACGTATCATCTCCCCAATATGCCGAGGAATGGATTTTCAAATTCCTATCAGAGAATAATTTGGAAGCTCATAGTTCCTTTGCTTCTCTACTATACGGAATCTGGTTTAGTAGGAATAAACTAATCTTTGAAAATCAAGAAATTCCTATTCAGGAAGTTGTCACAAATGCCATGAATCAATCAAGTCAATATATTGAAGTACAGAGATCCAAAGAAACTGACTCACCTCCTCCAACTAGCCCAACTGTTCATTCTTGGCGTCCTCCAAGCCCAAGCAATTTCAAGCTCAATACAGATGCTGCAAAGTTGGATGATCAAACCTGGGGAGCTGCCGTTGTGGTCCGAGACGAGCATGGATATGTACTGGGAGCAGCTACTTGGCAGGTTCGATGTGGCCTTGATGTTACCCTAGCCGAAACTTTGAGCTTACGATGTGGTCTCCAATTCTCTAAAGACATGGGATTTCTATCTCTTGAGGCTGAATCTAATTGCCAACTCCTCACCTCCGCCCTTCAATCAACTCCCCGCGGCTCTTCAGCCTTAGATTTGATAGTATTGGATTGCTTAAACTTTAGGAACTCTTTTCTTTCTTTGTCTTTTAATCATTCTGTTAGAGCTTGCAATACTACAACTCATTTATTAGCCAAGTATGCTTGTTCTTACCCTAATGAAACTTGGGTGGAAGATACCCCCTTGTATTGTTTTGGCTGTCTCTCTGGATTCCCCCTTGAGACCAGCTCCTATTCAATAAACTTGGCTTTTCCGTAAAAAAAAAGGATCGGCTTAGAGGTAGAGTTTGAATAATTTAATATGGGGTTCTAATTCAAACCTTATTACCTTTCTTGTACATAAAAAAATAAGGGTTGCAATAATCGGTGATACATAATCTTAACCTATGATAATAGGTAAAGTTACTTGTTGGAATAAAAATTTAAAGTTTTAAAATTACAGAAAATATGCTAGTGGGGTAAAAATAAAAAATATTACCTTAGAATCTTGCATAATCCAAATGATTAAAGTTTTAAAAATAGCCCAAACATTTTGCACCAGTTTCTATTTTGAGAGGGATGTGAAACCCATGATTTCTTTGCCATTGAGTTACTCTTTTTTTTTTGTTTTGATTGTTGTTCTCGGGAAAAAGTGCTCGGCTGACCAAAAGTCCTCGGTAGCAATATTATAAAACTCGGACCGGTCATCAATTCGGTCAGGGTACTAGATTAATGAGTCACTTGTTGAACTAGTGAGGCATTGGTTGAACCGGTTAGACCAGTATACATAAAAAAAATCAATAAAAATAATATAATATATGAGTTTACAAAAATACAAGAGATTGATTTAAGTATATATATACTTTAAATTTGAGTTTGTTGAAAAAATTAGAAAAAATGTATACTTAAATCATATATTATAAACCATTCTTTAATTTTTTTATTAAATTTATATTTTTAGTATTTTGCATTATTTAATTAATAAATCACATGTTAAATTTAAAAGACGACCAAAAAGAAAAGAAAGGAAAGGAAACAATATTCTCTAAAAAAACAAAATTAAAAGTTGGTGAAGGTTTATACAATTCATGCTAATTACTATTCTCTCATTATCTATTTGGCTGACAAGAAAAAACAATTGAAAGCAATATATATAAATATAAGCATACATAGGGCTGTAAATAAGCTGAGCTATTCGTGAATTATTTGAGCTCGACTCGTTAAATGCTCGATCAAGCTCGTTTGTTTAATTAAACAAACAAGCTCAAGCTTAAAGTTGGGCTCGATTATTTAAATGAGCCAAGCCCAAGCCTTATAAGCTTGACATTAAAAGCTTGTGAATAGCTCACTTATTTTATATATAATAATTGATTAATATAAATAATTAGTGTAAAGTAAGATCATTAAAAAATAGAAAAAGAAAATATATAGGTATAAATTTATTTTTAAAATAAAATAACTACTCTATATATTTAAAAATAAGTATTGAAATATTTCATATATTAGTCAAAAAGTCATGAATTGAATTTCAAAAAATATAATATTTTAGAATTTTTTAACTATATATATCATATATTAAAAAGGGAGATCTGCAATAGTAAAAAAAAAGAGAGAAAGGTGCAGATAGTAAAAAAAAAGGCGCAGTATTAAATTTTCTCAACAGCAAATCCAGTTCTGTTGTCCACAATATTTATTCCAAGCATAAGATTTCATCCGAGGTGACGAATCCATCTGAATTGAAGAGTTGTAACCGGCTACACATCTTGATTACTTTCCGAGATAGTGTTTTGTCACTAAAAGTTGTCAAGTTATCATCAACACCTTCTCTATTACTTGTTAGTAGAATCTATCCCAAAAGTTCCTTATTTCAAGAGCTTGTAAGGATAAGTTGAGTGGAAAAAGGCAAGAGTCGTGAGTACAATATAGTGAGAAAAAGCCAAAAATTAAAGTGATACACGAGAGAATCAAAACTTTTGAGTGAAAGCACGTAAGGGAGTGTTGTGAGGATTCTTATTTTTATCACTAACATCATTTGATTTACAGCCAAATTTCTTTTAATCATGAGTACAGTAAACCAATGTGAGGAGGATGCTGGAGAAATAGACCTCAAATCGTTCCTCAAGACACTACAAAGTGAATTTATGAGAATGAGTGCAAGAATGGATGAGATGGAAGATCGGTTTCCAAGGAGAAGGAGTAGAACGTCTCCTAACCGCACTGAAGAAGAGGAAGAGGAAGAAGAGGACAAGGGAAGTAGTTATAGAAGAGAAAGCAACAGGGATAATCATCTTGGAAACATCAAGATGAGCATTCCTTCTTTCCAAGGGAAGAATGATCCTGAGTTATATTTGGAGTGGGAAAAAAAGGTGGAGCATATTTTTGATTGCCATAATTATTCTAAGGAGAAAAAGGTAAAATTAGTTGTGGTAGAATTCACTGATTATGCAAGTATAAGGTTGGATCAATATGTGTTGAGCAGGGGAAGGTGTGGAGAAAGACCGATTCAATCTTCGGAGGAGATGAAGGCCGTGATGAGAAGGAGATTTGTACCAAGTCATTACCACAGAGACTTGTACAAAAAATTGAAGGACCTACGTCAAGGTTCTATGAGTGTAGATGATTACTACAAGGAGATGGAAATAGCCATGATGAGAGCCAATGTGCAAGAAGACCGAGAAGCAACAATGGCTAGATTCATTGGAGGGTTAAAGAAAGAAATTTCAAATGTAGTGGAACTCCATCATTATATGGAGATGGAGGATTTATTACACAAAGCAATCCAAGTAGAGAGACAACTCAAATCCAGAGTTGTAATATTTCCAGGAACTCCTAGTACCTCTTGGAAATCCTGGGCTACCAACAAACCGACAACTCGGCCAAAAGAAGAGGCAAAGATGGGACAACCGACCTCAGCCAGTAAAGGCAAGTTTGAATTCAATTCATCTTCTAAAGCACGTGAAATTAAATGTTTCAGGTGTCAAGGTCTTGGACATATTGCTTCTAATTGTCCGAACAAGAGGGTCATACTCACGCGTGACATGGTGATGTGGAAAGTGCAAGTGAAGAAGAAGATGATGAAATGCCTGAGCTGGAGGATTGCAGTGATGTGGAATACACCGAGCCAGACCACGGTAATGCATTAGTCACCAGGAGGGTGTTGAATGCACAACCAAAGGTTGGGGGAGTTGAGGAGCAATGTGAGCACATATTCCATACAAGGTGTCGCGTAAGTGATAAGGTTTGCAGTCTTTTAATTGATAGTGGTAGTTGTACCAACGTTGCTAGTATTTTGATGGTTGAGAAATTAAAATTACCTACCATAAAACATCATAATCCTTATAGACTGCAGTGGCTAAATGATTGTGGGGACATAAGGGTAACAAAACAAGTTTCGTTTTCATTTTCCATTAGAAAATATGAAGACAAAGTCTTGTGTGATGTTGCACCTATGCATGCTGGACACATTCTACTTGGTCGACCATGGCAATTTGATAGGCGAGTAACTCATGATGGGTATCACAACAGGTATAGTTTTAAATTGAATAATAAAACCTTTGTGCTAACCCCTCTTCAACCTTCTGAAGCATATGCAGATCAAATAAGAATTGCTAGGGAGAGCAAGGAGTTGGAAGAACAATTTTCTGTTCAAGAAAAAGAAAGAAAAGAGAAGAAGAGAGAAGTGGGCATGGGTTGAATCCTACTTCAAGATTGGATGTTTGTTCGACATTACAACCGAATGAGCTACCTCAAGGATTACCACCTTCAAGAGGTATAGAACACCAGATTGACTTTGTACCAGGTTGTGTCCTACCAAATCGTCCAGCATACATAACCAACCCGGATGAGAACAAGAAGATCCAAAAACAAGTCAGTGAGCTAATGGAAAAAGGGTATGTAAGGGAGAGCCTTAGTCCATGTGTTGTACCGGTAATATTGGTACCAAAGAAAGATGGTTCTTGGCGTATGTGCACTGATTACCGAGCCATTAACAAGATTATGGTAAAGTATCGTTATCCAATTCCTAGGTTAGACGACATGTTTGATGAGTTACATGGGGCATGTTTGTTCTCTAAAATTGATTTGAAAAGTGGTTACTATCAAATTCGAATGAAAGAGGGTGATGAGTGGAAAACTGCTTTTAAAACAAAGTATGGTTTGTATGAGTGGTTAGTGATGCCCTTTGGCTTAACTAATGCACCCAACACTTTTATGAGGTTAATGAACCATGTATTATGCTCTTTCATAGAAAAGTTTGTGGTAGTTTACTTTGATGACATTTTGGTTTACAGCAAATTTTATAATGCATATGTTGAACACTTACATGTTGTTTTTAAGGTATTAAAGGAAAATAAATTATATGTTAATTTAAAGAAATGTACCTTTTGCCTTGATTCTGTTGTATTCTTAGGTTTTGTGATAAGTTCAAAGGGGGGTAAGTGTAGATGAGGAAAATGTTAAGGCTATTAGAGAGTGGCCGGCCCCAAAGAGTGCTAGTGAAGTGAGAAGTTTTCATGGGTTAGCAAGTTTCTATAGGCGGTTTTTGAAAGACTTTAGCACTATTGTTGCGCCTTTAAATGAACTTATTAAGAAAAATATTGTGTTTAAATGGTCAGATGCACATGAAAAAGCTTTTAACACTTTAAAAGAAAAACTAACAAATGCACTCTTACTTGTTTTACCTAATTTTGATAAAGCTTTTGAGATTGAATGTGATGCTTCTGGTGTTGGTATATGGGCTGTTTTAATGCAGGAATCCCAACCGATTGCATACTTTAGTGAAAAGCTTAATGGGGCAGCATTGAATTATCCAACCTATGACAAGGAATTGTATGCCTTGGTAAGGGCATTACAAACTTGGCAACATTATTTGTGGCCAAGAGAGTTTGTTATACATTCTGACCATCAAAGTCTAAAGTTTTTAAAATCTCAAGGGAAGCTTCAAAAAAGACATGTAAAGTGGTTGGAATTTATTGAGATGTTTCCATATGTAATAAGGTATAAAAATGGTAAGGACAATATAGTTGCTGATGCTTTATCAAGGAGGTATGCTTTACTTACTTCTTTACAAGCAAAACTGTTAGGTTTTGAACAAATTAAAGGTCTGTATGAAAGTGATCCTGATTTTAAACAAATTTGGGATTCTTGTTCTAACCGATCTTGTGAGAAATTTTATAGGTATGAAGGATTTTTGTTCAAGAGGAACCAACTATGTGTACCAGTCAGTTCTTTAAAAGAATTGTTGATTAAGGAGACCCATGGAGGCAGTTTGATGGGACACTTTGGAGTGCAGAAGACACCGGACATCCTGGTTGAGCACTTTTTCTGGCCGAGCATGAAGAAGGACGTCCGAGCTGAGTGTGAAAGGTGCATAACATGTAAGCAAGCTAAGTCAAAATTAAATCCACATGGGTTTTATACACCTTTGACTATTCCTGAGCAGCCTTGGACAGATATTTCCATGGACTTTGTGATCGGTTTGCCAAACACTCAAAGTGTTAAGGATAGTGTTTTTGTTGTTGTTGATCAGTTTAGTAAAATGGCACACTTTATTGCGTGTTCAAAGACAAATGATGCAACACAAATTGCTGACCTATTCTTTAAAGAAGTTGTCTGATTGCATGGTTTACCAAGGACAATTGTGAGTGATAGGGACGTTAAATTCCTAAGTCATTTTTGGAGGACTTTAGGGAATAAATTGGGAACAAAGCTTCTATTTTCTACTGTTGCACATCCTCAAACAGATGGACAAACTGAAGCAGTAAATAGAACGCTTTCAACCTTATTACGTTCTATCATTGGCAAGAATCTAAAGCAATGGGAAAAATGTTTGCCACATGTTGAGTTTGCATATAACCGGACGGTACACTATACTACTTCTTTTTCACCCTTTGAGGTTGTATATGGTTTTAATCCACTAACTCCTTTGGATATTTTTCCATTACCTATTTTTGAATTTTTCAGCTTAGATGGTAAAAGGAAAGCAGGTTATGTCAGGGAGTTACATGCAAAGGTCTGAGGTAATATTGAAAGGAAAAATGAGCAGTATGCAAAACAAGCAAATAAAGGGAGGAGGAAGGTAATATTTGAACGAGGCGACTGGGTTTGGATTCACATGAGGAAAGAGAGGTTTCCAGCTCAAAGGAATAACAAACTTCAACCAAGAGGAGATAGTCCATTCCAAGTTCTAGAGAGGATCAATGACAATGCATACAAGATAGATCTTCCAAGTGAATATGGTAATGTTAATGCAACATTCAATGTAACTGATTTATCCTTATTTGATGTAGGTGATGAATCAAATTCGAGGATAAATCTTTTCAAAGAAGGGGGAATGACACGATCCCATCCGACCTCAACCAAGATGCCTTAGATGCATTGCAAGGGATTGAAGATCCAATGACCGGGGCCAGATCTGAGCGGTTAAAGAGAGCTTTGCAACTCTTGATCACTGAAGTCCAAAGGAAAGTAGACTACCAAGCAGAAGAAGAACCAAAGAAGTGGTTTAAATTAGCTCAGATTGAAGTACAAGAGTGTTATCCGGTCTAACAATCGGTTATGTTTGTTATCCGAATCTTAGGAGAGCCTATTTCGGGAAAGTGTATCTAATCAGATCATAACTGATTTATTTAGGATAAGATCTGTTAGGAATTAATATCATGATCTCTTAGGATTATATTTACATCTTTTAGGATTATATTTTATCTTATTTAGGATTAAATCTTTTAGGATTATATTTTATCTTATCTAGAATTAAATCTATTTTAATTTAGGATTGTATCTTTTAGATAGTTTATTTTAGGAAATTCCTTTGCTATATATTAGCATTGAGAATCAGTTTGTAGACAGTTATTTTTATCAATAAAATTTGAGTTTTCTCATTGTGAGATCTTATCCTTTGTTCTTGGATTAAAGAACTACTTGATAACTTAGGTTCTACCAGCAGGTCTTGGTTAGGGTCTAGTTGCTTATATCTTGATAACTTTGGTGCTTCCGGCAGGTCACGGATTGTGTCAAGTTCCTATCTTTGATAGCTTTGGTGTTTCCAGCAGGTCTTGGATTGTGTCAAGCTTCTTACAGTTATTTACAGTTATTTACCATTAATTGATCTTCAAGACATTCCTATCTTCACGCTTCTGGTTCGTATCACTGCGGGTCAGGGAAAATTGCCATGAGGCATAGGTTGTGCCCCCGTAAGCCGGGATTTCTCCAATATGGTCGGGTTACCCTGACTGGCTCTGACCATTATCATGATCAACCTATAGAATTATGTTTATTATTTTGGAGCGGTGGCTCTGTGTATCAGTGCTAGTATGGACTCTAACTCCTAGTCGCTTCCTATGGTAATGTTGTTGTGCATTGTAGATGGTGAAATTACCTTGGTCCCTCATGCATTGCACGACATATGGTAGTTATGAAAATGATGGAAGATGATACGGTTGCTTCGCATTGCATGAGCATATTCACACAACTTCATGCATTATGAATTATTTATGTGATTGATTGTGTATCTTGTTGTATGAATTATGTTAGTATGTGTTTACTCTAGTTATCATATCTTGCGTTAAGTGAGTCCATGTAAAGTGTTCTCACCCCCTTATTTTCTTTGTCATTGTCTGTCACTCTTATGGCACCTAAGTGGGCATGGACTTTAGAAGGATACACGTTGTAGTGAAGATAGACGTGGCGTTCAGGTTGAGCTGGATCTTGTTGAGTCAAGTGGTAGTGTTTAGGATTATATGTAAGTAGCAGTATATAGTAAAGATAAGGTGTAGCCGGATAGAAAGTCCACTTTCTTTTTGTAATGTATTATGCTAAAACCCCAACTTAGATGTATACTACTTCAGTTGTTTTTAAATAATAATGAAATGATATTTCCTGTACTAATAAGTCTCTTCTTGTTTTATCCCAGTTATAACCTATTAATCAAAGATAATGTAAAAAATCACCAATTTTCCTCACTTCCTTAAAACAGTAATTAACGAATTTCAACCAAGTTAGTAGACATTCTCCAATTCCAGCTGTTATTTTGTATGTGATTTTTTTAAATATACAAGTATATGTCTTCTTTTCTTGAATTGTAGCATGATGAGTATAAAAAATATCGGATTTGATCAAACCCATTTTCAAAAGTTACTATCTTTTTTCTGGGTTCTTGGTTTTTTGTGATCAAGTGTTGGTGTGGCTCAATTAGTGGGAGGAGGAGGGGTCGGTGTTTGTATGTGTGCTTTGGGAGTCAGAAGCTGCCGAGGAAGAAGCAAATGGAGGCACTAGCTTTTGGGTTGGAGAGATTTGGGACCCATTTCGTTTGGAGAGATCCAGGACCAAGTGGTCAACATTATTTTTTTTGAGTAAACTAGAAAATCGGTCCCTGACTCTGGGGGACCATGCAGTTTCGTCCCTGACTTTTTCAAAATAGCACTTTAGTCCCTGACTTTATTAAAACATGCACTTTAGTCCCTAACGTGCATGTTTTTTTAATAAAGTGAAGGACTAAAGTGCATGTTTTTTAATAAAGTATGGACTAAAGTGCTATTTTAGAAAAGTCAGGGATGAAACTGATGGTCCCCCCAGAGTCAGTGACCGATTTGCTAGTTTACTCTTATTTTAATATACCGGTTTAACCGGTTCAACTAATGACTCACTAGGTCGACCAATGACCCAATAACCCAATGACATCACCGAGTCGATGACCGGTCCGGTTCTTATAACATTGCCATTCATTATTATTATATGAATAAATATAATGGATATAAAAGGGTGTATCACGAGTGAAGCACTGACCCTATAGGAGGCCAAAAATGAAAGTGAATAGTAGGAAACTTTAAAGAAATTGTCATACTTCTAAGGTGTAGAAATTAAAAATTTGTGCATCGGTTCACAATTGAATTTACCCAGGTTTTACCCAGGTTTTTTTTGTTTGAATTTTTTGAAAATTTATGAAAGCCCCCTCAACCTTACAGTATTATGTAGCTTACCCGTCTGCAGTGTAAAAAAACAACCCCTCAGCCATTGAGGAAAAAAACACATATCCGCCATTGATGAATAGAGCTATAGCGAGCTTGGGAGGATGATGACAATAAAATAGTCCAAGCCATTGACTGAGAATTAGATACGACTTTTGTTAAGCATTAAGAAAATTGTGAAGATAAAAAAGAAGAGAACTTTTTTTCAAGATAGCAAATCTTGAGTAAATAAAGTATTCCTAGATTGATTTATTTTTTTTTCGTTTGGGAAAAAAGGAAGGTTGGATTTGATCCATGCTACAACATTGTTTAGGTCTTTCATTTTGGAGAGGTACTCGTGATCAAGTCCTACCATGAACTCCACTCTAGTGTTGGAATGCTCAAAGTACCCGTGCATTCGCATCATAGAGCTTCACTTTGGTGGCTCCTGGTCTAAAGTGGGCGAGAGGGGAGGAATGAGATTCACAAATCTCTCATGCATCCGCGTCATATAGCTTTAATTTGGCGACTTCGAATGATGGATCTAACGTGGGCGAGGGAGGAGGAATGAGATTCCTAGTTTTCCTTATTTACAAACAAGATAATCAACAAAGACATCTTCTTCACTTTGCACAAACATAACAAATGGTAGTTGCAGAAAAATAATAAAGAGATCTAAGGCCAACGAGCCATAACCTCAAAAACTTTTCTTGCATCGAATCCCATCTTTGAAAATTTCCCAATGATCATCATGATACTCATAATCATTTCAATAAAAGTTAATCTCAACCATTCATTTAAAAAATAATATATCTAATGACAATTGTTATTCTACTAAATTTCAAGGCGGCTTCTAGGGTGAAGGAGTGCGAGAACTCCCTCACCGTGAACGAGTATAAATTTACCGGATATTTCTCAACAAGATAAAAATTTACGAAATTGCAAAGAGGACCTATAGCAGTATTGCACATTTGGTAGCTTTTGCACACACTTGTTGTTGGGTATAGTATCCATTTCCTCTTTTACGCAAACTACATAAAAGTTTCATTTTGAAGGGTGAAATCCATTGAAACCAACAACCATTGTCTCCATCCTAAACGTTCTTCTCCACCTATAAATAAGAAAAAAACATGTCCATGGTCATGTTCTTCTTCACCTAGCTCAACCATCAAGCTTCACCACCTTGTCGTGAGCTAAGCTCGTTCGACCAGCTTACCCCGGAATCACCACGTCGGAGTATGTCGAACATAACCCATCCGTTTGGTTTTGCACTGCCACCGTCGTCACCGAACATCCATCGACGTTGAGCCACCAGTTTCGGCATCGAATTAACAGCTCAGTCTTCGCTTCATGCGCTGCATCTCCGTCTACCACCATTGCTCCACTGTGAACCACCTCCCTTCCATAGTTGAACTTCCATTTTCAGCCTCTCACCAGAGTAAACATGATCGCTGAAATCTTTGAATCTTTCGGGCAAGAGGAACCGTCTTGGGTGGTTACGGGGTTGTTTTCATGGTTAGAAAGAGGTTGAAAATGGAGGATGGCTATGGAAGCTCTAAGTGGTTGTCTTGTTTTGTGATACATAAAATCATTTTCATTAGCACATGACTTAGGAAGTGTTTTTTTTGCAATGGAGGATGGCCTGTTGATAGGACTAATCTGCAATTTCACAAATTTTAAAAGTGCAGTTTGCCTGTAAAAAAGATCCATCGTCCACTTTTTTTATAATATATCTAACGACACAAATGTCTCTTTCATCAGTGAGAGAGTTTCTCGCTCTCTCACCCTAGACAACACCAACTTTCAAAACCTAACACATCCTTTAATTACATTAATCATAAGAGTTTTGATATGATATTTCAAGTGCATTTGTTTGCGATTATTTTTAGAAATAATTATTTTTTTAAATAATGATTTTTAAATTTTTAGCGTGTTTGTTTAAGATTTTAGAAATAATTAGAATTTAAAAATAATTAGAAATCTGATTATAATTAGAAGTTATTTTTATTTTATTTTCAAAATAATCAATTGAAATAGAAGAGAAAAAATGCTAAAAAAAGCTTTTTTTTTATCATTGTAACTGTAATATTCCAAGAATTAAAACCAATTTATAAAGGAAAATTAGTAAAGTAATAGGTTTTAAGAAATGAATTAAGAAAGGGGTGGTAAAATTCAGAAAGAGAGGCTTAAAAGTGGAAATTAGGACTTTAAAGTCCTGATGTTCTTGCTCAAGCAAGAAGGGCTCGCTTGAGTGAGAATATCAATAAAAATGAGAGAGATTGGTATCTGATATTCTCGCTTGAGCGAGAAGGCTCTCGCTCAAGCAAGAAACAAGGGTGAGAATGGTTGCTCTCTAGAAGATTTTCACTTGAGCGAGAATCATCCAGAGAGGGGGTGCTCTCTGGAGTATTCTCGCTCAAGTGAGGAGTCCCTCGCTTGAGCGAGAACGCAAAACCAGGACACCTTTAGCATTATCGCTCAAGCGAGAAATCCTTGCTTGAGCGGGAATGCGCGAGTCAGTTTTTAAAAATATTGAATTAGGGCAACTACCCCCACTTTCTAACATTCAATACACCTTCTAGATAGAGAGATTCCTAGAGAAAGAAACGAGCCATTGGAGCCAAGAGGAAGTCAAGGATTTCACATGCCAACCCCCTCCACTCATTCCCACTTCTCTTTGAGTTCTCTTGAGGTGAGTATAGCTCACACACCCACTCTCATTCTTGCTTGAATCCCTTGAATGACCCCTAATCCCTCTTCTCCTCTTTCTCTAGTCTTGTATGACTTTGTGTGATGGTTGTTGTTCTATATTTGGCTTTGAATGTACATTGCGAATTGAGGCATGAGTTAGGGCTTGTATGTTAGGGTTTCTCTAGGTGGTTTCATGATTGAGCATTCATGGTATACATGTATATTGATGGCATGGTTAATTAATGTTACATATTAGAAGCATGGAAAATGGATTTGGCCCTTGGCCACCAAACCCTAATTAATGAAGCTTGATTTCGGTTCGGAATAAGACTAAAATGAGTTTGGCTTCAGCCTAGAATATTTGACTTTGGCCCAAAATATTTGGCTTCAGCCCAGATTATGAACTTTGGCTTCGGCCCAGAATATTCATGCATTAAAACTTGACTTCGGTCCATGATAATTGGCGGTAATAGTACCCAAGGAAGACGTTCCTTGTAGTGTGAACTTAGGTCTAGCCTTAGAATTAGTGAAAAGACCATGTCTTCCGGGAAAAGCATGTCATAAGTACTACAGTCATATGAGTTGAGAATGATTGTATTGTTGTATGTTTATTTGATTAATTGTTGCAAGACATATGCCTGCCTTTCCTTACATTGCATGTTGCATAGTTACATTCGTCGAGACAAACGTATCACCACACATTTCGTAGACTATATTTTAGATGCACAAGTTCCTCCCCGCATCGGCTAGTGATTTTTGGAGCTCGGGAGATTTGTTGTCTTCTTTTGGTTACTTCATTTAGGACTGATGTATTTAGTTAGTGGATGTGTATTTGACTTGATGTCCTATATTCTTTTGCGGGATATAATCGTACATGTGCAGCCTCTGGCCTCCTTTCTTTGTTCAAGGCACATGTATGGTGGTATCCCAACTT
Organism: Sesbania bispinosa; assembly: GCA_026901365.1. Taxonomy (NCBI): domain Eukaryota; kingdom Viridiplantae; phylum Streptophyta; class Magnoliopsida; order Fabales; family Fabaceae; genus Sesbania; species Sesbania bispinosa. The sequence goes on from QLOH01000018.1 coordinate 1,493,748, forward strand.
ATGGCCATGTATTTGATAGTTATTTTGCAGCCATTGATGACCTTATATGTACTTAGTTTATGTTTTATATAATGTCTGAGTAATCGTTGGAATGCTTAAGCGATATATGACGTATGTATGCAACGATATCTAAAATGGCACGAAATAATTTCAGTAATTTGGGAATTTTGCTTCCAATGGGCTTAATTCTCGGGTTTAGAAATTAGGACGTTTCATTTTGGTATCAGAGCAGTTCAATCCATTTGGATTGTGGATAGTTAGGATTGTTTGAAGTTAACTGTAATCTTACATGCATTATTGTAAAATGTGGAGACTGATCACCTTTATGTTTTTCGATAATGTGTTTAGGATTATGGCTAGTGGACGACGCGGTCGTGGATCCCGAGGTTCTCCACCACAGGGGCAGGACCCCTACCCTATAGCAGCTGCTCTTCGGATGCTTACGGCGGCTATTAAGGAGCAGACCGTCTCCAATGTGATTGTTCTTTAGTGGGTTGGTGATTGAAATCGTTGATCACTGGCGTAGCTGGTGGCGCCATTTTGGGGTGATAGACATTGATTTTGTGCCATGGATAATTGGAGTCAATGAGCCAAGAGGAGTGTTATTGTGGTGTGTCAAAGAGTGCTGATAATAAAGAGTTGGAAGAAAAAGATGTTGAGGAATTACGAGACTTTTAAAGCCTCAATCAAATATATTAAAATAAATTAAAATTTATCTTCATGTAATGTATATATTTAATATTATATTTTAAGTATTAATATATTTTAATTTGAAAAATAGTTTTTATGTAATTTAAATATTTATGTTGATGATTTAACTATTCATTTATTTTAATATAAAATTCTATTTTTATATGATATAAATATTTATTTCTACAATACATACATTTTTTATATAAAGTTTTTTATTTTAATACAAATACATACTCTCATTTAAGATTTATTTTAATTTTTTTACCATTTTAATAATTTTAATCTATTAAATTAATTTTTTAAAAATTTTAATTAAATATTTATATTTCATAAATATACCTAGTTTCAAATATCTTAGAAATACAAGGAGTAATTATTAACTTGATTTAAAAATTAGAAAAAAAAATGAATGTAAAACAATATATGAAATAATTTATTTTTACAAAGTTTCCTATTAATTAAATAACTTCTAAAAATTTTAAAAATATTAAAGTTTAAATATCTTTGTGTTACAAATTGGCTCTTAAGTTTCATTCATTTTAGTTTTTGAATATGGAGTAAATCTTTGATTTTAGTCTACGTTAAGAAAGTTAACACTATTAATTAGTTATGGGTGATGGAGGAACTAAAGTAATGAATGGTAAACAATTATAGGACTTAATATTGAGTTTTTTACATGTAAGGATTAAAGTGACCAACACATACACTTTCATTGCTAGAGAAAGAAAACGTTATGAAAGAAAGAAAAAAGGCCAAGCATGTAATCAAATTTACAAAAGAAAGAAAACAGTAGAAGGGAGGAGTTCAACTCCTCTCCATTTCATTACCAGTATATTTGACACGTGGCATGAAGGATATCTAATGTTGAAATTTAACTATCATTATTTAATTTAAAAAATAAAAAAGAAGCAAACAACGTTCATGAGAAAGTCACGCCACTGTGCCATCACCGAGCCGTCCGACCGTCCGCTATTGTGCAATCACAGGCAGCCCGTCTGCCCGCTGTTGTGCCATCACGACGCCGTGATGCACCGTCTAGAACTGGGAAGAAACCCCTCCAGCGACCACCGCTTCTCCCTTCACCCTCCCTGTTTCGACACTAAATAATGTAGCTAGCTCGCTCTCTTCACCGTCCCAGTTGATACTATTATTCTCTTTCTCTAAAAGGTAGATACCAATTCTCATCAGAGGTGGAAAGGACTACAATCTCCAAAGGAAAATTTATGTTGCATTCTATAAAGGACCAATGCCCCTTTATGCTTGATGCTGCTTACTATGTGCGGAGTCCTGCTAATTGTTTTCAACATTTTAATTGTTATTTTTTATTTTTTACTCGGAGTTTAAAATTGAATCCTTGGTTCTTGTGAATTACTTGAGGTTCTTGTTATCTTGCTATCTGATCTACGGTGGACTCCAAAAAGCTCCTCTACTACTCCAAGTCTCTAAATCTCCAAGCTTTTCACCAGTGTTTGGGGAAAACGGGCGTTGTGTCTGCAAAGACATTCAATCCAGAAGTCAGTATGTATTTTGACAGAGTGCTGGAAAAATATGAAGATAGCGTACCTTGTTAAGGGTTTGCATGTGTGTATTTATAAGGGTCGTAGACACTTCTATTGAGGCAGTTCTACCATGTGTTCCCTCAAGTATGGAGAGTGTTATGTCCTGTATGAGTGGCTTTCTGAGGTCGTGTAACGTCCTAATTTCTTATTTCAAGAATAGTATCCGTGGAAAAACACTATTTTGAATTTCTGAAATTATTTCGCGCCATTTTCGATATCGGCATACAAATAACACAATTTCCTAAGCAATCCAACATTTGCTTAGACTTCCACAACATCCAAACATAATGATATCAATTCAATTCTTAATGAAAACCTAGGGTAGAACCTTCACTTTGACGTAATACGGTCCATGAAACTCCTACCGAAAATCCGACAGAGTTTCCCCTAAAAACTGGACATTTTCCAATTTTCAGCTTCACCTGAAAACCAGCAAAACCACCAGTACAGTTCATAATAACATAATCACTAATCCAACTCAATAACAAATAGGCCTCCATGGCCAAACTATAGACTTCTACGTCATACATCACTTAAATAGCCACTACAATTAATTCTCTAATAACATGTCTATATAATTACATCATTAAACTATCAATACACCAATAAACTACTAAACTCCTCTTGACCACTGGGAGTGGGTGAGTCAACTCCAAGAGCTTCATCTTTCCTTGAACATAAGCTGGAAGATCCCTGCACAGACTAAAATATATCCCCGAAACGTGGGGTGAAACTATGGTCCCAGTGAGCAAGGCAATGCAGCAAGCAGTGTGGGGAAACAAACAGATGCAATGCAACACCCAACACAGTTCATTAAAGCATACTTGACTATTCTGGTCACTTACTTCATAACTTAAATCAATGGAATTAGCAGATAAATACAACTTAATAATTAAGGTACTTCAATACTCAAATAAACTGTCATGCATAGGACTTAAATGAATGCATATGAACAACATAATCCAGCCGTCAGGTTCTTATCACTTAAATCTTGAATAACTGTGTGGCTAGACATTAGCTCAGACTACAAGGAACGTCTTCCTTGGACACTAATCACCGCCACAGGGCACTAATCACCCCTTAAATATCTGGGCACTAATCACTCCTTAAATCTCTGGGCACTAATCACCCAAGTCTTAAATCAATTCCTTGAAAACAATCTTTTCACTTTGGATTAACTGGGGTCGAAGCCAAAAACCATTTTTCTTAGTCTTAACTGGGCCATAGGCCAAAAACATGCAATGGCTCAAACTTCACAAACAATACATATCTCATAGAATACATATAACTAACACATGTACATAGAACAAATATCATATAATAAACCTAAGCTTTCTCATAATACTCATTCCACCTCAACTATGTAAATCTCAAAATACCAATTAGAAACCTTGAAAGCATATTCCATAACAAACCCTAATCTATACATATACATCCTTATACAACAAAATCATCATGGAATATGGATATTCTTAAGGGAAATCACCAATCAACATTCATTCCCACCAAAACCCCAAAATCCCCAGTTTCCTCTAACTTAGGGTTTTCATATATAAGCTCAAAGGCAACTCAAAGCATGAATATTCTCTAATCCAACCTTAATACAACATCCAAAAGCTAAAATGAATGGGAATATGATAATAGGGATCATAATGGAAGCACACACAAAATGAGGTGGAAGTGTGTGAGCTCTACTCACCTCTAATGGAAGAGGAAAAAAGAAAATGGAGAAAGGAGATGATGGAGACCAAGCCAAGAGGGTGAGGAAGGTCTTCAATCTACCATTTTCTTCTTCTTCTTGTTGCACACACTTTCTCTCACTAAAATGGGAGGAACTCTCTCTCTAGAACCCTAAAAATGGAGGAAGAAATGAAAAAAATAGAGGCTGCAGCGCATTTTTAAGAAACAGAATGCGTCTAGGCGCTTGAACGTGCAAACGGGGCGTTTGAACGCCCAAACGTGCTGTCAGGACGTGTCTGCGCGTTTGAGCACGTAAACTCGCTGTTTGGGGGTGAAAAGCTCAGAATACTATCATATAATATATCAAACTGAAGCCTTGGATCTTAGCTTTCTAGTGCAATTGGAATCACCTTAATTGGACACCCATAGCTCTAGATATTTGCGAATTAGTGCACCAAGGTCATTAGGCCTAAAACCCAAAGTTAAGCAATGACCTCGGTTTGTGCCCCTCTTGGCTCCAATTCAATTTTCTCCTTCTCACACCTAATTCCTCTCCATGAAAACCTTCTTCTAACTTAGTTCTTCTCATCCAAACCCTTCCCCACTCTAATTCTAGATAAACTAATTCCCTTGACCCCAAAGCTCATTCTCCCACACTTAATGGCTAAGACCTTGGGTGTAGCTCTTCTCCTTAACTTTTTCTCCTGACCTTTCCTTTCAACTTAATTCTTCTTTACCCAACCTCATTTCTTTACCCTTAACCACTACATTCTCTCTGACTCAGGGTGTGATTCCTTCTAGGTTTGACCCACAGTTGACTTGCTTAACTCTTGTTCCCTCTTGCAAACTCTTTTAAAACTCATGGTTCCTAATGGATTCCCTAATTTGTTGTCTGAAATCACACTTAAACTCTGAGTTTTCATCCTACTTCTAACTTCCCTCTCGGCTGAGTTCACCACCTAAGGCTTTCCTTATGTTTCCTAGGTTCCAATTTCTGGGATGTTACAGGTCGCGCCACGATAGCAAAGGATGTGCTTCTACATGCATGCATACTTCGAGCTGTGTTGCTTCAGGCAGGGTCTGGACAAGTATCAAGCCTGTATGCACTTATGTTCGGCTTAGTCGGGTAGAACCGGTTACGAGATTAGATTTGGGTTCCCCCAAAACCCTATCTTCACTGAAAATGTTTCCTACTACCATCATTGACTCACGCCTCCTATATCTAACAAATATGAGGCTTTAGGTTGTTGTATTTTTGTTAGATGCGTTTCCATTTAGAACTTTCTGAAAAAGAGCGACAACAAACTCACAACACGATGGTTGGCAAAGTTCTTCTTTGTGTTCTGTTAAAGAATTCTTCTTCGTTATATTTTTTTGTTTAAGTTTAAGCACCAAATATTGTTTCTTAGTTCTTACATTCTGGCTGTGCTTCTTTGTTCATATTTTTTTTTGGCTTAATTGCATTTTTGGTCCCCTATTATCATCAATCCGCGATTTTGGTCCCCATATTATTCCAAATTTGCGATTTTGGTCCCTCTAACACATAGATTTTAAAAATAGGGAGACCAAGATTTTGAACTAAATCGCGAATTTGGAATAATATGGGGACCAAAATTGCGAAAAAAAAGTAAGGGAACCAAAATCGTGGATTGATGATAATAGGGGGACCAAAAGTGCAATTAAGCAAAAAATTAGAAAATATTGATTTAATTTTAGCCAAAATATTGATTTCATGCCATGTGACAATTTTATAACTAACGAAATCTAGATCTCCATTTCCTTTCTCGAGAAATGGAGAGAGTAGGCCATCCAATTGCATAAGCTTCTTTATCAATGCATGAGAGGGACAAAAATGAAATCTGTTTTCTAATGTGAGGGACGAAAATGAAGAGTTTTTTTAGCAGTTTTAATCTGTCACGTAGAACTCCACATCAGCATGCCACGTTGTAGTTAACGTGCCAACTAAGCATCACCGTTATGATTAAGTCACGGAAGCTAATGGAATCACTAACTTAAAAGATGAGGTGCACTTTCATGACTATTTTTAAGATTTCCTTGTTTGGACGATTTACTTGAAATCGAGCGCATCTTTGATAGACCAACTTGACGTTTTAGTGATAATAATAAGAAAAAGAAACGCATTCAAAGGAAGAGGAACGCTGTGATTAGCTGATTTACCTTATTGCTTCCTATATAGAAATGGAAATGGAGATGGAGATGAGATGCAGAGAAGACATAGACATAGTAACAGACTTAACCCCAACACTCAACCCTCTCTCTTTTTCTCTCCACAATTCTCATCTCCACACTCACTGCTCTGCGTGTTTCTCTCCCATCCCCAATCCTAATTCCCTCTTCTACTGCTCCCCTCAATGCTCCGCCGCCCACTCCCCCCTCCGCCTATCCTCCGCCGAGCTCCACCTCCCTCCCTCCCTCGACTCCTCCCTCCTTCGCGCTTCCCTCCGCCTCCTTCGCTCCCACCGCCCCGACCCCTCCTCGCCTCGGGTCGCCGGGTTGCTCTCCAACCGCCACATGCTGACGTGTCAAAATCCCTCTTACTCCCACGATGACGTGGAGCTCTCCCAGAGCGTCAGGGTCGGCGCCAGCGCCATGGCCGCAGCTATAGCGAAACAGCGCGGCGGCAGTGACGACGCCGTTTTGGAGGACGCGACGGCTGCTCTCTGCGCAGTACTAACGAACGCCGTGGAGGTGCACGATAACGAAGGGCGCGCCCTCGGGGTCGCGGTTTTCGAACCCGCTTTCTCTTGGATCAACCACAGTTGTTCCCCCAACGCTTGCTACCGCTTCATCATCTGTTCTCCTTCGCCTTATGAAGAAGCGAAACTTCGCATAGCTCCATTCGCTCGAAATTCTCAACAACCACAAGTACTTCTCTTTCCTTTTCTCTTTTTTCCCCCCTACTGCGTTATGGGATTTTTATGCTTTGTTTTGCTTCTGTTCTTTGTTGAGACGAGAATTGTGTTTTGCAGATAGATAGTGGTGTTTGTGGTAGCAGTAGTGAATTTGCAAAAGGTGTTCATCTTTTAAGGTTTATATGATTATATGCTTAGTTTTTTTTTTATTTAAAGAAAAGAAAATTAATTGTGGGTGATTTTTATGCATGAGAAAGAAGAGGAGCTGAGCTATGGTCCAAGATTGACTGTGAGGAGTATCAAGAGAATAGAGAAGGGAGAAGAGGTCACTGTAGCATATACTGACCTCTTGCAGCCTAAGGTATGCTTCAAATTACTATTATTATTCTTACAAGTTGACCTATTAGCCTATGTGTTGTTGAACATTCCCATTGTTAATTTCAGAAAGGCAACACATTTAACTATTAAGCTTAGTACGTAATGTGATAGAACTTTAGGGCATTGTATGATCCATGTAGCCGATCCCACATAGTGAAAGAAGACTCTGTTGTTGTAGTTGTTTGTTGCATCAATTTGATGAGTGGTAACAACATATGGTGCACTTATGAAATATGCAGTATGAGCGCTTCACATTAAAAGACGAGCCATGTTTGTGTTTATTCCTCGACAGGAAACTTCAAGTCTTAATGAATTAATGGAACACTTGCTTTTGCTGGGTTATAGTGTAGATCTCCATGTCATGTCCCATGTGTGTATCAATGTCTATAGACTGTAGCAATGACTGTGAAAAATGAAGCTGCAGTTTTCCTGCTTTGTCCTACTTCACTTTTGTTCGCTTGGCCTTCATAGCTTAATACAAGTATGGCTTGACTTGAATCATGTGTAATAGGTTATGGAAAGTGTTACCTTTGAATATAAATATATCCCCTCCGTGGGTAGCACACACTATATATTTTATGACTTCTCTAGCTCATATATGCCTTCATTGTCTTATTCATTACATGCTTTGCACTTAAAAGCAAAGTTATCTGGTAAATCATAAATGTAAATATATCCTTATAAATTACTTGACATTGTATTTTACATTTTTCTAATTAAATTATTTACTCTAGCTCTTTTGGTTTTTGTTTTCCTCCATTTTTTTCTCGGCTCTTTGTTAAGTTCCTTCACTTCTTTATTGGTTGATTATTCAGCTTATGGTTGTAATCATCTCAATATGTATTTTGATTTTCTAGGCAATGAGACAATTGGATCTATGGTCAAAGTATTGCTTTATTTGTTGTTGCAAACGATGTAGTGCTCTGCCCGTCACGTATGTGGATCGTGCATTGCAAGTAAGACTTTACAACACTTGAAGTGGAACAACTTACTGATATTATTTTTGACTGCCCTAACATCATGTTTTTTCAGGAAATTTCTGTTTATTGTCGTGATTCATCTTGTTCATGTTCCAATTACGAGTTCTTTAGAGACATGGCTGATAGAAGATTGACTGAGTTCTTTGACAATATTATATCAGAGTACCTTTCCGATGGTGATCCTGAGTCTTGCTGTGAGAAGCTTGAGAAGATACTTATGCAAGGTCTAAACGAGCAGTTAGAAGGCATTGAAGGAAAGTCAAATTGTAAATTTATGCTGCATCCCCTACATCACCTTTCTCTAAATGCTTACACTACTCTAGCTTCAGCATATAAAGTTCGTGCAAGTGATTTATTGTCTGTAGATTCTGAAATAGATCTAAATAAGATAAAAGCTTTTGACATGAGCAGGATCAGTGCTGCATATTCTTTGTTACTTGCAGGTGCTACTCATCATCTCTTCATTTCTGAATCCTCGCTGATTGCATCAGTTGCAAATTTTTGGACAGGTGCAGGCGAATCTTTGTTATCTCTTACAAAAAGTAGTACAGGATGGAGTAAGTTTGTTAAATTGGGTCTGGTTGTTTCAACCCTTGCATCTGTCACGAAGTTCAAATGCTCTAAGTGTTCATTAATGGATAGATTTAAAACCTGTATATCAAATGGCCAAATTAAAAATGCAGATTTTGAGATTGTATCGAATGAGTTTCTTCACTGTGTCTCAAATATTACACAGAAAGTTTGGAGTTTCCTTGTCTATGGTTGCCATTTTTTGAGATCATGTAAGGACCCTATCAATTTCAGCTGGCTAATGTCTACCAAAAAGCCCAGTGCAATAGATGTTGGGGCTGTTAATAAAATTGACATGTGTTACACTCATGAATCTCAGAATAACATCTGTATTTGTCAAGAAAAAGCTTACACTGATCATGCAGTAGCAGACATTTTTCAGCTCGGTGTACACTGCTTAACATATGGAGGATTGTTGTCTAGTATATGTTATGGTCCCCATTCCCATTTGGCTTGCCATGTTCAAAATATTCTAGATCATGAAAAAAATTGTGTATTATGATTTCATGAATAATTTTGAGAGATCGTGTATGACACCTTGTGAAAAATCTGAGTGTGAGCATGGATTCAGATTTTTTTTACCCCGTTAGTACAATACTACTTAATGATGGTTAAGGTATCAAGATGAATTTGGTACATATATTTAGTGCGTAGAAGCTTAATGTGATGATAAAGTTTGGGAAATGTATCGGAGATGTCTTAGACGTATGGCTCATTTTCAGCATCATAGTGAGCACAAATGAATGAAGGAGACTGGTGAATCGAGGAAACTTATGGAAAATACTTTTCTTATTCGATCTTTCAATTCTGAACTGCATCAGAACCAAACATGCTCAAGAATAATATTGGCATGAAGTAAAGGAATTGAATCAAGAGTATTGGTAGAATCCCAAAAGAAATTAAATGTTGCCGAGGCTTGTGATATAATCTGAAGGTGTGGTTCAACAAATCAAGGCCATAAAGGCAGGGGACTTCGCATGTATTTCCAACCATGGAGATGACATCTTATTTTGCAGTATACTTGGTTTTGCGCTTGGACCGATTCTTTTAGATTTTTAAGATCTTTTGTTTTTGGTTTACTATTCATTCTAAATTTCTGTTATGAATTTTGCAGAGTAAGGTGCCTATGTTGATAATTGGTGGGGCGAGAAAAATATGGATACGATGAAATTCTACTCAGTTTTTTTGTTATTGGCTATCATGAAGCATTTGCTATTTCTCCAAAGCCACTTTTGACATGCTTTGTTTGCTTATAAGTGCCCGTTTGATTTTCAATTAAGATTCTTCCAATATAATGCACTTTGATTTTCAATTAAGATTCTTCCAATATAATGCACTAATATTAAATATAAGAAAAAGTTAACTAATTTATGCTAATTAAAAATATTAAGTTTATTAAATTTTCTCAAAACTCACATTAAAAGGGAATTATGTTTTTTAAATTATCTTTCTTAATATTTATTGCAAAGTTGAAAGGGAAATTTATTATGATATATTAAATTTTGAATAGTGTGACTCAACATTTCCGCCTCTAATGTTGTTATGTCTATCTATTTGTGCCACATTAATATATGTATGATGTGTCGCTCTTCCCGGCCGTCTTATCTATGTTCCTTTTCTATTTGCTCTTGATTTTATATTTACATTGCAATTATGTGTCATTATCAATTATTTATGCATGAGAGACTTTTGAAACACTAAAATTGCCATGTAAATGTAATTAAACAGATTATATCATATTCAACATTTAAAAAATAACTAAAATTTTAATGTAAAATTGACATAAATCGTCATTACTTACATTGTATCAATTAATCTTTATCAATCGACAATTTCTCCCAATTATATATGAATATATATACAAATTCAGAAAATAAAAAAACTTTATATATGAATATATATACAAATTCAGAAAATAAAAAAACTTTCTTACTTTTCAAAAATCTTACGTACACAAAATTATATGGAACAACACTATGTTGGCCAATTTAGCATTGAATAAGATTACCGGTTACTAAAATTATTACATTTATCTATTCTTATATGTCTATTTTTATTTTAAAAAAATAACTCAAATAGAATTTTGAAATAAGACTTTATTTCTAGGATTGATTTTTTTTCACATACAACTCACAAATTATCTGTTTTTTTTTTAAATTCCTAGTGAGATTACAAATTATATTTTGTTTATATTATCTCTTATTTTATACTTTCTTATATTGTGTTTTTTACTTCCTATGCAATATCATGTCATAAATCCACACATTTGGTATTTTTTTATCAATTTAAATAAGTTTTTTTATTACTAGAAGTACACTAATTATTTTTCCTAAAATATATTATTAATTCCATAAATATATATTTATTCGCCACATTTTTTATTATTATAAAACAAGTATCATAATTGACTGAACAATCATTGAGAAAATAATATTGTCTACATATTTTTTATAAATAACATTATTATAGATAAATTTGGATTTACCGGAAATAAAGAAAAATAACAGTTCAAAGTTTACATTTCAAGTCAACATATTACACCCAAAAAAAATTAAATATCTATATTTTCAATTACCACCATTCAATTTCACATACATCACACAATTTCATATGAAATAATAATTATTTCTATACTTTTTAATATCTCTTAATATCATTCATTTTTAAATAGAAAGAAATTCAAGCCAACCGCGCGCGAAGCACGAGTGCATATCTAGTTTAAATTAAATAAGGGTATTGTGCACATACTAGCATTTAATAGAGTGAAGGTAGTTAGATTTTGATCGTATTTGACACTAACAAAATTGAATTTTGAGCTGTTTATACTTGAGACTGGAGGAAGTGCGTTAGGGTAAATGAGATATATAACTCATACTTCCAAAAGTATCTCATAACGTGTAATTCTTTTGAGAAAAATGTGAAAATAAACATGCTCTAAAATTATCCTCTCTCAAAGAGATTATATGCAAATGTGGCGGGAGTGTTTGAGAGTTTGAAGTGGAAGGGAACGATTATGGAGAGAAGGGAGTAGGGATAACAATTGAACTCCGGTCCAATGAATACCTGTAAAAATATCCTCTACATATATAGAGGATATTTTAATTCAATAATATTATATATATGTTCTGGACCAACTTCAGACCTAGTCAGCGTCGACGTCGAAAAACAAGAATTCAACTACAAGACAAGAGTCAGGTGATGATGTAAACCAACCTACCAACCAAGGTCCGACTTAGCTCAACTTGGCTATATGCCTTAACCTTAGAGACTCAATTATGATAAGTGTATCTGACTACTAAGCCTCGTCCCGAGGACAACCTCATGCTTAGAACACAGATGTCGGCTAGGGTGTGGCGCGTGACATGCACCTGGGATGGGTGCGTGGACACTCCGGATAATTCCGTTACATTGACATAACGGCTTTTCTCGCCAATATTTTCCTATATAAACCTCGTCAGAATGGTAAATTATGTATGCATTTATTACCACCTACTAAAACATTGTCGGAATATATTCTGACTTGAGCGTCAGAGTAGGGATGGCACCCGCATGGCGCGGGGGCGGGGGATACCTCTCCGCTCCCCGTCCCCGATCCCCACCTCGGGGTAATTTTCTCCCTCATCCCCATTCCCCACATCCCCACGGGGACCCCATAATTATAAAAATAAAAAAATATAACAAATAATAAAATTCGTAAAAATAATATAAAATAATTAGAAATTTAATTTTTAAATTTAAAATTAGGATAATATAAAATAGAAATTATATATATTATATTATAGTATATTATATATATCATATAAATAAAAAAAATTATATATATGGTGGGGCGGGGACCCCGCGGGGCGGGGATCATGATCCTCGTCCCCATCCCCAAATCTGTCTCGGGGGGATTTTAATCCCCGCCCCCATCCCCACGGGGGAAAATTCCCCATCCTCGGGGCCCCAAATGGGGCAGTCCCCGCGGATATCCCCACTTGCAGTACAAAATTGCCTTCTCTAACGGTCAGAGTCCTTGCAGGTACACCACCGTCATGCTCCTCTGTGCAACCGCCGTCAAAGCTAGTCGGAAATCGAGATCGAAAAATACCGCACGGACATTGACGTCGTCTATGGAAAACGTCTCTCCTTTTCTCTCTCTGAAATTTCCGTCAGTGAATCCTTTGCAAAATGGTTGATACTCGCAACAACACCACTTCCACCGGAATCGACTGTGGTCACCCCGTCGACACCGCCGCCATTGTGGTTCAACCGACTGGGAACCACCAGAAGTCTGACATCCGTGAAAAACCTGCCACGACGATGGGCGGAATACCTGTTGTTATCTTCACCCTGGGAATGTCGGTTGTTGCTTCTACCGTCGGTGTCTCATCTGTTGCTGGCCGCGTTCTCCTCGTGTCGCTGCAACATTATGAGAACCATGCTTCACTTGAAACTCCTTCAAGACAACTCTTCTGCCAAGAACTGATGGATTTTATCCACCGCCAGGATGTGATGCTGAGTGACAACGTTCAGCGGTTGTCAAGACTGGAGTCGGAGCACATTTGCCTCTCGGTGCAGGTGGTTTTTGAAGAACCTCCCCGCCAACCAATACCTCCTCCGTCACATGCCTCCGAGGCAAGGGAGGAGGAGCAACCTTCCCAATGAAGACAATCACCTCCTCGCGGAGAGCGCCCTCCGTCCCCTCTGTCGTCAGTGCAGTCGGTGTACTCCCGTTCGCGCCCTCGGGCTCCACCTTCCCTGCCTCACCAAGCCTCCCGCCGCCGGGAGAACAATCGTTACCCTCACAATGACAAAATCATCCAGGTTATTTTTCCATTTTCGGAGTGCATTATGTTGTTCCCCATTAATAAGAGGTTTGAGAAAATTCTTGTTCCTGGGCTCTATGACGGGATGAGTGATCCGTGAGAGCATCTGGATGTCTACAAATCAGCAATGTCCATATGTAATGCAACTGGGCGATTTTGTGCAAGGTTTTTCCCATGTCCTTGAAGAAGACCGCCCTCTGTTGGTTCCAGACTTTGCCGCATAGGTCCATTAATACCTGGGCTGACTTACGTGCCAAATGCATCACCAGCTTTACCACCAGTAAAGTGAAATCGAAGACCGAGGCACCTCTGAAGAAAATCCGACAAGGGACATCGCAATCGTTGCGCGATTACATCAACCGCTTTACCAAGGAGGCTCTGCTTGTTCAAGGGATCCAGCCCGGGGGTCCAGCTGATGTTGGTTAGGGATGGATATAGGTAGAGTCTGGGTAGGGTACTATAGTACCCATCCCTATACCCACGTTTTGAAAAAGTACCCGTACCCGGACCCATACCTGCGTGGGTAGTGATTCTAATACCCGTACCCTTACCCGCTGGGTACTTAAGTACATGTACCCGTACCCATTACCGACATTTTTTTAACTATAAAAATAATAAATTCATTAGAAAATGAAAATTAATTAAAAAATCACTCTAGCACAAAGGAAAAATAATTAATGGATCATCCAAGTTTAACTATAAAATAACTATGGTAAGGTGGAAGTGGATGAGAGATGAGAAAAGTGAGAGGGGAATGAAAATTAGTTCAAGTATTTCTATTTTTGTGTTTATGAATACAGAATTATAACATTTCCAAAATTATAATATTTAAATTAATTAAATTAGTAGTATATATTAATGTTTTTTGTGACTATAATATATATTAACATTGATTTTTTTTTTGGGAAAAATATTAATTAATGTTATATATATATATTAAAGTAATCATATGTATATAAATTAAATTAATTATATATATTATATAAGTGCATGTATGGGTAGGGTAGGGTACCATAGTACCTGTACCCGCACCCGTACCCATTAAAAATTGGGTAATTACCCAAACCCATTTGGTGGGTAATTATCCTACCCATTGCGGGTACCATTAGGTCTGGGTCCAATTGTCATCCCTAATGTTGGTCAAGGATGGCCTCGTTCCCCATTCCCCCTTCTAGATAGACCTGTCTAAGAAGCCAACTTCTATGGTAGAGTTCTTGAACAGGGATGAGGAGTACATCAGCTTAGAATATGAGGAGCTAGCCTTGAAAGTTAAGGACAATAACCTCGGCCAATCGTCAAAGTCTAGTACCCAGAAGAAGGATAAGGGTAACCGTAATGTCGACAAAGGGGAAAAAGGCTTGTTGGGCTGATATAACTCCCATATCGAGTTCAATACTTCTTGGAATAGGATTCTAAATGAAATTCTAAACGTGGAAATGTATAAAGTCGGGGTGAGAAGACCGAAACCGATCAAGCCCAAGTCGGATACTGACCGGTTTAAAATTTTAAATACTGGCGCTTCCATAAATATCCCGGGCATTGTGACACCCTTCTACCCCAACTCTTATATAATCAACGAAGCAGAAGACTTAGGAAAATAACGGATCACATTGGGTAAAAAGGTTCACATTTCAACTCAATTAAAACCTCAATTCTTTTCAAAATCAACTTATTCAAAATAGAAGTTGGAGTCAAAAGGTTTTCAAAGTAAATAAAATATTACTACCTCAAAAGTTAACAGTAAAACATCATTCTTAGCCTTATAAGACACTTAAAACCGTTTACACAAATCTCTCCAAAATAGAAATATAAAATAAAACTCCCACTACTAAGCCCTGATGTCACATGTATCATAACGACGCCCATCAACTCAATACTCGGCACCTGAGGTGCCATCGTCATCACCTGTAAATAATAACCACAGATAGAAACGGTGAGGAAAAGAATACCACTCATACATACACATAGGAGACTACCCTATCCTCACCCCCATGTAAACAACATCATCATATAACTTATTCTACTATCAAATGTAAAACATAATCATCATCATCATATACACCAACAACATCATCAAAATCACCACAATCATCATAATCCCCATTATCATCACAATCATCATTATCATTATTATCATCATGTCATCATACTCATCATTATCATCCATATCATCATACTCATCATATTCATCATAATCATCATATTATCATACTCATCATTATCAATATCATCATACTCATCACAATCATCAATATCATCATTTCATCATATTCATCATAATCATCATATCATCATTACCATCATGCACCTCCCTGAGTTGTACTTCACCCACTCTAGGCTTGTACACCTCAGGTACCATATTCAATTAGATAATCAATACTCACCTCCCTGAGTTACACTCAGGTACCATAATCACCAACACAATCAATACTCACCTCCCTGAGTTACACTAAAGTACCATAATCACCAACATAATCAATACTCACCTCCTTGAGTTACACTCAAGTACCATAATCACCAACATAATCAATACTCACCTCTCTGAGTTACACTCAGGTACCATAATCACCAACATAATCAATACTCACCTCCCTGAGTTACACTCAAGTACCATAATCACCAACATAATCAATACTCACCTCCCTGAGTTACACTCAAGTACCATAATCACCAACATAATCAATACTCACCTCCCTGAGTTACACTCAGGTACAACATTCACCTCCCTGAGCTACACTTCACCCCTCACTAGGCTTGTGTATCTCAAGTACAATCACCTCCCTGAGTTACACCCCACCCCTCACTGGGCTTGTGTATCTCAAGTACAATCACCTCCCTGAGTTACACCTGATTCCTCACTGGGCTTGTGTATCTCAAGTACAATCACCTCCCTGAGTTACACCCCACTCCTCACTGGGCTTGTGTATCTCAGGTACAACATCATATATGCTCACGCATCAATATATCATCATCATCATAACACTCATCATATGCTCATTGCATCAATATATCATCATTATCACGACACACATTATATGCTCAATGCATCAATATATAATCATTATACACCTCATACCTCATACACTCAATACATCAATATATCATCATCACACATCTCATACCTCATCATCATACACTCAATACATCAATACATCATCGTTATCAACATACATCATAATAGTATAAACATCTATCATCAAAGGAGATATTCATATCATCACACTCACATCACAATCAATGTATAACTATCATCAACAAACACAAGGGTCATAAATCCACTCTGGTAATCGATTACAAGCCTCCTGTAATCGATTGCCTGCAAGCAAAACCTCTGGTAATCGATTAAACACCCTCTGTAATCGATTACCTGCAAGCTAACACCCTGGTAATCGATTACAAACCCTCTGTAATCGATTACCAGCAAGCCAAATGCACTCCAGGCTCCCCAGAAGGCTATGCATCCAATTTAATTTCATCAATTAAAACCCCAAATATACAGCTACAGTACGAACTAATTATCTCCCAACCTAGACTTTGTATCGAAGATCAAACTGTTCAGAATGAAGGACCAGATGTTCCGGACCAGCTGTCAAAATTTCAGCCCAATCCAACGGTGAACGAATCAGCAGTCGCTGCTCTGTGTAAAAATGGGAATAATTTTCCTCTAGTGCGAACTAAATATCTCCCAACCCAGACTTCGTATCGACGATCCAACCGTTCAGAATGAAGAACCAGACGTTCCAAACCAGCTGTCAAAATTTTAGCCCGATCCAACGGTTAACGAATCTGCAGTCACTGTTTTACAGTCGCTGCTCTGTGTAAAAACGGGAATGACTTTCCTCTACCCTCTTCTTCAATCTCTACTCAAATCCTCAAGTTTCTAATTCAATTAAACTCGTTTTTACCGATTAAATTCACTAAAATCCTCAATCATTCCTATGAATTACAATAAATTTAACATCTACTCAATTATGGTTCCTCATCTCTAAACCCTTATTTAACCCCTTTTCGCTATCCTCGCTACCATCACCCAATTCATCAAGGTCATCACATTCATACATCAAATCAAACACATTCTAAGCACACAACACATGATTTACAGATAGGTTCTCAAATTTAGAATTCTTAGAGGGTCTTATGGTTGCCCTCACTACCCAAGCACTCCCAACGCACATACAAACAACACTCTTTCCCCCACCGTACCTTAAGCGAAGATCGATTAACCACAAGGAAGTCCCTTTCTTGGTTCTTGATACTCACTCTGCAGCAATCCCCTCTTGAGACTCGGTTTCTCCCCTCCTTAGCGTTTCACTCTCTGAAGATTATACGAATAAGGATTAGGGTGAACTGATAACCCCTCCTTACTAGAATGCCTAATTGGGCTTGGGCCCACTCTCAACCCCCTCATCTTCTTTTTAAAATGAAATAGCTTTATGGATAAAACTAATAATATTATTAATCTTATTATTTATTCATCTATTTAATTAATTATATCCTTTACTTATTTATTTAATTTAATTAATATTTTACTTAATAAATTTAGGATGTTACAGGCATGACACAGATAGGTGCATTTAGCTGAAGGATGCAATTGAAGAACTTAGCCGGCGTGGGAAGCTGGACAAATTCAAGAAGAATAAGGATGGGGACAGCAAGCAAGGCCGCGAGGTGGAGGTGACTATCGGCGGGATGATTTCCACCATAATGAAAGCCGCCCTAAAAGAAGTTGATCAAGATCCCGAAGCCTCGGAAGACATCAGTGACGGTCATGTCGGGCCTCCACAAACCGAACTCCACCTTCTGGCTCCCGTCGGGAACTCCAGGAGCAACCTTCCAAACAACCTAGTCGGTGATCCCCTGCTGAGGAGGGCGAACGCCCATAATCCGGGCACCCTGTGATCTACGTTATTGCTGGTGGATTTGCCAACGGAGGGGAGAACAGAAACATGAGGAATAGGCACCTGAAGGAGATCCTTTCCGCATCATCATCGTCTAGGGCCCCCAACCATCCTAAAAGGCGTTGTCTTCCCCCTCTTGAGCTTGAAGATGACTATGGCCCAATGATCCCGGGGCATGACGACCCATTGCTGATCACTGCCTTCATGGCCAATCATGAAGTCAACAAAGTATTCGTTGACCAGGGAAGCTATGCCGACATGTTCTTCAAGACATTCAACAAGATGCATATCCCCTCTGCCGACTTTTTGCCATACACGGGGGGAGATCTCATTAGATTAACAGCAGACAAGGTCCGACCAGAAGGGTATGTGGAGCTGCTTGTAACTTTCGAAAACCCCTTGGTATCTAAAACTGGAAAAGTTAGATTTTTGGTGGTATATTATCTGACTACTTACAACGATATCCTAGGAAGGGTGATCTTGAATTCCATCGAAGCAGTAATCTCCACAAGCCATTTGATGATGAAGTTTTGGAGCGATGAGAGGGAAGTCACAGCGCTGAAGGGGAGGTCAGGTAGCAACCAAAGCATGCTACATAGAGTCTTTGAAGGTGACCAAGCCGAAGAAGACATAAGTCATGGCCGAGAAGCCCCCATCTGCAACTGGGGTGTTACTTGCCGACCTCGATATTTGGGAGGACTTTGGTTGTACCCATCCTACACCTAAAGGAGATTGCAGACCATTATAGATCAGTCCTCAGCCCGACATGGTGATCTTGGTTGGTAATGGACTCACTCTCGAGGATGACGACGCGCTCTGCACCCTCATTCGGAAAAATGCTGACCTCTTCGTCTGGACTGCAGCTGATATGCTGGGTTTGGACCCAGAGTTCATACGTCATCGCCTCTCAATAGATCCCCATGTGAAGCTTGTTGCCCAGAAATGCAGGAAGATGGTCGTTGAGCGAGTGGAAGCAACGCGTCAGCAGGTCGCCGAGTTATTAGACGCCAAATTTATTAGGGAGGTCAAGTATACAACTTGGCTATCAAATGTAGTCTGATGGCACAACTCAAGAGTCACCTACTAAGACAGTTATAAGAGGCATGAGTGCCCCTATGACTAGAGGAAGGGCTAAGAAGCTAAAGGAAGAAATGGGTAAACTAGTGACCTTTATTTTTAAGGACACTGACCTACGGGAAGGCACTAGTAACCCTCCAATAGGACGCATGGTTCCATGTTCTATCCTAGAGTAGGATTTCTTTTGTATTTTATCTTTAATTGTATTTTTTATTTATTTTCCTAGAGTGGGATGCTACTTTTTGGGATTTAAGTGGTTAAGAGCTAGTCTTGCTACTTGGCTTAGGAGGCTTGGGTCCAACACCCAAGTTAGGAGGAATTAATTCCTCTTGCATTTTTCCTTCACTCTTGGTCGCCCCCTCTATACATAAGGGGAGCCTCTCCTTTCTTGTAAGTTTAATCACTCATTTTAATCAAATAGCTTTATGCTTTTGTTCTCCTCTTGAGAGTTGAGAAGGCTTAATGGTTCTTGCTCAAACCATGGTGATTCTTATTCAGCTCTGTGAGCCGGTGGCGAATTTACACTGAGGCTTATCTGTTGAAGGGGTTGCCTTCATCAGTGGCGCCTAATTCCATCTCTTTCCTTTCCATTTTGTCTTTTAATTCTCTGAATTTTCTGCATATTTGGCCCGGCCTAGCTTTCTTTGGTGTGTAACTGCTTCCTTTGCTCAATTCTAGATTTGTAACTTAGCTGCTATCAATTGGTCATTAGAGCTTCGTTGATTTGAGAACTTTTCAGGGGGCTATTGCATTTTTTGGGTGTGAACCGTAGTTGTTTTGGTGCAGTAAATTGTTCATTTTCTTGTGTAATTCTTCATCTATTTTGTTGTAATTTCGGACTTGAACTGTTCTTGGGCCCCAAGTGCCTTTCTACTACTGTCAGCTTGCTTGATTTGCTTGCTATTTGCATGAATTAGAGGGGTTTTTGGTGCGAATATTCCACCCCATTAGGTGTTCGATAAAATGCCTAATCTAATTGCCCATTGCTTGTTCTTGAGTGATACTTGAATTTTAACTGCTTGTTTGTGGTGGATTATGGTAAGTGGGAGCACTGTTGCTTCCATTTTTCAAAGATCGTTCACTTACATTTTCTCCCAATCCAATTAATTCTTGTTCATCCCCATATAATTGTTCATCCATAGTAATCATCTCTTTACTATTCCGCTTTTATTTTCCAGTCACTCTCATCCTTTGAATTTCTGCTTCCCTTTTACATTTCATCCGTTTAAATTTCTATCCATCCCATCCTTTTAATTTCTGTTTCCCCTTTACTTTTCTATCATTTAATTTCTTTCATTCCCATCCTTTTAATTTCAGTTCTTCTCCATTTAATTTTCTGCAATTTTATCTCCTTTTTCTTGCCATTTTATGCATAATTTTTTGGCATTATTTTGTTCATCTTGTTGTTGCCTGTTTGTCTGTCTGTTATACCATTCCGATTGCAAATTTGAATTTACCGCTAGCAAATCCTTAGAAAATGTGTGATTTTACGTGCAAAATAATTAAGGTTAGGTTGGGTCTTGCTTGGAAAAACAGTAGAGATTTCATCAATTTCAATGTAGCACCTTTGATCATTAAGTTTTCCAAAGGAAAGTATGAAGATGAGGTACCCTTTGATGTAGCACCTTTAGAACATACCCACATCCTTTTAGGAAGACCTTGGTAGTATGATAAAATGGTTAAACATAATAGGTTCACCAATATAATCAAATTCCTTCACAAAGGCAAGAAAATCATCCTTGAGCCGATGACCCTTAGTGAGGTTAGAGAAGACCAAGAAGCTCTTAGGGAATACATTAAACAAGAAAGGTTGGAAAAAGCTAAGTTAGAGGAAGAAGCCTTAAAAGAGATCAAAAAAAGAAAATGTAGTTGAAAATGTGAAGCAAATCCTAATGGTAAAAAAAGTCTAAGATTAAGAAAGAACTTAATAGTGAGAGACCGTGGTACTTACTTTTATGTAAGGAACAAGGAGAAGAAGAAAAAGACCCTTTTGAGGATCTTGACCTTTCTCTTGAAGTCTCAAAACTCTCAAGAGAATGTGAAGACAACTTTCCTAAGGATATTCCAAATGGGTTACCACCCATTAGAGGAATTGAACACCAAATTGATTTGGTGCATGGGGTTGTCCTACCTAATAGACCAACCTATAGGACTAACCCCACTGAAACCCAAGAAATTCAGAGACAAGTCAAAGCCTTATTTAGTAAGGGTTGGGTTAAGGAATTTCTTAGTCCTTGTGTTTTCCCAGTTTTGATAGTACCAAAAAAGGACGGAACTTGGAGAATGTACATTGATTATCGTGCTATTAATATTATAACAATTAAGTACAGACATCACATTCCCCGATTGGATGATTTGCTTGATAAGTTTCATGGTGCATGCATATTTTCAAAAAATAGATTTAAAAAGTGGATATCATCAAATCCAAATTAGGGGAGGGTGTTAAGTGCCAATTATATGATAAATTCTTGCATTTTTTACTGCACTTATCAAGGGTAAAATAGTAATTTATGCCCCAAAATAATCCTTTTTTATTAATAATTGTAATAATTGTGTTTATTTAATTTGAATTTGATGCTATTTTAATAGAAAATCTATTGATTTTGCAGATTTATGAGAGAGATTTAAATAAGAAAAGAAGATAGCAATATTTGAGGATAGAATCTGCAGATTTGAAGTTTGAATGAGAGAAAATAAAGATAAGATCAGCAGCCATTTAAACAAGGATTCTACGGATAACTTCCCCAATTTAAATTCAAAGGCAAGATAAACACAGAATCAATTCAAAAAGAGGGAAACAAGGGAAGCCAAGCAAATAAGGATAAGATCAGGAAGAAATCAAGCTATTAAAAAAGGAAACAGAAGAAGTTGTTACACGCTCCATGCTCCACCTGCGCTGAGCGCGGGGTGGAGCGCATCATTCTGTAATCCACGCTTCACCTTCGCTGAGCGCAAGTGAAGCGCAGCTACATGGATTTATTTTCAGATCTGTTTTCAAAACAGATTCCTTCCAGATTTCAGATAGCATTCCTTGGCCTATAAATAGGACCTTTTGTAAAGATCAAAGGAGAGCTTAGCAGAGTTAGGGTTTAGGGCTCAAAGCTCCAGAGGAGACCCCGAAGGGCTGCCGAGATAGCAATGCTAGGATTGAAGAAAAGTGTGACAATTTCTTCATTGGTCTGTATGGCTACCATGCGTAGCTAAACTCTCCAATAGGATTGAATGTAGTTGATTCAATCCCCAAATGTATGTAAATTCTCTTTATTAATTATGAATCCCTATTCTATGATATCGGTACTTTTATACTTTACTTAATGCGTAGCTTCCGTCTGTGTGCCGGAGTTATAGGTTGTTTTTGTAAAATACATTGGTAAGTGGTTTTGTAAATTCAACAACGAGTTTAGGGGAGCCTAGGAATAGGAAACTTGAATTCTGATTGGTAAAAGTACTCAAAGTAGTTACTATAGGAATATAGTGAGAATCGATGATTGAAGAAGTGTGACAGTCTCTTCATAGTAGTCACTATAGGAATATAGGGCGAATTGATAGTGTTAACGAACGGAAAAGTAGAGCAATTAAGCCGAAGTAATTTATCGCCTGGGAGAACCCGCATGGATTATCTTTGAGTGTTTTACTGTTGGTGACTCGGGGTAAAACAATATAGTTTGGCTAAGGTATCACAGAAATATATTCATAAATAATATTAGGATTCACATATGTAAGGGGTGCGATGATACGATATTCAATCCTGATCTAAGTAACGTTATCTTTCTCTATCTCTTCAATCTCATTTATTTTTTGCATTTAATTTTCGCAACACAAACATAAAAAATAGTTTCTTACTTGATAGTCTGATCACTAATCATTATGAAGTGAACCGTTCCCTATGGATACGATACTCTTTACTGACTATTATACTGCTGGAATTTTGGTACGCTTGCCTAAATCCCATCAAGTATTTTTGGCGCCGTAGCCGGGGAACAGTGTATCAATTCATATAGACTTGGGAGGTCTAACTATCAAGTTGTATATACTCTATCTTAGGATTAGATTTTTATTTTTTTAGGAGATTTTAGGAATTTTTCTTTTTGTTTTTATTTCTATTCTTTTTATATATAAAAAAAATTCTCTTCCACACTTACCCTTTTCAAGTTTTCTTGTTTATGCTTTTGAGATGCCAGGTGTCCCCAAATCAACTACAATTTGATCCAGAAATATAAAGGACATCAAGGAAGAACAGAAGTAGAAACAAGAGAAGGAGACGAAGGAGATGCGAGGAAGAACCCAAAAATAAGGAGACAATCTCAACACTCTCTGTTCAACCACCCCAAGTGAAGTAAATGTGGAATGGCTTCTGGATGGCAAAATCCACCAAGAAGAACGCTTGGAGATTATCAAAATCCACCAAGAAGAATCCTTGGAGATTATGTTAGGTAGCAAGAGCCAAAATATTTCTCCCACACCCCGATTCTAGGTAACTTTTCTAATTACAACAATTATTCTAACAAATTTTCACAGGATTGGGGAAGTTACCAGAATCAAAATTTTGGGTGGCAACAAGATGCTGTTTCATCCCATAAGCAAACTTCTACAGATGAACTCAGGGCACAGAATAAGAGTATAATGCAGCAAATAGAAGCAATAAAAAAGCAGCTAGCTACCCTTTCTCAGCCACCGCAGACAGTTCACTCTTATCCTGGCCAGTCACCACAATTAATTTGTGACTTTTGCGGAGGTAACCATCTCAATGGTTACTGCTCTTATCCAGGCATTCAAGAAGAGCAAGTTAACTACATGAGTAATCAAGGAAGACCAGGCAACTTCTCCAACAGCAACAACTTTGCAAATAACTCACAAGGATGGAGAAATAGCCAGAATAAGGACTTTGGGTGGCACCAAGATGATGTTTCATTCCATGTGCAACCTTCTGTCCAACAACAGCAAAGCTACTCTTCAGTTCAACCATTGCATTCAGAAGGGGAAGATCCTATTAAAAGAAAGTTGCAAGAATTGATACAGCTTCAAAATTATTATGAAAAAGCAGGACTACTTGTTGATCCCATACTAGCTTAGATAATAGAAAATATGACCAAATATCAGTCAAAACGGATCTCAGAAAGGTCTCAACCCAACCGTAAAGAACTGTGTGACGACATTGTTCAACGGATAAGGGAAGAAACCAATGACAATCTGGCTGATGAAGAAGAGGAAGCTGAAGAGGAGGACACTGAAAAAGCAAAAGGACCAGAAGAAGTTGAAGAAGAAAAGGAAGAAGAAGAAGGTGAAGCAGAAGTAGAAGAAGAAAAAAGAGAGGATGAAACAGAGAAAATGTGCTTAAAGAAGAGATTGACTGTGAAAGGGAGGTAGAGAACAAAACATATGAGGGTGTACATGATGAAAAAAATCAGGAAAATGAGAAAAAGAGTGAACAGGGAGATAGTGAATCAAAGCCCGAGAAAGGAAGGAAAGTGGTACCAAGACCAAAGACCTTGTCTTATCCAACCAGTCCTCCAAAGGAAGATCAAGAAAGGCATGGTGCAAGTGTTAAACCTTCCGGACTTCACAAAAGAAAAACCTTCGAATACACTGACCTGACCAGAGCAAAGAAAGAAAGAATCAAGCCAAGGGAATTAAATTCAGAGCCTAGAGCTAGATTAAAGACAAAGTGGTCAGGCGTGTTTCATATCAAAGACCCTTGTGAAGCAAAGAAATCGAGAACAATCAGCTGTGAATCATCTAAGCTTCAGGAAAAGAAGACTCATGCACATGAAAGCAAGATAATAAAGAAAAGAAAAGTCAAGCCAAGGGAGTCAGAGGCATGGTCTAATTCCAGAAAGAAACCCAAATGGTTAAAGTCATTTCACACTACAGATTGTTCTAAGGCAAGATTATGGGGAGATCTATTGGCCAAAGAAAGGAAGGGTACAACACACAAGCTCAACAAAAGATTCCAGTTTCAACCACCTTGAGAGAACAGACGTTGAGCTAGAAGACGTTAAATAAGCGCTTCCTGGGAGGCAACCCAGAGATTTTTAAGTTTTTAATTGTCTTCAATTTTATTTTGTTAATTAGGATTTTTCATTTTTAGGATTTAGGAAATATTCAAAATTGATTGGAATAAGTTTGTGGAAAATAAAATTTTTAAACAATAGGAAGTAGCAGAAAACGTGACTGAAAATTGCAAAATCTCATTCTGTTTTCTGCACTGAGCGCTGGCAAAACGTAGAATTGAAATTTTAGTCACTGTTT
Organism: Sesbania bispinosa; assembly: GCA_026901365.1. Lineage (NCBI taxonomy): Eukaryota > Viridiplantae > Streptophyta > Magnoliopsida > Fabales > Fabaceae > Sesbania > Sesbania bispinosa. The sequence continues at coordinate 1,519,513 of QLOH01000018.1, forward strand.
TCTGCGTTTCACTTGCGCTGAGCGCAGGTGAAGCGCAACAGTACGAAATTTTAAAAAATCCTCTGTTTTCTCATGTACTGTTTCGCTACTTCCTAAGCTCTTCTTTTCACTCTTTCCACTCACAAACCTCCATTAATTTTGAAACTTTTAGGTATGTTTTCTTCAATTTTCACTGATTGAAATCTTCATCTACTCTGTTTTTATGTTTTGCACTTTAGGATAACAACCTTAGGATTGTGAATATTGTTGATTATTGCTATCTTGAATGTGATTTTGGTTATATGAATATGAAGAATAGGTTTTCTATTGAATGCTCTTTGTTTTGTGAGTTATTGAATTTGAAAGTGTTATGCTCTGTTTCTTTAAAAAACCTTGAACTTTCACTTTCCATGGATTGATTGAATGCTTGCAAAACAAATGAGTATGTTTTGTTTTTAGGAAGTCAATATCAAGTGCAATGAAATTTTGTTATGAAGAAAGTAATTCTTTATGCATGCAAATTAGTTAATGATAGGCTTCCATGTTCTTCATGAATTGGTGTTTGCTATAAGGCATCATTGAAATGAATGTGTTTTTAGCAACTAACTGTTGTTATTTGACTTTTCAGATACCTAGGATTAAATTGTTGGTCTTTCCCGTGGCTTTAGCTCACGAGGAGAAAGGCATGGGGAAGAGGATCAGAGATGAATCCCATTATGATCCCATGAAGATTCAAGAGTGCACAGGCTGCTGCAAAGTATAAAGCTCTTAAATCATGCAACTTTGTGTTGAAAAGAACAGTTGACCTCAAACCAATCAGGAGTTACCAGACCCATACCCAAACATGTTGTTTGAAGAGTTCCGGATATTCTAGCAGTGGCCTGGGGACAAGCCTATTCATCCGGGGGGAGGTGGAGCAGCAACAACAACTGGAGAGCAGGACAAGGACTTACAGTATACAGAGGATGAAGATTGATACTGGTGTTTTTCTTTCTTTTATTTTCTCTTATTTTATAGGAATTTTTTTTTAATTAATTAGGATTTTTGTTTTGCATTTCATTTTCTTTTAGGATTTTAGGAACTAGGGATTTAAGGAATTACTTTTTAAAAGTCTCTAAATTTGGGCAATTTAACTAACCAGATTAGGAAAGAAGAAAGGGTTTTGTGATTAATTCCATAATCAGTTAGGATTAGGATATTTCACAGGAGAACCTATCAGGGTAGCTAATTAATTTCAGTAAGTGCTTTATCAAGGAAATTAGCCAAAACAACCGGTGAGTTGTGAGACCAAACACTAAAATTGAGAGTTTTCACCGCTGCTTGTCAACTGCTATTGATTGAGTTTTTGGATTTTATTCTGCTCATGGAAAATATGAAAGTGATAAAGGCAATTTTTGTTTTTAAATTATTTTCTCAGTGCCAAAAAAAAAGCCAACCCTTGATAAAATTTTCAAAATTTTTTTGGTAACCCATTTGAGCTTTAATGTTTCTTCTTATGCACCCATGCCATAATTGATGTCTATATCCTGTCCCTTACACACTTGGGATAGAGAGCAAGGTGCAACTTGATATAATGGGAAGAAAAGGTTGGTGATTTGAAAGTCAAGAAACACAAAGAGCAGGCACGAGAAAGAAAAAAGACCACTCCCTCAAAAATCAAAAAGAAAAAATGAATCAAAGAGAATAAGTTGAGGGGAATGCATCTTCAAACAAAGAAAGAGGCCAGCTAAAATAAGACAAATCAAGAATGAGATGGAGAATGGAGAGAAGTTCCAAGTTCAAGAAAAAATCAAAAGTTACTCTCTATTCTAAGTGTTTCTTTGCTTATCCAAAAAAACCATGGTTTCTTGATAATCCAGCCTCATTACAACCAAGAAAAGAACTTTTGATCCATATTAACCATGTGCATGTTTATAAATTAGAAACGACTATCAATTTTAGTTGTTCAACTGTGGTGGAAAAATTGAGGGAAACACTTACCCGTGAGCATGAGAGAATTCCTTGGTTTATCATTTACTATTTTAATTGCTATTTCTGGGAAAGTTTGACTGATTTTTTGTATCCTGTTCTGACTGAGCATTGGTAATATCTCTTAATTCTAATTTTTTCTGATATTTAGAAAGTGACTGCTGCCTAGTGAAGGGATGATAAATTTTTTTCCTTATTTCTGAGAATTTTAACAATGGGATTGAATCAAAATTTGATTGCAAAAAGGTCTCTTGCTTGAGGACAAGCAAGAAGTTAAGTTGGGGGGTATTTGATAAGTGTCAATTATATGATAAATTCTTGTATTTTTACTGCCCTTATCAAGGGTAAAATAGTAATTTATGCCCCAAAATAATCCATTTTTATTAATAATTGTAATAATTGTGTTTATTTAATTTGAATTTGATGCTATTTTAATAGAAAATTTATTGATTTTGCAGATTTATGAGAGAGATTTAAATGAGAAAAGAAGTTAGCATTATTTGAGGATAGAATCTGCAGATTTGAAGTTTGAATGAGAGAAAATAAAGATAAGATCAGCAGCCATTTAAACAAGGATTCTACGGATAACTTCCCCAATTTAAATTCAAAGGCAAGATAAACACAGAATCAATTCAAAAAGAGGGAAACAAGGGAAGCCAAGCAAATAAGGATAAGATCAGGAAGAAATCAAGCTGTTAAAAGAGGAAACAGAAGAAGTTGTTACGCGCTCCACGCTCCACCTACGCTGAGCGCAGGGTGGAGCGCGTCATTCTGTAATCCACGCTTTACTTGCACTGAGCGCAAGTGAAGCGTAGCTACACGAATTTGTTTTCAGATCTGTTTTCAAAATAGATTCCTTCCAGATTTCAGATAGCATTCCTTGGCCTATAAATAGGACCTTTTATAAAGATCAAAGGAGAGCTTAGCAGAGTTAGGGTTTAGGGCTCAAAGCTCCAGACTAGACCCCGAAGGGCTGCTGAGATAGCAACAATAGGATTGAAGAAAAGTGTGACAATTTCTTCATTGGTCTGTATGGCTACCATGCGTAGCTAAACTCTCCAATAAGATTGAATGTAGTTGATTCAATCCCCAAATGTATGTAAATTCTCTTTATTAATTATGAATCCCTATTCTATGATATCGGTACTTTTATACTTTACTTAATGCGTAGCTTCCGCCTGTGTGCCGGAGTTATAGGTTGTTTTTGTAAAATACATTGGTAAATGGTTTTGTAAATTCAACAGCAAGTTTGGGGGAGCCTAGGAATAGGAAACTTGAATTCAAATTGGTAAAAGTACTCATAGTAGTTACTATAGGAATATAATGAGAATCGATGATTGAAGAAGAAGTGTGACAGTCTCTTCATAGTAGTCACTATAGGAATATAGGGCGAATTGATAGTGTTAACGAATTAAAAAGTATAGCAATCAAGCCGAGGTAATTTGTCGCTTGGGAGAACCCGTATGGATTATCTTCGAGTGTTTTACTACTGGTGACTCGGGGTAAAACAATATAGTTTGGCTAAGGTATCATAGCAATATATTCATAAATAATATTGGGATTCACATATGTAAGGGGTGCGATGATACGAAATTCAATCCTGATCCAAGTAACGCTATCTTACTCTATCTCTTCTATCTCATTTATTTTATGCATTTAATTTCCGCAACACAAACATAAAAAATAGTTTCTTACTTGATAGTCTGATCACTAATCATGATGAAGTGAACCATTCCTTGTGGATACAATACTCTTTACTTACTATTATACTGCTGGAATTTTGGTTCGCTTGCCTAAATCCCACCAGAGGGGAAGAATGGAAAATGACTTTCAAAACCAGACATGGGTTATATGAATGGCTAGTCATGCCTTTTGGCTTGACTAATGCTCCTAGTACATTTATGCACTTAATGAACCATGTTCTTCATGCTTTCTTGGGCAAGTTTGTGGTAGTATATTTTGATGATATACTTGTCCATAGTAAGTCTCATGAGGAACATCTGCATCATTTAAGAGATGTACTTGAAGCACTAAGAAAGGAACACTTATATGCCAATCTTGGTAAATGCACTTTTTATAAAGAAAAGCGTTACCATCTTAGGCTATGTCATAAGCTCCAAGTGTGTACACGTAGGTGAGGAAAAGGTTAAGGCCATCAAATATCGGCCAACTCCTCAATCCGTGGGAGATGTTAGGAGCTTCCATGGCTTGGGAAGATCTTATTGTCCCCACTAGACCTCTAGAGATTGTTGAACGAAGTGTCAAAACCCAAGGAATAAGGCCATTCCATTAGTGAAGGTCATTTGGGAAAATCAAACATGAAAGGAAGCTACATGGGAGAAAGACGACAAGGTTCGTGCCCAATTTCGAGACCTTTTCAATTGAGGTAAAACTTTAACATGCAATTTTGAGGACAAAATTATTTAAGGGGGTAGAATTGTAACATCCCAAATTTTACATTCAATTTTCATAAGTAAAATTACAATGTGAAGAGATTTCCTTAAAATGAAATAGATTGGAAATGGTAACTGTTAAAAAGGAGGCAACATTGCCTTATTTCCGCTCAAGCGAGAGTTGGTTTGCTTGAGCGAAGGGAAGTTGAATTTAGGGGAGTAACACTACCTTATTTTCGCTCAAGCGAAGGATTCCTCGCTTGAGCGAAAATATTAGTTAAAACTGGGTAGAAAACTTTCGGATAAATTTGCTTGAGCGAAGGATTTTATCTCAGGCAAATTTCAGACAACAAACAAGAGGAAGCTTCTACCTAGATTTCGCTTGAGCGAAGCTGTCTGATTTTTGCTCAAGCGAAATATTTTCGTTTGTGTGAAAATTTGCGATTCAGTTTTTTAAAAGAACTCCAGGGTCATTTGAGACCCACTTTTTCTTATTTCCTTAAACCCTATCTTTCCCTAGAGAAGAGAGGAGAAGAGAGAGGTCTTGAAGGTTGATTTTGCAAGAGAAGGAGAAGGGAGCCTATGCCCCCTCAAGAATATTGTTAATTTGGTTGCTTTGGAGGTGAGTGTGATCCACCCACTCATGGTCATTATGCTTGAAATCCCTAAATGACCCCTCTTCTTGAATTCCCTTCTTGATTTGCTTGTGTTTTCTTGATTGGTAATGGTTTATGCTTGCCCTAGGAATTATATGATTGATTTGATACTATATTTCTTTTTAGATGCTTCACTTCTAGGGTTTTGGGTTTATAGGGTTTAAGAAGGGTGTAAAGTTACTCTATAACTTTCATGAAAGGTTTTATTTATGACATTGAAGTTTTCTACATGATTTACAGTCAAGTTTATGTTTCATGATATTCATGTATATAGCAAGATTATTCATGTTCGGCTTCGGCCTCACGGGTGTTACACCATTATGTGAAAGATAAAATACACCTCATGTCATGTTGGTTGTTAATAATCTATCATGTTAATAGCAATGTCTCTATGACCACAATAGAGATGTTCCTTGTTAGGATTTTGAGCTCATGTCTAGCCCCATGTTAAGCGAAAAGACCCCTCCTGCTGGGTAAAGCATATCATGACTGACTTATGTAATTCTTGGCTAATTATGTACATGTTTATGATGTGAATGTTCATATGTGTTTACTATTGCATTTACATTTGCATGCTATCTTACATTGCATGCCTGAATACACTCACTCAGACGTTATTTCATCACACGTTCTGTGGATTATTTTAGATGTACAAGACCTCTAGCTTGAGCCATGACCGTGGAGATTTGGAAGGCCGAAGGCTAGCTAACCTATGTTATTTTGTTTAATTAGAAACTATTTGATGTTGATGTACATATAATTAACATGAATTAACTATTTAGATTAATTTAGCCACTTGATGACACCGTATTGTATTTATTTGTTTATATTGTTATTTTGATATTTTATGCTTACGTAAATGTTGGATCACTTAAACGAATTATATTATGTATGATTTATCGATATCAGTAATGTCACAAAAATAATTCTGTAAATTCGGGAATAGTGCTTCTAACGAGTATTATTCTTTAATCTCGGAATTAGGACATTACAGAAATTATGATCCAAGATTAGTTTATTGGGCTATCATGTTTGGAGAAAAGAGCGCCCAATATTTTTTTCTTGTTGTATCAATATTTAGTGTCTACATTTTTGTTGGGCTGATTTTGAGTGTTATGGTTGGCCTAAATGATAAGATTCTTATTAATCCGAATGGGTCCAATAGATTAAAGTAGGTTAAATAACATAATAAAATTAAAATTAAATAAAAAAGTGAAAAACAGAAAATCATAAAAATAATAAAAAATAATTCAGGTTGTTGCTTTTCTGATATTTTTAAAAAATAGTTATATAAAATAAAAAATATTAAATAGTAATTTTGGTGATAGTAGTCAGTGTACTTGTATTGCTCTTCATGAATATTTTGACATGCTTTGAAATTGTGTGGCTTTTAATGGTTAGAATTGCTATTATTAATGAATTGATATTGTGATTGGATGAATTTAGTTTGTTTGAGTTTATTTCTAATATTTTTAAAATAATTTTCTAAAATAATAAAGGTAATTTTATTCCAATGAACAAGTGATGTTAATTGAGTGGTGAATGTCTCCCTTAATGTTACTTAATCATAGGGGTTTATTGATATAGCATTAATTGTTGCCCTAAACTATGTGCAAGCGTGGATTAAAATAAGATTTCCCAAAATATCAAAATTTTAAAAAGTCTTTCTAAAATTAAAAGTCAATCTTTTCTTCTAAAAAATAAATATTTTTTTATATTTTCAAATAAAAAGAAATCAAAGTCAATAATTATTTTAATATCTTTTCAAAATCAAAATTAAAATCAAATATTTTTTATCAAAGAAATCTTTTTTAAATTAAAATCAACCAACCACCCAAATGTTTTTCTAGAAGAATTACGTGACTTTGAGTTCCTTATTGCACCAGAGGGTACGTAGGAGTAGGCATTCCCCTTATAAATAATCCATGATTTAATTGTAAATAATCATTTTAGTTTTAACTTGCTCTTGAGGTAAAAGAAATATTTTATATCTTATAATAATTTGCTCAATTAATTAAAGGTAACAGTCTTGGGATGAATATATATGGGTGCTATGGAGTTCATTCTCCACCCTTTTTATGCATAACTGACTCCCACACCTGATTTGATTTTTGTAAATCATATTTTGAGTTTTTCAATTTTTCCCTAATAAAATTAGTGGTGAATCTATTTTTCTTTTTAAAAAACTTAATTTAATTATTAAGTTGGGTCGTTACAGCGTGCCTTTATCAATTTACAAATGATCATGAGTTTCTCTCTTACAAATCAATTAGCTCACCTACACTACTTATAATCTCCAACATTCTTTTAATATTTTAAAATTGTTATTTCCAATCATTATTTCATCATATAAGTTACAAAGGCCATCAAACCATGAAAGCTATTCTGTTACTCTATTTATATGTATTTGCTACTCTATGTATAAGCTATCAAAGACAATCAAAACCTTTAAATCCCTCCAGTTTACATTACATTATAAATCTATCTATTATAATATATTAAAATTGAGTTACGAACTTAGCTGTCCTCACCTCACCTTTATTTTCTCCACATAATTTTATTTTTGTCATCTCAAGAAAAATCTGAGGTGTCATGTTCTCAAACTCGCCCATTCCACAGAAGATTGAAGTTGAGACACAATCTTCCTTTTACATGTCATTGAATAATAAAAAGTCGGTTTAATCACTTATGTTAAACTAGAAGAAATAACTTAGATGTTATGCATACTCTGATTCCCAATTTGCAACGTATCTTCCCTTTTAATTTTAAAATGGTGTATCTCGACTCATCCTCTTCCTTCTTTCCGTCCATCACGGCATAACTGTGACTTTTCTTGCGTTATTGTATTGCCATCTCAACAATTAAAAGTGGCTAAGTGGCTTATTAGCTTCCTTATCATCTCATCCTCTTCCTTTCATCCCTATCACTCCCCCATCAAGATATCCTTCTCTATATATGTCCATATTAGCCCTTTTCAATTTGTCACACCTTTGACGTCAACTCTCTCAGAGCTGGTCCATTTTCAGAGCTCTCATCATTCTCAATCAACTCTCACCCATCTGAGTTCATCCACCAAAACCAAGACCCACAACCATTACTAGCATCTCTTGGTATTGTCAATGTCGTTTTGCCTACAATCCACCAAGATTATGCCTTTAAAGTGAAACCCTTGCTGTAATGAGTGATAGTGGAGTTCAATTCCTTTCCTCCGTAACGTCTTGACTCATCACATTCTGATTCAAGGGAATTGCACTTTTTGGTCTAAACTTGCATATGGTTTTGCTGACTTTTTAAATTGATGTAAATTTGTTTGATGACCATTGATCCCACTTGTGGAGTTAAAAATCTTTATTCATGGGGATTTTGGAATTAAGGTTCTCTTCTACCTTGCTAAAAATAATGTACTGTTTCACGGTCTTCTTCTCAAGGCTAGCATGGTCAAATTTAGTGAAACAGTGTTTGAACATAAATTCATTGGTTCTTAAATAGCTTTCAAGGTCTAAAAGATAACTGAGTGGATGAAGAGTTTATTACCTTTCATCATATTTTATTCTTTATACTTTCCTTTTTGGGTTTATTACAATCCAGTGCTTGCTTATAGCCTTATACAAATTAACTGGTTAACATTTAGTGTAAATTTATTGCTTTGCATATTTATATTTCTATATATATTTTGGTGTGATTTGATTTGGATTTAAGTGCTTGATTTTCCAGCAGAAAGTTATGAATGAATAAAGTACTCTTGATTTCCATATGTATTCTGGTTTCTTTATTAAAAATGTGTTAAATATTTTAAATATCAATATTAATATTTTTCTCTATCTAATATGTTTACATTCTCAAAGATATTGAAAGAATTTAAAGGTAATTATCAGGCTTTAGGAAGGTAAACAACATTTAAAAAAGATAAGATAGTGGGTTTTAATTTGGTTTTCAGACAAACACTTCTACCTGTCACCAACTTAATGTAAACAACTTGAGAAATACACTATCATTGCTAGCTAATTGAACCATTGTCAATGTTTTTTTTTTTTTTTCATTTCAATGTTATGTTAATGGCTTTAAATTGGCTCATGAATAATATAAAAAAATTCATAATTTTCTTACATATTTATTTAAAAAAATTGAACATTAAAATTTACTAAATAAACCCCCTTATATATAAAAAAAGCATCTCAAATTTAATTTCTCAAATAATTTATTAATTTTTTTGATAAAATATACCATTAACAAATATATACAAGTAATGTTCGTTCAAAACTTATATTTTGAAATTATCATGATTGATGTATCCGCGCAATCTAAATCTAGTTATTCTTATTTCTATTATCTCATAATTTTTTGTACTTTATTAAGAAATGAATCTATAAGATTATAGCATCGTCAATATCTATTATTTATAGTGGTTAAAGACTCAGGCTTGAAGTCTTGAAACTTGGCTTCCAAGTCTCATCTAAGGGTTGGGATTTGATCTTAATTAAGATTTTAAATCAAAGGGATATGGTAAATTTTGGATTTAAAATGAAAAATAAAATAGAAAAGTAAAAGTAATAATATTTTAATCAAAATACTTGGAGGACAAGAAAACATTGGAGGGCGAGTAAGAATGGAAGGTAGGATTTTATCTTGTTTAAGAAGCTTGATCAAAGGCTTAAGAAAAGTTTAAGATTAAATGAAAGTTAAATATGAATTAGTACAAGCAATCATGTTTTCATTACTTTAAATTAATATTTTAATGAATATATTTTTTTACGGTAAAGGGAAAACCGTGGCCTCCAACTATGGATCTAATGGCATTTTGGACATTTGGAGAAAAACTAATGGAATTTATATCTTTCCACTTATAAAAACTCCATAAAATTCTAAATATTAATTTTTTGGTTTAACCACAGGTATCCTCAACGGGAGGCAATCTTGTTCGAGTCGGGAACATCCACATTATGGTGAGGCTAGCTCTCCCAGCGGGAAATTTTTCCATCACAAGACTCGATCTAAATATTAATTTAATCTAATTTAAAGCGCAACTAATTTTTTGTAATTTTTTTTACAAATTTAAATGCACTGTGTAGGGGTTACATAACCAATCCAGGATATTTTGCCATTTTATCAAAAAATACCATAACATTTTGTGTTAATTATTAAAAAATATTATTAATTATTCTAACACTCTATTGTCTAAAAATATAATTTTCTTAAGTTTTGAATATTTTTCTTAATTAAATTCATATTTTCATTAATTACACAATTATCGAGGGTATTCTAGTAATTTTATGGACACAATCCCAAAAAATGATTAAAATTTATGGATAAATAACATTTTTTTTATGTACAAGGAAAACAAATGAGGGTTGAACCTAGAATTTCATGTTAAACTACCCAAACCCCCGACCAATAGGCAGATAATTAGTATTTACTAATATTCTAAACTTAATATCTCAGATTTTTTAAATCCATCCAGATACTTTTTATTAAAATTTTTTATTATTTTATGTTGAAATTTAATTTATTTTATATAATTTTATAATAATATTTTTAATATATTAACATGTAATGTATTATATAATGATAAATTATATATATATAATATTAATATAATATAATATAAACGTAATGGATTATATAATGATAATTTATATATATAATATCAATATAATATAATATTATAATATATTTAATAATATTTTTTATTTTTTTATAAAATTTAAATTTTTAAATATCAACGAACACATCAATATCCAAAATAATACTGCTCCATTCACATGCTATAAACCCTATTGTATACGCATCTATTTACACATATTTTGTCGGTGCCCATTTTTCATAAGCATCCAGTTGAGTGAGGTGACTTTATAAGCATCCAATTCCAATCCACTATTCTCCACGGTGCAAGGATCTTTTCCGTCTGTCCCGTTTCTCCAATAATTTTAGTTATCCTAGTCATTTCACAGTCGATTTCTAGCTATTTAATTATAGCTAAATTTACTGAAAAAGACCTAGAGAAGATGCAAATCCTTCTCTAATATCTATCGCAACTCCACCAGCAATACCACTACAACACTCATCTACGCGGAATTTCATCTAACCATGTGACTCTTGGCTACCATAAAATGCAAAGAAATAAAAAGTAAAAGAACATCAAATGATTAGAGTTGACGTCACGATAAAAGAGAAAGAGCAATGTTATATATACAACATTATAACATTCAACTCAGATCGACCCAACATGTAGTAAGGTCTCAAATAAATCTTTATTTTGGAACCCAAAAAAATGGCCTTAAAAGTCAAAATTTATTTAGCAAGAATTAAACCATCAACCCTTGAGGAGGAAAATCAATTTCTAAACTAAGGGTTTGAGCAGCCTTACCCTTGGTCCGACCCTCAATTACAACTTAATTAGAAAAGGAAAGAAAAAATAATAAAGAGAGAAAAATGTGGGATATGATAAATGAAGTGATAGAAAGAGACAGAGGAAAAAGTATGTTGTATGAGTTGTTGTATGAATTTCATACCTCATATAGAAATGGCGGCAAATAGATTGTATATATTAATATAGTGTCTGTTTTGCTTACAGTTGATTAGAATTTATTCTAGAAATCAATAGTTGAGATAAGTGATACGCGCTTTACGAAATACGTTAAACGGAGGTGATTTTAAATCAATTCTGTAAAACCATGATTTTGCATTATAGCAACAGTAAAACAAATAGGCTAGTAGTTCCTAAATAATAAAAATAAAATAAAAATTATTTTCTGAACATAAACTATAAGATTAAGAGAATAAATTAATGTTATTTTTTATTAATTTAATAATAATATAGTGTTATTGTAAAAAAAATTACTCACATTTAATAATATATTATCATTTGAATTTATTAATAGATGATTTGTCATGATATGACACCATTATATTAGAAGTGAATGTAAAACTATTTTAAACGATCGTGTAAAGTAATTAAACTAAATTTTTATAACTATATTTATGTCAATTTTCTATGGTTGAGAGGTTAAATCCTAAAATTAATGTAACGTTTTTATTTTGGAGACATTTAAGAGCATGTTTGGATGAAACTTATGTAGAAGTATTTATAGGTGAAAAAAATAGAATAAATTAAAGAGGTCAAATGCATTTAACTTTTCCATAAGTTGAAATTAGTCTTTGTAGTCCATCTACTACAAAAGCTCTCTCATTTAACTTTTCCATAAGTAACTAATTTCAACTTATGGAGAAGTTAAATTCATGTGACCTCTTTGATTTATTCTATTTTTATATTTTAGAAATTCTTATGTAGAAGTGTATCCAAATAGGGCCTTAACGGATGTTTATATTTTAAAAGAACCTTTTACAAAAGACCGGCTAAGACAGTTTTTACAAGGGTGTTTCTAGGGTGTTTCACCTCATGGGTATATCACCGGTGAAACACCCATTTTCACCTGGAATAGTGGGTGTCATAACCTGCTAACTAAAAAAATAAATTTTGTAAAATTGCAATGAAACCCTCATTAATTATTGTGTCTCGGGTATCTTCCCTTTGATTCTATGTCCTTGTGATGCATTTCCATTTCTATTAGCATTTTTTGTGGTGACTTCAATGATGGTTTTTGAACTTTGAATACCAAAAAGGATTAAACTTAAGTACAGTACCATAAGTGTTGTTCCTACTGTTATCTAATTATAACATGACACCTAGGATATTTTTCCACATCATTAACGTGTCTGTTACATTAATTTTACTCCGTTAACTCTCTTTCTTGTTGTAACTACCTACCCGCGGAAACTAATTTCTACAACCTCCACATCTGTACAATCTGATAACTCCAATAGAATATTTACGCTTATACTTTATGCAAGTATAAACTAATTATTCAATCGTTCATCGAAAAAAAAAAAACTAATTATTCAATCAAACTCAATCAAAGTCCAAAGAATCATGACAAGCTATATGGAGTTTTAAGTTTTGTTATATAAAAAATAATAAATTAACTCCTATGCTATTTTTAAGAACTGCCAACGCTATATATATATTCCGGAGTTTAAATTCATTTAATTAATAATGGTGGCATTACTAAAAGAAAAAAAATAATTATAATTCTATGTAATTTTTAAGGACCACCAGCGTGATATATATATATATATATATATAGAGAGAGAGAGAGAGAGAGAGGGGTAGGGAGGGAGAGAGGGGAGTAATGGCTAGACTATATATCAAACAGGTTGAAGGCACACCAGACCGAATATGATTGGCCATTAGTATAGTGTAAGTGTTTTCAATTTGGAGCACTGATAAAGTGAATCATCTTCTTCATTTGATAAACATCAGTGGCTTGTGGTTATCAAACAGAATTTGATAAATCTAATGCCTCTTAAGTGTGATTGTGTAAGTAACAGAATCAATCCCCAGTGCCATTTCTCGCGTAGATTACCAAGCTATTGTTGAGCAAAATCCGAAGCAGAATAATTAACGTTCTCTAAAATTTCACATCCTTCCTCATCACACGATCGATTTCATGGAAATTTTCCAGTTTTGATTTCATTGGATGGCGCTACTGCTGTGAATTAATGGAATAATTGGAGGTATGAAAATCTGTTTCCGCAGGTAGGTAGTTACGATAAGGTAGGGAGTTAATGGAGTAAAATTAACATAATAGAGACGTTAATGAGGTGAAAAAAATTCCAGGTGTCATGTTATAATTAGATAACAGTAAGAACAGTACTTATGGTACTGTACCTAAGTTTAGTCCTACTAAAAAATTGCAGAGAAAATATATGTATCCCAGCTTGAGAAAACTCTAAAGAGTGGTTTCATGCTAATTCGTTCCAAAATCAAATTAATCAATAAAAAACATTCGTTAATTTCAATCGAAAAAGGCAAGTAAAAAAATAAGTAATAAATTTAGGTGGAATCAACAACAACAAAGTATGAAATTGTCCAATGGTTAATTTCAATTGAATAAAAAAACTAAGCGCATTTAATCATCTCGTGTTTTTTTTTATGAACTATGCAAAGAGTTAAATTAATGAATCAAGAGTTTGAAGCAATTTTAAATATACAGAGAGAAAATACAGGATTTTAGATCTGACACGAAAGAAGAACAATGAAACCAAGAAAAGGATATGTACGAAGAGGACCAAAGCTTCTTGAAGAGGAGATAATAGAGTACAATTAAGTTAAACCGAGCTAAGAGAGGCTTGACGCTTCGATGTTCACCGTTGTAACAATCTAGCGATCGTGCACCATTAGAGTGTCGCCGACTACGACGAACGTCGCCATTACGTAGTGATCTTCAATCAAACCTGCAAGTTATAAGGGTCACAAAGCAATTAAATAATTATAATTTATGAATTTTTTAAAAACACGGAAGGACCAAAATGTAATATCAATGAGACTCATTCAACCGGTTATAGGTAATAGATCCTGACCCTTAGTTAAATTAATATTATATCTAATGATAAGGGAGGAGTGTTTTAACTGTGTTTCACTCATTCACTGGTTCACTTTAGACGAACCTTTTTTTACGAAAGAAGCTTTTTTCCCTATTCTCCCAATGGCGGATGGAAACGTAAACAAAGAGTCGGTAAACCAATTTATTCTCCATATTTTCAAGATTAAATTGATTTCACTTATCTTTATATTTATATAGCTATAATGATATTTAAATATTACATGATTGCCTTTTTGTGGATGATACATGGTTTTACATAAAAATATATAGCTAAATTGATATTAAGCAAATGTTCAAATTTTTCATAGTGAAAAAGAATATATAATGATATTGAATCTAGATAAGACATTATTATATTTTAGAAACAGAAGATTTTGTCCTCTTCAGAAAATCAAAAGGAATGATTAACTTTTGTCATGGAATATCCTTTGATGCTATGTGGGGACTAGTCCACAGTTGTTTTGGTCAACTGTCATTCAATTTAAATGGGCCCAAATTACTACAAATAATTATCTCTTTACTCCCACACATCAATAATGCGAGCGGAAAATAAAAAGTAAACATATTATTTAGTAAGTTTCCTTACATCATTGCATACTTATAATATTATTAAGTCTCGATCTCTCAAACTTATAAAAGAATCTTTCATCCGCAAGTCAGCCAAAAACTGATGAAGAATTAATATCAAGAACATCCAATTATAACAATATTGTTTCGAATTGGATTTCAATTTTAGTTCCATGGGTTAGCACTTCCATCGTCCAGGGACCATTTCCATATCGGCAGCGATCAAGATACTCCCCCCTCTTTATAAAAAGGAGGCATTGAAAATGTCATACAAACTACTAAAACTTTCCCCATTAAATCAATTCTAGTGGGATTAACGCTTGCCCTTTATAACTACTAGGAGCATCATCCTTCTACAAGAAAATCACATCTTTTGGAGAATAAAATTATATAAAAAATGAATTTCCTAAAACAAATATAAAGCATACGAAAAATATTGCATTTGAAACTAGATGCTAGATAAGGGTGATTGTGGTTCAGTTTGGATCGGTTTTAAGATAAAAAATTATTGATCCAATCGTTGTGATTTTATCATTTTATCATCCAGTCGATTTTGTTTATTTTTCAAATCCATCTAATTTAAATTGGATCAAATTAGAATAGATCAATTTTCAATTTTTTAAAGAAAAATAAATATTAGATAAAAATGATAAAATTATGAAATAATAATTAAAATTTTATATTAGAACTTATATTTATTAATAAAAATATTAAATTATATAAAAAAAATTAGAGAATGAGACATGAAAATCAATTTGTAATTAATTTAAATTTGATATATTTATAGATGTTAACATGGTATTAGATAATAAAATTATACAAAGTATGTTAGCATAAGTAATTTCATAAATATATATGTATACAAGTATAAATATAAGACTAATTTATAAGTAAAGTAATATATGTGTATATAAGTTTAGTTTGGATTAGATTGTATCAATTTTTAACATTGGATCCAAAACCAATCAAATCCAATAAAAAAAATTGAATTTTACGGGTCATTCGGTTTTTTTATTTGATTTGGTGCACATTAGGGATGAAGTAGCAAAGTAAAGGAGCCATCATGGTGCACATTCCAAGCTGGTGTGCGACCTCGTATTGAGAAGAGTTGATATTGTAAGGTCCAAGAATCCTCCCATTGTGGTTTTAATTATGACAACCTATCATAAGTCACTTAACATAATTCTGATTCTCAAAGGACTAATCATTTCATTTGAGTATGTGTTCAGAAGATGCAGAAAACCTTCTTCAGAAGATGTAAAAGAACTAGAATTGAGTATGACTATTTCAAAGTTATTGAGAATGACAAATCTGTGAATCAAGACATAAGAGATGCTTGATGAAATCAAAAGGAAATCATTTGTAACTTAATGAAGTCCTCAGAAGATGAAAACAACATCTTCATAAAGGAATTTATGACAAATTTGTTTTAGAAGGGAGATTCACTTTCAAAGAAACAAGAGAAGTTCTTCCAAGGTTTCCAAGAATCAAAATAAATAAAGCAAAGAACTGAAGCACTGCACAGGACTTGAAACTCATCTGCAGAAGAAACATAGCAATTCTGCAGAAGGAACCTGATAGGAATAATTCCTGCAGAAGATGCAGAATCCTTCTTGGATTGTTTAAATCATTTCCATAGCAGCAGCTGAGTTAAAACATTTGAGATATACTTATAATCATCCAATAAACACTCTCAGCATGTTTACAGAAGAAGGTGTCACAGAATGAACCGGATTTGTTCTCTGCAGAAGATGAATCTGCAGAAGATGGAATCCAGTCAAACTGACAACTGTACCTGCAGAAGGCAACAACTGTTTGACAGTGACAGCACATGAGAGGAAAGTTGGACATGTTTGGAGCCTTCCCAACGGCTAGTTGCTCATTTTCCCTATAAAAGGAAGTGCTCTCCTCTCATTTGGACACGCCTCTCTCTCCAGAAGATCAAATACTTCCAAGAATTACATTCTCATCTTCTGGAAACATTTCTCTCTCCTTTTATTCATAATTTTCTGATACTGCAAGTGTTGAGGGGGAGTTGGTTCACTGTTGTTCTTCTGCTGTGCTTTAATTGTATCTTTTGTGATCCTTGTACTTACCTAGCTTTTCATATTCATTCTGTAAGGTCACAAGGAGACTAGTAATTGAGAGTGTCTCTTGTGATAGTAAGGGTAAGTGTATTTTGAGAGGTCTGGAAGCTTAGGTGTGAGCTGAAGTGTTAACAATTTCTGCAGAAGGTGCTCTGCAGTTTGCTGTCAAGCTGTATCTTTTGCAGAAGGAGCTGTAGTAAGAAAAAGCTTAAGTTGTGAGTTGCTTGAGTTAGGTTAAGCCTGAAGAGGGTGTGAAAAGAATACTAGTGGTAGTGTGTACCCAAGAAGATTGTTATTTGGTTGTTTGAGTAAGAAATCCTACTTGGTATAGGGACTGGACGTAGCCTCAGGTTGGAAGAGGTGAACCAGTATAAAAGACTGTGTGCCTTCTTCTTTTCCCTACTCTCCTTAATTACTTCATGTCCATAAAAGTATTTTGAAAACTATATAATACCTAAGTAAGTGTTAACAATCAAGATTCCAAATAAGGAATCCTATCTTCTGCATACTGCATAAAATACTAACAATACATCTTCTGGTAGTTTACCTTCTGTTGGGATTTGATTTCCAAATTGTTCGAATTCCCAAAATGTTATTGAGTAAAGGTCATTTCGAATTTACAGAAGAGGATGAAGTTACCTTGTTTCGAATTGGATAACAAGTCTGTTAACTTAGAAAAAATTCTTAAGTGAAATTAATACAAAGACTTTAGAAATTCGAAGAAAAAAAGACATAATGTTTCTGATATTCAGAGAGGTACAAAGGATAATTCTTTCGAACTCTAAATTCGAATTACATTAGTTCGAATATATGGAAAGAACATTAGAAAGAAAACTATCCTAAATGCCTAGAACATTAGAAAGGAAACTATCCTAAAATCTAAGAGAGCCTTTAGCTCATGGTGCTCTGCCACTTTCTCTTCTTTCTCCTCGAAAAGCTTTATTAGAAGCAACTCAGTAGTTAACTTGGGAGAGGGAAAGGAGAATATTGCTTCCAACCTATTGAAAAGCCCTTACCAGAGGAAGAAGATTAGATCATATCAGAATAAATAGCTTTAAATAAGTTCATTTATTAATTAAATAAAATGATATTTGGCTATTTTGTGCAATCTAAAAGAAAAAACTCGAAGACAAAGGTTGGAGAAGCCAATGACTTTGGCTATTTTGTCAATCTCATGAAAAATGAAATCATTCAAGATCAGATTGCACAAAATAGCCAAAGATATTACCTTCTTCATATTTTCTGAAGAATTCTCTAAAAAGAAATTATAAGAAAAGAGAAAAGAGGGAAGAGTTGTGAGAAAGATGAAGAAGAATACTCCTATTTATAGGAGCAAAACAACTCAAGTGCCATTAATGAAACCATTTCTATGCCCAATAAGAAAAATCCTCATGGTAAAAATCAAATGGACGGTGGCCGGTGGTCTTTGTAACCTTTGAAAAGGCCAAATAAAATTAAACATGTGGCACAAGGTAGTCAAAATCTCGAAACCATAAAGTCAGAATTCCAGAAAGAAGATTTCGAGAAATACAAGTAGAATTTCGAGAAATTAGAAGACAAGATTTCGAGAAATACAAGTAGATTTTCGAAATGAACAGAGAGCAGAAATTCGAAAAGACAGAGTGTGTGAAGACTTGACAGATTTCTAAATTTTTTAGAAGTGACTCTTCGAGAAATCAGAAAGAAGACTTCAAGAAATCTAAAGATAGGATTTCGAGAAATCTGAACACAAGTTTTCGAAGAAACAGAAGTCACAAGACACCAAAGGAGCAGTTAGAGGAAGTTACAAATGACAAAGACAAGTGTCATTAAGTTAGTGGTTCATTTTGAAAAATGTAATTAGTTTTCTGGATAGCAGAAAACGTGGCAAGCATACATGCTGCCAACATAGATAGGTTGCTGATGTGTCAAACATGCATTAGTTAGCCGTTAGGATTAGAAATCTATAAATATGTACACCCATAATGTAATCAGGGTTGGCAAATCACTCATACTAAAATTCTCTGAAAACACCTTACACGTCCGAACTCACTGCGACAAACAGGTTACCAGGAGAAATAAGTATGTGATGAACCCATCCATTTCTTTTAATGCAATTGTTCTTACAATTCAATTTTCTTTTCTTTATTTACTTTACGCAATTTACATTCTGCAATTTACATTTCACGTACTTTTTCTTTCTTTCTTTCAAATTCTATGTTTTCTATTTCTATGAAACTTTGATTTTCAAGAATCCAATTTAGAACTTTATTTGATAGAATTCTGAATCAAGTAGTTCTAATTTCTTTCGAAAGAAAAGTTCTTTGTTAAAATTCTGAATCAACTTTCTGGAATCTATCATTTCTGGACTTTTCGAAAGCATAGTAATTGATTTGGTGAAATTCTGTACCAATCAAATATTTTCACCCAGAAAATTGAACTTTGAAAAGTCTATTCCAATAAATCAGAAACACTATAAACCTACTTTTTAAAAAGAGTCCCGTAAGAGGATCTGATTCTAATCCCCAGATTGTTCTTAGAATCAAAGTGATAAGTTTAATTTTCG
Source organism: Sesbania bispinosa (assembly GCA_026901365.1). Lineage (NCBI taxonomy): Eukaryota > Viridiplantae > Streptophyta > Magnoliopsida > Fabales > Fabaceae > Sesbania > Sesbania bispinosa. The sequence continues at coordinate 1,539,148 of QLOH01000018.1, forward strand.
AAATTAGATTTTTCACCATAAACACCTTCTAATACTAAGCCAAGTAATCCTTGAGCAGAAAAAGTATTAGAAGTTAAGTGCAGAATTTTAAAAGTAATCACAATTCAACCCCATTTTTGTGATTAAATCTTCAACTTCAGATATTGGAAATCATAAGTCACAATGCTACTCTCAGAAAGTTGGTGTAAACTAGAAAAGACCATATCGGATCGTAGAATCAACTAGCAAAGGATCATACTAGTTGGAGGCCTTGGATGGCAAACCCATCTACGCTGAAATGTAATCAACATAAGGAAATACTATAGCTGAGATTTAGATTTTTTAAATATTTATCTACCCGTTTGTATGTATGTTATTCTTCTTATTGTAATAAAAGTTAGTTTTACTGCAAAAATATTTAAGTATGATTCACTTATGTCACAGTCAATGTTATCAAAATCGAACCGAACCATATCGGTTCGACTGGGAACAAGTATGATATCCAGTTCTATGTACACTCAGAAAATCAAAGCAGTTAAAAATCAATCAAAAACCGTCCGAACCAATCAAAATCGACAGTCAATCAATTCAAGACGATTTTGCACTTCTACTAAGGATGGAAGAAAAACAATATTGTTTCACTTAAAGAAAATAGAGACCCACTGCTCGTGTTTCATCCATTTTTTTCGCGTTGCCTAGCAACTCAAGCTCACAGAAAATAGAAACCTTCTTACTTTTATTTCTTTCGCATCACTAGAGCTTGTGGTTGTTGTCGTGCCATTGTGTCACTGCGTCAACCAATCTTGCCATTGTGACGGTGCATCAATTGACTGCGTTGCTGTATCGTTGGACATGCACCGCTTATCTGGGCCTTCTACAGTCTGTGTGAGGCATTCATTTGCTTTGGTTTTCTTCTAAAAAAAGAGTATTTGATATTTCCGAATAAAAAGGGCATTTGTTTCGTGATGCATGCCTGTTGATTTGAACTTTTGTATTAGAAAAGAAACATCACGCTTCCCCGTGGTCAGGTTATTATGCATTGATTTTCTTTTTTTAAATATTTTCCTAACATTGTGAGGAAGTTTGAGAAATGCTATTCTAGCCAAATCCATTTTTTCTTGGGCTTGGTCCATCATCAATGAATTCCTCCTAGAAAAAAGAATAAAATCTATTATTATTAACCAACTCAAATATATTGTTGCAACATTAAATTTAAATTATATATGAGACTTACTTTTTTAAATATTGTGATGTTATATATATTATTATGTTTTATATTATGTAATATATCATAAAAAAGTATTATTTAATTATTACCAGTTCAATTGCGATTAAATCTTAAACCATTGTCTGATTGGTACTATTTTAAAATCATTGATCATAGTGTTTTTGAAAGGTATAGTAGTTTAAGCCACCCAAGAAGTTTCCAAAAAAAGACTAACTGATGACCAACCCTACATGAATAATGTATAGGCCTCCATGTAATCATGCATCCGAACAAAGTTGCATCTGTCATACGTACCATAATGAACAGAGTACCATATGTTTAATGGGGTGCTCTACATGAAGAATGCAGTGCCCCCTCACACTTGGACATTAATTTTTATTAAGTATCATTTATTTAAGGGGGTGCTTTACTTGAAGAATGTGTTGGCCACACACCCCTTACACTTAGGAAACCTTCACAAGTCTTTACCATTTGTTTAAGAAGGGATTCTTGTATATATAATATAAGAAAAGCCCTTTCATACATGGAGAAAACTTAAACAGAGTCTCTAATACTTCATCATCCACCTAGTTGTACTTCTTGATATAAGATGGTTACGTTTTGTTATCCTTCTTAGTCAAAGGTGCTCTTGAAGTAAGTTGCCTTCCTTAAGGTTTTTTCACCACCTCCTAGTCTAATGCACCATTTTCCGAAGAACCTGTAGAGGCCAAAGGTTTAGGATCCATGATTGATTCAGAATCTGAAATGTCACTACTCAATAGTTAAGTAGCCATGGCCACACTTGAAGTTAGTAAACCCCCGTAGACCAGGATTCTTCACCCCAGTCAAGTCAAGAAATGGGAGTGGATTCAGTGACTTTGCTCCCCCAAAGTCACCGTGACTGTGTTACTACTATAGTCATTGGCTGAATCTAATATACCAATTTTTGCCTTGTGTACTAACAAGCTTTTCTTTTTTAAAAATTTATTTTTGTATAAACAATGGTGTTGGCAATTTAGCATCACATTGCAACTATATTAACCAGTTATGTACAATTTTTACTTGATAATAATATATAAAATTCATCTAATATATTTTTTTTGGCAAAGTCTGTCCGAGGTCACAATTCATTTTCACTGCGACCAACCACTGTTTGATTTTATTTTACTCTAGGTGAGTTTATTTCAAGGTATAATATCATATTCCTAAGAATGATGTTTCCAGGAATTTTATTACCATGAATGTTATTTCCGGAGTATGTTTGGTATGAATTTAATATTCCCGAGAATATTTTTTAAAAAAGATTTACTTTAAAAAATTTTAATTAGAAAAATATGATCAAATGAAAATAACTTGCATTCCTATGAGAATATAAAATTACCACCCCTTCACCATGGGAATAAAAAGTGGGTATAACAAGGATAAAATGCTTTCATGGGAATGAATAATAATACTGAAGATTTTTTTTTTAAAAATTGAATCAAATTAATTTTATTATTAATAATAATTATCACACTGTAGCTATATTTTATTAATTATTTTGAAGGAGAAAGCTATACACAATCGGTTAATATAGCTGCAATGTGATGCTAAATTGCCAATGCCATTGTTTACACAAAAAAAATTAAAAAAAGAAAAGCTTTTTAGTTCACAAGGCAAAATCTAGTGCATTAAATTCATCCAATGGCAATAATAGTAGTAAAGTTATGGTGACTTTGGTGGAGCAAAGTCACTGAATCCGCTCTCGTTAACCAATAACCGTGATGCAAGCTAGGGTTGCGAAGGGGGCACTTGCATCGACCTTTCATTACAATAAATAAGTAGATTAGTGACCTCAATTTTTCGTCGCTATTCCCTCCCTATTTTCATGATCATTCCCTCACCATTCCCTCTCTAAATACATCCATACACCGTTGTTGATTCCCTCTCTAATTAGCGACAACCATGTCATCGCTATTCCCTCATCAATCCCTCACAAAGTGATCCCTTACCAATCCCTACCAAACCCATCGCTATTTTACAAATGTTAATCTTTGATTTTCCCCCCTCACAAATTCATTGCCAATCCCTCGCAAAGTTCACCCTCGCTAATTACTAGCAAATTCGTCGCAACTTTACTAACACTGATCCCTGCTTTTTCCTCACAATTTTCTTGCAAAATTTGAAGTTATTTTTTTTACAAAATTTGTTTTAATTATAACTTTTAAAATTAAAATTACACCTAAAACATATATTTGACTAATCACTTGTAGCAAACAAAAATACTTATTTAAATGAAAAACATACTGAGTCATCTAAACCATTAAGTCTTATGGATCAAAATTCCTATAATAATAGTCTAACAATTCACTATATATACCAAAAGAAAATACTCAATATAAATCTTACAAGTCATAACATACCAAATAAACATTACTCAATATAAGTCTTATAAAAAGATAAACATGAAGCATAACCAAATCAGCCTAAGTTAGCAATATAATCATCATTTTCTTTATACTCTCTAGGTTGTGCTTGTGTAATACATTTTTTTTTTTGTTTTGCAATCACATATTTTCTTGATACTCTCTAGGTTGTGCTTGTGTAATACGTTTTAACATTACCTCTTGCAATCACATATATTAGAATATAAACATTAATAGGATGCAAACAATACAACAAATCAGTAGAGCCTCAAACATAGTTTGTTTAATAACATAATTTAATCATGATTGAGAAATTAATTAATATAAATACATAAATTTAGATAACAGTTGAATTATGGATTTAGAATTGAAGCTAGAAAGCAATGGGTTAGTCAATGGAGTATCTGAAAATGATAAAAATAGTCCAAAAAATCAGTGAATAAAGTGAAGCAAAATCAGAAAATGGAACAAGATAGAAATGGTGAACGTGACTGTTGAAGTAAACCCTTTCAGCAAATAAGTTCCTGGTGCCAGACGCCACTAGCTTGGGAAGCCAGATAAGTCTCTTGAATAGTTTGGGGAAGCACCATCAACCCTTCTTAACTCACACTCATGGAGGAGGAAACAAGCATAAAAGCTCTCATTCAATTTCTAGATCAGCTTTTACAGGTGAGGGGAGCTCCTTTATATAGGAAATAGGAGCGACTAATCTGAAAAAGGAAAGTTAGCGAGCAAAGCAACACAACGACTACTGTTCCATAGAAAAGAAAGGAAAATATAAGTCTAAGTCAACGGTTAATCCTGATCTGGACGCTATCTAATCGGCTACACGGTTGGCTGATTGGCATGAAAATAGCCGAATGGCATGAACAACTGGTCGAATGTAGAGTGGCCGGATGGTCGGCTGAAGTTACGTATGACTAGTTGGAAAGTTGGTCGGCTGAAAGGATGGACATTGAAGGTTGTTCGGCTGAGAGATGGTCGCTTATCCGGCTATTTGTAACACCCGCAAATTTTCTTACTGGTGTATAAATAGAATAAAGAAAATTTTAAAATAGTAATAATCATTTAATTATAAAGTATTTAGTAGCTTTTAATAGACAGCCAAATTTATAATACCCAACCACAATTATGAGTAAATTTCTTTAGAGAGGTGTTTGAGAAAATAACCTAAGATACCTTTAGTAATTATACAGTTAAGGAAAATATAGATTTAATTATTAAAAATAGCTAAAAGTCTAAGGTATCTATACCTTTATTCAAAATACTCTTAATATAATTAGTGATGAGTTTTAGAAAATAATTTAGAATTTTTCTAACACTTCTGGGCAAAAAGATCAAAATGCCCCCAGTTAACAGTATAACCATAGCCAGCATAAAAAAAAATTGTAGAAAAATATGGAAAATATATTTTGAACCTTAAAAGATGATTTAAAATGATATTTATAATTCTATACAATCTTTGTAATTAAAACCTTAATTTTCTCTCTCCGTTTACTGTAACGCCCGCTTCTTACCGTTTTACCGCATTTCATGTTTTATTGAATGGTTAAAATTATTTTTAATCACCAAAATTTATATTTTTGGATTTAGAATTTAATTTCCTATTTTTAGGGAATTTCTGGGAATTTTTGGGGTTTTTCTGTGAAAATGACCTTTTTGCCCCTCCTGTCTCTTGAACCGGGCCCGAATACTCTTGATCCGGGCCAGAAAAATTTGCACAACTCTTCCTTTCCTCCTTCTAGAAGCCGTGCATGTGTAGGCATGGTGCATGAGAGACACTTGTATTTTTCCTTCCTTTTCACAAGACATGTGTCAAGTGTAGGCATTTATGGCATTTTAACACTAAAACCACTTATTCTTCCTTTTCTTCCACACATGCAAACTTGAAATTTTTCTCTCATTTCTCTCTTTCTCTTCCTCTTGAAGCCGTGAACTCTCCACCATTTTCTCCCAAAAATTTTCATCCTTCCTTAAACACAATCAAGCCAAGGTTCCATCTTTGAACCAAAGCTTCCATTTCTAAGCCTTCTAGCCTTGAAAAATCCTTGTTGGTGACTAAAGGAGGCATCTTTGGGGGCTGTTTTGGGACCAGAATTCTGCACTCATTTTCTTGGAAATTTGAGGTAAAGGGGGGGAGAACTTGAACTCTAGTAGGATTGGTAACTAGAGTCAAGGATTTGCCCTTAAAATCCTTGTTTTTACTCTTGTTCTCCTTGAAAAAAATCACTTTTTGAGCTTTTCTTTGAGCAAACGTTTTGGATTCTTGGAGCTGGGTTGTTTACATGTTTTTAAGTTTGTTTTGATGCTTGGAATGTGCTTGGATTGTGATTGTTGGTGCATGCAAGCCAAGAAACAATTTTGGAAAAATTTTCCCCTTTTTCCTTTAATAGCTCTCGGCCTTGAGGGATTTTGGGGTTGCATGTGTTTCAAAAATTTTTTGGTGCTTGGAATGTGTTTGTATGATGAATCTATGAACATGCATGAAGTTGGTTGAAGGTGTACAATTGTTTTGGATGATTGATCTTTGAAAAATAGTGTTTATGAGCTTGAAAATGGAGTTATGAACTTTAATGTGTATTTTGATGATTTTGAGTGGATTGGTATGATATTTGGCATTTAGATTGTTTGTTGATGAATGTGTGAAGTTTTGGTGAAGATTGGATGTTGTGAAAAATTTGAAGTTTTGATGAACATTCAAGTTGTTCTTGATGTTCATGAGTTGTTCTTGATGAAACTCATCAAGAATACCTTTTTTATCTTAAAAAGGTCAAGGGTATGTTGAAAACATGTTTATGGGCTTTGGTGGTCTAAAAGGACTAAAGTGCAATTAAGAATAAGTCTTTAAAAATAAATAAAACAAATTCGGATTTCCAATTCCAACCAAGTAAAAGTCAACTTAAAGGTCAATATTTTAGGTTACCATGACTAAAAATAAGTTCCTAAGTGTTATAAAACCTTTAGGCTTTTAATTTAAGTCTAAAAACCTTTAAGAAAAGGAGTTAAAGACTCATTAAAAGTCAATCAAGATTAGATTATGAAATTAAAAGTTAGATTGGAGTTGGACTTCAACTCTGATCCAAGTAATTAAAAGTTAAAACTTAGGATTAATTAGTGGGCTTAACTAATTTAATTACCTAAGTTAATCAACCTAATTCACTTAAGTCGATTAAGTAAAGAATGATTAATTAAGTCTAAAGTTAATTAACCTTAATGAAAGTATTAATTAAGTAATTAACCAATAATGATGATTAAGAACTAATTAATTATGATTAAACTTAATCAAACATAATTAAAAGTCCTAATCCAAGATTAAGGAAGAGATTAAGGGATGATTAAGAATTAATTAGGATCTTAAGTAAGGATTAAGACTTAATTAAAGGGGATTAAGATTAATTGTAATCCAGTTGATGAAGACCAGTTAAGATTAAAAGTTAAACCAGATCTTAATTAGTCATACAAGGAGAATTAAGATAAGTAATACCATCCATAAGATACAATCATAAGTTTTAGTAAATTATAGGACTTAAGTGGACATGATTATCAAGAACATTAGTACAAACTACCTTAAAAGACTATAACCAACACACTCTTTCTACATAAAACTTGAGAAGCTTGGCGAGAGAGTGCGGTTTGGCTTTCCTTGTGAAGGAAAGACGTTGAATGGGTTTTGTCTGTAAGGATGTGAATGTTGTGAGAATTGTTGTGTGACATGCATCATGAAGCGTCGTTGATGTTCGAGGTTTAAAACCTTACGACCTATATAGCAGTAACACTCGGTACGGTGTGAAACTGGTAGGGACTGGGCACTGGGTTTTGCAAAGAACGCCAGAGGGTCCTCGAGTGGGATGCCAGCCCTGAGGATAGTCAGGTCCCGAAATGGCACAAGTGACGTAGGCTCGCCCCCTACTGTCGTGTAAACGGGGTACAGGCTTGACTATCCTGTCGCTCTCAAGTTTTCATGGTCAGTTGAGATTGTCTGGAAGAACGCTTAAATTTATTTGGCCAAACTTTATGAGCAATGCTCTTTGTACCAATGCTAGTACAGACTCTAACTCCTGACGTGCTGTGTATATATGGTCGGGCAGCTGCTATGTGCTCTGCCTATGGTGATGTTTCCCTGGGCCCGCATGCATTAGATATTGCATTATAATAGTAAAAGTTGCGTTCATATGAGTACACCATGATGAGATGTCGTGATTGCTTATTGATTCGACTGTGTGGATTGCCTCTGTGTGTGTGCTCTAGTTTGCTGTATCCTACATGCTGTGAGTTCATGCGATGTTCTCACCCTTCTTTTCTATCTCTTCTTTCTATGTTCTTCTCGTCACGTTGACAGTCGGTATCGAGGACTTCCGTCATGACGTCGATGCAGGAGCGAATCAGATGGTTGCCAAGGGGCACCCGGAAGGTGACGGGCATCCCGCGCATGTGTGAGTTCTATGGGGGGAGTTTGTGTCACCATCACGCACCCCAGACTTCCTCTTGTACCTGAAAAGGACTAGGTTGTGTTGAGTCTAGGTAGTACGCGGCTCTGATTTAGGAATCTCTTCTTTTGTATTCTGTTAGAGGTCTCATTTATTTTACTACCGGAACTCATGTTTTAAGGTGGTCATGTGGGTATTCGAGAGGTACATCGATGCTACTTAATATGTATGTATGTATTTATGTCACACTGTTTTATGTTCTCTCAAGGTCTTTAACCATGTGTATGTTGTGGATGCGCGTAAGGTGTAAATTCTTTCGACGCTTACGGAAAGATAAGTTTTTTTGAAAGTGAAGGAAAGGATATTTCATAAGTACTTAAAATAAAGCTAGAGAGATAATAGGTCAATGACACCTAAACCCTTTAAAAAAAAAAAAAAAAAAACTTCCGCATTTTTGACGTTCTACTTCGTTGGTCACGTGTAATGCATGTGGTACTTTTAGTGGTAACTAGGGGTATCACACTATTCGGCTAACCGGATACAAACATTAGTTGGCTGAAAGACAACCGAATGACTGGCCGGCTGAGAGATGGTCGACTATCCGGCTAGTTGGTCATACTTTGATCCGCACTAATGTCCTTCTGTAGGTCGATGTCCTTAAAGATGTAGGACACTAGTTTAGATAACTCTTAATTTTCTTAGCCCTTCCTCTAGTTATAGGTAGGGGTGTTCTCAGGTCGGGTTTGGTCGGGTTTAAGGGTTTTTTTGGAACCGACCCGAGAGTAGGAGATGGGTTGGGTCGGTTTGGGCCAAAAAAATATATGGATCAAACCTGACCTGACCCGAGGATACATGGGTCGGTTCGGGTGGGTTGGTCGGGTTGGGCCTCTGTTTTGGACCAGAAGAAAAAACACCAAAAATAGTTTTTTGAAACAGTTTTTGCTTGACAAAAAAAAAGCTTCTTGGGCAAAAAAAAAAAAAACAAATTTCTTTGACAAAAAAACAGCTTCTTGGGGCAAAAAAAAAAGACCAAAAACAAATTTTTTTTGCATATATGTCTCCTCTTCGCCTAAAAAAAATTCCTCAGGTCGGGTCGAGTTGGCCGGGTTAGCAAAACCTAAACCTGTTACCCGAACCATCCACCTCCGGTTTCTTTTTTCTCGGACTGGGTCTACCCGAGAACCTGGCCAACCTGGACCCATCAAGTCGGGTCGGGTCCAACCCGTCGGGTTATCCGTGTTGCCCAAACCCATGAACACCCCTAGTTATAGGGCCACTCAGCTCCTCCAACGCTGCATTGGTAGGTTACTCCTTAGCTTTGTCATCATCCCCTCCCCCTTGAGAAGGATTTATCCTCAAATCTGGAAAATCATCACGTACATCAAACAAAGAAAGATCAGCAACATTGAATGTAGCACTAACACCATACTTACCGGGAAAATCAATCTTATAGGCATTGTCCCCTAAGCGCTCCAAAACTTGAAAAGGCCCATCATCCTGCGGAGATAACTTTGATTTGCGTTGAGTTGGAAACCTTTCCTTATGGAAATGTACCCAAACCCAATCACCCGGTTTGAAGACCACTCTCCTTCTGCCCTTGTTGGTAATTTTAGCTTGGCTAGCTACTCTTTGCTCAATATTTTCTTTTACTTGAAAGTGTAGTTTCTTAATGAACTCGACCTTAATTGAAGCATCCTTGTGCTCAACAATAGATGGGTTAAGCAGAGGCAAAATATCAAGAGGAGTTAGAGGATTAAAACCATATACTACTTCAAATGGAGAATGCAAAGTAGATGAATGCTTTGTCCTATTGTATTCAAATTCTATATGAGGCAGGTATGTATCCCAAGATTTCAACTCTTTTGAACTATTGTTCTTAATAAAGTGTCTATGGTCCTATTGACTACCTCAGTTTGGCCATCAGTCTGTGGGTGACAAGTGGTAGAGAAAAGTAGTTTGCTGCCTAATTTATGCCATAGTGTGCACCAGAAATGACTAAGAAATTTAGTATCTCTGTCAGACACTATCCTTCTAGGTATGCCATGCAAACGAACTACTTCTCTAAAGAATATATCAACAATAATTTGTGCATCACTTACCTTATGTCAGGGAATGAAATGTGACATATTAGAAAATAGATCCACTACCAAAAAGATAGAATCATTTACATGTTGGGTCCGAGGCAACCCTACAATAAAATCCATGGTTAAATCTAGCCAATGACCTTCAGGAATAGGAAGAGGGGTATAAAGAACATAGGTTTTTACCTTGGATTTGGCACTCTTACATTTTAAACACTTCTATAATATGACTTAACTTACAAATTCATATGTGGCCAATAAAAATGCTCTTATAAAACCACTAAAGTTTTGGGCACCAAAGTGTCCCATAAGCCCTCCCTCATGGGCTTCCTTAACTAGAAACTCCCTAGTGGAGCTTTGAGGAACACACAACTTGTTCCCCTTAAAGAGAAACCCTTCGTGTCTAAAGAAACCATCCTTTTATGTTTGTTCACATGCTTTATATTTTTCAGCAAAGAAGGCATCATTCACATATAAGTCTTTAAGACTTTAAAACCCAAGAAGTTTTGCATCTAATGTAGCTAATAAATTATACCTCCTTGAAAGCGCATCAGCCTCAATGTTAGTTTTTCTTTTCTTATATTTAATGACATAGGGAAATTGTTCAAGAAATTATACCCATTTGCCATGTCTTTTATTAAGCTTCCTTTGTCCTTTAATATACCTCAGGGATTCATGATCACTATGTATCACAAACTCCTTTGGTAGGAGGTAATGTTGCCATGTTTGAAGTGCCCTCACCAAAGCGTAAAACTCTTTCTCATATGTGGGGTAATTCAACATAGCACCCTTCAGTTTTTCACTAAAATAGGCTATAGGATGTTCATTTTGCATTAACACAACTCTTATACCTACACTAGACGCATCACATTCAATCTCGAAGGATTGAGAAAATTTTGGAAGTCCTAAGATGGGAGCTTGCATAAGTTTTTCCTTAAGTAAATTGAAAGCCTCTTCTTGTGCTTTCTCCCATCGAAATCCTACATTTTTTTAACCACTTCATTAAGAGGAGTAACTATTGTGCTGAAGTCCTTGACAAACCTCCAATAGAAGCTTGCCATGCCGTGGAAGCTCCTCACATCTCCCACGGATTGAGCTGTAGGCCAATCTTTGATAGCCTTGACCTTCTCCTCATTAACGTGTACTCCCTTTGAACTAATGACATAGCCTAAGAAAGTAACACTCCCTTTGAAGGAAAAACATTTTCTTAGATTTGCAAACAAGTGTTCCTTTCTTAGTGTCTCAAGTACATTTCTGAAGGGAATCAAGCATGTGGTCAGGGTGCAGCGGAATAAATGGATTTCCCCCCTTGTTATGATCGTTAATGCGAAAACACGAATTAAGGCATAAAAGGCATGAAACATAATGACATACCTTATGAGGATTGCAAAACGAGGCAATAGCAGCCACGTCTCTAGTGGTGTCCACGCCAATAGCTGAACTAGGAAACCCTCCTCAACTCTGCTAGTGGCCTTAGAGAGTAAGAGCGATTGCTCATATGTATAGGGGAGTGCATCTCATGCTATATTTATAGAGTGGTGGCTAGGGTTTTAACCCCTCACTCTATTAACCCTAACACTTATGAGCCTAGCCCATTATGTTATAATTCTAATTAAATTAGAATTATTATTTTTTCCTAGTGGCTTGTTGTATGCGTGTGACCCAATAGGCTTTTAATATTTGGTTATGATATTAAAATAAAACTTTTGTATTTAATATCATAAATAGTGAGCGGTATCTAGCAATACATCACTACCCAAATATTGAGATTATCAACAACTTTAATGAATCCTATTTTATGATAATTTATATGATCTGTCCCTTTGTCCAAATATCAAATTGTACACAAGGGCAAGGAATGTGTCAACCTTGTATAGTTCAATTTATGTTTTCCTTGATCCCCATGTAGACTGTATAGAAAATAAGCATCTCATGTTTATCCTCCTGAGAATGGCCATGCATTTTGTAGTCTCACTTTATCAAGAGGCCTACAGATATAACTCCTTTTACATAGGAGGGACAGATCCCATCTAGGTCACTCACATCCCACCACATAATTTATTATATGTCCAAATACCAACTTTATGATCACCTTGTTACAGGTAACGTTTGATGATATTTAAAACATATAATTCCTTATGTAGGAATCGTAGTGATTTCAGGTCAAAGGACTTCATATAACATTTATCAATTTAAGAAACGTTCATGACACTTATGTAACAATCCATGCAACGTTCTTAAGGTGGGTCTGTCCAGTACACTATTACTCTTAATATGTACTTATGTGAGCACATGATATCTCATATCCATGATCCGTGAGATGTGATCATCAATGAACTCACATACTATTCTAAATGCATCGTTGTCCTAAGATGATACTTGACCAGAGACTATTTTAAGAATAGTTCTTCATAAGATCTCACGATCAAGTCATCTACTTGATTTCTTATGAAGTTTGAGCTTACTATTCTAAGGACATTAATTGTATTCTTAAAAGAATGAATTGCCTTTATAAAATAATATGATACATGTGATGGATGTTTCAAAAACATATAAGTCTCTAGTGCATATACCTAACAATTTCTAAGGTGGAGTACATGTTCTTCGGGGCTTTTACTGTAGACAAGTATATCATAAAAATATACTACAACAAACTTTCCCAAAAAAGCTCGAAGCACATGATTCATTAATCTCATAAATGTGCTTAGTGCTTTAGTCAAGACAAAAGGCATGACTAGCCATTCATAGAGTCCATACTTGGTTTTGAATGTCTTCTTCCATTCATCCACTTCCCTAATATGGATCTGATGGTAGCCACTTTTTAAATCAATTTTTGAAAATATACAGGCTCCAAGCAATTCATCAAGTAAATCATCCAATTAGGGAATGGGATATTGGTATTTGATAGTTATATTATTGACAGCTCGACAATCAGTACACATTCACCAAGTGCAATTTTTTTTTGGTACAATTGAGACAACACAACACAAGGACTAAGAGGTTCCTTTACCCAACCCTTATTGATTAACTCACTCACTCACTTTTTTTTTTGTATTTCTTGGCTTTCTGTAAGATTAGTCCTATAAGCTGGCCTATTAGGTAAGACAACTCTGGGTACCAAATCTATTTGATGGTCTATTCCTCTTACAAGTGGTAACCCACTTGGAATTTCCTTTGGGAAGATGTCCCCAAATTCTTTCAGCAAGTCAGAAATTTCTTGAGGAAGTTCAAGATCACCTAAAGGATCTTTGTCTTCCTCTTCCTTGGTTTCCTTACACAAAACAGGAACCAAGGCTTATTATTAGGCACCTCCTTTTTAAGCTTTATTTTCTTTAACTATTAAGATTTTGCTTTTATCTTCGATTTCTACTTGCTTTTCTACTTTTTTGTTCTTTTCTTCTTTCTCCTTTTCTATTAACCTCCTAAGTTTTTCTTGATCTTCTTTTACTTTCTTAGGGGTCATAGGCATAAGTAAGTGTTTCTTCTCTAAGTGGTGGAACTTAAGGGTGTTGGAATACCCATCATGTTTTACCCTCATCTCAAAGTGCCAAGGTCTTCCTAAAAGGATGTGTGAGGCTTCTAAGGGTGGAACATCAAAGGAAATTTCATCCTCATATTTCTTAATTCTAAACTTAATGCTCACATGCTTATCCACCTTAACTTCTTCCTCTTCACTCACCCATTAAAGTGTATAAGGTTTTGGGTGTGGGGTAGTGGGTAGGTTGAGTTTGTCAACTAACTTAAGGCTTTCTAGGTTGCTACTACTACCTCCATCTACAATTACTATGGAAACCTTCCCTTAAATATGGCACCTACTGTGAAATAGATTCTCTCTTTGGCTCTCTTCCTTTCCTATGGGTGTTTCAATGGTTTTCCTTAACATCATGACTATCCTTTCCTCTTTCCCGCTTCTTTCCATCTCTCCTAAATTGATTTTAGTTGAAGAAATTTTAGGTCTTTTCCACTCTTCTAAGTGTTTCATTTAAAGGATTGAACACTTGTGTATGTCACTCTTTTTGGCTTTTTCTATGATGGGCACTCTTGCCTTTTCTACTCGGGTAAGGTTTGATTAGGCTTACGAAAACCAAATGATGGGACTTTACCTGAAAACCAAAGTTAGAAACGCATGAGCAAAAAGGAAATTAGTGGACCAGCTTAGAACTAGATGAAAGTGTAGCAAAATTAGCGTGAAAATAGAGAGAAAAACATAAAGAAATCCGAGAAAATGGAGAATGGTAGGAGGTGGATGAACGCCACTATCGAAGGCAACTCCTTCAGCAGATAAGTTCAATGCCAGACGCCACTAACTCAGGAGATCTATGAGGAGGAATTTCACCAGAATAACTTTGCTTAAAATCATGAATGAATTACAAGAGGGGGTGCCTCCCAATTTATAGGAAATGGGGCTGCCAAGGTGGGGAAGGAAAAATAAAATGAGCTAAAATTCCTACTCTACATGGGTGTTGAACCCATGGTCTCCTAAGGCTAAGTAGTATGGAAGCTACTAACCATTAAAACTCTTAAAAATAGCGCCCCTATATGCTAATTAGGATTAGGAAAATTACAATTAAAAAGAAATATAAGGAAATCCTAATTATAAATGAAAATTAGACTAAACTTATGGTTATCATGAAACTTTGACCCAAGGTTGACCCATGAAATGGAGAGTCAAAAATCAGGTAGCTTGTGGGCCATGTCCTTATGCGCACAGGGTAGCCTTCAATAGTCTAGAGTTCCACTTCCAGTTGCCATCAGGTTCTCTCTTTGACTCTCTTTCTCCCTCATGGGTATTTCTATGGCTTTCCTTAACACCATGACTATCCTTTCCTCCTTCCTCCTTCCTTCCATTTCTCCTAAATTGATTTTATTTGATGTACTTTTAGGATATTTCCACTCTTTCAAGTGTTTCACTCAAGAATGGTTCACTTGTGTATACCTCTCTTTTTTGCTTTTTCTACAATGTTTCACTCTAGCTTTTTCTACTCGGGTAAGGATTGATTAGGCTTACAAAAACCAAACGTTTGAGACTTTACCCAAAGACCCAAGCCAGAAATGCACGAGCAAAAGGAAGATTATCTAAAGAAAGCTAGAAGTTTCATAAGACAAAACTAAGAATTTAATGTGGCAAACAAGAAAAGCTTGCTAGAAAAAGGCTTATACACTAGAGTAGAAATTCAATAAGACAAACAACACAGAAAATTGCAAAGAGAATGTTTTTGGTTAGTTTTTTATTCAAGGTAAGGTTACCAAAAGTTTCCATATTTTTAGAAAACTGCAAATACAACTCAAATGGAAATGATACAAGTAAATTGCAATTATAATAGAAAATGGATGAATTTTTTAGCACATTCTTACTTCAATTTTTTTTAACTATTGAGGATTCTTTTTTCCTCTACGCTTTCGATTTTGACCTTTCTTTTCTTTTTTACTTTCTTTTTCTTTTGACTTTTCTCTTCTTTTCTTTGTTTTTTTCTAAATTATCTTTTGCTCGTACAAAATTTCTACTAAATTTGAAAATAATTCCCTATTGTAAAGGAAAAATTGTGTGTATCTTGCCTAAAAGCAGGACAAAAATGATGTGCCAAAATGGAAAATATTGAGCTTAATTTCTAAAAATTGGCTTAAAAATTTTTGGCAACTTGAATAAAAAAATTCTTCCAAAAGCTTAGCATTTCCTTATTTAAGATTCAAGTGGTCAAACAGCAAATAAATGCGGTTGATGATCTTATGGATCAAACAGAAAAATGAGTGGAAATTTCATCATGAAAATGATGAATTTTCTACTAATATCTCAGCCTAGACTTAAGCATTTTGATGGATCAACCACACATTTACTAAGGATTTGCTAGCGTACAATTCAAATTTGCAATTAGAATAGGAAAAAAACTAATAGGACAGAAGCAGAAAAATTGAACAACACGTGCCAGAAAAATGCGTTTAAAACAACAAAAATAAGGGTAAAAATTGCGCAAAATAGAGAACAAGAGTGTAAAGAGGATGAACTAAAATTAAAAGGACGAGGAAAACTGAAATTAAATGGTAGAAAAATAAAGGGGATAAGCAGATGAGCAGAAATTAAAAGGAATGGATAAACTGAATTAAAATGACTAAAATGTAAAGTGGAGTGTGCATGGATGAATGTTTGATTGATCAATGTAGGTGAACGATCTTTGGAAAATTGAAACAACATTATTCCCACTTACCACACTCCACCAGACAAAGAAGCAGAAAAATCAAGAACAAGCAAAAACAGTTATGAACAGGTGTAAGAGACAATTAATCAAACACCAAAGGGTGGGTAATGTGCGACCCAAAACAGCCCCCAAACTACTCAGAATTGAACAATCAAGCAGGAAAACAAAGGTTGCAGAGCAGCAAAAGAGCACCTCGAGCTCAGAATAGTCCAACAGTCCAACAATTATAAGAAAAATGAGATGGAATACAGGGGGAAAAATAAGAAAAATTGCAGAAAATTCTGCACCTATATGCAGCAAAATCCGCGGCCAAAAAGTGGATTCCAAGGCTCCAAACAGCTTCAATTCAACAGAGCTTTGATCACCAATTGATAGCAGTACATGTACGGATCTAGAATTGGAGCCAGAAAGTAATGGGTCAGCTTGGAAATCACCAACATTTGAGTAAAGTTAGTGCACAAAATGAGAGAAAAGAGAGAAGAAATCCGAAAAATGGAAGAGGATTGGAGGTGGATCAACGCCACTGATGAAGGCAACTCTTTCAGTGGATAATTTCCAATGCAGGATGCCATTAACTCATGAGAGTTAGATAAGTCTCATGAATATGGTTTGAGGAAGCACCATCAACCCTTCTCTACTCACACAATTGAGGAGGAATTTCAGCAAATTAGCTTTACTATATTATCAAATGTAAGGAATACAAGTGAGGGAGCCCCTCCTTTTATGGCAAAAGGGAGCGGCTAAAAAGAGGAAAAATAGGAAAGAGAAAAACTATCCTAATTGGGTATTGAACCCAAGGACTCCTAACTCATGTGGCTTAGAAGCCACTTAACCACTAATACTCCTAAAAGTAGCGCCTACTTTCTAATTAGGAAGAGGAAAATTACACTTAAAAATGAAATACAAGGAAATCCTAAACTAAAAGGTACAAAGGGTCATGTGCCCTTGGGTAGGACCACTTGTGTCCTTCTGAAGGTCAATGTCCTTAAAAATGTAGGACACAAGCTTGGATAATTCTTCCTTGATTCTCTTGGCCCTCCCTCTAGTCATAGGACCAGGCTCCTCCAATGCTATTTGAGTAGGTGACTCCTTAGTTGTTCCATCAACTTTCGAAGCGCTTCTAGTTGTGTTAGAAAGATGATATTCGGGGTTTTAATTCGATATACAACTTGGAACCATTTAGTGATCAAACCTAGGAGATATGTAAGTCGCAAGTCATGTGCTGAATTCTCCCAGCGAGCAATTATTTTTATTAATATGTTTTAGTTGTTTTGTGTCTGAGCTGGCTGTATTAAGCCCCTTTTGTATATATATTTCTTAAATGGATTTGACTAGTTACTTATTTTATCTATATATAGGTGTTAGGTATTAATTTTGAAAAACTTTTGACCCTTGAATTTCAGGAATAGAATTTGACAAAATTCCTTCTTCTAGTTCTTGTTTTAGTAATTTCTATTTTGTAGTTCAATTCAATTTTCTTTTGCGATTTGGTTTGAAGTCTTTATCATGGAAGCTTAATTTTGAAGATTAATTCTCCGGTGCAATCATTAAAATAAATTTTGAGGTTCTGTGAGTAATTGTCATTTTCTAAGTACCATTTATTCTTCTCCTCCTCCTAATCTCATCTTTTTGCTGTTAAATTTAAATTCGTTACTTAATCAATTTAGTTTTATTTGCTTAAT
Source organism: Sesbania bispinosa (assembly GCA_026901365.1). Taxonomy (NCBI): domain Eukaryota; kingdom Viridiplantae; phylum Streptophyta; class Magnoliopsida; order Fabales; family Fabaceae; genus Sesbania; species Sesbania bispinosa. The sequence continues at coordinate 1,557,123 of QLOH01000018.1, forward strand.
TACAATTTGCCTAATTATGTAATTTAGAGATTAGGCTTGCATGTGAGTTGTTTAATCTTGTATGAGTTTGGTTGAATTTTAGTTCTCAATCAAATTAGATTGATGAATATATGCATGCTTAATTTAATAGGTAAATTCATGAATTAATTAATACTTATTGGTTAATTCAAAAACCGAACTGGACCAACACTATAATTAGGATTTTTCATTAGATACTAGTAATGAATTCAATTATGGATAAGTCAAAGGATTAACTCGTTTTCGTGAAATATTTTCTTTGCAATTTTTATTTCTGTTAATTTCCATTTTAATCTTGATTTAAATTAACCCCCTGGGCGTGTGTTGTCGAGTCTCAAGTTTTGATAAATACAAATCTAAAATAAACTAAGTAATAACCTCACAGAATAACTTTTAAATATGTTGATGTTTCAGATAAGCTCTCACTAAAGGAATAATCTAAAAACTGTCTGTTTGAAGAAATGCAACAATCTGAAGTCATCCCAACTTCTGAAGAAAGTTTGTCTGGAGTTGAAGAAGCTATGATCTGAAGTTGGTCGAGTTCTGAAGATCAAAGATCTGTTTGAAGTAAAACTGGTTCAGACGATAGTCCCATCTGAAGACAAAGTCTGTCTGAACCTATAAGGGCATCTGACGTGGAAAGTCAAAGTCAGTATCAGAACTACATGCAACCTTAGAACACTAGAAAGGCAAGGGTAGAGATAACCTTTTAAGCTACAACTTCTAGATTAATCCAAATAAGGAAAGCTCTCTATAGTCAAGCTGCACAAGCTAGGAAGACAGTTACATTCTTGCAATTCTGATAGAAAGGATTTACAACGGGAAAATCCCATTTCTCAACGTCTCTTTTGTCAGACTTCTCGAATTCAAGTATAAATACTCTTGGAAGATTCCTCAAGGTATGGCTGCTTAGCGCAAAGTGTGAATGCCTCAAAAAGAATTAGTTCTCTCTTCAAGATAGAGCTATGTGCACTTAGAAAGAAGAAGAAGAAGAAGAAGAAGAAGAAGAAGAAGAAGAAGAAGAAGAAGAAGAAGAAGAAGAAGAAGAAGAAGAAGAAGAAGAAGAAGAAGAAGAAGAAATAGAAGAATGAAGGCGTCAAGAATGAGCACAACAAGAAAGAAAGCAAGCACAAGCATGCACTAAAAATGATTCAACATATTTGCATTAGAAGAGCTCCTAGATTAAGCTTAAGATGAAAGAGTGCAAAAATCAGAAGGAAGAAAGTGAGCACTAAAAGCAAAAGATGCTCAACAAAATTGAAGTAATAAAGAATTGATCAGAAACATACTGCAAAGCTATAGAGCTTAAGAGCTGAGAAGCTAATTAGCTCAAGGCAATTAATATGAACCAGTTAGAAGTCCTACTTATAATTGATTACAATGTGCAAAAATCAAGTCCTCATATCCAGTGTCAGATCACTGTCTTTATGTATTGTATTAGCTTGAAGAGGCTTGGTAGTAAAGAATACTTGTAGTAGTTCCTAGAGAGGCTTGATAGAAAAAGAATACTTGTTGTAAGAGCCTGAAGAGGCTTGGTAGTAAAGAATACTTGGTGTAGAGCCTGGAGAGGCTTGACAAAAAAGAATACTTAGGAGCCTAGAGAGGCCCTGCAAGAAGAATACTTGGTGTGTTACCTGAAGAGGAAGTTGATAACAAAGAATACTTGTAACTTGAATAAGTTAGCTGAAAATCTCACGAGGTGTGAGGACTGAATGTAGCTCAAAGTTGTAGGTGAACCAGGATAAATGGGTTGAGTACTTTCTCTTTCCCTTAAATCCTTACTTTCAGTTTATTCTAACAAGAAGAGGGATTTTAATTCTTATAAGCGCTGTTAAGAAAAATATTTATGAAAAACTTTTTGAAAGATCTCTGTCTAAAGATTTCAAACAGAGACTTATACTTCAGACAGTGTCTGAATCACTGTCTGAAAACTTTTCAAATTTAGTTCTACAAAAGGGTTTCCATAAAAATGTGAAGTTTATAAAAACATTATTAAACCCCCCTTCTAGTGTTTTCCCGTGTTTCTACATGTGTTTTGTGAGTATATATAGTGGTACCTAATTGTGTGATTGAGTTCCTTGAGAGACGACTTAGGTTGATTCCTTTATACTATATTTAATTTTGAATTTGTTCATTTGACCGATTACGACATCAATCAACTGACATCTAAGTTGAGCTCCTTTGTGGATACCCCGTGGTTGGATGCGACCATCCACCATCATTAATGGAGCAGTCATAGACCACCGTAGTAGTGGTCCGATCCACTAGATCCCAGTAACCCATTTCACAAAATAAAAAGAAGAAAAACATTAAATATACTATTAAAATAAATTTATGTATATTAATAAAATATTTTTTCTAGCAGATAAAGGATTCATGATATTCATAATAATGAATTAATATGGGCGAGCTGACCAACAGGGTTGGGGTTGGTTCAAGTGGTACATACTTGATTCCCTTTAAGTAAGGTCTCAGGTTCGAGTCTTGTGGATGAAAAAATCCCCGCTGGGAGAGCTAGCCCCAACATGATGTAGATGTTCTCGGCTCGGACAAGATTGCCTCATGTGAAGGATACATGTGGTTAAATAAAAAAATATATATGGGCGAGTTAGATGTTTCATTACAAAAATCTTATTTTCTTTTGTGATGATTTTTAAATCCCTAACAATCATGTTGAATTATTTTCCTATCAATAATAATTTTTGTGCTCGTACGTACACCCCTAAAATAGGGTGGAAATTAAAGGTAGAGAAAAGGAAGAAATAGAAATAAAAAAAATAAAAAAGAGAAAATAAGAGATATAATAATCATATTATGAAAGATGAAAAGAAAGATTTAAAGAAAGTTAGAGATAAAAAAACAAGTTATATATAAGAGAGAATAAGTGTATAAAAATAATTAGGCTATTTTTTCTATTGGTTCTCTCATGATAAATTAGGATATTAAAATTAAACTTTGCAATAATTTGAAAAGTATACCCTTTTTTCTATTCATGCAATTGCTCCGTGTGAAATACAGTCATACACCTGTTATCATGATATCATTAGCTATTAAAGGCTTTTTTTTTTTTTTTTTTTTGTCTATTCACCTGTGGAATACACCTGCTCGATCCTCATGGTTAACTATATACAGTAACGGAGATTACCATCTCTTTCCGTCATTGGGCGATTGAATTGAATAAGCGATTAGTAATAAATTTTTGTATAATTGTAATTACTATTGTTCCAGAGTTAAAAATTAAATAAATATATATGGAAAATCACAAGGATATACAGTGACTCAAATATATTTGGATATAAAATAATTATTAAAGAGATAAATTAAAGATGCAATTATTTGTAAATATAACAAGTATTAATCAATCACGTTATATAATAAAATATCTTCTCTCACTAACAAAATAATGTCCTATATATTATTCGAAAATAGGACACGATCCAATTAAATTCCTTTTTTTCAGTCTTCAAGAAAATCATTTATGCCTACCAAGAAAGATGCACTATCACCAACCAATAACACATGATTAACATGATTTTCAATTTATAAATAGGTAACCTATCCTTCCCAACTTCCCCATATCCCACCATAAACCCATTTGGCCATTTCTTTCTATCTGTTTCTTCTTTCATTCATCTCTCAATCATGGCTGAGGAGAAACACCACCACCATTTCCACCACCACAAGGATGAGGACAAGACTATAGAGGCTGGCTATGTTGATGAGGTTGACTACAAGAAGGAGGAGAAGCACCACAAACATCTTGAACATCTTGGTGAACTTGGTGCTACGGCTGCTGGTGCTTATGCCTTGGTAATCATCTTTGTTAAATAGTATTTAATTAATCTACTGAAAATCGTTTTTCATAATTTAGTTAATTTCTTTATATATTATTTTGAGATAATTTTTCCACTTTTCATATTTATCAACTTCACACTTCAGCAAAATTAATAAGAAAAATCAAGCGGCAGTTTGATTTGAGAAAATATTTTTTATTTACATTATTCTTTGTTATTTAATTATAGTTATAAAAATACTTTTAATTAGTTTTTGTTATAAATCATATTGTTTTCATTTTATTTCCTATCTTTAAAGTTTTGTACAAGAAACAATGAAAACAACATTGTATCAATTTCTTTTATTTCTAATACAAAACTCTGAAATATTAAATAAAATAAAAAATTAAATTGACACATTTTTGTAATTAAAACTAAAAAATAAGAAATAAAAATTAAAAATAATTTCCTGAAAGTAAACACCCCTAGTGCTTAAATGGACGCAAATATACCTCCCAAAACCAATGAATGGTTCATTCAGGTGGTACATGTCTCAATATCCCTTTTAGCAAGGTGGGAGTTTAAGTTTTACCTGGAAAGGATACATGTGATACTAAGACAAATATATACATACACACACTCAAATCATAAGAGTTGGACATAATTTACTTAATTTTAATATATACGTTCACCGGACGATTCGAGGGTAAATCAAATAAAATTGGTCCATGTTCAACTTACCTTTTTTTCTTTTATTAAAAGTGAATAAAAAATTTTGTTTTTTATTAAATGACTATTTTAGTTTTATTTATTTATTTTTTCATTGAGGATCTCTCAATTTAAAGTTGAAAGGAAAACTTTTACATTAATTTGAGTTTTTTTTTTCTTTTTCAACAATTATTTTATGAAAGTAACTAAAAATTAGTTTAATTTCTAGTCATTAATAAAATGAGCATTGAATTTGATATTCAAAATTTTAAATTACTATACTTTTATATTTTGGATCATGTGGAGCATGATACTTTAACATAATAACTAGGATCCACACCCTAATCAGACCCTACATTCACTTTAATATAATATCATCATGATACTCTTGTAGTTAGCTGGACCCGGATCCTCTCCATTTTTTTTCAAAATTGGACGAGATCTCGGTCGTTTAAATTTCATTGATTCGATTAAATAAAAAAAATGAAAATGTGATATAAAAATTTCTGGTCATCAGATGCCCATTAAACACTCTCCACTACTTGAGATGATACAATACTGGAGAGGATCTTGGCTCGTAGTTAGCTAGCTAAATATAGTTTATAATATCACTCTACAATCTTAACTATATATAAGTATATACATCCCATATGCTTGTCGTTGTGATTTGTTTAGTCTTCTTGAATGAAAATTGCTATGCATATATGTATATTTCTTTCTTCTGCCACAACATAAAAAAAAATAAAATTGATTCCTTTGCTGTAATTGTTTTATGATCATAGCATGAGAAGCATAAGGTAGAGAAAGACCCCGAACATGCTCACAAGCACAAGATAGAAGAGGAGATTGCGGCGGCAGCTGCGGTTGGAGCTGGTGGTTTTGCCTTCCATGAACATCATGAAAAAAAGGAAGCTAAGAAGGAAGAAGAGGAAGCTCATGGAAAGAAGCATCACCACCTCTTTGGCTAAACATCATCATCATAAATATATATCAAGTAAATTATATCATAAAGTGTGCCGCGCGTGTATATTTTTCTCTCCACTTCAAGTTTACCTATGGGCAGGGTGTCTCTAATTTGGGGAGTACGTGTTTAATTGTCTAATGTTACTTTGCATCATATATGTATTTGCAAAAATAATGTGTGCTTTACTTGAATATATCAATAATCATAATAATATTGAAAAGTAATAACTCGAGATCAATTACTTCACTTTATCATCCTATATATTAATCATCTCGAGATCAACTACTTCACATATATAATATAACAGTCGGATTCGTTTACACCACTTAATATTTTTATGTAAAATATGAATTTAATAAATTCAATTTTTGAATTGAAAATTCTTATAAAATAGATCAAACTCATAAAATTTCATAAAAATCAAAAACTAATTGATACTTTATCAAACAAATTTATTTTAATGTATAATATGTTTTTAAAATATAAATAAAAACTCATGGTTAAATTACATACCTACAAATGTCCAAATTATCTAAAATTATATATATATATATATGGGATAGGACCAATTGATACCAGATGTCAGTTTATTTTGACACAAAATATTATCCCTCTATTTAAATTAATCTAACGGCTCAGATTTATTCCCTAAATTCGTTATGTGATCATCTCTCTCTCTTCCCCTCCTTGCTTGTTGTCACTCCCCTTTTTTAATATTCGACGATCGTTATTTGTTGTATCGTTGCATGGGTACACTTGTATATATAATTATTTGTTGTATGGACTTTTCAATAAATAAAATTGAGAATCAATAGTGATCTTCTGGTATCTTCAAGAACGGTTGTAAATGATGGTTCCACGGCGGGGCAGCGGCGACAACGAGCGATTGGTGGTGGTGCACCTGCAGAGACTCCGATGCTTAAGTCAGAAAAGTGTTCCAGCAGAGTAACAGTATGTCAAAGTGAAAACCTACCTAAGAGGATGCACCACCGTGATATTTATAGTGTAATTTTGGAGGGAAAGTTCGTTAACGGTTGTAACGGACTCCTGAATTTATGACCCCACGCGCTTGTCCGAGATTGGGAACACGCGTCGTGATATAGCTTGCAACCATGATGTATTGTGCCGGTATTAGCATATCGGTTACAGTTGGAGTATATGATGATTATGATAAATGAGTGATTTACTTTTGATGACTTCGGATACTTTAGGTATCTCCTGAAGGGATCATGAATGACCCCGGTTGATGTCGGCTGACCTTCAGAACCGTCGTACTAATCCGGGCCGCCTTATTTCGGTCCAGAACAGTTGGCCCCCAACTCGGATAGTTTATACAAAATTATCCGACTTATGAAGTCTAAAGGTCCGGCATCATAATTTTCAAGTGAAGCCCATGATATATAATATTCCAACGTCAGCCGCGATGATTTTCGGGGTAGCGACGCTTTATATCCTGATGTAACTGACACGATTGTTGATTGACAACTGCTCAGGACACATGTCAGCATCTCGCAACTTTGGGCCTATGGGCCTCACGTTCGGGATCGATCAGAGCCATTGATTTTGAATATACAAAAGCGGGAGGATATCGACGGTTTCACTTTCCCCATTTGACTCTCCAGATTTTCCAGGGAGTTACTTCCCTTCCCCTGAGTTTTGAAGCTTGCTCTTGCGCTCCCTATAACTGGTGTGGTGTTTGTAACGCGTGGTTTCCCTTCCTCATTCCTGCTGTTGTCAACGCTTTTCATCTGGTCTCTTGTCTGCTCCACGGTTCCCAGATCGTTGCTAGAGTTGTATGAACTTTGGAGTTGCAGATTTTTTGAAGAGTTCAAGGAGGTTTCCTCAATACTTTTAGGAGGTATTTGTTCTGCTCCCGTTCCCTCTAATCTTCTGCATTTTGGGATTTTTGGGGGTACCATGATTACAAGAGCGAAGGCTAGAGCTTTGACTGCTAAAAATAGATGAAACTGTTTCGTCGTAACTGAGGAACGTGAGGATCCGAGTATCCCTAACCTCATTTTAAGACGACGGCGCTCCTTCGGGGTAGATGGTTGATAAATGTTAAATTAATGTAAAAATCATATTTAATTATGACACTTATTAAGGGCAAAATGATGAATTTATACCCCAATTTAGCCTTTTTTGGCTTAAAGTGCGATTTCTAAAATTATTTAAATCAAATTTGAATTTGATGCTATTCTGATAAAGATTCTGTTGATTTTTGCAAATAAAAGGCTAAATTTCAAATACAAGATCAACATAGCAGCAGATAAGGATAGGAACAACACAAAACAAGTTCAAAAAAGAGGAAAAACAGAAAAACAGATACGGAGATCTGCGCTCCACCTGCGCTAAGCGCAAGTGGAGCGCAAAAATGAAATTTCAACACTGTTTCCTGTGCTTCACCTGTGCTGAGCGCAGATCTGAGCGCAGGAAACGTAACCTAATTTTTATTGGGCTGCAATCAGAGTCTTAAAATCCTATCAGAACAGTTAGAAAAGGACCTTTTAGGGATTGAGACGACAGAGAGAGACTTACGGAGCTGTTGAGCAGATCTGAAGCTAGAGAAAAGTGTGACAGTCTCTCTACTGGTTTGTAATGGCTACCATGAGTACCTAAACTCTCCTTTAAGATTGAATGTAGTCGATTCAATCCCCAATTGTATTTTGGATCCTCTTTGTTATCTAGGAATCTCTATTTTTATAATATTGGTATTTTTATTCTGTTCTTAATGCTTAGTTTTCGTCTTTGTACCGGAGTTATGATATGATTTTTGGGGCACACTGGGAAGTGGTTTGTGAAATCAGGAGCGAGTTCCTGAGTGCCTAGGAATAGGGCTCTTGAATTCTGATTTGGGTAAAAATACTCAGTGGGTTGAATGCCTAGTAATAGGGTTCAATTTACGGATAGCTAATAACAACTGATCTTAAGGCTAGAACAATTTGTTAAGCAGCCAATGAATTGGTGTTTAGGTAGTTGATTCTAAGAATTTCATAGTTGAGGGATCTTTATGAATGAAATTTATTTGGGCGTCAATATTTATAATTATAAATTCCTAGATTTCATTGGGTTCCAAATACAAGAGGGGTGCGATAGACGAAGTTCAATCCTAGTTTTCTAAAATTGCTCAACCTTATCTCCGTTCTCTCTCTCTCTCTCTCTCTTATCTTTTATTTAAATTTAAATTGCAATCTTCACAAACAAACTTTTAAATCTGCCCTTACTTGATAAGTGTGATCACTAGGATTTGATTTGTATCATTCTTATGGATACGACAACTCTCTTATCACTATTATACTGCTGCGATATTGGTACGCTTGCCAAGATCTCAACAAGTATTTTTGGCGCAGTTGCCGGGGAACGGTGTTTCAAATTTAAATTCTCGAGAGGTCTATCTTATCAAGTTGTAAATATTTTTATTTTCTTTAATTTTGTATACTTTTCATTTTCTTTTAGGAATTTAATTTTTATTTTTAATTCTTTTATTTTTTTTAGGATTTTTAATTTTTAGGAAAATTTATTTTATTATATTTTTATTTTGTTCCTCTCTTCCGAACTAACCTTTATTCAAGCTTCTTGATTTATGCTCTTGCAAGGACAGGTGTCTCAAAATCAATTGGCATTTGATCCTGAGATAGAGAGGACATCTAGAGGGAATAGGAGTAGAGAGATTATGTCATGTAGCAAGAATGGCAAAATCCACCAAGAATGACACTTGGAGATTATGTTCCACAGCAAGAATCAGAATATTTTTCTAGCACACCGATTCATGGCAACTTCTCTAATTACAACCATTATTCTAACAATTTTTCGCAGGATTGGGGAAGTAACCAGAATCAGAGCTTTGGGTGGCAACAAGATGCTATTTCATTCCACATTCAAACTTCTGCAGATGAGATTGTGGCTCGAAACAATATTATCATCCAACGATTAGACGCATTCATCAAGCAGATGTCTCAGTTTCCTCAGCAATTGCAGGCAGTGCAATCCTATCCTAGCCAGTCCCCACAATTAATTTGTGATTATTGTGGAGGTGACCATCCCAATGGTTACTGCTCTTATCAAGCCACTCAAGAAGAGAAAGTTGATTACATGGGAAATCAAGGAAGACCAGACAACTTCTCCAACAACAACAACTTTGCAAACAATTATTCACAAGTTTGGAGAAATAACCAGAACAATAATTCTGGTTGGAGCCAAGATGCATGGCCTTCTAACATGCACCCTTTTTCCCAACAACAACAAAATTACTCTTCAGTTCCACAAGGGAAATCAAGATTGGATGACACCTTTGAAAAATACTTGCAAAATTCTAAGGAATATCAGAAAAATATAGAAGCATCAGCAAGAAATATTACAACTCAAGTTGAGCAGATAGCTAAACATTTAGCTAACCAAAAGTCAGAACAAATTTCAGCAGATACACAATCCAACCTCGAAGAATAGTGTGACGATATTACTATCATAGGTGATCAACTGATAGGGGAGGGAACCAATGACAATCTGGCTGATGAAGAAGAGGAAGATGAAGAAGAGGAACCAGAAGAAGAAAAAGAAAAAGAAGAAGCAGAAGATGCAACAGAAGTAGAAGAAGATGAAATAGCTAAGGTCATAGTTGATGTTGACAGAGGAAAATTCACGGTCAGCATGCAGGATGATGAGGTGACATTCAATGTGCCCAGGACAATTCCACAACAGAAAGAACCACCAGATTGCCTGCAAATAGACTCTACTAAAGGAGTCTCAAATGCCAACACTGAACCACCACTGCAAGGGGTCAAGAGAGAGGTAGCTGATCATCAAAGTATTCACAAGATGTGGCAAAAAAAGATAAGAGTTCTCAATAAGAAGTTGAAAAGAAGAAGAAAGCAAAAACTAGCCTCAGTTACTGATAGAGATGCTGGTGGAACAAAAGAAAGTGTTTGTGAAAGGGAGGAAGAAGACACTAAATGTGAGAGTGTAACTGAGAAAAAGAGTGAAAAGGGAGATAGTGAGAATAGGCCAAAGAAAGGAGGGGAAGTGGTCCCAAGACTGAAGACCTTGCCATATCCAGAAAGCCCCCCAAAGGAAGATCAAGAAAGGCAGTATGCAAGTGTTAAAACTTCCAAGATCCACAAAAGAAAGACACGTGAATAGACTGACATGAGCAGAGCAACGAGAAGAAGACTCTGACTAAGAGAATCAAATTCAGGGCCTAAAGCTAGATTGAAGACAAAGTGGTCAGGTGTGTTTCCTATAAAAGACCCTTGTAAAACAAAAGAATTAAGATCAAACAAATGTGAAACTTCCAAGCTTCAGAAGAAGAGGACTCATGCATATCAAAACAAGAAGCCAAAGAGAAGAAAAATCAGGCCAACAAAATCAAATTCACGGCCTAAAGTCAGACTGAGGACAAAAGGGCCAGGTGTATTTCCCATCAAAGACCCTTGTGCAACAAAAGGATTAAGAGCGGACAATTGTGAATCTTCCAAGCTTCAGAAGAAGAAGACCCATGCAAATCAGCCCAAGACTCCAAAGAAAAGAAAAATCAAGCCAAAGAAGTCATAGGAATGGTCTAATTCCAGAGAGAAGCCCAGATGGTTAGACTCAAGTTAGCCTCAAAATTGTTCCAAGGCGAGAGTATGGGGAGGTTCATTGGCCAAAAAAAGGAAGGGTGCTACACAAAAGCTCACCAAAAGATTCCAGTTTCAGCAACCATGAAAGAAACAGGCGTCAAGCTATATGACGTTAAACGAGCGCTTCCTGGGAGGCAACCCAGTGTTTTAATTATCGTTTTTTGCATTTTTAATTTCAATTTTTGTTTGTTATTTTGTTTAGTTAGGTTTTAGTGTTTATTTAGTTTAGGATCAATAGGAACTGGTTTAATGAGTGTGAAGGAAAGAAAAAAATAGATATCTTGATCATAGGGAGATAACAGAAAATTTGACTAAGTGTTGCAGCAATTTAATTCTGTTTTCTGCGCTTCACATGCGCTCAGCGCAGGTAAAGAGCAGAAATACACAAAAACTTTCTGTTTTGGGCGCTTCACTTGCGCTGAGCGCAGGTGAAGCGCAGCAGGACGCTAACTGTGTTTCTGTTTGACTTTTTCTGCAGTTCCCAACATATATGCACTAGCCTGGGGACAATCCTATTTTCCCGGGGGGGAGTGGAGCTGGAGCTGAATCAGCTCATGATTTTGCAGCTACAACCAGTTAGTGTTTTACACGGTGTTTTTCTCTCTTTTATTTTATTTTCTTTTCTTTTTATTTGATAAATTTGTATCTCATGCAACTTAGGAATTATGTTAGGTTAGGAATTAGGATTTAAGAAATTTAATTCAATATATCAATGCCAAGACAACCTAACTAACTGAATTAGGAGAGAAAAAGGAAATTAGTGATTGAATCCAAATTAGATAGGATGAGGATATTGTGCAGGAGAACGTATCAAGGTAGTTAATTGAATTCAACAGTGATTTTATCAAGGAAAATAGCCATAAGTCGGTGAGTTTGTGAGACTAAACACTTTGAGAGTTTTCACCGTTGGTTGTCAACTGCTATTGCTTGAGTTTCTGGATTTTATTCTGCACGTGAAAAACATGGAAATGATCAAGGCACCTTGTAAATATATAAATTTCTCAGTGCCAAATAGCCAACCTGTGAATAATTTTTCCTATTTTTGATAGCCCATTTGAGCCTGAATTTTTATTTTCTTGATGCACCCCAGCCTTATAAATGATTATATCCTGTCCCTACACACTTAGGGATAGAGAGCATATATGGGTTTGAGTTGGCGGATTGAAATTACAACAAAAAGGCATACTGAGTACTGGAATTCACTTCCTAACTAAAAAAAAGTGTATGTTTACATTTAAAGTTCAATAAAAGGGAGAGAATTATCAAAAAAGAGGTCAATTGTGAGCAAAGGCTCAAAGTTAAGAATGATATGGATGTTCAAAGTCAAGAATGACATGGTGAAATGAGAGTGACCAAGAACACTAGTTTAGATTGTAGATATGCTCTCTTTTCTGAAAGATGTGTATTTTGTAATTATCCGGAAAAACCATGATTTCTTGATAGCCCGGCCTCATTACAACCGGAGAAAGACCTTTTGATCTATGTTGACCATGTGCATGATTATTAACTGGAAACGACTATCAATTTTAGTTGTTCAACTGCAGTGAAAAATTTGAGGGAAATACTTACCCGTGAGAATGAGAGAAATTCCTTGATTTATCACTTATTCTTTTGATTACCGCTTCTTAGAAATTTGAATGCATTTTTATCTTGATCTGATTGAGGACTGGAGTCACCACTTAGTTCTAATTATCAATCTGAAATTTGGAAAGTGACAGCTGTCTAGCAAGGGATTTTTGAATTTGTTTCCTAATTAGTTAGGACCATAAATGGGGATTGAAGTCAACTATCTATAGGAGATTTTCTTGCTTGAGGACAAGCAAGAAGCTAAGTTGGGGGGAATTTGATAAGTGTTAAATAAATGTAAAAATAATATTTAATTATGACACTTATTAAGGGTAAAATGGTGAATTTATACCCCAGTTTATTCTTTTTTGGCTTAAAGTGCGATTTCTGTAATTATTTAAATCAAATTTAAATTTGATGCTATTCTAATAAAGATTCTGTTGATTTTTGCAGATGAAAGGCTAAATTTCAAATACAGAATCGAGATAGCAACAGATAAGGATAGGGACAGCACAAAACAAGTTCAAAAAAAAGGAAAATCAGGAAAGCAGATATGGAGATCTGCGCTCCACCTACGTTAAGCGCAGGTGCAGCGCAGAAATGGAATTTCAACACTGTTTCCTGCGCTTCATCTGCGTTGAGCGCAGATCTAAGCGTAGGAAACGTAACCTAAATTTTATTGGGCTGCAATCAGAGTCTTAAAAGACCACAAGAACAGTTATAAAAGGACCTTTTAGGGATTGAGACGACAGAGAGAGACGTATGAAGTCGTTGAGCAGATCTGAAGCTAGAGAAAAGTGTGACAGTCTCTCTACTAGTTTGTAATGGCTACCATGAGTAACTAAACTCTCCTTTAGGATTGAATGTAGTCGATTCAATTCCCAATTGTATTTTGGATCCTCTTTGTTATCTAGAAATCTCTATTTTTATAATATTGGTATTTTTATTCTGTTCTTAATGCTTAGCTTTCGTCTTTGTACCAAAGTTATGATATGATTTTATGGGGCGCACTGGGAAGTGGTTTTGTGAAATCAGGAGCGAGTTCCTGAGTGCCTAGGAATAGGGCTCTTGAATTCTGATTTGGGTAAAAATACTCGGTGGGTTGAATTCCTAGGAATAGGGTTTAATTTACGGATAGCTAATAACAACTGATCTTAAGGCTAGAACAATTTGTTAAGCAGCCAAGGAATTGGTGTTTAGGGAGTTGATTCTAAGAATTTCATAGTTGAAGGATCTTTATGAATGAAATTTATTTGGGCTTCAATATTTATAATTATAAATTCCTAGATTTCATTGGGTTCCAAATACAAGAGGGGTGCGATAGACGAAGTTCAATCCTAATTTCCTAAAATTGCTCAACCTTATCTTTGTTCTCTCTCTCTTATCTTTTATTTAAATTTAAATTGCAATCTTCACAAACAAACTTTCAAATCTGCCCTTACGTGATAAGTGTGATCACTAGGATTTGATTTGTACCGTTCCTTGTGGATTTGACAACTCTCTTATCACTATTATACTACTGCGATATTGGTACGCTTGCCAAGATCTCAACAATGGTATTGGGAATGCACAACGTGAGTCGGTATTGAAAACTGCTCGCATTCTCCAAAAATGGAGCTTTCCCGAGGTTGTGTCCGCATAGTTTACCGGGGTGGTCCGAGAGCACCCCTATGAAGACTCATCATCTTCAGATATTAATTTTCATGTGGACTTTAGGGCAAGTCCGAAATGGGAAAGCGGAAAATTCACACCTCACCGGCCACCAACTACCCCGTCCCACCTAGCTTGGCGTCCTGAGCTTGGTGGACACAGAAGCTCTTGGAACTTCAGGTATATATAGCTTTGAAGAAGCTTTGGCATTGGGATTCCTTCATGTTGAACGGGTGGAACCGAGCAAGAAAAAGGAGTGGGAATTGCCGGTCCCCAGAGAAGACGGGAGAATTTGTTCTCAGGGGGATCTTCGGGACGAGATGTTTATCCCTATGTACAAGACCCTGTTCGAGGAACTTGGATTCTTGCTTCCCTTCTCCTGGTTCGAGGTAGAGGTTCTTCAACACCTAGAAGTTGCTCCTTCACAGCTTCATCCAAATGGTTAGGGTTTCATTTGTAGTTTCATGTTGTTGTGCCATGCTTTCGAGTTGAAGTTACATACAGACGTATATTTCCACTTCTTCCGACCTTTGGTTGTCAAAGATGGAAAAGACAAGTATTCCTAGCTTGCGCTGCTTGCAGGCGCTGGGCGAAAGATCTTCCAAGAATATTACAAACATTTTAAGGACAAATTCGTGTTAGTGAGGCCATACGGGGAAGGTCGAGATAATGTCCTTGGGAAGGACGGAAAAAGGATCATTCATCCATATTGGAATAAGAATCACTTCTCAAGGTCTTCAAAAGACTATACGGTGGACTATGACGAATTATCCCCTGCAGAGTAAGAAGTGGTGGACGCCATTCAATCTTTCGTGAAGGAAAACGGGACCCCACATTGTCAATCTGTGATATCTAAAGGCGATAATATTACCCGTCAATCTTTGGGTAATGTTGAATTACCTAAACATTTTACTTATATCTGTGAATATCCGAGCTGACTATTTTTTTCCTTTTGCAGTGAATATGGCGTCTAATCAACAAGCAAAATTAGTTGAGAAGTTGGCCAAAAGAAATGTTGCAACCCTCAAAAAGAAGGAAATCGGGGGTGGTTCCGAGCAGGACCTACAAGTTGTAGAAAAGTCGAGGGTCAAGTGTCAGAGAGTGAATACCACCTCGGCACAGAAGATCCCTGCAGCTTAGGCTCCGGCAAAGCAACCCGTCCAAGTGATATCCAAAGGCTCTTCTTCCACACTTCCTCCTAAAGATGACAAGGGAAAGAAGCCTGAGTCAGTTGGTGGCGGCCCTTTAGTTTCCGACATGACCACGGAGGAAGTTCGTCATCACTTAGCGGTGCAGGGTCAAGCCCTATTCAAAGACAAATCTGCCGAGGAAATGACATATATGTTAAACGCCACCTCAGATTGGGGAATGAGGTTTGCCATGATGAAACAGTATTTCGTCGGAGCTACTAGAGATTTGGCAGCCTTTCCCCCCATGCAGAAGGAACTGGAAAAGGTGACGGCCAAGCTGGAGCCCGACGAGCTCATAATGCAAAAGGCTTTGGCGGACGTGAAATTGCTGACTAAGGAGAGGGATGAGTTGGTTCAGAGTGTTTCTGACCTTACCAAACAGGTTGAGACCCTCTCCCTCGAGAAGAAGAAAGTCGAGGATACCTCTAAGGCGGCTGCCGAGGAAGCTAAGACGGCTACTGAGACGGCCAAACTAGCCAAAACAGAGTTAAGAACCCTGCAGGAGAAAGTAAAGGAACTGAAGCTGGAGAAGGAAAAAGATGCCAAAGAAATTGAACACCTTGAAAAGCTTTGGATCAACGTTTCTGCGGTATATTTCTATGCTGCCATCAAGCAAATGAAATTCCTGAACCCCGGGGTTGAATTGAACACTCGGGGTATGTCGACTATTTGCACAGTTCGGGATGGCAAGTGGTACGATGTCACCCCTTCCAGCAACGTTGAGTCCGTTCCTGGGGATGAGGAATCCTCAAGCCCCGACTTGCATGCTGATGATGAAGAGGAAAGGGATGATCCCAAACCTGAAGGGGCAGCAAATGAAGAGCAAGCGGCTGTGGACGAGGTGAACATTGTTGAAGACGTTCCAACTCCTACTGGGAACCAGTGAGAAGGGTCGGGATGTCGGTTATAATTGTACTTTTTTCTTCTTTATTTTTAGTTCTGCCATAACATTTTGCTTTTCTGTGGTGACATTTTGGACAAATATCTCTTTCTATGTAATAGTTGTTTTTCATTTCGTTGTTGTGGGTAAGTTACGTCGTTGTATGTTATACCCTGCCGAGGTTTTATATGTTTTCGATATTTAAGTAGATACGAGATAGATTAGGGATTATGTTGGACAGTTTGAGGAACTAAATCCGAAAATACTCAAGGAACTCAGTCCGAGATTCTCGAGGAATAAATCTGAGATGGTCGAGGAACTAAATTCGAAAATACTCAAGCAACTCAGTCCGAGATACTCGAGGAATAAATCCGAGATGGTCGAGCAACTAAGTCCGAAAATACTCAAGGAACTAAGTCCGAGATACTCGAGGAATAAATCCGAGATGGTCGAGGAAGTAAGTCCAAAAATACTCAAGGAACTAAGTCCGAGATACTCTAGGAATAAATCCGAGATGGTCGAGGAACTAAGTCCGAGATACTCAAGGAACTAAGTCCGAGATATTTAAACAATTCAAATAAGATAGGAACAATTCATGTAGTAAAATACTTTCTTTATTTTTGAGAATGTAAGTGAAATGAGCTGACATACGTGGCGAAATTAACAAGTCTTACAAATTTACAACTAACTGTAATACCTGCGGAGTTTATCCGCGTTCCATGTCCGGGGAATAGCCTCTCCGGGTAGCATCTCTAAGGAATAAGCTCTTGTTCCGGTCTTAGCCGTTATCCTATAGGGACCCTCCCAGTTCTCTGCAAGCTTCCCCTTAGATGCATTCTTATTTCCGATGCTAGCGCGTCTGAGGACAAGATCCCTGACTTCAAATGATCGTGGAACCACCTTCTTGTTATGACGTCGGGCCGACTGCTGTTTGACGGTGGCTTCACGTATAGTTGCCTTTTCACGGATCTCTTCAATTAAATCGAGCTCTTCACGCATCCTTCCATCATTGTGCCCAAGGTCGAATGCTTGTAATCTGAAGCTTTGCTCGCCGACTTCTACCGGGATCACAACGTCGACTCTGTATGCAAGGCGGAAAGGAGTTTCTCCCGTGGTAGAATGCGGCGTCGTATGATAAGCCCACAAGACGTTTGGGAGCTGTTCCGCCCATATACCCTTGGCCGTGTCTAAACGCCTCTTCAAGCCTTTGAGTATAATCTTGTTGGCTGCCTCTGCTTAGCCATTAGTTTGAGGTTATTCAACCGACAAGAAACTATGGTAGATATGGAAGTCCGAAATTAGTTCACGAAAATCCTTATCCATAAATGGGTTCTATTGTCTGTCACCATGGTATGAGGAATCCCAAACAGGCAAATGACAAGACGGTAGATGAACTTGGCTAGATTCTTGGCCGTGATCTTGGCCAAAGGTTGTGTTTCGATCCATTTAGTGAAATAATCTACTGCCACAACGAGGTATTTTAACTGCCTAGAGGCCACGGGGAATGACCCGAGAATGTCGACCCCCCCACCATGAAAGGGCCAAGGAGCCGAGATAGACCACAACTCTTCAACGGGAGCCCGATGTATGTCGACATGTTTCTGGAAAGACGGACATTTCTTAACATAACTGGCGGAATCAACTTCCGTTGTCGGCCAATAGTATCCCGCCCTGAGAATTTTCCATGCTAAAGAACGTCCTCCGAGATGGTGGTCGCAGACACCTTCATGGACTTCTGCCATCACATAGTCGGGGAGCTCCCCCGAGATGCATTTCAATAACGGTTGTGCTAGCCCCCTCTTATAAAGAATTCCTTTAATCAAACAGTATCGAGCAGCTTGCCTCTGGATCAGACGTGCATGTTCAGGGTTTGGGGAAGCGAGCCGTCTTCAAGGTATTTTTGTATCTCGGTGTACCAACATTCCTTGGGTTCTACCAACATAACCACGGTGGGAGATGGAATCACCTCTTGAATCACATATTTGTTATTCCCGGAGGATCTCGTGCTTGCAAGCTTAGACAAAACATCTGCTCTAGCGTTTTTCTCCCTCGGGATGTGGTTAACTTTTACCTCGGAGAAACTACCACATAAATCTTTCACTTTCTCTAGATATTTCAAAAGTAAAGGGTCTCTGACCTGATAGTCGCCTTTTACCTGAGAAACAACCAACTATGAGTCACTGCTGACCCTTACCCGGGATGCTCCGACCTTGGATGACATTCGTAACCCAGCAATTACGGCTTCGTACTCGGCCTGGTTATTTGATGTCGGAAATGAAAAACTCAGGGAATGTTCGAGAATTACTCCTTGGGGACTTTCAAGCAATATCCCGACTCTGCTTCCCTTCGGATTCGAGGATCCATCAACATGAACTTCCCACCATCCGTCGGAGATTCCGGATGTTGGCGTGAGTTCCACGATGAAGTCCGAGAGGGCTTGTGCCTTGATTGCCTAACGCGGTTCGTAAGTTATCCCAAATTCAGAGAGTTCTACTGCCCACGAGACCATCTTTCTAGCTGAATCGGGTCGGTGTAGCAGTTGCCGGATAGGTTGGTTAGTTCACACAACAATTTGATGAGCCTGAAAATACTGTCGAAGGCGGTGAGCCGCCGTGACCAGGGATAATGCAATTTTTTCAACTTTAGGATACCTGAGTTCCGGGCCTTGTAGCGCCTTGCTGACGAAAAATATCGGAAGTTGTGTGCCATCCACTTCTCGTATTAACACTGTGGCATTGGCTTCGTCAGCAACTGATAAGTATAAGAACAAGATTTCTCCAATTAGGGGGCGTGTTAAGACGGGAGGGGACTCTAGAATGCATTTAATTTGATGAAAAGCTTCTTCACACTCTTGGTCCCATTCAAATGCTTTCCCCTTTTTCAGTAGGAGTAAGAAAGGCAAGGCTCGGGCTGCTGATCTTGCTATAAATCTGGTGAGGGCGGCGAGCCTTCCCGTTAGCTGTTGAACCTCCTTCACCGAGGTGGGGCTTTTCATTTCTAACATCGCCCGACATTTATTCGGGTTGGCCTCAACGCCCCGTTCCGTGAGCATGAAACCAAGAAATTTTCCAGCACGAATGCCGAAAGTGCACTTTTTTGGGTTCAGACGCATGTTATACCGTCTAAGTTGGTCAATAATTTCTCTGAGGTCACGAACGTGATCCGCGTCTGCCACACTTTTCGCAATCATATCATCGACGTAAACCTCGATAATTCTTCCAATTTGTTCTCGGAACACTTTATTCATCATTCTCTGATATGTTGCTCCGGCATTCTTGAGTCCAGACGACATCATCCGATAACAATAGTTTGTTCCGTCCGTCATGAAGGCGGTATTTTCTTGATCTGGGGGGTACATCAGAATTTGATTATAGCCGGAATAAGCATCCATAAAAGACAAAAGGCGAAAACCAGAAGATTGATCGACCAAACGATCGATGTTAGGCAGAGGGTAAGAATCTTTGGGGCACACTTTATTCAAATTGGTATAGTCTACACACATCCGCCATTTGCCATTTGGCTTTTTCACTAGAAATACATTTGACAACCAGGTTGTATATTTCATTTCCCTAACGAAACCGGCAACAACGAGCTCGGAAACTTGCCACTGGGTGGCTTCAGCTCGTTCCGTCGACATCTTCCGGCGCTTTTGCTCCACGGGCTTGATTCTTGGATCCACTGACAAGTGGTGGTAGATGACGTCGGGATCCAATCCTGGCTTGTCGGCGACAGTTCATGCAAATAGATCAGCGTTTTGACGGATTAGTGTGTAGGGTGCCTCATCTTCCTCCGGGTTGAGTCCGCTTCCAACCTGCACGACCTGGTCCGGGGTAGAGCCAATCTCCAGAGGGCGGAAAGTGCCTTCAGGAACATGTCTCATCTCGGTAAAATCTTCCCGAACGTCCAGATCAGCTAACATCACCCCGGATGAGGACGGTTGAGCTTCTACTTTCTCTTTTTGAGGCATGGGCTTCTCCGGCTTTGTAATCTTCAAAGACTCCTTATAACATGACCGGGCCATGACCTGATCACCCCGGATGCTAATGATTTCTCCTTCACCACTCCAGAATTTCATCATCAAATGGTTGGTGGAGATTATTGCTCCAATGGCATTCAGAGTAGGTCTCCCGAGAATTGCATTGTACGTGGTGGGACAATCCACCACAAGGAAACGCACCTTGGTGGTTTTGGAAACCGGGGGGTTGCCCAAATGTAACAAGGAGCTCCACGTAACCTTCCGGCTATATCTTGTCACTCGTGAATCCTATCAAGTCCCCACTGTTGTAAGCCAGCAAATCTGACTCCGGGATATGTAGTAGTCGGAAGGTCTTGAGGAACATAACATCAGCCGAACTACCCTGGTCTATGAATACCCTACGAACCTCAAGATTTGCCATGAATGTTGTGATAAGTAAAGGATCGTCATGGCTCGGGATAATGGGGCTATAGTCATCCTTGGAGAAACTAAGAGGGGGTAGCTTCCGTCTTTTGGAGCCATGTTCCAGGTTTGCAAAATACAATGCCGAGAGAATTTCCTTTAAGTGTCTCTTCTTCGCATTTCCGCTTTCACCTCTGCCGGAAAAGCCTCCGGCGATGACATATATCACTGGATGTTCAGGTGGTCGCTCTTCCCTAATCGGGGATCTCTGTCGGGATGAAGAAGGTTGTTCATGACGGTCTCTCCTGGAGGTAGATGGCGGAGTGCGATCCTCTGTTGGTCTCCTTGAACTCGACCTTTCCTTCCGAGGTGACCTAGTTCGTGATCTACTGCATTCATGACGACTAGAATCATGTCGGCGGTCATCACGCCGGTAGTCACTCTTGCGACTATCAGATTCTGGACGTCAAGGTATATCTCCGCCGTCTTTCTTAAATCTGCTCAACTTACCACGGCGGATAAATTCTTCAATTGCATCTTTTAGATTCAGGCATTGGTCAGTATCATGCCCTTGTGATTTGTGGAATCTAAAATATTTTGACTTGTCCGTTGTGGGCCTCGGCTTCATAGGTCTTGGTCTCCTCATCTCGGCTTCATACATCTCGACATTCAGTATCTCATTGAGGATCTTACTCCGGGATGTGTTTAAGGAGTTAGAAGATTTGTACCACCCCAAAACTTCCTTGTCTCCTTTACTTTCCTGCCGACCACCCTTGTCATTCTTTTGTCCTTGGATCTTGGAGGCTTGGCCGGGGTTAGAGTCCTTCACCTTGAGGGCAAGCTCCTCATCCTCGAGGCTAATATATTCCTCGGCCCTACGTAGAAATTCTTCAATATTGGATGGTTTCCTCTTGGATAATTCGATCCAAAACGGGGAGTGTGGGATTAAGCCATCCTTAGCCAGCATCAGCTGCACCCGGGCTGTAATTCCTTGAACAAGCAAGGCTTCGCTGGTGAAACGGCTAATGTAATCCCGGAGTGATTCCGAGGGGCCTTGTCGGATTTGCTTCAGTGATGCCTCAGTTTTTGGCTATACTTTGTTGGTAGTAAAGTTGGTGATAAATTTGGCTCTCAAGTCGGCCCAGGTGTTAATTGACCTCGGCAGAAGCGTCGGGAACCACCTGAGGGCAGTTTTCTTCAAGGAGAGCGGGAACACTCTGCACATAATGGGCCCTGAGGCTTTTCTAATGGACATTACGTATTCGTAAATATCCAAGTGCTCTAGAGGATCTCTGTAACGCCTTAATTTCTAAACTCAGAAATAATGTCCGTTGGAGACACTATCCCTGAAGTTCTTGAAATCATTTCGTTAAATTTTTTATATCGTCATACATTCGCTCAAACTTTCCAACGATTAGCTTAAGCAATTACAATACAACATCAAAATCCCTAAATAAGAGTAAATCTTACTTAAACTTAGGGAAGAATCCACACTTGGAGAAGTGTGATTCAATGAACTCATACCAAAAATCCGGCAGAGTCTCCCCTAAAACCGGATAATTACCAAATTCAGCTTAACCTGAAAATCAGCAAAACCAGAACATTTCAATATCATAACTATCATAGCATTAAAACTAAGCCTCAGTGGCCAACTCGAAAATAAATATACTTATACAATTCACATCAGTACACCACTGTAAATAACCGATGACCAAAACACAAATACATCAGGAACTACTTCTATTAAACTAATCTCCCAGCTGAATTAAGACTCAGCTCCACCCTCACCTTAGTTGCCTCAACCTCACCGGAAGTACCTGCATCACTAGATATATCCCCGAAACGTGGGGTGAGATAATAATTCCAGTGAATACAACCATGTGCATGAATGCAAGGAGCATATATCGATGACAATTAACAATTTAAACAAACTTCTTAGAACATAATTCAAGTAAACGGATAGGTGAGACATACGGTGTGGAGAAAGTTAATTACTGACTAAATGTATCCATCATCATGATCATAACTAAAAACAAGTAAATGCACTAATGATGCAACTCACTGTTGTTCCCAGCAGGCATGAACTTATCACTTAAACTGGAGTTAGAACTGAGCTCAGACTACGGGAAACGTCTTTCCCGGGGACGAATCCCACCCATTACTGGACCGAAGTCATGTTTTACTTAGTTTGCTTAACTTTTTACTCACAACGCGAAGGCCGGCTTATATTACTCACGGTCGAAACCGGTAAACATGAATTGATAACCCAAAACTAGAATTTCAAGCAATTTGAGTGTTTCGAGACTTTCGTAACTTCGAAATTCAAGGGATTTATAATCAATTCCTAGCATAATATACTCAATTCTAGTGCAATCATCATAATTCCATTCAACTTAACCATATAGAAAGGGAATCAAGGAAATAGGGTTCATACAATGGGCATTTCGTCAATTTCGCTACTTTCGTAATTCTCGCTACCCTGAGGTTTTCAATGAAAATCACCGATCAAACTACTCAATCTCATACAACCATCATCAATCCAACTACAATATACATCTAGAAAGGGAATCAAAAGAGTAGGGTTCATACAACGGGGAGAAATCAAAATCAAAGAAAAGTGTGAGTGTGTGAGCTATACTCACCAATTTCTTGAAATTCACAAGAGGAATTGATGAATTGAAGGTTCCCTTGATGAATCCTAGCGTCAAAATCCCTTCCTAAGCTTTCAATTTGATGTTTCTCTCTCTAACTCACCCTCTCTCTCTAGGGTTCGAAAGGGAAGAAGAAGAGACAACTAAAAATCTGATTTTTGCATGTCTCGATATATATACTGGACAGCTGGTAATCGATTACCAGAGGTAAAATTACACTAGAAAACGTTTCTGGGAATCTGGTAATCGATTACAACTCTTGGTAATCGATTACATAAAATTCAGCTCTCGGGTAATCGATTACAACCTGTGAGTAATCGATTATCTAAAAACTAGCTCTCGGGTAATCGATTACAACCTGTGAGTAATCGATTACCTAAGAACTAGCTCTCGGGTAATTGATTACAGACCCTCTGTAATCATTTACCAGCAACCCAAAACTCTTCATTTTAACCTGAATGGAATTCTAACTTAGTTTCTATAATCCACTTTCAACCTTTAATTTCTCAACTCACTTTCCCTTAATTACCAATACATAACCCTCTTATTTTCAGCCTAATAAGTTATTAAACCTCCTAAATTGCGGGATGTTACAATCTCCCATTCCGTCATACAACTCCGGAACAGGAACTTTCTCATAGTGTTTGTCCACTGGAAACATCATTATACGCTCTGAGAACGGTAAAACTACTTGAATTACCTCGTCGTCAGGGACATGACGAGATTTGTCCAACGCAGGGGCGGTCCGACTGTGTGGACGGAAATTTGAGTGCACTGAGGGCTGAGGAGAATGCTGGCGCGCCGGTCTTGAAGACGGTTGATGCTCACGCTGAGGTGAGGTATGGTGCTCCGGTTGCGGTGAGGCTCTAGTTGTGTGATGCGGAGATGGCTGGCGCTCTGAACCTGCTTCTTCTTGAACAAGGTGGCGCTGTGTAAACGCTCCAATTGCTGCTCTGTCTCAAGCTTTTTGACGCGTTGCGCATATTGCTCAAGCATCGCGCCTTGGCGACGGATAAACTCCATCAATTCTCCACGTGAAGGTTGATCCAGGGGAGATGCAGGGGAGCCATGACTTCCATGAGGTGGTGGAAGATGAGGAGGGCGAGAACGAGTCATAGCAGGATGCGGTGGAGGAATTCATGTTGTAGCGGAGACGACTCCAGTAGTGGCTGAAAAGATTGCAGGCATCGTTCCAGTAGCCATAAGAGGAGTTGTGTCACCGTCGGCGGCAGAAGAGCTGCTCCTGGTTCCAACCATTTTCAATTGTGACGAAAGATCCAAGAATTCGTGATAGGAGCAAAAAGATTCAAGAACGAAAGCTTCGTTGTAATTGATCTTCGTTCCCCACAGATGGTGTCAATGATCTTCTGGTATCTTCAAGAACTGTTGTAAACGACAGTTCCACAGCGGGGGCAGCGGCGGCAACGAGCGATTGGTGATGGTGCACCTGCAGAGACTCCGATGCTTAAGTCAGAAAAGTGTTCCAACAGAGTAACAATATGTCAGAGTGAAAACCTACCTGAGAGGATGCACCACCGTGATATAGCTTGCAGCCATGGTGTATTGTGTCGGTATTAGCATATCGGTTACAGTTGGAGTATATGATGATTATGATAAATGAGTGAGTTACTTTTGATGACTTCGGATACTTTAGGTATCCCTTGAAGGGATCATGAATGACCTCGGTTCATGTTGGCTAACCTTAATCATCGTACTAGTCCGGGCCGCCTTATTTTGATCAGAACAAATAGAGAAGACGAGCAAGAGATGCAAGAAAAGTGAGAGGGAGGCAGAACTTGAGAATTAATTAGTTTTTTATTGTAATAAGAGAATGAACTTTGAAAAAGGATGAAGAAGGAGAGATAATAGTCAAGTGATAAATTCAAGGAATAAATATCAGTCGTTAGATTAATTTAAATAAAGGGATAAGATTTAGTGTCAAAATAAATTTTAACACCGGGTATCAATTGACTTTTATTTATATATATATATATATATATATATATATATATATATATATATATATATATACTCTTTTGTGAATAGTGATAATTCAACTTAATTATTTGAAAATAAAATCCGTGAGATGTAACAACTACCAAAGTTACGTAAATATACATACATATCAACATATTTAATAAAAAAAAAGACATAGTATTTTCAGAAAATAAACAAATAAACGATTACAATAGTAAGATTGGGTTTCTTGCT
Source organism: Sesbania bispinosa (assembly GCA_026901365.1). Classification (NCBI taxonomy): domain Eukaryota; kingdom Viridiplantae; phylum Streptophyta; class Magnoliopsida; order Fabales; family Fabaceae; genus Sesbania; species Sesbania bispinosa. The sequence goes on from QLOH01000018.1 coordinate 1,582,727, forward strand.
TAAGTGGGGTTCTTTCTTTTTTCTTTATTTACAATAAATCAGTTTTGTTGGTAGCTTTACTCAAATTAATATTATCGGTCAAATGCAATTTTTATTCCTTCAATCTATTAGTTTCATAGCACTTATCATCCTTATTTAAATAAGCTAATTAATTATATTTTTTATTCCTCTAATTTAGATAATAAGGTGTAATTTATGCGGCTAGATTTTTTTTCAAATTAACAAACTAAGTCCCTTAATCTTTAAAATTTAGTAAATTTGATCCCATTCGTCAATTATTTTTTATATAAAACTCTCAAATTCTCATTTTCAATTTAAATATTTGGAAGTTTATAATGAATTTGACATATAAAATAATTTTAAGGTTAAAAGTAAAAAAAAATGGAAACTTGATAAAATTTGAAGGCTTTTTGTAGGATGAGGAATTAGATTTTAAAGGGGGTAAAAATTTGAAATTTTTTAATTTTAGATGAAATTTGATATTTTGATGGTAATTTTTAAGGTTAAGAAGAATTAAAATAATTTAATTGATTCAATTTATGTAAATATTGAGTAAAAATTGAGAATTTAAGATATTTGACAATTGACAGAGAGGCCAAATTTAATTTTAAAAGTAAAATAAAAATACTTAATTTACTCCAAAAGTAATTGATAGACTGAATTTATACATAATTCACAATAAATAGACTAAAATTGTAAGTAAGTCTTTAAATAATTAGGAACATTACATCCTGATTTAACATTATCTATTACAAATGATGTTATTATCTAAGTATATTAGTTGTGTTTGAAGTGGTTCATTAACACATAGAAAATAATTTAATTTAATTTTAATTAATTTAATTTGATGCGTAAACTAATACCAAACTCATTATAAAAGTTTTTTTGAATTCAATTACAAATAATAAATAAGGGTTAAATATGTTTTTAATCCTTATAAAAATAGCGAGTTTTGCTTTTGGTTTTTGTATTTTTTTTTATGAAATCATCCTCCCATTTTTTGTTTGCAAATTGTCTCTGCCTCATTTGGAGTGTGCTAAATGCTTATGTGTCACCACATTTGGAGTGTTGCTAGCACTTTTCTTCATAATTGTCACTCATTTATCCTACATGGATTAAAATCTTCTTAAAATAGAAATAAACCACCATCTTCCCCTCATCATCCCCATCAGATTCGTAAGTACAACTTTTGCCCTCCCCTTTTGACGTTCGTACAACTCAAACATGGTGATATCATCTCATAAATGGATCTAGAATTAGAAATAGCTCAAAATTAGCACACAAAATCAACCAAGAGGCAATGAAAATTCGGATTCAAGTAACCAAAATGAGAAGGATAAAGTAAAAATGGAGAATAATAGAAATGAAGACATCACAAGCTGAGGCAACCCTTCAAATTTATAGGTCTTGGTGAAGAAACGACACCAACTCCAGAAGCCGGATAAGTTTCATAATGGTATGGACAAGAAGTTGTTAAGTCTCAAGTTTTGATGAATACAAACCTAAAATAAACTAAGTAATAACTTCGAAGACTCATTGATAAATGCATTAACATTTCAGGTATGCTAAACATCTCATTTGAAGTGCATCAACAATATGAAGGAAGTCTGTCTGAAGTCAAGCCATGATCTGAAGTTGGTCAAAGTTCTGAAGACTCAAGTTTTGAAGATCAAGGAATTGTCTGAAGTATGAATGGTTCAGACGGTGGTCATCATCTGAAGACGAAGTCTGTCTGAAGTACAAGGGCATCTGACGTGGCAAGTCAAAGCTAGTACCGGAACCACACGCAACCTTAGAACACCAGAAAGGCAAGACTAGAGACAACCTTTTTGGCTAGGATTTTAAAGTTAAACCAAATAAGGAAAGTTCACTATGCTCAAGCTTCAAAAGCCAAGAAGAGAGTTGCAATCTCGTACCTCTGTCAGAAAAGTTTCTCAACGGGAAAGTCCTATTTCTCAACGTCTCTTTTAATGGACTTCTCAAGCTCAAGTATTTATATTCATGGATGGTTTATCTAAAAATATAGATAGAGAGAGATAGAGCGCACATGGAGAGAGTTAAGGACAAACAGAGAAAGAAGAGGATATGCGTGCACACATAAATGTGCAAAAACAGAAGATACGCACAAGTGTGCGTGAGGATGTGCAGAAAAGAAAAGTCATAGAAAATGCAACATGATGGCGCAAAAATGAATCCAAGTTGGAACTTTGCAAAATCAAAAGAAGGATGTTCGCGCATATTTTTGAAAAAAGTCGCAACAAAATTGAAGAGATGAAGAGCTGCTAAAATGAATACTGCAGAGCTGCTAAGCTTTAGAGCTAAGAAGCTGATTATTTCAAATCAGTAATATGTAAGTGCAAGAAGCTGTCATAGTTTTGCTCATGATTAATCCTTTTGTACAAAAATAAATTTTATATCCAGTGTTAGATTATTGTTATTATTGTACACCCAGAACAAAGAAATTACGTTCTAAGTTCAAATTATTTGTATTTATTCTGCTGTAAGAGCTTGAAGAGGCTTGTGAAAGAAAAAAATAATTGTTGTAAGAGCCTGAAGAGGCTTGTAAGAAAAGAATACTTAATGTAAAGTCTGGAGAGGCTTGATAGAAAAGAATACTTATAAGCTTGGAGAGGCTCTGTAAGAAGAATACTTAGTGTGTAGCCTGAAGAGACAGTTCATAACAAAGAATATGTGTAACTTTGATAAGTTAGTGGAAAATTCTCACGGTGTGTGAGGACTAGATGTAGCCCAAGGTTGTGGGTGAACCAGGACAAATTGGCTGAGTATATTCTCGTATCCTTAACTCATTATTTTCTGTTTATTCTAACAATAAGAGGGAATTTGAACTAAGTTTTTTTATAATCAATCTTGTGAAAAACTACTTATGAAAAGCTTTCTGAAAAACCTTTGTCTGAAATCGTCAGACAAAGACCTAAACTTCAGACAACGTCTGAATCACTGTCTGAAAGCCTTTTGAACTTAGTTTTTGAAAAGGTTTCCATAAAAAATATTAGTTTATAAAAACACTATTCAACCCCCTTCTAGTGTTTTCCTCTATCTCCCTATAGAAGCATCAACCCTTCTCAACTCACAAAGAGGAGGAACAAAGTATATGCTTCAATTAAAATTCGAGGTAAAAAATACAAGAGTGGAGGCCTTCCTATTTATAGGGAAAGGGGGAAGCCTCATGGAAAGGAAAAGGGAAAGAAAATAAAAACTATCTAACTAGCTAGTAACTTGAGGTCGTGAACCTAGGCTCAAAATAGCGCCCCTCAACATCTAACTAAAGTAGAGGGTGACCAAGGGTCGGGTCGTTTCGAGTTTAGTCTCTTTCAAAACCGAACGGGGTTGGCCCAGATCAGGTTTGTTATTTTTTGCGAGTTGGGGCGCCCAACCGAACCGAAACGAGCATGCATGTATCGGGTCGAGTCAATTATTTGAGTTGGCAATTAAGCAAAAGGTAGAAACACCAGGAAATGGAAAAGTGCCTAGATAATGTAATTTGTTATGCATAAATAAAATATAAATCCTTAAAAAAATGTAAACCCTAATTTTAGAAGTGCTCTGCTTTATAACCTTGAATTGAAACTCACTTGGGTCTCTTGTCCAGTCGTCCTTTTCTTAGTGCTCTACAACTATGATTGAAAATCAAACAAAGGCTTCATTTTGCTTATGAAGGGATGTATATCAGAGAGGTCACAACTAAAAAATGTGAATCTGCGATGAAAGGCTAAAAACGAGTAGGAATAGAACAATGGCAAGAGAAGAAGCTTAAAAAATGGCAAGTGCAGAACCAAGTTGCAACAATGGAGAGTAGGAACGACGTGAGATCAAGGGATAACAACAAAGCATAACGGCGAAGCACAAAAGAACTGAGCAAGACAATGAAGCACGACGGAGCAACGACGATGCAATAAGTGGACAACGAGTGATGAGGCATAACAGCAAAAAGCGCAACGCCGGTGCGGAAAGTGGACGACGAGGGTTGATGGAGCAACGATATGAACAAGCTAACAACAACCTAGAGTTTGCAGGTTTGGGGCAAAGAAGACCAAGAGGCAGGAGCGGTGCTAAGATAAATTGTGTCTGTGTCTTTACAAATATACCTAGGTCTGCATTTTTTTTTATTTTTTTTCTAATATAACTTAGGTCGGGTCCATAAACATAAAACATGTTGGTCGAATTGGAGTGTTTGGGTTCATTCATGTGTGAACCTAATATACCCGACAAACCGAACTGACCTGGTAAAAAACAATCAGGTCGGGTCATTCGTGTTGGTCGGGTTGACACAAATTTTGATCACCCCTAAACTAAAGGGAAATACAAAACAAAATAAAAACCAATCAAATGCGTATTTAGAGGCCAAAACAGTTAAGCGCTCTTTTAGGAAAAATACTAGAAAAATAGTATAATCATAAAAACTATCAAAAGAGATTATAAGGCCATGGAATGCCCATGACTCTCATGAACGAAAATTAAGAAGAATTTAGAAATCAGCAACCCATGAATTTGAGGCCATATCCTTGAGGTGTGGTGGTCCTTGTTGACCTTTGACCCTTGATTTGGGTATTGTTGAGCTTTGACCCAGGGTCGACTTAGTTGACTTGAGGTGTAGTATCCTTTCCTTAGGGAATTTGCTATCATACCCTCCCTCTTAAAAAGGATTTGTCCTCAAATCCAAACTATGAGGCACTACATAAGAAAACCCAAAGAGTGGGGAGTTAGAAAATATGAAGCAAAATTCAGTATTTATAACAAGTGAGGAAATAGAAGATGTGGACTTCCTTTCAAATTAACGCTATATAGCACATGGTCTTCCTCTTTAACTCTCAAGTTGAGGTCTACAAGAGAAAGTAAGGACCTTAAATAAGCAACCCAAGCATTAGAAAGTATAAAATCATAGCAAAAGTACTTGAAGATCATAAAGACTTGGCAGAGTAAAAATATAGGACATAACAAGTGATAATTGAGGTAGGCATTAAGAAACTCCCTCTTTGAAGCTTAGGTCATCACATCCATGTACTCCTTAAAGGTTAAGAGATTAGGTCTCGAGTCAAAGACTAGCCTCTTGAAGTCTTTCCATTCAGGTAAAACAATAAGATAAACACAAGGAAGACTTATGAAATTAGCTTCATACAAGTAACAAGTACACTTCAATATGTCATAATCATCAAAATATCCCACAGTATGTTTTCAAATAAAAGCACAGTTGAAGCTATGTGGCATAATTGTTCTAATTTTTCTTAATAAAAGTCCACCATGCCCATATAGTAAAAACACAAGTAAGTTGTTTGTTTTTCCACATTTGTGACACGATCAAGCAAATGAGTATGGTTATGCCACAAATTCAAAACCAGTGTATGAGACGTATCAAAATGTTTGCCTATAAGGATGTACTCACTCGAGTATGTAGATGTTGCTATCTAACTTATATCAAAGTATTCATAGTTTTTCATGATAGGTGAAACAATTAAGGAATTCCATTGAGTAAGCATACCATGTAACTTAACATAGGCCATAGCAACATTAAACTCCATACATAAATTGGAACCAAGCATTCAATCTAAAACATATTTGAATAATGCAAGTTAAGCTAGGAATACATGCTTTAGATTCAATAGTTCTAGCATCATACGAAGTATGCAATTCAAGATATCCAAATAAATTGATTTTATGTTAGTATTTTTTATTTTTAATCAGACGCAACTTATGTCTTATGTGTGTTACTTGATATTCAAGGAAATCAATTTTACACGTAATAATACCTTAAAAGTAGCAAAAATAAATGTCAATTTGATCAATTGTGCTAAAAAATCAAATCCATTTAAATCTAATTAAATTTAAGTGAATTTTTGTTTGTACATATAATTGAAATTATAATCAAATCTTATTTTGCATTTTTTCAAAACAAAGTATTCATAAATTAAATTTATTCCTTAATTAAATGATTTTAAGCATGAAGGTTGGAGGGCAAAGAGCTTTACAAATTTGCTAAAAGAAAAAAAGTTTAAAAAAAGAAAGAAAACTATCAATGTTGTGGTGGATTATGGAGCTGTTTGGATGCATTTTTGCATAATAGCTTCTAGGTGAAAAAAATAGAATAAATCAAAGAGGTCAAATGTATTTAATTTCTTCATAATTTGAAATTAGTCTTTGTCGTCATCTTCTCCAAAAGCTCTCCAATTTAACTTTTTTATAAGTAACTAATTTCAACTTATAAAAAATTAAATTTATTTGACTTCTTTAATTTATTCTATTTTTTTTTTGTAAAAGTTTTTTATAAAAATATATTTAAACCGGCTATATTTATATCACTTTTAACGGCAAGTCTTCTTAGTCCTGCGTGTGTTTCCACTTTGTTGCTGTTAGGTTAATTATAATATGGACTGCTAGGTGTCTGTCTAACTCGAATAAATATATACAGTTTTGAGTACTTGAGGTTGGATGCTTTTGCCTCCTAAATCCAAAGCCAATCTCGAGACAATTTTCCTCGTGTTCCATTTTCATATTGAATTTTGATTGAGGCCGAGAACCACCATGTGCATGTGGTGCCAGATGGTAACTGAATTAGTAACTGTTTTTATTTAGTAGTAAAATATAAAAGTGTGTTTGTTTCAGTTTTATTTTTTAATTTTTAAAAATTGTTTAACAGTTTTTAAGAGCTATTTTTTATAAATGAAAAATTTATTTATAACATTTCCCACAAAAACTGAAATACAGAAAAATAGTTTTCCAAAACATTTTAAAGTAGGTTCAATTTTAGTTTTTAAAATAGTCACACTTTTAAACTTGTTTTTAAAAACTGTCTCACAAACAGAATTTTCAAATTTTTATTTTTAAAAATAGAAAACAATTTTAAAAGATCATAAAACAAACAGGCTCTTTAAATCTTCATTGTACTACAACTCTTTTTTTAATTAGTACCTGTTTTATTTTTCTTATTAGTTAGTTTTATTATCAATTGAAAGAGAAATATCAAAAAAGAAATATTACACAAATTTAATAATTAATTTTACGGATGTTCTAGGGTGGATTAAATAAAATTTGATCTACCTAGTCCAACCAACATTTATCGGTTATTAAAGGTGAATGGATAATTAATTTTATTTTATTAAATGATTCTTATATGACTATTTGAGTTTGATTTAAGAAAAAATATGTGTAAACACCATATTTTGACCGAGTTTATTTAATCATTAAAAAGTTAAAAAAAAAATAGACCGAAAGAAGTTGTGATTGAACACTCAATTAGTCGGATCGGATCTGTCCACGTATGTACATTTTTTTATAGTTTAACTATTCCTTTTTTATATTAGTAAAAAAAATCAAAAACAATAAAAATATATAAAAAATAAAATGTTAAGAAACACACAAAAGAAAAATAAAAACAAGGAAAAACAAAAAAAAAAATAAAAATAATGAAGCGTGCACTGTTAGAAAAATAGTGGCATGCATTGAGTTGTCAAAGAGCATAATTGAGGAACAATCGGAGTGGAAACGGAACTTGTAAGAGGGTTTTTGAAAATTCTCATCTCCTAATATCCTGTTTTCAATTTTTTATTCTTTCCCCTTTTCTAATTCTCAACTTCCTAATAACCTTTTTTAATTGCTTAATTCTTTCACTTTTCTAATTCTCGGTTTCCTAATATTTTTTAATTCTTTTTTTCTTTTTTAATTCTCAGTTTCCTAATTTTTTTAAATTCTTTCATTCTTTTCATTTTGAAATTCATATATCCTAATAGAATTTTTTATCTTTCTGTTTTATATATTTGTTTGATTTTTATAAATTTCTCATTTATTAATATCTTTTTATTCTGCACTTTTATATTCTCTTATCTATTCTTTTCTTGTACCTTTTTTATTTGAATTAAACTTTACTTTTATTTATTTTTATATTTTCATATTGTTTATTATTTTTTTATAACTTTTCTGATTTTTTTATAAAAAAATAAACTAACGTAATCAAAATAGGGTGTTTATAGGAGACTTATGGCCTGATGTGAATAAGTGGGGCAGCATGCAAGATTTCAGGTCCCCTGAGTAGAAATTGGAAGTTTTGATCTCATTATTAATGACCTTGCAATAATTCCAAGCCTTTAATAAATGGTTTTCAAGACCATTTTTGTGTATAAACATGTGCTACAAGATGTTTAACTTCAATCTAATGGACATATATAAATTCACCAACATTATCTAGGCGTATTTATTAATTGAGCTCTTAAACGAATTAGTTAAGCAAGAAATCTCAAAAACTCTTGATTGTGAGTTGACAGCAAACAAACATGTGACCATCTAGTTGATACATAAAATATCTAAATGGATGACATGATGGCGGTATTGTTCCACAAATTAATATTACCTTGAATACGTTCCAAAAAAAATATGAGAGATTCACTTCCAATTTTTGTTGTTGATGATCGAATTCATGAAAAATTATTGGACTAAAAAATCTGTTACCTCTTCAAAGGGTGTTCACATAAATTTTTAGTTTTTTTTTTCACATCAAAATTGTTCCTGACAAATATATTATGATCCATAAATTTCTATTTATTATCCGTAAATTTCTGGTTATGATCCATAAACTTCTGGGTATGATTCATAAACTTCTGATTTACTGTATCATTTGTTACGATTGTACTAATATAGTTGGAGTATAAATCAGAGGAAAATAATGATAATTTTTCTAACACACATTTTTTTATCTAAAATAATTCTCGTGATGTAAAGATAATGAATATCTTCTTCATTTGTTGTCTCGATATGGTATCCATTTCTATGGGTATCCTTCAATATTAATAAGTTTCTATGAGACTTGATAGAATATAAAACACTATCATGTGTAATTTTGTTATTCTAAGTAACAAAACATTAGCTCTATCAGAGCCTTTAGTTATCTTTGCACTACTGGAGAAAGTACTAACATTTGCTTCTTGCATAGGAAAAACATTAGCAAATTAAAATTCTTTTTGTACTACCCGTGGTTAAAAGGAATTTTTCTAAGACAGGGTTATTCCAATATTTTGTCACATTAAATTGCTCTAAGCATTAAATTTAGTCCAAACATAATATAACATATGACGCTATTTAGAGCAAAACATTTTTTTTTTTTTGTTTTAACCATAAGTATCCTCCACGGGAGGCAATCCTGTTCGAGCCGGGAACATCCACATCATGGTGGGGCTAACTCTCCCAACAGGGATTTTGGGCTAACTCTCCCAACAGGGATTTTTTCCAACCACAAGACTCGAACCCGAGACCTTGCTTAAGGGGAATCAAACATGTACCACTTGAACCAACCCCGTTGATAGAGCAAAACATATTAATTTCACAAATGAATCACCATTACATTAAATTGCTCTAACCATTAAATTTAGTCAAAACATAATAAAACATCTCAAATTATTTATAGCAAAACATATTAATTTCACAAATGAGTCACTGTATAATGAATTATACTCATTTTAATTGATAAAAGTATTAAAAATACACATTATATTCTGTCAATAAAATTCTTTAACATTGTCGAGATACAAAACAAACCATACACATGTATAGATCACAAATATGACAAATTCACTTCATTGTTTAATTATTTATCAACATATCATTATAAAATATTTAATCAAATAAAAATAATACTAAATACTATGTCAATAAATCTTTTATGAAGATTCAATCATAATTTGATGCATGGCATATGTTCCCTACTCTCTCAAATAATGATTATAATAGCCTTGAAAAGTAATATGATAATATTATGGGTTAAATATGTTTTAATCCCTTAAGTTTGACCTGAATTCGGTTTTAGTTCCTTGGTTTAGGTCCCTCTCATGTTCTGAAATCACGTAACTTTAGTCTCTCCCTTTGACACCATTAACTTTAATGCTAACGTGATAAACGAATTTCTGTGTCAGTTTGTCTGGTCAGTTTTAATGACCATGATGTGACAATTGAATTACACCTCAACTCATACAGTCAGATTTTATTTAGGCTTTTAACTTCACATTTTCATGAACAGTGAAGGCCAACAAAACTGACTGGATGAGCTAAGGTGTAATTTAATTGCTACATCATGGTCATTGAATTTGAATAGATAAGTTGACATAGAAATATTTTAGCCACATCAGCGTCAAAAGTTAACGATGTTAAGAGAAGGGACTAAAGTTACGTGATTTCAGAACATGAGAGGCTAAAGTTACGCAATTTCAAAACATGAGGGACCCAAACCAACAATTTTAAAGTTAAGGGTCTAAAATCAAATTCGAGTCAAATGTCAGGGACTAAAAACATATTTAACCCTAGCATTATTAAGTAAACTGCTTAAAAGGAAACCCCACATGCCCTTAAATATCACATTAATGTTAGTTCGAGCCCTTGGTATGCAAATATGTTAAATATTTGAAGGGGCAGATTTGTCGTCCATAGGGGTCTTACCCGACTCAAATAGGATTACTTCTCGTGAAGAATATTTGTGGTCTTACACAAAAAAATTAATATTAGAGTAAACATGTAACACATGTTATATAACAATATGAATTCTTCCAACAAAAAAAATATCAATGCAGTTGATGATGCAATATCTCCAAAGTAACATTATATAGGATGATGCATTATTTCATTTACTAATTTAAACATGTAAGTAACGTCAATTTTTATTTTTTTTTAAACATGTAAGAGCCTCTTAAAGAAAAGCATGAAGCCACGTATAGATAACAAATATCTTTTTTATTCTTTTAATTCCTCTAACAAAAGTAATAATGAAAATAATATCATTTATTGAAAATAATAGAATATAATATATTACACATTTATATTATTTTAAAATCATGTGACAACAGAGAAAATTTATTTTTTTAAGATAAAAAAACATGAATAACAAAAAATTCAATACATCTTAAATATTTATTTTTAATAAATTAAAAGAGAAAACTCATGAATAAATTTTCTTTTCTTTTATCTTTTTTATATCATTTTCTACATGCTCGATCTTTAGGTTGAGACATAATTTCGTCATAAAAAATATCATAAAAAATCTATATGCTTAATCTACATGCCCAGACATATTTTATAAGAAATCTTTTTGCTTGATTTACAGGTCGGGACAAAATTTCGTTGTCAAGTTTTGAGAAATTTGACATATTTATTACTATATAAAAATATAAAAATAAGTTGGAGAACATTTGAATATCTAACGATTAAGAAATAAAAAAAAATACAAACGTAATAATTCGAAATAAACATAATGTTTTAGCATTAATTGTAATCATACCTTTTCATTTCTTGTAATAATAATCATATCATTTTGGCAGGAATGTAGGATTTCTTTTCAAAGTTTTGTACAAGATATAAAGAATCAAATATAAAGTTGTTTTCATTGTTTTTTATACAAAACTTTTAAGATAAGAGACAGAGTGATATTTTTATAATCAAAACTGAAAATATGTTGGTAGCTTAAATACCATTTTGGTTCCTACATTTTTTTCGTATTTTTTGTTTTAGTCCCTGTCAATTTTTCGTGTTTTTGGCAGGGACTAAATTTAAAAAAAAAATTGGCAGGAACTAAAACCAAAAACACAAAAAGTTGACAGAGACTAAAATAAAAAACACGAAAAGTTGACAGGGACTAAAATCAAAAGTGTCAGGGACTAAAAATAACATATATTTGAAAAAGTGGGGATTAAATTTAAAAAAAAAAGTTGGCAGAGACTAAAACCAAAAACATGAAAAGTTGACGGGGACTAAAATAACATACATTTGAAAAAGTGGAGACTAAATTTAAAAAAAAAAGTTGACAGGGACTAAAACAAAAAACACGAAAAAGTGTAGGAACCAAAATGATATTTAAGCATATGTTGGTAATTAAAACTATAAATAAAAAATAAAATAAAAAATATTTTCTCAAAATAAACGTCCTAATTATGATATTTTACACCACTAAATTTATAGTTTCTACCATAAAAAATCAGAAAACTAGGGAAATAAATAAATTGATTATCTCTAAAGAAGGTGCAGAGAATCCACTTTGAAAGTCATCACTCATGGCAATAAAAATGTTTAAGTGAATCTAACTACAAAATGAACAGACATTTATTTGGTGAAGTTCTATATATCTTCAGAAAATGAACCCAAACCCAATTTATGAACCTTTTCAATTGCTACATCCAAACGTATGAAACAAAATGTAAAATTCAATATTTAACATAATTTTTTTTCCTTACAATTTTTAGAGTAAATACATTGAGATTATCTTTTCATACTATTATACTAATATTGTGAACCATGTTTGTAACTAAGTTTATGAGATCATATTCCTACAGCATCATTTCAAGTAATCATATTCCTACAGCATCATTTAAGATCTTAACTGGAGGATCAATTTTAATTAGTTGACACTGTCAGCACATCATAATGTTTTTGGAATTTATATTTTGGTCAATTCCTTGAAGAATCACAAAAGTGCATGCCTCCATCCAGAGCACTTAAATCAGAAAATATAACCTAATCAAATAAGAGGACGAGCCCAGAGATTTTGGTTAGTGGGGGAAAACCCTGTAATTCTAGGCTTTCTAACTGGTGAGAAATTTTAATGTATCTTAAGGTTGTGATGTCTGTTATGCTTTTTCATGGCGGGGGGGGGGGGGGGGGGGTTCAGGTGACTACCATTTCTCTTTCTGATGTATGAGTGAATTCATCACAGAGGAATTTATCATAGTCATCCAGGATTAATTATGTACAGAAACATGGCTCTATGCTCTGTTTGTGAAGTTTTGGAAGCTGGGCAGTAATCAAATCATCCAAGCAAGTAGGAAACCAATCAACAGTTTAACACTGTAAATGGAATTGGGTGAAGCCTGTAGAGAATAGAGATGAATTAGATTAGTTTGATTAAAATTCGAATTTACTCAATCAAGTATATGACGGCAGAACCACCTAGTTTTTTGTGGGGACAACAGGTAACTGACATAGATAGTAGTGGAATTTCTCTTTCAATTGGGGGCATGTGTCCCACATCCATGAAAAGAAGTTTTAGTGCTCCTACTATATATAGTAGTGGTATTACTCTCTCCATTAAAATTATAACACGTGGGACTATATAAGTTATTTATTTTACTGTAAACTTCTTAATAGATTAATGAAAGGTAACTGACAAAATAAAAGTAATTATTTTATGGGGACAGGCATTGAAAGTTTTCTCCGCACTAACCAAACGTGGTGTGTCTATGTAAGACAATAATCATGAAGCTCCCCTGATAATCTTTCATTTATTAAATAAAAGTAAATGGTTTGGCTTTAATTAGGGGAGTTTCGAAAGTAAACCAGGTGCATGCACTAGGCCTAAGGTTTTTATATTTTAAGGAAACTGTTAGCTTCCCGCCAAAGAAAGAACAAATACAAACTGTTTAAGCAGCCTCAACTTTGCAGCCAATACCTCTCCCACAAGAGTTATGTGTGGAAGAAAAGAATATATACTTTTCCCATTTGCTAAAACTACATCATTATATTGAGGTAAAGATAGAGGGCTGATATCAACCCATCATGTTCCTGTTCTATTACTCATTTAAAAAATTAATATCCTTTTGCACTATTTTTTTAATCCTTGTTCTGGTAGGAAAAATACCATAGCAGCAACAAAGATGGAGCTGGAATTGGGGCTCAAAATCACAAAAACTAGAGATGACATTGCTTCCATCTCTGAGTATCAATTAGCCAAGGACAGAGAAGGACCTGTCTTTAAGTCTAGAGAAACAAACACCATGTTCATCCTCACTGCCCATCTTAAAGGTCAGTCTAAAAGCTCTCAATTTTATATAACTGAATTTTCTGTCTTTCTTTCTTTTTTTTTTTTCCTTTATATAATATACCATGGCAAGTATCCATGCAAACACAGGTTATAAGAAGAATAACATTGACATCAAGATTAGTGAAGATGGTAGTAAGATAACAATTAAAGGAAAGAAGCCAGTTCAGGAAATGTTGATGATGGGATGGGTAATGCACAGGACAGAGGTAGGAGTTACAGGGTTCGATAAGGTTTTCAAAATTCCTGATGGGGTGAATTTGGACAGGATCAAAGCAAAGTATGATGAAGAGGAATGGTTTTTGAATATTGTCATGCCTAAATTGGTAAAAGGAATTTGTTGGGCTAGGATTGAAGAGGTCAAGGAAGAAGAATCTGATAGAGGGAGATCAGAACTCGAGAAAAGTGAAGCTGATCACATTCTTCGTAATGTTGGAGAGACAAGTCAAAAAGGATCTAAAGAGTCTGATGGTGAAGAAATGGAGGGCAGTGAAAGTTTCATGGAGAAGAAGGAAGAAGGAATGTCTAACAAGATGTTTGATGATGCCAATAGGGAAATAAATAAAGAGAAAATGCAAAAAGAAGTAGAAGAATATAAGTTGGGAATTGAAGATGGAAACCAAGAAAGTGTGAGACAGAAGGTTGGCAAAGAAGGATATGAAGTAGTGAAGACATCAGAGCTAGAGCAAAATGTTGATGAGTGTATCTCACAGAAAGCTGCAGATACAGGCCAAGATAGAGAGTTTGAGGTTCCAAAAATGAAGGACAGTAAGAATGTTGAGAAGAAGGAAGGAGGGGTACCTGAACAGATGCTTGATGATGGCAATAGGGAAGTAAATAAAGAGAGAATGCAAAAGGAAGTAGAAGAATCTAGGGTGGCAATAGAAGATGGGATTGGAGAAAGTGTGAGAGAGAAGGTTGGCAAGGAAGGATATGAAGTAATGAAGACATCAGAACTAGAGCAAAATTTTGATGAGAGTATCTCACAGAAAATTGCAGCTACAAAGCAAGCTAGAGAGCTTGAGGTTCCAAAAATGAAGGACAGTAAGAATGTTGAGAAGGAGGAAGGAGGGGTATCTGAAAAGATGCTTGATGATGCCAATAGGGAAATAAATAAAGAGAGCATGCAAAAGAAAGTAGAAGAATCTATGTTGGGAATTGAAGATGGAAGTGCAGAAAGTGTGAGAGAGAAGGCTGGCAAGGAAGGATATGCAGTAATGAAGACATCAGAATTAGAGAAAAATGTTGATAGAAGCCAAGATAGAGAGTCTAAGGTTCAAAAAATGGGGGATAGTAAGAATGTTGAAAAGAATGAAAGAGTGCTATCTGACAAGATGCTTGATAATGCCAATAGGGAAAAAAATAAAGAGAGGATGCAGAAGGAAGTACAAGAATCTAAGTTGGGAATTGATGATGGATCTGGAGAAAGTGTGAGAGAGAAGGTTAAGAAGAAAGGATATGAAGTAATGAAACATCAGAACTAGAGCAAAATGTTGAGGAAAGTATAGCACAGAAAATTGCAGATACAAGCAAAGATAGAGGGTCTAAGGTTGATAAAATGAAGGACAGTAAGAATGTTGATAATAGGCAAGGAGGGGTATCTGACAAAAAGTTTGATGATGCCAGTGGGGACATAAACAATGAAAGAATGAAAAAGGAAGTAGAAGAATATAAGTTGGGAATTGAAGATGGAAGTAGTGAAAGTGTGAGAGAGAAGATTGGCAAGGAAGGATATGAAGTAATGAAGACATCGGAACTGGAGCAAAATGTTGATGAAAGTATCTTACAGAAAATTGCAGATGCAAGAGATAAAGAGTTTGAGGTTCTAAAATTGAAGGACAGTAAGAATGTTGTGAAGAAGGAAGGAGAGGTACCTGACAAGATGCTTGATTATGCCAGTGGGGACATAACTGGAGACACAATAAAAAAGGAAATAGAAGAATCTAAGTTGAGGATTGAGGATGGAAAGGTAAAAGGCATGAGAGAAAAGGTTGGCAAGACAGCGTATGAAGCAATGGAGACATCAGAAATGAAGCAGGATGTAGGTGCAGGTATCCCACAGAACATTGGAGATACAAGTCAAGATAAAGGGTCCAAGTTTCAAAATGTGGAAGATGATGGAAGTCTTGTGGAGAAGGAAAAAATGGTATCTGACAAGATGCTTGATGATACCAATGGGAACAAAATTAGAGAGATGATCCAAAAAGAAATAGAAGCATCCAAGTTGGGAATTGAGGATGGAGATGGAGAAAGTGTGAAAGAAAAGGTTGGGAAAGAAGTATGTGAGGCAGTGAAGTCATCAGAACTAGAGCAAAATGTAGGTGCACGTATCACACAGATCATTGGAGATACAAGCAGAGGAGTTTCTGAAGAGCCCTGTGATTCAAGAAAGAGGGCAAGCTAAAAGTACTGTTGAGGAGATTGAGAGAGAGGAATCTGGAAAGATGCCCATTAAGGCCTATGGTTTTACTGAGGAAGAAAACATATGGAGAGTCAAAACAAAAAGAATTTGGAGACCCTAAGTGTGAAAACAAAAGGATAGACTTAAAGAAAGTCTGATAGATAGTAGCAGGGAACCATTAGAAGCAATGAAGACTTCAGAACTTGATCAAAATGTTTGCTGATGATCCTATTCCTGGCAACATTGGTGGTATAAGACAAGAAGTATTTAAAGAGTCCAGGATTCAACAAGGGGAGAAAACTGAAAGCACTGAAGAGAAGATGGATGGAGGGGAATCTGAAAGGACACCTGTTAAAGCCAATAACGATATTAGAAAAACCTTACTTGGAGATATCATCCAAAAGTCTATAAAAAAGCCCATGATTGAAACCAAGAATGGAGATCAAAGATGTTTAGAGAAAACCATGGTAAGGAAGGATTTGATGCAGGGATAACTGTATGTGAAGAGTTTCCTAAGCAGTTACCAAGAGATACCCTAGAGGAGAGTGGAGGATTGACTGTTCCAAAGATGCAGGAAACTATTGATGTCAAAGAAGAAATGGTCAAAAGAAAAGGCAAAGAGATCGAATATATTGTGGAGAAGGGTGAAGGTGAAAGACCCAAAAGGATGCATGTAGAAGCAAAGAAAGGAATGACAAAAGAGACAATGCAAAAGGAAATTGAAAGGATTAAGAGTGGAATTAAGAATAGTGATCAACCTGTACTGGAGAATACTGTTAAAGGAAGATTTGAAATATCAAACAGTACAAACTGAAGAGTTGCAAAAGCAGGGGTAGGGGAGCTAGATGGAAGTAAAGGATCAAGGTTGCAAGGGAGAAAAGAACTAAATGAGGTGATCAAAGAAGCAATGGCTGAAACTGAAAGTTTAATGGAAAAGGTGGAACTGGAAGGAGAAGAATCAAAGAAGAGAATTGAGGGAAGCAAGCAGGGTTATTGAGAAAAGCACAGTAACTGAAACCTTACAAAAGGAGACTGAGGAACCTAACATTGAAAGAAAGGCCAGAGATGGGAACCACATGAATTAGTATTTGAAGAGTTGGGGATGTCCAAAGAAAAGCTTCCCAAGCATGTGGGGAAGGCAATAGCCCAAATCAGAAGGATAAAATTGAATATGGTACAGAGAAATTGAAGGGAGAGGGGTCTGTAAAGAAGCATGTTGAACCAAATGAGGTTTTTGAGGAAGACACAACTGGGGACAGAATTGGAAAAGATATTAGAAAGCATAAACTTGACTCTAGTGATCAATTAAGAAGGAAAGGTAATGTTGATAATGGAAGATTTGATGGAAGCAAAAGACAAAAGTTTCCACAGAAGGGAGAAACTGAAGGTCTCAAAGAAGAGGGTGTCAAAAGTGAACAGTCAGGGAAGAAAGTAAATGAAGACAAAAATGAGAAGATACAGCTTGAAGAAAATGGAGGTATCAGGAAAGACATAACAAGGGATCCTAAGACACAGACAAAGGAAAAAGAGCAACATCGTTTCCAAGAAGAGATGAGCACAGGAAGATTCCAAGGAAGCAAGGCTGCAAAAGAAGAGTTTCCTACAAAAATGGTAGATTCACCAGCTAATACAAGGAAAACGAATAAAAGACACAAGAATAGAAGAAAAAGAGTTAGTCAAGCAAAAGAGTGAGGAAAAGATGGAGAATAAAGAAGAAGTCAAAGAAGAAGGTGCAGAAATTGCACAAGTGAAGAAAGTAGAAGGGGAGAAATATGAGAAGATACAAGTTGAAGCAAGTGGTTTGAAGGATGATATAACTAAGGAGACAACACTGAAAGAAACCGAGGAGCCTAAGATTCCAATTAAGGAAAAAGATCAACAATGTTTGCAAGAAGAGATGGGTAAAGGAAGATATAAAGCAAGCACAACACCAAGAGAGTTTCCTATGCAAATAGTCGATTCACTTTCAAAGACAAGAGGGGAACCAAAGGATAAAGAACTAGAAGAAGAAAAAGAGGTTAAAAAAGAGTTAGTCAAGCAAAAGAGTGAGGAAAGGATGGAGAATAAAGATGTCAAAGAAGAAGGTGCAGAAATTGCACAAGTTCTGAAGAAAGTAAAAGAAGAGAAATATGAAAAGATACAAGTTGAAGCAAGTGGTTTGAAGGATGATATACCTAAGGAGACAACATGGAAAGAACAGAGGAGCCTAAGATTCCAATCAAGAAAAACGATCAACATTGTTTGCAAGAAGAGATGAGTGAAGGAAGATATGAATCAAGCACAACAGCTAGAGACTTCCCTATGAAAATAGTTGATTCACCTTCAAAGACAAGAGGGGAACCAAAGGATAAAGAACTAGAAGAAGAAAAAGAGGTCAAAGAAGAGGTGGCCAAAAGAAACAGTGAGGAAACAAAAGTTGTTGAGTCTACAACAAAGGTAAAAATTCAAGAGTCTGATGGTGAAAGAATTACTCAGACTTTGAAACAAGTACCAGAGGAAAAACATCCAAAATTATTAGCAATAAGAACTCCTCCTGAAAAGAATTGCAATCTACAAAAGGTGCAACTACACATGCAAAAGTAGTAAGTATGGGATTTAAGGAGGTTGAACAAGGGAGGTGAAAAGGAAAAGGAACAGAAGACAGAGCTGCTACCTCCCAAAATTCAAAGTAAGGAGACTCATGAATCAAAAAATGGAAGTGTGGACCAAGGTATTTTGAAGCCAGAGAAAGCAACAGATGTAGGAGAAGGAGAAGAGTACACCTATGACACAAAAAGCAATAAAGAGGTTCCATCCAAAGAAGATCAAGTGGCTAACCATTGTCAGCACTAGCAGCACCATGCTTTCCATCAGCTCAGAAATCCGAAGTTGAAGAAAAAGATAAACTATATGAAGGTAGCAAAGCAAGAAACGGAGCATTCCTAGAATCACAAAAGGAAGATCCCACAGAAGAGATGCAAAATTTAATTGAAATGGAGAACCAAGAATCTAAACAAACAGAAACTTTGGGGCCAAAAAATTCCTCTAGAAAAACACCCAAAGAAAGGACAAGCCATTACAAAAGATGAATTTCACAAAGGACAAAAAGTCAGGGAGACAATATATGAGGAAACTGAAGGGCCTAAACATAAAATTGACAATAAAGCTCAACAATATGTGCCAAGAGATGTTGGCAAAGGAATTGGAAAAGCAGAGATTATAGGAAAGGAGATACCCAAAGAAGAATATGTAGCAGATGCTGGTCCAATAGCTGAAAGGATGGAAACCAAAGGAGATTTGAAAGCACCTCTTGAAAGAGAGGAATACATAACTCAAAATGTTAAAGATGGGAAACCCAGGATACAGGAAGAAATCCTACAAGCTGATATTGAAAAGGTGGATAAATCTAAATGCATTCCAGAGTCTTTGAAAACAACACAAGAGAAGGAGTATCCTATAAAATCAGAAGCTGTTGAGGAAGAGGCAGAATCTTTGGAACCAATATCTTCAATTCCAAATGTAACAAGTACAGGAGTTAAAGAGGCAGGGCCAAAGAATGAAATTGAAGAGCTACAACAGAAAGAGTTGCCACCTCTAACAGCAGAAATAAAAGCAAAGCGCCTCTGGAATTAGAAAAGCCCCATATGCAATGGAAATTTCCAAAGACAAAAGTGCATGTACCGATGCCAGAATCAAGAGACAGGGAACAATATAGTTATAGCACCGAAGAAAATTAAAGCACCAAAAAAACAGCATGTCAAGGAGCCAAACCATCAAAATTGCAAGGCCCAACATTAACTCAACAATTTATAGATGAAGAAAACAGAAAATCAGAAAATGTTGTTGAAGCACATGAAACAGCCAAAGAATTACCAAAGAAAAACATTGTGGCAAATGAAGAAATAGATAGTTTTCAGCCACAGGTCGTTAAAAATCAATGCTTTGAAGAAGAACAAAAAGTTGATAGGCAAAAAGAAGCACATGGACAGCGTGGGTTTAAAGAAATAAATCAGGAGAAAAGCAAAGGCCCCAGAATTTTAATTGAGGATAGAGGTCAACATTATGTGCAAGAGAACAATGAGAAGATAGGATATCAAACAACAGAGGCTGCAGAAGAAGAGTTGTTGAAACAAGAACATGGAGAAGAAATAGTTCTTAAGAAAAGAGAAGGGTCAAAGGTTGAAAAGAGGGAAGAAGCAAAAGAGGCTTCCAGACAACTACTCAAAAGAGAGAGAGGAAAAAAAACTCAAACTGCAGAAGAAAAGAAACCTAAAATGAAGGAAATAACTCCAGAGGTTGAAAATGCTAGTGGATTCAAACAGGTTGTAGTAAAAATGCATGAAACTCAAGAAAGAGAACCTGAAAGAGAATCAGAAGTCACTTCTCAATCAGGGATGGAACCTCCAACAACAGTTGAAATAACTCCAAACAAAGGAATTGAGAGGAAAGAGCCTCGTGAATTATCATGGCCAAGCATGGACTATGAAATTCCAAAGATAGATGAAGTACAACAAGAAAAGGAGGGGGAAAGGCCGATTCATACACTGGAAGCAACCACTTCTAAAGAAAAAGGACTTGGACAAGCTGCAGCAACACATTCAAAAGCAAAAACTAATGTTGAACTTGAACCAAAAGGTGACACTGATAAGCCACAAGTAAATAAACTGCCATCTCCAGGTATAGAAACACTGAGCAATGAGCCATGTGAATTAGACAAGTTTAGCATGAAAGAAGATGATTCAAAGGTAGAGAATTCAGTGCAAGTGCGAAAGGGAAAAGAATCAATTCAATCCATAAAAGGCACTACAGCATCAGAAGTAGTAGTAGCAGATAAAGCAGCTCAACCATCAAAGTTTCCAAGCTCTTCAAGCACTCAACAATTTGAAGTTGAAGCAAAAGACAAAACAAATGCTGATCATGAAGTTGAAAATGCAGAAACACAAGAAACAAAGAAGAAGGACTCTAAAATAGATGTTCAGGAGTCAACAAAAATTAAAACAGGCAAAGAAGTTGAACAAGTAGAAACTCCACAACCGGATTCCTCTGCAGATCAACAATGCATAAACAAAGAACAAGAAGAAAACCATGGAACAAACGAAATTGAAGAAAAATCCAATGAGCAAGTATTAGAGGAGCAAAAAGAAAGTAAAGAGGAAGCGAGTGGAGGGAAAAAGGATGACACAAAATTGTCAAAGAAACTGTTAGTTCCTTTGGTCATTGCAGGATCAGCCTTCCTTGTCTCTCTAGTAGTTATCTTTGTTCGCATAGAAGAGCTAAAAAAAGGTAAATTTGTGTTCACTAAAATGTAGTGTCCATTTTTACCATGAACAAAATATTGTGTGGTGTGCTTAGAGGTGTTGTTTGTTTTGTTAGCATTACAAGGTAATACTCAAGGTGAATTGAAGTTCACATTACATATCAACTTTGAACTCAAGCAAATTACGATGAAGAGCGTACGGTGGCTTGTTTGTTCTGTACATTACCGTTTGGGGATGCTGCTGAAATTGAAAGCTGCTATCTTGATAAGTGCTTTGTAATTGCATCTGTCTAGGCTTTGTTTGAAGTTCAAATTACAAGCTTCACATTTCAGTCACACAAGATATGAGGCTCACCGGTCAGGGGTGACCGACCATCACCAACAATTCTCTTGCCACAGTTGCACTTCTCTTTTGTTTTATCTTAAAATACTGGGTCTGGGGTTGAAAATTCTCTTTACTTAGCTGATTTTTCTTATTTCATTTTGTTATGGCCTTTACTTTTCTCACCCTGTTTTTTGCTATTCCCACCCCCAAAATATTTTTTGAAAATTTGTAAACCCAAAACTGCCCCTCAGTTAATTGGCTTACGGACAAGGGTGTCCGGGCTATTCCCAGACACCCTTGTCCGTACGTTGTTTTTACGTTATCTTTTTGTAAAAAAACAACGTACGGACAAGGGTGTCCGGAACTCAATCCCCGGACAAGGCTGTCCGGGACATCATTGTCCGTACGTTGTTTTTTTTGTACGTAAAGACAAGGATGTCCGAACGTTATTTTTTTACAAAAAAATAACGTACGGACAAGGGTATCCGGGGAGGGGGGGGGGGGGGAGGGCCACCGGAGCGGGATAGTGGGGGTGGGGGAGGGGGGGAAGGGAGAGGGGGTTATTTTGGATAGAAAAATATTATGGGGGTGGGAATAGCAAAAACTGTGGTGGGAAAGTAAAGGCCTCTTATTTTTTTTGTAAAAAAACAACGTATGGACACCCTTATCCGTACGTACAAAAAAAATACAACGTACGGACAATGGTGTTCGTACGTACAAAAAATAACATACGGACAAGGGTGTCCGGGAACTATTCCAGGACAGTCTTGTTCGTACGTTGTTTTTTTAAAAAAATAACGTACAGACAAGGTCGTTCGGGGATGGTTCCCGGACACCCTTGTCCGTAAGCCAATTAACTGATGGGCACTTTTGGGTTTTACAAATTTTCAAAAAATTGTGCGGGTGGGAATAGCAAAAAAATACGGTGGGAAAAGTAACGGCCCAACTAAGGAATGCATTTTAGAAAAAAAAGAGGAGTTGACCAAAAAAAAGAGAAAGAAAAAGAAGGTAAAATATTCGAGAAAAAAAAACAGAAAAGGTAAAATATCTCGACAAAAAAAAAAGAAAAGGTAAATTATGAAGTTAAAATCCTTAGACCAAAAGAAAAAGTTATAATCCTTGAACAAAAAGTTAATTGTTGGTATTGTGATAAAATATATATTAATAATTATAACATCACATATCATCTTTTAATATTCACGTTAACAGCAAATTAATTTTCTATATATTAATTTCTTTACAAATGTGATGTGAAATAGAAAAGAAATAGTAATCAACAACCACTCCAATATGGCTCCACAGCGGAGGCCAAGCATTTCTGAAATATAGCTACCATATCCTGTGTTTACCATTTTTGAAACTCAGTTACCATCACCCACTGCCTCAATCGGTCTCTCTCACCAATCTCTACGAGATCTGCCCATTCCAACCTCACCACACTCATCAACCCATTGTATCACCTAATCACCACTCATCTACAATGCATCACCACAATTTGTACCACCTTTTTAGAAACCATTCACTGTGAGACAGCGCCCGGTGAAAGACATTGACAACTAGGGAGAATAATTGCCATTTTTTGCCCATGTTTTGTAGAAAGAATCATGGCCAGTTTTTGCCAGGAAAGTGACCAAACAACGTACTGGATATTGATAGCATCTAGAAGGACGAATTTAGAATTAAAGCCAAAGAACCATGGGTTAGTCAATAGATCACTGAAATTGCAAGTAAAGTAGTGAATTCAAAGGAAAAAGATAAGAAGAAATTCGAAAAAAAAAATGGAGGAGGAAAGGAATGATGGGAACGCCACAGTAGAGGCAACTCCTCTAGTTGATAAGTTCCAGTTACTAGACGCCACTAGCACGGTGAACAAGATAAAGTCTTTTGAATGGTTTGGGAAAGTACCATCAACCCATCTCAACTCACACTCATGGAGGAGGAAAACAAGTATAATAACTTTGTATTAAAATGATGATTAGCCTACAAGTGAGGAGAACTCCCCTTTATATAGGAGAAGGGGGCGCTGGCTTAAGCAGGAAAAATAAGAAAGGAATTAAAATTATCCTATGTAGCGCCTATTGGTCCGAAAAAGAGAGGAAAATTACAATACAATGAAATCCTAAGTTTAAGTAAATGGCTGCTTCAGATCCGATATAAGGATACCATCCAGCTGGCCGACTAGTTAATGACAGACTGGATACAAGATTAATCGGTTGATCGGCTGAAAGATGTTGGCAGGTTGAAAGATCGGATCTGATTGGCCGGCTGAAAGATTTTACTCGGCTGAAGAATGGTCGGATGCACGGATTCTGGCCGGTTGGCCGGTTGAAAGATTGGTTTGGCCGAAGGATGGCCAAATGCACGGATTCAAGAAAGTCAACGACGATGTTTAATACAATTCTCATGCAATGGATTGCATGAGAATTGATAAATTAGTAAAGAAATATAATTTATCTTTTATCTCTTCAATCAAACCAAACAACTAAATTTCTTAATTCTCTTCTATTTTTTACCTATTTCTCTCACACTAATCAACTTATAAATCATCTCTATCTCCTTACTATTTTTCCTGCGACATAAATAATGACTAAAGTTTCCTTTTTCATTAATTTGAATGTTAGTAAGTTTCCAACACTTCTTCAAGTAGAAATATTTAGGGCTTTTAAGTTTGAGGAAATATTTTTATTTTTTATTAATAATTATAAAAGTGTTATTTTGTTTTCCACCTTATTTTAAAATTTGAAAATTTGTATATAACACATTGAAAATGATAAAAAATTATTTTCACAATTTCTTATACAAAATTTAAGAAATAAAAAGTTAAAATAATATGATATTTTTTTTGTAATTATAATTAAAAATAAAAACAAAAGTATTTTTTTTTCAAACCGAATAAGCTCTTAGATAATTTAGAAAAATATCTTCAACTATTTAAAATTTAAATTTATTATAAAATATTATAAATTTAATCTAATATCATATAGTCATGATTTGTGATGTGTGTTTATGTTTTTTTTTCTAAATAATATACTCTTATACTATAAAATAAAAATCAATCAGTGGTCGGTTTAAGAAATTGTGAATAGCAAAAACTGTGGTGGGAAAAGTAAAGGCCTCTTATTTTTTTTTGTAAAAAAACAACGTATGGACACCCTTATCCGTACGTACAAAAAAATACAACGTACGGACAATGGTGTTCGTACGTACAAAAAATAACATACGGACAAGGGTGTCCGGGAACTATTCCAGGACAGTCTTGTTCGTACGTTGTTTTTTTAAAAAAAATAACGTACAGACAAGGTCGTTCGGGGATGGTTCCCGGACACCCTTGTCCGTAAGCCAATTAACTGATGGGCACTTTTGGGTTTTACAAATTTTCAAAAAATTGTGCGGGTGGGAATAGCAAAAAAATACGGTGGGAAAAGTAACGGCCCAACTAAGGAATGCATTTTAGAAAAAAAAGAGGAGTTGACCAAAAAAAAGAGAAAGAAAAAGAAGGTAAAATATTCGAAAAAAAAACAGAAAAGGTAAAATATCTCGACAAAAAAAAAAGAAAAGGTAAATTATGAAGTTAAAATCCTTAGACCAAAAGAAAAAGTTATAATCCTTGAACAAAAAGTTAATTGTTGGTATTGTGATAAAATATATATTAATAATTATAACATCACATATCATCTTTTAATATTCACGTTAACAGCAAATTAATTTTCTATATATTAATTTCTTTACAAATGTGATGTGAAATAGAAAAGAAATAGTAATCAACAACCACTCCAATATGGCTCCACAGCGGAGGCCAAGCATTTCTGAAATATAGCTACCATATCCTGTGTTTACCATTTTTGAAACTCAGTTACCATCACCCACTGCCTCAATCGGTCTCTCTCACCAATCTCTACGAGATCTGCCCATTCCAACCTCACCACACTCATCAACCCATTGTATCACCTAATCACCACTCATCTACAATGCATCACCACAATTTGTACCACCTTTTTAGAAACCATTCACTGTGAGACAGCGCCCGGTGAAAGACATTGACAACTAGGGAGAATAATTGCCATTTTTTGCCCATGTTTTAGTAGAAAGAATCATGGCCAGTTTTTGCCAGGAAAGTGACCAAACAACGTACTGGATATTGATAGCATCTAGAAGGACGAATTTAGAATTAAAGCCAAAGAACCATGGGTTAGTCAATAGATCACTGAAATTGCAAGTAAAGTAGTGAATTCAAAAGGAAAAAGATAAGAAGAAATTCGAAAAAAAAAATGGAGGAGGAAAGGAATGATGGGAACGCCACAGTAGAGGCAACTCCTCTAGTTGATAAGTTCCAGTTACTAGACGCCACTAGCACGGTGAACAAGATAAAGTCTTTTGAATGGTTTGGGAAAGTACCATCAACCCATCTCAACTCACACTCATGGAGGAGGAAAACAAGTATAATAACTTTGTATTAAAATGATGATTAGCCTACAAGTGAGGAGAACTCCCCTTTATATAGGAGAAGGGGGCGCTGGCTTAAGCAGGAAAAATAAGAAAGGAATTAAAATTATCCTATGTAGCGCCTATTGGTCCGAAAAAGAGAGGAAAATTACAATACAATGAAATCCTAAGTTTAAGTAAATGGCTGCTTCAGATCCGATATAAGGATACCATCCAGCTGGCCGACTAGTTAATGACAGACTGGATACAAGATTAATCGGTTGATCGGCTGAAAGATGTTGGCAGGTTGAAAGATCGGATCTGATTGGCCGGCTGAAAGATTTTACTCGGCTGAAGAATGGTCGGATGCACGGATTCTGGCCGGTTGGCCGGTTGAAAGATTGGTTTGGCCGAAGGATGGCCAAATGCACGGATTCAAGAAAGTCAACGACGATGTTTAATACAATTCTCATGCAATGGATTGCATGAGAATTGATAAATTAGTAAAGAAATATAATTTATCTTTTATCTCTTCAATCAAACCAAACAACTAAATTTCTTAATTCTCTTCTATTTTTTACCTATTTCTCTCACACTAATCAACTTATAAATCATCTCTATCTCCTTACTATTTTTCCTGCGACATAAATAATGACTAAAGTTTCCTTTTCATTAATTTGAATGTTAGTAAGTTTCCAACACTTCTTCAAGTAGAAATATTTAGGGCTTTTAAGTTTGAGGAAATATTTTTATTTTTTATTAATAATTATAAAAGTGTTATTTTGTTTTCCACCTTATTTTAAAATTTGAAAATTTGTATATAACACATTGAAAATGATAAAAAAATTATTTTCACAATTTCTTATACAAAATTTAAGAAATAAAAAAGTTAAAATAATATGATATTTTTTTTGTAATTATAATTAAAAATAAAAACAAAAGTATTTTTTTTTCAAACCGAATAAGCTCTTAGATAATTTAGAAAAATATCTTCAACTATTTAAAATTTAAATTTATTATAAAATATTATAAATTTAATCTAATATCATATAGTCATGATTTGTGATGTGTGTTTATGTTTTTTTTTCTAAATAATATACTCTTATACTATAAAATAAAAATCAATCAGTGGTCGGTTTAAGAAATTGTGAATAGCAAAAACTGTGGTGGGAAAAGTAAAGGCCTCTTATTTTTTTTTGTAAAAAAACAACGTATGGACACCCTTATCCGTACGTACAAAAAAAATACAACGTACGGACAATGGTGTTCGTACGTACAAAAAATAACATACGGACAAGGGTGTCCGGGAACTATTCCAGGACAGTCTTGTTCGTACGTTGTTTTTTTAAAAAAATAACGTACAGACAAGGTCGTTCGGGGATGGTTCCCGGACACCCTTGTCCGTAAGCCAATTAACTGATGGGCACTTTTGGGTTTTACAAATTTTCAAAAAATTGTGCGGGTGGGAATAGCAAAAAAATACGGTGGGAAAAGTAACGGCCCAACTAAGGAATGCATTTTAGAAAAAAAAGAGGAGTTGACCAAAAAAAAGAGAAAGAAAAAGAAGGTAAAATATTCGAAAAAAAAAAACAGAAAAGGTAAAATATCTCGACAAAAAAAAAAGAAAAGGTAAATTATGAAGTTAAAATCCTTAGACCAAAAGAAAAAGTTATAATCCTTGAACAAAAAGTTAATTGTTGGTATTGTGATAAAATATATATTAATAATTATAACATCACATATCATCTTTTAATATTCACGTTAACAGCAAATTAATTTTCTATATATTAATTTCTTTACAAATGTGATGTGAAATAGAAAAGAAATAGTAATCAACAACCACTCCAATATGGCTCCACAGCGGAGGCCAAGCATTTCTGAAATATAGCTACCATATCCTGTGTTTACCATTTTTGAAACTCAGTTACCATCACCCACTGCCTCAATCGGTCTCTCTCACCAATCTCTACGAGATCTGCCCATTCCAACCTCACCACACTCATCAACCCATTGTATCACCTAATCACCACTCATCTACAATGCATCACCACAATTTGTACCACCTTTTAGAAACCATTCACTGTGAGACAGCGCCCGGTGAAAGACATTGACAACTAGGGAGAATAATTGCCATTTTTTGCCCATGTTTTGTAGAAAGAATCATGGCCAGTTTTTGCCAGGAAAGTGACCAAACAACGTACTGGATATTGATAGCATCTAGAAGGACGAATTTAGAATTAAAGCCAAAGAACCATGGGTTAGTCAATAGATCACTGAAATTGCAAGTAAAGTAGTGAATTCAAAAGGAAAAAGATAAGAAGAAATTCGAAAAAAAAAATGGAGGAGGAAAGGAATGATGGGAACGCCACAGTAGAGGCAACTCCTCTAGTTGATAAGTTCCAGTTACTAGACGCCACTAGCACGGTGAACACGATAAAGTCTTTTGAATGGTTTGGGAAAGTACCATCAACCCATCTCAACTCACACTCATGGAGGAGGAAAACAAGTATAATAACTTTGTATTAAAATGATGATTAGCCTACAAGTGAGGAGAACTCCCCTTTATATAGGAGAAGGGGGCGCTGGCTTAAGCAGGAAAAATAAGAAAGGAATTAAAATTATCCTATGTAGCGCCTATTGGTCCGAAAAAGAGAGGAAAATTACAATACAATGAAATCCTAAGTTTAAGTAAATGGCTGCTTCAGATCCGATATAAGGATACCATCCAGCTGGCCGACTAGTTAATGACAGACTGGATACAAGATTAATCGGTTGATCGGCTGAAAGATGTTGGCAGGTTGAAAGATCGGATCTGATTGGCCGGCTGAAAGATTTTACTCGGCTGAAGAATGGTCGGATGCACGGATTCTGGCCGGTTGGCCGGTTGAAAGATTGGTTTGGCCGAAGGATGGCCAAATGCACGGATTCAAGAAAGTCAACGACGATGTTTAATACAATTCTCATGCAATGGATTGCATGAGAATTGATAAATTAGTAAAGAAATATAATTTATCTTTTATCTCTTCAATCAAACCAAACAACTAAATTTCTTAATTCTCTTCTATTTTTTACCTATTTCTCTCACACTAATCAACTTATAAATCATCTCTATCTCCTTACTATTTTTCCTGCGACATAAATAATGACTAAAGTTTCCTTTTTCATTAATTTGAATGTTAGTAAGTTTCCAACACTTCTTCAAGTAGAAATATTTAGGGCTTTTAAGTTTGAGGAAATATTTTTATTTTTTATTAATAATTATAAAAGTGTTATTTTGTTTTCCACCTTATTTTAAAATTTGAAAATTTGTATATAACACATTGAAAATGATAAAAAAATTATTTTCACAATTTCTTATACAAAATTTAAGAAATAAAAAAGTTAAAATAATATGATATTTTTTTTGTAATTATAATTAAAAATAAAAACAAAAGTATTTTTTTTTCAAAACCGAATAAGCTCTTAGATAATTTAGAAAAATATCTTCAACTATTTAAAATTTAAATTTATTATAAAATATTATAAATTTAATCTAATATCATATAGTCATGATTTGTGATGTGTGTTTATGTTTTTTTTTCTAAATAATATACTCTTATACTATAAAATAAAAATCAATCAGTGGTCGGTTTAAGAAATTGTGAATAGCAAAAACTGTGGTGGGAAAAGTAAAGGCCTCTTATTTTTTTTTGTAAAAAACAACGTATGGACACCCTTATCCGTACGTACAAAAAAAATACAACGTACGGACAATGGTGTTCGTACGTACAAAAAATAACATACGGACAAGGGTGTCCGGGAACTATTCCAGGACAGTCTTGTTCGTACGTTGTTTTTTAAAAAAAATAACGTACAGACAAGGTCGTTCGGGGATGGTTCCCGGACACCCTTGTCCGTAAGCCAATTAACTGATGGGCACTTTTGGGTTTTACAAATTTTCAAAAAATTGTGCGGGTGGGAATAGCAAAAAAATACGGTGGGAAAAGTAACGGCCCAACTAAGGAATGCATTTTAGAAAAAAAAGAGGAGTTGACCAAAAAAAAGAGAAAGAAAAAGAAGGTAAAATATTCGAAAAAAAAACAGAAAAGGTAAAATATCTCGACAAAAAAAAAAAAGAAAAGGTAAATTATGAAGTTAAAATCCTTAGACCAAAAGAAAAAGTTATAATCCTTGAACAAAAAGTTAATTGTTGGTATTGTGATAAAATATATATTAATAATTATAACATCACATATCATCTTTTAATATTCACGTTAACAGCAAATTAATTTTCTATATATTAATTTCTTTACAAATGTGATGTGAAATAGAAAAGAAATAGTAATCAACAACCACTCCAATATGGCTCCACAGCGGAGGCCAAGCATTTCTGAAATATAGCTACCATATCCTGTGTTTACCATTTTGAAACTCAGTTACCATCACCCACTGCCTCAATCGGTCTCTCTCACCAATCTCTACGAGATCTGCCCATTCCAACCTCACCACACTCATCAACCCATTGTATCACCTAATCACCACTCATCTACAATGCATCACCACAATTTGTACCACCTTTTTAGAAACCATTCACTGTGAGACAGCGCCCGGTGAAAGACATTGACAACTAGGGAGAATAATTGCCATTTTTTGCCCATGTTTGTAGAAAGAATCATGGCCAGTTTTTGCCAGGAAAGTGACCAAACAACGTACTGGATATTGATAGCATCTAGAAGGACGAATTTAGAATTAAAGCCAAAGAACCATGGGTTAGTCAATAGATCACTGAAATTGCAAGTAAAGTAGTGAATTCAAAAGGAAAAGATAAGAAGAAATTCGAAAAAAAAATGGAGGAGGAAAGGAATGATGGGAACGCCACAGTAGAGGCAACTCCTCTAGTTGATAAGTTCCAGTTACTAGACGCCACTAGCACGGTGAACACGATAAAGTCTTTTGAATGGTTTGGGAAAGTACCATCAACCCATCTCAACTCACACTCATGGAGGAGGAAAACAAGTATAATAACTTTGTATTAAAATGATGATTAGCCTACAAGTGAGGAGAACTCCCCTTTATATAGGAGAAGGGGGCGCTGGCTTAAGCAGGAAAAATAAGAAAGGAATTAAAATTATCCTATGTAGCGCCTATTGGTCCGAAAAAGAGAGGAAAATTACAATACAATGAAATCCTAAGTTTAAGTAAATGGCTGCTTCAGATCCGATATAAGGATACCATCCAGCTGGCCGACTAGTTAATGACAGACTGGATACAAGATTAATCGGTTGATCGGCTGAAAGATGTTGGCAGGTTGAAAGATCGGATCTGATTGGCCGGCTGAAAGATTTTACTCGGCTGAAGAATGGTCGGATGCACGGATTCTGGCCGGTTGGCCGGTTGAAAGATTGGTTTGGCCGAAGGATGGCCAAATGCACGGATTCAAGAAAGTCAACGACGATGTTTAATACAATTCTCATGCAATGGATTGCATGAGAATTGATAAATTAGTAAAGAAATATAATTTATCTTTTATCTCTTCAATCAAACCAAACAACTAAATTTCTTAATTCTCTTCTATTTTTTACCTATTTCTCTCACACTAATCAACTTATAAATCATCTCTATCTCCTTACTATTTTTCCTGCGACATAAATAATGACTAAAGTTTCCTTTTTCATTATTTGAATGTTAGTAAGTTTCCAACACTTCTTCAAGTAGAAATATTTAGGGCTTTAAGTTTGAGGAAATATTTTATTTTTTATTAATAATTATAAAAGTGTTATTTTGTTTTCCACCTTATTTTAAAATTTGAAAATTTGTATATAACACATTGAAAATGATAAAAAAATTATTTTCACAATTTCTTATACAAAATTTAAGAAATAAAAAAGTTAAAATAATATGATATTTTTTTTTGTAATTATAATTAAAAATAAAAACAAAAGTATTTTTTTTTCAAAACCGAATAAGCTCTTAGATAATTTAGAAAAATATCTTCAACTATTTAAAATTTAAATTTATTATAAAATATTATAAATTTAATCTAATATCATATAGTCATGATTTGTGATGTGTGTTTATGTTTTTTTTTCTAAATAATATACTCTTATACTATAAAATAAAAATCAATCAGTGGTCGGTTTAAGTTGTAGATGTTTAATTTCCTTAATTTTTTATGAAGGGAAAATTTAGTATGAACTCCTATGTTTTGGATTATGATTAAATCTCATACTTTATTATTATAAAAAAAATTAAATTTATAAAATATATTATTAAATTTTATTATTTATAGTAAAAATCTATTATAGTACCGTAATATAGTGGTCCCAAGTAGACTTCTTCTACCTGTGATGAAGAATACCTATGTTCTAAATAAAAAAACTATAAATAAGAAGTTCTCGCGTTGACAACCTATAATACACTTCACATTATCACTACTACAGAGAATTATAGAGACTATACCAATATCTTGCGTTACAAACTTACAATTATAATGTTAGCCAAAAGGGCAAACCCAAATAGCACTATAAAAGATTACAAAGAATATATTGACCAGTGAGATAAATAAGTCATACCTTGACCTTGACCAGATCCAAGAAGAGCTAGTTTCACCTTGGAAAGAAGTTCAATTATGAATGGTACTAGACCAAGTCAAGGTCAAACCACCCAAATAATGATTTTAACTGGAAAATAAAACTCATAACGGGTTCATCTCTATCTAATACTGCTAAGTTCAGTCAGTTGAGGTAATATTTTCACATCTAAATATAAAATAGCGCGAATCATAATAAAAAGACAAAGGTCCAAATAAGACAAAGAAATAAGTGAATCGTTTGTTATATTTCCAATTGGGATTTCCATTTTTTTGCATACAGGAAATATACTTGGTCTGGCGTACAGATCCTAACACCGTTCCATTTTTATAAAAGAGATAATAAATTAATACAATAAAAAACATACAACAATCTATATAATACATTTTTTTTCTCTATATCTCTTTATCACATCCCAACATTTCTCTCTTTCTCTTTCTTAGTTGTAATGTTGTAGAGTGTATGAATTTCATTTCTCTTTATAAAATCAAACATTGATCGTCAAAGATAAGCGATTCAGCTTGGTAATATGCAAAGCTGATGAGAAAAGAGAGGAAAACAAAAATAATGGGAAAAAAGTGAAAGAAAAAAAAAAAACAGAGTAAAATATTCCTTCATCAGACAATAAAGAGAATATATACACGTAAATAAAAGACACGTTGTATTTATAGATTCAGGATTTGCAATAAGCCATATAATAATGATTATGAGAGGGAAGTGTGTGATGTTGTATGAATAACACTTCTATTCTATGAATAAAGTATATAGTATAATTTTTTTTTGTTTTGTACAACAACAATAAAGAAAAGAAAAAAAAAAAGATTAGGCCACAAACCGCGCACATCACAGCAGCAACCGAAATTTACAACCATGTTTGCAGTTGCAGGTATAGGAGCAACATAAGGAAAGTGCATCCAATGCATATTCATGAACAGAATTAGCTATAACGAGGATGCAGCAAATCAAAGAGAAAATTGATTATACAATAAGCAGATGACAAGACAAAAAAACAAGGGAGAAAATCAAACAGCATAGACCATAAGGTCTATTCTAAACTCTATACATTATATGTGGTTACTAGATACAAGAATCCTCCCTTTAACTATCCAATATTGATTCCATGTTCCTCAATTCAAATCACCAGCCTTGCCTGAAATCTTTTGTTTTTCTTCTAGGTTATCCTCCTAGTCATCTTCTGTGGTTGTTCACTTGTTCTTCACAATTTTCACTTGTCTATGGAAGCAAAATAAGGCCATCATCAAATGACAGTTCACTCCCTACCAAAAGAGTCAAGCCCCTCTGTTCTGCTGCGCACAATTCTGTGGAAAACCTCTCTCACTTGGCGTTCTAAAGGGTCCAATCCATCTTTCAAGGCTTCACAAACATGCACAACATCTTGCACTCTCTGCCTAACCTGCTCCCTTTCTCCTCACTCAAGGAAACTGCACAGAATCAGACAACTCATTCATCACCCTAGCACATTTCTCAATTTGCTGAATCTCCCTCAGCAAGCCACAAGATTCTTCCTCTCCCTCTTCTTGGACTCCTCCAAAATTCGTTCATGCAGTGAGGCCACCGGAGCAGCCCACGGAAGCTGCCGCGGAATCGAAAAATGGAGGTGCAAACCACGGTCTTGACAAGGAATTGCAGCCACAAGAGCCCACATTGTAAACAAGAGAATAGAATTCATTGTAATAAATAGGCAAAGCAAGGCATTGGAAAGCCACAAGTTCACTGGTCTTAGGAGGGCAAAGGTTGTTCCCAATTGCTTGGAGCTGCCTTGCTGCAGACCAATTCCGTGACACACTCCAAGAAAGTGATCTAAAATGAGCAATTGATGAAGATGAACCCATGTTGATGTTGATGATGGTGATGATGATGATCCCTGCTTGCAGTGTTTTCTACCAAATGACCTGTTTCTATGTGAAATAGAAGAAGCACTTGAATCCTTGTCATCTAGCATGCTAATTGCCAAATCAACAAGAGCTTTCTTGCACGCCTAAATTGTCCCTCACCAATGCTTCTCTTATTATCCAAAGCACATAGAAACAATCTCTAACAGCTTCTGCCATTGCCTAAGCTGTTCAATTCCATCACGGATGGCATTGCAACATCCAGTGCCTTCACACTCCCTCTCAAAAAATCAGCCACCATGCGATCCAAAGGGGGTTTCCACACTTGTGCTTTGTGGTTGTGGAGAATCATCCTGAATGGCTCTTGGCAACAGAGGAATGAATCAAGGAGCTTCCTAACCCATGAGAGAGAAAGCAAGTCATCGTTTGTAACTGAAGATAGCTCATTGAACCGGTCAGTGACCTGTTTTCTGAAAAGAATCAAGCTCGTGTTCCAAGCTTGAACCTTCCATGGTGTGAACCTGAGCACCACGGAGACTCAGAATAGAACCTTGATATTCTGTTGTAGTGCGCATTCTCACATAGACACCAAGATTACAGAACCTTCTCTCTCTATATATCTCTCTCTATGTCACGCTCTTCCCTGCACAGGTTTCACAGACCCAGTTGCTAAAATCCAATAATTGAATCAAAAATTTTGAAAATTTCTCCCCAAGTTGAAATCTTTTATCACTTAAACTTAAAAACCCGGCAAATTTTTCACAGACCCAGTTCCCAAAATGGTGGAATTCAACTCCCCTGGAACCGAAAATAACGCTCTTAATTGGAAATCCAGGACTTCAAGTTGGCGAGACTAGAAACGAAATCCCGAATTAGATTTCACAACCCACGAAGCAATTGAGCAATGGATTGAGAAGGTAGCAAAAAAGTCAAAATCTTGGGAGAGAAATCAGAGAGGGAAGTGAGAGGAAAAGCTGTGAGGTGATGCTTGGAAACCCTAATGGGAGAAGTGAGGGGTTATATTGGGGATAATTGGTGCCGCGTTTTATGGTTGTTGGAAAATGAAAAGGGGGAAAAAGCTTAAAAATAAAAGAAAATAAATAAAAGGGGAAAATAGTGTTTAAAAGTTATTTCCATAATTGGAAGTAAACAATATATTAACTTTAATCTTTGGTGATTAGTGAAAATTAAGGCTGCTAGAATGGCAAGCTTGAACACGCTCTTTACACGTTACGGACACGGTGGCAAGAGCGAGAATCTAGATTCTGACTTCCTGACGAGAGATTCATAGCCATATGATTAACATCTCCTAAACCTTGACGTAGGGTGATAACCATAATGGATAATGGGGAATTCTACGGTGATAACAAGAAGTTGGATATCATGTCAACTCATTATCTTTCCCCTTGTTAAACTTAACGAATCATTTTTTTTTTCTAAAAAGGAAAGAAAAGTTATGATACACTTTAAACGGTAAAATATAAGGAATAAATATATACTATCCTAATAAAAAAGTTTTAAGTTCATTTAAGTAAGTTGTGATATTATTTAATGAGTATTGAGTATGATATGTGTGAGTAAACTCAATAAATAATGTGTTAGCAATCAAACAAATTGATGTAAATTGATTCAAGTTGTTTGATATTTTTTAATAAACTAATTACTAATTAAATGTTTACTAATTACTAACGATGCCAACACTAGAAAAACCTAATTGGGAGGATATATTGATGAATAAATTTGAGTAAATATTCAATTTGTTCTCCAACTTTAAAAGATTTCTCATACTAATTCTTATATTAAAGAAGGCCCTATACAACCTAAAGGGGTTGGTTCAAGTGGTACATCCTTGATTCCCCTTAAGCAAGGTCTCGAGTTTGAGTCTTGTAGATGGAAAAAAATCCCCGCTAGGAGAACTAGCCCATCATGATATGGATGTTCCCGGCTCGAACAGGATTGTCTCCAGTGGAGGATACTTGTGGTTAAACCAAAAAAAGAAGGCCCTATACGTCAATTTAGCCTCCGTTTGTTTTACCGGTATTATAAGTGTAGAAATTATAGTTTCCACAAAATTGATTTTAAATCACTTCCGTCCAACGTGCTTCATAAAACGTGCATCACTCATCTCAATCATTGATTTCTAGAATCAATTCTCCTCAACTGTAAACCAAACGGACACTTAGTCATCAATTTATTCTTTTGTCAATTATTCCTTTTCTATAGACTAATTAACTAACATAAAATAGATCAATTTTTTTTATTTGTTTTTGTAGGAACTAATATGAAATATTTTAATTAGCAAGATTAAAGATGAAAATAAGAGATTAGTTGAACTAATATAAAAATTTTCCGATAAAACTTTACTTGGAACCTATATGGTTTAAGTATCTCATTCAATTTTTTTATATATTAAGTCTAATGGATATATTATTAATGTAAAAAGTTATATTGTTATTCAATGATGTATCATTTAATAAATATAACATCTTATATGTTATTATACTCAATAAATGATTTGATAAAATATCATCATATGATAGTGATTTTTTTAAAATGAACACTCATTAATTATTTATTTGTGTTTGGATGAAAAAATTTAGAATTCTCAATATTGTGAAAATCATTATAAGCGACGATTACAAGACAAGTTAAATATGAGAGGAATTGTAAATGATTATCTAAAAAGTTAAATATAATAAATAAATATTAAAATTCTCTCTCATCAATGATTATTAAACTCGGACCAGACCGCTCGGTCGGACCGGTTGAACCGGAACCGGACCCATGGTCGGTCCGGTCAGCCATATGGATCAGTTATGTAGTTAACCGGGTCAATAATCGTTAACTTGGTCAATACCAGTTACCTCGGTACAAACCGGGCGACTCACAGGCACGCTAGAGTCGAACCCATGTCATCCGCAGCGCATACTTGGTTGTTCGCACAATATATATATATATAATATATATAAGTATAATATTATATAGGGCAATATAAGGTGAGAGAGATATTTTATTGTGAGAGGTGAGAGGATTAAATGCCAACCCTTTAGATTAAAATGAATGGCTTAAATACAATCTAACCTTTATACCCTTTCAAGTTTATCTGTTTTTTTACCTAAGCACACATCTTCTTTCTCCATTTTCTTTCGGGGTTCAAATTAACGATTAGTGTAAGTTACACTAAGTATTGACACCGCTGAATACATTTTTTAAATGGATCAATGTATTAAATAATCCACCGTTGGATTGAAAGTTCTATCATATAGATCATACATAAAAATTTTACATTAATCTGAATATTTTGATATGTCATTAAGATTCTCAAGATTAACGTTATATATACATGTGGAATATATGAAAAAACTCAACCATTTGATTATCAAGTTATTAGTGTCAAAATTTCACAAAATTTATACGAAATTTGACACATATAATCATCATGATGAATAAACATAATTCAACTGTTGGATTACTAAAAAACACATTCGATTTGTAGTTATCAGCGGTGTAATACTTGGTGTAACTTACACTGGTGAATTTGAACCTTCATATATAATATATATATATATGCTAGTGATTATATATAATGCCTTTCAATTTTTTTTTGTTTTGACAACGTTGCCAATATTGAGAGAATGTGAATTTGCATGAATTGTGAGCCTTCACCACGTACATTTGATATTGTTTTCTACTTTTCTTTCTTTTTTGAGAAATTATTGTTTCATTTTTTATAATATTTTAAATTTAATCTGTTATTTATAAGATTAAATAACAAAAAAATATTAAAAAATCTAAATTTAATAATTTTTATTTAAAAAATTATGTTTCATATATGATTTAATTATACCTATTTTCTATTTTTTTACATTAAACTCAAATTTAAAAATATCCATTTACATAAAAATTACTTGTACTTTTAAATTCATATAAAAAAATTATTTTTTATTAATTTTATATATACCGGTTTAACCAATGACTCATTAACCCAATACCCTGACCGAGTCAATGGCCTGTACGAGTTTTATAACATTGCTCTCAATATGTGTCATTTGAAACTCTTTCTTTAACTACACTAACACATGAAGGGTCCGTTTGGTGGACAGATAAATGACATGATATGATAACTTTATCTTATCATATTACTTATCATGTGTTTATTGTACCAATAGGATATGATAAGTCTATCATGTGGCTTATATATTCTATCATTTTCTCCTAATGTAATTTTTATCCTAAAGGGAAGCTGTGCTAGGGAGTGATAGGATATGTTACGGTTTTTCTTCCTCATTTGTCCCCTCTCTCCTTCCTTCTCTCTTCTCTCTCCTTCCCTCTCTCCCTCTCCCTTTCTCTCCCACTCTCTCTCTCCTCTCTAACAAACGAATCACTGACTCGTATACAAATAATTGAATTTGTGATAAGGAAACATTTTAATTAACTAGCACAAATAATCTAAAATAACAATTTTTATGATAAATTTGATATTATTTTTAATATTTTTTTTATTAATTTTAAATATTTTTCATAAATAAATAATTTTTTATTCATGATGCTTATTGAAAAGTAAAAAAAAATGAAAATTCAATTTAAATTTGTAATAATGGTAATTTTGTCATATCAATAATTTTTATATCTATCTTGTTATCATCTTTCCAATTTCAAACGTATGATAAGATAAAATAATGTCAGCTGCCTTCTTATCCCAGTGTGCATCAACGTAGGATATAATAAGAGCTTATCATGCTCTTATCCTATAATGTTTCTATCCAACTCTTCTATCTTATCCTATCATATCATGTCCACCAAACGAGCCCGAAATCCATTAATTTATAACTATATTCAAATACAAGGCTACATTTTAATTCTATAATTCTATCAAAATAATTTTACCTCAATTATAAAAAAACTCAGTGGTCATTAGGTAATAATGGTTTCTTGGGACATCAATCCATTATTGTATTCTTTTGGATTTTTATCCTCATCTTCTTTTATATATGTATATATGATATAATTAAAATATTAAAAACAAAAACTAAAATTGATTTATTAACAAAATATTATTTACTAATAATCAAATATATAAAGTAAAATAAAAAAATAGGTTTGAAATATAAGAAATTTAAAAAATTAGTTAATTAAAA
This sequence comes from Sesbania bispinosa, assembly GCA_026901365.1. Classification (NCBI taxonomy): domain Eukaryota; kingdom Viridiplantae; phylum Streptophyta; class Magnoliopsida; order Fabales; family Fabaceae; genus Sesbania; species Sesbania bispinosa. Next base: position 1,622,469 of record QLOH01000018.1, read on the forward strand.
GTAATTATTTTTATATTTTAACATATTTAATTTTTTTTCGTATTGATTAAATAATTTATAAAATATTCTTTAACTAAATAAACAATGAATAATATTAATTTAATTTAATGTAAAAAAGTCTTATCAAATAAATTAGGCATACTTTATGTGAAACATATATACACTTTTCTAATAATATAAATTGAATTTATTATATAAGAGTAGGTAATTGAGAAATTTTATTTTTTATAATAAAATTCCATTAAAGGTTTATCATTTACCTAATAATTTATATTGATTAATAAATATGGTTTTAATACTTAATAGTAGTACTCCTCCCATTTCATATTGATAGTTGTTTTAGGAAAATAAATTTTTTTCATAATAAGAATCGTTCTCTAGTTTCTATATGAGTATTAATGTTAGTTTTCCATTTTTACCCACCCACTTTTATGGGAAAAGAAACTTAAAAAATTGTGCACCACTACTCATTAATATATTTAGGTAAAATGAAAAAAAATGTGTAGTAAATTAATAAGGGTAATTTAGTAAGATTACTATGTCTTTTAGTCATTTATTATTATTCTTAATTTTGTGTGTAAAAATCTTAAACGACTGTCAAAATGGAATGAAATGAGTATAATTAAAAAACATATATAAAAGTCCACCAAGTAGAGACGATTTGACGAGGTCCAATCCTATAGGCCTCAGAATTTGGAATTCACCGACGTAGATGTTGACACTGATAGAGATATGAATGAATGCATAAATCTATATATTTATTTGTTTGTTGATGAATAATAATCCCTTTATTTTGTTTATTTGTCATTTAATATTTTTCATGTGAGTATTAAAAAATGCAATAACTATATTTTTTTAGTTTATTTTTTTAAATATGTCTTTTCTTTTTTTTATTAATGCATTTAAAATCTCTTTTTTTACAATATAAAATGATGTTTTTATAAATTTATTTTATCACTATAGATATTACCATAAATTTTTTTATTGAAAATTTAAAGAATAGGTTTATTAAAACTTAAATTATAGAACATTAACCATATATTTTATAATTAAATATTTAAAATAAAAAAAATCAAATTAAAAAAATAGATATATAGAATTAAAAAAATAATTTATTATTATTTTTGATATCTAAAGTGGATACTTATTTTAAAATAAATTGAAAAGTTAAAACATCAATATAAAAAAAATTGAAGGAGTATCAAAATAATAACAAATTTTATGAATATTTATAAAAGAAATATATTTTTTCGTTATTTTATATTTACACATGGGAGTGTCGTTAATTTGAGGACAGGGACAGTGTGGTTGTCGGCAGGTGATGGGGGCAATGGTAGGGGTGAGTGTAATGAAGTTGGGGAACTTTGATGCATGGCTCACCACGTGGAAGATGAAAGGCATGACTAATGACTTGAGGTGGAATGGGTCAGCCTGATCATGTGACGTGGTTAAATTAAATGTCACTTTCTCTTCTCTTCTCTTCGACTGAAACGTTTTGTTGGCCTGGTGGGGCAAGACAAATGGGCGATCGATCGAGCCGCATATTACTCAGTCTACGCTTTCGCGTGAACTTGTGAAGGAGAACGACTTGACCTCTCCTCACTTCCTTCCGCGGGTTTCTAGAAAATTAGGTACATCTATCACAATAAATGAATAAAATGACATATTCTTCGTACAATATTTTGGAGACTAAACCCTCACATTCGTCGTAGTCAGATAACTTTCGTCCTCATTTTTAGAAACTCCCATGTTAATTTTGTATAATTAATCTTATTCATTAAAATAAAATAACCAGCTGATTCACATAATTACATTGTTCTTGAGGATTTTATTCAATGTGAACATTCTATAGACAATACAATAGGTCTTTCTCATTAAAAACGGAAATGAAATTCGGTACAAACCTAAGAAAAATACCAGAAGATCAAAGAGATAACAATGGAGGCTCTCAAAATTAGGTAAAAAAGAAATAGCTTACATAATAAATAAATAGGGTTAGATAACATAAAATTAGGATTTTACTAAGTCAAGTAGTTTTTTAGAAAAAGATAAATAAAACATTTGTTTATTTGACCTCTTTAAAATCTTTTGCAAATAAATACATAATATAAATGGTTAAATATGTTTTTGGTCCCATAAAAATATGGTGAAATTTGGTTTTGATCCCTCATTTAATTTTTCATTGGTCTTGGTCCTTCATTTTTTAAATCACATGTTTTTAGTCAAATCCTAACTATACTTTGTTAAGAGAGTCACTTTCGCATAACTCTACTATGACTAGTTTTCCCCGGTAAAAATTAACAAGAAAGTTCTTCAATTTTTTCACTAAAATTCATCTGTAGTAAATTTCTAAAGACACTACAATTTTTATGGTAAAATGCTGCTATAAAATTTCTTTGCTTTGTTGTAAAAAATCTATAGTAAAGTTTCCGTAAATTTTAGAATCTGAACAAATTTTTCTTTGAATTTTGAAATCTGCAGGAATTCGAAGGAAAATGCATAAGAAAATCTACAAGAAATATTGCTACGTCTTGTAAGGTCCAAGAATCCCCTCAAAGTGGTTTTAATCATGACAACCAAATCAAATGCAACTTAGCATAATTCTGATTCCAAAAGAACTAACCATTTCATTTGAGAATGTGTCCAGAAGCAACAGGTTTCATCTTGCAGAAGGACAAATATGAGAAGCTTCATTTTAATGGATAACAGAAGCAATAAGTTGAAAGAATGACAAATCTGTGAAGGAAAACTTGAAATAAAGATGAGTAAATTGAAAGTAACCATTCAAGCATTCAGAAGCTATCAAGCACTTCTCACAGTTTCCAGAAACAAAAAGAAGCGTCTCAAGAACTCCAAATGAAATCGTTTTAGAAGGAAGATTCATTTTAGGAGGAAATTCTAAATAGAAAGCAAAAACAGAATTTCATTCTTAAGATATATCAACTGCAGAACATGAAACATGTCCAGAAGCATGAGAATCATCTGTAGTTGATCAGAAGCAATTCTGCAGAAGGGATGTGCAAGTATAGACTCTGCAGAAGTAGCAAATTAAATCAGAAAGTCTAAAATGAATCTCCTGCTGATTTAGCTGAGTAACAAAGTTGAAATACACTTGAAATAATCCAGAAATTCTTCAGCAAATTCATAGAAGCATTGGTGAAGAAATGAGCCAGTTTTTGCTGTCTGCAGAAGCAAGTTCTGCAGAAGCAAGTTCTGCAGAAGCATGAAGACCAATCAACAAGACAACTGTACCTGTCAGCTTTTGTAGCTGTACCTGAAAGGGGACTTGTCAAAGGCATCATAGCTGGATCATTTTGACTGCTCATTCCAACGGCTACAAGGCTCCTCAACTATAAAAAGAGGCGCTCTCTTCACCATGGAATACACCTCTCACTCCAGAAGCATAAAATAATCTCGTCTCTTCACTGCCAGCTTCCTGGAACCTTTTCTCTCTCCTCAAATTCTTTCTAGATCCGCTTATACAAGTTGTTGAGGGGGAGTTTTGCTCACTAGGAAATTCTGCTACTGCTCTGAATGTAAAATAGTGAGCTTGTTTGTACTTTACCTTGCTGTTTCTGTCTTCTGTAAGGTCAGAAGAGATTAGTTTGTTGTAAAATCTCTTGTGACACATTAGGTGAGTATTTGGAGGGTTTGCAAAGGCTCCGGTGTGAGCTCGTGAGTGTTTAGAGTCTGCGAAGGGAATTCTGCAGATTTCTGGACCTATCTTCTACTGCAGAAAGTCCTGCAGTAAGTCAAGGTCTATTGTTTGTGAGTTTGGTGATTCGTAGAAAAGCCTGAAGAGGCTGTGGAAAAAGGAATACTAGTGGTAGTGTGTACCCAAAGGTTGTAACTGATTTGTTAGTGAGAAAAATCCTACAGAAGGTAGGGACTGACGTAGCCTCAGGTTGGAAGAGGTGAACCAGTATAAAAACCTTTGGTGTTTTCTTCTTTCCCTTACTTTCTTAACTTTCTGCATGTGCACAAAGCTTTCTAAAACTAATAATACCTAAGTAAGTGGCAACTAAATTGATTCCACCAAAGGAATCCTATTTTCAGCATAATAAGCATTAATACTTACAATTCACTTGTGGATATCCATCTTCTAATAAACAGCCAAGAACTTATCTTGAGCAGAATTTTATGAGAAGATATAATTGCAGAATTTTAAAAGAATCACAATTCAAACCCGCCCTTCTGTGATTTCAACCATATACTTCAATTGGTACCGAGAGCTTGCCTCTTGGTGTGAACTCACTTAACCAGTGGAGAGAGGAAATAGATCAAGGGGATGGCAAACATGACGCTTGCAATGTTCATTCCAGAAGGATCATCCGCACAACAGACCACCAGCTTTCAATGGAAAAGACTCTAATATAGGAGGATAGAATGAAATTGTTCTTGGAATCTCAAGATATTGATCTATGGGATTATAGAAATGGGAATTACATTCCCACTACAAGAAGAACCAGAGTTCTGGCTCCTCCTTCCATAGAAGGGTTGAGTCCTGAAATTGTTGAAGAAGCACTCAAAACCCAACCTAGAGAAGAATGGACACAAGATGACAACAAAGTTATCTTCTAAAACTCTAAAGCTAAATTTTTTCTTCTTTGTGCATTATAGTAGAGGTGAATATGATAAAGTGCTGGCTTGCAACAAACAAAAGAAATATGGGATACTTTAAAAATTGCTCATGAAGGAACAAGACCAAGTAAAAGAATCTAAAATCAACAATTTTAATTCACCAATATGAATGTTTAACATGGTTGAACATGAAACTATAGATTGAAATGTTTAGTAGATTTACTATTATTATAAATGATTTAAAATCACTGGTAAAAGCTATTCAAATCAAGAACAAGTAAGAAAAAACTTAGAAGTCTCCCAAGAATATGAAGACCAAAAAGTTACAAACAGCAATTCAGGAAGCAAAGGATCTAGCTGACTCAGTTGGATGAGCTTCTTGGCTCTTTAAAGTCCATGAACAAGAAACTCATGGATGATTGCCAAGAAAGGACAAGTCATAACTCTAAAAAAGCAAGCGCTCCAGAAGAAGTGCTTCTGCCAAGAAGATAAACCTTCAGAAGGAGAATCATCCTCTTCTGAAATGATGATAAGCTAGCCTTTAATATAAAAAAGAATAAATACAAAGGCTAATCAGAAGAAAGGCAAAGGAAAGAAATTTTTCAATTTCAAGAAGGATGGACCAAAAGGTGAAAAGCAAAGGTCCTATCATCTGCTATGAATGCAACAAACCAGGACACATCAAGGCAGAGTGTCCACAGCTGAAAGAACTCAAGACCATTCCAGAAGAAAGAAGGCCATGATGGCTACATGGGATGAATGCTGACAAGCTCTGCAAGAAGGAAGAAATGAAGCTGTAAATTGACAGTTGTGCTTCATTCAAATGGCTGGGAGAAGATGAAGAGAAGGAGTTAAATTACCTATACTCCTTCTGCATATAAAGAACTTGAAGATGCTTTTGAAAAGTTATTATTGACTCATCACCACACTTGCAAGCAACAAAAAATGGTGCTCGTTCTTAAAGAACAATTAGTTAAACTTAAAGAAAGAAAATGACATACTTAGAGAGATAATAATAAGGTTAACTAAAACAATCACTGTCTCCAGACAATCATTCACCTTAAGTTATCTGAACAATCAAAACTGTAGAAACAGTTCTGCAGAAGCAGAAAAAACTGCAAGTCTGCAAAAGGAAAATCTGCTTCTACAGAAGAAATTGATGAACTTCAAATGATGTGTGTAAATTTGTAAAGCACCTCACAACTTGAATAAATTAATAGGAAACGTAGAAGAAACTTCAGACAAAAGAGGTTTAGGATTTAATCAAGACAAGTTTCAGTATCACACAAAACAGTTTTTGTTCCACAGCCAAAAGGAAACCTCCTCATTGTTCTTTGTGTAACAAGCTTGGACACCATGACCAAAACTGTTACAAAAGAAAAGGAGTACCAGAAGGAAGGTATCTAACCTCACAGGACCCAAGAAAATTTGTGGTACCTAAAGCCTTGTTATCTTCTGTTGTAGGAACCAAACAAAAGGGTTCTAAGAAGAAAGAGCTATGGTTCTTGGACAGTGGATGCTCCAGACATATGACTGGAAACAGAAGCAAATTCACTCAGCTACAAATGATGGAAGGTGGAACAGTAACATTTGGAGACAACAACAAGGCTCAAATCAAAGGTATTGGAAAGATAGGTATGCAAGGTTCCTAACCCCAAATAATAATGTATATTATGTGAAAGGGTTAAAACATAATCTTCTTAGCATTAGTCAGTTATGTGGACAGTGGCTATGAAGTTATGTTTCAACCTACATTCTGTGAAATTAGAGAATCATCTACTAAAAGGGTATTATTCTCAGGTATCAGAAGCAAGAATCTATATAGCATAAGTCTAGAAGAACTTCCACATCAAACCTGTCTTGCTTCTTTTGAAAATGAAAAATGGATTTGGCATAGAAAAGTTGGCCATTTGAACATGAAAACTATTCTAAACTTTCCAAACTAGAACTTGTAAAAGGATTGCCAAAGCTGAAATTTGATAAAGATAAAATTTGTGAAGCATGTGTAAAGGGAAAACACACTAAGTCAAGTTTTCATCCCAAAAATGTAATAACTACAAAAAGGACTTTAGAACTGCTTCACATTGATCTTTTTGGTCCAACTAAAACACCTAGTTTGGGAGGAAAGAAGTATGGGCTTGTGATAGTAGATGATTACTCTAGATTCACATGGGTTTTGTTCTTAGCTACTAAGGATGAATCTTTTGAATCTTTCAGAATCTTTCTCAAGAAAGTTGAAAATGAAAGAAACCAAAAGGTAGCTTCTGTAAGAAGTGACCATGGAGGGGAATTTGAAAACTATTTTTTCAAAAACTACTTTGATGAAAATGGAATTTCTCACAACTTCTCTTGTCCTAGGACTCCACAACAAAATGGAGTTGTAGAAAGGAAGAATAGAACCCTCCAAGAAATGGAAAGAACTATGTTAAGTGACAGTGGAATTCAAAAATACTTTTGGGGAGAGGCTGTTTCCCACTGCATGTTACATACTTAACAGAGTTTCTATCAGAAGCAATCCTTAATAAAACTCCATATGAACTATGGAAAGGGAAGAAAAACCCAACATTGCCTATTTTCACATATTTGGAAGTGAATGCTTCATATTAAACAATAGGATAACCTCGAGAAATTTGATGCTAAATCTAAAAAAGGAATATTTCTTGGTTACTCCATCACCTCTAAAGCATATAGAATTTATAATCTTAAAAAATCAAACAATAGAAGAAAGCATGCATATTATTTTCAATGATGCTAACTCTCCTTCTCAAGCAGTGACAAGCAAGATTCTGATTATGAAAGTCAGTCAAAGAAAGTGCCTTCTGAAAATCATAGTTCTGGCAGAAAAAGGCTGCAGAACCTGCAAAAGTTGTAGGTGCTTCTGGAGAAGATTCTGACTGTCAAAAACAGAATCTGCCCAGAAGCTGGAAATATGTGACTTACCATCCTCATGACCAAGTAATTGGAAATGTTGAGGAAGGTGTAAAAAACCAGAAAGACAACTAAGAAATGACATGACCCTTCTTTCTCAAGTTTAACAAAGAGTGTCCAAGAAGCACTTGATGAAGAATCATTGGTTGAAGCTATGAAAGAAGAACTAGACCAGTTTGAGAAAAACAAGGTCTGGACTCTTGTACCTCAACCAAATAATCACACCATAATCGGCACAAAATGGGTATTCATAAACAAATGAAATGAAGAAGTAAAGTTATCAGAAACAAAGCAAGGTTAGTGGCTCAAGGATATAACCAACAAGAAGGTATTGATTTTGATGAAACTTTTGCTCCAGTAGCTAGATTAGAAGCTATTAGAATCCTTCTTGCTTTTGTTGCATTTAAAAACTTTAATCTTTATCAAATGGATGTGAAAAGTGCTTTTCTAAATGGTTTCATAAGTGAGGAAGTTTATGTACACCAACCTCCTGGTTTTGAAAACAAAAAACATCCTAATCATGTTTCAAATTAACAAAAGCTTTGTATGGTTTAAAACAAGCTCTTAGAGCTTGGTATGAAAGACTCAGCACCTTTCTCTTACAAAATCAATTTTCAAGAGGTCAAATTGACACTACCCTTTTCAGAAAAACTTCCAATAAGGATTCTTCTCATTGTTCAAATTTATGTTGATGATAGATAATTTGGATCTACTAATTTGAAAATATGTGAAGAGTTTTCTAACTTATGAAAGGTGCATTTGAAATGAGTCTCATGGGTGAAATTGAAGTTCTTCCTAGGACTTCAAATCAGACAAGAGAAGCATGGAATCTTTATAAACCAAGAAAAATACACTAAAGATCTCTTAAAGAAATATAAATGGAAGGTTCAAAATCCATGGGGACTCCTATGCATCCCTCTGCAGTTTTAAATCTCGATGAAAATGGTAAACATGTTTCTGAAAAGGAATATAGAGGAATGATATGATCTCTATTATACTTAACTGCTAGTAGACCTGACATTTTACACTCTGTAAGTCTATGTGCAAGATTTCAATCTTCTCCCAAAGAATCACATGTTGCAGCTGTAAAAAGAATTTTAGATATCTTGCTGGAACTACAAATCTTGGATTATGGTACAAGAAAGGCACAATTTCGAGCTCACAGGTTATTGTGATGCTGACTATGCTGGAGATAAGTTGGACAGAAAAAGCACTAATGGAAGCTGCCAATTTCTTGGAGAATCATTAATCTCTTCGTCTTGCAAGAAGCAGCCCATAATAGCTTTGTCCACCACAGAAGCAGAATATATTTCAGCAGCAAGTTGTTGTTCTCAAATGCTTTGGATTAAACATCAAATGGAGGACTATTGCTTGAGGTACACTAATATTCCTATCTTCGTGATAATACTAGTGCAATTAACTTGTCCAAGAATCCAATCCAGCATTCTAGATCTATGCATATTGATATTAAACATCATTTCATTAGAGATCATGTCCAAAAGCATGACATTGAACTGAAATTCATTGAAACCAAACTTCAAATTGCTGATATTCTTACAAAACCTCTTGTTGAAGAGAGATTTGTGTTTTTTAGAAATAAAATTAATATGAAATACTTGGTTTCTTGATGTGTGAATTAAAATCTGTGTGCTACTACTGGAACTTGAGAGTTCCACAGAAGCAAATAGAGAAGCATATTTTTTGCAGAAAACACAAAACTGTAACAGTTATAGTGGCGTGTGCAGCTTCTGGAATTTGAAATTAAATTTTCACCTTCTGCAGAATCAAGCCTAAAATAGTTTATGGAAATATTCTCTCTTCTGCAAAACCTTTCCTGAGAAGGTGCATGAAAAATTCACCTTCTGCAAATTATAGCATAACCTAGTAAATAAAATCTCAGCTTCTGTAGACATCATTCTTCAAATGACAATGTCATAACTGCTTCTGTTCACCTGCTTATCAGGTGAAAACGGCACAACAGTGATTGTTGACTAACAAATACATGTTAGTCACATCACTCATACTAGGAAATGTCACTTTATTCACAAAGCTCAATGTATTCCATCCATTCTAGGCAAAGTCAAACTGCAACCAACTTGTAGCCTTTTCATCCTCTATAAGCTACAAAAGGAATGAGGAAAGTTAGCTTTTGTCTCTAGCTAAAAGCAGGCAGGATAGTTGATTCACAATTAGGGAAATTTAAAAGCTTATAACCGTTGGACATTAACCAATTTCCTAAAAAACTGCACGCGTGCCCCTTCCCTCTCTCCTTCACAAATAAGGCAACGGCTAGTTAGGTTCTACTATTTAGGATAGTCCTCTTCAGCTGAAGGAAACACCACACCTGCCCTCTCCAACTCCAACCTTTCATATTCTAGCCATACTCTGTTTTCAAATCATCTCATCTTCTTCTCCTGTCTCTGCTTTACATTCTTCTCTCATCATGAGAATTAAGCAAATCGCAATGGAGAAGAAAGACTCCTCCTCCACAGAATCTGATGATTTATTGTAAATGGGCAATGAAATAGTGCCATACGTTGAACCACAGCATGCTCAGTCCCCCACAGTTGAGCCCTCTGTTTCTAGCCACTCAACAGAGCAGTTTCTGCTCCTATTGAACCCACAACAATGAACCTCACCTGCTCAAACTCAAACAACCTCAACCTTCTCAACCCTCTACCTCCTTTATTCTTCCAACAGAAACTCAATCTAAAACTCCAATTGCCTCTGCTGATTACAGAAGAAAGTTAGAGAGAATACGAGTTGGGTCTGCATGTAAGACAATAGGTAGTGACCCCATCAACCTACAGGAGTGGACTCTTCTTCAACATCCCATACAGTTTCATTCTCCCATAGCCAGAAGAAGCACAATCTGTTGGACAGAAGAAAGAAGTCCTAGCAGAAGTACAGAAGAGAGTGACCCTTCTGAGGGGTCACAAGACTCCAATGGGGACCTCTTCCAGGATAAAGAGGTGCTGAAAATCTACAATGAGAAGTGGGAGTGGAAGACAGTCATCCCAGGGAAGATCTTTCTGCTAAAAGAGATAAAGAAGTGTGGATGGGATGTAGGACATTTCGTCCAGAAGCAGGACTGGGGAGATTTCCTTCTTGTGAAGGAGCCAGTATATGAGAGACTAGTGAAAGCTTTCTATGCTTCTGCTAGTCAGTACAGGAGTGATGGCAACTCCTTGGTGGTAGACATTAAAGGATCAATAATTGTGGTCACTGCTAAGACCATAGATGAAGTACTTGGATGTAGTTCTAATCAGAATCAATTATATGATGACTGGTTCACTGCTGCTGGTGTAACCAAGGAAGAAGTTAAAAAGAAAGTCCTTCACCATTCCTCCTCCAGCTTCTGTCAAGCAAGCTTAACCCCATCTGCGGGCTGTTTCACAAGCTGTGCATCTTCTCAATTCTCCAAGGGCTGGCACTCTTGAAAGAGTTTCTGACATTGACCTTATGGTCATTTATCATCTCCTTATTGGTAAACCCTTTTCCCTTTCTTATTTAATCCTTAGAAGCATGATTTATTATGCAAATCCCCGAAGGGCATATGCCAGCTTGCCCTATGGGATGCTTCTAACCAGAATCTTCAGATTAAATAACATTCCTTTAGAAGAAGAAAGTTCAAGTGACCCTTGTAGAACATTTGGCAAAATAAATGTGCAAAGAATGTTGATTGGGAAGCCTGAGCCAACATATAATTACTCAAGCCCCAGTGAGGAAGAGGAGGAGAATACGTCACCAAGAACCAAAAGGAAGAAGGAAAAGGAGTTCCTGACATTTTCCAGAAAGAGGAAAAGTCAGCCTGCTGGTGCTTCTGGAGAACCATCCAGCAAGAATTTGAGAGCCTCCTCCATGTCCAGTGATTCCATGACAGGAGAAGAAGTTGTCTCACAGCCAAAGTCTCCTTTTGCAGAAGCACCATTACCTGAAGAGGGTCTGGCAGTTGACAACCCTGGCAAACATGTCTCAAGCTATTCCCTGACATTCCTTATCTCCTAATGTTGATTTCCATTACCTGTTCAATCTCCTATACCATCAATCCAATGGTTGCTGGCAACCAGAAGCTCAAGAGAAAGAAGAAGAGAAGGTGCAGAAGGAAGCTACTCCATCAGCTCCCTCATAAGCACTTTTGGAACTGATTTGGTGATTAGTTCCTTGCTTCTCCTATGATAGATTCAATTCTAACCTGCTGCTGCACCTATCAGAGATAGCATTCCCAAATTTCTTCTAATCTCTCTTCCACGAACACTTTTATACAACTATTAAGCAATGAAAAACCAGTTGAGGAGCCTGCTCCCAAACCTGATGTTGCTGCTTCTAAAGCACCACCAAAGAATGCTTCTCCTTCCAAATCCATGGAGAAGAATATCCAGAAGCTCAAGTCTGACATGAAGAAACTGTTTTCCAATGTGAACACTCTCCAAAACACAGTAAATGAAATGATTGAGAGGTTCACACAACATCAGTTTTGGTTTAATAATTTTGTGCTTCCAGTGATTGCACCTCAGGCCCCAGCTATGGCCATTCACACAATTTCAGCCACCCCAGAACTTGCTCCAGCCTTCTCTACCTCTTCATCATCTGACCACTCCTCTCCATCCAAGTGATAGATGATGATTCTGCTTCTTTCCCTACAATTCCTTTGAGCTTTTTGATTGATGACAAAGGGGGAGAAGTAGTAAGTAGTAGGTAGTTTAGGTTGATTTTTAGGTGGGCTGCACATTAATGATTTTTTGATGACTTTTGACTATGATCAATGATGAATGAAAATGATGAATGCTTTCTGTATAAGTTTCCTTGCTACACAATTGATAAATATGTTGCTGCATCTATTGATATAAAATGAATTTTGCATAAGTTACTCAATGATCATACTGCTGCATTGGAATGAATTATCAAAATGACTTCTGTAACTTAATAATTGAAATTAAGAATCAGTCTTGAAATTATGCAATCTGCAGCAATTATTATTTTCCAAATAAAATCTAAATTGCAGGGGGAGTTTGGTATTAAAAATCAGAATTATCTAAGTGATCCTTGATTAGGTTTGTCATCATCAAAAAGGGGGAGATTGTAAGGTCTAAGAATCCCCTCAAAGTGGTTTTAATCATGACAACCAAATCAAATGCAAATTAGCATAATTCTGATTCCAAAAGAACTAACCATTTCATTTGAGAATGTGTCCAGAAGCAACAGGTTTCATCTTGCAGAAGGACAAATATGAGAAGCTTCATTTTAATGGTAACAGAAGCAATAAGTTGAAAGAATGACAAATCTATGAAGGAAAACTTGAAATAAAGATGAGTAAATTTAAAGTAACTCATTCAAGCATTCAGAAGCTATCAAGCACTTCTCACAGTTTCCAGAAACAAGAAGAAGCATCTCAAGAACTCCAAATGAAATCGTTTTAGAAGGAAGATTCATTTTAGGAGGAAATTCTAAATAGAAAGCAAAAACAGAATTTCATTCTTAAGATATATCAACTGCAGAACATGAAACATGTCACAGAAGCATGAGAATCATCTACAGTGATCAGAAGCAATTCTGCAGAAGGGATGTGTAAGTATAGACTCTACAGAAGCAACAAATTAAACCATAAAGTCTAAAAATGAATCTCCTGCTGATTTAGCTGAGTAACACAAGTTGAAATACACTTGAAATAATCCAGAAATTATTCTCAGCAAATTCATAGAAGCATTGGTGAAGAAATGAGCCAGTTTTGCTGTCTGCAAAAGCAAGTTCTGCATAAGCATGAAGACCAGTCAACAAGACAGTTGTACCTGTCAGATTTGTAGCTGTACCTGAAAGGGACTTGTCAAAGCATCACAACTGGATCATTTTGACTGCATTCCAACGGCAACAAGGCTCCTCAACTATAAAAAGAGGTGCTCTCTTCACCATGGAATACACCTCTCACTCCAGAAGCATAAAATAATCTCTTCTCTTTCACATGCCAGCTTCTGGAACCTTTTCTTTCTCCTCAAATTCTTTCTAGTCCGCTTATACAAGTTGTTGAGGGGGAGTTTTGCTCACCAGAAAAATTTTGCTGCTGCTCTGAATGTAAAATAGTGAGCTGTTTGGTACTTTACCTTGCTGTTTCTTGTGCTTCTACTAGCTCATGTGTCTGCGACGGATTTTCCACTACCTTGTTTATGAGTTCATGAAGAATGGAAGTTTGCAGGATATGTTGGAAAAATTTAAAAGTGGTGATGGGGAGTTGGATTGGTTATCAACTCACAAGATTGCACTTGGTGTGGCTATTGGCCTTGAATACCTCCACATGAGTCACAGTCCACAATAATTCATAGAGAACCTCAATATGCAAACATTTTCTTGATGATGAGATGGAAGCTAGGATATTAAACTTTGGGCTTGCAAAAGTGATGCTAGAGTATAAGACACACATCACAATGTCTAATGTAGCTGGCAATGTGGGATATATAACACCTGAGTATCACCAGATACTCAAATTCACTTATAAGTGTGACATATACATCTTGGGGTAATACTTGGTGTCTTGGTGATAGGAAAGCTTCCATCAGATGAGTTTTTTGAGCACACAGACCAAATTAAGAAGAAAAGTGAGGAAAGTCTCCAAATAAAATTTCCACGAAAACATCTTGCATTCTATTGGGAAAGTGACATATAGTAATCCACATCTCACAATGTGAACGAGAATAGTAGTGAGCACAAGGTAGGACCAAAATATTTTCAAAGTGGAACCCTCACTCTATTGGAATTCTTCGAACATTCGGACGAAATTTTCAAATTCTATCCTATACCTCTCACTTTCTCTACCCTATTTTCAAGACAAGCAAATTGATTATAAAAGATAAATAACAATGAAAAAAACAACGATCCAAATTAATTTTAAAAGTTAAAACAGTGAAGTTGTTATAATGGTTTAATAAAATTCAAAGCGGAAGATTTTGAACATGGTGACTATAAGAATAAGGGAAATAACAATTGTTAGCCCAAGTCACATCCTAAGTCGACCCTATATCCTCACTTTCACTCTCACTCTCTTGCCTTTTCTGGAATTTATTTCTCTCCCCTCAAATTCAAAGAACTGTACTTAACTAATATCAATAGGAGCGAGTCTCTGATTAAGTAACCAATGGCTAGAAAGATCTACCACCTCCTCTTTCTGCTTTAATTCTTGTCTATGTCCCTCTTCTTCTCGTTCATCCATGCAGAATTTGATCTCCACCCCTTCAGACTCAAAGGCTCCCAAGTCAAGCAAAAGAGAACTAGCTGGGTGGTTTTTGGGTTTGTGGTTGGTGCACTAGTTAGGAATTTTTTGGGTTCATTCCTTATTGGACAAGTTGGCTTTGGCTTTGATAATGGGAGAAGCGAAATGGGTTGGCTCTGGCGCTACAATTTATAGTCCCTTGATTAAGAAAGCTGAGGACTTGGAGTTCTTGGAGAAGCAAGATGGACTGGCTTCTTTGCAAATCATTGAAGAGGTGGGTGTGGGAGGTTTACAAGGCTAAATTACCTAGAAGTAATAGCAAAATGAATGCCATAAAGAAGATTGTTTAGGAACCCAAGGATGCAGCTAAGTTGGTTAAAAAACGAAGCTTTTGAATAACAAAATGCTCCATATTTGATCTGAGATTAACACGATTTGTCATATTCAACACCAGAACCTTGTGCCTCTGCTAGCTCATGTGTTTGGGACGGATTGCCACTACCCTGGTTTATGAGCTCATGAAGAATGGAAGTTTGCAGGATATGTTGAAAAAGTTAAACGGGTTGAAGCCGAGTTGGATTGGTCAGCAACGCACAAGATTGCACTTGGTGTAGCTGTTGGCCTTGAATACCTTCATAGTGATGCCAGAGTATAAGACACCAAGTGTGATAACACCTGCTAGGAGCTTGGACCTGCAAGACCTACATTGGAGGATATGCACCAACTTCAAGCAAGGAAGAGTTGGAGAAATTAGTGTCCTACAAATAAAGGGACACTACCCTACAAAGTAAAGGTCACTACCCTATAGAAGGACACCTTGACCCTGGATAGGACCCTTATCCTATGGACCACCCTTAATTAGGGACTCTCTTGTATTTTCTTTTTATTTTGTATTTTCCTTTTTATTTCATTCCACATGGGTGCTAATTGTATGGGTTTTATTGGTTAGTAGGATACCTTGCTACAAGGTTTAGGAGGTCATGGGATCTAATCCCACCTAAGATAGAAAATTACCTCATCTTTCTTTTCCTTGTTAAAAGGGGCGCTATTTTTGGATTTATTGGCTTAAGGCTTAGCTTAGCCATAAGCCATTAGGGACTGGGTTCAAATCCCACTTAGGATGAGATTTCACTCATCTTTTATTTTTCTCTCTCCCCCTTCCCTCATGTAAGTGGCCGCCCCCTCACTCCTCATTTCCTATAAATAGGAGTCCTCTCCTCTTGTAATGCACACATTGAATTTTGAAGTAAAGGCATTATGCCAAATTTTCTCCTCCCTTTGTGAGTTGAGTGAGGCTTGGTGGTTGTTGCTCAAACCATACTGATACTTATCTAATTCTCTTGAATTAGTGGCGTCTGGCATTGGACTTATCTGCTGCAAGTGGATTCTTGCTTCAGTGGCGTCCTTCCCATTTCTTCCTCTCCACTTTTTCTTTCATTTTCTCTCATTTTCTTGCGCATTATAACTGCTGTTCCAGCCACTATAATTCGCAATTTTGGTGCCTTTAATTGATTCTAATCGGTTGGTTTTGCTCAATTCTAGATCCTACACCTATCCGGCTATCAATTGGTCATCAGAGTTTGTTGAATTTGAGCAAATTTGGAGCAAATTGGGGCTGTTTGGGCGCGCAAAACTGCACCTATTTTGTGCAGAATTTTCACTCATTTAGTGTAATTCCATCCCTCTTTTCAATTGTAATTTGGACTTGGACTGTTTCCCGGGCCCGAGGTGCCTTTCTGCTGCTATCAGCACTTGTCTGTCTTGATTGAATTGGTTGATTTCTTGCTAGTTTGGGGGCTGTTTTGGCCGCTAATTCCCACCCCCTAGGTGTTTGTTTAAATGCCTCTTTAATTGCTCATACTTGTTCTTGAGTAATTCTTGCAAATTTCTTGATATAACTGCTTGTTTGTGGGTGAAGTGTGGTAAGAGGAGGCATTGTTGTCTTCATTTTTCCAAAGATCGTTCACCTACATTTCTCCCCTTCACCATTAATTGTTCATCCCCCATATTCATCTCTTTACTTTCCGCTTTTAATTTTCCGCCATTTAATTTCCGCTTCTCCCCATCCTTTTAATTTCTGCTCTCTCCACCCTTTACATTCTGCCATTACATTTCTGCTCTCCCCATCCTTTTAATTTCCGCTTCCCCCTTTATTTTCAGTCATTTACTTTCAGTCCTCCCCATCCTTTTAATTTCCGCTTCCTCCCCTTTACATTTCTGCTCTCCCCATCCTTTTACTTTCTACCATCCCCTTCTACTTTCTGCCATTTACATTTTTGTCCTCCCCATCCTTTTAATTTCAGTTTCCCCCTTTAATTTCTTGCCATTTAATTTTGCGCAATTTTTCCTCTTTATTTTTGCCATTTTTGCGCATTTTTGGGCTCTTGTGTTGTTCAATTTCCTACTCTTGTTATGTCTGTTTGATTGGCATTCTGATTGCAAATTTGGATTGACTTCTATCTCTACCTTGGACTTTCCCTGTTTGATTGTGCAAAACGCTCACCTATAGGATCTTTTTTGGTTCATAGTATTGGAAGAAGATCAACAAATTCTAATTGTTGATTTTCCTTCAAATTTTAATTCCAATCTTAAAATTGAACCAAGCGCGTTTCTGTGACCATACCGGTTTTGTATAATCAACAAGGAAGTGCTAAGCAATTTTTTTGGCCATTTTTGAAATCAAGTTGCCATTACGTTTTTACAGTTTTTAGAAATAGTTTATTCATTATTTTTGCTTTTCTGGGCCACTTGGACCAGTTTACTGTCAGAAATTTTCAAAAATATTACAGTAGGTACAGTTAATTTTCTTTTCACTGTGTACAAAGTTCTGTAATTTTCTGTTGGGGAAAAAAGACAAAAAAAAGAAAGAAAAGGCAAGAAAAATACAAAAAGTACGTACGTGACAAAAATAGTAAAAGAGGTGTAAAAAGCAAAAAAGGGTGCAAAAGTCAACAAGAAGGAAGAAAAAGTCAAAAGACACCCAAAAAGTAAAAAAAAAAATTCAAAAATTCAGAAAAATAGAAAAACAAAAAAAATGGAAGTATCCCAACAATACAGTAACATTTTTACTGTAATTTTTCTATTTCATTTCCCTGTATACCGTAATTGAGTTGTATTTGCTGTTTTCTTAAAAACGACAATTTTGGCAACTCTTTTTCAAAAATCACCAAAAACAATTCTCTTTGCATTTCTTCCGTCTTGTCTTGTTTGCTGTCTGCTCTTGCGTATAAGCTTGTTTGAGTGCCAGCTTTTCTTGTTTGTCATATCAATTCTTTTATTTTGTCTTAGGATTTTTCCAATCTTCTTCCAGTAGGTATTTGTCTTTGTTAGTGCGCTTCTATTTGGGTAAGGGTTAAGACTTAGACTCACGTTGGTCTTTGTAACTTCTAATCAACCTCCAACCGAGTAGAAGAGGCAAGAGAGTATCATTATAGAAAAAGCCCAAAAAAGAGTGACATACACGAGGATTACATTCCATTGAGTGTAAACACTTAGTGAGTTGCGAGGTCCTTTAAAAGCTTTCAAAATAAAATCAATTTAAGATGTCATATAAAATGTGGAGAAAGGAGCTAGATGAAGATAGAGAGAAATTAGAAGAGAAAATGAAGTGAGAAGACACTCTTCTCATGATGAAGGTATAAAAAAGAAGGAAGGAAAGAGAAATAAGTAGATATCATTTTGAAGATAGTAAGAAGAAGGAAAGGAGTTATGATAACTCTAACCATGAAAGGAGAAGGTATGAGGAAGAAAAGAAATTTAGAAGGTATGAAGAAGGAAGGCAAAGGTATAATAAAAGAGAGAATAGGAAAAGTACAAAAGATTCTTTGAAGATAGAATTGGAAGAAAGTTAGAGAAAATTTTGTAATAAAATTGGAAGATAAACTTTCAAAATGCCTTTCAAATCCTTAATTGAGATTGAAGAGAGAAGAAAATTAGAAAAGAAGAGTCAATTAGAAAAAGAAGTAAGAAGAAAGGATCAAGAGAGACAAGAAAAGGAAATAGAAAGAATGCAAATTGAAGAAAATTTAGGGAAGCAACCAATTCCATTGATATAAAAGTAATGCTAACCCTTTGTGTGAAAACATGAATAGGTTGAAGGCTAGCACTTCTAGTGTTGCAAGGAAGACAACTCAAGCGATTGAAAGGGAGTTTCCTAGACTAACTTTCTTTATGCATGAAATGCCCTCATCTATACACAATTATATATATGGCCTCAAAGCAGTACATGTTTGGAACGAAATTAGAAAATGTTGATGATGCTTTGGAAACTATTGCATGTTTAGAAAAGCCAACTAAGTTAAAGTACCATGAAACTTACTAGAGATGCCATGTTTAATCAATTCCTTGATCAATTTAGATTGCATGATAGGAAAGATACAAAGTTGGATTGAATATGCATGTACCTTTGGTTTGTGTTTATAAATTTAATACACATTTGGGCCTAAAATAATTATTTCATATAAAGATGTGTATTATGCTCTTGAACTAGTTAGTGAAAAGAATAAAAATTTTGATGAAGCTATCACATATGGGAAAACTTGTTTGACATCTAAATTCATATAATGATATGCTTCTTGATATGCACACTCAAAATAATTCTTTTATGTTTCACCTTACATGAACACATATGATAATATGGCAAAAGGTGACATATTACTTGAAGTGAGTGCATTAGAATAAATAGATCTCTTGAAAAGACTTGCATAAATACCTCATGGCAGAACATATGCACTACACTTTGACAATCATACTCAAGATGCATGTGTTATGTTCAATAAAAATGTTGGGATGTTAATGAAAAATATTAAAACACTCATGCCACATAGTTTCACTTGTGCATTTATTTGGGAACATAGTTGTAGAATATTTGATGAATGTTGCACATTGAAACACATTTTGTACTTAGTGTGGAATTTATTTCCTAAGCCTTCTCCATGACCACTTACTTCTCTTATTTGCAAGGGAGGGCTTCAAAAAGATTAGTCTTTGATCCAGGATCTAAATCCCAAAGTACGTAGACAAGAGGGCTCAATCTTCATTAGGGAGTTTTCTAACCCTTATCTCAAATACCTCTTGTTTATCTCCTATGTTTTTCGTTTGCCAATCTTTATGATCCCCAAGTATTTTGTTATGAGCCTTCACTTGCTTGCTTTGGAATAATACTTATGGGTCTTCTTGTTGTTGTCTAGGCTCAAGGAAGATGTTCAACTTGTGGACCTCTAACTCTACTCTCCAAGGGCAAGGGAAGTATCTTCTTACTT
The DNA here is from genome assembly GCA_026901365.1 of Sesbania bispinosa. NCBI lineage: Eukaryota > Viridiplantae > Streptophyta > Magnoliopsida > Fabales > Fabaceae > Sesbania > Sesbania bispinosa. The sequence goes on from QLOH01000018.1 coordinate 1,642,440, forward strand.
CCTAAATTTTGTTCATCCATCCCCCCCCTTCTACCCAGTTCATTACTCTTAAGGCTTCTTTCTGAATTTTCAGATTTGAGGTCAATCCCTCTTTAAGGGGTGAGGGAATGATAAACACTCTGCTAGGAGCTTGGACCTGCAAGACCTACATTGGAGGATATGCAACAGCCAACTTCAAGCAAGGAAGGAGTTGGAGAAATTAGTGTCCCTACAAATAAAGGGACACTACCCTACAAAATAAAGGTCACTACCCTACAGAAGGACACCTTGACCCTGGATAGGACCTTGTCCTATGGACCACCTTTATAGGACTCTTTTGTATTTCTTTTTATTTCTGTAATTTTCATTTTTATTTTTCCTCCTACTTGGGCGCCCACAGTGTATGGGTTTATTGGCTAGTAGGTTTGCCTTGCTATAAGGCTTAGGAGTCGTGGGTTCTATTCCCACCTAGGTTAGAATTTCTTCATCTTGGTAATTTTTTACAATGAGTGGGGCGCATTTTAGAGGTTTAATGCTTAAGACTTAGCTTAGCCATAAACCTTTGGGGTCTGGGTTCAAAACCCACTTAGGAGTGTTTTCACTCATCTTTATTTTTTCTCCCATTTTATTCTCCTAAAAATCCGCCCCCTTCCCCCTCCACTCCTATATAAAGGAGTCTTCTCCTCTTGTATGGGACACATTGAATTTTGAAGTAAAGGCATTATGCCCAATTTTCTCCTCCCTTTGTGAGTTGAGTGAGGCTTGGGTGGTTGTTGCTCAAACCATACTGAGACTTATCTAATTCTCCTGAATTAGTGGCCGTCTGGCATTGGACCTTTATCTGCTGCAAGTGGACTCTTGCGTCAGTGGCGTCCTTCCCATTTCTTCCTCTCACTTTTTCTTTCATTTTCTCTCATTTTCTATCACTTTCTTGCCGCAAAATAAGCTACTGCCCTGCACCTTATTTTCGCAATTTATTCACTATATTTTGATTCTAATCGGTTGGTTTTGCTCAATTCTAGATCCTACAACTATCCGACTATCATATCCCACCTAAGATAGAAAATTACCTCATCTTTCTTTTCCTTGTTAAGAGGGGCGCTATTTTTGGATTTATTGGCTTAAGGCTTAGCTTAGCCATAAGCCATTAGGGACATGGGTTCAAATCCCACTTAGGATGGGATTTCACTCATCTTTTATTTTTCTCCCCTTCCCTCATGTAAGTGGCCGCCCCCCTCACTCCTCATTTCCTATAAATAGGAGTCCTCTCCTCTTGTAATGCACACATTGAATTTTGAAGTAAAGGCATTATGCCAAATTTTCTCCTCCCTTTGTGAGTTGAGTGAGGCTTGGTAGTTGTTGCTCAAACCATACTGAGACTTATCTAATTCTCCTGAATTAATGGCGTCTGACATTGGACTTATCTGCTGCAAGTGGATTCATGCTTCAGTGGCGTCCTTCCCATTTCTTCCTCTCCACTTTTTCTTTCATCTTCTCTCATTTTCTTGCATTTCTTGCGCATTATAGCTGCTGTTCCAGCCACTATAATTCGCAATTTTGGTGCCTTTAATTGATTCTAATCGGTTGGTTTTGCTCAATTCTAGATCCTACACCTATCCGGCTATCAAAGTGCAATCTTGTGCATTGATACCCAATCTAACTCCTTTTCACCTCTTTTAACTTTGTCCAACGTATCCTGCAAACTTTCATTCTTCATGAACTTATAAACAAGGCAGTTGCAATCCGTCCCACACACATGAGCTAGCAGAGGCACAAGGTTCTAGTGTCGAATATGACCAACAGTGTTAATATCAAATCACAACTAGAGCATTTTGTTATTCAAAAACTTGCTTTATTTCTAACCAACTCAGCTGCATCCTTGGAAGGCTGAAGAATCTTCTTTATGGCAATTTTTTTTCCATTACTTCTAGGTAATTCAACCTTGTAAACTTCCCCATACACACCTCTTCCACGATTCAAAGAACCGTACTTAACAATATCAATAGGAGTGAGTCTCTGATTAAGTAACCATGGCTAGAAAGACCTACCACCCTCCTCTTTGTGCTTTAATTCTTGTCCATGTCCCCTGTTCTTCTCATCCATCCATGCAAAGTTTGATCTCCACCCTTCAGACTCAAAGGCTCCCAAGTCAAGCAAAAGAGAACTAGCTAGGTGGTTTTTTTGGGTTTGTGGTAGGTGCACTGTAGGTAGGAATCTTTTAGGTTCATATTTTCCTTATTGGACAAGTTATACTTTGGCTTTGATAATGGGAGAAGTGAAATGGGTTGGCTCTAGCGCTACAATTTATAGTCCCTTGATTAGAAAGCTGACGACTTGGTGTTCTTAGAGAAGCAAGATGGATTGGATTCTTTGCAAATCGTTGGAAGAGGTGGGTGTAGGGAGGTTTACAAGGCTAAATTACCTAGAAGTAACGACAAAATGAATGCCATAAAAGAAGACTGTTAAGACACCCAAGGAAGCAACTGAGTTGGTTAAAAAGAAAGTTTTTGAATAAAAAAACTGCTCCAGATTAGATCTGAGATTAACACAGTTTGTCATATTCGACTCTAGAACCGTGTGCCTCTGCTAGCTCATGTGTTTGGGAGGGATTGCCACTACCTGGTTTATGAGTTCTTGAAGAATGGACGTTTGGAGGATATGTTGGACAAAGTTAAAAGGGGTGAAGCAGAGTTGGATTGGTCAACAACGCACAAGATTGCACTCGATGTAGCTGTTGGCATTGAATACCTTCACACAAAACATAGTCCACAAATAATTCATAGAGACCCTGATGAGATTTTGGAAAGCGTACCAAAATTCCAGCAATATAATAGTATGTATTGAGTATCGTATCCACAGGGAACGGTTCACTTTCGTATAATTTAGTGATCAGATTATCAAGTGGAAAACTATTTTTGGATGATATTTGTTATGCAGAAAATAAATGGCATAAAGTAGATGAAGCAATAAAATAGAGTAAGATAACTTTACTTGGATTAGGATTGAACTTCGTATCATCGCACCCCTTATGTATGTGAATTCCTTCATTAATTATGAATTTATTCTTATGATACCTTAGCCAACTCTATTGTTTTACCTCGAGTTACCAGTAGTAAACCACTCGATGGTAGCCCATGCGGGTTCTCTCAGGCGACAAACTACCACGACTTGATTGTTCTATTTGTCAGTTGTTAAAACTATCAATTCATTGCATATTCCTACAGGGACTACTATGAAGAGACTGTCACATTCCATCTTTTGGTGAGCTTGTGTGCTGCACCTTTCCTTTCTCTGGCCAATAAACCTCCCCATAATCTTGCCTCGGAACAATCTGTAGTGTGAAATGACTTTAACCATTTGGGCTTCTTTCTGGAATTAGACCATGCCTCTGACTCCTTTACTTGACTTTCTTTTCTTTATTATCTTGCTCTCATGTGCATGAGTCTTCTTTTTGAGTGCTTCCATTGACTGCATCAAACTCTTATTATCTGCCCTGAGTTCATTTTCAAAAGTTTGCTTATGGGACGAAACAACATCTTGTCGCCACCCAAAATTTTGATTCTGGTAACTTCCCCAATCCTGTGAAAAACTGTTAAAATAATTATTGTAATTAGAGAAGTTACCTTGAATTGGTGTGTGGGAGAAATATTTTGGCGCTTGCTGCCTAACACAATCTCCAAGGGTTCTTCTTGGAGGATTTTGATTTTCTCCAAATATTCTTCTTGGTGGATTTTGCCATTTAGAAGCCATTCAACATTTACTTCACTTGGGGTGGTTGAACAGAGGTGTTGAGATTGTCTCCTTGAGCTTATACTTGCCCTTTTTTATCTCTCCTTTGTTCCTTCTAGATGTCCCTTCTATCTCAGGAGCAAATATCAATTGATTATCGGACACCTGTCTTCACAAGAGCACTATTCAAGAAACTCAAACAAATGTTAGCTCAGTGAGAGAAACAAAAATAACAAAAAAATATTTTTTTAAATAAAAAAATAATTGAATTTTTTCTATATAAAAAATTAATTTTTAATTTTTTTTAAAAATATTTTCAAAAATTTTTTTTTTTTTAAAATAATAACTTTTTTTATAAAACGAAAATAATAAAATAATTAGAATTCCTAAAAAAAATAAATAAAATATATTATTTTTTATTTAAAAAAAAAATCCTAAAATCCTAATGATGACGCCTGTCATTAGAGTTCTGAGCTGACAGCTGATGGCTAGGATCAACTTTGGAGCTGCTCGAAGTGTTTGGGGCTGAACCGAAAGCATGAGCCTTCCTCATCAAAGTCAACCCTTTGACCATTGACCATGAAGTCAAAGTCAACAACTCAAAACTCAAATTAATTAGGACTTTGTAATTAGGAAAATAAAAGTAATTAGGATTTGGATGTAATTCCCTTTTTTTCTCCTTAAGTTGGGCGCTAATTGTGAGGTTATTGGCTTAAGACTTAGCTTAGCTATAAGCCTTGGGGTCATGGGTTCAAGACCCACTAGGATAGCTTTCCTACCATCTTTTATTTTCCCCATTTATTTCCCTTAAGTGGCCGCCCCCTCCACTCCTATATAAAGGAGTCTTCTCTTCTTGTATTTCATACTTACATAAATATAGTAAAGGCATTATGCCTAAATTTCTCCTCCCTTGGTGAGTTGAGTAAGGCTTGGTGGTTGTTGCTCAAACCATACTGAGACTTATCTAATTCTCCTGAATTAGTGGCGTCTGGCATTGGACTTATCTGTTGTGGGTGGATTCCTGCTTCAGTGGCGTCCCTCCATTTCTTCCTCTTCCACTTTTTTTCTTTCATTTTCTCTCATTTTCTATCATTTATTGCGCAAAATAAGCTGCTGCCCTGCACCTTATTTTGCAATTCAAGTGCCTTTTATTGAATCTAATCGGTTGGTTTTGCTCAATTCTAGATCCTACAACTATCCGGCTATCACCTAAGATAGAATATATACAACTTGATAGTTAGACCTCCCAAGTCTATACGAATTGATACACCGTTCCCCGACAACGGCGCCAAAAATACTTGATGAGATTCTGGCAAGCGTACCAAAATTCCAGCAGTATAATAGTAAGTATGAGTATCGTATCCACAGGGAATGGTTCACTTCGTATAATTTAGTGATCAGATTATCAAGTTGAAAACTATTTTTGGATGATATTTGTTATGCAGAAAATAAAATGGCATAAAGTATATGAAGCAATAAAATAGAGTAAGATAACTTTACTTGAATTAGGATTGAACTTCGTATCATCGCACCCCTTATGTGTATGAATTCCTTCATTAATTATGAATTTATTCTTATGATACCTTAGCCAACTCTATTGTTTTACCTCGAGTTACCAGTAGTAAACCACTCGACGGTAGCCCATGCGGGTTCTCCCAGGCGACAAACTACCACGACTTGATTGTTCTATTTGTCAGTTGTTAAAACTATCAATTCACTGCATATTCCTATAGGGACTACTATGAAGAGGCTGTCACAATCCATCTTTAATCATCGATTCCCCCTATATTCCTATAACAATTACTATGAGTACTTTTACCAATCAGAGTTCAAGTTTCCTATGTCTAGGCTCCCCCAAACTCGTTGTTAATCCGGAAATCTCTATCACATGCTATCCTAAAACTAACCTATAACTACGACACACAGGCGGAAGCTATGCATTAAGTAAAGCATAAAAGTACCGATATCAGAAAAACAAGGATTCATAATTAAATACGAGAATTCACATACACTTGGGGATTGAATCAACTACATTCAATCCAACTGGAGAGTTTAGCTACGTATGGCAGCCATTACAAACCAATGAAGATTCTGTCACCTTCTTCAATCCTTGTATTGTTATCTCGGCAGCCCTTTGGGGTCTCCTCTGAACTTGAGCCCTAAACTCTATTCTAAACTCACTGATGAGAATCTGGCAAGCGTACCAAAATCCCAGCAGTATAATAGTAAGTAAGAGTATCATATCCACAAGGAACGGTTCAATTTATAAAGATTAGTGGTCACAACTATCAAATAATAGCGTATGGTTGTTTGTTGAGAATTATGCAAGTAAATAAAATTGAACTTAAATGAGAGAGATAGAGACAGTTACTTGGACTAGGATTGAACTTCGTATCATCGCACCCCTTTCATATGTGAAAACCCAATAATATTTATGAATATGCTATTATAATATCTTAGCCAACACAAATTAAAGTTATTTCACAAAGGTTCCCACAAATATGAAATACTCAGAAATAATCTACCCTGGTTCCCACAGTGATCAATTACCTTGGATTAAAGATCTATTTGTTTACGCTATCAATTCGCCCTGGTTCCCACAGTGACTACTATGAGCGTTTTTACCCAATCAGAATTCAAGTTTCCTATTCCTAGGTTCCCCCAAACTCACTATTGATTTTATAGAACCACCTTCTGAATGCGCCCCATAAAACCAACCCATAACTCTGGCACACAGGCGGAAGCTAAGCATTAAGCACAGAATAAAAACACCGATATTATAAAAACAGGGATTCATAAATAATAAAGAGAATTCACATACAATTGGAGATTGAATCAACTACATTCAATCCTATTGGACAGTTAGCTATGCATGGTAGCCATTACAAACAACAGAGAAACTGTCACTTTCTCCAGCCCTTGCTTCTGCTCTACCGTCTCTCCAAAAGTTTTGGCTTCTGGTCTCCAAAAGCTGCCTATGATCTGTACAAAGGGTCCTATTTATAGATGGAGGAAAGCTATCTTAAATCTGGAAGGAATCTATTTTGAAAACAAATCTAAAAACAAATCCGCGCAGCTGCGCTTCACCTGCGCTCAGCGCAAGTGAAGCGCAAGTTACAAAATGATGCGCTCCAATCTGCGCTCAGCGCAGATGAAGCGTGGAGCGCGTAACAGATTATTCCGTTTCCTCTTTTAACAGCTTGATTTCTTCCTGATCTTATCCTTATCTGCTTGGCTTCCCTTGTTTCCCTGTTTTCGAATTGATTCTGTGTTTATCTTGTCTTTGAATTTAAATTAAGGAAGTTATTCGCAGAATCCTTGTTTAAATGGTTGCTGATCTTATTTTTATTTGCTCTCATTCAAACTTCAAATTTGCAGATCCTATCCTCAAATAATGCTATCTTCTTCCTCGTTTAAATCTCTCTCATAAATATGCAAAATCAACAGATTTTATATTAAAATAACATCAAATTCAAATTCAAATTAAATAAACACAATTATTACAATAATTAATAAAAAAGGATTATTTTGGGGCATAAATTACTATTTTACCCTTGATAAGTGCAGTAAAAATACAAAAATATATCATATAATTTGCACTTATCAAATACCCCCCTAACTTAACTTCTTGCTTGTCCTCAAGCAAGAGACCTTTTTGCAATCAAAAATTAATTCAATCCCCTTGTCAAAATTCTCAAAAATAAGGAAAAATTTCATCACCTCTTGCTAGGCAGTTGTCACTTTCCAAATATCAGATTAAAAGTCAGAATCAAGTGATACTACCAGGACTCAATCAGAAAAGGATAAAAACACATTCAAACTTTCTCAGAAATAGTAATCAAAACAATAAGTGAAGAAAAAATCAAGGAATTCTCTCATGCTCTCGGGTAAGTGTTTCCCTCAATTTCTCACCGCAGTAGAACAACTAAGATTGATAGTCGTTTCTGGTCGTTAGACATGCACATGGTTAACATGGATCAAAAGGTCTTTCTTTGGTTGTAATGAGGCTGGGCTATCAAGAATTCATGGTTTTGCTGGATGTGCAAAGAAACACTAGAATAGAGAGCAATTTTGAATTTTTCTTTGTTCTTTGAGCCTTCCTCTCAATTCTCCATTGTATTCTTGACTTACATTTGTTCAGCTGGCCTCTTTCTCTTGTTTGATGATTCACTCCCCCCAACTTATTTACTTTTATTCACTTTTCTTTTTGATTTTTGAGGGAGTGATATTCTTTTTGCTTTCTTGTGTCTGCTCTTTGTATTTCTTCAAGTTTCAAGTTACCAACCAATTTCTCCCATTTCATTAAATGCACCTTTGCTCTCTATACCAAGTGTGTAAGGGATAAGAATTAGACATTAATTTTGGCTGGGGTGCATAAGAAAAGAAACAATAAAGCTCAAATGGGTTACCAAAAAAATTGGAAAAATTTTTCAAGGGTTGGCTTTTTGGCACTGAGCAAATAGTTAAACCACAAAATTTTGCCTTTATCACTTCCATATTTTCCAAATGCAGAGTAAAATCCAAAAACTCAAGCAATAGCAGTTGACAAGCAACGGTGAAAACTCTCATAACAAGTGTTTGGTCTCACAACTCACCGACTTTTTGGCTAACTTCCTTGATAAAATCACTTATTGAAAATTAATTAACTATCCTGATATATTTTCCTGCATAATATCCTAATCCTAACTGATTATGGATTCAATCACAAAAATTCCTATTTCTTTCCTAATTTGGTTAGTTAGACTGCCTAGCTTTGAGATTTTTAAATTAATTCCTTAAATCCCTTTTTCCTAAAATCCTAATAAAAAATGAAAAATAAACAAAAAATCCTAATTAACTAAAAAAAAATTAATCCTAAAAAAATAAAAGAATGAAAAGAAAGAAAAACACCAACATCAATCTTCATCCTCTGTATCCTGTAAGTCCATGTCATGCTGCTCCACCTCCCCCTTGATGAATAGGCCTGTCCCCAGGCCACTTCAAGAATATCCGGAACTCTTCAAGCAGCATGCATGAGTATGGGTTTGTTATAGATGCTTCAAAAGGTGGAAAATCCCTCTGTGGATATGGTCTGAAAGCTTAATACTTGCAGCAGCCTGTGCACTTTTGAATTTCATGGGATCATAATGGGGTCCATCTCTGACCCTCTTTCCCATACCTTTTCTTCGTGAGCTAGAGCCATGAGAAAAGCCAGCAGTGTATTTGATCCTAGGCATCTGAAAAGTCAAATAACAACAGTTAGTTGCCAAAAACACATTCATTTCAATGATGCCTTATTGCAAACACTAATTTATGAAGAGCATGGAAGCCTATCATTAACCAATTTGCATGCAAAATTCAGAATCAATCTCTTCACAACAAAATTTCAGTTGCATTTGGTAATGGCTTCCTAAAAACAGAATATACTCATTTGTTATGCAAGCACTCAATTAATCCATGGAAAGTGCAAGTTCAAAATTTTGCAAGAAACATGGCATAACACTTTCAAGCTTCAATAACTCACAAAGCAAGAGCATTTCAATAGAAAACTTGTTCTTCAAATTCCACACAACCATAATCACATCCAAGATAGCAATTATCAACAATATGAACATTCACATTCTAAGGTTGCTATCCTAGAGTTTTAAACCATAAAAATAGAGGAAAATGAAAATTTCAATTGGTGAAACTACTTTGGAAGATTCAAAAATGAAGGAGGTTGTAAGTGGAAAAAGTGAAAAGAAAGGTTTAGGAAGTAGAGAGACGGTACAGGGGAAAACAGGGGAGGGATAATGAATGACCTCCCCCTGTTTTTAGTTCAATTTAAGCATCAGCGCGTACCTGCGCTCTACCTGCGCTCAGCGGGAATGGAGCGCAGGTTTCAGTTTTGAAACTCCGTACTGCTGCGCTTCACCTGCGCTTAGCGCAAGTGAAGCACAGAAAATAGTGACTAAAATTGTACTTCTGCGCTTTACTTGCGCTCAGCGAAGAAAACAAAATGAAATTTTTTGCAATTTTTAGTCAAGTTTTCTACTACTTCCTATTGTTTGGAAAATTTATTTCCACAAACTTATTCCAATCAATTTTGAAAATTCCTAAATTCCTAAAAAAAAGAAAAATCCTAATTATAAAAAAAAAAACAAAAGAAAACAAAATTGAAAATAATTAAAAACTTAAAAATCTCTGGGTTGCCTCCCAGGAAGCGCTTGTTTAACGTCTTCTGGCTCGACGCCTGTTCTCTCAAGGTTGGTTTGAAAACTGGAATCTTTTGGTGAGCTTGTGTGCTGCACCTTTCCTTTCTCTGGCCCATAAACCTCCCTATAATCTTGCCTTGGAATAATCTGTAGTGCGAAATGACTTTAAACCATTTGGGCTTCTTCCTGGAATTAGACCATGCTTCTGACTCCCTTGGCTTGACTTTCCTTTTCTTTACTATCTTGCTCTCATGTGAACGAGTCTTCTTTTCCTGAAGCTTGGATGATTCACAGTTGATTGTTCTCAATTTCTTTTGCTTCGCATGGTTGCTCTTTTCAAATGCTACTTGTAACCACTAACCACGCCTTCCTACCTTTATGAGTCTCAAGCCAGTTAATATGAGATATATGTCAGATGCTTTATTCTTCAATGCATGTCTCCCATGCCTTTAATTAAGCCATCACGCACTGCAGCAACTGCATGTAAATACCATTGAGAAGTTCATAAACATCTTGAGCTTAAAGGTAAATACACCTTCTTTACACTAACTTGGAAAGACATAACTTTAACGGCGCCTACACATATCAAACAAACACTGCACATTTTCATGCAGTGAAGCTGCTCTCACTTTAAAAAAGTACCATAATTAGGGTATGTTTTGATTAATTTATTTTGCACTTAAATTAAGTGTTTAAGGCTTTAAGCCAAAAGCTCTGTTAAGAATTTTAAAAATTGACTCTCATAACAAAGTGAAGGTCAATCATGTTCTTTGTGAAGCTAATTCTTGTGCCGATCACTTGGCTAAGCTGGGTGTATAGGAAACGACCTCATGAAGATCTGGAAGGACCCTCCATCTGCTATTACCGTTTACCACTCTGCCGCTTTGCAGATGCCAGGGGCAGTTGTGCTCCATATATCTACGTTAGTCTCTCTGTTTCTGTGTTTTTCTTAGTTTCCCTAGCAAATAAATTAATCCAAACATGGACTTAAAATTTCCCAGGATCACAATTTTGTTGAGGTCATGGGAGCCATAAAATAAGGCTAAGAAAGGTAACTAAAATGAAAATGGTTTTAAATATCAAACCAGATTGGTGGCCGGTTAGATCAAGAAAGCAAATGATGACTACTGGCAACCAGGAGAAGACCATTTCCTAAAAAACCGTTATGAAGGGCCAGCTAAGTTATATGAGGAGATATTTGGTCCTAATGGGCCTCAAACTATAGAGGAGTTGGGAGACATACCAGATGCAGAAACAAGATATAAGGAATGGGTAGCAAAGCATGGACCTTCCCGCTAAGCTGTGATTTTGATAATGGCAAGGAGTACGACATATTTAATGTAGTAGTTGACCCAGAGTGGCATGAGAGAATTTGTGCTTTGAAGGCTCCTATAGCATACTGGCTTGAGACTCGTAAAGGAAGGAAGGCGTGGTTACAAGTAGCATTTGAAAAAGAGCAACCATGCGGGCCTCGGGAGAAGGTTGTGGTGGTGTATATATAATTTTCTAGGACCGCTAGAAATATAAAGATTGACACCAAGGAAAGAGAAAATGTGTCACATCAGCATCTGACACACGCCATTTGAAGGGAGGGACTAATTGCAAAAAAAAAAACTTTAGAAGGACGCTTTAACAAAAAAAAAATTTATAGGGACTAAAAGCAAAACTCGCTAATTTTACAGGGACCAAAAACATATTTTACCCAAAAATAAAATATATATTTTTTTAAAAAAATCCTAAAATCCTAAGATAGAATATATACAACTTGATAGATAAACCTCCCAAGCTCTGGCCTCTGGTCTCCAAAAGCTGTCTATGATCTGTACAAAGGGTCCTATTTATAGATGAAGGAACACTATCTTAAATATGGAAGGAATCTATTTTGAAAACAGATCTAAAAACAAATCCGTACAGTTGCGCTTCAACCTGCGCTCAGCGCAAGTGAAGCGCAGGTTACCAAATGATGCGCTCCAATCTCCGCTCAGCGCAAATGAAGCGTGGAGCGCGTAACAGATTATTCTGTTTCCTCTTTTAACAACTTGATTTCTTCTTGATCTTATCCTTATCTGCTTGGCTTCCCTTGTTTCCCTCTTTTCGAATTGATTCTGTGTTTATCTTATCTTCGAATTTAAATTGAGGAAGTTATTTGCAGAATCCTTGTTTAAATGGTTGCTGATCTTATCTTTATTTGCTCTCATTCAAACTTCAAATTTGCAGATCCTATCCTCAAATAATGCTATCTTCTTCCTCGTTTAAATCTCTCTCATAAATCTGCAAAAATCAACAGATTTTATATTAAAATAGCATCAAATTCAAATTCAAATTAAATAAACACAATTATTACAATAATTAATAAAAGGGATTATTTTGGGGCATAAATTACTATTTTACCCTTGATAAGTGCAGTAAAAATACTAAAATATATCATATAATTTGCACTTATTAATCACCGACTTCAGCCTCCTTTGATCTTTGCAAAAGGTCATATTTATAGACTCAGGAAAGCTATATTAAGTCTGGAAGGAACCTATTTTGAAAACAAATCTAAAAACAAATCTGCGCAGGTTACAGAATGAAGCGCTCCAATCTGCGCTCAGCGCAGATGGAGCGTGGAGCGCGTAACAGATTATTGTGTTTCCTCTTTTAACAACTTGATTTCTTCCTGATCTTATCCTTACCTGCTTGATTCCCTTGTTTCCCTCTTTTTGAATTGTTTCAGTGTTTATCTTGTCTTTGAATTTAAATTGAGGAAGTTATCCGCAGAGTCCTTGTTTAAATGGCTGTTGACTTATCTTTATTTGCTCTCATTCAAACTTCAAATCTGCAGATCCTATCCTCAAATAATGCTATCTTCTTTCCTCGTTTAAATCTCTCTCATAAATATGCAAAATCAACAGATTTTATATTAAAATAGCATCAAATTCAAATTAAATAAACACAATTATTGCAATAATTAATAAAAGGTATTATTTTGGGGCATAAATTACTATTTTTACCCTTGATAAGTGTAGTAAAAATACAAGAATATATCATATAATTTGCACTTATCACTCACCGACTCTAGCCTCCTTCGATCTTTGCAAAAGGTCCTATTTATAGACTCAGGAAAGTTATCTTAAATCTGGAAGGAATCTATTTTGAAAACAAATCTAAAACAAATCCGCGCAGGTTACAGAATGATGCGCTCCAATCTGCGCTCAGCGCAGATGCAGCGTGGAGCGCGTAACAGATTATTATATTTCCTCTTTTAACAGCTTGATTTCTTCCTGATCTTATCCTTATCTCCTTGACTTACCTTGTTTCCCTCTTTTCGAATTGATTCTGTATTTATCTTGTCTTTGAATTTAAATTGAGGAAGTTATCCGCAGAATCCTTGTTTAAATGGTTGCTGATCTTATCTTTATGTGCTCTCATTCAAACTTCAAATCTGCAGATCCTATCCTCAAATAATGCTATCTTCTTTCCTCGTTTAAATCTCTCTCATAAATATGCAAAATCAACATATTTTATATTAAATAGCATCAAATTCAAATTAAATAAATACAATTATTGCAATAATTAATAAAAAGGGATTATTTTGGGGCATAAATTACTATTTTACCCTTGATAAATGCAGTAAAAATACAAGAATATATCCTATAATTTGCACTTATCACTCACCGACTCCAGCCTTCTTTAATCTTTGCAAAAGGTCCTATTTATAGACTCAGGAAAGCTATCTTAAATCTGGAAGGAACCTATTTTGAAAACAAATCTAAAACAAATCCGCGTAGGTTACAGAATGAAGCGCTCCAATCTGCGCTCAGCGCAGATGGAGCGTGGAGCGCGTAACAGATTATTGTGTTTCCTCTTTTAACAACTTGATTTCTTCCTGATCTTATCCCTATCTGCTTGATTTCCCTTGTTTCCCTCTTTTTGAATTGTTTCAGTGTTTATCTTGTCTTTGAATTTAAATTGAGGAAGTTATCCGCAGAGTCCTTGTTTAAATGGCTGTTGATCTTATCTTTATTTGCTCTTATTCAAACTTCAAATCTGCAGATCCTATCCTCAAATAATACTATCTTCTTTCCTCAATCAAATCTCTCTCATAAATCTTCAAAATTAACAAATTTTATATTAAAATGGCATCAAATTCAAATTCAAATTAAATAAACACAATTATTATAATTATTAAAAAAAAGGGAATATTTTGGGGGGCATAAATTACTATTTTACCCTTGATAAGTGCAGTAAAAATACAAGAATATATCATATAATTTGTACTTATCAACCTCAAGCCTGCAAACATTCTTCTTGATGATTAAATGGAAGCTAGGATAACATACTTTGGACTTGCAAAAGTGATGCCAGAGTATAAGACCACCAAGTGCAATCTTGTGCGTTGACAACCAATCCAACTCCCATTCACCTCTTTAACATTGTCCAACATATCCTGCAAACTTTCATTTTCATGAACTCATAAACAAGGCAGTTGCAATCCGTCCCACACACGTGAGCTAGCAGAGACACGAGGTTCCGGTGTCGAATATGACCAACAATGTTAATATCAAATCGAATCTAGAGCATTTTATTATTCATAAGCTTGCTTTAATTGTTAACCAACTCAGTTGCATCCTTGGGAGGCTGAAGAATATTCTTTATGGAAATTATTTTGCCATTACTTCTAGGTAATTCAACCTTGTAAACCAGCCCACACCCACCTCTTCCAACGATTCAAAGAACTGTACTTTCAAAATATCAATAGCAACGAGTCTCTGATTAGGTAACCAATGGTTAGAAAGATCTACCACCTTCTCTTTCTGCTTTAATTCTTGTCTGTGTCCCTCTTCTTCTCGTCCATCCATGCAGAGTTTGATCTCCACCCTTCAGACTCAAAGGCTCTCAAGTCAAGCAAAAGAGAACTAGCTGGGTGGTTTTTTGGGTTTGTGCTTTGTGCACTAGTTAGGAATCTTTTTGGGTTCATATTTTCCTTATTGGACAAGTTGGCTTTGGCTTTGATAATGGGAGAAGCGAAATGGGTTGACTCTAGTGTTACGATTTATAGTCCCTTAATTAAGACAGTTGAGGACTTGGCATTCTTGGAGAAGCAATATAGATTGGCTTCTTCGCAAATCGTTGGAAAAGGTGGGTGTGAGGAGGTTTACAAGGCTAAATTACCTAAAAGTAATGGCAAAATGATTGCCATAAAGAAGATTTTTTAGGCACTCAAGGATGCAGCTGAGTTGGTTAAAAAGAAAGCTTTTGAATAACAAAATGCTCCAGATTTGGTTTGAGATTAACACAGTTTGTCATATTCGACACCAGAACCTTGTGCCTCTGCTAGCTCATGTGTTTGGGAGGGATTGCCACTAACTCTTTTATGAGTTCATGAAGAATGGAAATTTGCAGGCTAAGTAGGAAAAAGTTAAAAGGGGTGAAGGGGAGTTGGATTGGTCAGCAACGCATACGATTGCATTTAGTGTAGCCGTTGGCCTTGAATACCTTCACACGAAACATAGTCCACAAATAATTCATAGAGACCTCAAGCCTGCAAACATTCTTCTTGATGATTAAATGGAAGCCAGGATATCATACTTTGGACTTACAATAGTGATGCTAGAGTATAAGACACCAAGTGCAATCTTGTGCGTTGACAACCAATTAACTCCCCTTCACCTCTTTTAACTTGGTCCAACATATCCTGCACATTTTCATTCTTCATGTACTCGTAAACAAGGCAGTTTCAATTTGTCCCACACACATGACCTAGCAGAGGCACAATGTTCTGGTGTCGAATATGACCAATAGTGTTAATATCAAATCGAATCTGGAGCATTTTATTATTCAAAAGCTAACTTTATTTTTTAACCAACTCAGCTGCATCCTTGGAAGGCTGAAAAATCTTCTTTATGGCAATTATTTTGCCATTACTTCTAGGTACTTCAACCTTGTAAACCTCCCCACACGCACCTCTTCTAACGATTCAAAGAATTGTACTTATCAAATATGAATAGGAACGAGTCTCTGATTAAGTAACTAATGATTGCAAAGATCTACCACCTCCTTTATCTGCTTTAATTCTTGTCTTAGTCCCTCATCTTCTCGTCTATCCATGCAGAGTTTGATCTCCACCCTTCTGAGTCAAAGGCTTCCAAGTCAAGCAAAAGAGAACTAGCTGGGTGGTTTTTTGGGTTTGTGGTTGGTGCACTAGTTAGGAATCTTTTTGGGTTCACATTTTCCTTCTTGGACAAGTTGGATTTGGCTTTGATAATATGATAAGCGAAATGGGTTGGTTCTTGTGCTACAATTTATTGTCCCTTGCTTAAGAAAGTCGAGGACTTGGCGTTCTTGGAGAAGCAAGATGGATTGGCTTCTTTGCAAATCGTTAGAAGAGGTGGGTGTGTGGAGGTTTACAAGGCTAGATTACCTAGAAGTGATGGCAAAATGAATGCAACAAAGAAGATTGTTTAGGCACCCATGGATGCAGCTGAGTTGTTTAAAAAAGAAAGCTTTGAATAACAAAATGCTCCAGATTTGATCTGATATTAACACGGTTTGTGATATTCGACACCAGAATCTTGTGCCTATGCTAGCTCATATGTTTGGGACGGATTCCCATTACCTGGTTTATGAGTTCATGAAGAATGGAAGTTTGCAAGATATGTTTTACAAAGTTAAAAGGGGTGAAACGGAGTTGGATTGGTCAGCAACGCAAAAGATTGCATTTGGTATAGCTGTTGGCCATGAATATCTTCACACGAAACATAGTCCATAAATAATTCATAGAGACCTCAAGCCTACAAGCATTCTTCTAGATGATTAAATGGAAGTTAGGATAACATTCTTTGGACTTGCAAAAGGGATGCCAGAGTATAAGACACCAAGTGCAACCTTGTGCGTTGACAACCAATCCAACTCCCCTTCACCTCTTTTAACTTTATCCAACATATCGTGCAAACTTTCATTTTTCATGAACTCATAAACAAGGAAGTTGTAATCCGTCCCACACACGTGAGCTTGCAGAGGCACAATGTTCCGGTGTTGAATATGACCAATAGTGTTAATATCAAATCGAATCTGGAGCATTTTATTATTCAAAAGCTAACTTTATTTTTTAACCAACTCAGCTGCATCCTTTGAAGGCTGAAGAATCTTCTTTACGGAAATTATTTTGCCATTACTTCTAGGTAATTCAACCTTGTAAACCTCCCCACACCCACCTCTTCCAACGATTCAAAGAACTGTACTTTACAAATATGAATAGGAACGAGTCTCTGATTAGGTAACAAATGGTTAGAAAGATCTACCACCTCCTCTTTCTGCTTTAATTCTTGTCTGTGTCCCTCTTCTTCTCGTCCATCGATGCAGAGTTTGATCCCCACCCTTCTGACTCAAAGGCTCCCAAGTCAAGCAAAAGAGAACTAGCTGGGTGGTTTTTTTGGGTTTGTTCTTGGTGCACTAGTTAGGAATCTTTTTGGGTTTACATTTTCCTTCTTGGATAAGTTGGATTTGGATTTGATAATATGAGAAGCAAAATGGGTTGGCTCTTGCGCTACAATTTATAGTCCCTTGATTAAGAAAGTCGAGGACTTGGTGTTCTTGGAGAAGCAAGATGGATTGGCTTCTTTGCAAATCGTTGGAAGAGGTGGGTGTGTGGAGGTTTACAAGGCTATATTACCTAGAAGTAATGGCAAAATGAATGCAACAAAGAAGATTGTTTAGGCACCCATGGATGCAGCTGAGTTGGTTAAAAAAGAAAGCTTTTGAATAACAAAATGCTCCAGATTTGATTTGATATTAACACGTTTTATCATATTCGACACCAGAACCTTGTGCCTCTCCTAGCTCATGTGTTTGGGAGGGATTGCCACTAACTGCTTTTTGAGTTCATGAAGAATGAAAGTTTGCAGGATATGCTGGACAAAGTTAAAAGGGGTGAAGTGGAGTATGATTGGTCAGCAACGCACAAAATTGGAGTTGGTTTACCTGTTGGCCTTGCAAACCTTTACCAGAAACATAGTTCAAAATAATTCATAGAGACCTCAAGCTTGCAAACATTCTTCTTGATGATTAAATGGCAGCCAGGATATCATACATTGGAATTATAAAAGTTATGCTAGAGTATAAGACACCAAGTGCAATCTTGTGCGTTGACTACCAATCCAACTGCCCTTCACCTCTTTTAATTTGTCCAACATATCCTGCAAGCTTTCATTTTTCACGAACTCATAAAAAAGGCAGTTGCAATCCGTCCAAAACACATGAGATTGCAGAGGCACATGTTTCCGGTGTCGAATATGACCAACATTGTTAATATGTAATCGAATCTGTAACATTTTATTATTCAAAATCTTTCTTTATTTTTTAACCAACTCAGCTGCATCCTTGGAAGGCTGAAGAATCTTCTTTATGAGATTTATTTTGCCATTACTTCTAAGTATTTCAACCTTGTAAACCTCCCCACAACTACCTCTTCTAACGATTCAAAGAACTGTACTTAACAAATATCAATAGGAACGAGTCTCTGATTAAGTAACCAATGGTTAAAAAGTTCTACCACCTCCTTTATCTGCTTTAATTCTTATATGTGTCCCTCATCTTCTCGTCCATCCATGCAAAGTTTGATCTCCACCCTTCAGAGTCAAAGGCTCCCAAGTCAAGCAAAAAAGAACTAGCTGGGTGGTTTTTTGGGTTTGTGGTTGGTACAATAGTTAGAAATCTTTTTGGGTTCATATTTTCGTTTTTGGACAAGTTGGATTTGGCTTTGATAATATGAGAAGCGAAATGGGTTGGCTTTCGCGCTACAATTTATAGTTCCTTGATTAAGAAAGTCGAGGACTTGGCGTTCTTAGAGAAGCAAGATGGATTGGCTTCTTTGCAAATCATTGGAAGAGGTGGGTGTATGGAAGTTTACAAGGCTAGATTACCTAGAAGTAATGGCAAAATGAATGCAATAAAGAAGATTGTTTAGGCACCCATGGATGCAGCTGAGTTGGTTAAAAAAGAAAGCTTTTGAATAACAAAATGCTCCAGATTTGATTTGAGATTAAAACGGTTTGTCATATTCGACACCAGAACCTTGTGCCTCTGCTAGCTCATGTGTTTAGGAGGGTTTGCCACTAACTGCTTTATGAGTTCATGAAGAATGGAAGTTTGCAGGATATGCTGGACAAAGTTTAAAAAGGGTGAAGTGGAGTTGGATTGGTCAGCAACGCACAAGATTGGAGTTGGTGTACCTGTTGGCCTTGAATACCTTCACCCGAAACATAGTCCAAAATAATTCATAGAGAGCTCAAGCTTACAAGCATTCTTCTTGATGATTAAATGGAAGCCAGGATATCATACTTTGGAATTACAAAAGTGATGCTAGAGTATAAGACACCAAGTGTAATCTTGTGCGTTGACAACCAATCCAACCCCCTTCACCTCTTTTAACTTGTCCAACATATCTTGAAAACTTTCATTTTTCATGAACTCATAAACACGGCAGTTTTAATCCGCCCCACACACGTGAGCAAGCATAGGCACACGGATCTGCAGCATATTGTTATTCAAAATCTTGCTTTATTTTTTAACCAACTCAACTGCATCATTGGGAGGCTGAAGAATATTTTTATGGAAATTATTTTGCCATTAATTCTAGGTAATTCAACCTTGTAAACCTCCGCACACCCACCTCTTCCAACAATTCAAAGAACTGTACTTTACAAATATCAATAGGAACGAGTCTCTGATTAGGTAACCAATGGTTAGAAAGATCTACCACCTCCTCTTTCTGCATTAATTCTTGTCTGTGTCCCTGTTCTTCTTGTCCATCCATGCAGAGTTTGATCTCCATCCTTCAGATTCAAAGGCTCCCAAGTCAAACAAAAGAGAACTAGGTGGGTGGTTTTTTGGGTTTGTTCTTGGTGCAATAATTAGGAATCTTTTGGGTTTATATTTTCCTTCTTGGACAAGTTGGATTTGGCTTTGATAATATGAGAAACGAAATGGTTTGGCTCTTGTGCTACAATTTATAGTCCCTTGATTAAGAAAGTCGAGGACTTGGCGTTCTTGGAGAAGCAAGATGGATTGGCTTATTTGCAAATCGTTGGAAGAGGTGGGTGTGTGGAGGTTTACAAGGCTAGATTACCTAGAAGTAATGGCAAAATGAATGCAACAAAGAAGATTGTTTAGGCACCCATGGATGTAGCTGAGTTGGTTAAAAAGGAAAGCTTTTGAATAACAAAATGCTCCAGATTTAATATGAGATTAACAGGGTTTGTCAAATTCGACACCGGATCCTTGTGCCTATGCTAGCTTATATGTTTGGGATAGATTCCCATTACCTACTTTATGAGTTCATGAAGAATGGAAGTTTGCAAGATATGCTGGAAAAAGTTAAAAGGGGTGAAGTGGAGTTGGATTGGTCAGAAACGCAAAAGATTGCACTTGGTATAGCTGTTGGCCTTGAATATCTTCACACGAAACGTAGTCCAAAAAAAATTCATAGAGACCTCAAGCTTGCAAATATTCTTCTAGATGATTAAATGGAAGCCAGGATACCATACTTTGGAATTACAAAAGTGATGCTAGAGTATAAGACACCAAGTTCAACCTTGTGCGTTGACAACCAATCCCACTATCCTTCACCTCTTTTAATTTTGTCCAACATATCCTGCAAGCTTTCATTTTTTACGAACTCATAAAAAAGGCAGTTGCAATCCGTCCAAAACACATGAGCTAGCAGAGGCACAGGGTTCCTGTGTCGAATATGACCAACATTGTTAATATCTAATCGAATCTGAAGCATATTATTATTTAAAATCTTGCTTTATTTTTTAACCAACTCAGCTGCATCCTTGGGAGGCTGAAGAATATTCTTTATGGAAATTATTTTGCCATTACTTCTAGGTAATTCAACCTTGTAAACCTCCCCACACCCACCTCTTTGAACGATTCAAAGAACTGTACTTTACAAATATCAATAGGAACGAGTCTCTGATTAGGTACCAATGGTTAGAAAGATCTACCACCTTCTCTTTCTGCTTTAATTCTTATATGTGTCCCTCTTCTTCTCGTCCATCGATGCAGAGCTTGATCCCCACCCTTCAGGGTCAAAGGCTCCCAAGTCAAGCAAAAGAGAACTAGGTGGGTGGTTTTTTGGGTTTGTGGTTGGTGCAATAGTTAGGAATCTTTTTGGGTTCATATTTTCCTTTTTGGACAAGTTGGATTTGGCTTTGATAATATGAGAACCGAAATGGGTTGGCTCTGGCGCTACAATTTATAGTCTCTTGATTAAGAAAGTCGATGACTTGGCGTTCATGGAGAAGCAAGATGGATTGGCTTCTTTGCAAATCGTTGGAAGATGTGGGTGTGTGGAGGTTTACAAGGCTAGATTACCTAGAAGTAATGGCAAAATGAATGCAACAAAGAAGATTGTTTAGGCACCCATGGATGCAGCTGAGTTGGTTAAAAAGGAAAGCTTTTGAATAACAAAATGCTCCAGATTTGATATGAGATTAACAGGGTTTGTCAAATTCGACACCGAATCCTTGTGCCTATGCTAGCTTATATGTTTGAGACGGATTCCCATTACCTGGTTTATGAGTTCATGAAGAATGGAAGTTTGCAAGATATGTTGGAAAAAGTTAAAATGGGTGAAGCAGAGTTGGATTTGTCAGCAACGCAAAAGATTACATGTGGTATAGTTGTTAGCCTTGAATATCTTCACACGAAATGTAGTCCACAAATAATTCATAGAGACATCAAGCCTGCAAACATTCTTCTAGATGATTAAATGGAAATTAGGATAACATACTTTGGACTTGCAAAAGGGATTCCAGAGTCTAAGACACCAAGTGCAACCTTGTGCGTTGACAACCAATCCAACTCCCCTTCACCTCCTTTAACTTTGTCCAACATATCTTGCAAACTTTCATTTTTTATGAACTCATAAACAAGGCAGTTTTAATCCGTCCCACACACGTGAGCTAGCAGAGGCACAAGGTTCCGGTGTCGAATATGACCAACAATGTTAATATCAAATCGAATCTAGAGCATTTTATTATTCAAAAGCTTGCTTTATTTTTTAA
Organism: Sesbania bispinosa; assembly: GCA_026901365.1. Classification (NCBI taxonomy): domain Eukaryota; kingdom Viridiplantae; phylum Streptophyta; class Magnoliopsida; order Fabales; family Fabaceae; genus Sesbania; species Sesbania bispinosa. Next base: position 1,664,374 of record QLOH01000018.1, read on the forward strand.
CCAACTCACCTGCATCATTGGGAGGCTGAAGAATATTTTTTATGGAAATTATTTTGCCATTACTTCTAGGAAATTCAACCTTGTAAACCTCCCCACACCCACCTCTTCCAACGATTCAAAGAACTGTACTTTACAAATATCAATAGGGACGAGTCTCTGATTAGGTAACCAATGGTTAGAAAGATCTACCACCTCCTCTTTCTGCTTTAATTCTTGTCTGTGCCCCTGTTCTTCTTGTCCATCCATGCAGAGTTTGATCTCCATCCTTCAGAGTCAAAGGATCCCAAGTTAAAGAAAAGAGAACTAGGTGGGGTGGTTTTTTGGGTTTGTTCTTGGTGCAATAATTAGGAATCTTTTTGGGTTTATATTTTCCTTCTTGGACAAGTTGGATTTGGCTTTGATAATATGAGAAACGAAATGGTTTGGCTCTTGTGCTACAATTTATAGTCCCTTGATTAAGAAAGTCGAGGACTTGGCGTTCTTGGAGAAGCAAGATGGATTGGCTTATTTGCAAATCGTTGGAAGAGGTGGGTGTGTGGAGGTTTACAAGGCTAGATTACCTAGAAGTAATGGCAAAATGAATGCAACAAAGAAGATTGTTTAGGCACCCATGGATGTAGCTGAGTTGGTTAAAAAGGAAAGCTTTTGAATAACAAAATGCTCCAGATTTAATATGAGATTAACAGGGTTTGTCAAATTCGACACCGGATCCTTGTGCCTATGCTAGCTTATATGTTTGGGATAGATTCCCATTACCTACTTTATGAGTTCATGAAGAATGGAAGTTTGCAAGATATGCTGGAAAAAGTTAAAAGGGGTGAAGTGGAGTTGGATTGGTCAGAAACGCAAAAGATTGCACTTGGTATAGCTGTTGGCCTTGAATATCTTCACACGAAATGTAGTCCAAAAAAAATTCATAGAGACCTCAAGCTTGCAAATATTCTTCTAGATGATTAAATGGAAGCCAGGATACCATACTTTGGAATTACAAAAGTGATGCTAGAGTATAAGACACCAAGTGCAACCTTGTGCGTTGACAACCAATCCAACTATCCTTCACCTCTTTTAATTTTGTCCAACATATCCTGCAAGCTTTCATTTTTTACGAACTCATAAAAAAAGGCAGTTGCAATCCGTCCAAAACACATGAGCTAGCAGAGGCACAGGGTTCCTGTGTCGAATATGACCAACATTGTTAATATCTAATCGAATCTGAAGCATATTATTATTTAAAATCTTGCTTTATTTTTTAACCAACTCAGCTGCATCCTTGGGAGGCTGAAGAATATTCTTTATGGAAATTATTTTGCCATTACTTCTAGGTAATTCAACCTTGTAAACATCCCCACACCCACCTCTTTGAACGATTCAAAGAACTGTACTTTACAAATATCAATAGGAACGAGTCTCTGGTTAGGTAACCAATGGTTAGAAAGATCTACCACCTTCTCTTTCTGCTTTAATTCTTATATGTGTCCCTCTTCTTCTCGTCCATCGATGCAGAGCTTGATCCCCACCCTTTAGGGTCAACGGCTCCCAAGTCAAGCAAAAGAGAACTAGGTGGGTGGTTTTTTGGGTTTGTGGTTGGTGCAATAGTTAGGAATCTTTTTGGGTTCATATTTTCGTTTTTGGAAAAGTTGGATTGGCTTTGATAATATGAGAAGCGAAATGGGTTGGCTTTCGCGCTACAATTTATAGTCTCTTGATTAAGAAAGTCGATGACTTGGCGTTCTTAGAGAAGCAAGATGGATTGGCTTCTTGCAAATCGTTGGAAGAGGTGGGTGTATGGAAGTTTACAAGGCTAGATTACCTAGAAGTAATGGCAAAATGAAATGCAATAAAGAAGATTGTTTAGGCACCCATGGATGCAGCTGAGTTGGTTAAAAAAGAAAGCTTTTGAATAACAAAATGCTCCAGATTTGATTTGAGATTAAAACGGTTTGTCATATTCGACACCAGAACCTTGTGCCTCTGCTAGCTCATGTGTTTAGGAGGGTTTGCCACTAACTGCTTTATGAGTTCATGAAGAATGGAAGTTTGCAGGATATGCTGGACAAAGTTATAAAGGGTGAAGTGGAGTTGGATTGGTCAGCAACGCACAAGATTGGAGTTGGTGTACCTGTTGGCCTTGAATACCTTCACCCGAAACATAGTCCAAAAATAATTCATAGAGAGCTCAAGCTTACAAGCATTCTTCTTGATGATTAAATGGAAGCCAGGATATCATACTTTGGAATTACAAAAGTGATGCAAGAGTATAAGACACCAAGTGCAATCTTGTGCGTTGACAACCAATCCAACCCCCCTTCACCTCTTTTAACTTTGTCCAACATATCTTGAAAACTTTCATTTTTCATGAACTCATAAACACGGCAGTTTTAATCCGCCCCACACACGTGAGCTAGCAGAGGCACAAGGTTCCGGTGTCGAATATGATCAACAATGTTAATATCAAATCGAATCTGGAGCAATTTATTATTCAAAAGCTTGCTTTATTTTTTAACCAACTCAGCTGCATCATTGGCAGGCTGAAGAATATTTTTATGGAAATTATTTTGCCATTACTTCTAGGTAATTCAACCTGTAAACCTCCGCACACCCACCTCTTCCAACGATTCAAAGAACTGTACGATACAAATATCAATAGGGACGAGTCTCTGATTAGGTAACCAATGGTTAGAAAGATCTACCACCTCCTCTTTCTGCTTTAATTCTTGTCTGTGTCCCTGTTCTTCTTGTCCATCCATGCAGAGTTTGATCTCCACCCTTCAGAGTCAAAGGCTCCCTAAGTCAAACAAAAGAGAACTAGGTGGGGTGGTTTTTTTGGGTTTGTTCTTGGTGCAATAATTAGGAATCTTTTGGGTTTATATTTTCCTTCTTGGAAAAGTTGGATTTGGCTTTGATAATATGAGAACGAAATGGTTTGTCTCTTGTGCTACTATTTATAGTCCCTTGATTAAGAAAGTCGAGGACTTGGCGTTCTTTGAGAAGCAAGATGGATTGGCTTATTTCCAAATCGTTGGAAGAGGTGGGTGTGTGGAGGTTACAGGCTAGCTTACCTAGAAGTAATGGCAAAATGAATGCAACAAAGAAGATTGTTTAGGGCACCATGGATGCAGCTGAGTATGTTAAAAAGGAAAGCTTTTGATTAACACAATGCTCCAGATTTGATATGAGATTAACAGGGTTTGTCAATTCGACACCGGATCCTTGTGCCTATACTAGCTTTTATGTTTGGGACGGATTCCCATTACCTAGTTTATGAGTTCATAAAGAATGGAAGTTTGCAAGATATGTTAGAAAAAGTTAAAATGGGTGAAGCATAGTTGGATTGGTAAGCAACGCAAAAGATTGCATGTGGTATAGCTGTTAGCCTTGAATATCTTCACATGAAACGTAGTCCACAAATAATTCATAGATACCTTAAGCCTGCAAGTATTCTTATAGATGATTAAATGGAAGTTAGGATAACATACTTTGGACTCGCAAAAGGGATGCCAGAGTATAAGACACCAAGTGCAATCTTGTGCGTTGACAACCAATCCAACTCCCCTTCACCTATTTTAACCTTTTCCAACATATCTTGCAAACTTTCATTTTTCATGAACTCATAAACAAGGCAGTTTTAAATCCATCCTGCACACGTGAGCTAGCAGAGGCACAAGGTTCCGATGTCGAATATGACCAATAATGTGAATATCAAATCGAATCTGGAGCATTATATTATTCAAAAGTTTGCTTTATTTTTTAACCAACTCAGCTGCATCCTTGGGAGGATGAAGAATATTCTTATGGAAATTATTTTGCCATTACTTCTAGGTAATTCAACCTTGTAAACCTCCCCACACCCACCTCTTCCAACGATTCAAAGAACTGTACGATACAAATATCAATAGGGACGAGTCTCTGATTAGGTAACCAATGGTTAGAAAGATCTACCACCTCCTCTTTCTGCTTTAATTCTTGTCTGTGTCCCTCTTCTTCTCGTCCATCCATGCAGATTTGATCTCCACCCTTCAGACTCAAAGGCTCCCAAGTCATGCAAAAGAGAACTAGCTGGGTGGTTTTTTGGGTTTGTTCTTGGTGCACTAGTTAGGAATCTTTTTGGGTTCATATTTTCCTCATTGGACAAGTTGGCTTTGGCTTTGATAATGAGAGAAGCGAAATGGGTAGGCTCTGGTGCTACAATTTATAGTCCCTTGATTAGAAAGTTGAGAACTTGGCGTTCTTGGAGAAGCAAGATGGATTGGCTTCTTTGCAAATCATTGGAAGAGGTGGGTGTGGGGAGGTTTACAAGGCTAAATTACCTAAAAGTAATGGGAAAATGATTGCCATAAAGAAGATTGTTTAGGCACCCAAGGATGCAGCTGAGTTGGTTAAAAAAGAAAGCTTTTGAAAAACAAAATGCTCCAGATTTGATTTGAGATTAACAAGGTTTGTCATATTCAACACCAGAACCTTGTGCCTCTGCTAGCTCATGTGTTTAGGAGGGATTGCCACTAACTACTTTACAAGTTCATGAAGAATGGAAGTTTGCAGGATATGCTGGACAAAGTTAATAGGGGTGAAGTGGAGTTGGATTGGTCAACAACGCACAAGATTGGAGTTGGTGTAGCTGTTGGCCTTGAATACCTTCACACGATACATAGTCCACACATAATTCATAGATACCTCAAGCCTGTAAACATTCTTCTTGATGATTAAATGGAAGCCAGGATATCATACTTTGGACTTACAAAAGTGATGCTAGAGTATAAGACACCAAGTGCAATCTTGTGCGTTGACAACCAATCCAACTCCCCTTCACCTCTTTTAACTTGGTCCAACATATCTTGCACATTTTCATTCTTCATGAACTCATAAACAAGGCAATTGCAATTTGTCCCACACACATGAACTAGCAGAGGCACATTGTTCCGGTGTCAAATATGACCAACCGTGTTAATATCAATTCGAATCTGGAGCATTTTATTATTCAAAAGCTTGCTTTATTTTTTAACCAACTTAGCTGCATCCTTGGGAAGCTGAAGAATATTCTTTATAGCATTTATTTTGCCATTACTTCTTGGTAATCAACCTTGTAAACCTCCCCACACCCACATCTTCCAAAGATTCAATGATCTGTACTTTACAAATATCAATAGGAGCGAGTCTCTGACTTATTAACCAATGGCTAGAAAGATCTACCAACTCCTCTTTTTGCATTAAGTCTTGTCTGTGTCCCTCTTCTTCTCGTCGATACATGCAGAGTTTGATCTCCACCCATCAAACTCAAAGGCTCCCAAGTCAAGCAAAAGAGAACTTGTTGGGTGGTTTTTTGGGTTTTCTGATTGGTGCACTAGTTAGGATTTTTTTTTGGGTTCACATTTTCCTTATTGGACAAGTTGTCTTTGGCTTTGATAATGAGAGAAGCAAAATGGGTTGGCTCTGGCGTTACAATTTAAAGTTCCTTGATTAAGAAAGATGAGGACTTGGCATTCTTGGAGAAGCAAGATGGATTGGCTTCTTTGCAAATCGTTGGAAGAGGTGGGTGTGGGGAGGTTTACAAGGCTTAATTACCTAAAAGTAATGGAAAATGTATGCCATAAAGAAGATTGTTTAGGCACCCAGGGTGCAGCTCAGTTGGTTAAAAAAGAAAGCTTTTGAATAACAAAATGCTCCAGATTTGATCTGAGATGAACACGGTTTGTCAAATTTGCCTCCCGAACCTTGTGCCTCTGCTAGCTCATTGTTTGGGATGGATTGCCACTACCAGATTTATGTGTTCATGAATAATGGAAGTTTGCAGGCTAAGTTGGACAAAATTAAAAGGGGTGAAGGGGAGTTGGATTGGTCAGCAACGTACACGATTGCATTTAGTGTAGCCGTTGGCCTTGAATACCTTCACACGAAACATAGTCCACAAATATTTCATAGAGACCTCAAGCCTGCAAACATTCTTCTTGATGATTAAAAGGAAGCCAAGATATCATACTTTGGACTTACAAAAGTGATGCTAGAGTATAAGACACCAAGTGAAATCTTGTGCGTTGACAACTAATCTAACTCCCCTTCACCTCTTTTAACTTGGGTCCAAAATATCCTTCAAACTTTCATTCTTCATGAACTCAATAAACAAGGCAGTTATAATCCGGCCCACGCACATGAGCTAGTAGAGGCACATGGTTTCGGTGTCGAATATGACCAACATTGTTAATATCAAATCGAATCTGGAAGATTTTATTATTCAAAAATCTTGCTTTATTTTTTACCTACTCAGCTGCATCCTTAGGATGCTGAAAATATTCTTTATGGCAATTATTTTGCCATTACTTCTGGGTAATTCAACCTTGTAACCTCGCCACACCCCACCTCTCCCATCGATTCAAAGAACTGTACTTAACAAATATCAATAGGAGCCAGACTCTGATAAGTAACCAATAGCTAGAAAGATCTACCACCTCCTTTTTCTACTTTAACTCTTGTCTGTGTCCCTCTCTCTTCTCGTCCATCCCATGTAGAGTTTGATCTCCACCCTTTAGACTCAAAGGCTCCCATGTCAAGCAAAAGTGAACTAGCTGGGTGGTTTTTTGGGTTTGTGGTTGGTGCAGTAGTTAGGAATCTTTTTGGGTTCATATTTTCATTATTGGACAAGTTGCTTTGGCTTTGATAATGGGAGAAGGCGAAATGGGTTGGCTCTGGCGCTACAATTTATAGTCCCTTGATTAAGAGAGTTGAGGACTTGGCATTCTTGGAGAAGCAAGATGGATTGGCTTCTTTGGAAATTGTTGGAAGAGGTGGGTTGTGGGGAGGTTTACATGGCTAAATTACCTAGAAGTACATGGAAAAAATAAATGCAACAAGGAAGAATTGTTTAGGAACCCAAGGATGCAGCCGAGTTGGTTAAAAAAGAAAGCTTTTGATACAAACATGCTCCAGATTTTATCTGAGATTAAAACGGTTTGTCATATTCGACACTAGAAACCTTGTGCCTCTTCTAGCTCATGTGATTTGGGACGGATTGCCCACTACCTGGTTTATGAGTTCATGAAGAAGGAAGTTTGCAGGATATGTTTTACTAAGTTAAACGGGTGAAGCGGAGTGGATTGGTCAGCAACGCACAAGATTGGAGTTGGTGTAGCTGTTGGTCTTGAATACCTCACACGAAACATAGTCCATAAATAATTCATAGAGACCTCAAGCCTGCAAACATTCTTCTGATGTTGAAATGGAAGCTAGGATAACATACTTTGGACTTGCCAAAAGTGATGTGAGAGTATAAGACATCAAGTGAAATCTTGTGCGTTTATAACCAATCCAACTCCCTTTCACCCCTTTTAACTTTGTCCAACATATCCTGCAAACTTTCATTCTTCATGAACTAATAAACAAGGCAATTGCAATCCGTCCCACATACTTTAGGTAATTCAACCTTGTAAACCTCCACACACCCCACTTCTTCCAATGATTTATGAAGAAGAAAATCCATCTTGCTTCACTAAGAGAACCAAGTCCTCAACTTTCTTAATCAAGGGACTATAAATTGTAGGGCCATACCCAAACCATCTCGCTTTCTCCCTTGAACAAAGCCAAAGCAACTTAACCAACAAGGAAAATATGAACCCAAAAAGAGTCCCAGCTAGCGCACCAACCACAAACCAATAATCCACCCAACTAGTTTTCTTTTGCTTGACTTAGGAGCCTTTGAGTGAATTGTGGAGATCAACAACTCTTTGTGGATGGAGGAGATGGTGAGGAAAAAAAAACGGAATGAAAGCAAAAAGAGGTGTTAGATCTTTCTAGCCATTGGCTGCTTAACTTGAGACTTCGCATCCTATTGATATTTTTAAGTAGAGTTCTTTGATTTTGAGGGCGAGAGAAATAAAATCCATAAAAAGGAAAGAGAGAGAGAGTGAGAGTGATGATATAGAGTTGACTTAGGGTGTGACTTGGGCAAACAATTGCTATTTCCCTTATTCTTATTGCCTCTTTATTCAGAATCTTCTGATTTGAATTTTCTTGAAACCATTTTAATAGCTTTCACTGTTTTAACTTTTAAAATTAATTATGATTGGTGTTTTTTTCATTAATATTATCTTTATATTCAACTTACTTGTCTAGAAATAGGGAAGAGAGAGTGAGTGGTATAGGATAAAAATTGAAAAAATTTTCATCCACAAGTTTGAAGAAGTCCTATTGAGTGTGGGTTCACTTTGAAACTTTTTTTGTCCAACCAAGTACTCATTACAACTTTCTTTCACATTGTGAGATGTGGATTACTATATGTTACTTTCCCAAATAGAATGCAAGATGTTTTTGTGCAAAATGTTTTTGGAGACTTTTCCCACTTGTCTTCTTTCCTTACTTTTCTTATATGACACCAAAGCTGTATATGTCACACTTATAGTGAATTTGAGTATCTGGTGATACTCAGTGTGCTATATATCCCACAGTGCCAGCCACATTAGACATTGTGATGTGTGTCTTATTTTTGACATCAATTTTGCATGCCCAAAGTCTGTTATCCTAACTTCCATATCATTGTCAAGAAGAATGTCTGCAGGCTTGAGGTCTCTCTGAATTATTTGTGGACTGTCACTAATGTGAAGGTATTCAAGGCTAGAAGCTACACCAAGTGCAATCTTGTGCGTTGATAAATAATCCAACACCCCTTCACCCCTTTTAACTTTGTCCAACATATCCTGCAAACTTTCATTCTTCATGAACTCATAAACAAGGCAGTTGCAATCTGTCCCACATACATGAGCTAGCATAGGTGATGAACACATTTTTATTAACACTTAGTACTTTTAATCTTAGATTTATTGGAGTGTAATTAGGATTAAACCCACTTTTTAATTGGAATTTACCTAATTGCGCTTATTTGGTCTTTAACTGTAAATGTTGTTTAATTTTGGATTTTAAGCCTACTGACCTACTTGTTTTGTTTTGATGATATCTGGAGCTACAGGTGTCCGATTTGGGTGGTTCTAGTTGCGTTGGAAAGCTAAGATCTGGGGATTTAGTTTGATATGTTATATGAGTATATTCCCACAAGGGAATTAGGAGCAGTTTAATTTTGAAGTTGGGCTACGGAAATTGACGTAAGAACAACATTCTTTTAAGACTTTTATTAGTGTATTGGGCCTGATACTTGTTAATCAAGGCCCAAACATCATTTAGATCTGATTAATTAGGAGTAGATCTATATATAGGGGTAGTTACTCTTTTGGAGGGAACTCTTTCTCATTTTCTAAAAATTCAGATTTGAAGTCTTTTCATTTCCTCTCATGTTCTCTCTTCTTCTTCTTCTTCTTCTCTTCTTCTTCTTCTTCTTCTTCTTCTTTCTTCTTCTTTCTCTTCTTCTTCTTCTTCTTCTTCTTCCATTTTCGTTTTTTCTTCAACCTCCATGGAAGGCTAAACATTCAAGGTTGATTCTCAAGTGTTCTTAGCATTTGATCTTGATGTTTCATCTATGCAATTTCCTTTTTCAATTTTCTGCACATTTTCTCTTCTCCTAATCTCTAGAATTCTAGGATTTTGAATCTCTAATTGGAATGCATGCTTCATGGTTCTTCTTCTAATCTTAATCATAAATTCAATTTTTAGTTTGCTTAATTCTAAGATGAATCTACTATTTGCTTAATTCGGTAGGTTAGGGATTAGATTCTCACATAGTTTTCTTAATCCTTTTATGAGATAATTGATGAATTGATTGATACTTAATTGGTTAATTCGAATTTGTGTAGGAATTGATAATTTTCTGTAAATCAATGAAAGATCCTATGTGAATGAGCTTGAGAATTAATCCATTTCATGCATATTTCTGAATTTTGAATTTTACTTTTATGTTCTTGAATTAAAGAAAACAACCAAAGAAAACCCCTTTGCTTGCTATTGAATCAACAATTTTTGTGAGTAATTTCGGATTTGCTATTGAATTCCTTGAGAGACGACTTTGGTTAATTTTCCATTAACTACATATTCTAAATATTAATATTTGGTTGATTACGGCCGTCGATCAATAGGCACAAGGTTTCGGTGTCGAATATGACCAACAATGTTAATCTCATATCGAATCTGGAGCATTTTATTATTCAAAAGCTTGCTTTATTTTTCAAACCAACTCAGCTGCATCCTTGGGAGGCTGAAACAATCTTCTTTATGGAAATTATTATGCCATTACTTTTAGGTAATTCGACCTTGTAAACCTCCCACACACCCACTTCTTACATTGATTTTCGAAGAAGCCAATCCATCTTGCTTCACTAAGAGAACCACAACTCCTCATCTTTCTTAATCAAGAAACTATAAGTTGTAGGGTCATAGCCAACCCATCTCGCCTCTCCTTGATCAAAGCTAAAGCCAACTTTACCAACAGGAAAATATGACTCAAAAAGAGTCACCAGCTAGTGCAACCAACCACAAACCCAACAATCCACCCAACTAGTTTTCTTTTGCTAGACTTGGGAGCTTTGAGTGAATAGTGGAGATCAAACTCTTCGTGGATGGAGGAGATGATGAGGAACAAAAAAGGAATGAAAGAAAAAAGAGGAGGTGATACTTAGGTGCTATATATATCCCACAGTGCCACTACATTAGACAATATGATGTGTCTTATATTTGACATCAATTTTGCAAGCCCAAAGTCTGTTATCCTAACTTCCATATCATCGTCAAGAAGAAAGTCTGCAGGCTTGAGGTCTCTATGAATTATTTGTGGACTGTCACTAATGTGAAGGTAATTCAAGGCCAGCATCTACACCCAGTGCAATCTTGTGCGTTGATATCCCAATCCAACTCCCCTTCACCCCTTTTAACTTTGTCCAACATATCCTGTAAACTTTCATTCTTCATGAACTCACAAACAAGGCAGTTGCAATCCGTCCCACACACATGAGCTAGCATAGGTGATGAACACTTTTTTATTCACACTTAGAACCTTTAATCTTAGCTTTATTGGAGTGTAATTGTGATTAAACCCACTATTTTAATTGGAATTTACCTAATTGGGCTTATTTGGGCTTTTAACTGTAAATGTTGTTTAATTTCGGAGTTTAAGCCTACTGACCTACCTGTCTTGTTTTGATGATATTAGGAGCTACAGGTGTCCGATTTGGGTGGTTCCAGTTGCGTTGGAAAGCTAAGATCCGTGGTTTTAATTTGATATGCTATCTGAGGGTATTCCCACGAGGGAATTAGTAGCAGTTTAATTTTGAAGTTGGGCTACGGAAACTAACGCAAGAACAACATCTTTTAAGACTTGTATTAGTGTATTAAGCCTGATACTTGTTAATCAAGGCCCAAACATCATTAGATCTGATTAATTAGGAGTAGATCTATAAATAGGGATAGGTTACTCTTTAGAGGGAACACTTTCTCATTTTCTAAAAATTCAGATTTGAAGTCTCTTCATTTTCTCTCTCTTCTTCTTCTTCTCTTCTTCCTTCTTCTTTCTTCTTCTTCTTCTCTTCTTCTTTTTCTTCCATGTTCATTTTTTTCTCCTCTTCAACCTTCATGGAAGCTGAATATTCAAGGTTGATTCTCAAGTTTCTTAGCATTGGATCTTGAGGTTTCATCTATGCAATTTCATTTTTCAATTTCTGCACATTTTCTCTTCTTCTAATCTCTAGAATTCTAGGATTTTGAATCTCGAATTGGAATGCATGCTTCATGGTTTTTCTTCTCCTCTTAATCCTAAATTCGAATTTTAGTTTGCTTAAATTCTAAGATGAATATACTGTTTGCTTAATTCAGTAGGTTAGGGATGTAGATTCTCACATCAGTTTGCTTAATCCTTGTATGAGATAAATTGATGAATTGATTGATGCTTAATTGGTTAATTCGAATTTGTGTAGGAGTTCATAATTTTCTGTAAATCAATGAAATATCCCTATGTGAATGACCTTGAGAATTAATCCATTTTCATGCATATTTCTAAATTTCAAATTTTAACTTTTATGTTCTTGAATTAAAGAAAACAACTAAACAAAACCCCCTTGCTTGCTATTGAATCAACAAGTTTTTGAGTAATTTTGGATTTGCTATTGAATTCCTTGAGAGATGACTTTGGTTAATTTTCCATTAACTACATATTCTAAATATTAATATTGGTTGAGCACGGCCTCGATCAAATTCGGCGCCGTTGTCGGGGGAATTCAATTCAATTTCGGATCACTCACATAGTGTTTTTAATTCTGTTTCTTGTAATACTTTGTGTATTTTGTGTTAGAAATTGTGTTGTGTTTTGTTTTTGTGAAATGTTAGGTAATTGAGTCATGTCATATGTTTTGTTTTGTTTTCTGTGTATAGTAGACAAATCCAGTATAGGAAATCTGTTAGCTAATTTTGTTAGTGAAATAGGAAGTAGAGAGTGTAGAGTGAGTTTTTGAATTTCTGAGTTTGTATTCATTTTATTTTTGTAATTCGAATCTGTATTGTGTTTTTGAGTTAGAGTCATTTTTTTTCTCATATTGTGTTTTTGTGCAAATTTGAGAAAGGTTCCATAATTCAGTTCTCTGGTAAGAATTCTGTTACCAATTGTATTACTGAAACTGAGTTTATGAGCCTTGATTTGTAATCTGTGTTTGAGTCATTGTAAGTAGTTTGTTTAGTCATATAATAGTGTTCTAACATCATTATTAATTAGGGTTAAATATGTTTTTTGTCCCAGAAATATAGTGGAGATTTGCTTTTAGTCCCTGTAATTTAAAATCGGTGATTTGATCCTTAAAAATTTAAAATACATCAATATAGTCCTTATCGATAAAAATTGATAGCTAATCCGTAGCAAAATCGGTAGCAAAACTAGGCAATAAGGACTAAATTGTTGTATTTTCAATTTTTGAGGGTTAAAAAACCACCGTTTTTAAATTACAGGGACTAAAACAAATCTCGACTATATTTCAGGGACTAAAACATATTTAATCCTTTTAATTTAGTTTGAATTGATTTGGTAAGAATTGGATGAATTGGCATATGTTGAAATTACTTGCTGAACAATTCTGTTGACTTTGTAGTATTGAATCTGAGTTATTTGGTTAACATAGTTAGAGGTAGAATTTTGCACAAATTTTTTTTGTCCACACTTCTTTTAATTAATTATGAATTTTGGATACCCTGGATGCACTTAGATAGGTCCAGATTGTGAGATTACACTTTCTACTAGCTTATTTTGACTTGTTGACTTCAATTGGACATAACTTGAGCTAGGAAAGTCAGAATTTCACATATTTTATATGCTTTTGGGGTAGAATGAGCTACTTAGGATGCCTGTCCGTGCTATACTTGGAGGGGGACCCTCAAATCCATAAAAAAGAGTCGTTTTCTATTTTTTATGGAATTTTTAAGTTTTTTTTATGTATTTTAGCTTTCTTACCTTAGGGGACTTTTGGTACTTAGGCTTTGAATTTTGTTTTAAATATTTTTTTGGCTATTTCCTATGATAATATAGTGTTTTCCATGTATCCATCTTACTGTTTTCTGCTCATTTGATATAGGCTGCCTTTATATGCTACCATGCTGTTATATGCTTCATTTTGTGCATTTTTATGTGCATTTAGTGTATGACTAGAGCAAACCCAGGTTTTCTATATTTATTTGATCTAGAAATTGATAAGACATATAATAGGAAAGTTAGGTAACATATGATTACATTTGTACATAATTTCGTTAGTGATAGTGAGTCTTTGTCTGATAGTGTCTAGGTTGTTGATTGTGAGTCTATTAGTGTTTGTGTTTGTGTTTCTATTTCTTTTTCCACATTTTCTTTTCATTTTGATTTTATTGATTCTAATTCTAACATTATGTATGAATTGACTTTGAGAGAGAAATCATTGAGTGCAGGCTTCAAATAATCAAGAATTTAGTTTCAGAAGCAGCTAAATGATTGTTCCTATAGGAGTTCATGAGGAGACATCATATGTTGTTGATCATAGAGAAGTAGAGAACAAGATGGATGATTTAGCTTCTTTGATCAATCAGTTAGCAGTACCTCATATACCTGTGAAGTTGTGTGGGATTTATACATCACCCTGAGCACTCCACAGATTCTTGCCCTACATATGCTGCAGATATTTATGATAATTATGTACCACTTCAGCAACAACTTTATGTGCCTAATCAGTTTCATTTTCAGGTTGTTGAGCCAAGCTGGCCATACCAACCCTCATCATTGCAGCAATAACCACAACAATATCCACCACAAGTTGTTGCACCTTCCACGAGTGAGCCTTCTCTGGAAGAGTTGATAAGGGCAAATGGCAATTGACAATTTGGATTCCTAGCAACGAATAGAAGCAACATTTCAAAATCTGGAAATTCAAATTGGCCAGATGGCTACTACCTTGCATAAAAGCAATCACAGGATTCAGATGCTATGAGTTCAGATTCTATGAGTGCAGATGCTTTGTGTTCAGATGCTATGAGTTTACATCCTATTGAGGACCATTCTGTATTTATAATGATTTGCATGTTGAACCTATTGTTGATAAAAATTTGTCTGAATTTGTAGGAGAATATGATTTTCCATTCTTGTTTGATTTAGAAATGGTTACATATGTGATTCATGTATTGATTCTTTTACGTGTAGTGCATGTGATGAATTGACAACTTTGTGAATACTGGTAGTGATTTTGTAGGTCTTAGAGTTAATACAGTAGCTACTGATTTTATAGAGTTAGATTAATGCACAGGCTTGATTACAGCAATTACATATAAATATGACTTTGTTGATGTGCAGGTTGCATAATCACCTCCTAGTACCACATTGCTCCCTGTTGTGCAGCCACCATTATTGGAGAAGCCATTGCCTAGCCAATTCGAAGCATGCAGGCATGGAGGATGAACAAAAAGGAGAATATTCTGCTGCAAGTAATAAGGGAGCTCACCAATTTGCTGCACACCGAAATTCTATATTCTATTTCAGACAACACTTGGATGAGCATTATACAGGTGGTACCGAATGATTCAAGCATTACCAGACGGGAGTTGGTCGAAGGGGAGTTTCTCTTTTCTCACATTTTCATTACACTATGTCTGTTGAGTCCATAATTTGCTTATTTTTACATTGAGGACAATGTGTGATTTAAGTGTGGGGGAGGAGATTAGTAATTTTAGGATTTTAATTTTAGGTTATTTAGTAATTTTAGGTCTGTTTTAGGATTAAATAACAAATTGTTGTTTTTACTATTTATTGTAGGTTATTTTGTTGTTTTTTCCTTTGCTATTTGTTGTTTCATAGCTATTCTGTAGCTGTTGTTACTCTTTTATGCTATTTGTAATTACTGTAAATTGTCCTGTTTTGCTGTTGCTGTTACTGTAGCTGCTATTGACATTTTTATTGTTGCTATTTACAGCAGTATTTTTACAGCAAAATTTCATTCTACAGCATAATTTTGACAGTTAATCCGAATTTTACAAGCAAAAAACATAATTTTTTACAATAGGAAAAAAATATGCATTTGACATGTTTTTAAATTGGATTTTTAGGTTTGTGTTACTAGTTGGCATTTTCATTCATCATTTTGGGTAATTGGTTTCATGACTTATATTGATTGGATTCCTTATGATTTGGTGAAAAGTTGGTGAAGATAATTATTGGGTTGAATCTTTGTGATGGAGTTGTCCTTGGTGAGATTTTGGAGCTTTATTGTTGGATGGACCATTCTATGTCATTCTCCTCTTTTCTAGTGTGACTTCACTCATGTTTGCTTGTGCTCTAGAACTTGGCTTGACTCTTTGATTTGGCAACTTTATTCACATGCATGAATTGAGATGATTGAGGCATTTTTGTTGATAATTGAGCTACTAGCCATATTAGCCTACCTTGATGATTTTCCACTTGTTATATCCCCTTTGAGCCTATGGATCCCATTTCTTGTTATTAAAAGCTCATTACAAGCCTTAAAAGTGACAAAACCATGATTGTCCCTTGCTTAGAGGATAAAGGAGCTTTGGAATTGTTTTGGGATAGGTTCCTGTGATAAGTTGGCGGTGTACTTCAATTTCTTATACTTATCTCCTCATGTGGATATCATATTGTTGACCTTTGGCCGATTACAAAAAGAAAAAAATATGGAAAAGGAAAAAGAAGAAAGTAAAAAAAAAGATAAGAAAGAATAAGAAAAGCTCAAAAGAACAGTATATATTAAAAAAGCAAAGAAATAGTGTTTTGAAATAAAAAAAATGGGTCCAAAGGTAGAAAAAGAAGGAGTTATAATTGTAATCTTGAGAAGTATGCTACTTGCATTATTCTTGGATTTATTCCCCATTGCTCCTCTATTCTCTTTGGTTTTTAGCTTCTTATCCTTCATTTCCCTACCTTTACCTTGATCCCATTACATCCTATATGAAGTCCTCTTGATCTTTGCATGCATGTGCTTCAATTGTTGTGGATATTAGAGTCTTGCCAAGCTTATGGTAGTGTTTGGTTCATAAGTGCTTTGAGTGTATATATACAAGCCTAAACACTTGAGAGTTGGAGAGTTTGTCTTGTCAGGATTCTATCACTTTTGATTCACCCCTTTGATTTGATTTACCCTCTTGTTTGCTAAATTGTCAGGAATTCCTTTCATATTTTTCTTGATTCCATGATTCCTTGGATGTTGTATTTTGCCTACTCTTGTGCATTCCTTGGATATCTTGATAATTATGTCATTTGTATTTGCATTGTGCTCCTTAGTTGATTTTGGCTTCATGTGGTATTTTGCCCGGAGTGCAAAGGGTAAGTGTGGGGGGATTTGATGAACCCATTTTTATTCACACTTAGCACCTTTAATCTTAGCTTTATTGGAGTGTAATTGTGATTAAACCCACTGTTTTAATTGGAATTTACCTAATTGGGCTTATTGGGCTTTAACTGTAAATGTTTTAATTTCCGATTTTAAGCCTACTGACCTACCTGTCTTGTTTTGTTTCCGATTTGGGTGGTTCCAGTTGCGTTGGAAAGCTACGATCTGGGGCTTTAATTTGATATGCTATATGAGGATATTCCCACGAGGGAATTAGGAGCAGATTAATTTTGTAGTTGGGCTACGGAAACTGACACAAGAACACATTCTTTTAAGACTTGTATTAGTGTATTGGGCCTGATACTTGTTAATCAAGGCCCAAACATAATTTAGATCTGATTAAATAGGAGTAGATCTATAAATAGGGGTAGTTACTCTTTTGGAGGGAACTCTTTCTTATTTTCTAAAAATTCAGATTTGAAGAATCTTCATTTCCTCTCATCATCATCACCATATTCTTCTTCTTTTCTTTTCTTCTTCTTCTTTCTTCTTCTTCTTCTTCTTCTTCTTCTTCTTCTTTCTTTCTTCTTCTTCTTCTTCTTCTTCTTCTTCTTCTTTCTTCTTCTTTCTTCTTCTTCTTCTCTTCTTTTCTTCCATTTTCATTTTTCCTCTCAACCTCCATGGAAGCATTGGATCTTGAGGTTTCATCTATGCAATTTCGTTTTTCTATTTTCTGTGCCCATTTTCTCTTCTCCTAATCTCTAGAATTCTAGGATTTTGAATCTTGAATTGGAATGCATGCTTCATGGTTCTTCTTCTCCTCTTAATCCTAAATTCGAATTTTAGTTTGCTTAATTCTAAGATGAATCTACTGTTTGCTTAACTCAGTAGGTTAGGGATTAGATTCTTGAAGTTGAAGATTTAATCACAAGAAGGGGGTGATTTGTGATTAATTAAAATTTTCTGCAATAAACTTCTAATACTGTTCTGCTCAAGTTTACTTGGCTTAGTATTAAAAGGTAAACCACCAGAAGATGTATTGTTAGTAATTTATGCAATATGCAGAAGATAGGATTCCTTCTTTGGAATCTTGATTGTTAACACTTACTTAGGTATTATATAATTTTCAAAATCCTTTTATGCACATGAAATAAATAAGGAGAGTAGGCAAGAGAAGGAGGCACACAGATTTTATACCGGTTCACCTCTTCCAACTTGAGGCTACGACCAGCCCCTACACCAAGTAGGATTTCTTACTCAAACAACCAAATTACAATCTTCTTGGGTACACACTACCACTAGTATTCTTTCTATAGCCTCTTCAGGCTTATCACAACTCAAATAACACAAGACTCAAGCCTTTTCTTACTGCAGTACCTTCTGCACAAGATATAGCTTGAACAGCAAACTGCAGAGCACCTTCTGCAGAGTCTGTAAGCACCTCAGCTCACACTTGAGCTTCCAAACCTCTCAAAAACACTTACCCTTTACTGTCACAAGAGACACTCTTAATCACTAGTCTCCTTGTGACTTTACAGAATGAAAGTGAAAAGCTAGGTAAGTACAAAGCTCACAAATGATACATATAAAGCACAACAGAAGAAAACAGTGAGCCAGCTCCCCCTCAACAACTTGCAGTAGCAGATTCTTAAGAATTAGAGGAGAGAGAAATGTTTCCAGAATGAGGATGTAAGTATGATAGTATTTGATCTTCTGGAGAGTTAGGTGTGTTGAAATGAGAGAAGAGCACTACCTTTTATAGGGAAAATGAGCAACTAGCCGTTGGGATGGCTCCAAGCATGTCCAACTTTCCTCTCATGTGTTGTCACTGTCAAACAGTTGCTGCCTTCTGCAGGTACAGCTATCAGTTTGACTGGATTCCATCTTCTGCAGATTCATCTTCTGCAGAGAGCAAATCTGGTTCATTCTGTGACACATTCTTCTGTGAACATGCTGAGAGTAATTTCTGGATGATTATTGATGTATTTCCAGTATTTTTAACTCAACTGTTTTTATGAATATCCTTTTCAAAGAATAAGAAGGAGTTCGTAACTTCTGCAGGATGTATGCTTCTGTAGAGTCATTTTGTTGCTTCTGCAGGTGTACTCCAAGCATTCTGTGATATTCCAGTACTTCATCTGATTAAATTTGATCTTTCAAAAACCATGGGAAAGCTTCTTTTGCTTAATGAATAATGAATCTTCCTTCTAAAGTGACGTCTCTTTTTGTAGGGCTGCTGATTACTCCTCCTGGAGGATTGGTTAATTTAACAGGAGATTCTTTTTGATTGAGTTAACATATTTTTGCTTTCATTCACAGATTTGTCATTCTTAGAGTTTTGAAGTAGTCATACATAGTGCCATCTCTTGAACTTTCATCTTTTGAAAGAACTTCCCTGCATCTTCTGGACACATTCTCAAATGAAATAATTAGTCCCTTAATAATCAGAATTATGTTAAGTGATCTTTGATAGGTTGTCATAATTAAAATCACAGTGGGAGGATTCTTGACCTTACAATCTCCCCCTTTTTTATGATGACAACCTTTTCAAACATCACTTAATTAATTCTGATTTTTTGTAGAAAACTCCCCCTTAATTCTTGCAGTATTTTGAGGGGTCAGGTGTTAAATTGAAAATGTAACAAAACATAATTAATGAATGGTATAATCAAGCATGATGTAATGAGCATGATGCAGCAAGGAGGTGATTACAACAATTTCAAAAATCCAAAATACATCAGTTTTCTATGCCATCCATAAAAATCTTAGCCTAAGCTACCCTACATACTACTTCTCCCCCCTTTGTCATCAATCAAAAAGCCAGTGAAATGGGTATGGAGAAGCAGAATCATCATCTTCCTACTTTGATGGAGAGGAATGGTCAGATGATGAAGAGGTAGTAGGCTGCAATATGTTCTGAGGAGGCTGGAACGGTGTGAAAGGCATGGGGGGAGCTTGAGGTGCAATAACTGGAAGCACAAAATTATTAAACCGGAACGGATGCTGGGTGAACCTCTCAATCATCTCATTTACAGTGATTTGTAGAGTGTTCACATTTGTGATCAACTTCTTCATGTCAGCCTTAAGCTTGTGAACATGTTTCTCAACAGAATTTGAAGAAGCAGGTTGATCAGAGGTTCCACCAGAAGGTTTAGCAGCAGGGTCATGCTTTTCTATAGGGTCAAAGGAGGAGAATGAACCTTCTCTGAGCTTAGCTGCTGAAGAAATGTATTCATTGAAGAGAGATGAGAAGAGATCACTGGAATATTGTCCCTAATAGGTGCAGCAGCAGGAATCATAGAATCTAGAATTGGAGAAGCAAGGAATTGATTTACCATATCTGTTCCAAAAGTTCCAACAAAAGGAGCTGACTGAGTGTCCTCCTTCTGGATTTCTTCCTTCTCTATTTCCTTTCCTCCTGCAGAGATGTGTTGACCTTCTGGTGCATCAGCTGGAGATGCAATTCTGGTGGGAGAGTGAAGCTGAAGTATGGGCATAGTTGAATTAAATGGAGGAGGTTCTGAGTAGCTCTTGGCAAGGTTGGCTAAGGTGTCAGCTGCCAATCCTTCTGCAGAACTACTTGGAGCTTCCACAGAAGATGATTTTGGCTGTGAGACAGCCTCATCACCAATTTCTTCTACAGAATCAAAGTTCATAGACTCAGATGGAGGAGGGCTTGCAGAGATTTCTTTACTGGGAGAAGGAGAAGAGACTTTCTGAATCTTGCTAGAAGTCTCTCCAGAAACAACCTTTGTCATCCCCTTTCTCTTTCTAGAGAAGGTCTGAATTTCCTTCTCCTTATTCTTTTTGGTCCTAGGGGCTTTAGGTCCTTCTGAGGCTCCTTCTCCCTCTTCACTACTGCTGGAATAGGCTAGAGATGGCTCAGGTCTTTCTATCTTCATCTTTTTGACATTCAACTGCCCAAAGAAGGTGCAGGAATCTATACTTTCTTCTTCTTCTAGGGAAATGTTATGGAGTCTGAAAATCCTAGTTAAAAGCATCCCATATGGCAAACTTGCATATGCTCTTTGGGGGTTAGCTGAGTATATCATACTCCTTAAGATTAAAGAAGAAAGAGAGAAAGGTTTTCCAGAAAGAAGGTGATAAATTACCAGAAGATCCTGGTTAGAAACTCTCTCTAAGGTACCAACCCATGGTACAATATTGTTGGTCAATGATTAGTCATGTTTCTATCAAACATGAACTTAACAGAGATAGAGACAACTATGAGTGTATTTTCTGCACAAAGAAAGTTGCAGAATATGATACCCTATACCAGAATTTCAGAAGATGAAACATCTTCTACACTCATAGTGGTTTTGCAGAAGATTGGGATATGAACAGTGATACCAAAAGATGAAGCATCTTCTGTACACATGACTACTCATGTTTCTGCAGAATGATAAGACCACTACATCTTCTGTACAAGAATTTGAGTGTGTTTTTCAGTCATCTTTTTGCTACTTAACCTTTATTCTTCTGAGAGATAAATTTCATCTAATGTTTCAAGGATTCAGACTTCTCATATTAATTTTATCCCTAAGAACACAAATTTGTCCTCTACAAGGGCTTTGTGAAAATATCAGCAATTTGAAATTTAGTTTCAATGAATTTTAATTCAATGTCATTCTTTTGGACATGATCCCTTATGAAATGATGTTTTATGTCAATGTGCTTGGATCTAGAATGCTGAATTGGATTCTTGGACAGGTTAATAGCACTAGTATTATCACAGAAGATGGGAATTTTAGAGTACCTTAGACAATAGTCTTCCATTTGATGCTTAATCCACAACATTTGTGAGCAGCAGCTAGCAGCTGACACATATTCTGCTTCCATTGTGGATAATGCTATAGTGGGTTGCTTCTTACAAGACCAGGAGATCAAGGATTCTCCAAGAAACTGACAACCTCCACTTGTACTCTTTCTATCCATTCTATCCCCAACATAATCAGCATCACAATAACCTGTAAGCTCAAAATGTGTGGCTTTCTTGTACCAAAGTCCAAGGTTAGTTGTTCCAACAAGATATCTATGTATCCTTTTTACAGCAGCAACATGTGACTCTTTTGGAGAAGATTGAACTCTAGCACAAAGACCTACTGAGTATAGAATGTCAGGTCTACTAGCAGTTAAATATAATAAGGAACCTATCATCCCTCTATATTCCTTTTCAGAAACAGGTTTTCCATCTTCTTCTAAGTTTAGGACTGTAGAAGGATGCATAGGAGTTCCCATAGGCTTTGACCCTTCCATTTTATATCTTCTAAGAAGATCTTTAGTGTATTTTTCTTGATTAATGAAAATTCCAGAATCTTGTTTGATTTGAAGTCCAAGGAAGAATTTTAGTTCTCCCATGAGACTCATTTCAAATTCTCCTTACATTAGTTTTGAAAATTCTTCACACATTTTTAAATTGGTTGAACCAAAGATGATATCATCAACATATATTTGCACAATAAGAAGATCTTTCTTGAGGGTTTTTCTAAATAAGGTGGTGTCAATTTGACCCCTTGAAAACTCATTTTGAAGAAGAAAGTTGCTTAGTCTCTCATACCAAGCTCTTGGAGCTTGCTTTAAACCATATAATGCTTTAGTTAATTTAAAAACAAGATTTGGATGCTTCTTATTTTCAAAACTTGGAGGTTGATGTACATAAACCTCCTCATTGATGAAACCATTTAAGAAGCACTTTTCACATCCATTTGATAAAGTTTGAAATTCTTGAATGCAGCAAATGCAAGAAGTATTCTAATAGCTTCTAGTCTAGCTACTGGTGCAAAAGTTTCATCAAAATCAATACCTTCTTGTTGGTTGTAACCTTGAGCTACTAACCTTGCTTTGTTTCTGATCACATTACCTTCTTCATCCATTTTGTTTCTAAAAACCCATTTTGTGCCAATTATTGAATGATCTTATGGAGGAGGGACTAGGGTCCAGACTTTATTTTTCTCAAACTGATCAAGTTCTTCCTTGATAGCTTTTATCCATGATTCTTCTTCAAGTGCCTCATTCACATTTTTTGGTTCAATTTTGGATAGAAAAGTTGAGCTATTTTCATTTCTGAGTTGCCCTCTTGTTTTTACTCCTTCTGTAGTGTTTCCTATGATTTGATCATGTGGATGATCAGTGATGAGCTTCCAACTTCTGGGAAGATCTTGTTTCTGGACACCAGCATCTTCTGCAGAATTTTCTACAGGAATTTTATCATCTGTAGTATCTTCTGGAGAGCTTTTGTTCTCATAAGATACCTTCTGCGCTGGTTTAGTCTCATCATCTGAATCCTTTTTATCATTTTCTTGAGAAGAGAGTTAGCATCATTAAAAAAACATGCATACTTTCCTCTATAGTTTGATTTTTAATATTATAGATTCTGTAAGCTTTTGAAGTGGTTTAATAGCTAAGAAATATACCTTTTTCAGATTTGGCAACAAATTTCTCAAGATTATCCTTGTTGTTCAATATATAACATTCACAACCAAATATATGAAAAAGCAATGCTAGGCTTTCTTCCTTTCCATATTTCATATGGAGTTTTATTAAGAATGCTTCTGATGGAAGCCCTGTTAAGTATATAACATGAAGTGGATACAACCTCAGCCCAAAAGTACTTTTTAATTCCACTATCACTTAACATGGTTCTAGCCATTTCTTGGAGGGTTCTATTTCTTCTTTCTACAACTTCATTTTGTTATGGAGTTCTAGGACAAGAAACGTTGTGTGAAATTCCATTTTCATCAAAGAAGTTTTTGAAAAAGCGATTCTCAAATTCCCATCCATGATCACTTCTTACAGAAGCAACCATTTGGCCACTTTCATTTTGAATCTTCTTGAAGAAGATCTTGAAAGCATCAAACGATTCATCCTTAGTAGTGAGGAACAAAACCCATGTGTATCGAGAGTAATCATCTACTATAACAAGGCCATACTTCTTACCCCCCAAGCTAGGAGTTTTAGTAGGTCCAAATAGGTCAATATGTAATAGTTCTAAAATCATTTTTTGGTAATTACATTCTTGGGATAGAAGCTTGATTTAGTATGCTTACCTTTAACACATGCCTCATATTTGTTGTCTTTATCAAATTTCAATTTTGGTAATCCCCTAACTAGTTCTAACTTGGATAGTTTATAAATGGTTTTCATATTTAGATGACCAATTTTTCTATGCCAAGTCCATTTATCATTTTCAAAAGAAGCAAAGCAGGTTTGGTCTGATAACTCTTCTAGACAAATACTATATAGGTTTTTGCATCTAACCCCTGAAAACAAGACCTTTTTAGTAGATGATTCTCTGATTTCACTGAATGTAGGTTGAAACATAACTTCATAGCCACTGTCACATAGTTGACTAATGCTAAGAAGATTATGTTTTAACCCTTTCACAAATACACATTATTAATTTGGGTAGAATCTTTCATACCTATCTTTCCAATACCTTTGATTTGAGCTTTGTTGTTGTCTCTAAATGTTATTGTTCCACCTTCCATTTTGTGTAGCTGGATGAATTTGCTTCTGTCTCCAGTCATATGTCTTGAGCATCCACTGTCCAAGAACCATATCTCTTTCTTCTTTTAGTTTTTTACTAGTTCCTACATCAGAAGATAACAAAGCTTTAGGTACCCAAATCTTCTTGGGTCCTGAGTGGTTTAATACCTTTCTTCTGAAGCTCCTTTTCCTTCTGTAACAGTTTTCGTGATTGTGTGCAAATCTGTTACACACAAGAACAATTTGGAGGTTTCCTTTTGGCAGGGATGAAAACAGTTTTATGATTCTTTGAGAATTGATCTTGGTTATATCCTAATCCCCTTTTATCAGAAACTTCCCTTCCATTTCCTATTAATTTATTTAAATTGTGTGTGCTGTTTACAAACTTACTTAAATCATTTTGCAGTTCATCAATTTTCTTCTGTAGAAGATGGTTTTCCTTCTACAGTGCTACAGATTTTTCATCTTCTGCAGTATTGTTATTAATCAATTTTACTTGTTCTGATAATTTGAAGTGAGATTGTTGAAGATATTGATTTGTTTTGATTAACCTATTATTATCTTTCTTAAGCTTTTCATTTTCTTCTTTAGTTTTGACTAATTGTTCCTTAAGAAGTGCACATTTTTGTGCTAGTGTGTGTGAGTCAAATAGTATGTTCTCAAATGCATCTTCTAATTCCCTATATGCAGTAGGATTATAGGTAATTACCTCACTGTCTTCATCATCCTCACTTCCAGCCACGAGACACAAGTTGGCTGCTTCTAGAGCTGGGTAACGGGCCAACCCGCACCGGTCCGTACCGGCCCGCCTAAGCCTAAGCCCGCGTTTAAACGGGCTTAACCGTTTGAGCCCGCAAACTAAATGGGTCTGCCCTTTTCTGGTCCGCGTAAGCCCGCGGATTAGCGGACCAACCCGCGGACCAACCCGTTTAAGTAACTAAAAAATTATTTAAGTAGAAAAAATTGAGAAAAAAATTATATATTATTCATATGAAAAAATGAAGAGAGAGGAGAATAAAAGTTTTTGCATTTGTTAAATAAATCACACACTCAATAAAAAGATAAATAAAAAATAAAATTAAAAGAATGAATTGTATGAGAAATAATTCAACACGAGCAAAGAGGGACTAAATTTATTCACTTTTAAAAAAGTGAGATTAAAATTGAGTATCTGCACTGTTTCGATTTTAAATTAAAAAATGGATTTGTTGTTTGCGGTGGATATTTGAAATTGGAATGTGGAAAACGGAAGAAAAAATTAAAAGAAAAAAGAAAAATATCTTTAGCGCAACAAGCACACAAAGCACAAGGAAAGAAGTGCAGTGAGTGAAGAGAATAAGGGTTTGGCTTGGCGACACTTAGACTGTCAATGGCTCTCCACCACCTCCCCCCTCTCTTCTCTGTCTCTTTGTCTTTCTGTTCACCTTCAAAACCACATTCCCTTTCCTTCTTCCGCTTGCTGGACACTTTCTAGTTCTCGTAGAAATTCAACTTCCTACTCCCTGACTGCACGCTGCTGAACGTGACGACGCGAACGGTGCCGCTGAACGCGAAGGAGTTTGCTGAACGTGCGCTGCTGAACGGAGGAGAAAGAAAGGAGGGGGGCTAGCGGCGATAAAGAAAGGAGAATAGGAGATGAAGAGGAAGAAGAAGGAGAAATGAAATTAGGTTTTAGTTTAGGAGGGGCACCGTGTGTGTGTCTTTTATTTTTTTAACTTTAAGTTTTAAGAAAAAAAGTTTAATATATTAAAAAAAAATTAGTGGGTCTGCGGACCAACCCGCAGGTTTGCGGGAAACCCATTTAAGACCACGGGTTAAATGGTTAAACCCATTTAGCCCGCTTCTTAAATGGGCCTCTGATTTTGTGGTCCAAGCCCGCATTGCGGTGCGGGTTTTGCGGATCGGTCTGCGGGCTCAGGCCCATATACCCAACTCTAGCTGCTTCTTCTCCAGAATCTTCTTCTGAGGAACTTTTGAATCATCCAAGTAGCCATCATGGCTTTCTTCTTCTGGAGAGATTTTGGATCCTTCTTTATTGAGGACACTCTGCCTTGATGTGTCCTGGCTTGTTGCATTCATAGCAAATAATTTGATTTTTTAATCCATCAAATTTTGTCCTTCTTTCTTGAAATTGAAGAACTTTATGCCTTTTCCCTTTCTTCTGATCAACTTCTGTATTTTTCTGGAAATGAAGGCTATTCAATCATCATTGTCAGATGATGCTTCTTCAATCAGAGCTATCCTTAGCTGTATTTGAGTTGTTCTCCTTCTGGGACGTGCTAGCTTTTAATGCAATTGACTTCCCTTTTCTTGTAATTCATCCATAAGTTCATGTTTATGAACTTTTAGTGATCAAGAAGTTCATCTAACTTAAGAACAACAAGATCTTTGGCCTCCTGTAATTGCTGTTACTTTTGGTCCTCCAGATTTTTGGGCAAGCTTCTGAGGATTTCCTTACTTGCTCTTGGTTAGTATAGCTTTTAACCAAGAGATTTAAGTCATTGATGATGATTGTGAATCTGCTGACATCTCATCAATGGTCTCATGTTCAATCATGTTGAACATTTCATATTGGTGAGTCAGAATATTAATCTTTGACTCTTTAACTTGGTCAGTGCCTTCATGTGCTACTTGAAGGGTGTCCCAGATTTCCTTTGCTGTGGAACATCCAACACCTTATCATAATTCTCCTCTGCTAAGTGCACGAGGGAGAAAATACTTAGCTTAGAGTTCAGAAGATACTTCTGTTTATCTTCTGTAGTCCATTCTTCTTGGGTATGGGTTGAGGTTCTTCTGTTCTGACCTCAGGTTCTCCTTCTTTTGGTTGGACTGGAATTCTAGTCCTTCTCACCATAGGAATGAAGTTTCCTCTTTCTATAATGTCCCAAAGATCATGTCTTGTGATTCTTAGAAATAACTTCATTCTGTCTTTCCCAATAGTAATAGTCTTTTCCATCAAAGGCTGGTGGTCTATTTGTGGAGATCCTTCCTAGAATGAACATTGCAACTCCATGGTTGGCCATTTTCCTTGATCTTTTCCTCTCTCACTGTTAAGTGAGTTCAACCCTAGAGGCAAGCTCTGGTACCAATTGAAGTTGAAGATTTAATCACAAGAAGGGGGTTGAATTGTGATTAATTAAAATTTTTCTGCAATTAACTTCTAATACTGTTCTTGCTCAAGTTTTACTTGGCTTAGTATTAAAAGGTAAACCACCAGAAGATGTATTGTTAGTAATTTATGCAATATGCAGAAGATAGGATTCCTTCTTTGGAATCTTGATTGTTAACACTTACTTAGGTATTATATAGTTTTCAAAATCCTTTTATGCACATGAAATAAATAAGGAGAGTAGGTAAGAGAAGGAGGCACACAGATTTTTATATTGGTTCACCTCTTCAAACCTAAGGCTAACGTCCAGTCCCTACAGACCAAGTAGGATTTCTTACTCAAACAACCAAATTACAATCTTCTTGGGGACACACTACCGCTAGTATTCTTTACAAACTACAACAAGCCTCTTCAGCTTATCACAGACTCAAATAACACAAGACTCAAGCCTTTTCTTACTGCAATACCTTCTGCACAAGATATAGCTTGAACAGCAAACGGCAGAGCACCTTCTGCAGAGTCTGTAAGCACCTCAGCTCACACTTGAGCTTCCAAACACTCTCAAAAAAAACACTTACCCTTTACTGTCACAGAGACACTCTTAATCACTAGTCTCCTTGTGAATTTATAGAATGAAAGTGAAAATCTAGTACGTACAAAGCTCACAATGATACATATAAAGCACAAACAGAAGATCAATAGTGAGCCAGCTCCCCCTCAGCAACTTGTAGTAGCAGGTTCTTAAGAATTAGAGGAGAGAGAAATGTTTTCAGAAGATGAGGATGTAAGTCTGATAGTATTTGATCTTCTGGAGAGAGGGTGTGTTGAAATGAGAGAATAGCACTTCCTTTTATAGGGAAAAATGAGCAAGTAGCTGTTGGGAAGGCTCCAACCATGTCCAGCTTTCCTCTCATGTACTGTCACTGTCAAATAGTTGCTGCCTTCCTGCAGGTACAGCTGTCAGTTGACTTGGATTCCATCTTCTGCAGATTCATCTTCTGCAGAGAGAAAATCGTGGTTCATTCTGTGACACATTCTTCTGTGAACATGCTGAGAGTAATTTCTGGATGATTATTGATGTATTTCCATTATTTTTAAACTCAACTATTTTTATGAATATCCTTTTCAAAGAAATGAGAAGGAGTTTGTAACTTCTGCAGGATGTATGCTTCTGCAGAGTCATTTTGTTGCTTCTGCAGTTGTACTCCAAGCATTCTGTGATATTCCAGTACTTCATCTGATTAATTTTGATCTTTCAAAACCATGGGAAAGATTCTTTTGCTTGTTGAACAATGAATCTTCCTTCTAAGTGATGTCTCTTTTGTAGGGCTGCTGATTACTCCTTTTGAAGGATTGGTTAATTTAACATGAGATTCTTTTTATTGAATTAACATCTTTTTGCTTTCATTCACAGATTTGTCATTCTTAGAGATTTGAAGTAGTCATACATAGTTCCATCTCTTGAACTTTCATCTTCTAAAAGAATTTCCCTGCATCTTCTGGACACATTCTCAAGTGAAATAATTAGTCCCTTAATAATCATAATTATGTTAAGAGATCTTTGATGGGTTGTCATAATTAAAATCACAGTTGGAGGGATTCTTGGACCTTACAATTCTTACATAAGTTTTCTTAATCCTTGTATGAGATAATTGATGAATTGATTGATGCTTAATTGGTTAATTAGAATTTGTGTAGGAGTTGATAATTTTCTGTAAATCATTGATAGATCCCACGTGAATGACATTGAGAATTAACCCATTTTCATGTATATTTCTGAATTTCGAATTTTACTTTTATGTTCTTGAATTAAAGAAAACAACCAAACAAAACCCCCTTGCTTGCTATTGAATCAACAATTCTTGTGAGTAATTTCGGATTTGCTATTGAATTCCTTGAGAGACGACTTTGGTTAATTTTCCATTAACTACATATTCTAAATATTAATATTTGGTTGAGTATGACCTCGATCAATAGGCACAAGGTTTCGGTGTCGAATATGACAAACAATGTTCATCTCATATCGAATCTGGAGCATTTTATTATTCAAAAGCTTGCTTCTTTTTTAACCACTCCACTTCAATCTTGGGAGGCTGAACAATCTTCTTTATGGCAATCATTTTGCCATTACTTTTAGGTAATTCAACCTTGTAAACCTCCCCACACCCACCTCCTTCCAATGATTCGTGAAGAATCCAATCATCTTGCTTCACTAAGAGAACCAAGTCCTCACTTTCATATTCAAGGGACTATAAAATTGTAGGTCCATATCCAATCCATCTCGCTTCTCCTTGATCAAATACAAAGCCAACATGACCAACAAGGAAAATATGATCCCAAAAAGAGTCCAGCTAATGCACCAACCACAAACCTGAGAATCCACCCAACTAGTTTTCTTTTGCTTGACTCTGGAGCCTTTGAGTGGATAGGGGAGATCGAACTCTTCGTGGATATAGGAGATGAAGAGGAACAAAAACAAGAATGAAAGCAAAAAGAGGAAGTGTTAGGTCTTTCTAGCCAATAGTTTGCTTAATGAGAGACCTCGCTCCTATTGATATCTTTTAAGTAGAGTTCTTTGATAGTGAAGGCAAAAGAAATAAATACTCCAGAAAAAGGCAAGAGAGAGAGTGAGAGTGAGAGTGAGGATATAGGGTCGACTTAGGGTGTGACTTGGCTAACAATGGTTATTTCCCTTATTCTTATAGTCGCTTTGTTTAAAATCTTTCGCTTTGAATTTCTTGAACCATTTATTAGCTTCACTGTTTTAACTTTCAAAAATTAATTATGGTTGGTGGTTTTTCATTTATATTTATCTTTATATTCAATTTTCTTGTCTAGAAATAGGGAAGAGAGAGTGAGAGGTATAAGATAAAATTGAAAATTCCATCCACAAGTTTGAAGAAGACCTATTGAGTGTGGGTTCCACTTTGAAAATTTTTGGTCCAACCAAGTGCTCATTACAACTTCCTTTCACATTGTGAGATTTGGATTACTATATGTCACTTTCCCAAATAGAATGCAGATGTTTTCGTGCAAAATTTTTTTTGGAGTCTTTTCCCACTTTTTTCTTTCCTCACTTTTCTTACATGACACCAAAAGCTGTATATGTCACACTTATATTGAATTTGAGTATCTGGTTATACTCAGATGCTATATATCTGATAGTGCCAGCTACGTTAGACTTTGTGATGTGTGTCATATATTTTGAATCAATTTTGCAAGCCCAAGTTTGTACTCCTAACTTCCAAATCACCGTCAAGAAGAATGTCTCCTGCAGGTTTGAGGTATCTATGAATTATTTATTGATTGTCGCTAATGTGAAGGTATTCAAGGCCAGCAGCTACAAACAGTGCAATCTTGTGCATTGATAACCAATCCAACACTCCGCTTCACCCCTTTTAACTTTGTCCAACATATCCTTCAAACTTTCATTCTTCATGAACTCATAAACAAGGCAGTTGCAATCCGTCCCACCACACATCAACTAGCAGAGGCACAAGGTTTCGCCGTCGAATATGACCAACAATGTTAATATCATGTCAAATCTGGAGGCATTTTATTATTCAAAAGCTTGCTTTCTTATTTAACCAACTCAGCTGCATCCTTGGGAGCCTGAATAATCTTCTTTTGGCAATCATTTTGCCATTACTTTTAGGTAATTCAACCTTGGTAAACGTCCCCACACACCCACTCCTTCCAATGATTTTCGAAGAAGCCAATACATCTTGCTTCGGTAAGAGAACTAAGTCCTCAACTCTCATAATCAAGGGACTATAAATTGTAGGGCCAGACCCAACCCATCTCGCTTTTCCTTGATCAAAGTCAAAGCTAACTTGACGAACAAGGAAATATAAACCCAAAAAGAGTCCCAGCTAGTGCAACCAACCACAAACTCGATAATCCACCCAACTAGTTTTCTTTTGCTTGACTTGGGAGCCTTCGGGTGGATAGTGGAGATCAAACTCTTCGTGGATGTAGGAGATGAAGAGGAACAAAAACAAGAATGGAAGCAAAAAAGAGGAGGTGTTAGGTCTTTCTAGCCAATGGTTGCTTAATGAGAGACTCGCTCCTATTGATATTTTTTAAGTAGAGTTCTTTGAATTTGAGGCGAGAGAAATAAACTCCAGAAAAAGGCAAGAGAGAGAGAGAGAGATTGAGAGTGAGGATATAGGGTCGACTTAGGGTGTGACTTGGGCTAACAATGGTTATTTCCCTTATTCTTATAGCCGCTTGTTTAGAATCTTTCGCTTTGAATTTTCTTTAACCATTTTAATAGCTTCACAGTTTTAACTTTTAAAATTAATGATGATTAGTGTTTTTTTTCATTTATATTTATCATTTATATTCAATTTGCTTGTCTAGATATAGGGAAGAGAAAGTGAGAGGTATAGGATAGAAATTGAAAATTTTGTCCACAAATTTGAAGAAGTCCTATTGAGTGTGGTTCCACTTTGAAAATTTTTGGTCCAACCAATTGTTCAATACAACTTCCGTTCACATTATGAGATGTGGATTACTATATGTCACTTTCCATTAGAATCCAAGATGTTTCGTGGAAATTTATTTGGAGACTTTTCCCACTTTTCTTATATTTGACCAAAGTTGTATATGTCAAACTTATAAGTGAATTTGAGTATCTGGTGATACTCAGGTGCTATATATCCCGTAGTGCTAGCTACGTTAGACATTGTGATGTGTGCCTTATATTTTGACATCAATTTTGCCAAGGCAAAAGTCTATTATCCTAACTTCCATATCTTCATCAAGAAGAATGTTTGCAGGCTTGAGGTCTCTTTGAATTATTTTTGGACGGTCACTAATGTGAAGGTATTCAAGGCCAGCAGCTACACCAAGTGCAATCTTGTGTGTTGATAACCAATCCAACTCCCCTTCACCACTTTAACTTTGTCCAACATATATTGCAAACTTTCATTCTTCATAAACTCGTAAAAAAGGCAGTTGCAATTTGTCCCACACTCGCTCCTATTGATATTTGTTAAGTAGAGTTCTTTGAATTTGAGGCAGGAGAAATAAACTCCAGAAAAAGGAAAGAGAGAGAGAGTGTGAGAGTGAGAATATAGGGTCGACTTATGGCGTGATTTGGGCTAACAATTTCTATTTCCCTTATTCTTATAGTCGCTTTGTTCAGAATCTTCCGCTATGAATTTTCTTGAACCATTTTAATAGCTTTAATATTTTAACATTTAAAATTAATTATGATTGGTGTTTTTTCATTTATATTTATCTTTTATATTCAATTTGCTTGTCTAGAAAAAGGGAAGAGAGAGTGAGAGGTATAGGATAGAAATTGAAAATTCCGTCCAGAAATTTGAAGAAGTCCTATTGAGTGTGGGTTCCACTTTGAAATTTTTTTGGTCCAATCAAGTGTTCATTACAACTTCCGTTCACATTGTGAGATGTTGATTACTATATGTCACTTTCCCAATTAGAATGCAAGATGTTTTCATGGAAATTTTATTTGGATACTTATCCCGCTTTTATTTTTTCCTCACTTTTCTTATATGACACCAAAGCTATATATGTCACACTTATAAATGAATTCGAGTATCTGATGACACTTCAGGTGCTATATATCCCACAGTGCCAGCTACATTAAACATTGTGATGTGTCTTATATTTTAACATCAATTTTGCAAGCCCAAAGTCTATTATCCTAGCTTCCATATCATCATCAAGAGAATGTTTGCAGGCTTGAGGTCTCTATGAATTATTTTTGGACTGTCACTAATGTGAAGTATTCAAGGCCAGCAAGTACACCAAGTGCAATCTTGTGCGTTCGTAACCAATCCAACTCCCCTTCATCCCTTTAAACTTTGTCCAACATATCTTGCAAACTTTCATTCTTCACGAACTTATAAACAAGGCGGTTGCAATCTGTCCCACACACATGAGCTAGCAGAGGCACAAGGTTTTGGTGTTGAATATGACCAACAATGTTAATCTCATATCGAATATGGAGCATTTTATTAGTCTAAATCTTGCTTACTTTTGTTACACATAAATTCTAAAATTATAGTTCGAACAAAGGAAGTAAAAGAGAAAGAGTTTTATTAATAATTCAAACAAATTACAAGAAAGAAAATTAAACAGAAAAAGTTTCTTACTTCGATCCTCCCGTCTTTCTCTGTTGGAATTGTCCTTATAGGGTTTCAGTTCCTCGAGCCAGTATTAACCTTCAAAGAGTGGGCGTTGGAGTGTTATGATCTTCGAGGTAGGATTAGTTCGAAGTCTTGGATCATCCAAATATCCCTAGGAGCGTAACCTCCTTATCTTCTTATCCTTCCTCTACTTCATCCTCATCTTCCTCCTCCCCCTCTTTCCCCTTCCTCTTTCAAGAGTCAGAAGAAGTGGCATTAGGCGTTGAGCACAACCACTGCATTAGACTTGAGACTAGAACCAAGGAAGTGGAAGTAATACAAGGTCACACGTATAGCAAGGGCCTTGTGAGTTGGCTGCGCTGTTCGACCTGAGGTCAGGATTAATGTTGAAGTGACCACTAATGTTGGACACCCTGTCGACCTGGAATCCAAAGACAATGGATGAATCAGGTCGTACAGGGCAACCAATATTACGGATCTCTCCATAGTTAGAAAAAAAATGACAAGCTAGAAATGAAGAATCATCCTTTTATAAGGCTAAAGGTCATGGAAGTATTAAAAATGCCTCACAAACAAGCCAATGTAGGGAGTTCTTAATCACTATGACCAAGGTGGATGATGGTCAGAAGCATTTAAGTTGGACGACAGGTGCTCTATGTTTCGAAAGTTAGAAGAAAACGACAAGAAGATCGGACCCCTTGGTGAAAGGAAAGGGTCGAAAGGGATCCAGATGAGGTCGAAGCAGGTAAGGATTCGAAGAGCCAGTCTCTTGTCATGGCTAGAAGAGGACCATTTCCCCCCACCAATTTGAAGGATCAAGGGTATTTTCCACGTCATCAGGGGCTGTTATCAGAAGCGCACCATTGAGAGCTTAGCAAGAACGTGGGTTCATGGGGGTTACGTGAAGACGTGCCTAGCAGTTATGCAGATCAAAAGCAGTTATTTGGAGCACCTGTACATAAGTAAAAGAAGGAAGAAACAAAGGCCGACAACCTGAACACTCACAGCATCCTGAAAGCCATAACATCCATCTCAGAAATCACAAGCACCTAGTTCGCGAAGAGGAAGTAGGGATCATGCAGACCAACCTTCCAATTTTATTTTTATGCATTTGTTTTAAGTGTTCTTAAGTTATATTAGTTCTTTTATTTACAACTTCTGTATTGTGATCAATTTCAATATAAGTTCAGGCCCATCTTTGGGGCCTTTTGTCACTCATATTGGTATCTTTTCCTACCCTGATCTTAGAAGTTCTCACGTAGAGAACCCACATTGTTGAGGACACGTATCTCATCCTAGATTGCTCTGAGATACATTGTTTGGACAAAATATTAGGACAAACAAATTGGCACACCCGGTGGGACCTTTCTTTTTAGTGTTGCATGAATCTAAGAAGTGGTAGGAAAACCATGACAAATAGGAACAAGAATGTTACAGGGGCTTCCTATGGAAATTCCTCAGCCAATGAAACTTCCCATGGCAGCCATAATGGAAGTCTGAACTCTCCAGGTGGAATTGGGAGGTATAGGGAAGATGAAGTACCAACAGGTACGCTCCCTCAGCCAGAAGAACCTGTGGTTAGCCAAGTAAGGCCATACAAGCCTCTTAGGGTCAAGGGACCTCCCCCTGGTTTTCATACTCAGGGTATTGTGGCCACTTTAGGTATGCCTCAAAATGTTTATACAAACCCACTAGCTGTATCTGTTCCCCCTAGGAATAACAGGAACTCTCCAGAAATGTGGTCTAACCAATTAGGACCAAGTTCCTTTACTAACGTGGCCTTACAGTCCATGAGACAGCAAATGGACGAGAGTAAGCATGACATGGTTAATATGTTAACCCATCAGATGGCTACAATGATCACACCCTTAGTGGAAACCACAAATCAGAATTACCAAGTGTTGGCAAGGAAAATGGGAAGGCTTGCTGATGTTTTTGGGGCTGGGCCAGATGTGACTAGTCTCGAAGGGCAAGAAGCACCCAAAAGAGAGCTTCGACCTGAACTTGGTCTAAATGGGGCCAGAGAGGGTAGCCCCAATGATTGTAGCTCGAAATCAGGACCCTGACTTGGTAGTTGAGAGGGCGAGACAAATGAAGCTTGGGGGCAACATAATGTTGCCAACATAGTGGAACAAGTGCTGAATAGGCATGGTTTTAATGTAGGGTCTGCCAATTAGCCATATTTTGTTCCGGCCTTTCCCCAAGATGTGTTACAGGCTGAATTACCTAGAGGGGAAATAGGGGAGTCAACAGTAGAGTATGTGGCTAGGTATTAGATCGAATGTATACATTTAGCCAATAATGAGTCATTAAAAATGAAGTACTTCCCTAGTTCACTAACCAAGAATGCATTTACTTGGTTCACCACATTACCCCCAAATTCGATCCATAATTGGGTTCAGTTAGAAAGAACGTTCCATGAATAGTTCTTTAGGGGTGAGAGCAAAGTTTGGTCGACCTTATGGGTATTAGGAGAGTGCCTAATGAGACCATTGAAGATTACCTAAATAGGTTTAGGCAGCCCAAGGCTAGATGTTTTACTCTTATCCCTGAACATGAATTGGTGCAGATAGCTACTGGGGGTCTCGAATTTTACATTAGGAAGAAGCTTATTAACCTCCCAGTTCGAGATATGGCCCAATTAGCAGACAGGGATAGGCAAATAAAACAAATTAAAGCAGAGAAGGCCAAGTTTAAGAAGTTTGATAGAATAGGCAAAAGAGATAAGGTAGCCTATGTTGATGCCACAGAAAATGGCAGTGATTCGAATAGCGATGAAGAATAAAATGAAGTTAATGTGGCCGAATTAAAACCTAGGCCTTCTTATGTTTGTTCTCTATTAAGGCCTATAAAAGAGGATTTGAGTTCCTCTAACAAAGAAAAATTTAAGAAACCATCTTATGGTTTTAATGTGACAAAGGCAGACCAAATTTTTGATATTTTGCTAAAAGATAAGCACATCATTTTGAGTGATGATCATAAAATCCCCACACTTGAACAGAGGAAGGGGAGAAAATATTGCAAGTATCACATTGTTTATGGTCATCTAACTAACCATTGTGTTCGTTTCAGGGACTTAATTCAGAAAGCAATTTCTGAGGGAAGACTCAAGTTTGAAGAGAAAATGAAGAGCACAATGAAGGTCGATACCAACCCGTTCGACAGAAGCATTAACTATGTTGAACCCTTCGAGATTAAGATGGTCAAAGTGAAGCCAGTTGATGCCAGGGCCACTGACATGGCCATTGATGAGTTCGAGAAAGAGGTGAAGGATATCTATCCTTCTGCTGAGGAGAGCATCCTTGAGTACTTAACCAGAAAACAAAGGGAAGACAGGAATGTGATGCTTTGCCCAAGATGCAGTGCCATCTTCGACACTGATTCAGCCAAGGCGTTCGAAGAGACTTCGAACAGGAAGCAGCAGTTGAAGAAGGTGTTGAGCCATCAGAAGTATGAAGAAGGCCAGAGGATGTATAGGGCCTTGAAAGGTGTAGGAAGGGGCATGCCTCTTCAAGAGAATACTTTTGTGCCTCCTGCTAAAGCAACTTCGAATCAGTGGGTAAGGCAAGTACCTACAAAGCCAAAAACCCAAACCAAATGGCAACCAGTGGCACAAAAGGCAGAAACCTCAGACTTTGCTTAGGGTAAATAAATGATGGTGAAACCCTCCAAAGAAGTGAGGCCTCTTCGTGAAAGTTGGTATCACTTCAGCCAATATTCTAAGGCCAAGGGATCGATGACAAGGACTCAATGGCGCAGGGCCCAAAGAATGTATAGGGCTAGAATGGAGCAGATCTAGGTAGAGAATGCCAACTTACCACAGAGGCCTAAAAGGAGATTCGAGGCTTCTTCATCAAAGTCACAACGCGATCTGCGCGAACAAATCAATGCTGTCAAGGTAAAAGAAATGGAGGAAGATAACCTCCTCTCTGAGGAATTCGAATAAGGATTTCCTGATTCAATCCAAGATATATGTGGCATTATTTCCATCTTACCAGTTGAGTTTGCCCAGCAGGTACAAATATTGGAGAATGAAGAAGATTTCGAAGATGATAGTCTTCAAAGCACTGTCATGTTAAACCAAACAAAAGGGGAGATCAGGAACGAGGTTGTCAATTTGACAAAGCCAACTCTAGGAGACATAGCCCATATGAAGCCATTGTACATCAAAGTTGTGGTCGAAGGTAACCCTATTAATAGAGTGATTATTGATGGTGGTGCAACAATTAATTTACTACCAAAGACAACCTTCGATAGGCTTGGGAAGACCAACAGGGATCTACTTCCTCACAACATTATTATAACTGATTTTTCTGGGAAGTCATCAGGATCAGAAGGAGTTGTAGCCCTTGACTTGGTAGTAGGTGGCCTAGTTCGAACCACCATCTTTGTGGTGGTCCAAACCAAGGCCAGTTTCAACATGTTGCCGGGAAGGGAATGGATCCGTGGAATTGAAGTTGTCCTATCAACTTTGCATCAGAAGTTATTCCTATGGGACCAAGAAGGTAATCCAATTGTGGTAAAGGCTGATCAAGGAATATACACTACTGAACAGGGTTTGGTAGAGATGGACTTCGATAAGAATCTTGCTCACATCAGCCCTTATGAGTTGGACTCTAAGTCAACTTTACACTCAGCAAATGTTCCATACTCAATAAAGTTGGATCCCATTAAGGGTTTCACACTAAAGAGAGAGGCCGATCTTGATACGGTCCTAGAAATGCTTGGTTCTTCATGGAAAGCATAGAAAGACTAATGGGAAGGATAACGGCCTATGTGGCCGAGAGAAGGGTTGAACTATCTTCGACATCAGTTGAACGAGTGTTAGAAGGTGAAAAAGACCAAGATGATTTAGCTCGAACTCGAGAGATTAAATCAAATGGAAACTCAGAAAAGTTGGATTGCCTTTATGATGATGAGCCATTAAGTCTGGAAAACGGCCAAGAAAAGATTCTAAGGTTCAAGGCACAAACCAACTCGAAGAAGTGAACCTGGGAACGACCGAAGACAAGAGACCCACCTTCATCAGCACTAAAGTGGATTCAAAAACCAGGCAAGAATTGATTGAGTTGCTAAGATAGTACAAAGATTGCTTTGCTTGGGATTATGATGAGATGTCGGGCCTGGACTGAGGCTTGGTCAAGCATAGATTACCCATCTTACCTGGGAAGAAACCAGTGAAACAACCTCCTCAAAGGTTTGCTCCAAAGGTAGTTTCGAAGATCAAGGAAGAGATAGAGAGACTCCTCAAAGCCAAGTTCATTCGAACAACCAGGTATGTAGATTGGCTTTCCAATATTGTGCCAGTTATTAAAAAGAATGGTAAACTGAGGGTGTGTATTGATTTTTGAAATATGAATGAGGCAACACCAAAAGATGAGTACCCAATACCCATTACTGATATGTTGATCGATTCAACAACAGGAAACAAAGTGCTAAGCCTTCTTGATGGCTATTCTGGTTACAACCAAATTTTTATTGCAGAAGAAGATATCTCGAAAACATCCTTTCGTTGTCCTGGGGAATTGGGTACCTTCGAATGGGTAATGATGCCTTTTGGCTTAAAAAACGCTGGGGCCACATATCAAAGAGCCATTAATTTAATCTTTCATGATTTCATTGGTGAGTTCATGCAGGTATATATAGATGATGTCATGGTCAAATCAAAGATCAAAACACAACATTTAGAACACTTGAGGCATTCATTCGAAAGGATGAGGGTGCATGGGCTTAAAATGAACCCTTTAAAGTGCGCCTTTGGAGTCTCTGTAGGAAACTTCCTGGGGTTCTTAGTGCAACAACAAGGGATCGAGGTGGATAAAAATAAAGCACAAGCCATCATCGAAGAAAACCCTCCAAAGAATAAGAAACAACTACAATGTTTGTTGGGGAAGATCAATTACCTAAGGAGGTTCATCTCGAACTTGTCAGGAAAAATGAAAGTATTTTCCCCTCTAGTCAGATTGAAGAAAGAAGAAGAGTTCAAGTGGGGTGAGGAGCACCAAATGGCTTTCAAAGCAATTAAAAGGTACTTGGCCAATCCCCCAGTAATGGCTCCACCAGTACATGGAAGGCCTTTAAGGTTATATATTTCTACATCTGAAGAGACTTTGGGTAGCATGTTAGCCCAAGAGGATGAAAATGGCTTTGAAAGAATAATTTATTATCTAAGTAGAAGCCTGAATGATGTAAAAAAGAGATATACAACTTTAGAGAAATTATGCTTATGTTTGTATTTCTCTTGTATGAAGCTTAAGTATTATTTGAAACTTTCTGAAGTTTTTGTAAGTTCTCATTTCGATGTAATTAAATACATGATAATCAAGCCAATACTTCATGGCATGATTGGAAAGTGGGCTCTTGCACTAACTGAATTTTCATCAAAATACATGCCTTTAAAGGCAGTAAAAGGTCAAGCCCTTGCTGACTTTTTAGCCGAACAACCCACGGTTCAAATTAAAGAGGTTAATTTCATTGGAATAAAACCTTGGAAACTATTCTTCGATGGTTCTAAACATGGTAAAGGAAACGGCATAGGAATGCTGATAATATCTCCCAATGAAGTCATAACTAAAGTCATGTTTAGAATTGAAGGAGATTGTTTAAATAACGAGATAGATATGAAGCATTGTTTGCAAGGCTCGAACTATTGTTAAGTTTCGAAGCAACACGCGTACATGTGAAAAGTGATTCCCAATTGGTTATTAATCAATTTAAAGGGATATACAAGTGTTGTAGTTTAAAGTTGGCAAAATACTTTGCCAGGGCCAAAAGTTTGATGAACCATTTCGAGGAAATAGTGTTAGAACACGTGCCTCGAATGGAGAAAGAAGTGGTAAATGAATTAGCTCAAATAGCCTCTGGTTACAAAGTAAAGCCAGAGCAGTTCGAAAACTTGGTCGAAGCCAAACCGCTTTAACCATAGAAGAAAAATGGCTTTAAATATATATGCACTAGTGCCCTCAGACTGGAGGAAACCTTTAGTAGAATATCTAAGAGATCCTTCAAAGCCTACTGACAGAAAAGTTAAATTCAGAGCCTTGAATTATACCATTCTTGGAGATGAGTTATATAAAAAGTCAAGTGGGGGGCATTTGTTAAGGTGTTTAGGTGAGACAAAAGCATACCTAGCACTAGCTGAAGTGCATGAAGGAATTTGTGGTGCACACCAGGTAGGGAAGAAGATGAGACGGACTCTGTTAAGGTATTGTTATTTTTTGCCAACCATGCTAAAGGATTGTCATGAATACGCCAAGATTTGTGAGGAATGTCAAAGACATGGACACATACATCATGCACCTGCAGCAGAATTACATTCGGTCATCAAGCCTTGGTCGTTTCGTGGATGGGCCCTCGACCTAATTGGTATGATTCATCCTCCTTCCTCGAAAGGGCACAAGTTTATCTTGGTAGGAGTAGATTATTTTACTTAATGGGTTGAGGTTATTCCTCTAAAGGATGTAGGCCCGAAAGAAGACATTGATTTTGTAGAGGAACACATAGTTCATAGGTTTGGTATTCCTGAGACAATAACAACAGATCAAGGAACTATGTTCACAGGAAGGAAAGTTACACAGTATGCAGAGTTAAGAAAGATTAAGTTACTCACTTCTACTCCCTACTATTCTCAAGCCAATGGCCAAGTTGAGGCCATTAATAAGATTCTCATAGGATTGATAAAGAAACACATAGGGCAAAGGCCCCAAAACTGGCATGAAACACTTAGCCAAGTGTTATGGGCATATAGAAATTCGCCCAAAGATTCCATTTTAAAATCCCCATACAAATTAGTATATGGGCATGAAGCCATCTTGCCTTTGGAAATTAATCTTCAATCTCTTTGAATTCAGAGGCAAAATGAATTGCCTACACAGGACTATCTCAGCCTGATGTTCGATGAGCTTGATACTTTAGATGAAAAGAGGCTTATTACGTTGGAAAATATGATTAAGCAAAAGGAGAGAGTGGCTCGTTTCTATAATTGAAGGGTTAGTAATAAAGGGTTTTGAGAAGGGGACTTAGTGTGGAAAGTGCAGTTGCCTTTAGGCAAAATGTCTTCAAAGTATGGTAAGTGGACCCCATTGGGAGGGGCCATTCAAAGTGGAAAAATTTCGCTCAAACAATGCGTACACTATTCGAGACGCTGCCTCTAATTGTTTGATTCGAGCTATAAATGGTAAACATTTGAAAAAATATAAACCAACCATGCATGAAGTTAAAAATACTTCAAAATAAAAGGTCTGAGCCAAAAATGGCTATTACAAATAATAATAAAAGGAATGGAAAAATGGCCGAAAGAAAAGTTCTAAAACAAGTTTTTGGCCTTGAACTCGATGTACTCCTCCTTGATCTTAGTCATTGTTGCATCAAGCATAACATGATGGCTTCGAGCCTTTTCTATGTTTCTGAGGCAGTTGAGGAGTTCGGCAGAGTCATTCTTCAGGGTCTCTTTCAGTTGGTCTTGTCGTTTTCGACCCTGAGTCATTGTCGCAGCAAGAACATTATTGCGCTCCTCAGTCTTCAGGGTTAATTGCCTTTGCAATTCCTCGATCTCTTTGTCTAAAACTTCGATTTGAGTTGCTCCTTTCTCTAAGGTTTCAGAGGCCGCTTTGAACTGGGTATTGTTCTCCAGAAGTCCATTCTTCAAGACCCCTTCTTTACCTTGGATTTGATCTTGCAAAGTCTCATTTTCATGGATCCGGTTCAAAGTGAGGGTTAGAGAATCATACCAAGCACAGAAAACCCCCAGAGTTTCATCCAACTCAGACGGAATGCCTTCTGGTATCTTCTTTAGTTCAGCAAGCACCTCTCGAATTTGCATGTTGATATCATCATTCAGAGTCTTCATCAGGTCTTATGAAAACACTAAGTGACGAAGTCTGCTCACCAAGACTTGGACTTGTTGGTGAGTACTTGACTCTGAAGTCTTATCACTTCGACTCACGACAACAGAAGGAAAGGCCCCTGCTAGCAAATTGTTTATGATGGAAAAGGGGTCATCCTCGAGTTGTTTGTTTAAGGCATCCAAATCAACAGCACGTGCAGGAGCTTGGGGTAGAGACTGAGTTCGAGGTACTTCTTGTATTTGGGTCGAAGGGGGAATAACTGGTACTTCTTGCATTTGGGTCGAAGAGGGAATAATTTCTTGGACCACAGGTTCTGTTGAAGGCAATTGCATAAGGGTATCTTTAGGAGGAGTTTGCCCATGACCTTCAACATCTCCCTCTGGGACAGTAAAAGAGGGGGTGGAAGGCAAGTCATCTTGAGTGACTTGTTTATCTTCACATAGTTGAGTTTGGGCCTAGCCTTGGGTCGAGATATCTAAGTTCTGATTGTTCGAGGCTTGTTTAATATTCGAATGCTCGTTCAGTTGAGGGTCTCGAACAACCTCATCAGTTTGGGCTCCAGATACACCTTGCTCAGAATTTGGGACCTCATCTTCAGGTTGAGCTCCAATCTCACTTTGCCCAGGATTCGAGGTATCATCCCCAAGTCGAGCCCCAATGGTTTCTTCATTCTGAACAGGTTTAGAAGTTCCTTGGTTTCCTTCTTTCTCCTTCTCGATGATGAGGTCATCAGAGTGAACAGGGGAATTAACCTCAAGCTCCTTAGTCATAGTTTGATCCCCTGCAGGTTGAAATCTTATAATCATGTTCGACCCAGGATATTGAACAGCGAGATGAATAGAATTTAAAAAGGAGTCAATGCTTGAGGAACTCGAACCTTTGGTGCTTTCTTGGTTGGTGTCATCCGAAGAAAGTATATGAAAAAAAGAAGGTTTGAGTTAGAACAGAACAAATCATAAGGAAGTAAAGATGAAGGTAGAACATGACTCACCACTCTATTTGCTTTTCAAGTATGTTGAGCAGCTAGTACTGCATGTTTGATCCTTTTTCTTCGAGTAAGGCC
The DNA here is from genome assembly GCA_026901365.1 of Sesbania bispinosa. Taxonomy (NCBI): domain Eukaryota; kingdom Viridiplantae; phylum Streptophyta; class Magnoliopsida; order Fabales; family Fabaceae; genus Sesbania; species Sesbania bispinosa. The sequence goes on from QLOH01000018.1 coordinate 1,707,705, forward strand.
CTACACATTCGAAGTGTAAGTCTGAGATCCAAAGTGAAAGTTAGAACTGTTAAAAGATAACTTCGAGGGTACAAACCTCAGTGGTCTTGGGATCTATTGGAGACTCATTTCCAGCTTCATCACCAACAATGGTCTTTACTAGATCTGAAGGGGTTGCTTCAGAGTCAGAGGTAGCAACTTGACCTTCAGGATGTTTCGTTCTTGAAGGATCTTCTTCTTGAGATCCAGCAGAGAGAGCTTTAGTTTGAGTGGCAGTAGCCTGTTGCCCAGATGAAGCAGCAGCAAGTGCTTTCCTCTTCCTAGAGGTGGTTACACCTTTCTTGGCAGGGGGACGAGGTGCTTGTTTCTGTTTTAGGTTGAGTTTACAGCAAGAGTCCGAAACATACAAGGGTCAAAAAGGGTACAAATGCAAAAGGAAAAAAATTCTTTTAAGCTATACCTTATCTTCTTTTGCAACCTTTTGCTTTTTGGGCTTCGAAGCCTCACCAGCATCTTTGGAGGTTGCTCAAATCGAATAAAAGATTAGAAAGTTGCTCAGATAGTAAAGATAAGTCAAAATACTAAGATTTATCCAAGTCCCTTGTTTTTTCTTCTCGTCGACCTCTGGATACATGATACTGCATACTAGCAGTGATGCGGCTGAAGCACTCTTCTTTGGAGCATGCCATCTCCTTATAAGAGCTACGCCACCAATGGTTGTAAGCCGCATTGCAATAGTTCGAGGGAGTAAAGTCAGTGGGCACATAAGCAGATTGAGTGGCTTCAAATTCCTTGATCCTTTGTTTAACTTCTTCAACTGAAGTGCAGGGAGCAATGCCTTGCCCTTTTGTGAAGAAGGGAACTGGAATATCTTGGCAAAGTCCAAATTGCCTAGCCACAAGTGTTGGCTGATAATGCATGAGGCAGGGAATGTATTGGTCATAATGGGGGAAAAGGAGTTGATTTCGAAGGATTTCACTCCATCTTCGATCTTGCTCAGCCTGCTCATCTGGATTCTCACTGACAATAGGTTTCTGAACCCATCGAGGACCATAGGTTCTTTTAGAGTAAGGACTGAGAGTGTCCTGATAGTTCTGATGGTCGAAGAAGTATGCTATGAATGATCTTAAACCATCGAGTGCTTTGACCCTGTTGGGGCAAAGGTAGGTATAGGTAAGGCTTTTGCCTGTAGGTTCGAAGGCATTGGAGACACATTTTTGTAGTTTGGCATCCTTTGGAAAGGTGGCTCGAAGCCAAAAGTCAAGAAGCCAAAAGGGACCATAAAAGCCACCCAAAGGCTTGAGCACCTAGTACTGACTCAGAATGATAGAAATACATAAATACAAATGGCCAAGGAGCAATTTGGCCAAGTTTATTCTTCTGCCTTCATGAAGGCAGACAGCCAAAGGATATAAGCCATGAGGAACTTGGAGAGATCGAGTGCAGAAGACAAAATTGGCTAACCATAGCCAAAGAAAATCAATATGCTCAGAATTAGAGACATCAGAGGATGCTTGTGTAAGGTCCAAGAATCCCCTCAAAGTGGTTTTAATCATGACAACCAAATCAAATGCAACTTAGCATAATTCTGATTCCAAAAGAACTAACCATTTCATTTGAGAATGTGTCCAGAAGCAACAGGTTTCATCTTGCAGAAGGACAAATATGAGAAGCTTCATTTTAATGGATAACAGAAGCAATAAGTTGATAGAATGACAAATTTGTGAAGGAAAATTTGAAATAAAGATGAGTAAATTGAAAGTAACTCATTCAAGCATTCAGAAGCTATCAAGCACTTCTCACAGTTTCCAGAAACAAGAAGAAGCATCTCAAGAACTCCAAATGAAATCGTTTTAGAAGGAAGATTCATTTTAGGAGGAAATTCTAAGTAGAAAGCAAAAACAGAATTTCATTCTTAAGATATATCAACTGCAGAACATGAAACATGTCACAGAAGCATGAGAATCATCTGCAGTTGATCAGAAGCAATTCTGCAGAAGGGATGTGCAAGTATAGAATCTGCAGAAGCAACAAATTAAACCAGAAAGTCTAAAATGAATCTCCTACTGATTTAGCTGAGTAACAAAAGTTGAAATACACTTGAAATAATCTAGAAATTATCCTCAGCAAATTCACAAAAGCATTGGTGAAGAAATGAGCCAGTTTTGCTGTCTGCAGAAGCAAGTTTTGCAGAAGCATGAAGACGAGTCAACAAGACAGTTGTACCTGTCAGCTTTTGCAGCTGTACCTGAAAGGGACTTGTCAAAGCATCAAAGCTGGATCATTTTGACTGCATTCCAACGACTACAAGGCTCCTCAACTATAAAAGGAGGTACTCTCTTCACCATGGAACACACATCTCACTCCAGAAGCATAAAATAATCTCTGCTGTTTCACTGACAGCTTCTGGAACCTTTTCTCTCTCCTTAAATTCTTTCTAATCCGCTTATACAAGTTGTTGAGGGGGAGTTTTGCTCACTAGAAAATTCTATTGCTACTCTGATTGTAAAATAGTGAGCTGTTTGTACTTTACCTTGTTGTTTCTGCGCTTCTGTAAGGTCAGAGAGATTGGTCTGTTGTAAAATCTCTTGTGACACATTAGGTGAAGTATTTGGAGAGGTTGCAAAGGCTCTGGCGTGAGCCTGTGAGTGTTTGGAGTCTGCAGAAGGGAATTATGCAGATTTCTGGACCTGTGCTTCTGTAGAAAGTCCTGCAGTAAGTCAGGGTCTATTTCTGTGAGTTTGGTGATTCTGTAGAAAGCCTAAAGAGGTTGTGGAAAAAGAATACTAGTGGTAGTGTGTACCCAAAGGTTGTAACTGATTTGTTAGTGAGAAAAAACCTACAGAAGGTAGGGACTGGACGTAGCCTCAGGTTGGAAGAGGTGAACCAGTATAAAAACCTTTGTGTTTTCTTCTTTCCCTTACTTTCTTAACTTATGCATGTGCACAAAAAGATTTCAAAACTAATAATACCTAAGTAAGTGGCAACTAAATTGATTCCACCAAAGGAATCCTATTTTCAGCATAATAAGCATTAATACTTACAATTCTACTTGTGGAGATCCATCTTCTAATAAACAGCCAAGAACTTATCTTGAGCAGAATTTTATTAGAACATATAATTGCAGAATTTTAAAAGAATCACAATTCAACCCCCCTTCTTGTGATTCAACCATATACTTTAGCTTGGTCATGGTTATTGCCAATGAAGGCTTGAAAAGTCATTTTGGCTATCTTAACCTCTTATTTAGTGTTCGAGGGCGAGGTACTAGGGAGGAAGGTCTCACCACAAGGGTCGAGGCCTGTGATGACACAAACATCAAGCAAAGTGGGAGTAATCATCCCACAAGGAAGGAAAAAAGTACAAGTACCTCGATCCCAGAAGTTAAGAGCAGCAAGCAAAAGGTCAGTGTTGTATTGAAGATGCTCACGTGACAGCTGGATCAAGTCGAAAAGCCCCATCTTCTTCCAAAAATCTCCCTTCTTCGATTGAACTTTATCAAGAGTCCTAGGAGGAAACTCGTAAGGACCAAGGAAAGCCATACGTACACCATTGATGTTGGAGGGGATAATAATGTTGTTACCCCACACTTTGAGGTTCTCCTCAGTGGCTTCTAGTTCCGGCACAAAGGAACCATCGTCTCTGACGATAGTTTTGCCCTCCACAGCTGCGAGAGGAGTAGAGCAAATTACTTGATACTTATCACTGAGGAAGAGCAGGTTGGTTAATGTGGTTTCCATTTGCAATGAGCTGATGGAGGTAAAAAGCAAAGTGGTAGAAGGAAAAAGAAAGGCAGAGCTTGCAATGGAGATGAAAGAGACGTAGAGAAGAAGGTAAAACTCCAAGAGGAAGTTGATGAGTTTTAATCCCCTTTACGAGAATAAGAGAGGGAAACCAAAGGGTTAGTGGCAGTTACAAGCCCATTTGACGCTAGTGGAATGGCCCAAGTTCATGGTCCATATGATCGTGGGAGAGAGAAAGAAATACGTGGGTGGCATCAGAAGCAACAGTAATCTGCCACATGTAAAATGCAAAGCTTTAAAGAATTCGAAGCTATGCATTTTGGGGGGCATCTGTTACACATAAATTCTAAAATTATAGTTCGAACAAAGGAAGTAAAAGAGAAAGAGTTTTATTAATAATTCGAACAAATTACAAGAAAGATAAATTAAACAGAAAAAGTTTCTTCATTCGATCCTGACGTCTTTCTCTATTGGAATTGTTCTTATAGGGTTTCAGTCCCTCGAGCCGGTATTAACCTTCAAAGAGTGGGCGTTGGAGTGTTATGATCTTCGAGGTGGGAATAACTCGAAGCCTTGGATCTTCTAAATATCCCTAGGAGTGTAACCTCCTCATCTTCTTATCCTTCCTCTTCTTCATCCTCGTCTTCCTCCTCCCCCTATTCCCCTTCCTCTTTAAGAGTCAGAAGAAGTGGCATTAGGCATTGAGCACAACCACAACCTTAAACTTGAGACTGGAACCAAGGAAGTGGAAGTAATACAAGGTCACACGTAGAGAAAGGGCCTTGTGAGTTGGCTGCGTTGTTCGACCTGAGGTCAGGATTAATGTTGAAGTGACCACTAATGTTGGACACCCTGTCGACTTGGAATCCAAATACAATGGAAGAATCAGGTCGTACAGGGTAGCCAATATCAGGGATCTCTCCATAGTTAGAAGGAAAATGACAAGGTAGCAATGAAGACTCATCCTTTTATAGGGCTGAAGGTCATGAAAGTATTAAAAATGCCTCACAAACAAGCCAATGTGGGGAGGTCTTAATCACTATGACCAAGGTGGACGGTGGTCAGAAGCATTTAAGTTGGACGACAGGTTCTCTATGTTTCGAAAGTTAGAAGAAAACGGAAAGAAGATTGAACCCCTTGGTGAAAGGAAAGGGTCGAAAGGGATCCAGATGAGGTCGAAGCAGGTCAGGATTCAAAGAGCTAGTCTCTTGTCATGGCTCTAAGAGGACCATTTCCCCCCACCAATTTGAAGGATCAAGGGTATTTTCCACGTCATCAGGGGCAATTATCAGAAGCGCACCATTGAGAGCTTAGCAAGAACATGGGTTCATGGGGTTACGTGAAGACGTGCCTGGCAGTTATGCAGATCAAAGGCAATTATTTGGAGCACCTATAAATAAGGAAAAGAAGGAAGAAACAAGGTCGGAAACCTGAACACTCACAACATCCTGAAAGCCATAGCATCAACTCAGAGATCACAGGCACCCAGTTCGCAAAGAGGAAGTAGGGATCATACAGACCAACCTTCCAATTTTATTTTTATGCATTTCTTTTAAGTGTTCTTAAGTTACATTTGTAAGGTCCAAGAATCCTCCTAAGTGGTTTTAATCATGACAAACTATCAAAATTCACTTGTCACAATTCTAATTTAAAAGGAACTAATCATTTCACTTGAGTGTATATTAAAGAAGATACAGACATGAATCTGCAGAAGATAGAACCGAAGTCCAGAAGAAAGAAATTAACACTCTCACACTGCATCAAGCTATAAAAGATGTTTTCAACATATTTGAAATGACAATTTGATGAAAGAAAGCAAGAAAGCAGTTGAGAAAATGAAGAAAGAGATCTTCTGTAATGAGATTCAATAAGAAAAAGTCTGCAGAAGATACAAAAGATATATTACTATGGAAGAAGCTTGATTAGGAAATTCAAAGAATAGGAAAGGGAATTCTGGATATTCAATGAATGAACTAACACCCAATCTAGTCTTTTAAGTCAGATTCTTAGACTTAATTCAAATAATAACATATTAGAAGGAAGATTCACTTTTGTAAAAAGTGATTAAAGAATATTTTGCTTCCCTAGATTCCCAAGAATATAGTTCAGCATAATCACTTTCTGAAGGCCTCTACGATTATCATATGACAATAACCATCCTCTATAGAATAGAGAAAGACATTTTGCAAAAGAAATATGATGTCAAACTATTGCAGAAGAAGCAGAATCCATTAAATTCTATTTCTCCATTTTTGGGGCTGCAACTGAGTAAAAAATACTTCAAATATTATGTGTCAAATAAATTAAGCGTCTCAGCATGCCTATAGAAGAAATAGATACAGAATGCACAAGTCTTTCTGTCTGTAGAAGAAAGGTCTTCAAAAGAGGCAACTGGTCAAAGATGACAGTTGTATACAACTGTGACAGCTACAACTTCAAAGGCACAGCTCCAGGAACACAGCTGTGAGTCCAAGCATGTCTCCAATGACTATTTTCTTCCACTCCCTATAAAAGGAGACATTCCCTTCAAGTTGAGATACACCCACCTCCAGAAGAAGCATCAGTTCTTCGAAATTACTATCCATATCTTCTGGAAATTTTCTCTCTCTTCTTTTTTCTCAGTATATGCTTTAGAGAGTCAATTGAGAGAGAGTTGACTCATTACTTTTACAGTTGTGACTGAATTGTATTCATTTTGAGCCTTGTATTTTATCTTTCACTACATATTTCCTTGTAAACTCTCAAGGAGGCTTAAGGTTGTTAGTGCCTCTTGAGAAAGTGGGCTGAAAGTGTTAAGTGATAATATTACAGAGAAATAGTGAAGGAGAAAGCCTACAGAAGGTGTTCTGCATTGTTTACAGTGGCTGTCTGTTCTGCAGAAGAAGCTGCAGTAAGTGTAAAGCCTTAAGATTTTGAGAAAGAAACTTGATTAGGAGCTTGAAGAGGCTGCAGAAGAAAACTAGGGGTAAGATGTACCCAAGGTGATTGTAAAAGTGAAAGTTGAGTAAGAAAATCCTACTTGGTGTAGGGACTGGACGTAGCCTCAGGTTGGAAGAGGTGAACCAGTATAAAATCTTTGTGTGCAATCTTCTAACCCTTACTCTCTCTACTTTATATTGATTACATGTGCATATAATTGTTTTGAAATCTACTTATTACCTAAGTAAGTGATATCAACAAGAGTTCCACCAAAAGGAACCATATCTTCTGCATACTCACACATTATAATTCTTATCTTCTTGAATCTCATCCTCTAATACTTAGCCAAGTTCCACTTGAGCAAATTTGTATTAGAAGGAATTTGCAGAAATTTAAAACGATCACAATTCAACCCCCCCTTCTTGTTATTGGAATTTCAACTTCAATTGGTACCAGAGCTTGCCTCTAGGGTTGAACTCACTTAACAGTGAGAGAGGAAAAGATCAAAGGAAAATGGCCAACCATGGAGCTGCAATGTTCCTCCCAGAAGGATCATCCACAGATAGACCTCCTGCATTCAATGGGAAGGACTACTATTAATTGAAAGATAGAATGAAATTGTTTCGAGAATCCTAAGACATTGATCTTTGGGATATCATAGAAAATGGAAACTTCATTCCTATGACTAGAAGAGCAAGAATTTTGGCTCCTCCTAGAGAAGGAGAACCTAAAGTTCAAGAAGAACCTCCAAAGCCCAAGCCTAGAGAAGAATGGACTCCAGAAGATAAGCAGAGATATCTTCTGAACTACAAAGCAAAATTCTTTCTTCTCTGTGCCTTAAGAAGAGGAGAATATGACAAAGTGGATGGCTATTCTACTACAAAAGAAATATGGGATACACTCAAAATTGCCCATGAAGGAACTGATTAAGTAAAAGAATAAAAAATCAGCATTCTAATTCATCAATATGAAATGTTCAATATGATTGAACATGAAACCCTTGATGAAATGTTTAGCAGATTCACTATCATTATCAATGACCTAAGTCTCTTGGAAAGAGCTACTCTAATCAAGAGCAAGTCAGAAAAATTCTTAGAAGTCTTCCAAAAATATGGAGACCAAAAGTAATAGTAATTCAAGAAGCAAAAGACCTTGTTGTTCTAAAGTTAGATGAACTTCTTGGTTCTTTAAAAGTCCATGAACAAGAACTCATGGATGAGTTACCAAGAAAAGACAAAACAATTGCTCTCAAAGCCAGCACATCAAAGAAAAATAGTACAGTATCAACAGAAGAAAAAGTTACTAATGGAGAAGAATCATCCTCTGAAAATGATGATGAGCTAGCCTTTATATCCAAAAGGATCTAGAGATTGATCAGAAGAAAGGGCAGAGGAAAAAGATTCTTCAAGAAGGAAGGACAAAAGGGTGAAGGATCCAAGGCTCAAATCATCTGCTATGAATGTAACAAACCAGGACACATCAAAGCAGAATGTCCCCAATTAAAAAGGGATCTAAAAGCATTTCAGAAGAAGAAAGCAATGATGGCTACATGGGATGACTCAAAAATCTCTTCAGAAGAAGATGCGGAAGATGAGACAGCAAATATGTGTCTCATGGCTGGAAAAGAAGATGAGGATGATGAGGTAATTACTTACAACCCTTCTGCATATAGAGAATTAGAAGATGCATTTGAAAACTTGTTATCTGACTCACACACTCTAGATCAAAAATGTGCACTTCTTAAAGAACTTGTTAAAACTAAAGAAGATAATGAAAGATTAAAAGAGGATAATGAGAGATTGGTTAAGACAAATCAATGTCTTCAGCAATCTCATTTTAAACTGTCAGAACAAATCAAATCAATCAAATCTGATTCTGCAGAAGAAAGAAAGTTTGATGCTCTGCAGAAAGAAAATAATCTTCTGCAGAAGAAGATTGATGAGTTGCAACATGATTTAAACAAATTTGTGAAAAGCACAAATAACTTAGAAAAACTCATAGGAAATGGAAGGGAAATATCTGATAAAACAGGTTTAGGATACAATCAATCTCAAACATCAAAGGTTCATAAAACTGTATTTGTACCTGCCAGAAGGCAGCCTCCAAAATGTTCTTGGTGTAACAGAATTGGACATATTGCCCATCATTGTTACAAAAGAAAAAAGGAGTTTCAGAAGAAAGGTATCTAACCATTCAAGACCCAACAGAATTTGGGTACCTAAATCTCTACTGTCTCATGATGTAGGAACAAGTAAAAACCATCAAGAAGAAAGAGCAATGGTTCTTGGACAGTGGTTGCTCAAGACATATGACTGGAGACAAAAACAAATTCATCCAGTTACACAAAATAGAAGGTGGAACAGTAACCTTTGGAGACAACAACAAGGAACACATCAAAGGTATTGGAAAGGTAGGTATAGAGAATTCTACCCAAATTAATAATGTCTGCTATGTGAAAGGGTTAAAACATAATCTTCTTAGCATAAGTCAACTTTGTGAAAGTGGCTATGAAGTTATGTTTCAACCAACATTCTGTGAAATTAGAGAATCATTTACTAAGAAGGTTTTGTTTTCAAGAATAAGAAATAAGAACCTATATAGTATATGCTTAGAAGAATTATCTTATCATACATGCTTTGCCTCCTTTGAAAATGATAAATGGATTTGGCATAGAAAAGTAGGACACTTGAATATGAAAATCATTTCAAAGCTCTCTAAATTAGATTTGGTTAGAGGATTACCAAAAATCAAGTTTGAAAAGGATATAGTATGTGATGCATGTGCTAAAGGCAAACAAACTCATTCTAGCTTTTTTCCTAAAAATGTAATCACTACCAAAAGAATTTTAGAACTACTTCATATTGACTTATTTGGTCCTACTAAAACCCCCAGTTTGGGAAGAAAAAAGTATGGTCTTGTCATAGTAGATGATTACTCTAGATTCACATGGGTTTTATTTCTCACCACCAAAAATGTACCAAATGGATTTGAAAAGTGCTTTTCTAAATGGTTTTATAAATGAGGAGGTGTATGTACACCAACCTCCAGGTTTTGAAAATTATAAACATCCTAACCATGTTTTCAAATTATCAAAAGCTTTATATGGATTAAAACAAGCTCCCAGAGCTTGGTATGAAAGGTTAAGTAATTTTCTTCTTAAAAATAGTTTTACAAAAGGAAGAATTGATACTACACTGTTTAGAAGAGCTTTTAAGAAAGATTTACTAATTGTGAAAATTTATGTTGATGACATCATCTTTGGGTCCACCAATGATAAAATGTGCCAAGAATTTTCAGAACTAATGAAAGGTGAATTTGAAATGAGCCTTATGGGAGAACTCAAATTCTTCCTTGGATTGCAAATTAGACAAGAAGATGCTGGAATTTTTATTTACCAAGAAAAGTATACTAAAGATCTTCTCAGAAGATACAAAATGGAAGGATCGAAATCCATGGGAACCCTCATGCATCCCTCTATAGTTTTGGATTTGGATGAAAATGGAAAATCTGTCTCTGAAAAGGAATATAGGGGCATGATAGGATCATTCCTTTATTTAACTGCAAGTTGGCCAGATATCTTATTCTCTGTAGGACTTTGTGCTAGATTTCAACCTTCTCCAAAAGAATCTCATGTTGCAGCTGTAAAAAGAATATTTAGATATCTTGTTGGAACAAATGATCTTGGTCTTTGGTACAAGAAAGGTACAAACTTTGATCTTACAGGATATTGTGATGCTGATTATGCTGGAGATAGATTAGATAGAAAAAGCACAAGTGGTGGATGCCAATTCCTTGGAGAATCACTAATATCTTGGTCATGTAAAAAGCAACCAACCATAGCTTTATCTACTGCAAAAGCTGAATATGTTTCTGCTGCAAGTTGTTGCTCACAAATGCTATGGATAAAGCATCAAATGGACTATTGTCTGAGGTACTCTAAAATCCCTATCTTCTGTGACAATACTAGTTCCATTAATCTATCCAAGAATCCAACACAACACTCTAGGTCCAAACATATTGATATAAAGCATCATTTTATGAGAGATCATGTTCAGAAGCATGAAATTAAGCTAAAATTCATTGAAACAGAACTGCAAATTGCTGACATTTTTACCAAACCACTTGTTGAAGATAGATTTAAATTTATTAGAGATAAGTTGAATATGAGTAGATTAAAATCCTAAATGTATTTGTTGTGCATAAGGAATCAATCCTTCTTCTGAATCTGATGTTCCATATCTTCCAAAACAGAAGAATACTTCTTCTAGAACTGCATCTGCAGTTTTATATCTTCTACAGAGAAGAACTCATCTTCTAAAACTGCATCTGCAGTCTATATCTTCTACAGTAGAAGAATATATCTTCTAAAATAATGTGTTCAACTTTCTGCTCTGTCCTGTCAGCATATTTGTATTTATCCAATGTACTAGGAAAGATCCTTTTCATGGAACATAATCCAAATTAAATCATTTGATTAAAAATGATTTTTTATTAGCAAGGTCAAACCTTGAGAAATGCATCATACGGCCAGCTGAAGACTACAAAGAGAATAGGAAAAGTGGGTTTTTTGTCTCTTGCCATAAAAGAGATCAGTTATTGCACAAAAACTGCTATAATGATCTGACCGTTGGAAGCAAACCTGACTTCTTAGAAACCTACGCGCGCTTCCCTCCTTATCATTCTCACTCTCTCTCTTCACCCCTCCCACTTCTAAATCTCTCAAACGGCTAGTAGTGACTTTTATCTAGGTAGGTTGCTCAGCAAAAAGGAAATACACTCCCTCATCTTTCATTCCTCACGAATTGTTGAAGTTATCTTTTTCAAAGTGAAAACCCTTGTTGCTCATCCAACCCAACAAGATCTTGTTTTTCAACTCTTTCTGTAAGCCAAAATGAGGATCAAGTCCATTGCAAGCAAAAAGAATGCCTCTTCCCCTAGAGCATCTGAATGCTCCTATAGTAGTTATGAAAATACAGAAGCAGCTGGAAGGGAAAATGTTCCATATTCTGAAGTACTTGAGGTTCAACCTCTATCAGCAGAACCCCCTCCTGCGTATGCTCCTTCTTCTTCTACAATGCCTCCCTCTTCCTCAGCTCTTTCCACTTCTAATACCCAAACTTCTACTATTCCAGTATCCAAAGGTCTGATAGATTAAAAACTACCTTTCACTCCACTGGAAATGACCCCAACAACCCCATTGGGCTTGACTCTCCATCCTTTGCATCAAAGAAGGTATCTCATTCATCCAGTAGCAAAGAAAATGAGTCAAAAAGGGGAAATAATAGTGAGGAAGAAAATTATTCTGATAGTGATCCTTCTGAGGGATCAGAAGATGTCAACATGGACCTATTCCAAGAAGAAGATATGTTGAAAGTGTTCTATGAAAAATGGGAATGGAAAAATGTTATCGCAGGGAGAGTGTTTCTGCTGAAAGAAATTAGGAAGGCTGGATGGGATGTAAATCATTTAATCAAGAAGCAACAATGGGGGAAGTTGTCTACCCTAGGCTTGTCAAAGCATTCTTTGCTTCTGCAAGCAAATACAGAAGTGATGGAAATTCCCTAGTGGTTGACATCAAAGGGTCAACCATTATCCTTACTCTGAAATCAATAGAAGAAGCAATAGGTATTCCACCATGCTCCAATAACCTATATGATGATACTTGGTATGCTTCTGCTAGCATTACCAAGGAAGAAGTTGTCAAGAAAGTCTTACCTCAGCCTGACTCAAAACTTCTATCAAGACAACTCATCCCTATCAGCAGACTATTCCATAAAATTTCCTGCTCTTCCATTTTGCCTAGGTGCGACACCCCTAGTTTTACTACTAAGAATATCACATATGTTACACCCAACCAACGGAAGTACTGTTTTAAGAAACGTTAAAATGCGAAAAAAAAATTTTGAAAGGTTTAAGTCGTTATCAACCTACTACCTCTCTAATTTTATTTTAAGTATTTATGAAATATCTTTTCCTTATTTTTGAAACTTGTTATCCCAAATCGTCTAGACGGTTATCACCTCGCGCACATACACAACATACACGCATTTATAGAATAAGCATAAGGAAACAGAAATATCATGATATATATACATACATGCATAAAAGTAGTGTACCTCTCGAGTCACCTGAATATCTACATCAAAATATGAGTTCTAGTAGTAAGCCAAAATAAACAAGACCTCAGATAAATACAAAGAAAGAGGTTTCCAAATCAGAGTTGTTACTACCTAGACTCAAACCATACTAATCCTACTCGTCGCTGGAAGAATCCTCCTCCGGGACCTTCTCTGGCTCCTCCTCCGGATCCTCCTCCTCCTCGGACGTATCGTCAATAACAATCAGCTCTAACTCATTTGAGAGAGAGCGACCTTGCGCATCAACACGCAAAGGCTGAGAATCCGATGCCTCGGAAGAGGATGAGTATCTGGGGGAGTTTGGTCCAACCATATCCGCCATCCGCGATGACCACGATGACGAGGAAGAAGCAGGACGACGACGTGAAGGACAATAAGTGGTATGGCGCACCAAGTTAGGTGGCGTTGGAAACTCGAGGGTCACTGGTACAAGGAAATCTATCTCTGGTACGAGCGGGAGGCCGGGATGGGTGATAATGACGCGAACCTCCCCAGTAAACTCACATCTACGAGGAAAGTCTGTCACCCTCCAGGTTCCTCTGGGCATCCACCGCAGCTGCACTCTCATCGATGTCATAGTGAAGGTCTCCAATGCCGGCTATCGACGTAACGAGAAGAACACAGCAAGCAAAGACAGAAAGGAAGGGTGAGAACATATCGCATGAACTCACAACACATAGGATAAAGTGAGCTAGAGCACACACATAGAATTTCCACACAATTCAACCAACAAATGAACACAATTTATATCATCATGATGCATACAGACTAATGCATGAGGGCCCGGGGAAAATCACCATCCACGGTGCACACAGCAACTGCCCGACCATATATGTACAACGTATCAGGAGTTAGAGTCTGTACTAGCGCCGGTACAAAGAGCATTGCTCAATTTTGGCCAAATCATTTATCTGACATCCAGACAATCTCAACTGACCCCGAAAATCATGAGAGCGACAGGAATAGCTAAGCTTGGTTCCATGATCTCGACAGTAGGGAGCTAACCTACGTCACCTGAGATCTTCTAGGAGCTAGGTTATCCTCAGGGCTGACGTCCCTTTTGAGGACCCACTGGCGCTCTTTGCAAAACCCAGTTGCACCCTTCCCAGCCGATTTCACACTATACCAAGTGGCACTGCCATATAGGTCGTAAGGTTTTCAATCTCGAATATCATCAATTCTTTATGATGCATGTCACCCAATAATGCTTCGCAGCATACACATCTCTACAGGCAAAGCCCATTGAATCATTCTACGTCGCCACTTATTTGTGGTACGGCCCGATTCAATGTCTTCCCTTCAAGGAAAACCAATCCCCATCTCGGGTTGGAACCGCACTCTCTCATTAAGCTTCTCAAATTTTATGCAAGAAGAGCGTGTTGGTTATAATCTTTTAAGGTAGTTTGTACTAATGTTCTCCTTGAAAAAATAATCATTTCCACTTAAGTCCTATTATTTACTAAGACTTATGATTATGTCTTATGGATAGTGTTATCTACCCTAATCCATCTTGTATGTCTAATTAAGACTGGGTTTAACCCTTAACTATGATTAGTTTTTATTAACTAAATTATAATTAATCTTAACTCTTACTTAAGATTCTAATTAATTCTTAATTATCCCTTAATTTCTTCCTTAATCTTGGATTAAGCTTTTAATTACATTTGATTAAGGTTAATCATAATTAATTAGTTCTTAATCGTCATTAAGGCTTGATTACTTAATTAATACCTCATTGGTAATTAGTGATCGAGATTAAGATTAATTTTTATTAAGGTTAATTAATTTTAGCCTTAGTTAATTATTCTTCACATAATTAACTTAAGTAAATTAGATTAATTAACTTAGACAATTAAATTAGCTAAGCCCACTAATTAATTTCTAAGTTTTAATTTTAATAGGATAGATTAGAGTTGAAGTCCAACTCTAATCTAAGCCCAATTCCATGAATTATTTTTGGTTGACTTTTAATGAGTCTTTGATTCTCTTTTTTTTTTTGAAGGTTTTGGGTCTGAACCAAGGGCCCAAAGGTTGGATGACTCTTAGGAGTCCATTTTTACACATTACCACTCAAAATATTGACTTTTATGGTGACTTTTATTTGGGTCAATCTTAAAATCCGAATTTAACTCATTTAATACTTTTCTCAATTTATTATTTAAATTAAAACCCTTTATGGAAAAATTTAGTTTCTTGACTTATTGGACCATTAAGGCCCAAAAACATCTTTTTCCACTCTACTTGATCTTTTCAAGATCAAAAAGCATTCTTGATGAGTTTCATCAAGAACAACCTCAAGAACATCAAGAACACTTTGAATGTTCATCAAAACACCAATTTTCCAACAACATCCAAACTTTACCAAATTTCAACACAATCACCAACAAGCATTATAAACAACAAACATCATGCTAATTCATCCAAAATCATCCATACACACATTCAAGTTCATAACTTTATTTCTAAGCTCATAAACATCATTTTTCAAGAATCAAACATCCAAACAATTTCATAAATTCAAACAACCTCATGCATGTTCATAGATCCATCATCAAAACACATTTCCACCATCAAATAAAATTTTTGATACATGCAGCCCCATCAACTAAAGATAGCCGAACCATATAGGGAAAAAAGAGAGAATTTTTTTCAATCAAAATCTTGGCTTGCATGTACTCTAAAACATCATCTAAGCATATTTCAAGCAACAATCAACAATTTAAAACAACCACACAAAGCCAACACAAACAATCGAACCAAATCTTTCAAGGGATAGGTTCCAATAACTCATTTTTCAAGAGAAAAACAAGATCAAGGACAAGGATCAAGGGCAATCCTTGACTCTAGTCACCAATCCTACTAGAGTTCAAGTTCTCCCCCCCCCCCCTTTACCTAGAGAAATTCCTCAAGAATATAGTGCAGCAACAGCTCCAAAAACAGCCCCCAAAATCCCTCCTTTGATCACCAAACAAGAGCTCATAATGCTTGAAGGCTAGGTGTTTAAGCCTTGGTTCAAAAATGGAACCTTGGCTTGAAAGTGTTTGATGGAAATGGAAGATTTTTGAGAGAAAAGAGAGAGAGAGATTCACGGCTGCTCCTTGGAGAGAAAGGAAGAAATGGAAGAAATTTTTTTTTCAATGCTTGCATGTAATGAAAAAGAAAGAATAAGTGTTTAATGCCTTAACTTCCTTTACATGACATTTGTCTTGTAAAAAGAAAGAAAAGGATAAATGTCCTTCATGCACCACATATACACATGCACGACTTGCATGAGAAGGAAAGGGAGGATTGTACAATTTTTTTCTGACCCGGATCAAGAGTATTCGGCCCGGTTCAAGAGACAGTAGGGGTAAAAAGGTCATTTTTGCACAAAAAATCCCAAAAATTCTAGAAAAATAGGAAATTCATTCCTAAACTCATAAAAAATAATTTTGATGATTAAAAATAATTTTAATCACTCAAAATTCAATAAATCACACAATACGACAAAACGGTAAAAAACACGGGTGTTACATCTCTCCCCTCCTAAAAAGAAATTTCGTCCTCGAAATTTGTGCGTACCTTCTTGAAATAAATGAGAATGGGACTTCTTCATTTGCTCCTCCAACTCCCAGATTGCATTCCCTTCATCAGTTGCACTCCAAATAACCTTAACCAAGGGAATCTCTTTTCCTCTCAACTGCTTAATCCTTCGGTCTCCGATTTGCACAGGTAATACCTCATAAGTTAAATTTTCTTTTACTTGTATTATGTCGGGTTATATGACGTGCGAAGGGTCAGGAATATATTTTCAGAGTTGTGACACGTGGAATACGTTATGAAGATTAGAGAGAAAAGGTGGTAAAGCAATTTGGTAAGCAACAAGACCGATTCTTTTTAAAATTTAGTAGGGACCAACAAATTTAGGTGTAAGCTTTCGGGATCGCACTGTCCTACCAACCCCAGTCATTGGTGTAACTCTCAAAAAGACATGGTCTCCTTCTTTGAATTCAAGGGGTTTCCTCCTCCGATCATAGTAACTTTTCTGCCTGCTCTGTGATATTCTCATCCTTTCCTGAATCATCTTGATCTTTTCCGTGGTTTGTTGAATCATCTCAAGTCCTAACACTAGGCCATCGCCAGATTCAATCCAACACAAAGGGGTCCTACACTTTCTACCATACAAGGCTTCGTACGGTGCCATTCCAATACTAGAATGGAAACTATTGTTGTAGGTGAACTCGATCAGTGCCAACAACTGATCCCAACTTCCCTTGTGTTCTAACACACACGCGCTCAGCAAATCCTCTAGGGATTGGATCGTCCGCTCAGACTGACCATCTGTCTGAGGGTGATAGGCTGAACTAAGTCTTAACTTGGTTCCTAAAGCTTGTTGCAGACTACCCCAAAATCTGGATGTAAATCTAGGGTCTCTATCTGACATTATGCTGGACGGAACCCCATGTAACCTTATTACTTCCTTAATGTACAACTGGGTTAACTTTTCTAAGGAAAACTTAATGTTGATGGGTAGGAAATGAGCATATTTTGTTAACCTATCAACAATTACCCATATAGCATCAAAACCTGCAGGAGTTCTAGGTAAACCTACTACGAAATCCATTGATATGCTATCCCACTTCCACTCAGGGACATCTAAAGGTTGTAACTCTCCCGATAGTCTCTGATGTTCAATCTTAGATTTCTGACAAACCAAACAAGAAGCTACATACTCAGCTACTTTCTTTTTCATTCCAGACCACCAAAACATCTTCAGATCTTGATACATCTTAGTTGCTCCAGGGTGAATACTCAATCCCCTCTTATGAGCCTCCTCTAGGATCAGTCTTCTTATTTCCTTATCATTGGGTACACATATCCTACCCTTGAATCTAATAATTCCATCAGTGCCCTTACAAAACTCAGATTCTCCTTTCTTAGGGACTAGATTCTTCAAAACTTGCAAGGGTTGATCTATTTCCTGTGCTAAACGAACTTGTTCCAAGAAATCATTCAAAATCTTCAAAGTTCCCAATCATATACTCTTAGGACCAAATCCAACATCTAAGTTCAGGTCTCTAAACTTTTCTATCAATTCTAGCTCCTTAACCATCATTGCTGACACATGCAAAGATTTCTTACTCAACGCATCAGCCACGACATTGGCTTTCCCAGGGTGGTACTGCAGACTAAAATCATAATCCTTCAAAAATTCCATCCATCGCCTCTGCCTCATATTCAACTCCTTCTGAGCAAAAAGATACTTCAAGCTCTTATGGTCTCTAAAGACTTCAAACCTAGCACCATACAGATGGTGCCTCCAAATCTTCAGAGCAAAAACTATGGCAGCCAACTCTAGATCATGAGTAGGGTAATTCACTTCGTGTGTTCGCAGTTTCCTAGAGGCATAAGCCACTACTTTTCCTTTTTGCATCAACACACAGCCTAATCCTTGTTTCGAAGCATCACAATACACTTCAAAACTCTCTTGCGGGTCAGGTAAAACTAAAATAGGCACAGAAGTTAACCTCCTCTTCAATTCCTGAAAATTATCCTCACACATCTGGCTCCAAACGAAAGGTTGGTCCTTCCTAATCAGACGGGTCAACGGGGTTGCTATTCTAGAAAAATTCTCAATAAACTTGCGATAGTAACCGGCTAACCCTAAAAAGCTTCTTACTTCTGTCACAGTCTTAGGCGCTTCCCACCGTAACATAGTCTCTACCTTAGCTGCGTCTACGCTAACCCCTCCACTAGAAATAACATGACCTAGGAAGTTCACTTCCTTCAACCAGAATTCACACTTAGATAGCTTAGCATAAAACTTCCTGTCCCTCAGGGTCTGCAAGACTATTCTAAGATGCTCTGCATGCTCTTCCTCACTCTTGGAATATATGAGGACGTCATCTATGAAGACCACAACGAATTTGTCCAAGTAAGGATGGAAGACTCGGTTCATATAATACATGAAGACTACGGGTGCATTGGTTACACCAAACGGCATCACTAAATACTCATAATGCCCATAGCGTGTTCTGAAAGCTGTCATCGGAATATCTTCAGACTTAACACGTATCTGGTGATAACCTGACTTAAGGTCAATTTTTGAGAATACAGTCGCTCCTCTTAATTGATCCATCATGTCGTCTATCCTAGGCAAGGGATACTTATTCTTTATCGTCACCTTATTAAGCTGACGACAATCTACACAGAGCCTCATGCTACCATCTTTGTTCTTAACCAACAACACTGGTGCTCCCCAAGGGGGGGACACACTAGGTCTAACAAACTATTTTCCTAACAACTCTTCTAGTTGCTTCTTCAACTCAGCTAATTCTAATGGGGACATCCTATATGGAGCTATAGAAATAAGTCCGGTTCCAGGTACTAATTCTATGTTAAACTCTATTTCTCACTCTGGCGGCAAACCAGGAATATCTTCAGGAAATACTTCAGGAAATTCTCTTACCACAGGCAGTTTACTGATGTCAGATTCCCGCTCTTCCTCCAAAGAAGAAAGTATCATGTAGATTTGAGCTCCTTCTCTCAAAGAAGCATTCACTTGGTTGGCGGACAAGAATCTCGAACTTACGGATTCAGGAGTAGAGGGAGAAGAAGAATTAAACACAACAGATTTATTATGACAGTCAAGCTGGACTCGATTGGAAGATAACCAGTCCATCCCCAAAACAATATCAAGTTGAGAAAGGGGCAAACAAATCAAATCAGCAGAGAAGGTTTTATCACCAATGGTGATTGGACAGTTCAAACAGGCTAATGAAGTGATCACGGGTTTAGCAGTAGGAGTGGAAACAAGAAGATCATAGGGTAATTTAGCAACAGGCAGTTTCAATCGTTTCACACACTCCATAGAAATAAAAGAATGCGTCGCACCCGAATCATATAATACAATTAAAGGAATTCCACTTATGACACACTTACCTTGGATCAGATCCTCGGATTCAGCTGCTTCAGCACCGCTCATG
Organism: Sesbania bispinosa; assembly: GCA_026901365.1. Classification (NCBI taxonomy): domain Eukaryota; kingdom Viridiplantae; phylum Streptophyta; class Magnoliopsida; order Fabales; family Fabaceae; genus Sesbania; species Sesbania bispinosa. Next base: position 1,727,448 of record QLOH01000018.1, read on the forward strand.
GTGAACACTCTACCTCTGGTTCTGGGCCTTCCAGCTTGCGCATTCAGATTCGACACAGGTGCACTTGCAACATCGCTACCACTTCCTCTCAAAGCAGGGCAATCCCTCTTGATATGGCCACCTTGTTTGCAATGATAGTAGATGGGTCCGCCGGATGGGTTTGCAGTCTGGCTCTTGACTGGACAGTCCTTCAGGAGATGGTTCCTCTTACAATGTGGACAGCTGGCATAGTTGTTGTCGGTACTGCTTGCAGGACTTCCTCCACTAGCAACTATTGATTGTGGTCTCGCAGCGCTCCCAGATGATGAGCCAAAGTTGTTCCTTGGAACAAAATAAGGCTTCCTCCTTTCTTGTGCAACCTTAGGTTTGTTCCTCTTCGGGCCGGAATTCTTCCACTGAGCTTGTCTCACCTTGGTGTCATCCTCAAAGATACGACACATGTTAACCATCTTAGAAAACTCGGTGATCTGTTGAAGCCAATGGCTTGTTTGATCTCTGGCCTCAACCCACTTTCGAACTTAGAGCATTTGGATCCCTCATCTACAGTGTTCTGGAAGTATGGGCAGAACTTGGATAACTCCTCAAACTTTGCGGCATGCTCCCCAACTGTCATGCTCCCTTGCTCCAACTTCAGAAACTCTACTTCCTTGCGCTTCCTCAGATCAGTTGGAAAATATTTCTGGAGAAAAGTCTCCTTAAACAGATCCCAGGTAATCAGTCTCCCAGTAGCTTCTAACTGACGCCTGGCATACTCCCACCAGTGTTGAGCTTCCCCAACCATCATGAACACAGCTAGTGTTACCTTCTGCTCGTCAGGACAACCCATAGCTAAGAAAATCTTTTCCAGCTCTTCTAACCACAGTTGGGATCCATCAGGGTCATGACCTCCTTTGAATTGCGGTGGGTTATTCTTCTTGAAGGTAGACAGCCCACGGTAAGCGTCAGGGATGTTGTTCTGGTTCTGAGCACGGGCTTGGTTCATCTCGTCCAACGTTTGCTTCTGGTTCTCGAGAACATTTACGATCCTTCCCAAGAGATCGTTCATCACAGGGTTACCTCTTCCTGCCATGGAATCCTGCATTCACAGAGTAAGTCAGCTTCTTCTGTTTCATGCAGAATCATTCTAGCAAGAATAAGCAACGCTACATAGTTTCTCATATTACAACCTTTGTACAACTAGTAATACAAGAGCAATCGATTCACACAAGGCAATCCAATTCACACAAACAAACAATCAAACACAGAGTAAACACAAAGAGAAGGGTATTATAGACCATACCCGAGGCCAAAAGGAAAGAACAGCTCTAATACCACCTAAATGTGACACCCCTAGTTTTACTACTAAGAATATCACATATGTTACACGTAACCAACAGAAGTACTGTTTTGAGAAATGTCAAAATGCGGAAAATTTTTTTTTTTTGAAAGGTTTAAGTCGTTATCAACCTACTACCTCTCAAATTTTATTTAAGTATTTATGAAATATCTTTTCCTTATTTTTGAAACTTGTTATCCCAAATCGTCTAGACGGTTATCACCTTGCGCACATACACAACATACACGCATTTATAGAATCAGCATAAGGAAACAGAAACATCATGATATATATACATACATGCATAAAAGTAGTGTACCTCTCGAGTCACCTGAATATCTACATCAAAATATGAGTTCTAGTAGTAAGCCAAAATAAACAAGACCTCAGATAAATACAAAGAAAGAGGTCGCCAAATCAGAGTTGCTACTACCTAGACTCAAACCATACTAATCCTACTCGTCGCTGGAAGAATCCTCCTCCGGCTTCTCCTCCGGGTCCTCCTCTGGCTCCTCCTCCGGATCCTCCTCCTCCTGGGATGTATCGTCAATAACAATCAGCTCTAACTCATTTGAGAGAGAGAGGCCTTGCGCATCAGCACGCAAAGGCTAAGAATCCGATGCCTCGGAAGGGGGTGACTATCTGGGGGAGTTTGGTCCAACCATATCCGCCATCCGCGATGACCATGATGACGACGAAGAAGCAAGACAACGACGTGAAGGACGGTAAGTGGTATGGCGCACCAAGTTAGGTGGCGTTGGAAACTCGAGGGTCACTGGTACAAGGAAATCTATCTCTAGTACGAGCGGGAGGCCGGTATGGCTGATAATGACGCGAACCTCCCCAGTAAACTCACATCTACGAGGAAAGTCTGTCACCCTCCAGGTTCCTCTGGGCATCCACCGCAGCTGCACTCTCATCGATGTCATAGTGAACGTCTCCAATGTCGGCTATCGATGTAACGAGAAGAACACAACAACCAAAGACAGAAAGGAAGGGTGAGAACACATCGCATGAACTCACAACACATAGGATAAAGTAAGCTAGAGCACACACATAGAATTTCCACACAATTCAACCAACAAATGAATACAATTTATATCATCATGATGCATACAGACTAATGCATGAGGGCCCAGGGAAAATCACCATCCACAGTGCACACAGCAACTGCCCGACCATATATGTACAACGTATCAGGAGTTAGAGTTTGTACTAGTGCTGGTACAAAGAGCGTTGCTCAATTTTGGCCAAATCATTTATCCGACTTCCAGACAATCTCAACTGACCCCGAAAATCATGAGAGCGACAGGAATAGCTAAGCTGGGTTCCACGATCTCGACAATAGGGAGCTAACCTATTTCACCTGAGATCTTCTAGGAGTTAGGCTATCCTCAGGGCTAGCGTCCCTTTTGAGGACCCACTGGCGTTCTTTGCAAAACCCAGTTGCACCTTTCCCAGCCGATTTCACACTGTACCAAGTGGCACTGCCATATAGGTCGTAAGGTTTTCAACCTCGAATATCATCAATGCTTTATGATGCATGTCACCCAATAATGCTTCGCAGCATACACATCTATACAGGCAAAGCCCATTGAATCATTCTACGTCACCACTTATCCGTGGTACGACCCGATTCAATGTCTTCTCTTCAAGGAAAACCAATCCCCATCTCGGGTTGGAACCGCACTCTCTCATTAAGCTTCTCAAATTTTTTGCAAGAAGAGCGTGTTGGTTATAATCTTTTAAGGTAGTTTGTACTAATGTTCTCCTTGAATCAATAATCATTTCCACTTAAGTCCTATTATTTACTAAGACTTATGATTGTGTCTTATGGATAGAGTTACCTACCCTAATCCATCTTGTATGTCTAATTAAGACTGGGTTTAACCCTTAACTATGATTAGTTTTTATTAACTAAATTATAATTAATTTTAACTCTTACTTAAGATTCTAATTAATTCCTAATTATCCCTAAATCTCTTCCTTAATCTTGGATTAAGCTTTTAATTACATTTAATTAAGGTTAATCATAATTAATTAGTTCTTAATCGTCATTAAGGCTTAATTACTTAATTAATACCTCATTGGTAATTAGTGATCGAGATTAAGATTAATCTTTATTAAGGTTAATTAATTTTAGCCTTAGTTAATTATTCTTCACTTAATTAACTTAAGTAAATTAGATTAATTAACTTAGACAATTAAATTAGCTAAGCCCACTAATTAATTTCTAAGTTTTAATTTTAATAGGATAGATTAGAGTTGAAGTCCAACTCTAATCTAAGCCCAATTCCATGAATTATTTTTGGTTGACTTTTAATGAGTCTTTGACTCTCTTTTTTTTTAAGATTTTGGGCCTGAACCAAGAGCCCAAAGGTTGGATGACTCTTAGGAGTCCATTTTTACACATTACCGCTCAAAATATTGACTTTTATGGTGACTTTAATTTGGGTCAATCTTGAAATCCGAATTTAACTCCTTTAATAATTTTCTCAATTTATTATTTAAATTAAAACCCTTTAAGAAAAATTTAGTTTCTTGACTTATTGGACCATTAAGGACCAAAAACATCTTTTTCCACTCTACTTGATCTTTTCAAGATCAAAAAGCATTCTTGATGAGTTTCATCAAGAACAACCTCAAGAACATCAAGAACACCTTGAATGTTCATCAAAACACCAATTTTCCAACAACATCCAAACTTTACCAAATTTCAACACAATCACCAACAAACATTATAAACAACAAACATCATGCTAATTCATCCAAAATCATCCATACACACATTCAAGTTCATAACTTTATTTCTAAGCTCATAAACACCATTTTTCAAGAATCAAACATCCAAACAATTTCATAAATTCAAACAACCTCATGCATGTTCATAGATCCATCATCAAAACACATTTCCACCATCAAATAAAATTTTTTATACATGCAGCCCCGTCAACTAAAGATAGTCGAACCATATAGGGAAAAAGGAGAGAATTTTTTTAATCAAAATCTTGGTTTGCATGTACTCTAAAACATCATCTAAGAATATTTCAAGCAACAATCAACAATTTAAAACAACCACACAAAGCCAACACGAACAGCCGAACCAAATCTTTCAAGGAATAGGTTCAAATAAATAATTTTTCAAGAGTAAAACAAGATCAAGGACAAGGATCAAGGGCAATCCTTGACTCTAGTGACCAATCCTACTAGAATTCAAGTTCTCCCCCCCCCCCCCCCCCCCCCGTTACCTAGAGAAATTCCTCAAGAATATAGTACAGCAACAGCTCCAAAAACAGCCCCAAAAATCCCTCCTTTGATCACCAAACAAGAGCTCACAATGCTTGAAGGCTAGGTGTTTAAGCCTTGGTTCAAAAATGGAACCTTGACTTGAAAGTGTTTGATGGAAATGGAAGATTTTTGAGAGAAAAGAGAGAGAGGTTCACGGCTGCTCCTTGCAGAGAAAGGAAGAAATGGAAGAAAATTTTTTTTCAAGGCTTGCATGTAATGAAAAAGAAAGAATAAGTGTTTAATGCCTTAATTTCCTTTACATGACATTTGTCTTGTAAAAAGAAAGGAAAGGACAAGTGTCCTTCATGCACCACACATACACATGCATGACTTGCATGAGAAGGAAAGGGAGGATTGTACAATTTTTTCTGGCTCGGATCAAGAGTATTCGGGCCCGGTTCAAGAGATAGTAGGGGTAAAAAGGTCATTTTTGCACAAAAATTCCAAAAATTCTAGAAAAATAGGAAATTCATTCCTAAACTCATAAAAATTAATTTTGATGATTAAAAATAATTTTAATCACTCAAAATTCAATAAATCACACAATACGACAAAACGGTAAAAACGCGGGTGTTACACTAGGGCTGGAACCTTAGAGAGAGTTTCTGACCAAGATCTCCTCATTATATACCATCTTCTGCAAGGTATACCCTTGTCTCTCTCTTATCTCATTTTAAGAGGAATGATTTCTGCTGCCAATCCTCAAAGGGCATATTCCAGTCTTCCCTATGGGATGATTCTATCAAAGATTTTTAAGTATCATCAAGTCAATTTGGATGGAGAAGAATGCACAGACATCTGCACTTTCTTTGACAGAAGCAATGTGAGAAAAATGCACATTGAGAAACCTATACCATCACAATTCTTCTCCAGCGGCAGTGATGATGAGGAAACTGCTGAAGGTCTTAAAGCTCTAAGGACCAAAAAGAAGAAGGATGAACTCCAAACCTTCTCCAGAAAAAGAAAAGAAATCCCAAGGAACTTGCCTACATCTTCTGGAGAGGCTACACCCAGTAAAGTACAGAAAACCATTCCCCCTCCAGAATATAAGGAAGAATCCTCTATCCCTACCCCTCCTAGTCCTTTCACATATGAAGGAAGTGAACAAAATTCACTTACTAGCTTTGGAGAAGAAGAGGTTGCATCTCATCTGCAGGGAGTAGCTAATGAGGGTGATGCTGAGAATGATGTTGGTATGGAACTTACTGAAATTGACACAGAGGGAGAAGAAGCCAGAGATGCTTCTTTAGAAACCATTGATAGTGCTTCTGCAGAAGGTGTAGCAGCCAATACCTTGGCAATGATGGCCCAAACCTATTTTGAACCAACCCCTTTCAACACCTCTTTAGCTATTTTGCAAGAGCAATTTTCAGAAATTCCAAAACAAGTTATTGAACCAAAGAAAACTGAAGAATTGCACATTTCTGAAGAAGAAGAAGAGGAAGTGCAAAAGGAAGAAATCCAGACAGCTCCTTCTGTTGGCACATTTGGAACTGACATGGTAAACCAATTCCTTGCCTCTCCCATTATTGATTCTACTATTCTTGTTGTTGTCCCTCTTAGGGAAGATATTCCTACCATTTCTACTCATCTCTCCTCCATGGAGACTTTCCTTCAGCAGCTTAGTTCAGAAAAGGCCCAAATCCCTTCTTCTGAACCTTCAGAGAAGGTTGCTGCTGCTTCCAAGGAATCTGCTTCACCTTCTGATGATCTTTCCTCATCCAACTCAATTGAAAAACACGTGAAGAAAATAAAAGCTGATATTAAGAAGTTGTTTTCAAATGTTAATACACTCCAGAACTCAGTCAATGAGATGATTAAGAGGTTCACTCAACACCAGTTCTGGTTTAACACTTTTGTGCTTCCTGCCATTGCACCACAAGCTCCTCCAATGCCTTTTTGCACCTTTTCAGCCTCCCCAGAACATTCTTCAGCCTACTACTTCATCATCTTCAGATCACTCCTCTCCTTCCAAATAGAAGAAGATGATTTTCTTCTCCTTGAGCTTATGGCCATTTGTTTTTTGATTGATGACAAAGAGGGAGAAGTAGTAAATTTAGTAGAGATAGGGAGATTAAAAAATTCTGATAGTTTGATAGTTTGATGTAATTTCGGGTTGCTGTAATGATCTTCTTATGATATTTTGATTAATGAAACTGATTGCAGCATCTGCATCATCTATGAATTAAAAGTTTAATGATTGAAACCCCAGTATAAACTCAGAGGGAGTTCTTTTGATATATACAAAAATCAGAATCATACAAGCTAAATTTTGAGAAGTTGTCATCATCAAAAAGGGGGAGATTGTAAGGTCCAAGAATCCTCCTAAGTGGTTTTAATGATGACAAACTATCAAAACTCACTTGTCATAATTCTGATTTAAAAGGAATTAATCATTTCACTTGAGTGTATGTTAAATAAGATACAGGCAGGAATCTGCAGAAGATAGAACCAAAGTCCAGAAGAAAGAAATCAACACTCTCACACTGCATCAAGCTGTAAAAGATGTTTTAAACATATTTGAAATGACAATTTGATGAAAGAAAGCATGAAAGCAGTTGAGAAAATGAAGAAATAGATCTTCTGTAATGAGATTCAATAAGAAAAAGTCTACAGAAGATACAAAAGATATATTTCTATGGAAGAAGCTTGATTAGGAAATTCAAAGAACAGGAAAGGGAATTCTGGATATTCAATGAATGAACTAACACCCAATCCTACAAAAGAAATAGCTACAGAATGCATAAGTCTTTCTGTCTGTAGAAGAAAGGTCTTCAAAAGAGGAAATTGGTCAAAGATGACAGCTGTATATAACTGTGACAGCTGCAACTTGAAAGGGACAGCTCCAGGAACACAACTGTGAGTCCAAGCATGTCTCCAACGACTATTTTCTTCCACTCCCTATAAAAGGAGACATTCCCTTTAAGTTGAGATACACCCACCTCTAGAAGAAGCATCAGTTCTTCGAAATTACTATCCATATCTTCTAGAAAATTTCTCTGTCTTCTTTTTTCTCAGTATATGCTTTAGAGAGTCAATTGAGAGAGAGCTGGCTCATTACTTTTACAGTTGTGACTGAATTGTATTCATTTTGAGTCGTTGTATTTTATCTGTCACTATATATTTCCTTGTAAACTCTCAAGGAGGCTTAAGGTTGTTAGTGCTTCTTGAGAAAGTAGGCTGAAAGTGTTAAGTGATAATATTACAGAGAAATAGTGAAGGACAAAGCCTGCAGAGGGTGTTCTACAGTGTTTACAATGGCTGTCTGTTCTGCAGAAGAAGTTGCAGTAAGTGTACAACCTTAAGATTCTGAGAAAGAAACTTGATTAGGAGCCTGAAGTGGCTGTAGAAGAATACTGGGAATAAGGTGTACCCAAGGTGATTGTAAAACTGAAAGTTAAGTAAGAAAATCCTACTTGGTGTACGGACTGGACGTAGCCTTAGGTTGGAAGAGGTGAACCAGTATAGAATCTTTGTGTGCAATCTTCTAACCCTTACTCTCTCTACTTTATATCGATTACATGTGCATAAAATTGTTTTGAAATCTACTTAATACCTAAGTAAGTGATACCTACTAGAGTTCCACCAAAAGGAACCATATCTTCTGCATGCATACTACACATATTATAATTCTTATCTTCTTGAATCTCATCCTCTAATACTTAGCCAAGTTCCACTTGAGCAGAATTTGTATTAGAAGGAATTTGCAGAAATTTAAAACGATCACAATTCAACCCCCCTTCTTGTGATTGGAATTTCAACTTCAACATTAGTTCTTTCATTTACAACTTCTGTATTGTGATCAATTTCAATATAAGTTTAGGCCCATCTTTGGGGCCTTTTGTCACTCATTTTGGTATCTCTTCCGACCCTGATCTTAGAAGTTCACATGTAGAGAACCCACATTGTTGAGGACACGTATCCCGTCCTAGATTGCTTTGAGATACATTTGTTTGGACAAAATATTAGGACAAACACTTTTTTAACCTACTTAGCTGCATCCTTGGGAGACTGAACAAAGTTCTTTATGGAAATCATTTTTCCATTACTTCTAGGTAATTCATCCTTGTAAACCTCCCCACACCCACTTTTTCCAATGATTTGTGAAGAAGCAAATCCATCTTGCTTCACTAAGAGAACCAAGTTCTCAGCTTTCTTTATAAAGGGACTATAAATTGTAGGGCCAGAGCCAACCCATCTCGATTCTCCCTTGATCAAATCCAAATCCAACATGACCAATAAGGAAAATATGAACCCAAAAAGAGTCCCAACAAGTGTGCCAACCACTAACCCAACAATCCACCCAACAAGTTTTCTTTTGCTTGACTTGGGAGCCTTTGAGTCTGAATGGTGGAGATTCATGGATGGAGGAGATAAAGAGGAACAAAAAAAAGAATGAAAGAAAAAAGCAGAGGTGTTAGATCCTTCTAGCCATTGGCTGCTTAATCAGAGACTCACTCCTATTAATATTTGTTAAGTAGCGTTCTTTGAATTTGAGGCGAGAGAAACAAATTCCAGAAAAAGGCAAGAGAGTGAGAGTGAGGATATATGGTTGACTTAGTGTGTGACATGGGCTAACAATTGCTATTTCCCTTATTCTTATATTCGCTTTGTTCAGAAACTTCCACTTTGAATTTTCTTGAACCATTTTAACAGCTTCATTGTTTTAACTTTTAAAATTAATTATGATTGGTGTATTTTTTTCATTTATATTTATCTTTTATATTTAATTTGCTTGTCTACAAAAAGGGAAGAGAGAGTGAGAGGTATAGGATGGAAATTGAAAATTCCATCTCAAAGTTTCAAGAAGTCCTATCGAGTGTGGGTTCCACTTTGAAAATTTTTTGGTCCTACCAAGTGATCATTACTACTTCCGTTCACATTGTGAGATGTGGATTACTATATGTCACTTTCCCAAACAGAATGCAAGATGTGTTCGTGGAAATTTTGTTTGGAGACTTTCCCCACTTTTCTTCTTTCCTCACTTTTCTTATTTTGCATGTGTGCTAAAAAAACTCATCTGATGTAAGCTTTCCTATCACCAAGACACCAAGTATGTCCCCAAAGCTATATATGTCACACTTATAAGTGAATTTGAGTATTTGGTGATACTCAAGTGCTATATATCCCACAGTGCCAACTACGTTAGACATTGTGACGTGTGTCTTATAGTTTGACATCAATTTTGCTACTCTACATGGGTGTCGAACCCATGGTCCCTAAGCCTAAGTAGCTTAGAAAGCTACTAACCACTAAAACTCATTAAACTAGTGCCCCACTTAAGCTAATCCTAATTAGGAAAATTAAAATTAAGCAGATTACAAGAAAATCCTAATTACAATGAAAATTAAATAAAATTAATTCTAATTATGATGATGGGCTTCATGTTGACTTGACTAAGGTTGACCATGAGGAGAGTTGACCAAGGCTTGGTCCAGCTCCATGCGCCCAAGTCAGTCTCAGGTTCCCATTCAACTCAGAATCTCTGCTGCCAGCTCAGAGTTCCACTGGAAGTTTCCATCACATTGTAACATCCCAAATTCATGGAAAACATTTTCATAAGTGAAATTAGAAGCGTAAAAGGTTTTCATAAAAGAAACTAGGTGAAAAAGGGTTAAAAACAATGAAGAAGGGCATAACATTGCCCCTTTCTCGCTTAAGCAAGAGCTGGCTCGCTTGAGCGAGAGGGAATGGAAATTGGGAGTTTCCATCATGTGAGATTTCCGCTTAAGTGAGGGGCTTCTCGCTTAAGCGAAAATGAGGTAGAGAGCAGGGGTTGAATCTGCCTGCCAAGGCTAGGGATTGAAGGAGGAGGAGAAGCAAGGAGCTCATCACCACCCATCAACCATCTTCCCTTCCCTCTTGGAGTTTGATTTAGGTGAGTGTAACTCATACACTCACCCTCATCTTATGTGTAAAGTCCCCAATGACCTTTATTCCTCCATTCCCTCTTCTTTTGGCTTGTGTGTTGATTGATTGAATATGTTTTCCTTAGCTATGGCTATATGTATGGTTTGCAATTGTTTAAAAGTATGAGTTAGGGTTTATCTATGTTAGGGCTTTGCTTACTTCCATGTTCTGTTAAGACAAACTCACTCCTAAAGGTTTTTAATGTGCCAAACCACTAAAGTTTAAAATGTGCTTAAACGAATGAGATGCATCTTGTTATTACTAACTGTGTGCTCAAGCATGTGGCAGAGTTTTCTAGACTTTGTTTTGCAGATTTTAACCAAGTATTTGATGCTCAAAGAAGATCTTTGAGATACAAAACATAAGAGTCAGAAATATGAAATACCAAGGAGCAAGGCTTGAAGCTTTAATAATAAACAAGGAAGAGATTCAAGAACAGCTTGAGACGCTGTCTCAAGATCAGATGCAAGCTCAAGCACAAAGGGTCATCTCATGCAAAGAAAAGATGTGTCAGAAAATAGTTTGATCATCATGTACCCAGAAGTCAAAACAGATGAGACTCAGATCCTAAGTATACAAGAGATCAGATCTAGTGACTGTCATCTCAAGGAGAGACTCCAGATCAGCTTGAGACGCAAGCTCATGAACAGACACAAGAGAAGAGATCCAAGTTCAGATACAAGAGATGAGAGCCAGACACAAAACTAAAGTTGAGACCCAAGTACAGCTTGAGTAAACAAGGCATAAAGTCAACAAAAGGACAAAGCAAAGTACACTGTGCGCTGACTCAATGACATCAGACCTGAAAAGTAAGCTGACCTCCTGTCCAACAGATTTCTCTCCCCTACAGCTAGTTCCAACGACTCTTAACTGACATATAACGGCTAGTTTTCTTTTGGAATAAAAGGCTGAAAGCTACAGTAAAGCAATATGAGAGACTACGCTGATTATTGAACATTATTGCATCTTATTTCACATCTCAAGTCTATCATCAACAGATCAGATCTCAACTTGAGAACTCTTGTAGTCTCATTGTATTCTCTCTTCTCATTTTGTAATATTCCTATCCATATAGAAGAGATACACTCTAGCTAAGATCACTGCACATCTATACCTTGTATGATTATAAGCTAGATTTATCTTAACCTATCAATCATTGTAACCAGTCTCATCTAAGAGAGGAGGAAGCCTAATCTTAGAGTGAGTGTGAGCGTCCTGAAGAGGCTGTAAGAATACTTGTGGCTCAGCCAAGATAGGAGTTCCTAGGCTTGGTGTGAGAGACGTCCTGAAGAGGCTGTAAGAATACTTGTAATTGACGGGTGTTTGTCAATAGTGGAAATCTCACGTGTTGTGAGGACTAGACGTAGCCCAAGATGTGGGTGAACAAGGATAAGATCTATGTGCATCTCTTCTCTCTATCCTTTTATTTTACATTACTCTCACTTGTGTCAAATCTGTCATTGGTTAATCAATTAACTTCAATCACTATTGAACTTTAAAACAACCTACAACAAATTGTTTGATCAAGTTTGAAACTGTTTATCATCTATACTAATTGAGACTCCTAGTCATTAGACTTGAGATCACGTCTCAACTTGGAATTTAAGTGTGCAATTTTCAGGAACAAAATTTCAGTCTCTATTCAACACCCCTTTTAGAGACGTTCAACCAACTTCAGTTGGTATCAGAGCTCGGCCTCTTTAGAGTTGAGCACACCTACGTGTGAAGAGGAAAAGATTCATGGCTGGACCAAGTATAAGCTTGTTCATTCCTGAAGGAGCATCCACCAACAGGCCACCAGCCTTTGATGGAACTGATTACTACTACTGGAAGGATAGGATGAGATTGTTTATTGAATCTCAACATGCTGACTTGTGGGAAATCATTGAGATGGGACCATATATGCCTTACATCACTGATGAACTTGGGCTAAGAGCAACTAAGCCTAGAGAGACATGGACAGATGCTGAAAAGGCAAGATATGTCCTAAACTCAAGAGCAAAGTACCTGCTCACCTATGCACTAAGCCGTAATGAATATGATAAAGTAGCAGGGTATGCATCAGCTAAAGGAATTTGGGATTCACTTGAAATAGAACATGAAGGAATTGAAGACATGGTGAGACGGTTCACTGTCATTACAAATTATCTCAAGTCTCTAGGAAGAACATACTCAAATCAAGATATGGTGAGAAAAATCTTGAGAAGTCTACCTAAGCCCTGGAGACCTAAAGTCACAGCTACCCAAGAAGCCAAGGATCTCAGCACTCTCAGATTAAATGAGCTCCTTGGATCATTAAAGGTTCATGAGCAGGAGTTGATGGAAGAAGATCTCATCAGGCGTCCAAAAACAATTGCCTTAAAAGCATCACCTAGTAACTCCAAAGGTAAGAAGGAAAGCTCATCTCAACAGACTTCACTTAACTCATCTCATGATACAGAAACTGAAGAAGATGAAGATGGTGATGGAAGTGAGATGGATGATGAACTGGCTTACATCTCAAGAAAGATCAGACACATGTGGAGAGCTAGAGGAAGTGGAAGAAGAAACTTTCCATCAAGAAGAGGAGAAATTAAGTCTGACAGAAAAGGCCAATTCATATGCTTTGAGTGTAGAAAACCTAGCCACATCAAGTCTGAATGTCCACTTCTCAGAAAGGAAATTAAAAAAGGTCCAAAGAAAAAGGCAATGATGGCCACCTGGGATGACACAGAAGGAGATGAGAGTCAAGATGAAGAATCTTCCAAACTGTGTCTCATGGCAAATGGTGATTAATCTGATGAAGAGGTATATGAATCTGACTCAGAACTCTCCTTTAGTGAACTTAAGTCTGCTTTTGAAAATCTTCTATATGATTCAAACCTTCTTGTCTCAAAGAGCTCCTTGTTAAAGTCTGAACTAGACACAGCTCTTGAAAAAGTTAAATTTCTTGAAAAAGAGAATGAAAGTTTGAATCATAGAAACAGTAGTCTCATGTTGTCTCACATAAGACTGTCAGAACTTGTTATAGCAAAGACTCAAACTCATGATGAGCAAGAGCTAAAAAAAATTTCTGAAGAAAACCAGAAACTCAAAAGGCAAAACAAAATTCTCATAGATGATCTAGCAAAGTTTGTAAAAGGTACAAAAAACCTTGAGAGACTCATTGGGGCTCAAAAAGGAATTTTTGACAAAGCTGGATTAGGCTATGAAAAATCTTCCAGTGAGATCTGGTATAAAGATTTCTTTATTCCTGCAAGAAAAAATAGAAGGAAAGATGCTCTTGCTGTAGCAAATTTGCCACAAGACCACAGAATGCTACTTGAGACAGATAGCATCAAAAAGAAGGGTAACTAACCATGAAGGACCCAAATATAAGTGGGTACCTAAAGCTAAATCTTCTGTTGTAATAGATGTGCCTGGCAGCAACAAAATCAAAAAGGATGTGGGTGTTGGACAGTGGATGTTTAGGACACATGACAGGGGACAAAAGCAAGTTCCTATCACTTGAAGAGAAAGCAAGTTCCTTTGGAGACAACAGCAAAGCCCAAATTAAGGGCATAGGTAAAATTGGTAAGACAAACTCAGCTCAAATTGAGAATGTATATTTTGTTGAAGGTTTGAAACATAATCTGCTGAGTATCAGTCAATTATGTGACAGTGGTTATCATGTAAATTTCCAACCCACCTTCTGTGAAATCATAGACTCTAAGACTAGGAAAATAGTCTTCTTTGGAAAAAGAAACAAAAATCTTTACTCAGTCTCACTTGAGAGCCTATCTGATCTCACATGTCTCATGTCTCATGATCATGAGAAGTGCTTATGGCACAAGAGAGTTGGACACATTAACATGAGAATCATTAGTCAACTTGCAAATCAGTCTCTTGTCAAAGGATTACCAAAAGTAAAATTTGACAAGGACATGTTATGTGAGTCCTACATAAAGAGTAAGCACAGCAAGTCAAGCTTCAAGTCCAAGTCTCATGTCTCAACCACCAGGCCACTTGAGATCCTCCACATTGATCTGTTTGGACCAACTAAGACTACAAGTCTCAGTGGTAAAAAATATGGATTTGTAATTGTGGATGATTATTCAAGGTTCACCTAGGTTCTGTTCCTCTCTCAGAAGGATGAATCATATGATTCTTTTAAAACATTTTGTAAAAATATCCAATCTGAGAAAGGTTATGGAATTAGTGCTGTAAGGAGTGATCATGGAGGTGAGTTTGAGAATGTCAAATTTAAAAAATTCTTTGATAAACATAGCATTACTCATAACTTCTCATGTCCAAGAACACCTCAACAGAATGGGGTGGTTAAGAGAAAGAATATGACTCTTCAAGAAATGGCAAGAACTTTATTATGTGACTCTGGAATTGAAAAATACTTTTGGGCAGAAGCTGTAAACACATCCTGCTATATTATAACTGAGTCACTATAAGAAAGATCTTAAATAAAACTCCATATGAGCTGTGGAAAGGAAGAAAGCCTTCAATCTCTTATTTTCATGTTTTTGGATGTGATTACTACATCTTAAACACTAAAGATCAGTTGGGTAAGTTTGATACAAAATCTGATAAAGGAATCTTCCTTGGTTATTCTCTTACTTCCAAAGCTTATAGAGTATATAATCTAAAAACAAAAACTACTCAAGAATCCGTGCATGTAGTCTTTAGTGAGATGCAAGACAACTCCCAAAAGAAAGTGGAGAAGAAATTGAGGAAATGATGGAAGAGCTGAGGATCTCAACTCAGGAAGCTAAAGAAAGATCCACACCAGAACAGAAGCACATGAGATCCTCTCAAGCAGAATTAAGGAAAGAAGCTCAATCTGAGATAGGGTCTCATAGAAGCATTTAACCTGAGACGTCCAATGCCTCACAAGATGAAGATAAGCCTGAAGGGCAAGCTGAGACCATAGGAATAAGACAAGGACCATTTAAGATCCAGAATGAGCATGCATCTGAACTACCCAAAAGCTGGAGACTGGTGAGATCTCATCCTAGAGATCAGATCATTGGAGAGACTTCAGATAGGGTTAGGACCAGATCCTCCTTCAGAGATGCTGAAAACATGATGGAACTTCTATCTGAAGTAGAACCTAAAGATATCCATGAAGCTCTCAATGATGAGTCCTGGGTAAAAGCAATGGAAGAAGAGCTCAACCAGTTTGACAAAAGCAAAGTCTGGGATCTGGTTCCTCCTCCCTCTTATCAATCTATAATTGGAACTAGATAGGTCTTTAGAAACAAGCTAAATGAAAAGGTCAAAGTAATGAGAAATAAAGCAAGGTTGGTAGCACAAGGATACAATCAGCAGGATGGCATAGACTATGATGAGACCTTTGCTCCAGTTGCCAGACTTGAAGCTATCAGAATTCTCTTAGCCTTTGCTGCTCACAAGGACTTCAAACTCTATCAGATGGATGTGAAAAGTGCATTCTTGAATGGAATCATTGAAGAGGAAGTCTATGTGAGACAACCCCTGGCTTTGAAGACCCTCTTCATCCAGAATATGTGCTCAGACTCAAAAAGGCCCTGTATGGACTCAAGCAAGCTCCAAGAGCTTGGTATGATAGGTTAAGTTCCTTCCTGACTAAGAATGGGTTCACCAGAGGAGAAATTGACACTACACTTTTTAAAAAGGAATTTAACAAGGATTTATTAATTGTTCAAATTTATGTGGATGATATTATTTTTGGGTCTACTAATGAATCTCTTTGTCAAAAATTCTCAAGTCTCATGCAGGGAGAATTTGAGATGAGTATGATGGGTGAGCTAAGATTCTTCCTTGGTTTGAAAATAAAGCAACTATCAGATGGCATTTTCATCAGCCAAGAGAAATATGCAAGAGACTTGCTGAAAAAGTTCAAAATGAATGATGCCAATCCAATGAAGACTCCAATGCATCCCTCCACTCAGATTGACAAAGATGAGACTGGAAAGGCCATCTCAGATAAGTTGTACAGAGGTATGATTGGATCTCTCATGTACCTAACTGCCAGCAGACCTGATATTCAGTATGTTGTAGGCATCTGTGCAAGGTATCAATCTGATCCTAAAGAGTCTCATCTTACTGCAGTTAAAAGAATTTTTAGGTACTTAATAGGAACCACTAATCTTGGTCTCTGGTATGAGAAAGGTTCCAGTTTTGATCTCATAGGATATAGTGATGTTGATTTTGCTGGAGACAAGATGGATAGAAAGAGCACAAGTGGAACATGCCAATTTCTGGGAAAATGCCTTATCTCTTGGTCTTGCAAGAAGCAGAACAGAATAGCTCTATCCATTACTGAAGTTGAGTATGTCTCAGCAGCTGCTTGTTGTACCCAGATTTTATGGATCAAATCTCAAATGCTAGATTATGCACTCAGGTACTCCAAAATCCCCATATTTTGTGACAACACTAGTGCAATAAATCTGGCTAAGAATCTCATTCATCACTCTAGGTCTAAGCACATAGACATAAAGCATCACTTCATAAGAGATCATGTGCAAAAAGGAAACATTGAAATTATTTTTGTTGACACTAAGAATCAACTTGCTGATATCTTCACTAAGCCACTAGTAGAGGAAAGATTTATTGAAAATTTAAAATTGTTGAATATGTGTTCTCTTAGTTAAAACTCCTTTAAGAATTATCTCATAGATGAGATGAGCCATGTGTCTCATAAGTAAGTTCCATGGTAAACCTGTGATGGGATGTTAACTCAAGGGAGCTCAGATGAGATGCGTCTCATAAAGAGTCCCAAGTCAAGGGTCATCTAACACTCAAAGGACATTACGAGAAGAGAGAGGAATAGAGCCGTTAACAAAACGGCTAGTAACTCCCCTCTATGCGCACAACTAGCCGTTAGGGTATAAAAAGAAGTGCCCAACCACTTCTCAACCGTTCATTAACTGCCCACTCACCATTACTCACTCTCTCTCTCCCCCTGAGCCTCACTCTCTATTTAAACCAAATCATAATTCCATATCTCATCTTTTTTCTCCTCTCAATGCGCATCAAAATCAAAGCCATTAAACTTCCTTACTTTGACATTTCCACCTCATCATCTTCTCCAGAAACAAATATGTCTTCTTCAAACGAATCTGACTCCATGGGGAGTATCCACTCAAGCCAAGAGCGTCTCAGTCGCTCTCCCTCTCCTTAACCTAGCACTGAGTCTGAACCATCTCAGACACAGTCTCAACCATCACCTTCGTCCAAATCTACATCCTCAAAGAAAAGCACTCCCATTCCTTGTGACACCCTTCTACCCCAAACTCTTATACGTTTAATAAATTGAAGTGTAGAAAAGGTAACGTCCCACAATGGGTAAAAGGTTCACATAACTTCTTAATTAAAAACCTCATTGTTTCAAAAACAACTTAATTAAAATAAAATATAACTCAAAGGTATTCAAATACTCAAGCAGCGGAATCTCCAAAAATATAAAAAGTAACTAAACATCCTACTTGTCGTGCAGGGCATCCCAAAACAGTTTACAAAAAAAAAAAACCTTCCTAACTAGAAACATAAAGAAAGAACCCCCAAAATTATGCCCTGATGTCACATATACCAGAGCACACTCCCTTTAATCAAAACTCGACACCATTCGTGTCATCATCATCACCTGTAAAAATATCCACAGTATAACGGTGAGGAAAAGAATACCACTCATACATACACATAGGAGGCTACCCTATTCTCACCCACATATAAATAACATCATCATTCGCCACACCACATACCCAAACATCACATAATTCCTCAGATAATAATCATCTATAAATCAACATATAACTATTCATCTATATCATCATATAAATCTCATACCATCATTCACCAAAGGAATCACATACTCTATTTTCATACATAATACTCATTCATCATTAATACTCATAACATCTTTATTTAACTCAGTTTCATCATCAAATATATCTCATGTATATACATCCATCATCATAAGCACCAAAACTCATCAATATCATTATATAACTCAATTTCATCATTCAGTATAACGCATCATCATATGCACCAAAACTCATCAACATCACCTCCCAAAGATCATGACTTGGAACTCCGCACAATGGGTGCACCTCGTCAATCACTCTAGTTAGTACCAAAATAGTCTACCAGTGTCACCACACACAATCCAATAGGTTGTACCCCCTCTATGGGCCCGCACAACGACATTCGACCCTAGGTTGCACCCCCTCTAAGGGCCAGTACAAATCATCCCTAGGTTGCACCCCCTCTATGGGCCCGTGCATCGAACGCCCCATCTTGATCCCCTGAGTTGTACCCCCTCTATGGGCCTGCACAACGCAGTTCACCTCCCGAATTGTACCCCCTCTATGGGCCCGCATAATTCAGGTCTCATCACATATGCTCAAGGCATCTCTCCTAAGTTGTACCCCCTCTATGGGCCTGCACAACGTAGGTAACATCATCATCACAAGGTGATATACACCGTCATCATTATCATCATCATGCATCATTATGCTCATCATTAAACATCATCTTCATAAAGTGATATACACTATCATCATTACATCATCATCATAAGTGATATACATTATCATCATAAACACCATCATCATGCATCAATCATCAACACCATAATCATTATAAAGCATTATCAAACAACATCAATCATCATCAAGCACTTAGGATCTCAAAATCCACTCTGGTAATCGATTACCAACCTCTAGTAATTGATTACCTGCAAACAAGGTCTCTGGTAATTGATTACAACCACCTTGTAATCGATTACCTGCAACCAAACTCCCTGGTAATCAATTACAGCATCCCTGTAATCGATTACCTGCAAGCAATCTCTCTGGTAATCGATTACCACAATCCTGTAATCGATTATCAGTGAACAAACAACACTTCTGGGCTACCCAGAACACACTTGTAATCGATTACACACCCTGGTAATCGATTACCCACGACGCAGATCGCAGTTCTCACGATTTTTATCATCTCTAAACCTCTCTTTTCAATCCCTAATCAATCATCTTTGTTAAATAATCATTCTTATGCGTTTATAACATCAAAACTCAGTAAAACAACAATCTTTTCACAGATTATACAACCAATCCATCAAAATCCCAAATCCTCAAATCCCTAATTTCCCCCTTTTCATTATTCTCAATATCCTCTTTAATTTCACCCAATAAATCATCAATATTCATCCAATCAATCATAAATCAACAGTTTTAATCATTCATTCTCAGTTATCACATATACCAATACGAATTTCTAGTCTTAAATTACTACCCAAGCACCCCTACATGCATATACAAGCAGCACCCTCTCCCCCACCGTACCTTAAGCGAAGATCGATTAACCGCAAGGAAGTCCCTTTATTGGCTCTTGATGCTCACTCTGTAGCAATCCCCTCTTGAGACTCGGTTTCTCCCCTCCTTAGCGTTTCGCTCTCTGGAGATTATACGAATAAGGATTAGGGTCAACTGATAACCCCTCCTTACTAGAATGCCTAATTGGGCTTGGGCCCACTCTCAACCCCCTTATCTTCTTTTTAAAATGAAGTAGCTTTATGGATAAAACTAATAATAATATTAATCCTATTATTTATTCATCTATTTAATTAATTATTTCCTCTACTTATTTATTTAATTTAATTAATATTTTACTTAATAAAATTTAGGATGTTACATTCCTCGCAGACCAACGTCTCAGAGGATTGCCTCCAACATAGTTCAAACCTCTGGACCTAAAAGCCCAAAATCTCCCATCCATATTGACCTTACCCAAAATGAGGCTCCAAAGCAAGGAAAAGGGAAAACCATTGTAGAGTCAAAAGGAAAGAAACTCTCCTTCCAATCTGACCTCTTTGAAAATACAGAAATTGAGGAGAAATTCACCAAAAAATTCTCTGAAAGGAAAATAGTGATAGGGAGAGTCATTGATCTGAAGGATTTAAGTGAAGAAAGTTGGGATATTGGTCCTTATCATTGCAAACAAGGGTGGGAAGACTATCTGTCTATGACAGAGCCAGTCTTTCCAAAGATGACAAGAGCATTCTATGCTGCGTGCTCTAAAGCAAAAGGGGCTTCTCAAGGGCTGCCTCATGTCATTGCCAACATCAGAGGTGTCCACATAGAACTCACTGAGGAGTCTCTGGGGGCAATCATTCAAGCCCTAGTTGCTGGAAATAGGTTGTATAATGAGGAGCAATGGTGGAACCAAATAAATGTTCCAGCAGCAAATGTGGGTTCCTCTCTGTTCAAGGATGCCTCTATAACTGACTCTGCTTCCTCCCTCAACTATTTTGGAAATTTTCTGTTTCATCTTGTAGTCAAATGTATTATGCCAAGGGCTGGTACTTTCAATAAGGTGTACACCCAGGACTTGATGGTCACGTACCACCTGAAACATGGAATCCCTCTCAACCTCCCCTTTCTCATTCTGAAACACATGGAACATGCTTTCCATAACTCCAAAGTCACAGCTTGTCTACCTTTTGGAATGCTCACTACAAAGATCATGAAACACTTCAAGGTTGAGTTCAGCGGATGTGATGAGACCAAGGAGAGACCTGGAATCATTGAAAAATCAAATCTCAAGTCTCTCAGTTTGGATGGTAAGTCTATTCCACCCCCTACTTTTCCTCTTGACAATCCTGCTCCCATTCCTCCCACTACACAAGCATCTCATTCTTCAAAAATGTCTGAGACCCACAAAAAGAAGAAGAAGAAGAAAGTTGCTAAGGAAGTTGCTGGGGGATCTCTAGAAGGTTCTGAGATCCCTAGAGAAGAAAGGAAGAGAAAGTCTCAACCCTCTGTCTCTATTGAGACTGAAATCGAGAAAAAGAAGAAGAAAAATACCAGATCAGAGCACATCTCATCAGCTCTAACTCAACCGGAGCCTCAGCCAATTAACACTGAAGCACCTGTTGTGGAAGAGCCTGCTCCAGAAATGGAGGAGAAAGTTCATGCCATGGAGGAAACATTAACTGAACCTTAACCTCAGTCTCAACCATCCTCACCTGATCAGACGCCACCTCCATCTCCTCAACAAATGATTACTCAACCCGAGGTCTCTCCAATCACCAAGGATATTGTTGAGACTCTTGTAAGTCTGGAGAAGGAGACTACCACCTCAACTCCTGAGGTTATGCAAGAGACACAGCCTGTTGTTGATGAGACTGAAGAACTACCTACTGCTTAACAGAGGACTCTTACTATGTATGAGCCGTCTCAATCATTTCAAACTTCTTTTCCTACTCCTGGAAAATTCTGTGGTCACCATCCTGCTCAGTTCTCCTCAACCCAAGTATGACCAGTCTGCACCTCTTGTTGATAAACCAGAAGCTCCACCATCTGAACCTTCTATTCCCACACATCTCTCCAATTCAATCAATACCTTTCTGAACCAACTCCATGAAGAACAGCAACAGCATCAGCAAGATCTCAACTCCAAGATTGAACAAAACCAGAAAAAGATCTTGAAGAAGCTGAAGCATCAGAAAAATAGGCAAGAGGCCATTCTTGATGGACTTGACACTGTCCTTCAAGCAATTCGCACTTCAAATGACTTCAACAAAAAGATGAACCTTCATCTTTCAAATCTGCCTCCTCTACCTGAAATTCCACAAGTTGTAATGCGCCCACCTGCTTCAAACTCAGACTCATCATCTTCTCCTTCGTCCTAGCTTGGCTAGTTTTCTTTGTTGATAATGGCAAAAGGGGGAGAGTTGGTTACATGTTCATCTAATAAGATTCTTTGTTTTTAATTTTATTTATGTGGAGACTTGTGTGAAGCTTTTTGAGTTTAAGATGTAATAGCATCTCTTCTGTTCTGTGATGAGATGCAGTGGCATCTTTTGCTTTACTATGTAATTTTTGAATCCCTCTGATTAATGAAAGAATTTCTGTTTACTGAAATTCTTGAAAAAATCATCAAGATCAATTTAAGTCTTAACTCAGGTGGAGCTCATCTCTCTAAAAAGAAAAGAACTTCACATCTCGGGGGGATCTATTTAAATGAATCTCAAACTTAAAATCTGAACCCTCTTAGGATATAAACTTTATGGTTTGCCATCATCAAAAAAGGGGGAGATTATTAAGACAAACTCACTCCTAAAGGTTTTTAATGTGCCAAACCACTAAAGTTTAAAATGTGCTTAAATGAATGAGATGCATCTTGTTATTACTAATTGTGTGCTCAAGCATGTGGCAGAGTTTTCTAGACTTTGTTTTGCAGATTTTAACCAAGTATTTGATGCTCAAAGAAGATCTTTGAGATACAAAAATAAGAGTCAGAAATATGAAATACCAAGGAGCAAGGCTTGAAGCTTTAACAATAAGCAAGGAAGAGATTCAAGAACAGCTTGAGACGCTGTCTCAAGATCAGATGCAAGCTCAAGCACAAAGGGTCATCTCATGCAAAGAAAAGATGTGTCAGAAAATAGTTTGATCAACATGTACCCAGAAGTCAAAACAGATAAGACTCAGATCCTAAGTATACAAGAGATCAGATCTAGTGACTGTCATCTCAAGGAGAGACTCCATATCAGCTTGAGACACAAGCTTATGAACACACGCAAGAGATGAGATCCAAGTTCATATACAAGAGATGAGAGCCAGACGCAAAACTAAAGTTGAGACTCAAGTACAGCTTGAGTAAACAAGGCATAAAGTCAACAAAAGGACAAAGCAAAGTACACTGTGCGCTGACTCAATGACATCAGACCTGAAAAGTAAGCTGACCTCCTGTCTAGCAGATTTCTCTCCCCTACAGCTAGTTCCAACGACTCTTAACTGACAAATAACGGCTAGTAACGACTAGTTTTCTTTTGGAATAAAAGGTTGAAAACTACAGTAAAGCAATATGAGAGACTAAGCTGATTATTGAACATTATTGCATTTCATTTCACATCTCAAGTCTATCATCAACAGATCAGATCTCAACTTGAGAACTCTTGTAGTCTCATTGTATTCTCTCTTCTCATTTTGTAATATTCCTATCCATATAGAAGAGATACACTCTAGCTAAGATCACTGCACATCCATACCTTGTATGATTATAAGCTAGATCTATCTTAACCTATCAATCATTGTAACCAGTCTCATCTAAGATAGGAGGAAGCCTAATCTTAGAGTGAGTGTGAGCATCCTGAAGAGGCTGTAAGAATACTTGTGGCTCAGCCAAGATACGAGTGCCTAGGCTTGGTGTGAGAGACGTCCTGAAGAGGCTGTAAGAATACTTGTAATTGACGGGTTTTTCAATAGTGAAAATCTCACGTGTTGTGAGGACTGGACGTAGCCCAAGGTGTGGGTGAACCAGGATAAGATCTTTGTGCATCTCTTCTCTCTATCCTTTTATTTTACATTACTCTCAGCTTGTTCAAATTTGTCATTGGTTAATCAATTAACTTCAATCACTATTGAACTTTAAAACAACCTACAACAAATTTTTTGATCAAGTTTGAAACTGTTTATCATCTATACTAATTGAGACTCCTAGTCATTAGACTTGAGATCACGTCTCAACTTGGAATTTAAGTGTGCAAGTTTCAGGAACAAAATTTTAAAGTCTCTATTCAACCCCCCTCCTTTTAGAGACGTTCAGCCAACTTCATGTTCATGTCATATTTGCTTAAGTTTCAAGTCATATTAGTTATGTAGATGATGAATAAATTTGGTTTTTGGCCCCCAGTGATCATAAAAAAAATTGGCTTTTAGCCCCCAGTTATCATAAACAGAATTTGGGTTTCGACCCCCTGTACTCAGGAACAATGAATATGGGTTTCGGCCCCCAGTAATTGTGTGTTAAGAATTGGGTTTCGGCCCCCAGTAACGGCGGGTTATAAGTCCCCAAGGAAGATGTTCCTTGTAGTTCGAGCTCAGGTCTAGCGTTAGGAAAGTGCTAAGACCTCTTCTGCCGGGTTAAAGCAGGTCATATGCATCTCTGCATTATTGTGAGTTTGTGATGAAGCCAGTCTATGTATGATATTGTAAATTAGTTGTTGCAACTCATATGCTTGTTTTTCCTACACTACTTGCATGGTTGCCCTCACTGGGACGTAAGTCTCACCACACGTTTGGGGTTTTATCTTAGATATGCAGGGTACTCAGCCGGATGCATGACCAGATAGCTTGGGAGCATATTAGTGCTCTAGTCCACAAGATTCCTTATTTTTCCTTGTCTTGAGGCTTTTGAGATTGTACATGTTTAGTTATATGTCGGATTTTGCATGAAACAACTAATTATGTATTTTGCGCCATTCGTTGGCATTTAAATTTTAATTCATGATTATTTATTTATGTTTTAGCTTATGTAATCATTGGAGTTATCTAAGAATTGATTGTGATTGTATCTGATATCGTTTATGTCGCGAAAAATAATTCCCTAAATTTGGGACTTGTGCTTCCAATAGGCATAAATCCAAGATTTTTGGAATTAGGACGTTAAACTCATTTTCATGAACTTATATTTTATTGCTACTGACTTTCAATTATCTAAGCAGGATATCTTCAGGATTCGGTCTACAAGGTAAGCCAAGTTTGTCAAGCAATTGAAAAGAATGATTTGTCTACTGCTGGTTCTATCCTTGGGGAAGCAATGATACAGATTAGGTCTAAAAAGCTAACATATCCTTCAACAAGGTACGTTTGGTTCAACATATAGTGAAATTTCATTTATAGTTTATTTGAGGTTATAAGTATTTAGAGTATGTCTTATCAAATCATAATTTTTGGGAAAACATTCATTGGCAGCATTCTCTTTGCTAATTTGCTCTTATTTCTAAATGTGTACTGGAATTTGAAAAAGATAGTCAAGAGAAGAAAAGAATCATATAAAGTCATTTCTGGTTGCTCCAACTGACTGTGAACCTCTATATCTAATCTGTGGTGGGCTTTGATAGATAAGCAATTCCTCTAATTGTTGTTTTCCTTTGCATTTTGCATGTATGTGTGTGAGTGGGAAGTTGATGTTTGATGTGTTTGGTTGGTTGGAGTTTTTAGGAGGAAGCAAGAGCAGTGGGGCAGCTATGGAATGAGAGGTTAACTAACTTGATTGGTTATTGTTGTGAAGGAGAAGAGAGATTGCTTGTTGCAGAGTTTATGCCCAATGTAACCTTCTCCAAACATCTCTTTCATTGTGAATTTTCATGCTTTGCTGTTTCTACTTTATGCATTCTTCATTAATCAGTAAGAGCAAAATGACAAATTTAGGCTATGTTCGAGGTGATTGACTAATTGCGAGTTTTCAGTTTTTTGTTTTTGAAAATTTTAAAGCAAGTTTTTATAACTCAAAACCAAAAACCGGAACTCTTATTGTGGTTTTCAAAATGTCTGTTTTGAAAGCCACAAAAAGAAGTTTTCAGATTTTGGTTTTGAGTTGTAAAAACTTGATTTAAAATTTTAAAAAACCAAAAACTGAAAACACACAACCACTTCGAACGGCCCCTTAGTTGTTATTATTACTAGTCATTGATAAACAAATAGAGGAAGTATTTTGAAATATGCCATATGTTGGCCATGATAAACAGACAAGGGTTAGGCATTTCGCTTAAGAAGCTAAATTGAGAGATCAATTTAAGCAATCTGCTCTCACCCCATTTTGTTAATGTAGTTTAGAAATTCATCTAAACCATTGATTTGTGATTTATATGAACTACCCTGGTAGGGGAGACCCAGCCAATGAAATGGGCAATGAGGCTGAGAGTGGCCTTTTATTTAGCATAAGCATTGGAATACTGCAGCAGTAGAGGAAGGGCATTGTATCATGATCTTCATGCTTATAAAAATTTATTTGATCAGGTACTTAAGCTTTTATGACCAGGTTTATGCCTGTTTTAAATCATTGTGTTCTATAAACTATTGTTTACGTGGTATCAACGGTGGACAGGATGGTAACCCCAGACTCTCTTGTTTTGGACTAATGAAAAAAGGCAGAGATGGTAGAAGCCGCAATACAAATTTAGCCTTCATCCCTCCTGAATATTTGAGAACAAGTAATAATAGTTAGTAAACTAGTTTTTTATTATAAGAGTAGTTCCTAAACTGGTTTTTACAAAAGCAGTATATAAAACTAGTTCAGCAAAGAGTTCAAAAAAAATTAAAAAACCAGTTCAGAAAAAACCAAGAACCAATTCGATTTTTATTCAAGAACCGGTCCGGTATGGTTCAATATGTGGAAAACCGGTTTGGTTCAGTTTCATTGAACCAGTTTCCAGTTCAATGTAGTTTGGAACAGTTTTGTGTGCTGAACAACACCATGAACAACCCTAGTCCATCGAATTGTTGAATATCAAATTTTATAGCTGTCATTTTTATGTCGGTATGCCCAGAACGCTTTAAGTGCTCTGATACCAATTTGTTATAATAAGTGGCACAAATAAAGCAGAAGTAAAGAAATAAATGTGGTTCAGCTTAGAGCTCATATCCACTCGTAAAGACGACTACCATATTCAATAGGAAAATGATATGGAGAAGAATACAAATGAGTTACACACTTTACTTAAATCCCAAAACCCAAATACACCCAAATATCTCAAAATATTTTTTCACCGGTGTATACACTCAAACTCTCTCAAATAAACAATGAGAAGATACAAGAAACAAGCTTCTCAGAGAGATGCTTACGATCGGATGCTACCAAAATGGAAGTTGTACATTACAAATGAAAAATACATTGAAATTTATAAGCTTTAGTTTTACTCCTAACCATTAAATAAGTTATGAAAGAAATTGTTTTCATCCTATATAAAACAAGAGAGCTTTGACCATTCTAAAATAGTAAGTAAAAGGAAAGTCATTCGTAATAATATCCCCAAGCTTGGAGTCTAAAGCGTTATAAATCTTGATAAAGTCATTGAGATTGGATTGATCACTTATAGTACCATGCAAACTACACAAGTAATGACTTAGTTTGAATGGTAGACCTTAAAATCTTTATGCACATATTTTTTGACCAAATAACTAGGGCATGCTAAAGAAAGTTTTTACAATGCTTATGTGCTTTGTGTATCATTCATCACTATTTATTTATAACTTTTTAAAGAAGAAAAAATGTTTATGCAAAATTATGTTTGAAAAGTTTTAAATAATTAGATAAGATCTTAAATAAGTAAAATTTTAAAAAATAGTTTCAATATTATTCTAGGAGTTAAAAAAGAATAAAGGGTAAAATAGGTTTTTGATCCCTAGAAAATTAGCGAGTTTTGCTTTTAGTCCTTGTAAAAAATTTTATTAAAGCATCCTTCCAATTTTTTTTTATTTGCAATTAGTCTCTCCCCTCAATTGGTGTATGCGAGGTGTTGACGTACCACATTATGTACAACATAGTGTCTACAATTACAAATAATAAAAAATTTCTACATATATTAAAATAATAATAAAAAAAGATAACAAAGTTCTTGAAATTATTTTAAACTTGATTGATTATACATACAAATAAAAAGTAGCTTATTGGAGCATCAAGCCTCCAACATCATTGTCGTGGCCGGGGCCACAACGGGTGGCGACTCCCAAAAATTTTCATTTTCTTGGCTCGTCGACCCGTCATGAACACGGTAGCAACCACGACGATCATCATCACACTATGAAGCACAGACTCCGACATGGATGATATCTAAAATACAAGTCACCAGGAGACCGCTTATATACATAAATTTAAAAATGATCAACATGACAAAAATTTAAATTGAAAATAGAACCTATTTGAAAACAGTTTTACAAAACAATTTTTAAAAACCGTTTCCTATAAATGAAATGATTTATTTACAGAATTTCCAATGCAAAAACTGAAAAGCTAAAAAACTATTTTCCAAAACACCTAAAGGTAGTTTCAGAGTTTTAGTTTTTAAATACTAAAAATTAGTCACACTTTTCAAAACTTTTTAAAAACTGTCTGTCAAACAGGTTTTTCAGTTTTCTGTTTTTAAAAATAGAAAACAGTTTATACAAACTATAAACATTCTCTCAAATTTATTCATTCATTTTCTCAAGACAAAGTTGTATGATAATGATTAATGAACCTCAAAATAATACTACCCCCGGTCCTAATTATAAAAACCTTTTGGAGAGTGGGTCTTGGTCCTTTTTATAAGAACCTTTTCATGTTGTCTATTGCATTAATCATCTTTTGACAGAAGTACCCTCATTGGTGGAGATGATTGAGTAATTAATAAGTAGAGAGAGAATGACACAATGAAGTAACTAGATGGAAAGAAAAGATAATGAGTCTCAAAAATTTCAAGGGTAATTATGTAAAGATGATACACATTCATGACAAATTTATTGCAACAAACTAAATTAACTAATTTCCTTAATTCTTGTGAAGTGGTTAAAAGGTTCTTATAATTAGTACTGAAGGTAGTACTAAGAGACATCATTTTTAATGAGTTTATTTTTTTTATAATATAATTTTAAATGACTTTTTAATTTTATTTTAAAAATTTACAACAATGTTGAAAAGGTGTCCAAGCAATATCGAAGTTGTGTCTAAGTCGTGTCTGAGAAATGTCCTGAGTTTCAAAATAAAAATTAATTCAGACACGTGCCTGGCATGTGTCCGGGCAGTGTCGGTGTCGCAACATTGTGGAACACTACGACACACCACCAAACTGAGGTGTCGGTGCTTCATAGTATCACACCGGATCAGGATCCTCTCCAATAATTGCAGGGTCATGTATCACACATGCACTTTCTCTTTCTCTTTCCTACTGAACCCTCCAATTACTAGAGAGGATGCTTTTCCTATCACACCCACATCTAAAAACGTTCTCTCTTAGCCATAGGATAAAAAGTGAGGGAGGTGCCTGGATAAGGTGATGTTTGATTAATCTGGAGTGTGTTTTCAATGGGTAGTTAGTTAGTTTCTTTCCAAATAGAGGGTCTTAATAGTGGACCCACTCTCCTACACAGAACAACCAATACCTAGTCAGGCCCTCAACAAGATAGCATGATTCAATTTTACCATCCCTATGGCAAGAGTAAGCTCCTGACCTTGACCATTGAAAAATTCATGTGGTTGACGCACTCAACAGTGGGCCAAATAAGCACTAGTCAGAGATTTCAATTTACACTAGTGTCTAAAAGGTCTTAAAGAGAAAAAAAAAAAAAAAAAAAAAAAAGAACAGTAAAAAGAAGAGCCTGACATAAGGAATCTTACCCACCATGATAACTCCAAAATTATTTAAGCTTCCTTTTCCACAATCAAATAAAGCACGGGAGACAAGAAATCTATATTCTGAGAGAGAGATGAAAGAACCTCCATGATATGTGATGACAATATCAATATCATGATAGAGGTGGGACATGATGGTGCAAGTTTAACAAGGTACACACATACAAGGGAAAGCCAAGAAAAGTTTTAGCATCTTGGGCAGCAAAAGTACATTTGCTCATTGAATGATCATATGAACATGTTCAATGCTATACCACAATAATGGCCTTCTTCGTAAACCATAGAATTAGACTTGATATTTCAAAAATTAAAATGTCATAATAGGAACTTAAAATGAATGTGATTAGATAGAAAAAGAGCACAAAAATAACGCATTCCATAATCTAAACCCACTTTCTGTGGCTAGACATGGATTATAATAGGTTTTGCAAATAAAAATATTCACACAATTAATCCACTATCTTTATTTTTTTCCTTTTCAAACATGAGACACAACCATGGTTAAATACATGGAATTAACAAAAACATCTACATAGATAGGAAGATTACTGGACAGACACCAATTTATCAATTTAACTTGCAGCAACATCAGCTACGAATATGCTACCTGAATCACACCATCCACCCAAAACATCTTTGTTGGAGCACTGCAATGTAACACAATAACATTAGATAAAAGAAATATCTCACACAAGTTAACAAATGTTTAAAAGAAAAGAGAAGGCTCCGGAAGAAACTAGAATCAAGCCCACATTACTTATGGGATTGGTAGCAAAGATGGAAAGGATCAAGTAAAAGCAGCCATATAATTAGTTAGATCCATCGCTAGGTTTTGCTCCCCCTTTTCAATTTATCCTCTTTTACTCCTGCAACACACTTCTAGTACTTCAATATAGATAACAATTCTCCTAGGGTTTAACCGTGTCATTTGACAGTGAAGGATGTCCGTGCAAAAGATTCAAGGATAAGTCCCCCAACCTAAGATCCATCCTTACTCTCAGTTTTACCCCTCTTCAAAAGAATTTAAGTCAAAAAAGTGAAAAAGATAAAAGGATAAGTCCCCCAACCTAAGATCCATCCTTACTCTCATTTTTACCCCTCTTCAAAAGAATTTAAGTCAAAAAAGAACCGCAATCCTTGAAAGATCTCAATTTTGAAATGAATCAACAAGAGTGGCTCAAAAAAGAAACCCTCTTTGCAGATATTGTACTAAGGAGGCAATGATGTGGAAATCTTACCTACTACATATAATTATTTTAAGAATTTTCTGTTTCTGGGTAATATTTGTGGTAGAAATAATCCTGAATAGCTTATGGTGATAAGACGTGGGCTATTACCATGAGGTGAGTGGCAGTGTAGTGCCCAAGTTATGACCGTGCTTGTGTGAGAGCATGATTATTTAGTTTTTTCTCGTCTAATATTTGTTAGTGTTAATGATTAATTCAGTTTTTCTCTTGTATAATATTTATTGGATTTGTATCTTTGACATGCCCCCTTATGCAAAAACTATTTGTGTTTGAAGCGTGGACTACACAAAGGCTTACTCTAGCTTGTTTTGAAATTCAAGCTTTATAAAAAGAACAGAAACGGTAAGGAACAAACTCCTAACTGCTTAGCAGGAGGCATTAATATTCATGTCAAGGAACAACTCTCTGTTAGAACCCAAGTCTGTTATCACACGTGTAATTAGAAATAAAAGAGGGAATGGGGAGTCAGTTAGAATTAGTTGAGAGTAGAGGAAAGGAAATTCGAAGAGAGAGAATCAGGCCCCTTCTGTATCTTGGAGATAGAGAGAGGGAGAGTCCCAATTGTAGCATTTGGGTAATCAACTTAATCAAATGTTTATTCAATAAGTGAAACTCACTGAAATAAGCGTAAAAGAACTTATAGGTATGTATAAACACACATTCATAGGCTTATCTGAGATTATTGAGAAAAGCTCAGAAGAAGTTATAGATAAATCATAAGCAAATTTTATAACTTTAACCAAATACTTGTTTAAGTGCCTATATTATAAGATAAGTCCAAAACTGCTCTTCCAAACACATATCTGGTCCAGAACAACTTTGTGGTAAGTTATGGCCATACACAACTAATATAGGTGAACGCAAGCTATGTTAAGCTGAAGATAATATAGCCTTATCAATGGATATACACAAGATATTTCAGAAGAAGCGCAGAACATATTATAAAGTAATTGTACAACTAAGTTACAAAAAGCGCATGGTGTAAATTTCATCATTCACATGGAAAATAAGATATGGAAAGTAGTTTGTAAAAGTAGATCCCTAAGCCAAATTTAGATTTTAGTTAGATACCACACCACAGTGAAGTAAGAAATCATAAACTGAATACTTACAGACCAGAAAATTGAAATATGCAACTCAAACAAATACTAAAAAAATGAAAAAAATATGTTTTTCGTCCCTATAGTTTCGGTCAACTTTGGTCTTCGTCCCTATACTTTAAATCCTTTGTTTTATGTCCCTAAACTTTCTAAACCCCCAATCTATGGTCCCTGACCGTTAGTGAGATATGTTAACTTGATGAGCTGGGTAATAAAAGTTACATGTTAGCCTCAATAGTGGGCCCCGAATAGCTGACTCATCTAATTAAAATAACCATAATTATGAAAGTAGGTTTTTTATCGGGTAAAATTGCTCAGGTGAAAACCCTAATTTAGTAATTAGGGTTATTTTAATAATTAAAAATTAATAAAAAAGTTAATTAGATGATCAGTCAGTTATTTGGGACTCATTATTGAGGCTGACATGTAACTTTTGTTAGCTAGCTCATCAAGTTAACAGATCACATTGACGGACAGGGACCACGGTTTGGGGGTTTAGAAAGTTTAGGGACAAAAAACACAGGATTTAAAGTACAAGGACGAAGACCAAAGTTGACCGAAACTATAGGGACAAAAAACATATTTTTCCCAAAAAAAAATTATTATAAAGAACACGAGAAAAATGAGACAGACATTCCATTTCATATATAAAGAATAAAAAATTCATCGTCCAAAAGAATATATTTACACAAGGAAAATGAAGTTCCGGTAAGAAGCAAAAATGCATGCATATCTGCAATCTAGATATGAGCTTTTAAACACAGTACCTTACTAAAGCCAAGCCAGTTTGAGTCTCCTCTAAATGAAAATAATTTGTTGTTTTCTTTCCATTGTCCACAAAAGACCTGCATTGGTTATACCTCAAATTGTAGAGCATTATGAGCATATATATGAATATGAACTAAACATATATAATCCAAAAAGGATTTTGTAGGGAATAAAACAGCATTTATTACTCTTCTTAATTATAGAAGAAATTATTAAATGCATTTTAGATTTTGAAGATATTAATTGCTTGTACTTTTCATGTAATAGATTGTATTTATTTCTTAACATGTGAGAGCACATGTTAACAAACCCATTCAAAAAGTGATCACTATGGTAAGTTGTAGAAAATATGTCATGAACCAACTAGCCTAAAATTTAAGCAATTAAGTGAAGACACATGAATGGTTGTTATAGTATATCTCTAACACACTCCCTCATGCAAGAGCTCTTTGGACTTGAAGCATGAATAGTACAGAGGCTTAGTAATATATCGCATACATTA
The DNA here is from genome assembly GCA_026901365.1 of Sesbania bispinosa. Lineage (NCBI taxonomy): Eukaryota > Viridiplantae > Streptophyta > Magnoliopsida > Fabales > Fabaceae > Sesbania > Sesbania bispinosa. Next base: position 1,760,706 of record QLOH01000018.1, read on the forward strand.
AATTCCTCTCAATACATGTGGTACTAAAGGTAGAGAAAATTTGAACTTATATATAGAATGTGTTAAGAGAATGATAATACAGCACCATATTAACTTTATATATAGAATGTGTTACTAAAGGTAGAGAAAATTTGAACTTAAAAACCTTTACTACTAGGAAAAAATGAGGATAGGTGTTTAAATAATTGATAACTATTGTATATCTATATATATACATATATAGGATGAGCCGGGTAACCCAAAGGTTGACCCGAATCCATCCTCAACCTGATGTTGGGTCATAAAATGAGACCCAATTTACTCCTATTTTTTTCTCGTGGGATAGGGTCGAATCCAGCCTGAATAGCTCAGGTTGGAACGAGTCAATGGGATAGGGCAGGTCTTGAACACCCCTCAGTTTATTAAAACTACTTTTGGATGTCCATTTTAGTAATTTTGTGATAAAAAAGTGCTCATTTTTTTATCCAAACAGTTTCTTGTTACTTCTGTTAAGATATGTAGAGATATTACTATTTATTCTCTTTGATTTATTGTATAGTTTCCTGATTTAGATTGATCCTATATTGATTTAGATTGATCCTAATCCCAAATCTCTAGGGATTGGTTCTCTCATAACATGTATATATATACACTGTTGTATTTGCTAATTTAATCAATCAATATACACTTTTCATATTTCTATTTCAAGTTGGTACCAGAGCTCTTCTGGTCCAGGGAACCGTTTTTACTCCGGTCGCCCACCTAGGTCATTCTTTTTTTTTTTCAGCGGCTGCTTGTGTGGACGCCGCCAAAGTGTTCAGAAGTCGCCGATCTGCCACCCCACCGCGCGCCGCCTCCGACGCCTCCTCCACGCGCCGTTTTTCTCAAAGCTGCTCGCCGGCGCGTGGGGTCCACGCGCCGCCCTCCCGGCCTCCGTTCGCAACGCCGCTTGTTCCATTGGGTTCGTCGGCTCTTCCTCTGTCTGTTTTGACCACTTTCAGGTCGTGGGTCACACTCTTTGGTGGCTGTTCGGTCGTTTTTGGTTGCTGCCAAACCGTTTTTTTGGCGGTTGTTTGACGTTCCTGCTGCTGTTTGGCGTTCTTGCTACTGTTTGGTGGCTGTTTGACATTCTTGCTGCTGTATGGTGTTTTCTTGTTGCTGCAAAACTCTTTTAGTAGCTGTTTGGTGTTTTGGTTGCTGTTCTCCTTCTTTTTCCACATGGCGGAGATTTCCAAAGTTGATAAGGAGAATCCAAAAATTGAGTCTTCTAAAAAGGGACTGGTTTCCTTTGCTTCTTCTAAGCAAGCTCGATACTATGTTCATGGTCTTTATCCTTCATGGACTTCATAAGGACTACGGATCTGTTCGTGATCAAATTTTGACAAATCCCACCATCCCTACGGTGGAAGAACTCATAGATCGTTTGATTCGGGTTCCTTCACCTGAGGCAGAATCTCAAACAGCATCTGAGTCCTCTGCTTTTGTCTCCAGTACCACTGAACGTGGAGGACGAGGTCGTGGTCGTGGTCGTGTAAAAGGGGGGTAGAGGAAACCTTCATTGCACCTACTGTCAGAGAGATGGACATACACGTGATAGGTGTTACTCTTTGCATGGCTTTCCGAGCAAGACAGCTAATGTTGCTCAATCTCTGACTTCAGAGCCCAAGATTGAATCTGAGAGCAATCATCCAATTTCCTGGTCTGCTGATGATTACAAGGAGTACCTTCAACTGAAGGCAACCCAACAGACCTCTTCCTCGGTCACTGTTGCTCACACTGGTAATTCTACAGTCTGTCTCTCTCATTCTACGCCTCTTGGACCTTGGGTTTTGGATTCTGGTGCTTCTGATCACCTAACTGGTAATGCCTCTCTTTTCCCTAACTTATCCTCACCTAAAACTCCACATCATATCACCCTTGCTGATGGGTCCAAAGTCCAAGCCACTGGTATTGGCCAAATTTCACCTGTTCCCTCACTACCATTGAAATCAGTTTTATTAGTTCCTGGATGTCCCTTCAATTTAATTTCTATAAGCAAGTTGACTCAATCATTAAATTGTGCCATCACCTTCACTTCTGATTCTTTCTTGATACAGGACCGGAGTACGGGACAGACGATTGGAGCAGGATCTGAATCACATGGTCTCTACTACCTTCAGTCCTCTGCTTCTACCATATGTGCATCTACTGAGTCTCCCGGTTTGCTCCATCGTCGTCTTGGTCATCCTAGCTTACATAAACTGAAGAAAATGGTACCTCATCTCTCCCAGTTGGAGTCCTTAGAGTGTGAGTCGTGTCAACTAGGAAAGCATGTTAGAACTTCTTTTCCTAGTAGTGTTCATGGTCGAGCTGTGTCTCCTTTTGATATTGTTCATTCTGATGTTTGGGGTCCTAGTCGTGTTGCGTCTATTTTAGGACATAGGTATTATGTTACTTTCATTGATGATTTTTCAAGATGTACTTGGATCTTTCTAATGAAAAATCGTTCTGAGTTATTCACAATTTTCAAAACTTTCTGTTTAGAAATCAAAACTCAGTTTGGCAAAGTAATCCGTGTTCTACGAAGTGATAATGCTAAAGAATACTTCTCTGATTGTTTCACTTCCTTCATGAATTCCCATGGCATTCAACATCAATCTAGTTGTCCTCATACACCTCAACAAAATGGTGTTGCCGAGCGAAAACATAGACATATTGTGGACACTGCCCGTACTCTGCTATTGAATGCTAATGCACCTCCAAAATTGTGGGGTCATGCTGTCCTTATTGCAGGATATTTAATAAATCGGATGCCATCCTCTGTTTTGAATGATCAAGTTCCTCATTCCCTGTTATATCTATTGGATTCTCTTTACTCTGTCCCCCCTCGTGTTTTTGGTTGTACTTGTTTTGTTCATGATCTTTCCCCAGGTCGTGATAAGTTGTCTGCACGTGCTATCAAATGTGTGTTCTTAGGATATTCTCGTGTCCAAAAGGGGTACCATTGCTACTCTCCCACTACACATCGGTTCTACACTAGTGCAGATGTCACCTTCTTTGAAGACACACCATTTTTCAGTACCTCAGAAGTCTCTTCACTGGACTCCGATCTCTATTCTCAGGTATTGCCTATTCCTCTTGTTGATTTTGTTGAGTCTCCACCTGCTACTTTAGAGACACCCGGGCCTCCACCAGAGTGTCCTTCCCTACCAGGGTATGGTTGTCTCCCACACCGATATGGGATAACTTATGAGCGTCGGTTACATACTTTGGTTCCATCTCCTAGTACACCGTGTGATTCCGCTTCTGCTCCAGTCTCCTCACCTACTCCGGCTCCACCTCTCCCAGTTGACTTGCCCATTGCTCTTCGTAAAGGTAAACGTTCTACTTCTAATCCTCATCCCATTTATAATTTTCTCTCATATCATCGTTTGTCTCCTACCTATTCTGCTTTTGTCTCTGCTATATCCTCTATTACCATTCCCAAGACAGTACAGTAGGCCTTAACCCATCCAGGATGGCGACAAGCTATGATTGATGAGATGACAGCTTTAGAATTTAACCATACTTGGGAACTTGTTCCACCTCCGTCCGGCAAATCTGTTGTTGGATGTCGGTGGGTCTTTAATGTTAAAGTGGGCCCTGATGGACAGGTGGATAGATTGAAAGCCTGTCTTGTGGCTAAGGGATACACACAGGTATATGGTTTGGATTACAGTGACACTTTCTCTCCAGTTGCGAAGATGGCCTCAGTTCGCCTCTTCTTGGCCATGGCTGCCGTGCGACATTGGCCCTTGTTTCAATTGGATATCAAAAATGCTTTCTTACATGGTGACTTGGAGGAGGAGATCTATATGGAGCAACCCCCTGGGTTTGTTGCTCAGGGGGAGTCTGACCTTGTGTGTAAATTACGGAAGTCCTTATATGGCCTTAAACAATCACCTCGAGCTTGGTTTGGTCGGTTTAGCAAAGTCATACAGGAGTTTGGAATGATCCGCTGCGAGGCAGACCACTCTATTTTCTTTAGATGCTCACTGACCCATAAATTCATTTATCTTGTGGTTTATGTGGATGATATTGTAATTACAGGTGATGATCAGGAGGGCATCAAGGCTCTAAAGCAGCACTTATTTGAGCACTTTCAAACTAAGGATTTAGGTCCTCTGCGCTATTTCCTTGGGATTGAGGTTGCTCAGTCAAAGTTCGGTGTTGCTATTTCTCAGAGGAAATATGCTCTTGACATTCTGGAGGAGACAGGATTCACAGATTGTAAGCCAGTTGACACCCCAATGGATCCTAATGTTAAGCTTCTACCTAACCAGGGGGAGCCCTATTCCGACCCAGGAAGGTATCGAAGACTAGTGGGCAAGTTAAATTATCTCACCATGACCAGACCTGATATATCCTTTCCTGTCAGTGTTGTAAGTCAGTTCCTTAACTCTCCTTGTGAGAGTCATTGGCATGCAGTTGTGCGGATCCTCAGATATCTCAAAGGATCACCTGGGAAAGGACTTGTTTACAGTGATAGAGGACATACAAATATTGTTGGGTATTCCGATGCAGATTGGGCAGGTGATGCAAGTGACAGACGGTCAACAACGGGTTATTGTGTGTTCTTGGGAGGTAATCTTGTTTCATGGAAGAGTAAAAAGCAAAGTGTTGTTGCCAGATCGAGCACAGAAGCAGAGTATCGTGCAATGGCTCACACCACATGTGAGCTTCTGTGGCTAAAGTCTTTAATTCAAGAGTTGCAGTTTTGCAAGGTTAGCCCTATGGAACTAATGTGTGATAACCAGTCAGCCTTATACCTCTCCTCTAATCCAGTTTTTCATGAGAGGACAAAACATATAGAAGTTGATTGTCATTTTATCAGAGAAAAGATCCTCTCCGGTGTCATCAAGACTTCCTCAGTTTGCTCCAAGGATCAACTTGCAGATATTTTTACTAAATCTTTACGGGGTCCTAGGATAACCTATATATGTGACAAGTTGGATGCCTATGATATGTATGCTCCAGCTTGAGGGGGAGTGTTATGATATGTAGAGATATTACTATTTATTCTCTTTGATTTATTGTATAGTTTCCTGATTTAGGTTGATCCTAAATTGATTTAGATTGATCCTAATCCCAAATCTCTAGGGATTGGTTCTCTCATAACATGTATATATATACACTGTTGTATTTGCTAATTTAATCAATCAATATACACTTTTCATATTTCTATTTCAAGTACTTCTAAAGTACTTGTTAAATATTGCATCCAAATGCAAAATATTTCCTACAAAAGGCATTACTAAATAAAGTGCTTTGTACATAAGATTATCCAATTGAGCCCTAAGTATGTCAAATTCCAAGATAAAAAGGTATTCACTCCAAGTCGCCCTAAGATATACAGGTCTCGTCGTAATCTACTATTAATTACTCATTCCCATAATTTTATAGTGTGGTTCATGAGATGACTCCCTCAGTAGTACGCACATCCTCCACTCATCTTTCATATTTTTATGCCTCATTATCTTATTGAACTTGGTAGTCATACATTGGTTAAAAAATATTTGAGAAAAATATTACCTCATAATCAACCCCTTGAATATAGATATAGTCAGGGTCAACTGTCGAGAAGGCCAGCCCTGTTATCTGCAGTACTAATGAAAGCATAGTCAATTACAGTCATCTATCATGCAAAAAAATGAATAAATCAATAAATAAAAATAAAAACGTTTATTAAATGAGAACAGGAAATCAACTTAAGCACAGTGAGGATAAAAGAAATTGAAAAAAAAAAACTAGATATCTTTCATAGTTAAAAGGTCCAATCAACTGAAAAATTTTGCAATGACAAGCCCCTCCCTCATTCCTATGCCAATATTCCCATTCCTTTAATATTTCATAAATGATCTGATAGATGAACTTTAACCCTCTCCGCTGATGATATCAGGGCAAAACTCACTATAGATGTCAGTTTATACAGCATGACTTCAATGAGCCTGAATCTTCATTGATTGGAAAAAGATACTAGAAAACAATGATTTTAGTGTGAATAGCTCAAGAGAATTAATCTCAGCTGAATATATTATATTCATGAATTTACTGAATAATCAAAGATCCCTAAAACTTAGGGACTGAGACAATTTATAACTGCTGTTATACTCTATCTAAGGAAACTACTGAAATAAATCAAAGAAAACAAAGGATTATTATAGTAATTACAATCAACGCTCCCCCTCAACTTGAGCATATATGTCATACGCATCTAACTTGTTACATATGTATGCTTTCCTAGGTCCTCGCAAGGATTTGGTGAGGATGTCTCCTAGTTGATCATTGGAACACACTAAAGAAGTCTTGATGATGCTTGACAAAATATTTACCCGAATGAAATGATAATCAACATCAATGTGTTTAATCCTCTCATGAAAGATTGGATTTCAAGAGAAGTACAAAGCTAACTAGTTATCACAAAAAAGCTTTATATCACCTATCTTGCAAGACTTTAGTTCTTGGAGTAGGTGTTTTAGCCACAAAAGCTCACACATGTAGTGTGAGCCATAGCATGATATTCAACCTCTATACTTGACCTTGTAAAATCGGATTGTTGGTCGCTTTTCCATGATATTAAATTCCCTCCAATAAGAACATACACAGTAGTATGAAGTGAACCTCCTATCAATAGTATCTCCAGCCCAATCTGCATCTAAATATCCAATAGGGTAAAATATGTTTTTGGTCCCTGTAAAATTACCGAGTTTTGCTTTTAGTCCCTATAAAAAAAAAATTGTTAAAGCATCCTCCAAAATTTTTTTTTTTGCAATTAGTCCCTCCCCTTAATTTGCACGTGTGAGGTGCTGACGTGGCACGTTCTCTCTTTCCTAAGTGTCTACTATTAGTACTTCTGGAGGTTTAAAATAGCCAGAAATCACCTACCCCACTCCCTTCTTCTCCCCTCCCAAAAACCACCCACCATTTCCCCCACCCCTCCCCTATGAGTCTGCCACTGTTTCCTTGGATAATTGTTGATACTTTCCCATTTCTCTTTGAACATCAAACTAGTCCTTTCATAACCAAAACAAAGCCATTTTGTTTGCTATTTCCTCCCACATAACCTCTTCGAACACCCAGTTTGCTGAAACCCAGAATGATTTTGAATACTCTTTATCTCACTTCCTGTTAGTTTTTGCAAAGCCTCCATTAAAGCAACATCTCTGGCTTTAATCCATGCCCTCTCTTTAGCCCAAAACTTGTGCTCCCTCTCCAACATTTCTGCCTCTTGTCTCCTCCACTCTTCCTCTCTTAATACCCTCTCCCAACACCACCCTCACCTCACTCAAATTGCATACTGAGTGACTTTCATTCCATTTTCATATTTATCACATTGTCAATTAAACTAACATTATTGAACAAATAATATTTCTCCTAACAATATTACCCAACTCAAAAATAGTGTATGGCCTCGCAGTGGGACAACTAAGAGAGCTAATGTAGTGGGACAACTAAGAGAGCTAATGTGGTGAAGCCTAATTCCACAAAAACAGAGTATGGTGTCGTAGCTTGCGTTTGGTTGCGGGATTCGACTGCTTCGATTGCGAAGCGAGTCTTGGAGCAAGTTCACGCACTTCTGCGAGTTGTCGTCCGGCATCATGGTCATCCCAACACAGAGAGGAATTTATGAAGATGAGAGAAAGAGCTTAGAATTCAAAAAAGAAAATCCTCGAAGTATATGGTGTGTTTTGGGGGGGGGGGGGGGTGGCTAACCTTTTTTTATATAAATTGGGTGGTGGGGTGCGTGAAAAATAGGAAAATGTTGTATGCTGAGGGTGGGGTGGGGTGGGGTGCGCTCAGTTGGTGGTTTTGGGTGTAATGATTTTGTTGGTGCATAGGAATTTTAGCAGACTTACAAGGGAGGAGTGGGGGAAATGGTGGGTGGTTTTAGGGGGAGAGGAAGGTGATTTCTGGCGGTTTTAAACCGCCAGTAGTATATTAGTAGACACCTGAGAGAGAGAAAATGTGCCACGTCAGCACCTCACACGTGCAAATTGAGGGAAGGGACTAATTGCAAAAAAAAAAACTGAGGAGGATGCTTTAACAAAAAAAATTTTGTAGGGACCAAGAACATATTTTACCCTATTCAATATTACTGTGACCCTTGGTTGCATAAACCAGTCCTTTTCCAAGTGATACCTTGATATATTTCAAGATTCGAACAACATCCCAATGGCCATCACAAAGAGTTCAAAAATTTACTCACTACACTAGCAGGAATAGATATATCTGGTCTGGCTATGGTGAAATAAGTTAATTTCGCCACCAACCTCCAGTACTTGGGTGGATCTGAATACAACTCCCCTTGCTTAGGAAGAAGCTTTACATTAGGGTCCATAGGAGTATCAACCGGTTTGTAGTCTAGCATCCCTATCTCTTATGAAAAATGAAGTGCATACATTTTCTAAGAAATAGCAAATACTTGTTTGTGATTGTGCCACTTCAATCCAAAGGAAATATCTCAATCAACTTAAGTCTTTGGTTTGAAAGTGTTGGAATAGATGTTGCTTCGGGTCCTTGATGCCTTCTTGATCATCACCTATAATAATATCATCTGCATACACTACCAAGTAAATAAATTTTCGCAATGGTGGGTATCGAAAGAATATTAAGTGATCTACTTCACAAGGAGTCATGCCAAATTCTTGGATGACCTTGCTAAACTTCCCAAACCAAGCAAGAGATGATTGTTTCAGACCATATAAGGACTTCTACAGTTTGCAAACCATACCTGACTACCCTTGAGCAACAAACCTCGGTGGTTGCTCCATATAAATCTCCTTGTCCAAGTCACCATGGAAAATGCATTTTACCTATGTTTCATGGCAGCCACAGATGCAGAAGCCATTTTAGCAACTCGTGCAAAGGTACCGCCATAATCCAAGCCATAAATTTGAGCATAACCTTTTGCCACAAGATCAACTTTCAATTGATCCACCAATCCATCAGGGCCCATTTTAACAATAAAAGTCTAGTGACAACCAATGGTAGACTTACCAAGAGAAAGGGAACAAGAGTCCATGTATAATTTGATTCAAAAGCAAGAATCTCATCAACATTGCCTATTGGCATCCTGGATAGGATAGTACTTCCTGAACATTCGTAAGAATGGTAATAGTTGATAGAGTAGATATAAAGGCACAACGGGTAGGAGACAACCAATGATAAAAAGTTATAAATCGGATTAGGATTAAGGGTGGAAAACTTACCTTTATGAAGAGAAATGGGCAAGTCAAGAGAGGACTTCGGAAGGGTCGGAGCAAAGGGAGAAACTTGAGCATAAGTTGAATCACCCAGATCAATAGTAGGCATGTCTCTGGGACTACTTGATGTTGATGTTCATAAGTAATACCAAACTAAGATAGCAGGGGAACATTATTTTCTATCTCAGGAGAGTTATTTGGAGACTGTGGAGTAGTAGGAATAGAGACATGTGACTCAACGTAAGGAGATGGACCTGGGAGATGGACTCTAATTCAATTGGGGAGACAAAGTATGGTGAATTCTCAAAGAATCTGACATTTGTAGACATGTAAAAATGATGTGTAGAAAGGGGCAGTGGGTCCACCGAGAAAGAGACGGATTAGGATTGCTTCTCGTCAGGCTCTAGATCCCTTGATGAGAGAGAGAGAGAGACATTTCATGAAATCTGTGTGTCAACTATGCACAACGGAGAATATTATATATACATGTATGAAGATCTACAAATTTACATAGTCTTACACCCAAGCCCCATAGTATTCTATTCTATCATACAATACACTACTCTAACACATTCGAACCCTGAAAAAGATTTTACTGTGAATGACTTGAGAGAATTACTCTCCACTGAATGAATTGTATTCCTGAATTTACAGAATCAAGGATCCCTAAAAATTAGGAATAGAGATACATTACAACTATTGTTATATTCTATTCGAGGAAATTACTAAAATAAATCAAAGAATAAAAAGAAAGATTAAGTACAGTAATTACAATCAACAAATATCTTCCATATTCTTCATTAGTAAGTCAGATAAAGGGTATTTGTCGAAAGTGGAATCTTAGATTAAAAAAAAAATAGTATTCCATTTCCTTTTTTAGCCGATTGAAGAAAATATTAATCCCAAATGATGTGAAGAACAAGACATTGATGAACTAGAAATTTTTATTAGATATTAACATAAACTATTTTAAATAATATTACCTTGAAATTGGTTACGTTATGTCATAGAACAATTATGCAAGCACAAAGAGAGGCATAATTTGGTGTGAACCGTGTGTTTCAAATACAGACAAGAAACTGGATATATAATAATAAGGTAATAATATGTTGATCCTAATTACAGAAGTTATTTGGTTTACTACAGCAAATACAATGAACCTAGACAAAAAGTATGTTAGATTGTTAGTGTATCATATGTTAGATATAGGTTTGGGCCTGACACTATGTATATTTGTAAATACACTTATGTATATATATTATTTTCCGCTATGTATTTTGAACACACGGATTCTATCATATGTCTCGCTTTCTCTTCATCTCAACATGGTATCTAGAGCCTAACGAGAGGTAACTCTAATTCGTGCCTTCCCGGTGGACCCACTGTCCATCGGTCAAATTTTTTCCGGAAATTGTCTCATTCCGGTTTCCAATCTTCCCGTGTTGTTTTTCTAACCACTTTTCCACCTTTTCCACCGCTGCCACCTCCCGCCGCGAATCCGACCGGTGACCCCACCGTTGGACTCGAGCCGTACAGACGAGTCCAACGCCGCCGGAATCGCGTCCATCGGAGGAGGGACGTGCTCTCAAGCGCAGTTCGCCGACGCATTTCTCCTCCGCCAACCGTCCGTGGAGGCAAGTCCGGCCGCCGTTCCGGCTGCCCTCGCCACCATCAGACTCTCCTCAGTCCTCTATCCAGATTTGGTCCTTGCTTGTGTGTTTCAGGTCTGGTACTCGCAGGTCCTTCCTATTTTGGACGTTTTTCTCTCTCCTATGGAAGTTTCTCTCTCCTACGGTTGACCCGTGGCTACTCCTGCTGCTAATAAGTCTGAGACTCCCATCTTCACTAACTATGTCAATGTCCCACTCTCTATTGACAAGTTAGATGGTAGTAATTATGACACTTGAGCCTCTAATATCAAGCTCTGGCTAAAGGGACATGATTATGTTGGTCATCTTACTCAGAAGGCTGAAATGAGATATCTACGAAGAGAGGGTAAGAAACACTTGTACCACTTCTGAGACCGGGGGAAGCCTAAAAAGACACACTTATGAGACCTAGCTGACAATTTATCAAGACCAAGGCTAAGATTGTGAACAAAGCGTATAAACCCGAAGACTCTAGGAGGTAAGGGGTGGAGAGGCTGATGAGGGAACAATATAGAGTGAGGTACATGGTTGTTTAGGACAGAAGAGGGCATGCAATTGATGAGATAGCACGAAGTGAGAACAACATCACCCCAAAATTGTTGAGGGACATGACCATGAAGTAAAAGGGTTCGAGTTGTTTCAATGAGGTGTCTATTCTTGCACTTTGCAACCCCATTTTGTTGAGGGGTATATGCACAAGAGGTGTGATGAAGAATACCATGGGAAGCCATGAATGTCTGAAAAGAATGGGAGAGATACTCACGAGCATTATCACTACGGAGAGCACGAATAGAAACACCAAATTGATTTTTTGATAAAATGATTGAAATATAGAAAACAACTCAGAACGATTTTTCATTAAAAACAACCATGTACATCGAGAATAATCATCAATGAAAGTAACAAAATACTGAAACCCTAAAGTAGACCTAATACAACTCAAACCCCAAATATCAGAGTGAACTAAAGCAAAAAGAGACGAAGCTATGTTATTGACACTTCTAGGAAATGAACAGCGACTATGTTTTCCTAATTGACATGACTCACATGACAAAGTTAACAACTTAGACAGACTCGGTACTAGTTGTTGCAGCTTGGCAAGGCTAGGGTGACCCAACTGAGCATGGATGAGAAGGGGAGAATCCACCACCGAGCCAACATGAGCAGATGTTCGAAGCTGATAAAGACCATGAGACTCACATTCGGCGCCAATCATCCGTCCCAAACTCCAGTCGTGTAAGAAAACAGAGTCTTTAGTAAAAGAAATGACACAATGATGAGAATAGGTGAGACGGCTAATGGATAATAAATTAAACGGAGATCCAGGGACATAAAGGACATTGTCAATGCAGAGAGAAGGAAGAGGATGGACACTACCAACACCATGGGATAGGGCCTGAGAGCCATTAGCCATAGTCACAGGCAGTAAGTAACCAGAAGTGGAAAGGCTACATAAAAGGGACTTATTACTAGTAATATTATCGGTGGCACCAGATTCAAGAACCCAAGGGCCAACGGAGGTAGAGTGAGTGAGATCAACAAAGGAATTACCAGTGTGCGCAGCAAAAGGAGTAGAATCGGAGGCCTGACGATCCTCATATCATTTTAGGAAGTCGTTGAAGATAACCGGTGCTACAGGATGATCAAATGAAGTGGGCATCAGAATCATAAGACACAGAGGGAGCAACCTGGGCAACATTAGCAGACCGAGGAGGGTGATCATGCAATGCAAAACACTTGTCAATAGTGTGGCCCAGTTTGTGGCAATGATCGCACCTGTAACGACCCTTGTCTGGCTTGCGAGAGCGGCTACAGTCATCACGCTGAGATACTAAGGCAGAGGAGTCAACAGGGGTGACAGAAGAAGGTATGTCAGTGGATGACTTGGGCGGCACACGCAACAGGGTTGACCAAGTGGAGGTCAAAGTGGGCACATTCGGAGATTCCAAAATCTGATCACGGACCAAAGAATACTCGTCTGAGAGCTCATACAATGCCATCAACATAAAGAAAGTTTGGAGTTGCTCCAGTTCCTGGGCAAGAGTGGAATCGGGGAGCAAGAGTTCATTGAAGCCATGTAGAAGACCATGAACTTTGCCCAAGTACTCAACCATGGATCCATCAATACGTCTAGGGGCAATGATACTGAAGAGATTTTGGCAAACACTAGAGGCGTTGAGTATCATTGGTGTAAAGCATCCTAGCCTACTCCCAAACCCCAGCACATGTGTCATGAGCTAGAAATATCTGCTTTAGGGAAGGATGTTAGTCGACTTAAGAACACTGTAAATTTGGGCATCAACTTTGGACCAGCGAGGGCGATCTTTTTCATCGATGAAATCAGCCTTCTGAATAAGATGATCAACATAATCATGTCCCTTAAGCCAGAGCTTGATATCAGAGGCCCAGGTATCATAATTATTGTCATCTAACTTGTCAATAGAGAGTAGGACATTGGCATAGTTAGTGAAGATGGGAGTCTCAGACTTATTAGTAGCAAGAGTAGCCATGGGTCAACCGTAGGAGAGAGAAACTGCAATAGGAGAGAAAAACGTCCAAAATAGGAAGGACCCGCGAGTACCAGACCTGAAACACAAGCAAAGACCAAATTTGGATAGAGGACACCGAGGCGAGTCCAACGGCGGCGAGGGAGGCCAGAACGGCGGTCGGACGCGCCTCCATGCGCGGCTGACGGAGGAGAAACACGCCGGAAAAGAAGTGGCGTCGGAGAGCGCGTCCCTGCTCTGATGAACGCGATTATGGCGGCGTTGGACTCGTCTGGATGGCACGAGTACGATGGTGGGGTCACCAGTCAGAGTCGCGACAGGAGGCGGCGCGGCGGTGGAAAAGGTGGAAAAGTGGCCGGAAAAACAACAGGACAGCAAGACCGGAAACCAAAATGAGACACGATTTCCGAAAAAAAAAATTGACACCAATGGATAGTGGGTCCACCGGGAAGGCACAAATTAGGGTTACCTCTCGTTGGGCTCTAGATACCATGTTGAGATGAAGAGAAAGCGAGAGACATATGATAGAATCTGTGTGTTCAGAATACATATTGGAAAATAATATATATACATAAGTGAATTTACATATATACATAGTGATAGGCCCAAGCCCATATCTAACATATGATACACTAACAATCTAACAAGAAAGATCAAGGATGAGCACATTATTTAAACTGACCTCAAATTTTGAACAGTGCACCCATCTCGACAATGCCGCCCATCTATATCAAGATGTAATTTATAGGATAAGATTAGTTACAAAAATGTAAAAGTAAAATGAAAAGTAACTAATAAAATAAAGGAGCAGTAGTCATGGACTCATGGGTCACAATATTTAAAGTGGTTAAATATGTTGCACAGATTCACAAACTACAATGACAATTCATGATTGTCCAACCAATTTTCAGTTTGATTTATATCTCGATATCAAGATGGGAGCTAACCTGCGAGGATCATAAACAGTCACAGTACGATCAACTCCGCCCACAGCAATATTACCGGTGGAAGAACTGCAAACAGCATACAAGGTATCGCCAGGGACGCCACAAATTCGATGTAGACAACCACCATTTTCTTTCATTCTCAAGTCCCACATAGTCAGCTGCAATTATATTAACAGATGAAGTCCAAAAATACAAACAAATAAAACACACAAAGCAGAACTCATTATAACCGATTAAGTACAGGCATTGAAACAGACATGCAACACAACACAAATACAGAGGACACAGGGACACACCAAATTCTAAAAAATTGTAGGATATGGACAGCATATATATACACACAAAATTGAAAATTTCAGGAAAAAATTTCATTATTAATTATATCATACATATAAGCTTCAAGATTGACAATATCTACATATATGTCATATGTGCCAAAATAAGATGAAAAAATGGGTGGAAATGAAATTGCTACGTGAAATAAGCACCCCTGCCGTATTTTCTTCCTTATTATTACAAACTATTTATAAGTTTAAAGCAAACCCAATCTCTCTCTCTCTCTCTCTCTCTCTCTCTCTCTATATATATATATATATATATATATCTGTTATGTTGAGTTTTCATTTTGAAATGTTCATGTCCATGAAGCCCTTCATGTTGCAGTCATGTTGGAGCTAAAAAAACCAATGAACTAGGCATGTGCAGATATGTGTTGGATACATGTGCTGACATGTGTCCAACAAGCAGACACAACCAAAATGGTCTCACCATGCTCTATAATCTATAACAATAGAACATTGAAAGAACAATCAATATAATAAATTTACCTGGCTTCCTTCAGTAATAGCTAATACAGAATTTTGATTTCCATTAACTACATTTTGCATGAATTTTAATGAAGTAGGGTACCAGAGCCTGCAAGATGAAAGATTAACTAAGGATTGCTTAAAAAGAAATGTTAACAGATAAAAAAATTATAAAATGTTATTCCTTTTGCTTTTGGGGGATAGTCACAAGTCAACGGAAAATTTGATAAAGTTCCAGGTCATTAATATCCTACGAAAGTCACAAAGAAGAAACAAAAACAATAATTCAATTTTAGTAATTGTCTATTAAAAAAGAAACGCAAAACTTAAGTGAACTATATTTCACCAAGACAAGTAAAGAAAAAGTGAAAAACTCTTTCAAACCTCCCAATATATACAAATTTCCATTAAATCAAGGAAAAATTGGTATTATATTAAATAACTGAGACTTTCAAGGGAAATTCTGATTTTGAACACATATTTTGCCATCGAAACAGGGGTAGTCCCCTGACAAAACATCCAAAGTGAGACGTAAGAGACACCTGATGAAAAAATGTCAGAAATAAAGCTGAGAATAATAGAAAGCAATTTGAGAATTAAAATATAACATACAATTATTGATGAGTAAAGAATCATGAACATTTTTTTAAAATAGAAATGTAACACATGTAACAAGTACTCCAACTGCCTTTAAAGGATTTCTTATCCAAGTCTAGTTGATTCTCCTTTTTCTGTTCTTCAATCAGATATATGAGTTCCAAGCCCTGTCTACTTTGGGTTGTAAATATTTTGTTACTTTTATTGAGAAATTCTCTCAATGCAATTCGATACTTTTAATGAAAGAACATTTAAGTTGTTTTTCATCTTTATATCCTTTTATACTAACACAATATGACAAGGAAATCAAGGAACATCAAAGTGACAATGTGAGATAATATTTTTTATTGCTTTCTCCTCTTTTATTGCTTCTCACGGTATCCATCCCAATATACTGGTTTCTTCTTATGTCTACAATATGTCAAATGTTTCAGAGGTGCATGTGATCAATAGTACAATAATCACATGGAAGGAATTAGAATAAGAATGAATGATAGAGAAGTAAATAAAGGCAGATACTTATTTTTACTTCCATATACTTTAAAAACTGGGGAAAAAAATCACTTACGGTCGTAATGTGCGAATGTGGATGTCTTGGTCATAAATATCAATAGTTCTGCAAAAGCTACGAGCAACAGCTGCCTGGGTAAAGGAACCACTCAACACAATTAGGGTGTTAAAGTTAGTGGGGTTTTAAATAAGGATGGAAGAGAAAGAATAAAGACTTTGAATTATGACACAAATGACTAAGCACTAACCCTTATTTATACTATACTAGACTTCCAATCCTAATTAAATAAGAAAACAAATCAAGAAATATAAAGAAATATGAAAACAATCCTAAAAGATAATCCAAGACATTCAAAATTACTCTAAAATACAACCAAAATATTATGAGATATTATTCATATATTTTAATACTCCCCCTCAAGCTAAAGATAGACCCTTTAAAAGGAAAATATAATATGGTTCCACAAAACATGGCTGGAAAGGCAATGTGGGGATGTTGGAGACAACTGAGAGATGAGCATTGGTGGAAAAAGAACTCAACAAGATGGTGGGATGATCATCAATCTAAAGAGTTGGTTGGAGTATTGACTTACCAAGGAAGAAAAGACTTGATGGAATGATCATCAACAGAAATTTCATGGCAAGCAAATAAACATAGAAAGAACTAAAACTTCTTCAAACCACCAAGAACAATATTTGGAAGCTTTAAATCACAAATAAAAAATAAGGATACACAAAAATAAATAAAAATTGAAATTGAAACTGAGACTAGTGTGCATCATAGCCTTGGATAATGCATCATGGCATGACTCACCAGTGAGATAGGAGATATCACCATTGGTATGATTCACAATGGGAGGTTGGTATAAATAACAGCCAATTCACTACTGATATGGAATAACCGGTGCCAAACTACATGTGGGTGGGATGGCCAAGGTCAAACTATGTCTGAGATAGGCGGAGACTGTTGGAAGGGCACAATATTGAGAAACAGATCCGAGGCTTCTGAGACAGGTAACAGGTTGTAGAAGTGATAGACAGAAAATCTCATTAACAAGGAGAGAACTAGGGAGAGAAAGGATGGTGAAATTTGTGCACGGCCAATAAAAAGAAAGACCCATGGATATAATAACATTATTATAATAGAGTTCTAGACTATTGAGAACTTAGCAGCGAAATAATGATAAAATGGGTCACAAAGAATGATACCACTCTTCTACCATGTTCAAGTTATAGGGTTTTAAATAAGGATGGAAGGGAAAGAACAAAGAATTTGAATTGTGATTGTTAGAATATTAGAATAATATATTTAATATCTTATAATATCTGTTAAGATTAGGTTTAATCCTATAACATCTCCTAGGATTAGTTTCCATATTTCTAGATAATTATTATGATTTGTTTCCTAATTACTAGTCTATATCGGTCAGTATAAATAAGGGTCAGTGTATAGTCTTTGGTAATCAATCAATCATCTATCATCAATCAATCTATTATCAGTTATCTAATATGAATTATTCTTCTCTTCTCTTATCTTCTTCCTTTCTATATCCAAAACCCTATAACCTCAAAAGTGATTATGGTTTTATGATACAAACGTTTAAACACTAATCCTAATTAAATAAGGAAACAGATCAAGAAACATAAAGAAAGATGAAAACCAATCCTGAGATAATCTAAGATACAGCCCAAATATTATGAGATATTTTTCATATATTTTAACAGAAGGAATATAGGTATGAAATAGTCATGGATCAGAATTAAGAGGAAGTCCAGTACTTTTTTTCTGTTTTTCTTATTCTTTTAACCCGACAATAAATTCCCTTAAGTTGAAATCACCAAGCAATCTACTATTTTCTTGAGCAAGCATGTCAAACTGAAATTCTGGTCACTGCCACAGCTTCTAATCCTGTTTTATTGTTTTTCTTATGACAATAGGACCAAAAGTTAAAAATAGGATTTAAACTATGCCTGTTTAATAATATCAACAGCAAATTGTCAATATGAGATTTAAAATCACAGTAAAGACAAAATACATTATTCTAATAGCAAAAGTTTTCCCTTTTTAACAATTTTTCTTTTTGGAGATGAAAACAAATCTGAAGATGGAACAACCATTAATGGTACAGAAAGAGCTCACTCACCATAGACCATTGATTTGGGCTAAAGCAGAGTCCTGACCAACTTCCTTCGCCAATACCATTATCAGGAGGCAATACTGAATATGTAAGCCTGTCAACATCTGCAGATTTGCCAAAACACATCCAACTAAACTAAGTCAGTGATAAAATTTAAAGATGGATTTAAAATCTTGAAGAAAATGCTAAACAGGTAGAACTAATTTGACAAAGTAGGTCTTTCTGGTGCTACAGGTATGAGACATGTCCACTTGGTCAGTTGGGAGTTGGAGATGTGTAGCTGTCATAAGAAGGAAGGGGTTTGGGTCTTGGCAAGTTGAATTCTAAGAATATTGCTTTGGCGGGTAAATGGCTTTGGCAATTCCCTTTCGAAACTTATTTGGTTATTCCCATTTGCAACAGGCTGTTTGGAATTTGGAGTAGGCATCACTTAGAATGAAATAAGTGGGATGCTAATATGGCAATCCAACCTTCTTATTTTAGTGCATGGAAATTTATCTCCCTTGGTTTTGGTCTTACCACCTTCAAGTCTGTGCTTACCTTGAAAGTACTTAGTGCTTCTCATGTCAAATTTTTGGAGGATCATTGGGTAGGAGATTCCTCCTTTTGGCTGGCTTTCCCACACCCTTATTGGGATGTGCTTAATAGAATTAATACCAATGACATGTTGCAGATTCATATAAGCCTATTTTAATTTTCCCCTTTATGTTTGTTGTATTAGGTGCAAGCACAGAATCAATTCCACACCTGTTCTTACACTGTTCTGTATCTTTTCCTTTATGGATTTTTTTGTTTGGCATTTTCAAGAGAGTTAGGTGTTTCCAAGGTCCTTGGACAAGTTTTGATGACTAGTTTTTCCAGTTCCAGTAGAAGTAAAGAAGCCAATTTTTTTGTGGCAATGTGCTGCCTGTGCTCCATTTTGGTGCATCAGGTTGGAGCATAACTATTGTATCTTTAAGGAGAGTTCTATGGGTGTGCAGATTCTTAGGGATAAGATAAGGCAAGGCAAGCTTCTACTTGGGGAAAAGCTTAGGGTCTTTCTAGAGAGATTTCCATTATAAATATGGTAAGGAACTGGCTAGCTTTGCTTCATTAATCTTTTTTGTTCTCTTTTGGCAGTATTTTCAAATTTTTAAGGAGGATCTCTTATCCTCTCTTTATATTCATCTGCATAATGAAATTCTTACTTTCTTCAAAAAACAGCCAGAGTATATAGATCTAATGCTAGAAGGACTGCCTGAAGAATATGAATCATTTGTGTCAAATTTAATTAGCAAATTAGAGCCATATACTGCTGATGATATAGAGTCTATGTTGCTGACCTATGAAGCAAGACTAGAACAGATTCGAAAGAGTGTACCACACTCCTTCTCGGCTAATGTTGCATACAAACCTGGAGATAAACAAGCTGAAAATTCAAATATGCAAACCTCCTCTGACAATAGTGCTATTCAGCAACCTCCACAGTTCCAGCAACATTATAATAATTTCAGACCACCATTTAGAGGTGGAAGAGGAGGCAAAGGAGGCCGTTATAGAGGAAGAGGAGGACGTGGTAACTACAGGTCACATCTCTTTTGTAACATTTGTTACAAAACAGGCCACACTGCTGCAGTTTGCTACTACAGAGATCAAGGTTCCTGTGCTCCTGCTCCAGGCTTCTATGCACCTCGCTTTGCTGTGCAACCTGCTCCTTCTACTCAACCAACTCAGCAATGGAATCAAGAATATAATCCAAATTATCCTGCCTACTACAATTCAGGACCAAATCAGCAGCTTACACAGTCACATGCCTTCTACTCAAATGCTCCTTTACAGTCTTTTCATCCACAGTTTAATTGCTGTAATCAGTCTATTAAAGGGAATATTAATACTGCAACACAAAGTTTTCATACACCTCAGGCTGCAGCTCACCCTGGATTAGCTCCTCCAACTCCAAGTGTTTTCTCCACTGCCTCAACTTCTGCACTTCCAGAATATGATTGGTATCCAGATTCTGGAGCATCACATCATGTTGCTGCTCATCCACATCTTGTTGGTCAGAGAGTTGATCTTGGTGGAGGAAACTCCATCTATATGGGTAATGGACAGTCAGTTCCTATTAAATTTGTTGGTAGCTCACTTTTCACTTCACCCACACCACCACATACAGCACTTAAACTGAAGAATTTATTACTAGTTCCCAGCATCACAAGAAACCTTCTAAGTGTTAGTCAATTTGCTAAAGTTTATTTTGAGTTTCATCCCTACCACTGTTTTGTGAAATCTCAGGGGACTAGTCAGGTTTTACTTGAAGGCAAACTTGGACATGATGGACTGTACAAGTTTACCAATCTAAGTTTTGGAGTAACAGCAAAGTGCAATCAGATTTCAGCTGCTGCATCATCTACTGTACCAGAAATATTCAGTTCTCCTCTGTACATGATCAGTCAAAGTTTCAAGACAATGATTGTTCTCCATATTTTCTTTGGCATAGGCGTTTAGGACATCCACATTCTTTCTTAGTCAAGAAAGTGTTAAATAAGTGTGGAATTACATTTACAAATAAAAGTGTAATGGACTTTTGTTCAGCATGTGCAGTGGGTAAAATACATAGGCTGTCATCTAGACCTTCTGAAACTCAATATTCCATGCCTTTGGAATTGGTTTTTACTTTTACTAATGTTTGGGGACCAGCACCAATGTTATTTAGTACTGGTTTTAAATTCTATGTAGATGACATTATTGTTACTGGTTCTTCCACTCTTTTAATTCAAGAACTTATTTCTAAACTCAATTCTGCCTTTGCTCTTAAGTTGCTTGGTAAACTAGAATACTTCCTTGGTATTGAAGTTACTAAACTCTCCACTGGCTCTCTTTTCTTATCTCAGTCTAAATATGGTAGGGATCTCCTTAACAAGGTAGATATGCAGCAAGCCAAACCATTTCCTACACCCATGCCCAGCTCACAAAAGCTCTCTAAACATGGCTCCACTCCCTTTCATGATCCTTCTCTTTACAGATCTGTTGTTGGTGCTCTGCAGTCTACTACCATCACCAGACCTGACTTGAGCTATAGTGTCAACAAAGTCTGTCAATTTATGTCTCAGCCTCAAGACACTCATTGGAAAGCTGTGAAACGCATTCTTCGTTACCTTTGTGGTTCTTCTCACTGTGGCTTGGTCATCCAACCTGCTTCCTCTAGTGCTCCCATCTCCTTATCTGCCTTTTGTGATGCAGATTGGAGATCCGATGTTGATGATCGCAAGTCTACCTCTGGTTCACCAATTTTCTTTGGTCCTAACTTGGTCTCTTGGTGGAGTAAAAAGGAGCCCCTAGTTGCTCGATCAAGCACTGAAGCTGAATATCGCAGTCTTGCGAATACAACAGCTGAAGTTCTTTGGATTCAAACTCTTCTGTCTGGGTTACAGGTTCATCATCAGTGTCCTATCATCTACTGTGATAATTTGAGCACTGTTAATTTGTCCCACAATCCTGTCCTCCACACTGGTACTAAGCACATGGAATTGGATCTTTATTTTGTTCGTGAAAAGGTCCTTGCCAAACAGCTGGTACTGGTAGTCTCTCACATTCCTGGTGAAGACCAAGTTGCTGACTGTCTTACCAAGGCCCTTCCTCACCAACAGTTTCTGGATTTTCAACACAAACTCAGGGTGTATGACAAATCTTTGTTTTGTCAAAACCCCTTGAGTTTGAGGGGGGCAATATTAGACTAATATAGGCTTTATAATTAATTGTATTCAGTTAGTTTTTTGTTCAGCTGATATATTCAGCTTTAGATTAGTAATAGGCGCTGTTTTAGTACAGCTCAGGTTAGTATTGGGCCTTGGGCCTTGGTCAAATCAAGTCTGTAACAGAATTCTATAAATAGAATTCAGTTATATTGTAACCTTTCAGTTTTTCATAATAACAGAATCAGTTTTCAGATCTAGCTTTTCCCTCCAATTTTTTCCTCCCTGTCTCTCTTTCCTTTTCTCTCATTCTCTCTGAAGATGCAACATGGTGGATTTTGTGAAGGCTTTACTCAAGAAGTCAAAGAGAATGAGAGAAAAGGAAAGAGAGAAAGAGAGGGGGAAATTGGAGGGAAATCTAGATCTGAAATTGATTCTGTTATTATGTGAAAACTGAATGAGTTACAAGGTTACAGAATTCTATTTAACTGTTACAGATTGGACTAAACCAAGGCCCAAGGCCCAATACTAATCTGAGCTGAACTAAAACAGCGCCTACCACTAATCTAAAGCTGAATATATTCAGCTGAACAATAAAACTAAAACAGCGCCCACCACACTGCTGCAGTTTGCTATTACAGAGTGTGTAGACAAGCTAATCAGTGTACAATGTCAAAATCTGCCAAAGTTTTAGGAAAAATGCGAAATTCTCCACCCCAATTAGATTGTAAGGATTTTATCTTAGTGTTGAGTTGCAATTCTACCATTTGCTTGAACTGAAGGAAACAATTAAGTGCTTCAGATTTAGAGTGCAGCAAATAGATCCAAGTATATCTAGTATAAGCATCCACAAAGATAATGTAGTATTTAAAACCAGAACTAGATAACATTGGTGCTGGTCCCCAAACATCAGTAAAAACCAATTCCAAAGGCATGGAATGTTGAGTTTCAGAAGGTCTAGACTCTAGATGACAACCTATGTATTTTACCTACAGCACAGGCTGAACAAAAGTCCATTACAATTTTATTGGTAAAAGCAATTCCACACTTATTTAACACTTTCTTGACTAAGAAAGAATGTGGATGTCCTAAACGCCTATGCCAAAGAAAATATGGAGAACAATCATTGTCTTGAAACTTTGATTGATCATTTACAGAAGGAAATTGAATATTTTCTGGTACAGTAGATGATGCAGCATGTTGAAATCTGAAATTTTGTATGTTTCTGTGTGTCTTACTCAGACCACACATGTTGTGTTTATAATATGTATGCAATAAATACATTAGAATATGATTGCTAAATCTAATCCTAATTAGCAACTAATTAGGGATTGTACAGCTAATTATTAGTTAGCTGTTACTAATTTAAAAACATGTGATTAATTCTAACACTCCCCCTCAAGCTAAAGCTTACTAAGCTTTAAGCTTGTTACAAATATACCCATATTAGCAAAAGTGAAGATAATAAATCGCGGGCCCAAATTGAGTGCACTGGAAAGTCGTGGAGCCAGGTAAATTGCACTGGGAAGCCATGAGGCCAGGTAGATTGCACTGGGAAGCCGTGGGCCAGGAAGATTGCACTGGGAAGCCACGGGCCAGGAAGATTGCACTGGGAAGCCACGGGCCAGGAAGATTGCACTGAGAAGCCGTGGGGCCAGGTAGATTGCACTGGGAAAGCCACGGGCCAGGAAGATTGCACTGGGAAAGCCACGGGGCCAGGAAGATTGCACTGGGTAGCCTCGAGATACATTTCTAGGTTTTGAAAAATCATGGGTAACAACAAATGGGAGAGAAAACGCATCCAAAATAGAAAGGACCCAAGTACCGGACATGAACTAGACAAACGATGCCCAAATCGGGATAGAGGACGGAAGGGCGAGTTAGGCGGCTATGAGATCGGCCAGAAAGGTGGCCGGACGCGCCGCCATGCGCGGCAGACGGAGGCTGGCAATAGAAAAACGCATCGGCGAAGATAGGGCGTGTGTGAGCGCGTCAGAACGTCGTTCGAGGCGGTTCAAGCAGCGTTGGACTCGTCTCAGAGGGGCGACTCCGGCGGTGTGGTTGCTGGTCGGAATCGTTGTCGTCTCCGGCGGCGGCAGACGGCGGCAGCGGCTGAAAATAGCAGAAAAACGTCGGGAAAATGTCGAAAACGCGCCAGAAAAGACTACATGTCGGAGGAGAGCGACTGATGGCACTAGACAATGGTGTCAACGGCTGAAAAGGGTTTGAACACGAACAAAGTTCCATACTTGGAACTAGGCAACGGAAAAGCGATGGCACAGGTCACGGTGGATGGTACCGCTCTAATACCATGTTGAAATCTGAAATTCTATATGTTTCTGTGTGTCTTACTCAGACCACACATGCTGTATTTATAATATGTATGCAATAAATACATAAGAATATGATTGCTAAATCTAATCCTAATTAGCAACTAATTAGGGATTGTACAGCTAATTATTAGTTAGTTGTTACTAATTTAAAAACATGTGACTAATTCTAACACAGCAGTTGAGATCTGATTGCTTTTTGCTGTTACTCCAAAACTCAGATTGGTGAACTTGTACAGTCCATCATGTCCAAGTTTGCCTTCAAGTAAAACCTGATTAGTCCCCTGAGATTTCACAAAACAGTGGTAAGGATGAAACTAAAAGTAAACTGAGTTATCTTTAGCAAATTGACTAACACTTAAAAGGTTTCTTGTGATGCTGGGAACTAGTAATAAATTCTTCGGTTTTAGTGTTGTATGTGGTTGTGTGGGTGAAGTGAAAAGTGAGCTACCAACAAATTTAATAGGAACTAACTGTCCATTACCCATATAGATGGAATTTCCTCCATCAAGATCAACTCTCTAACCAACAAGATGTCGATGAGCAATAATACGATGTGATGCTCTAGAATCTGGATACCAATCATATTCTAGCAGTGAAGAAGTTGAGGCAGTGGAGAAAACACTCGGTGCTGGAGGAGCTAATTCAGGATGAGCTGCAGCCTGAGTTGTATGAAGATTTTGTGTTGCAGTATTAATATTCCCTGCAATAGGCTGATTACAACAGTTAAATTGTGGATGAAAAGACTGTAAAGGAGCATTTGAGTAGAAGGCATGTGACTATGTAAGCTACTGGTGTGGTCATGAATTGTAGTAGGCAGGATAATTTGGATTATACTGTTGATTCCATTGCTGAGTAGGTTGAGTAGAAGGAGCAAGTGGTAGAGCAAAGCGTGGTGCAAATAATCATGGACCAGAAGCATAGGAACCTGAATCTATGTAATAGCAAACTGCAGCAGTGTGGCCTGTTTTGTAACAAATGTTACAAAAGAGATGTGATCCGTAGTTAGCACGTCCTCCTCTTCCTCTAAACCGACCTCCTCTGCCTCCTCTTCCACCTCTAAATGGTGGTCTGAAATTATGATAAGGTTGCTGGAACTGTGGAAGAGAAGACTGAATAGCACTATTGTCAGAAGAGGTCTGCATATTAGGATTTTCAGCTTGTTTATCTCCAGGCTTGTAAGCAACATTAGCAGAAAAGGAGTCCGGTACACTCTTCCGAATCTGCTTTAGTCTTGCTTCATAAGTCAGCAGCATAGACTCTACATCATCAGCAGTATATGGCTCTAATTTGCTAATTAAATTTGATACATACGATTCATATTCTTCAGGCAGTCCTTCTAGCATTAGATCTATATACTCTTGAGCAGTTATAGGAGATCCAATTGAAGCTAAAGCATCAACAGTACTTTTTAGTTTCAGTAAAAACTCTAAGATTGTATCTGAACCTTTCTTAGTACTTTTCAGTTCTTGCCTTAACTGCCTAACTTTTGCTCTTGTTATCTTATCAAAATATGCATGAATTTTGTCCCAAAGTTGATAAGCATGTACACATCCAACCATTCTAGATGAAATAGAATCAGAAAGTGAGGATAGAAGCCATGAGAACAACAATCGGTCTTGTTGTTCCCATTTTTGATAAGTATCACTTACAGTTCCACTTTCTCGATGTTCTTCAGTGGAGAACTTCAGTGGAATCTCTGGATTAACCACAAATCTGTGCAGTTTATGACCTCTAATCGCAGATTCAATTTGCTGTTTCCACAAAAGGAAATTCTTATCATCCAGCTTAACCGAAACAGGCTGTGAGAAGGTAACAATCATTGATGATGAAGAGCGCTGATTCACCAGAATTCCTTCTCCGGTGACATGAGGTTGTTCATCATTTGAGGAAGACATTTAGGAAATAGAGAGAGTGTGTACCAAAGCTCTTAGAGCTCTGATACCATCAAAGAGAATGAGAAAAGGAAAGAGAGAGAGAGAGAAGGAGAGGGAAAAATTGGAGGGAAAACTAGATCTGAAACTGATTCTGTTATTATGTGAAAACTGAATGAGTTACAAGGTAACAGAATTCTATTTATAGAATTTTGTGACTGTTACAGATTGGACTAAACCAAGGCCCAAGGCCCAATACTAATCTGAGTTGAACTAAAACAGCGCCCACCACTAATCTAAAGCTGAATATATTCAGCTTAACAATAAAACTAATTGAATACAATTAATTAAAAAGCCTATATTACAGATATTACTCTAATAAGAAGTTCCACCCAGAATTTGATCCTGATATCTGGGTTCAAGAAGGGGGATCAGAATCTTGGGAGCAGGAAAACAGAGGGAAAAATGAAGCTTTGAAATTCAAGAACCAAGTTGGCAAAGAAGAAGCAATCCACATAGAAGTGGAACAAGTAAAAGAAACAAATATTAAGATAGTTGTGGCAGAGAAAGAAATGGAAAGAGAACTAGAACTGCATGCACAGACAGCGGTAGAGGTGCAAGAAGCTGATGTTGCAGATAAGATTGAAGGGGAAGATAGTGATGCAGAGTTGGGTGAAAGGAAGACGAAGAAGGAATGTGTTGAGTTTGAAATTCTGTATGACTAAACAGTCTACACAAGCTTGTATTTATATGATGTACAGTATTAATTACAATAGGAATGTGATGCTAAATCTAAGGCCTACAAATAAGTAACTGCTAACAAATATACTGCTGAGAATCTGTAACAGCTATTCTAAAAAAGACATGTGACTAATGTGATTAATTCTAACACTCCCCCTCAAGCTGGAGCATATATATCATATGCACCAAGCTTGTTACAAATATTTTCAACCCGAGGTCCCCTAAGAAACTTAGAAAAAACATCAGCCAACTGATCATTAGAGCCAACAAAATCAGTAGTGATTTCTCTTGAAAGAACTTTCTCTCTTACAAAATGACAATCAATCTCTATGTGCTTGGTTCTTTTATGGAAAACCGGGTTGGAAGCAATATGTAGTGTTGCTTGATTGTCACAAATTAGTTTCATCTCCTTGAAATCTCCCAATTTGAGTTGTTGGAGTAATTGTCTCAGCCATGTAAGTTCACATGATGTTGCTGCCATAGCACGGTATTCTGCTTCTGCACTTGATCTAGCAACTATATTTTGCTTCTTGCTCCTCCATGAGATTAGATTACCTCCAACAAAAACACAATATCCTGAAGTGGATCTTCTATCTGATGGTGAACCTGCCCAATCAGCATCTGAATAGGCAACTACTTTGATGTTACCTTTGTTCTCATAAAGTAATCCTCTACCTAGTGCACCCTTGATATACCTTAAAATGCGAATGACGGCGTTCTAATGACTATCACAAGGAGCATTTAGGAATTGACTTACTACATTTACAGCAAAGGTAATGTCAGGTCTGGTTACTGTAAGGTAGTTAAGTTTGCCAACCAGACGTCGGTATCTACCCGGGTCTTTCAGTGGCTCCCCCTGACCCGGTAGTAACTTGACATTGGGATCCATAGGAGTATCACTTGGTCGGCAATCTAGCATCCTTTCCTCAAGTATATCAAGAGTATATTTTCGCTGGGTGATAGCAACACCTGTCTTCGACTGAGCAACCTCAATCCCGAAAAAAAATTTAAGAAGACCCAAGTCTTTCGTCTGAAAGTGGGTGGACAAATGTTGTTTAAGTTGATGGATGCCAACCTGATCATTACCTGTAATGATAATATCATCAACATAAACAAGCAGGTAGAGGCAGGTGGTTGGTGAGGAATGCATAAAGAAGACGCAGTAGTCAGCTTCACATCTGGTCATGCCAAACTGTTGGAGAACAGTGCTAAACCTCCCAAACCAAGCACGGGAGATTGTTTCAAACCATAGAGTGGGCGGCGTATTCGGCAATTAAGTCAGAAGCGCCACTAGCAATGAAACCTGGTGGTTGTTCCATATACACCTCCTCTTGTAACTCACCATGTAAGAAGGCATTTTTAATGTCTAATTGATGGAGAGGCCATTGATGGATAGCAGCCATAGCAAGGAATAGTCGAACAGAGGCAATCTTGGCTACTGGAGAGAAAGTATCGCCATAGTCGAGACCAAAAATTTGTGTATATCCTTTGGCCACTAAGCGGGCTTTTAAACGGTCAACTTTTCCATCAGGCCCAATTTTGACTATATAGACCCATCGACAACCAACTGTTGTTTTGCCATTGGGTAAGGTAACCAAGTCCCAAGTACCACTGGAGTGTAAAGCAGCCATTTCATCCACCATTGCCTATCGTCAGCCCGGATCAGACATAGCTTCTCCTGTAGTTTTGGGAATAGACACAGAATCCAAAGAGGACACAAAAGCAGAATAGGAAGGAGATATTCTATCATAATTCAAATGACAAGCATAAATAGGATTAGGATTCCGAGAGGACCTGGTACCTTTGCGCAATGCAATGGGAAGTTCCGGTGCAGGATGCGGAGCAGGAGAGTCCGGTGGAGCAGGAAATGAGTCTTGAGGAGGATGAAAGTCTGGACCAATTGGTTGCGGGCAAGGCCTCCTTTGATAAGTGCGAAGAGGAGGGACAATGACAGGGGTAGGGACAATATGGAAAGAAGGTTGAGTAGGAAAAAGGGTATTACCGGAATCGTGTGAATTGTCGGGAACAGAAGAAAAGAATGGACGAGTCTCAAAAAAGGTTACATCAGCTGAGACAATGTATCGACCAAGGTCAGGAGAGTAACAACGATAACCTTTCTGCATCCGGGAGTAGCCGAGGAATAGACACTTAAGTGATTTGGAAGCAAGCTTATCTTTCCCTGGAGTCAGGTCATGGACAAAACATGTGCATCCGAAGACGCGAAGAGGAAGAGAATAAAGGTCTTGTTTAGGATACAATATAGAATGTGGTACCTGGTTATCTAGAACTGAAGAAGGCATACGATTGATTAAGTAGCATGCAAGGAGAATGGCATCCCCCCAGAAATGAAGTGGTACATTGTTGTGAAGAAGCAAGGTACGAGCTGTTTCAACCAAGTGCCGATTTTTCCTTTCAGCGACACCGTTTTGTTGAGGGGTATGAGCACATGATGTCTGATGGATAATGCCCTATGAAGTCAAAAAGGATTGAAATTGTGTAGACAGATATTCACGAGCATTGTCACTTTGCAATATTTTGATTTGGGTTCCAATTTGTGTTTGTATTTCTGAAAAGAAAGCTTGGAAAATTGAGAAAACATCTGATCGATTTTTCATGAGGAATACCCAAGTGCAACGAGAAAAATCATCAATAAAAGTAACAAAATAATGATAACCCAAACACGAAGTAACACGACTAGGACCCCAAATATCTGAATGAATTAAATGAAACGGAGAGACAGCTCGTTTATTGACTCTGTTGGGAAAGGAACTTCTGACATGTTTTCCAAACTGACACGACTCACATTCTAGTGTAGACACTTTAGACAAGCTAGGAACCATAAGACGCAACTTGGGAAGGCTAGGATGTCCTAAACGTTGATGAATGAGATGGGTATACTCAACTGCTGAACACGCAACGGGAGGTACTGAAAGGTGATACAATCCTTGAGACTCACGTCCTACTCCAATCGTATGTCCAGTACTCCGATCCTGCACAAGAACAAAATTATTTGCAAAGGTAACAGAGTAAGGTAAAGTACGGGTAAGTTTACTGATGGAGATCAAATTAAATGGACAGTCAGGAACATAAAGAACAGACTCCAAGGAAAGTGTGGGAAGGGGGTTAGTCTGGCCAATACCCTTTACTTTGGTTTGGGAGCCATTAGCTAAAGTAACACTTGGGAGTGTGTCCATATAAGTAAGCTGAGAAAATAGAGATTTATTACCAGACATGTGATCAGAAGCACCTGAATCAAGAATCCAAGAGGAAGACTGAGAGACAAAGGCAACAGGATTATCAATATGAGCAACATAAGCAACAGGCATAGTGGATTGCATAGCAGCAGCAGCAACGTGCTCGTCATAGGGAATTAAAGGGTCATTTGTAAAGCTGACAGCAAAGGTGTCCGATGAAGAAACAGCCGCACTCATGATCGGAGGCTCGGAGGAGATGAAAAGTACACTGCAGGGAGTGGATTAGGACCAAACGGAGGTAGAACAGCCTGCTGCGGTGGTCGCCGGCGTGAAAAAGTGGCCGGAAAGTATGAAACACGCTCAGACGCGCCGACGCGTGCAAAAAACGCACAGAGAAAGGTGACGGCGCGTGGAGGCGCGTGCGGCGGCGGCTGGTGGCGGGGCTTCGGATTCCGGGTCGTCGGCGGTGTCTGGGTCCGGTGGTGGTGGTCTCCGGGAGTGGGTAGCACCAGAGAGGGAGCAGCTGGTTAGGGCACAGCTGTTTGGAAAAAAAAGAAAAGAAAAGGGGCACTGGAAAGATAGCACAGTGGAGTCCCTAGGATCTTACAGATCTTGATACCATGTTGAGTTTGAAATTCTGTGTGACTAAACAGTCTACACAAGCTTGTATTTATATGTTGTACAGTATTAATTACAATAGGAATGTGATGCTAAATCTAAGGCCTACAAATAAGTAACTGCTAACAAATATACTGCTGAGAATCTGTAACAGCTATTCTAAAAAAGACATGTGACTAATGTGATTAATTCTATCAGAATGCTTCAAAGAAGTCATTACTTTAAAATTCGGAAACTCGGACATCTCGGATAAAGACCCCCCACCGGAACTGACAGATTGGGTTGCTTGTGTGGTGTTTGAAACTACTCCGGTAGAATAGGTTGTCAACCAAGATGGATTCTCTGCAAGACATTTAAGCAGAAACTAGAAGCTGGTCTTGGGGAGGCTTTTAAAGGGAGTTGGCAGCAGGAGTGACTCTAAAGGGCTTTTCATTTGATTCTGGTGGAACTTGGCTTTCAGCAGCTACTAGCTATTCTTGAGGACAAGGTGAATGTTTAGGGGGGGAGTATTGTTAGGTAACCCCTTAGTTCGTTATTAGAATAATTAGTTAGTTAGTTAGTTAGAGAGTTGGTTAGTTAGTTGGGTTGGGATAGTTAGAAGAAATAAGGCATGTTGCCTATAAATAAGAGAAAGAGTTGAGAGGGAAAGATATCTTGTCATTGGAGAGACTTAGGGCCTTTAAGCATTGGGAGGTGCAGACCCTCGAAGTTCTACAGTGCTATTATATAATCAAGGGAGAATTTCCTTATTTCTTCATAATAAAATACCGGTACCTATCAAAGTTAAACTTAATTCAAAAGGGTTAAGGTATAAAAGAAAAAAGTACCTTTACCAGATGCATCTAGTTTAGATACAATAAGATGACCATATGAATCCACACTTCCCAAAATTAAGTAGCCATGGCCTGAACAGCATAGCAAGTTCGAATATATAAGTGCTATATTGATGCAAATTACAATGGAAGAGACATTTTATTATAACGTGGCAAAACAAAATATCAAAGGAACAATCATTATGCAAAATTGCATACTCTCCAGTTCAGCAAGAACAATGCTCTGAATTTCTGAACGATGAGGGCAGCGGTTGACTAACGATGAGGCAATAATCTACAAGAGATGACAACATGCAAACTTACAAGATTGCTGAATAACTGGAAAAATAAGAAACTAAACACACACTGAAATTCTGATGTACCATATAGCTAAGCAGAGTATCAAGCAAGTAGATTTCCTTTACAAGACATGAGACTATATACCTCAGTGTGTTCAGGTATCAAGAGACTTTCTTTTCCTTTGCTGACTGAAGATTCTCCCAGAGTAATCTAGAGTGTAAAGATAAACTATTGTTCAGTAAAAACAGAAATCATCATTTGTAGAACTAAAAGTGGTAAAACCAGCAAAGTGTGATATTGTGTGTTTTAAATCAGAAGGACCAATTCCACCAACAAACAGCAAGAATTGTTCTAGAACGGTATTCAGTATTCTTTAGACCAAGACTCTAGTATACCATCTACACCAAATCATCATTTGGATGCATTCTTAATATTTGCATGTCATTTTTGTCCATGAATTTTCTATCATTTCAATCAGAAGCCAGAACTAGGTAATGCCTTGTACATATCACATTACATATGCTTTTGGCCACAGATGTTTATAAACTAAAGAAAAAAGCAAAATCATGATGGCATAATATGTGTCTGTGCGGGCTTATGTAGTATATGGTTAAATTACATTAACCACCCCTCTAATTTAAAAAATTACACTTCTCTTCCCTAAAAGATCAATATGTTCTACACTTTAATCCACTTTAATATGAACGAGCCACTTTGGGTCAATTTTGACTTTGTGATTTCAGAAGATGAAATGAAAAAACAAAAGTGTTTAAAACATCATTTCATCTTACAAAATCCTAAAATTCATAATAGGATGTTCAAAATTAGTTGTCAATGACATTATAAGTTGTAGAGAGAGGAAAAATGCCCTTGGGAGGCTCATTCATAGTTGCTCATCATTGCTAAGAAGTTCATTTATAATAAAAATAGAATGAAGTGTAGCAAATTTCATCTTACGGGGATGATATATTTAAGCATTTCTTAGGCAAATGAATACATACATACATAGATAGATATATGGGACATATCAATTGAGAATGTGAGGAGTTCATATTAAGCAGACAATTATATTTGGACAGTCATAATTGATTTCATTTAAAATTAACACCAATCATCCATGTAAAATTAAATGTTTAATATTAATTTCTCATGCTCAAAATTAGCTCTAATTTGATAAGTTCCCTTTATATGGCCCCTCTAAATTATTGAACCAAACATAATAACCCTCTTAAAATCTCTCCCCTCCCCTCCCTGCAAATCCCTCAAACCAAACAATAGTTTAGTGTAACAAAGAATACAACAAAAAGTAGTAGTATACCTGGAGCTTATAAATGTGAGGACCAGAGGCAATGTAGACAAAACAAGAACGTTGGTCCTGGCTAACCTGACAGTTCAACGAAGAAAGAATCTTTGTGAGAAAAAAAGAGAGGGAAAAAAACAGAATTTGAGAAAAGAGAAAGTTGGTTGGGGGCGGGGAGTATTATATAGATACATGGAGAGCAAGGCGAGTGCACTGAATGCTTCCCGGAGATGGATTCTCAATCAGAGTAGAAGGAACCACTGCTTTCTTAAGACACTTGGCCTCCAACATCGCTGGTTTTGGAGGTGGCGGGAAGGGGTGTATGCTGTTAAGGCAAACCTTGGTTCGAGGAAGTGGCACGCAAGCAGAAGAACACAGGGCATGAGGTAGAGTCATTTCGGCTTCGGCCTGTTCTAGTTCTTGCTTGGCGAGTTGCTTTTAGCACCTCATTTTGCTATTCACACCCTATCCCTACCCTTTTTGAAAATTTTAACACAAATTACCCTCCTACCACCACTTCATTCAATTTTCTTCCCTTTCCAAAAATTATTTTTGGAAAAATAATACTTCCAAAAAGGAAAAAATTAATTTCTAAAAAAAATATTTTTGAAATTTTTGAAAATCAAATGATAAAAATGGCTTCTGGATATTAATTTTCGAAATTTCTAAAAAAAAAGTTTTCCAGAAATTAAATTTTGGAATTTTTTTTAAATATATATTTTTTTACAAATTTAACTTTTAACGATAGAAAAAATCCGTCACTAAATCAGAGACGAAAATTGTTCCTCATGCATATTTCGGTCTCTGAATTAGAGATGGATTTCTTTCCTCGCTAAAAGTTAAAATTTATAAAAAATATATATATTTTCGGAAACCTTTTATTTTAGAAATTAATATTTGGAAGTGTTTATTTTCCGAAAAATTTGAATGGAGTGGTGGTTGGGGTGGGGTGAGGTAGGAATTTTAAAAGTTTCAAACAATATTGGGGTGCAAATAGTAAAAATTAGTGTTAAAAGTAACTCCCTCTTGCTTGCCATCTTTTGATTTTTGGGCTATTTGTTTTTTTATCTTAAGTTTCTATTTGAAGAAAAGTATTACATGAAAATCCTTACGGTATCTTTAGTCAATTTTGGTATTAGTCCCAACTTCTAAAACTTTTATTTTATATCTCTAATCCTTATATTTTTAAAATGCATTAATCATAGTTTCTGAACTTAATTAGCTCTAATAAGTTGTTGAACTATTTCAATTACCCATGGATTAAACAGACCCAAGGTAATGTGGATGTCTTTTAAATATATCAACAACTTAATAGAGTTAATTAACGTTAGAGACTACGATTAAGGTATTTTTAAAAATATAGATATATAAAAAAAAGTTTAAAAGTCAGGGATAAAGACCAAAATTAACTAAAGTTTTTTTATATTTGTCATTGAATGATGTGTTACCACATTATTTAATGTATATGACACACTGTTTGTTATTAAACTCATTAAATGATGTATCAACACATTATTGAATAATAGTGTAAAACATTTTTTTATATTGACAGTGTATATTTTTTAAATTCAAAGATTAATTTTTCAAGACCACAGTTTATAGGTATTTTCTACATGAGGCAATTCTACTATTAAGTGCGTACCACCTAAACCAACCACTCGGTGGTAATCAAAATATTATTTGCTATACTATTTTTTAGGGAAAAAAAAATCATGTGAAACCATTAGCTGACAAAATATTCTATAGTTCCAATACGCGAAACAACAATCAAAGAAAGAAAACGAAAATTTAACCATAACATCAACAACACAATTATCTTACCTACAAACATAAGTAACATCACTCCATAAGAATTCATGGGCAAGGGTCAAGGGAAAAAAAATAGTCTTGTAGAATAGCTAAGAACGGGGATTTATCTAATTTCCGTTGAATCCAAAATTGAGATAGCGCCAAAGTCTCTAACAGAAAGTTATTATGCACAAATCTTGTGAATGAAACAACAATTAGAAGACTAGTTTAAAATTAGATCATAGAGAGGCTAAATTTAGATATCAAATTATATACATCAACACTTTCAGATGTTATTTTATCTATAAAGGGGCTAAATTGTAAATAAATTTATACATTAAAAGATAAAATTGTATACACCGATACTTTCAAAGACTAAAGATAAACATCATATCATTTTTAAGCACCAAATTATTATATATTAACTCGAAGATAAAATTTTCAAGTACTTTCAATGGGGCTGGGCTAATTTATCTCCTCTTATACATAAATTTGCAAACTTTAATTTACTTACACTACATTGCTTTAGTGCTTGAGTATATTTATTAAGTACGCATTAATGAGTACGCATTGTTAATGTAAAAAATATTTTACACTATCATATAATAATGTGTTGTCATATTATTTAATGAGTTTAATAAAACACGAGTTGTTATTTTCATTAAATAATGTGACGATATGATGTGGACATCAGTCAAGTAGTCAACAAATTAGGTGGGCCCATGACAAGGGCGCAGGCTAGGAAGGCTAAGGAAGCACTACAACTTATCATCAAAGAAGTCCAGTCTCAAAACATGCAAAGCATTAATGGAAGTCCTCAGTTCATTAATTGCACTCAGGTTGAAGAGGATGGACCAATTGATGGAGAGACAGTTGCATTTAATGCAACTACCAGTTGAAGCATTTTCAAGCAAGTGAAGTGGCATTGTGGGCGGCCACATGTGGCAATTGTGGGCGGCCACTTCATGAATTATTTTGCTGAATTTTTAGTTTTTATTTGCTTTCAATAAACATGTGGGAGTTACAAGACACAAGGCTTAATTATTTGGTGGTTATGTTTCCTTTTTCTGGTGGTTACAAACATGATGGTAATGAGGTTGAATGACATTAAAATTGTGTCTTCTAGCCGTTGGAAGGAAGCATACTAGAGAGCATGAATCTGGCCATATTTTGAAGCTATAGGGACGCATAAATCCTCATCAATTT
This sequence comes from Sesbania bispinosa, assembly GCA_026901365.1. Classification (NCBI taxonomy): domain Eukaryota; kingdom Viridiplantae; phylum Streptophyta; class Magnoliopsida; order Fabales; family Fabaceae; genus Sesbania; species Sesbania bispinosa. Next base: position 1,796,894 of record QLOH01000018.1, read on the forward strand.
GTGCGGCCACATGTGCTTAATTTGGCTTAATCAAGAGTCTTTAAAGAGGTGCCAACAAGAAAGTAAATGGAGGAATGAAGAGCTTTCAAGGTGGCGGCCATCATCATGACTTGGGAGGTTACAAAATGAATGAAAACTTGATGCATTGGGGCTGTTACATGCGGCCACTTATTGGCTGATTCAAGAGCCATTTTACTCCATGTATGATGGTTACATTTCAAGATTAATTCAGCCACATGTGCCTTAAAAATCTGGTTAGAGAATGCGGCCAAATAAGTCTAGTTAGGTTGAGTTCTTTTAGCTTAATTTATTTAATTCCTAGAATATGTTTAGGGTTGCATGGGAAGTGTGTAAGGGGGCAATTTGGGGATGTTATGGGCGTGTAATGCAGCTGATTACACAACCCTAATTTACCTTGTAAACTCTTATAAATTCATGCTTCATGCATGCAAGAAAGGTTAGAATGTTTATGCAGAAAATTACCTATACTTTGAGAGTGTTTCTCTAAGTTTTCTTGCTAGTCAAGAGTTGAGAATTTATCAAAGGATCCTTCCTTTGTGTGTATGTTCTCAGGGACTTATCTTTCAAGTCTTTGAAAGTGTGACGTCCAACCATATCTCTTCTTCTTCTTCTACGTTTTTACTGTTTGTGTTCAAAACCCATATTTCTCCTATATGTCATACTTGGTTTATGAGTGATTTATTTATCAAGTTTTCAAAGGGTGAATATTGTTTTGACAAGGCTATTATTTGTTATTCGTCCATCTTGATTCATCATTTCTTATTTTATTGGAGAATTAGAAAAATCAAAGAAAAAGAAAGAAAATAGCAAAAGAAAAGAAAAATAAAATATTGCAAGAACAGAAAAAGTATTTGTCAAGAAAAGTGTTGTTTTATTCAGAAATTTCTAAGGTCCATAAAAAAAATAGAACCTTAAGGTTCATATCACGATACATGATTGAATAATGGTGTAACACTTTTCTAAGCTCATAAGGCATATAAACTAAGACTCAGTTTATGGTACACAAGTCTAAAATTTTTGTATCGATACACAAACAATTTTGGACGTGGATTTAATAATAGTTTAATTATGTGGCTGTGATTGACCATTGTGTAACCGGTGTTTGAGGGTGGATTTCACATTTTTATTCTAAAAATCACCAAAATTGGTTTTGAGACACCTAGCGTGACCCATTGAGCATGTTAAAGTATGTGATGGAAGGTTGAGGTGAAACAAAGTGTTTGGTTAGTTGACCCATGGTTAAGGTTTGTATGCTACCATCATCTACTCACCAGGGTTAACTAACCAAACACTTCGTTTCACCTCAACCTTCTACCACATACTTCAACATGCTCAATGGGACACCAACAATATTTTTCCAGAATTTTTTCTCATTACCCAATATTTTTAATTTAATTATCTTATTTTTAATGTAATTAATTCATAGTAATTACCAAAAATATAAAAAAAACACGAAAATTCACCACGAGAGCCAATGTAACACCCAAGTCATGCATGCAAAATTTCAAAACAAAATTTATTCGTCAACCATGCAAGCCTCCCCACTATCCATGGAAAGTGTACTTAGGGTTAGAGTTCGTATACTACCACCATCTACTCACCAGGGTCAACAAAATCAAACACTTTGTTTCACCTCAACCTTCCACCACATAATTCAACATGCTCAATGGGACACCAACAATATTTTTCCAGAATTTTTTTCATTACCCAATATTTTTAATTTAATTATCTTCTTTTAATGTAATTAATTCACAGTAATTACCACAAATATAATAAAAACATGAAAATTCACCACGAGAGCCAACGTAACACCCAAGTCATGGATGCAAAATTTCAAGATAAAATTCATTCGTCAACCATGCAAACCCCCCACTATCCATGGAAAATGTACTTAGGGTTAGGGTTTGTATACTACCACCATCTACTCACCTAGGTCAACTAACCAAACACTTCATTTCACCTCAACCTTCCACCACATACTTCAACATGCTCAATGAGACACCAACAATATTTTTCCAGAATTTTTTCTCATTACCTAACATTTTTAATTTAATTATCTTCTTTTTAATGTATTAATTCACAGTAATTACCAAAAATATAAAAAAAAACACGAAAGTTCACCATGAGAGCCAAGGTAACACCCAAGTCATGCATGCAAAATTTCACGTCAAAATTCATCCGTCAACCATGCAAGCCCCCCCACTATCCATGGAAAGTGTAGTTAGGGTTAGGGTTTGTATACTACAACCATCTACTCACCAAATGACCTCTTTTCGCTAAGGCATTATTAACACTTGACCACCATCCCAAATGGACCGTGAAATGATTTTTCTTGAATTTTTCGGAACTAGCAACTATATTTTGTGTTTTTTCTCTATTTTTTCACCAAATAATTCACAATAAATACATTATAAGTTGAAAAATCACCAAAATTGGGTACACGGTGCCTCACCCACTTTGGGATGTCCCAAATGAAAGGTTGGCTTTTTTGTGGTCATTTGATGGTTTTTGTTCTTAAATTGTAATTATTTAAACTTTTTCCTATGAAAAATCAATTAAAAAAGTATGAAAAATTTTGTAAAAATTCATTTTAAGGAGAGATTAAAAAAATGGAACCAAATTAAAGAAATAAGTGTATAATAGGACACATTGAATGTAAATTAAAATATAAAAATTTATAATACAAAAGAATAGTCTATTTTATAATTATAATAGTTAACGGGCTTATTTACAAAATATAAAAATTCATGGAAACCTGCTATAGCAGGTCACCCTAACTTGGGTACCGATACACAAGTTTACCTTAACCTTCACCATAAACTAAACTCATTATAAAAATGAAAACTCAATATAACAGTGAATTAGTAACTAAATGATTATACAGGTAAATATTTATATGGCATTGAAATGTAAATTATTTATAAAAGCTTATTAATATATAAACTATAGGAGGTAAATATATATCGCATGATGATAAAAATGTTATATGAAAATATATTAACATCTAAATATATTGAATTGAAATGTCTAAAGGACTTTGATTGAATTATATTTCAATGTCATATATACAAGGTTATATATACTAACCAGGGTTGGTTCAAGTGGTACATATTTGATTCTCCTTAAGCAAAATCTCGGATTCGAGTCTCGTGAATGGAAAAAATCCCCACGGAAAGAGCTAGTCCCACTAATGTGGATGTTCCCTGCTCGAACAGAATTGCCTTCAGTAAAGGATACATGTGGTTAAACAAAAAAATATACAAGAATATATATTGGAGGGAAGAATTGTTTCTCATAATTGGAATCGGGCAAAGGCTTCCTAAGACCCATGAATTATTATCTAGGAATTAGGCAAAGGCTTCCTAAAAACCGCATAGACACAACATCTTTTATTGTATTAATATTAAATGTGGTTAACAAAGTGTTGTTATATGAATAAAATTTGGCTTTATTTAAGGTGGACCAATAAAAATATGGTGTACCGATACACTAAATAGTATATTTCATAAATAATGAAATTTAAACTATTAAAGGTATAATATAAAAATATCAAGGCATTTGTAGATATTATAATAAAATTGTTACGTAATTCTTGCATTTAATATTATCTTTTAATGTATTTTTATTAATCTATAGAATACTTTAAACGAAAAAGTTTAAATCTTTAAATCATAAATATATATATATATATTAATATCTAATTTATCATAAATAAAAAATTATATTACATAATGATAAATATTTTACATCATAACTTATTAAACAAATATATTTTTTAACAAATTATTAGGTAAAATATCTTAAACAATTTTTTCTTCAAATCTTTTTACATACAATTTTATTTTTTTAATTAATTAACCTAAAAGTGATTTTTTACAATTATCAGATAAAATCATCTTAAATGATTTTTTTTTCAAATATTTTACATAAAATTTTATTTATTTCTTAACTAAGCGAGTGATATAGTGTTTATTAATATAATAATTGTAAAAATAAATATTTACATTATAAGGAGATTAAAATATTAAAATAGTAAATAAAATGTATGAATCTTTAAATCGCAAGTGAACACATAATAATATATAACATTTCATAATTAAATATTTATCTTACACAAGAATGAATATTTTTCATGAACATTAATTAAATTAATATTTTTTTATAAAACTATCAAGCAAAATATTTTTAATATATTTTTTCAAATATTGTGCATATAATTTATTGAATTGTTAATTAAATTACTAAAAAATTTACTTATTTTTTAAAAATTATTTTATCTTCATTGGTAAATATTTATTTCAAACTCTAATAAGTCAAAACTTCTCTGCCACATATTAGAAGACTTTGCTCAAGAAAGGAAAATAAAAGACAATTTTCTGGGAAGTTTTTAAAAGTGAAGCACAAACAAAGAAACATGTTCTACAATATTGTAGTGGTTCAGGATAACGCTCTCGTTACCCTTAGCTTTGTGAATTCAGTTTTTACGCAAACATTAAAGATACAGGGGTTAAATAGTGATTGAGAAGCTTGACTTTTTTAAAGTAATTTCTTTAAGAAAAACTCTTATTTAAAGCTTCAGATAATAGAGCAATACTTTAGATAACCTTTTAAAACCTGTATGAAATCTTTAAGGCGTTGCTTTTTAAAGTTTCATCTATAACCACAATTCAACTCCCTTATTGTGTTTACTTGTGTTTCTACATTAATTTAAGTTAGATCTACTATCTAAAGTTTAAAAAGGATTGTCTGAGACTGTAAATGACACCTTAAACATTTTTTTCCTTTTAGAAACCAATTTTAAGAGATGTTTCCTTCTAATATGCACACTTAACCCCAATTTGAATAATTTAATATAAGGATAATATAGTGAGATGATGGTTAAGTATATCACACTTAAATTTTTATCTATATTCACTCTCAACTTTCGAAAAGTTGTGTTAAGTGTTAGATTAATTTAATTAATGTGACCCATGTATTTTAATAGTTTGACTTTAATAAAAGTGCTCAATGTGATGATTGTTGACCCAGTATGGAAAATAGAGTCAGAAGGGGTTATTTTAAAATCCTTCTCCTCTTCCTTTTTAAATATAAGAGAAGTTACCAAAATGATTAACCGTGTGAGAGAAAACTTCCTAACCATTAAAGAGTCTCAAAAGTGAAGGAAAATGGGAGAGAAAAATGATCATCAATTTTCACAGAGAATTCAAACAAGAGCAATTATGGATCCAGGTAATTAAGTGTCTTTGTCACTCTCATTGTTGTATGGGTATGTGAGAACCATGAAATTCAAGATCTTGTGTAGTTTCCATAATGTGAATCCTAGGAAACTATCATAATAAAAATTTACATTAAGTCCTTAACACTCAACAAATGTATAGACAATGCAAGATAAAATAGTGAAAAACTTAAAGAAATAAATGAGCACTTCAAACTGGTGTTATTATACGGGACCGACCCGGTCAGTTTAACTAGTTGGATCGGAAACTGGACCCATGGTCGGCCCGATCAATGTACCAAATCATATTTGCTTATAAACCGGCCATGACATCATCAACTTGGTCTCAAACTAATGAAAATCATCTAAACCGACCAGTTCTCATGTTCTGCTTCTGTTGGATTGAAAGTTGGAATAATACATGAATTCAAAAATACCTTCCGCTAGAATCGAATGCGTGAACACATGCAAGACCAATGTGCTACAAACGAGCTCGGTAGCTATTCATTGAGCTGCTCTTTGTAACTTTAGGATAAATTACTCTTACTGAAACATAAACACACAACTAAAATATAAATTTCAATTTATAATTATATTATTAAGCATGAATATACTTTCATAATTATGATCTCATATTATTTTATTATTTACTTTTTTATATAAAATTTAAAAATATATTAAATTATTAATAAACTGTGAACTAATATTCGAAGGCGTATTGTGTTAAAATATATTACCTTCGTCCCTATTTAACTGTCCATTTATAAACTCAATGCAATAATAATTACATATTTCTCTATGGTACCCTTATGTTAATAAATGACACACTATTAAAAAAATAATGAGACTCAATTGTATTAAGAGAGATAAAGGGTAAAACTGAAAGTTTAAAATTTATTTGCATGACAACAAGAGTAATAATTGCATTTCTTAATATGTGTGTTTTATATTCAAGTGGACAGTTAAATAGGAACGAAGATAGTAATTTTTATGAGAAGTATTAAATAGTTAAAAGAATTAATTTAATAATTTTTTAAGAAGGAAAGTATAATAAATTTCTGTTTATTTTAAATAAAAAATAATTTAAAAGTATCAAATAAATATCATTCATTAAAGAAATATTTTTTATCGGACAACAATCTTAAAAAATCTATTTTTTATTGGATTATTTTATAAATATATTTACCGGATTATTTTATAAATGTGATAACTTTTATTCTCTTTCATTTATACCCTATTGATTCTTGGTCTATCAGTGGACAAATATTGGTTTGGACCACTGTAAAAACCACCATAAAATTTAGTTAAATAATCTTATTTCAATGAATGATTCACACCATATGTGAGAATTTTAATTTGTCTTTCTATTTACAAGAATCAAACCCAAATTCTTTTTTAAAGGAAATCCAAATTCCTTGCCATTTGGACGTATAGACATAGTTGCATTTTATCATTAGATTTTACCATGTTACACCACCAACAGAGCAAAGTGCTCTTTTTCATTTTTCTAATATCACATGTTAAACGTGAATCCTAATAGCGTTGATTCAGATCTACGTTTGAATATAATTTTACAATTAACCAAACACACACTTAGGCTTTTTCAATAAGCCACAATTTCGAATCAACTTAATGACTTGACCGATCCAAATTGAACCAATAGAAAAAGCATATGTTGGTACAGTTTTTGTTATTAATAACCGATGTGTTTGGTTCGGTAATGAGTAAAAAAAAATTAAACTCGCGAACCTGAATCAAACCAATATTTGATATCTAATTTTCATAAGCACAATTCACTTCTTTCAAACTTTTACTCTCAATGCCTCATTCTCCTTCCTCTCTTAGTTTCATCCCAAACTATCAATTGGATTTCTTGAGAGAGGCTCTATGTTATTTTCAAGTTTAAGAGCATGTTTGAATTAATATTAAAATGTAATAAATTTATATTTTCAACTCTAAAAATAATTATGTAAAATAACCACACGTATATAAAACCATCCAACCTTAAAAGAAATTAAAGGTGAAATAATTAACATGTTTATGATGATTGTTGTATCAAGCGGCATGATTAATTTACATTTTCATTTTCATTTCTCAATTCGTTGAGTTCTAATAGGAGGGGAAAATGTTGTATTCGTAATGTTAAGCGTGTAACAATTGTTATTCTCTCTTTTTTTTTGTTATTTTATTACTTTACCTAACTTTTATGAATTTACCATATTTTTATTCTTTATATACACAACCACCACTATATGAGTGGTGATTGGGCTGTTTCAGTTCGAATTTGCCACTTATTTTTTTACAAAATCGAACCAATGCAAACCATATTAATTTGATTGGTTTGTACATAAAATACCCCTTAATCCGAACAAATCCATTACCCAATCCGTGACCACACCTACTCTCTGTCCTTCAAGCTTTTTAAATTAGCTTTTTCTTCATCGTTTTTAGTCCTAAACTTCCTATTTTTAATCCCAAACCCAGTTACAACATAGGAAAATTATAATTAGCGTTAAATCATAATTATCGTTAAATTATAACACAGGATAAAATTGAAAAACCACTTGGTGCTAAACTTCCTATTTTTAGTGTTCAATTATAATTAGCTCTCTTAGATAAATGAAAAACAACCTCAAATCCAACTACAACACAGGAAAATTCAGGAAACCACTAGCTAACACAGATTAAAAATCTTTCAGAAAATCTGATATCAGCTCATAGAAAGTCTAGGAAGAACACACAATATTATGACCTTATATCTTTCTCCTTCAGGGTTTCCCCAATGAAGCCACAAGGCATTGGTTTGCTGGGCCAGCTGAGGCTGCACAACAGTATGTACATCTGCAGTCAAAATCTGGTAAAATCAAGTGTACAACAGTGAAGAAAATGGTGGTAGCATAAAGTAAGTGGGCCTATTTTAGGATGGACCTTCTATTATTTGGGTCTATGGTAGACCATTAATTCTACTCGATAGATTTATTTTTGTTATTCAACGGTGAGGATTAAAACAATAATTACTGGGTAAAATTAACTTTAGTTATATTCACAGTTCCACCATTTTTTTCCTTCTCTGCAACATTGAGCACACAAAAAGATTGGGAAATCCCCAAAGTCAAAACTGTGGAAAAAGATACAATTCGCATTAGAGCCTAACCAGTAACAACCACGACTATACAAAAGGAAGCAACCAGTAATAAAAATTATGTCACAGTAAAGAAAAACAGAAATTATTATGACAGCTATTAGCAACACCTACGTTGCTTCTAGTAGAAATATAATCAGAGGCAAGAAATTGGAGTACAACACCAAAATTTATACTGCTACAAAATTAAAAAAGCAGAGCCCTCAGATCTCATAGCTAAGTTCAAATCATCTGCAGCTTTTGACAAAGGTTTCATTTATAGCCCTCATGCACCATCTGAATATATATATATATAGATACACACACACACACACAGACAGAGAGAGAGAGAAAGAGAGAGAGAATGCGAGAGGCGATGGTGCAGGCAGAGCTATGAACAAAACCATATGTAGCCACTCAATAGTCTATTTGTCCATCATTGGGCAATAAATAGCACAGAGGACATTTTGCTCTGGTTCATAGAGCAAAAATTTGTGCTTTTGGTTATAGATTATCTATTTAAAGTTTTAAAACAAGAAAATTAAAACACATAGAAGTCCTAATGGAAAAATCCAAATTGATAGAAGTGTGTAAACCTCTGCTTAGTTATCCGACATTCATAAATACCAAATTTAGAGCAAAAGTCAAGTCCACCAGAAAATAACAATATAAAACACCATCAGATTTCAGTATCTCACAGGTTTGATACAATTTAACTGTCAGATTATCAGAATAAGAAGGAAAACAATTAATGCGCTCAAATACATCACACAATCCAGTAATTTTTAGGATCCAAAACTCAACCAGTTAGATTCAGGAGGGGTTCTAACTTCGAAGTATTCATGTATCCAATGAAAGAACAACCTTATGGATATCAGAATATAGCTTTCCAGGCTGCATAATTCCATCAATAGAGCAGTTAAAACTGTAGAGTCCAGTACAATTGTCATCATTCACTAACCCTAAACTTCAAAGCTCTAAGGAAAAAAATGAGGAGGACAAGAAGAACAACCAAGGTGCTTGAAATACATTAGACAATCAAGTAATTATGGACCCCAAAACCCAACCATAAATAAAATGACATCTGATCTAAACATACTCATGAAATCTTGTGGCTTCATGACCTAAACACATAAATGAGGAATGTGAACTGACACTTATAAAAGATGTAAACCTGTGATTTCAAGCTCAGGGAGTGAAGGATATATTGAGTATTGACTCAACATCTGTGCTAGCAATGCAAGGTCTACATTGTTATCAAAGTAATACTACTACTTGTCAGTTCACATAATGGATAGTATTTGCATTTAAAATTTGGGTTGATACATGAGGAACCAAACTTGCATTTTCAAAAAGGCCTCAAATAATATCATTAAACTAGGTCACACACAGGTAGCTACAAAAAAAATACATACAAAAAGCTTACTATATTAATGAGACAATTTGGACACAGATGAGCATTGTAATATATTTTTCCCAAACAAAGTAATCCTTAACTATGCATACAATAATTAAGAGTATTCTGTAACTATAGACTGCCCAGTTACAAAAGCAGGCAAACAGTAAATGCTAATAATTCATCATCAGATCTGATACAAACCCAACCTAACAGAACAGAGCAACAGACATGGGTATATGATCACAATAAAGAAATTGTCATGGAGCATTTTAAGTCCAACTATATGTAACATGATTTCACATTCAAACCCTCATGCCCAGCTGTTAGAGCCTAAAATAAAATTAAATAAATAAATAAATAAATAATAAATAAACACAAAGAGACAAGGAACCCAAAGCCCTCAGATCTCATAGCTTAATACAGATCATCTACAGCTTTTGCCACTGCTTTTATTCACAACCTCCCCGCACCTTTCCAAAATGTAAACCAAACAGATACCCCACACACACACACACACACACACAATGAGAGAGAGAGAGAGAGAAAGAGGAGGAGAGAGAGAGGTGCAGATCAGGCTATGAACAAAACCGTGTAGCTGCTCAATTGTCGATGTGTACATCATTGGGCAGGATTGCAGGAACTTTGCTCCCATTATCATTATTGAAGATTATTTTTCAGAATAAAAATTATTTTCCTCTTTCCAATTCTAAGTCATCAAAACAAGGGTAAATACATACATACATACAATAGCTCCTAAAGAAGAAGTCAATTATGAACCTGAAAGCATCACATCATACAAAGAGCCAAATATTTCAGCATTACACACCAAAAAAAGATGTAAAATGCACCAGGACTAATTAAGATGTTAATAATCAACGCAAGTGCAAAAATAAGAAAAAGCCCAGAATTTACACAACAATCAGAAAACAATTCTGAAAACAAAATGGCAAGAATGCCAAAAATGCAAACAGATAAACATAAATAAACAATACATACACACACAGGAGTAAATATAACTTGGAACTAATTATTTTACCAACCATCCCCTCTTTTATCTTGGGGGCAGTCTTAGGGTGTCATTAAATCTTGTAGGTGTCAGACAAAGCTTTCTAGGCTGTGCATTTCCATCAATAGTACAGTTAAAACTGCTCAGAGCCCAGTGCATGTATCATCATTCACTAGAAGTCCAAAAACAAAAGGACAACGTAAAATTGAAGACAGTAAATACAGATTGAGGGAAATGAACTGAAATTCATATACAAAAAATTCTTCCTGTAAAACTTGGATGCAGTACCAAGCACCTATTGACTCAACCTATATTAACAATGCAAGATACCTCATAACTTCTTTGCTATTTAAGTTTAATTATCACTTAACTCAGCACAAGTTCACATAATGGACACTATTTATACCGCATTTCGCCCAGAGACATCATATATTAAAGAAGAAAAAAAAACACTACGCTGTAGACAAGGTTTAAAATTACACAGGTAAGCATTTTATGTATATATTTTTTCCTTCACAATGTAATCGTGAACTGTAAACATGATAATTCAAGAGAGCTCTTTAATTCCTGATTTTCAAATTAAAAATTAGAAAAGCAGTAAAAGCTAATTCATTATCAAGTCTACTGCAAAACCAACCTAAACAAAAAGAAGTACCTGTAAAGGAGTTAAGATCACAATAAAGAAATTGTTAAGAAGCTCTTTGACCAACTATAAGTAAAATCAGATTTAATATACAAACCCTTATAAGCACAAAAGAGAAGAGAAAAAAAAGGAATCCAAAGCCCTCAGATCTCATAGCTTATAAAACTTCATCTACGGCTTTTGTCACTGGTTTCATTCACAACGTCATTGCATCTTTCCAAACTATAATCCAACACAGAGTGTTTGCTTGCATTCATCTAATGCAAACATACACTTAACACACACACAAAGAAAGAGAGAAAGAAAGAAAGAGAAAGAGAAAGAGAGAGAGAGAGAGAGAGGGAAATAGTCCAGAGAGAGATGCAGATCAGGTTATGAACAAAACCGTGTAACCGCTCAATAGTCTATATATACATCATTGGGCAGAATATTGATAAAAATGCTATTTTTTTATTTCTGATTCTGTGTTATCAATTTGTAGTTGAAAACAAGGGGAATCGCATATAAGAGCTCTTCAAGGAAAGAAAAAGAAAATCAACAAATGAACAAAGCAATACAAAAAATGGCCTAACATCTCAGCATCACACATTTTTCAAAAGAAAGAAAGGGTCGAAAACGAAAAATAATGATGTTAACGATGAAGGCAGATCCAAAAAGAAAACATAAAAAGATGCCCAGATGTCCCACAAGAATTAGAGAGAAAGAACGAAGAAAAGGTAAACATTCATATGTAGAGAAAACAGAACAGAAAAAATAAAATATGAGCGGTGAATGAAAGAAAACGAGAAGAACAATGTAGAAACTGAATTAGGGTTTAAACAGAGATGATGAGACGGTAGCACATATAAAAGGAACCAATGAATCTTGTGGACCGGGCGCATCGGTGTCATATAGGGAAATTGCTATTCTTACCACCCATTTTTACTAAAAATACCACCCTATTTTATTAAAGAAAACATAAAATATATCAGAAATTCAACTTTTCAAAGTTGTATATTGGAAATTGAATGTCCAGTATATAGGCATTAAGCCATCGCAGATAAACGTGAAGTCGTGTGTAACGACTCTCCTCCACTCCAAATTTGACGGGTAAATTTGACCGAATTTAAATAAAATTTATCTCGAACTCGCCCAGTCTTTAATGTAGAAGGAGGTGGGGGCTGGTTTGGGGTTCAAGAACTTGCCCCGAACCCAAACTCACTCCAATATATTAATTAAATAATTTTGGTTATACTAATCGTTAAATAAAAAAGGTAAATGTTTCCTTAAAATATAATATGGATCTTATGTTTCTTGGATTATCAATGTCTATATTTACATATTATTTAAATTAAAATATATTAGAAATATATGACTTATTTAAAAACATATATTTAAGTTATAAAAAATAGAGAAAAAAATGAAAAATAGAGAATGTGAAATCCCACGGGTTTCCCCGAACCCGACGGGGACCCAAGAATATAGGGTTGAGTTTCATAATTTCATAGTCGCTATCTTTAAACCCGAACTCGAACCCACCCGACTTTTATGGGGTGAGGACGAAGAGAGCAAAACTTGCCCTGACCTGCACCGTTTCCATGCGTATACAACTAAAAAATGCGTTCCGGAAATTCAATTTTCGAAATAGAGAATTTTGAATTTAAACACAATCTTTTAAAATTTTTTATTTCGAAAATTGAATTTCTAATAATTAATTTAGAATTGTGTATCGAAAATAGAATTACTGACATACAATTCTGAATTATATATCGACAATTCAATTTCTAACTGTCAAAAAATTTAAAAATGTTCTAGTAAAAGTATTTTAATACAAAGGACAGTGCGGTTAGTAAAAAAGGTAGTGTGAATAGTAATTCTCATCATCTAGTTATTCTTGCTGTCAACACTATTTGTACCCCTTTTTACTAAATGAACCACCCTCCATTCTTAAAAAAAGGGAGTTGCTTTTGAAACCCCCCTTTTTGCTATTCGCACCCCATAATATATCCCCTTCCCAAACTACCCATACCCCTACCTCCACCCACCCCACCGCCAGCCACCCCCAACCTTCTCCCCCTCCCTTCCCCCTTCTCTACTCCCTCACTCCTCTTCCTGTTTCGGTCCCTTCCCCCTCCCCTTTATTTTTTTTTCAATGTTTTGTGTTTAGAGACGGAATTTTTCTGTCTCTAAACTCGTCTCGCTAAAAAAAATTTCCGGATATCAACTTTGTTAACGGAAGGTTTGGAATTTTTTCACTCCTGCTGCTGCACAATTGTTCCGGAAATTTCGTTAACAAAGTTGACATCCGAAACTTAATTTTCGGAAGGTTCCGTAAAAGAACCTTTTATTTTTTTTCAATATTTTGTTTTTAGAGACGGAACACAAAACATTGAAAAAAAATAAAGGGGAGGGGGAAGGGACCGGAACAGGGCCGGAGAGTGAGGGAGGGGGAGGGGGAGGGGGGTGGCTGGCGGGGGGTGGAGGTGGGGGTGGGTGGGGGTAGGGGTAGTTTGGGATGGGGATATATTATGCGGGTGCAAATAGAAAAAAGAGGGGTTTCCAAAAGCAACTCCCTTAAAAAAAATAGTTATAAAAATATCTCATTCCTACACATGTCATTTTCTATCTTCTCATTTTTTGTTCCAACCTTTTTCTAATTCTATTACATTACGAATTTTAATTTCCGAAACACATTTAAAAAATTATATTTCAAAATTTAAATTTCATAATACAATTCAAAATTGTATACCAGAAATTAAAATTAATAATACAATTTTCAATTGTATATCGAAAGTTGATTTTCCAGAATACATTTTCTAACTTGTATTCTGAAAATTAGAAATTCAATTTTCGAAATACAAAATTCAAAATGCATTCTGAAAATTTAATTTCTAGAAATGGAATACATTAGTTAATTTAGGGGCCGTTCGGGGTGGTTGCGAGTTTTCAGTTTTTGGTTTTCAAACGATTTTAATCAAATTTTTACAACTCAAAACTGAAAATTAAAAATCACTTTTTGTGGTTTTCAAAACATACGTTTTCAAAACCACAAAAAGTGGTTTTAGTTTTCAGTTTTGAGTTGTAAAAACTTGGTTGAAATTGTTTGAAAACTGAAAACTGAAAACTCGCAACCACCTCGAACGTGGCCTTATGTTTCCAAAACTAGTTTATAATATTGAAGAAACCTCCCATGGTTTTTTGTATTTTTTTAAGGATTAAATATGTTTTTGGTCCCTAAACTTTCACCCGAATTTGGTTTTGGTCCCTAATCTTTTTTTTTCGTTGTTTTTGGTCCCTAACGTTTTCAAATCATAGAAATTAGTCCCTGCCGTCAACTTTATTAAATATAGGGGTGATGTGGCAGGACTAATTTCAATGATATGAAAACGTTAGGGACAAAAAAAACAAAAAATATAGATTAGGGACCAAAGCCAAATTCGGGTGAAAGTTTAGGGACCAAACCCGAAACTGGGTTTGGTTCCTAATCTTTACTTTTTTGGTTTTTTTGGTCCCTAATGTTTTCAAATCATTGAAATTAGTCCCTGTCGTCAACTTCGTTAAATACAGGCGTGACAGCAGGGACTAATTTCAATTATTTGAAAACATTAGGGACCAAAAACAATGAAAAGAAAGATTAGGGACCAAACCCAAATTTAGGCGAAAGTTTAAGGACCAAAAACATATTTAACCCTTTTTTAAAGTAAGATGGTGTGCTTAGTAATTTTGAGTTGTGTAAATAGTAATTTCCTATTGTGTTTTACATGAAGGCTGGACCCTAAAATCTACTACTTTACACCCATGGTTTTTTTTTGTATAACCGTTTTCCACTCTTGCCAACTTTTTTTGGTGAGTTCAAGGTCGGGTCATGAAGAGGCAGTGTCCGGGTAATGGAAAGTGTTAGAACCATGGGAAACACTAGAAGGGGGGTTGAATAGTGTTTTATAATTCTTTGCAGATTTTATGAAAACCTTCTTTACAAGTAAAGTGTTTATCAAATGTTTTGAGCAACTTACTAAAAAATGAATTTTTCAAAGACTTGCTGAAGTACTTCAGCAGGTCCAATAAAATAACTTTAGAAATAGTTTTATGTGAAAGACATAGTTGTTTTGCTGCGCAGATTTATAATGTCATTTTAGAACCCTCCTTTGTTAGTTAAAACTGAAAATAAAGAGATAAGGGTTAAGAAAACTTAGCCAAACAATTTATCCTGGTTCACCCACTAACACAGTGAGCTACGTCCAGTCCTAGGGCAAACACACCACTGGATTTCACTATCTGATCAGATACAAGTATTATTTGCACACCTAGTGATAGCCGGATAGGTGTAGGATCTAGAATTGAGCAAAACCAACCGATTAGAATCACAATTAAGCAAATAATTGCGAAATATAGGTGCTGGAACAACAACTATATTCACGCAAGAAAGTGAAGGAAAATGAGAGAAAATGAAAGAAAAAGTGGAGAGGAAGAAATGGGAAGGACGCCACTGAAGCAAGAATCCACTTGCAGCAGATAAGTCCAATGTCAGACGCCACTAATTCAGGAGAATTAGATAAGTCTCAGTATGGTTTGAGCAACAACCACCAAGCCTCACTCAACTCACAAAGGGAGGAGAAAATTTAGCATAATGCCTTTACTTCAAAATTCAATGTGTGAAATACAAGAGGAGAAGACTCCTTTATATAGGAGTGGAGGGGGAAGGGGGCGGATTTTTAGGAGAATAAAACGGGAGAAAAATAAAAGATGAGTGAAAACACTCCTAAGTGGGTTTTGAACCCAAGACCCCAAAGGTTTATGGCTAAGCTAAGTCTTAAGCCATTAAACCTCTAAAATGCGCCCCACTCATGTAAAAAAATTACAAGATGAAAGAAATTCTATCCTAGGTGGGAATAGAACCCATGACTCCCTAAGCCTTATAGTAAGGCAACCTACTAACCAATAAACCCATACAATTAGCACCCAACTAGGATGAAATAAAAGGAAAATACAAAAATAAAAAGAAAATACAAGAGAGTCCTAATTAAGGGTGGTCCATAGGACAAGGGTCCTATCCAGGGTCAAGGTGTCCTTTTGTAGGGTAGTGACCCTTATTTTGTAGGGTAGTGACCTTTATTTGTAGGGCACTAATTTCTCCAACTTTTCCTTGCTTGAAGCTGAGGCTTGCAGTTGGTGCATATCCTCCAGTGTAGGTCTTGCAGGTCCAAGCTTCTAGCAGAGTGCCATCATTCCCTCCCCCTTGAAAAGGATTTGACCTCAAATCTGAAAATTCAGAAAGGAGCCGTAAAAATAATGAACTGGGTAGAAGAAGGAGTTGGATGACAAAATATAGGAAGTAAGAAGATGCTTCCCTTCGCTTTTGGAGAGTAGAGTTAGAGATCCACAAGTTGAACATCTTCCTTGAGCCTAGACAATAAGAAGAAGAGCCATAAGTATTATTCCAAAGCAAGCAAAGTGAAGGCTCATAACAAAAATACTTGGGGATCATAAAGATTAGCAAAAGAAAAACATAGGAGATGAACAAGAGGTATTTGAGATAAGGGTTAGAAAACTCCCTCAATGAAGATTGAACCATCTTGTCCATGTACTCTGCGGATTTAGATCCTGGATCAAAGACTAATCTTTTGAAGCCCTCCTTTGCAAGTAATACAAGTAAATGGTCATGGAGAAAGCTTAGGAAATAAATTCCACTCGAGTACAAAAAGTGTTTCAATGTGCGATATCCATCAAAGTATTCTATACTATGTTCCCAAATAAATGCACATGTGAAACTATGTGGCATGAATGTCTTAATATTTTTCAATAAAATCCCAACATTTTTATTGAACATAACACATGCATCTTGAGTATGATTGTCAAAATCACAGTGCATATGTTCATGCCATGAAGTATTCATGCAAGTTTGTTCAAGAGCCATATCCATACTAAAGCACTCACTCAAGTAAGATGACACCTTTTGCATATTATCATATGTGTTCATGAAAGGTGAAATACCAAAAGAACCACAGTGAGTATGCATATCAAGAAGCATATCATCATTTGAATTAGATGTCAAACAAGTTTTCCTACATGTGATAGCTTCATTCAAAATTTTATCCTTTTTACTAACTAGTTCAAGAGCATAATACACATCTTTGTATGAAATAATTATTTTTGGTCCAAAATGTGTATTCATTCTATAAACACAAACCAAAGGCACATGCATATTCAATCCAACTTTGTTTTCAATCTTATCATGCAATCTAAAGGAATTGAGTAAGCATGCATCTTTAGTAAGTTTCATGGTACTCTCATACATAGTTGGCTTTTCTAAACATGCAATAGGTTTCAAAGCATCATCAATATTGTTCATTTCTTTTAAACATGTAATGCTTTAAGGCATATAATTGTGCATAGAAAAAGGCATTTCATGCATAAAGAAAGTTAGTTTAGGAAACTCCCTTTCAATAGCTTGAGTTGTCTTCTTTGCAACACTAGAAGTATTTTCCCTCAACCTATTCATGCTTTCACTAGAAGAGTTAGCATTTAAATGATCACAAGAAAAACATACTTTCTCTTCTTTCACTCTTAATTTATTTTCCTTGTTTTCTCTTTCAAGTTTCTCTTCTTTCTCTTTTTCTAATTGTTCTCTTTTCTCTTGTTCTATTAACCTCTTAAGTTGGATTTGATCTTCCCTAATTTCATTAGAGGTCACAGGCATTAAGGTGAATTTAACCCCTTGGTGGCGGAACCTATAGGTGTTGGAATACCCATCATGCTTCACCCTTCTCTCATATTACCATGGTCTTCCTAAAAGGATGTGAGAGGCTTCTAAGGGTATGACATCAAAGGTTATTTCATCTTGGTAATCCCCAATTTTGAACCTTAAGCTCACTTGCCTATCCACCTTAAATTCTTCCTCATCACTCACCCATTGAAGTGTATAAGGTTCTGGATGTGGGGTAGTAGGTAAGTTTAGCTTGTTAACTAACCTAAGGCTAGCTAAGTTGCTACTACTTCCTCCATCTATGATCACTAAACATACCTTATCTTCAATTTGGCACCTAGTGTGGAATAGGTTCTCTCTTTGGCTCTCTTCTTCACCCAAAGGTGTTTCTAAGGCTTTCCTAAACAACATGGTTGCCCTTTCCCCTTGCCTCCTTCCTTCCATTCTCCTAATTGATTTTATGTTAAAACTTTTAAAGGACCTCACCACTCACTAAGTGTTTACACTCAAAGGAATGTTAACACTCGTGTATGTCACTCTTTTTGGGCTTTTTCTATAATGAAAACTCTCTTGCCTCTTCTACTCGGTTGGAGGTTGATTAGAAGTTGCAAAGACCAACGTGAGTCTAAGTCTTAACCCTTACCCAAATAGAAGCGCACTAACAAAGAAAATACCTACGGGAAGAAGATTGGAAAAATCCTAAGTCAAAACAAAAGAATTGATATGACAAACAAGAAAAGCTGGCACTCGAACAAGCTTATACACAAGAGCAGACAGCAAACAAGACAAGATGGAAGAAATTGCAAAGAGAATTGTTTTTGGTGATTTTTGAAAAAGAGTTGCCAAATTGTCGTTTTTAAGAAAACAGCAAATACAACTCAATTACGGTATATAGGGAAATGAAACAGAAAATTACAGTAAAACTGTCACTGTATTGTTGGGATATCTCTTTGTTTTGAATTTTCTATTTTTCTGAATTTTTTTTGAATTTTTGACTCTTTTTGGGTGTCTTTTGACTTTTTCTTCCTTGTTGTTGACTTTTGCACCCTTTTTTTGCTTTTTACACCTCTTTTCTATTTTTGGCACGTACGTACTTTTTGTATTTTTCTTGCCTTTTCTTTCTTTTTTTGTCTTTTTCCCCAACAGAAAATTACAGAAATTTGTACACAATGAAAAGAAAATAAACTGTACCTACTGTAATATTTTTGGAATTTTCTGACAGTAAACTGGTCCAAGTGGTCCAGAAAAGCAAAAATAATGAATAAAATGATTTCTAAAAACTGGAAAAACGTGATGACAACTTGATTTCAAAAATGGCCAAAAAAATTGCTTAGCACTTCCTTGTTGATTATACAAAACTGGTATGGTCACAGAAACGCGCTTGGTTCAATTTTAAGATTGGAATTAAAATTTGAAGGAAAATCAACAATTAGAATTTGTTGATCTTCTTCCAATACTATGAACCAAAAAAGATCCTATAGGTGAGCGTTTTGCACAATCAAACAGGGAAAGTCCAAGGTTGAGATAGCAGCCAATCCAAATTTGCAATCAGAATGCCAATCAAACAGACATAACAAGAGTAGGAAATTGAACAACACAAGAGACCAAAAATGCGCAAAAATGGCAAAAATAATAAGGAAAAAATTGCGCAAAAATAAATGGCAAGAAATTAAAGGGGGAAACTGAAATTAAAAGGATGGGGAGGACAGAAATGTAAATGGCAGAAAGTAGAAGGGGATGGCAGAAAGTAAAAGGATGGGGAGAGCAGAAATGTAAAGGGGGAAGCGAAAATTAAAAGGATGGGGAGGACTGAAAGTAAATGACTGAAAGTAAAGGGGGAAGCGGAAATTAAAAGGATGGGGAGAGCAGAAATGTAAATGGCAGAATGTAAAGGGGATAACAGAAATTAAAAGGATGGGGAGAAGCGGAAATTAAATGGCGGAAAATTAAAAGCGGAAAGTAAAGAGATGAATATGGGGGATGACAATTAATGGTGAAGGGGAGAAATGTAGGTGAACGATCTTTGGAAAAATGAAGACAACAATGCCTCCTTTTACCACACTTCACCACAAACAAGCAGTTATATCAATTAATTTGCAAGAATCACTCAAGAACAAGTATGAGCAATTAAAGAGGCATTTAAACAAACACCTAGGGGGTGTGAATTAGCGGCCCAAAACAGCCCCCAACTAGCAAGAATTCAAGCAAATCAATCAAGACAGACAAGTGCTGATAGCAGCAGAAAGGCACCTCGGGCCCGGGAAACAGTCCAAGTCCAAATTACAATTGAAAAGAGGGATGGAATTACACTAAAATGATGAAAATTCTACACAAAATAGGTGCAGTTTTGCGCGCCCAAACAACCAAGAACAGCCCCAAATTTGCTCAAATTCAACAAGCTCTGATGACCAATTGATAGCCGGATGGGTGTAGGATCTAGACTTGAGCAAAACCAACCGATTAGAATCACAATTAAGCAAATAATTGCGAAATATAGGTGCTGGAACAACAACTATATTCACGCAAGAAAGTGAAGGAAAATGAGAGAAAATGAAAGAAAAAGTGGAGAGGAAGAAATGGGAAGGACGCCACTGAAGCAAGAATCCACTTGCAGCAGATAAGTCCAATGCCAGACGCCACTAATTCAGGAGAATTAGATAAGTCTCAGTATGGTTTGAGCAACAACCACCAAGCCTCACTCAACTCACAAAGGGAGGAGAAAATTTGGCATAATGCCTTTACTTCAAAATTCAATGTGTGAAATACAAGAGGAGAAGACTCCTTTATATAGGAGTGGAGGGGGAAGGGGGCGGATTTTTAGGAGAATAAAATGGGAGAAAAATAAAAGATGAGTGAAAACACTCCTAAGTGGGTTTTGAACCCAAGACCCCAAAGGTTTTTGGCTAAGCTAAGTCTTAAGCTATTAAACCTCTAAAATGCACCCCACTCATGTAAAAAAAATTACAAGATGAAAGAAATTCTATCCTAGGTGGGAATAGAACCCATGACTCCCTAAGCCTTATAGTAAGGCAACCTACTAACCAATAAACCAATACAATTAGCACCCAACTAGGATGAAATAAAAGGAAAATACAAAAATAAAAAGAAAATACAAGAGAGTCCTAATTAAGGGTGGTCCATAGGACAAGAGTCCTATCCAGGGTCAAGGTGTCCTTCTGTAGGGTAGTGACCCTTATTTTGTAGGGTAGTGACCTTTATTTGTAGGGCACTAATTTCTCCAACTTTTCCTTGCCTGAAGCTGAGGCTTGCAGTTGGTGCATATCCTCCAGTGTAGGTCTTGCAGGTCCAAGCTTCTAGCAGAGTGCCATCACCTAGCCTCTTCAGGCTCTAATCACCCAAGTATTATTTGAACACACAGCCTCTCCAGGCTAAAACAGAATACTGTTTGAAGGATAAAGCTTAAACTCTTAAACTACACAAGTTTAGAGCTTAAACCGGGTAAGATGTACAAATAACTGAGTAGAACTCAAGATATGAAGTTGTTGTACAAAATGGAATCAATGAAATAGATAAGTATAGATTTTAGCAGTGTTTCAGCAAAGAGAGATTTCCCAATGAAAGGAAATACAAACTATCTCCTAGGGGTGATGGACCTTTTCATGTCTTGGAGCGCTTGAGTGATAATGCCTACAAAATTGATCTCCCTGGTGAGTATGGCGTAAGTGCTACTTTCAATTTTCTGATCTCTCTCTTTTTGATGTAGGAGATGACTATCCATATTTGAGGTCAAATCCTTCGCAAGAGGGAGGGGATGATAGCATAGCACGGGATTCTCCTATCGAAGCAATCAAGGACATCACTGGGCCAATGACTAGAAGACGAGCTAAAAAGATTAAGGAAGAAATGGGAAAATTGGTGACCTACATTTTTCGGGATACTACCCTACAGAAGGACACCACTACCCTACAGAAGGACACCCTTGACCCTGAAATAGGACACATGGTCCTATGTACCACCCTAGACTAGGGACACTCTTATTTTTCTTTTAATATTTGTAATTTTCCTCTTTCTCCTAAAAGTGGGCGCTAATTTGAGGGGTTTAATGGTTTAAGACTTAGCTTATCCATAAGCCTTGGGGTCATGGGTTCAAGACCCACTTAGGATAGCTTTCCTACCATCTTTTATTTTCCCCATTTATTTCCCTTGAGTGGCCGCCCCCTCCACTCCTATATAAAGGAGTCTTCTCCTCTTGTAATGAACAACCTTGATGAAATAGTAAAGGCATTATGCCCATTTTTCTCCTCTTTATGAGTTGAGAGTAAGGCTTGGTGGTTGTTGCTCAAACCATACCGAGACTTATCTAATTCTCCTGAATTAGTGGCGTCTGGCATCAGACTTATCTGCTGTGGGTGGATTCCTGCTTCATTGGCGTCCCTACCATTTCTTCCTCTCCACTTTTTCTTTCATTTTCTCTCATTTTCTTGCATTTTCTTGCGCAATTATAGCTGCTGCCTTGCACCTATAATTCACAATTTTAGTGCCTTTAGTTGATTCTAATCTGTTGGTTTTGCTCAATTCTAGATCCTACAACTATCCTGCTATCACCAATGATTTGCTCTCGAGGATGATGAGTTTTGTGTCTCCACTCACACCAGCGAGGGAAAACTTGCTCATTCTGAGACTCAACATCAATTCTCTGAAGAGAATCAGTTTCAGCAAGTTGATGAGGTGACTTTTCAGCAGGTACTTTAGAGGGTCCTTCAGCAGGTTCTTCATCCTTAGCCTTTGAAGTCTCTGAAGTGGGGTTCAGCTCCATTCCTACAAAATCCTCTTCTAGATCTGATAGTTCCCTATCAGTCTCTTTTGCATCATTAAATCTACCATGAATGGTTTCTTCAATAGTTAGGGTTCTAGAGTTGTAAACTCTATATGCCTTAGAGATTTCTGAATAACTAATGAAGAATCCTTTGTCAGATTTAGAATCAAACTTACCTAGATCACCCTTGGTGTTGAGTATGAAACACTCACAACCAAAGATGTGAAAATAAGAAATGTTGGGTTTTCTTCCTCTCCACAATTCATAGGGAGTCTTTTTGAGCATAGGCCTTACCAAAATTCTATTTTGGATATAGCAAGCTGTGTGAACAGCCTCTGCCCAGAATGACCTTGGAAGATTGCTTGAAATGAGCATGGTTCTACCCATCTCCTACAAGCTCCTGTTCTTTCTCTCAACAACCCCATTTTGTTGAGGTGTTCTAGCCACTGAGAAATTGTGAGAGATCCCATTCTCATCACAGAACATTCTGAAGCTTGTATTTTCAAACTCACCTCCATGATCACTTCTAATGGCAGATATGCAAAATCCTTTCTCATTTTGCACCCTTTTACAGAATTTGACAAAGTTCTCAAAAGTCTCATCCTTGCTTTTGAGGAATATTACCCATATGAATCTAGAATAGTCATCAATAATGAACAAACCATATTTTTTACCAGCCAAGCTTTCTGTTCTTGTAGGACCAAACAAATCAATATGAAGAAGTTCTAAAGGTCTTGAAGTGGAAACAACATTTATACTTTTAAAAGAATTTCTGGTTTGTTTCCCCTTTAGACAATTTTCACATAAAATGTCAGATTTGAAAGAAATCTTAGGTAAACCTTTACAAGATTATGTTTTATAAGCTTTGAGATTAATCTCAAGCTGGCATGCCCAAGTTTCTGATGCCAAATCTGTTTTTCATCTTTCACAGAAATAAGACAAGTCATATTTTGATATGCAAGTTCCTCAAGATCAATTTTATACACATTGTTGTGTCTCTTAGCAATAAAAATGACTTGGTCAGAGGCATCTTTGACTACACAACCTTCCTTGGTGAAAGACACAACATATCCACGGTCACATAATTGACTTATGCTCAGCAGGTTGTGTTGAAGTCCTTCCACAAGGAGAACATTCTGAATAACTGAGAGAGAGGAGATACCTACTGAACCAATACCAGTGATTCTTCCTTTCTGATCTCCTCCAAAGGTCACCACTCCTCCATCTTTGGATCTAAGGTCTTGGAACAAAGACCTTTCTCCTGTCATATGTCGCGAGCACCCATTGTACAGGTACCATTTGTGGTGTCTCCTTTGTCCTATTAAACACATCTGCAACAGGAATAATCAGAGACTTAGGTAGCCAAACCTTCTGTTGGAGCCACAGGAAACACTAGAAGTGGGTTGAATAGTGTTTTAAAGCTTTACACTAATTTTCAGAAACCCTTTTCAAAACATCAAATACAATATTGCAGGTTATTGTGAAAAACTCATTTAGCAGATAATAAAGATTATCCGAGTTATGTGGAAGCTTATGAAAATAAGTTTTTTTGAGACTTGCTAAACTTTAATAAAAACATATGAGCTTTCTGAAATCACTTCAGAGGGTTCAATAAAATCATTTTCAGAAACTTGATTAAAACTGATTTTGATAAATAATAACTTCAAAACATAAAACAAGTTGTTCAAAAATGTTTTACACTAATATCCGAATGATTCGGTAACTTGCTGAAAAACTGAGTTACTAGGTAACCTGCTGAACCCACTTCAGAAGGTTCAGTAAGTAGTCCTTTTAAAGGTTAATTTGGTTAATGAAAGAAGTTTTATTATGTTAATTGTAAATTCACTTTTCAAACCCTTCCTTGGTTAGAAATAAACATATAATAGCAGAATGTAAAGAGTTAAGGGTAGAGAGAAATTTACACAAAGAATTTATCCTGGTTCACCCACTAACCCAGTGAGCTACATCCAGTCCCAGGGCAAACCACCACTGGATTTTCACTAATCCCACAAGATTACAAGTATTCTTTATACCAGCCTCTCCAGGCTTAACAACAAGTATTTTTTGTTTTCAACTGCCTCTCAAGGCAACTCATACAATATTCTTTGTTCACCCAGCCTCTCTAGGCAGTACCAAGTATTCTTTATTTTCAACTGCCTCTCCAGGAAACTTATGCAGTATTCTTTCACAATCAAGCCTCTCCAGGCTCTAACATAAGTATTCTTTTCTATTAAGCCTCTCCAGGCTCTACACAAGTATTCTTTTCTATCAAGCCTCTCCAGGCTCTACCCAAGTATTCTTTTCTATCAAGCCTCTCCAGGCTCTACCAAAGTATTCTTTTCTATCAAGCCTCTTCAGGCTCTACCCAAGTATTCTTTCTTCCTCCAAGCCTCTCCAGGCTCTCCAGAGAATTCTTTCTCCAAGCCTCTCCAGGCTCTCAGAGTATTATTTCTTCCACCAAGCCTCTCCAAGCTCTCAGACACTTATTGTGTTTACAATGAAAGTTTGTTTAAGTTCCTGAGAAACTTAAACCTTAGAGACTCGTACAAAGAGATAACTAAGTATGACACTCCGGATACAAAGATGAAGTTCTAAGTACAAGGAATAACAGAGATACAAGTGTATAATTCTAAGCTCTAATTCATCTCTGTATGATCAGAAGGTTGGATTGATATGATCTGTATTGAGCTTGGCCAATTTCTTTTGTGGGCTTGATAAAATGCCATGGTTCAAAGATAGATGTTTTGGAAATTCATGGCTGCCCATTTTGGTTGACACCTTATGGATGCATCATTGGGATTTTTTGGCCAACGTATCAACATCTTCAAAGACTTTCTTGAGGCTATTTATATGTTCTGAAAATATAGCTGTTTGAAGACTGCTTGATTTTACTGTTGAGAAGAAATGATTAAGCTCATAGAGGCATTGTGAAATAACTTCTCATTCGGTAGCTTCTGTCTTAAGCAGATAAGGTGTGCGGATGACTTGGTTATGACACCCTGTAGGTAAGCTCTTTTAACCTGAGAGACTTTCTTCGTCTTCAGCAAGTTTATATTTCTCTCTCTTCTTCTTCTTTCTTCATTTCTCTTCTTGTAAGTGTAAGGAGGTAGGATATTAAGACCCGTTAGACTTCTCCTTTTGCCCGTTGTGAGTTAGCTTCATAGCTTCTGTGAAATAGGGCATAGTAGGTGTGTAGATATAGATATTGTTCTGACACCTAGCTATTTTACTCACATATTTTCTCCGAGAGTGAAATTGCCTCTTCAGCAAGTTGGCTTAGCTTCTCTCTCCTTTTCTTCATCTTCTTCTTCTTATCCCTTTACAAAAGGAAGTCTTTATAAATGATAATGTGCTTTCTGCTTTTCTTCTTACTTGAGGTACACGCCTCTTATAGTGTATTGCAGAGTTTGTGCAGACGTAGGTGTACAACAACACTGACCTATCTCTGACCTCTATTTGCTTTTCTATGTTTTTCTCCTTTTTCTTTCTTGAACAGAGCTTCTTGAAATAAGGAAAATAGCTTTTGCTACTATTTCCTTTCTGGATGAAGGCATAAGACATTTAGACAATTTTCTAGTTGTTGATCAATTGGTCTTTGCCTTTGTTGAGACTTCTCTACATTTGAGATTTGTCCATGTAGTCAGAGAGTTGAGAGTCTTCATATCTTCAGAATGTTATATGACGTGTCTGGCTTCTTCTTCTTCAGAGAGTTTGAAATGCCACGTTACTACGTTCATAGAGTATGCACGTACTTTCAGAAGATTGAGTTGCTCCAACATAAATTGATTCTTCTTTTAATCTTCATTCTTCAAATGGTTGCTACGTTGTTCTCCCTTGTTCTTTGTGATCTTCCTATGAGCATTGTGTCTGACTTTCATAGGTTGAAAAATTAAGTATGTTTGATCATTTCATCAGATTTGGACACTTCAGCGTGTTTGAATGTTCTTTATTCTTGGTGTTTTCAGATAACTTGATTCTTCAGATAGTTTGATGTAATGCTTTTCTTTCTAGCCGGTTGCTTATTCTTCTGCTTCTTGACTTCTTCTTCGGTTCAGTAGGTTGGTCATTTTCAGAGAGTTACTTCAATGCTTTTCTCCTTTACAGTATGTTGTACCTTAGCTTCAACTGTTCTTCTTCTTCTTAATTCTTCTTGCAATTCTTCAGTAGGTTGCTTCTGCGTGATTCCTTTCTTCATTTCCTCTTGCTCAGATATGCTTCTTCTTTCTTTGAGTAAGTCTTCCTTAACTATCTTCTTCCTTTGCTGTCTTCTTCTCTTCAGATAAGTCTTTTTCTTTGGTTCAACATATTACCTGAAACACAATACGGAAGAATACCTTTCTCAATAGAACCTGTTTTCTTATAGTCTAGTCTATTTGTTGATCATTAAAACCTAAGGATAATGAGTCTTAAACTTAATTACTTAAATTAATTTTGAGACTCAACATTCTCCCCCTTTTTAATGATGACAAATTAAATATATCTAACAAAATATACGAAAGAAATTAAAGATGAGTTAATCATTTTGACAGATTAAAGTTTTGAATATTATTCTCTCTCTTTTTAGGTAGCTCCCCTATCTATATTACTCCCCCTGAGAAGAACATTTTTTTACTTATTTCTCCCCCTTTTAATCATGTTTTCTTCTCAGAGATGATCTTTAAACTTCTCATTTGATTAAAGATACATTCTTTAATCCAGATTACTATCCAATTATATTTCTCCTACCTTGTTGTTATATTCTTTTTAGATTTCTTTTATCTCTGAATCTCTTTAGATTATTTCTTTCTTCTTTTAACTTTGTTAACTCTGTTATTTTGTTAGTTATATTTCTCCCCCTTTTGTCATTATTTGAAAAGGGTAGGTTTTAAGCAAAGGTATATTAAATAGTTAAGTTTAGAACAGAGTATTTGCAACTGATAAGTTTAGAACAGTGAAGAATATGAATAGATTTTAAGAAGATTAAAAACTTTATACACGCAAAGGCAAAGATGCACAAAATAGTGATGAATGGAAGGAAATTCTTTATGTATATTCTATTAAAATTTTGAGAAAACTATGAGAGAAAGAAGAAATTGTAAATCTTTTTTGACACGGGTTAGTTAGGAGATTGGCTTCCACTGGCCTCATCTTCTTCTTCAATCCCCACTTCTTCTCTTAACTTCAGTAGACTCCTCCGTGTCTTCTCTAACTCCTGGCATAGCAAGGTGTTCTCCATCTTTAGCCTCTTGACCTCGGAGTCTTCCAAGGCTGGTCTTCTTTCAAGTGCATCAAGTACCACTAAATTTTGACCATTGACCTTGAAGATGCTAGGATGCCTGTGGTCATAGAGGTGTTCAATGTGAACCCTGTGATACTGGAGAAGCTTCATGATAATGGTGTTGTAGGGGAGGATTTCCGAAAGGTCCCTTCTTCTTATCATCTCAAAGAGAATGATCAAAGGAAGATTTATCTTCTTCCTTATCATAAGATTGATAACACAAAATCTCTCCATCTTGGAGATGTGGTTATGTCCCACACTAGGGATCACACAACATTGCAGTATATCAAAGAGAACTTTTGGAATATCCCTCATCCCAGTCTCACAGTAGATTAGCTTGTTGAATCTTCCAGCACCACCATTATGAGTCTCCCATATATCAGAGAATAGAGCACCTTGAGCCTTGACTCCCAATACTTCCTCCAGAATAGCAGTATTAACAGTAATTTCTTGACCCTGCACCTGGGTTTTCAACACCTTGAGCCTTGACTCTCAACACTTCCTCCACACCAGGGGAGGATTTCCGAAAGGTCCCTTCTTCTTATCATCTCAAAGAGAATGATCAAAGGAAGATTTATCTTCTTCCTTATCATAAGATTGATAACACAAAATCTCTCCATCTTGGAGATGTGGTTATGTCCCATACTAGGGATCACACAACATTGCAGTATATCAAAGAGAACTTTTGGAATATCCTTCATCCCAGTCTCACAGTAGATTAGCTTGTTGAATCTTCCAGAACCACCATTATGAGTCTCCCAGATATCAGAGAATAGAGCACCTTGAGCCTTGACTCCCAACACTTCCTCCAGAATAGCAGTATTAACAGTAATTGCTTGACCCTGCACCTGGGTTTTCAAGAAAGTTCTGTTGTTTGCCTCCACCTTCCTGACAGTGTTCCAGAACTCCCGAACACTACTTTCATGCCATCTGCAATCAATGGATTTGAAGAAGGGTAGCCATCCAGCCCCCTCAAATAGATCAGCAATGTCGTAGCCTTACTCAGAAAGGCTTTTGAAATCTACAACTTGTGTTTGAAAAATGGTTGTAGAGGACGCCATTGAAGGAGTAGGGAAGGGTGAATCTTTTGGAGATTTTGAAAGGAGTTAGGAGCTTGAGAGAGGCATATGAGAAGTTGTAGAGGGATTGAGATGATGTTTGAACTGTTTCTCATGTTGCGAATTTATAGGCTTAGGACTCAGATAGCCGTTAATGATGGTACATGCAGCGCCGACATAGGGGAATGTGCATCGTGAAGCAGACAAGTGAAAAGCCATCTCCTTTAATTACCCTTGTCGTTAGAGTTTACAGCTTTCAAGTACTTTTGAGATTACACCTTTTCGAAATACCGGTTATAAAATTATTTTGAAAAAATTATGATGCCCAAAAAACTTATAATTATATTAAAGGCAGATATTTTTATGGAAACATAATTAAAACCAAAAAAAATCAAACAATGTTTTTAGAAGAGATACTTAGAGAATTTGGGTTGAAGAGACATATCTGTTGAGACTCAACTTGTCTTCAATGGCAGTTTTGTTGCTTTCATTCTCTGAAGTTGTTTGTAGTACATCAAAGGCATGATCTTGATCTTCGTGCTCTATAGCCTTTCAGACTTCCTCTTTATCAGGAACAATCATCATGCCCTGTTCCTCAAGAATTTAGGTAGGCTCAATGACTTAAGTAACAACCACCTCAACAATCCTGACCTACAATTTCAGCAGGTTTATTTAGAACCTTCTGAACAGGTTCAGAAGCTAGGGGTGATGCCACATCAGCCACCTTTTTTGAATGATATTGCCTTCTGATGATCAGCTTTATAAGTTCTCTTTTAAAATTTGTTTGCCTAAACATACACAAGCTAGAATACCTTTTAACAACATCCGAATTAACTCAATAGAATTTGTTAATCATCAAGGAATATCTTACTGAAATAAACATTAAGTTTCACTGATAACATTCTTCCTTTAAATAAAAAAATTGTTAATTTATTTTTCTTTGAAAGGGGCTCCCCTTGAATTTGTTATTACTTTCTGAAAAACCACTTGGATTAAGGATTTTTATCTTTTAAAGATAAAGTTATTTATGACAAAGGAATATTTGATGTAAACTGCACAGACGTAAAAACACATATTTAACTTAGACAACCAAGCTAGAAAATATGAAACAGATAAAGGAAAACTATGATTAGAGATTTTGGTCAAGTAGAAGAAAGTATAAGCTTTATCAAAATATTTTTCAAACTAAAATATAATATAGATTAACAAAAATGACAATGCTCTTTGAATGAACTAAGGACTATCAGCAGGTAAGTTTTCAGCAGCATTGGCACTCTCATTTTCTGGCTTCAGCTTCATTAGCTCCTTTTGAGTTTCCTTCAGCTTCTTTGCTAACCGATTCACGCGGACATGTAGTCTTTTCACATTGTAAGTAGCAAACACCTTTCGAATCCTTCCATGAGCACCCAAATGATCAAATGCTCTTGTCCTTTTCTCTTTGACATGGAAGGCCACAAGAGGAACTTTAGCCACCCTGTTCCCTAGGGCTTCTTCTCTTTCAGATATTGTCCGGTCTACCTCCAATTCTTCTCTGAATATCATTTGGTATAGAAGAACCCATGGAAGGTTGATCCTCTTCTTAATCAGTAAGTTTGCCACCACAAACCTTTCAGTGTCCTTGATATAAAGGTTATTACTTCCTTTCGGAAGGATACAATAGTTGAGAACAGTAAGGAGAACTCTGGGGATATCCAGAAGTTGAGAATGCTTCTTGGGACCAAGGCGTCTTCCACCAAACAACAACTGATCATACACCAGGAAGCCTCCATGGTGTACTTCCCAATTCTGACAGAAATTTTCTCCCCTTGAAGGAACACCAATTACTTCAGCAAGCAGTTTGCAGTTCACAAATAGAGATCTCCCCATCACAGTTGTGTTTAACCCAATATGTTCTGGTTCGGAAACAACTTCTAAGTTGTTCCAGAATTCCAAAACACCTTCCTCACGCCACAGAGAGGAAATGTTGTTGAAAAATGGAGTCCAGCCTACAGATCAAAATATTCAGCAATATTATAACCTGCTTCTTCAAATTCAGAGAGTCGAATCACCCTTGAAGGAATGATTTTCTCATTAATACTAGATGGATTAGAATCACATGAAATAGCAGATTCAGCAGCCATTTGAGCAGATTTAAGGTTCTTGGAAAGATTGATTTATGCTCTTTGATGATTTACTGATTGGAGTGTAGTTCTCATGATGATCCTTCAATCCTTATAAATAGGCATACTTAATGCATTGATGATGATGGTTACATGAACTGAAACGTTATGGAGAGACGTGCATCGTGCCATTTTAAGGAGATGATTGATAATCCATTAATTCACATAGAGCCAGATCATAGTTTTGACAAAATGTTTAAATTTTAAAGACCTTTCAACTTTGTAAAAATAATGATTTAACATAATTTTTCAAACCAAAAAGATAATCTGATAAATAGTTTTCAGCAAGTGAGTGCATTTCAGATAAGCATAGATCAACAAGTCCACTTCTCATACAACAGAGACTACATGCAATTTTCAGAGGATTCACATATATATTTCACATAATGCATGTAGGTTGAGATAGGAAAGATGTTACCACAGATGGAGTTTGAATTTAACGTGATTTCCTTTTCTCATCACACCCTTCTGAATGATGCTTCAGCAGCTTGAATAATGAGTTTAAGAGAATATACTATTTTCTCATTCGTTTATCCACTTTATCTCAGAGTTGTTTCAGCTAGATGAGGTTTCCATCTTCTGAGGATCTACTCCTTCAGCATTGTTAGATGCTCAATCCGAAGGTGAGCTCTGATACCACATGTTGGAGCCACAGGAAACACTAGAAGGGGGGGGTTGAATAGTGTTTTAAAGCTTTACGCTAATTTTTCAGAAACCCTTTTCGAAAAATCAAATACAATATTGCAGGTTATTGTGAAAAACTCATTTGGCAGATAATAAAGATTATCCGAGTTATGCGGAAGCTTGTGAAAATAAGTTTTTCTGAGACTCGCTGAACTTTAATGAAAACAGATGAGCTTTCTGAAATCACTTCAGAGGGTTCAATAAAATCATTTTCAAAAACTTGATTAAAACTGATTTTGATAAATAATAACTTCAAAACATAAAACAAGTTTTTCAAAAATGTTTTACACTAATATCCGAATCATTCAGTAACTTGCTGAAAAATTGAGTTATTAGGTAACCTGCTGAACCCACTTCAGAAGGTTCAGTAAGTAGTCCTTTTAAAGGTTAATTTGGTTAATGAAAGAAGTTTTATTATGTTAATTGTAAATTCACTTTTCAAACCCTTCCTTGGTTAGAAATAAGCAGATAATAGCAGAATGTAAAGAGTTAAGGGTAGAGAGAAATTTACACAAAGAATTTATCCTGATTCACCCACTAACCCAGTGAGCTACATCCAGTCCCAGGGCAAACCACCACTGGATTTTCACTAATCCCGCAAGATTACAAGTATTCTTTATACCAACCTCTCTAGGCTTAACAACAAGTATTTTTTGTTTTCAACTGCCTCTCCAGGCAACTCGTGCAGTATTCTTTGTTCACCCAGCCTCTCTAGGTTGTACCAAGTATTCTTTATTTTCAACTGCCTCTCCAGGCAACTTATGCAGTATTCTTTTACAGTCAAGCCTCTCCAGGCTCTAACACAAGTATTCTTTTCTATCAAGCCTCTCCAGGCTCTACACAAGTATTCTTTTCTATCAAGCTTCTCCAGGCTCTACCCAAGTATTCTTTTCTATCAAGCCTCTCCAGTCTCTACCCAAGTATTATTTTTTCCTCCAAGCCTCTCCAAGCTCTCCAGAGTATTCTTTCTCCAAGTCTCTCCAGGCTCTCAGAGTATTATTTCTTCCACCAAGCCTCTCCAGGCTCTCAAACACTTAGGCCCCGTTTAGAAATACAGCTTATTTAAGTGCTTATAACATACGCTCTTATTTAATAAGCACTTAATAAATAAGCTCTTTAGAAAATTGATGAAAATTGAAGAGGGTGTAGTGTAGTTAAATTATCCATAAGTTATTCTATAAGCTTTTCTTAGGAGCTTATTGAAATAAGCTGAAAACGGCTTATGAACATGTCATAAGCTGTTTTCATAAGTTTACCCAAACCGTTACATAAGTGCTTATGTCATAAGATAAGCTCAAATAAGCTTTTCCAAACAGCACCTTATTGTGTTTACAATGAAAGTTTGTTTAAGTTTATGAGAAACTTAAACCTTAGAGACTTGTACAAAGAGATAACTGAGTATGACACTCAGGATACAAAAATGAAGCTCTAAGTACAAGGAATAACAGAGATACAAGTGTATAATTCTAAGCTCTAATTCATCTATGTATGATCAGAAGGTTGGCTTGATATGATCTGTATTGAGCTAGGCCAATTTCTTCTGTGGGCTTGATAAAATGCTATGGTTCAAAGATAGATGTTTTGGAAATTTATGGCTGCCCATTTTGGTTGACACCTTATGGATGCATCATTGGGAATTTTTGGCCAACGTATCAACATCTTCAAAGACTTTCTTGAGGCTATTTATATGTTCTGGAAATATAGCTGTTTGAAGACTGCTTGATTTTACTGTTGAGAAGAAATGATTAAGCTCATAGAGCCGTTGTGAAATAACTTCTCATTCGGTAGCTTCTGTCTTAAGCAGATTAGGTGTGCAGATGACTTGGTTCTGACACCCTGTAGATAAGCTCTTTTAACCTGAGAGACTTTCTTCGTCTTCAGCAAGTTTATATTTCTCTCTCTTCTTCTTTCTTTATTTCTCTTCTTGTGAGTGTAAGGAGGTAGGATATTAAGACCCGATAGACTTCTCCTTTTGCACGTTGTGAGTTAGCTTCATAGCTTCTGTGAAATAGGGCATAGTAGGTGTATAGATATAGATATTGTTCTGACACCTAGCTATTTTACTCACATA
This sequence comes from Sesbania bispinosa, assembly GCA_026901365.1. Lineage (NCBI taxonomy): Eukaryota > Viridiplantae > Streptophyta > Magnoliopsida > Fabales > Fabaceae > Sesbania > Sesbania bispinosa. The sequence goes on from QLOH01000018.1 coordinate 1,830,987, forward strand.
TTTTCTCCGAGAGTGAAATTGCCTCTTCAGCAAGTTGGCTTAGCTTCTCTCTCCTTTTCTTCATCTTCTTCTTCTTCTTCTTCTTCTTCTTCTTCTTCTTCTTCTTATCCCTTTACAATAGGAAGTCTTTAGAAATGATAACGTTAGACTTCATTTTTGTCCTATTGTTCTTTTTGCTTTTCTTCTTACTTAAGGTACAGGCCTCTGATAGCGTATTGCAGAGTTTGTGCAGACGTAGGTGTACAGCAACGCTGACCTATCTCTGACGTCTATTTGCTTTTCTACCTTTTTCTCCTTTTTCTTTCTTGAACAGAGCTTCCTGAAATAAGGAAAATAGCTTTTGCTACTATTTCCTTTCTAGATGAAGGCATAAGACATTTAGACAATTTTCTAGTTGTTGATCAAATGGTCTTTGCCTTTGTTGAGACTTCTCGACGTTTGAGATTTGTCCACGTAGTCAGATAGTTGAGAGTCTTCATATCTTCAGAATGTTATATGACATGTCTGGCTTCTTCTTCTTCAGAGAGTTTGAAATGCCACGTTACTATGTTCATAGAGTATGCACATACTTTCAGAAGATTGAGTTGCTCCAGCATAAATTGATTCTTCTTTTAATCTTCATTCCTCATATGGTTGCTACGTTGTTCTCCCTTGTTATTGGTGATCTTTCTATGAGCATTGTGTCTGACTTTCGTAGGTTGAACAATTAAGTATGTTTGATCATTTCATCAGATTTGGACACTTCAGCGTGTTTGAATGTTCTTTGTTCTTGATGTTTTCGGATAGCTTGATTCTTCAGATAGTTTGATGTGATGCTTTTCTTTCTAGCCTCTTGCTTCTTCTTCTGCTTCTTGACGTCTTCTTCGGTTCAATAGGTTGGTCATTTTCAGAGAGTTACTTCAATGCTTTTCTCCTTTACAGTATGTTGTACATTAGCTTCAACTGTTCTTCTTCTTCTTAATTCTTCTTGCAGTTCTTCAGTAGGTTGCTTCTGCATGATTCCTTTCTTCATTTCCTCTTGCTCAGATATGCTTTTTTTTCTTTGAGTAAGTCTTCCTTAACTATCTTCTTCCTTTATTGTATTCTTCTCTTCAGATAAGTCTTTTTCTTTGGTTCAACATATTACTTGAAACACAATATAGAAGAATACCTTTCTCAGTAGAACCTGTTTTCTTATAGTCTAGTCTAATTTGTTAATCATTAAAACCTAAGGATAATGAGTCTTAAACTTAATTTAAATACTTCAATTAATTCTGAGACTCAACACCTTCTTGGGTCCTTTCTTGTTAGCAGCAGGTCTGCTCTTTTTCTTGTGTTTGCACTAAGACACACTATGTCCAGGTTTTCCACAGTGAGAACATCCCTTACCTTTCTTAGCCTTTTTAGCATCTTTAAGTTCAACTTCAGGCAATGAGGAAGTTTTTGAGTAACCAAGACCACTTTTGTCTTTGGAATTTATTTGAACACCCAATAGCTTATTAAGGTTCTTAGTTCCATTGACAAAAAATCAAGGTCTTTTGTGAGTTCAACAACTTGTTTCTTTAGAATTTCATTTTGAGTTTTTAAACTTGCTGAATCACAAAACTAAGAACTAAGGAGTTTTTCCTTGAGTAATAGATTCTCAGTTTCAAGAGCTTCATTTTTGTCAGCAACTTCAGTGTAAGTTCTTGATAAATCTTTATACTCATGGAAAAGTTCTTTAGAACTTTCCACCAGATCATCATACATTTCTTGGAGGGTTTGAAGGATTACCTCTGACTCTGAGCTATCTGAGGAAGGAAGGCTAGCCATCAAACAGAGATTAGCTTCTTCAGCAGCTTCCTCATCTTCTTTAGAAGTAGAGTCATCAAGATCCTCCCATGTGGCCATAAAGCTCTTCTTCTTCCTAGGGAATTTCTTCTTTCTGAAAGAGAGCTTCTTCAGCTTAGGGTAGTCAGCTTTCATGTGGCCAGACTGTATGCACTCATAGCAGATAATTTTATCAGAAGAAAATGTTTCTTTTCCTGACTTACCTATCTTGCTGTCAGATGAGGATTTCCTTCTGAACTTGGCTTTCTTCTGAAGCATCCTCTTTATCTTTCTACTCAGAAGGGCAAGGTCATCTTCATCATCAGAGTTGTCTTCTGAGTCTTCAAAACCTTCTGAGGACTCCTCAGTTTTCAAGGCCTTTTGTGCACCAGACCTTGGCAGTTTGGACTTGGCATTGAGGGCCAGTGACTTCTTTTTGGGGGTATCTTCTCCAAGCTCCAACTCATGGACTTTGAGGGATCCCAGAAGTTCCTCCATTCTTTGGGTGTTGAGGTCTTTTGACTCTTGAATGGCAGTCACTTTGGGCCTCCAAATCTTTGGTATACTTTTAAGGATTTTGCGATTGTTATCACCTGAATCATAGGTCTTTCCCAAAGATTTGAGTCCATTGGTGATGGTTTGAAATCTTCCAAACATCTTATCAATGGATTCAGATTCATGCATTTTGAACATCTCATACTGATGTACCAACATGTTGATTTTGGATTGCTTTACATTGTCAGTTCCCTCATGAGTTGCAGCCAATGTATCCCAGATTTCTTTGGAAGAAGAACAGCCATGCACCTTCTCATACTCTGATTTACTCAAAGAGCAGATCAGGTAGAGTTTTGCTTTGTGATGATCACATTTTTATTCACACTTTGCATAATTAATCTTAGCTTTCTTGGACTATAATTGTGATTAAATCCACTGTTTTAATTGGAATTTACCAAATTGGGCTTAATTGGGCTTTAACTGTAAATGTTGTTTAAATTCGGATTTTTAAGCCTACTGACCTACCTGTCTTGTTTTGATGATATCTGGAGCTATAGGTGTCCGATTTGAGTGATTCCAGTGGAATTTGAAAGCTAACTTCCGGGGCTTTAATTTTATATGCTATATGACCATATTCCCATGAAGAAATTAGGAGCGGTTGCTGTTTCAAAATCGCCTACTGTTGCTGTCTGTCACAAGTCCGAATTTGATTAGTTTTGTAATTAGTTTGTGGGCCTGTTTTATTTAATTTCGGCCCAATTAAGGCCTAATCAGTTTGTTAATGATTTAGGCTCTATAAATAGGTGTGTTGCTGAGTAGTTTGAACACTTTACTCTCATTTTTCAGATTTTAGAAAAAAAGACTCTTCACTTTCCCTCTTTTTCTCCGTTCTTCCAATTTCGGTTTTCTCTCTTCTTCTTCCTCTTCTTGCAATTTCGGATTCTCCACTTCCTCCATGGAAGGTTGAGCATTGAGGATTGATTCTCAAGTATCATGAGCATTGGATGTTGAGGTTCTTTAATTGAATTTCGAATTTTAATTTTCTGTGCAAATTCCTTCTTCTCCTAATCTTTATAATTCTAGGTTATTGAATCTTGAATTGGATGAATGCTTAATGAATTCGTTTTTTGATTCATTATCTGAAATTCACATTTTAGTTTGCATAATCCTAAAATGTATCTACTGTTTGCTTAACTCAATAGGTTAGGGATTAGGTTCTTGATACAAATTTGCTTAATCTTTGTATGAGATTGTTAAGAATTGATTGATGCTTCATTGATTAATTCGGATTTGCTAAGGAAATTGAAATAAATCTCTGAATCCGTGAGACATCCAAATGCGAATGAGCTTGTGAATCAATCTGTTTTTGTTGAATTGAATTAGGAATTTCGAATTCTGTTTTTGGAAATTTGAAAATAGAATGAACAACAATAAAAATTCCCTTGTGTGTATGAGTTGCTATGAATTTGAAATTTTGAATTTGTAATTGGATTCCTTGAGAGAGACGACTTTGGGTTAACCAACCTACTTCACTTTAATTCATTTTATTTGGTTGAGTACGGCCTCGATCACTTTGGCATTTAGTTGTACACGAGCCTTCTGATCACCAGTCCATTCTGACTTGGAAATGGGCACACCATTGTTGTTAGGAACATAATCACCATCAGTGACCACGTCCCATAGATCTATGTTGCTGCTTTCTATAAAGAGCTTCATACGATCTCTCCAATAATAATAGTCAGAACCATTGAAAGCTGGGGGCCTGGAGGCTGAGGCACCTTCAGCAATGTAGTGAAAGTTGCTTGTAGAGGTTTCCATCTGGATCTTCTTCCTCAGCACTTGTTAGATGCTCAACCCGAGGTTGAGCTTTGATACCAACTGTTAGAACCATAGGAAACACTAGAAGGGGGAGTTGAATAGTGTTTTATAATTCTTTGCAGATTTTATGAAAACCTGCTTTACAAGCAAAGTGTTTATCAAATGTTTTGAGCAACCTGGTGAAAAATGAATTTTTCAGAGACTTGCTGAAGTACTTCAGCAGGTCCAATAAAATAACTTTAGAAATAGTTTTATGTGAAAGACAGAGTTGTTTTGCTGCGCAGATTTATAATGTCACTTTTCAGAACCCTCCTTTATTAGTTAAAACTGAAAATAAAGAGATAAGGGTTGAGAAAACTTAGCCAAGCAATTTATCCTGATTCACCCACTAACACAGTGAGCTACGTCCAGTCCCAGGGCAAACACACCACTGGATTTTCACTATCTGATTAGATACAAGTATTCTTTGCACACCTAGCCTCTTCAGGCTCTAATCACCCAAGTACTATTTGAGCACACATCCCCTCCAGGCTAAAAACCCAAGTATTGTTTGGACACAACCTCTTCAGTCTAAAACAGAATATTGTTTGAAGGATAAAGCTTAAACTCTCAAACTATACAAGTTTAGAGCTTAAACTGGGTAAGATGTACAAATAACTGAGTAGAACTCAAGATATGAAGTTGTTGTACAAAATGGAATCAATGAAACAGATGAGTATAGATTTTAGTATCGTTTCAGCAAGTTCATTTTCTCTGTTCTGCTTCTTATCTATTTCTGCATGGAGACTTGTATTTATAGGATGGGAAACTTCAGTCCGTTGTGCTCCATTGGATTTCCATTGTGAGATAGCATTTAATGCAAAAGCTCTCGTTTAAACACATAAACTAGAACCCTTGCAGTAGCAGGTAGTAGAGTCAGCAGCACAGGCTTCACCTTTTCTGAGCAAATTGTACTTCACAGTAGACATTGCCTTTTTGGTGAGAGAAATTTGAAATATGTCAAAAAGCAAGTGTTTTGACTTTTCAGAAGAATGAGAAGCACAAGCAACTGAGACAACTACGGTTGACTTGAGTCTTCAAGGAGAATAAGCAGAGAAGTTCTTTTTCAAAAAATACAGGCTCAGTACGACGTCTCACAACTTCAGAAGGTTCTCTGTCTTCAGTAAGTCTTGATCTCTCAGCAAGTTCCTCTACTTCAGTAGGTTTCACCACTTCAGAGGGTTGTACTACATCAGAGGGTTGCTTCATCAGATACCTTCTGAAACATGGAAAACTACCTTCAACAGAAACTGTTCTTTCTCATAATGATGTTAACCAAATTTGTTATTCATTAAAACTTAGGGTTATGAGACTTAAACATTATTAACCTTTTAATAATATTTTGAGACTCAACAGAAAGAGGATTTATTGTGTTGGGCCAATTGTGTTTTCTAGGCTTGCCTTGATTATTTTCAATTGTCAACAAAATATAAAATAAGCAGAATAATGGAAAAAATAGTAGTTGTGTGGTTGCGGGGTACGTCTGGTATGACTTCACTAAGAACATGTGAAATTGGTGTTAGGGTGGTTTAGAGACCATACTAAAGAATAATGCTCGGTGGTTCAAAGTGTGCTTTTGTGATACATGTCTTTTCACGTGAGGATGATTTGGTCATGGTTGGCACTAATTGGAAAAAGAAGGCTCACCCACTCTCTCCAACTCCAACATTTTTCCCACTTCCATGGCAGTCAAACCAAGTAGTTCTAAATTCAAAATATGAATAGTATTGACTACATAGTGGTTCAACCAAGGGGAAGAGAAGATAAAATATGGGGCCTTAGTTTCACAAAGCTACACGACACTCCAACCACTACTAGGAGTGCAATTTGGAGAGAGCGAACAACAATGCAAATGGAAGGAAGATTGCCCGAATGGTTGCTTCACTACTACAAGATGAAGGGAAATTGTGAGATGGGTAATGTCAGTAGTGTAAGGGGCGCAACGGTAGTGGTGCGGGTTTGGTCATTAATGGCGAGGAGGAGACAAACGCAAGATTTGTAACGTTCTAATTCCGAAAACTAAAGAATAATGCCCTTTAGAAGCACTATTCCCAAATTTATGAAATTAATTTTCGCATTACCGATAGTGTAAGTAGTGGTGTTCGCGGTTTGGTTTGGATCAGTTTTGAGGGAAAAAAAACCATCTGATCCAATCATTGCGGTTTTATCATTTCATCATTCAATCGGTTTTGATTTTATTTTTCAAATCCAATCCAATCTGATCCAATTTAAATTGGATTGGATTGGATCGATTTTCGGTTTTTTAAAGCGATAATAAATATTTTATAAAATTGATAAAATAATGAAGTAATAGTAAACATTTTCTTATTGGAACTTATATTTATTAAAATTAATATACAATTATATAAAAAGAATGACATGAGACATGAAAACTAATTTAAAACTAGTTTTATATTGATATATTTATTGAAATATTAACATGATATTAGATAATAAAATCATAAAAAATATATTAGTATGAGTATTTTTATCAATATATATATATATATACAAGTGTAAATATATGATTATTTTATAAGTAATAATATATGTATATATAAGTTCGGTTTGGATTGGATTGGATTTGTTTTCAACATAGGATCCAAAAACCAATCCAATCTAATAAAAAAAATTCGATTTTTGCGGTTTGTGGTTTTTTGGATTTCGGTTTGATTCGGTTTTCGGTTCAGTTTTTGCGGTTTACATTGGATTGGACTGGATATGAACACTCCTAAGTGTAAGACATATATCACATACTTACGCTTAAGTAACCAATGTTTACACAAGAAGCAATTTAAAATAGAAGGTTTAAATTGTCAATTACAATCTATGCCAACAATAGTCAATTCTACTAACAAGTATCTCATAATGAATTATATACATAAATGTCATAATGTTCTAAATAAGCAAAATGACATGAACAACCAATCCTTAGCCTTCCAAAGCCCCCAAAGTCATAGTTCATGCTAAGGGTCATGCACATGTATAAATAGACCACAAAACGTGTGGTGAGACTAACGTCCCAATGAGTGTGAACAAGCAGGTAGAGTAGGTAATCCTACAAATGGAAATGCAACAGTAAACACATATCATCATGGACATCATAAACATGTACATAGTTAGCCAAAAAGTACAACAATAAGTCGTGATATGCTTTACCCAACAGTAGGGGTCTATTCACTTAACATGAAGCTAGACCCGAGCTGAAAATCCTACCAAGGAACGTCTCCCTTGAGGTCAAATAGACCTTGCCATTAAACATGATAGTTTATTAACATACAATATGACATGAAGTATAACATCCTAATTCCTAAATTCAAGAATAATGTTCGTTGGAAGCAAAATTCTCAAATTTTTGAAATTATTTCGTGTCATTATCAATATCGTCACATACACATCTAAATCAACGCTCAGGCAATCCAACGTTACTTAAGCTTTACACATAAACATGAACTGAGTTTACATATACATATATGCCATCAATGACTCAAAATAACAATGTCAGATATATCATCAGAACTGGAATACCACCATACACGTGCTCTTAGCAAAATAGAATGGCCCTGAAGACTACACATGTACAACCATATCCCACAAAAGAATAACAGTTAAAGTAGTAAATATCTCAATACATAAGGTGCCAAGTACATCAAAATGAAATCTAAACTCCCAATCTCCAGTGCCCTTACTGTCCAGCTCGAGGGATACAAACATATTTTATGCAACAAGCAGTGTGGGGATACAAACATATTTTATGCAACGGGAGAAATATATAACATACATAACATACCAAATCTCATTCGATAACAATTCATAATATGCATGACTTGCATTGTGTAACATCCCAAATTCTAAACCATTTTCATGAATTAAATTAGGAAAAGAAAAGGATTTTATAAAAGGGACTAGGAAAAGGGGAGAGAAATTTGAGTTAGAATCAAAGAAGGATAAAAATAGGAAATTGAAACCTGATACTCTCGTTCAGGCTCGCTTGAGCGCGCTTGAGCGAGAAAAACAGAGTGAAATTTGGGGTTTCTGTGTGAAATTCAGCTCGGGCTCGCTCAGAGCGCGCTCGAGTGTGAGAGGCTTCTCGACCAGTCTCACTCAAGCGCGCACTGAGCGAGAACGCGCAAGCAGGAATTCTGAGGCTTTCGCTCAAGCTCGCTTGAGCGCGCCTGAGCGAGAATTCATGAACAACATTAAATGTTATTTCACTTAGGGTTTTTATTTATTAATTGTTTTCCCCTTCTTTTAGAGAGAAAGAGACGGTTAGAGAGAGAAAGAGAGAGAAGGAAGAAGAGGGAGTTACTTGAAGGTCTCCATCTCTTCCAAGGAGCTTGAAGATCACCATCCTTCCCCTCCATTTTTCCTCTTTTTGCTTCGCTTGAGGTGAGTGTGGTTCACCCACTCACTCCCATTTTGTATGAAATTCCATGAATGCTCCCTATTCTTATTTCCCCTGATTACATTTTTTGTTCATGGTTGATTAGAGATGATTCTAGAGTTGTGGTTGGATTGATTGGTGATTTGCTCTTGTGGCTCAAACCCTAGGTTAGGAAATTTGGGAATATTGGTGAAATACTTGTATGTTGATGATAGTGACTTGGAAAAGTATATAATAATGTAAATATTCATGTTCATGAACCTATGCTTATCTCTCATGCTATTAATCCATTCATGTTCAAAAGGAAAATGACTTGGGTCTTTAGACCTCATGCTAAATATATCGAATTTGGGTCTTTGGAACTCATGTTTAAGAGGAAAGTAATGTATGAGTTTGAATCTATCACAGTTAAGGGGTAAGGTCCCAGTGGCCTTAAGGGATGACAGTCCCTGTTAGCCTGAGCTCGGTCTAACCTTCACAGATAAGAGAAAAGACCCCTTGGGTGTTGGGTTAAACACTTCTTATTTATCATGTATTAATGTATTGAATAAAAGTTATACTTGATGTTCTCATTGACTCCATATGGCTAGTTGCATCTCATTTGCTTGTCCTTCCCACACTGCATGCTTATTCACACTCATTGGGACTCTTGTCTCATTATACATTGTGGTTTATGTTTAGATATGTAGGATCCCATACCAGATGCTTGACTGGATCACAGGAACTATTTTGGGGCCTAGTGTGCCTATTCTCATGTTTTAGACATTATTTTGTATAGGCTTAACTATATTCTTTTGTGATAGGATATTTTGGTACATGTGGATCCCTAGAGGCTTCTCTATTATGTCAGGACGCATGTATGATAATATCCCATTAAGCCTACTGATTTATGATGTATTTGGATTTGAGCCTATGTTGGCAATTGAAAGGATTTCTTGAATTGTTGTATTTATTTTGAGCTTCAGTAATGGTTGGATTACTTGAGCTATCATTATGTGTTTGTATACCAATACTTATAATACGCGAAATAATTTCATTGATTTGTTACTAGTGTTCCCAAGTTTTGAATTAAGGAATTAAGACGTTACACATTGCCCAACGATGGGGTCTTATCACTTAACTGGGGATAGACTTGAGCTCAGACTACAAGGAATGTCTCTCTTGGGGACTAATACCCACCATTAAATGGGGATCGAAACCCATGTTTTAATTGCGGACCGAAGTCCATTAATACTGGGGACCAAAGTCTAATATTGCTTAAGTGTTAATTGGGGGCCGAGACCCAAATTTATTTTTATCAATTGGGAGTCGAAGCTCAAAATACATTTTCTTGTTATCTGGGGGCCAAAGCCCAAGTGTGTTACTCAAACTTAACATAGATAGCATGGTTCTTGATGTACATAAGCATTCTCACGACCACAAGCGAAACCCTAACATGTGAACTCTATATAAAATCCCCCATTCATCAACAACCATACACAAGGGAATAGTCATGGAAAATACATACAAACAACTCAATCACAAGCAAGGGAAAAGGGATAGAAGAGAATAGGGTTCATAGGAGTGTTCTCATACAAAATGGGGGTGGAGTGTGTGAGCTATTCTCAACTAATGTAGCTCAAGAGGAAAGTGAAATAAGGTGATGAGGGTTGTGGATGAGCAAGCCATCTCCTTGACCCAAGAGCACTCTCTCTCTAGGAATTTCTCTCTATAAAAGGGGTGAAAGGCATAAATGAGTTAAGCCCTAATTAATTAAACATTTAAAACCAAATTTGCACACTCTCGCTCAAGAAAGGATCTCTCGCTTGAGCGAGAATACTAAAGCCCTTATGTTTCGCGTTTTCGCTCAAGCGAGAAACCCCTCGTCTGAGCGAGAAACGTCCAGAGAGACACTGACTTAATTCTGGGGCAATTTCTCTTGAGTGAAATTACTCTAGAGAGCATCCCCTTATGTTGCCCCTTGCTCGCTTGAGCGAGGTTGTTCTCGCGTGAGTGAGGCTGCCCTCACTTAAGCAATAAAACCATATACTGATATATTCACTCAAGCGAGGGCATTCTCGCTTGAGCGAAATTGCTTTAGAATGGAAATTTTATATTTCCATTCCTAGCCATTTTTACTAATTCTTACCCTATTTTCTTAGTTCCATTTTTATAAAAATACCTTTCTAACCCTATTTGAATTATGAAATTACTTTATAATATTTGGGATGTTACATGAATTGTCTTTTATCTTCCTTTCTGGTCGTAGACCCATAAAATCGAAGTTCAGTATGACTGATTCTATTTTACACTTGAATTCCATGAAACATGAGTTTAAGGGTGAAACATGTGAGGATCTATCTTACTACACTTAAAGCATTTCATGAGAATTAAGGAATGACCCTACACATCCTATTAATGAATCATGTACCTAAAACCCTATAAATTAGGCATTTCAAAGAAATAAGTTACCAACATTAAACAAAATCCATAAACCAACCATCATTCATCAACCATCAACCATCAACCATCAAGAAATCACATACAAAACATGAAAGGGATGTAAGAAAAGGGGTCCTTTAGGGTTTTGCAACCAAAATGACGGTGAGTGAGTGGGTCACACTAACATCCAAGAGCAACAATCAATATCCTTGAGGGGGGGTGCTAGTTTCCTTCTCCTCCTTCTTTTATTGAGAAATCAACCTACCAATCTCTCTCTGTTATGGAAAAGTGGGGTGTGAGTTTTGTTTTAATTTGGAGTCAAAATGACCCTTGATGTTCTTCTAAAAAAACTAATGCACGAATTTTCACTCAAACCAAATATTTTCGCTTGAACGAAAATCAGGCAGTGAGAATCCTGCTTGAAATTTGTTTGAGCGAAAAATCCTTCGCTCAAGTGAATTTATCAGAAAGTTTCTTCTCCCCTATTGATGTGTGCATTTATTACATATTATTTCTATGTAATTTGACATTTTAATTGTGCATAATCATGCATATTAATTATTTATAACATGCATTTTTATTTATTTTATTTCAGATGATTGGTTTTGGTCTTTTATTTTGTAGGTAGAGGATTTTGGGCGTAATTTCACTTTTAATTGCTACTAATTGGTTATGGGCCAAGCCCAATTTTTATTCCCTAATTATAAAAGCCAATTGAGGGCACAATTTAGAGGTTCGAGAAAAATTAAATCAAGAGTAGCCACATTCTGCGAGGATAAAGATGTAGAAACACAGGAAAACACTAGAAGTGGGGTTGAATAGTGTTTTTATAAAACCTTAAAGTTTTCTGGAAACCTTTTTCTGGAAAACTAAGTTTTCTAAAAATTTCAGATAGCTGAGATGTTATCTGAAGTTTGGCTGCTGTTTGAAGTATTTTCAGACAGTGTAAAAGTAAGTTTTCTGAAAAATATTTTTACGTTCAGATTTTATAAAGACATATTCAATTCCCTTTAATGTTAGTTTAAAACTGAATTGAACAAGTTAAGGGATAGAAATACTCAGCCAAAATTTATCCTGGTTCACTCACAACCTTAGTGAGCTACGTCCAGTCCCAGTGCCAACTAGCAGCTGGATTTCTCCACTAATCTCAACATATTACAAGTATTCTTTTACAGTCAAACCTCTTCAGGCTCTAAACCCAAGTATTGTTTTACAGACAAGCCTCTTCATGCTCAAACCCAAGTATTGTTTTACAGACACGCCTCTCCAGGCTAAAAAACAACCCAATGTTTTAAAAAAAAGGGTTTAAGCTTAGGAACTACAATCCAGTTCTTAGCTTAAACACAAAGTTTGTACAAATAACTGAGTAGAACTCAAAATATGAAAGTTGTGTACAAATCAATGAAATAATCAGAGTTTGATTTTCCTAAGAAAAACTCAGCAGTGTATGAGCTTCTGAATTTTTGCGCGAAAAGTATTCTTCTTATTAAGTCTTTGTGCGAAGTTTCTATTTATAAGCATCAGGTGAGGTCCATTGAAAGACATCCATTGTGAGATAACATTAAATTCTATTAAATCCATTGTTAAATGTCTTCTGACACAGTACAAGGTTGTAATACTGCGCTGACCTCTGCAAAAATTGCGCTACAGAACTTTCCTCATTTGTGTATGCTTTTCAAACATGCTGAAAAGCTTCTGTTCTGCTTGACTCAAAATGGTATTTTGAAAGCGTGCTAGAGAAGGAGCAGAAAAGGTCTTCAGTCAATCTGATGTCCACGTTAGATATCTTCAGAGGGCTTCACTCTTCAGATAGCTTCAGACTTTAGACAATCTGATGTCTTCAGATAACTCCTTCTTCAAAAGCTTAACCCTTCATATGACTTCATTTCTTCAGACAGTCTTGCCACGTCAGATGGCTTTACTTCTTCGAACATTTTGCCACTTCAGAAAGCTTTATAACTTTAAAAGGCCAACTTCACTGAAATTAGAATAAACTATTAGTAGCATAAGAAGTTTTGCATAGTGTTAATAACTAAATTTGCATGGATGATGAATTAGTTCTATTTAGAAATTATTAATAATTTCTTGAGACTCAACATTCTCCCCCTTTTTAATGATGACAAATTTGTTTTTAACAAAAAATTCTGACATAGGTAAAATGAAATATTAAGTTAAGAAATTCCTCCCCCTAAATCAGATGCCTTAAGTTTCTTTAAATAACTTAAGCTTTTCTTAAAATTTTCTCATTTTCAGATACTTCCACTTCACTTCTGAAAATCATGATCACTTCAGATTTTTGTTAGTTCAAAATACTCCCATTTTGTCATCAATCAAAAGGGATAAAAGCAAACAACATACGATCAGATTAAACAAAAATAAGTGTATCAGAGCATAAACTCATAATTTGTTAGAGCAAAGAAATTCATCAGAGCATAAACATTCTTATATATTAGAGCAAACAAGAAAACACAAAAATTAAACAAAAGTTCATATTATCCAAAGTGTTTGGCAGTTCATCCTAGACATTGACTATCCATCCTTTTTCAACAAAGCCTCTCTGATTACAACAATCAAATCATCATGAGCCTTGTCAATTTGAGAAAGAACAGCAGTCTTCAGATCTTCTTGTCCTACTTTGAGCTTCTCTTGCTGATCAAGAACTTTATCATGCTTGGATGTTAATTCTGCGTGCTTGATCTGTAACTCTTGAATCTCCCTTCTCAGAATAACACTTTCTTCTTCAGCATCTAACATTGGTTCAAAGAAAATGATGGAGATGTGCTTGCAAGTGAACTTGAAATAATTGAATCCCTTGGGTAGTCCAAACTTGGAGTGATTCTAAACAGCATAAAAGTATTGCTTGATAGGACTTAGATACCAAAGAGTCCATGCTTCATTAGGGAATGTAGATAAGGGGAATTGACCCCTGAAGTTGTTGTGCTTCTCCAAATTAGATACTCCTCTGTAGGTGATTGAGTCTTCATCTTGCCCAGAAGTCCCATAGGCTGAACTAACACGCTCTCTGATGTTCTAGTAATATGACCAGACCCATTCTTTGTACAGATGGTCAAGTCAACCTCCTTGCCTTTTCAGATAAGCAGGAAGTTTTCTCCATTGTTCTGCTATCAGAGGCTTGAAATTTGTTGGGTAGCTAAGGTACAGCTTGGGATCTTTCATCTTGTCCTCAGGTCCTTCAGCTAAGGGATACCTTGGAATGATTCTGTTAGGTTGCACCAGAATTCTTGTAGAGGGTAGAACTGATATTGGCAAAGGTGGCTTGAAGTCTCTGAAGTCTGATGATCTTCTAATGTGCCTCTCAAATAACTCAGCTTCAAGACACATATTTCTCACTGCCATCTAGTCCTCATCAAATAGAAGAGCTTGTTCTTCAGCAAAGGGATCTATCAGATTCCACTTGTGGCAAGGTGGTTGGACACTTCTTCTGATCTTCTCAAGTTGATCAGGCAGTAATGATTCTTCCTCTCCTTTCTCCTCCTAAGTGAGCAATCTTTTGTTCCTTGCTTCTTCCACTGATTCTAGGCACAACCCCTTATGAGTAATAATAGGGGGCATCTTTGAAGTACAACAATTCTTCAAACTAGTTGGGGAACTTGGGAACCCTCAACCTTTCTTCCAAAGGCACATCATATGCCTTATGGGGCACTTCAGAAGCAGCCTTCAACTCTGCTGCAAATGTTGGTTGTAGTGTTAAGTCATATGATGGCTCAAGAGTGTAGACACCAGCTTTGGCTGCTAGATGCAAATGCTGGGGTAGATTGCTTCCCTTCAAAAACACTTCAGTTGGTTGGGATTAGCTGGAATTTCCTTCAGGTTCTGAATCAGGTGAGTCAGACTCTAGAGATGGACTCTTCTCCTCAGATGACGGAGTCACATTCCCAAAGATCACCTTCATCTTCTTGGGAGGTTCAACTTCCTCTTTATCTTTCACTGCCTGGTTTCTCTTTCTCTCCTCTCTGTTCTTTCGACTTCTCTCAAATTCAGTAGCTTGTTGAAATTTGATAGCTTCTTCTTGCTGAATAGAAGCACTCCTTGTAATTCTTTGAGTAGCTTCAGGTAGAGGGGCGTGCAACAACCTGAGCCTCCTTCCTCTTCTTGCTTGGGAGCTTGATCTCCTCCTCTTCTTAGACTTGGAATGAATGAGCCTTTCATCTTCTAGGATTACCTGTTGTGCAGCAACAACAATGGCAAAGTCTTGTGCCTCTTGTTCTTTATCCTTGGCCTTTTCTTCTTCTTCTTCTTCTTCTTCTTCTTCTTCTTCTTCTTCTTCTTCTTCTTCTTTTAAAGTAGTGGCTAAAGCAGCAACCTGTGCTAGCTCAGGATCAGGATTCTTGGAAGCAATACAAATTGCTTCAATAGTTCTCTTAGAGGAATCTTGTTCAGATTCCAAATTGATCACTAATGTTGCAGCACTACCTTGATCAGCTACACTGACCTGTCCCTTTAGAAATGAGGTAGGCTCAGTGAGTTAAGTAAAAGGTGCCTCAGTTGTATCATCTACTATTTCAAAAGGTCCTAGGGGGACTTTTTGAACAGGTTCAGACAGTTTGAGTTATGCATGCCCAACTTCAGACGACATTTCTTCAGCATTTTTCTAGGTTGCCTTGGTTCTCTTTTTCTTTACCAAGGGCTTTGTTGGAGTATTTTGGGCTTCAATGAACTCAACCTTCTTTGGGTCCCCCTTGAATTCATTCTCCAGAATGTCAATAGCACACCTTCCTATAGCAACACCTTTGTGCAGGGTGAAAGACTCCCTCACAGTAGGTTCAGGAGGAGGGGGTAGTACTTCTATACACATCTGCCTGACATTTGTTGTAATAAAGAATGCAGGGGCCTTGTGGTCATATAGCCTTTCTATGGGCACCTTGAAGTGCAAAAGAATCTTCTAAATGAGAGTGTTGTGGGGTTAGCTGCTTGCAGAGTCATTAATCTTCTTCTATATATGGGTCATGATGATCTAGGGAAGATCTGCCTTCTTTTTCTGCATAAGGTGAATGAGGCAAAAGCGCTCCAACTTAGACACATGGTTCTTATTCCCCATTTTAGGGATTATTGTGCTCCCTAGAATGGCAAGCAACCTTGCTCTTGGAAACATGCATGAAGAGTTCATGTTCTCTAGTTTGTCTTCTCCATACAGAAGCTTATTGAACGTCCTAGGGCCACCATTCTTGCTTTCGCAGTCAGGGTAGAACACAGCTCCATCAGAATTCACACTAGTTATCGTTGAGATAAAATCCTTGTCAACAAAGACAGGAATCCCCATCACAGTGGCTCTTATAGAGCTGTAAGTTCCTGAGGTGTTTGGAACTCCTCTTCCAGTCCTCCAGAAGTCCACCACACTTTCCTCATGCCAACAACAGTTGACATGGTCAATGAAATAGGTCCATCCTACTCCTTCAAATTCTTCAGTGAGGTCAACACCATCGTTCTTTAGTGATTCAAGGCAGACAACCTTGCTCCTCACAATGTTACCTCCTGCTGATTTCTTGGAACCCATTGAGTTACAGAGAAAAATGGCCAACCAAGTAGACTTGAAGGGTTTTGAAACTTAGAGAAAATATGAGTACTGTGAACGTAGCCTTTGCACGAGCTTCAATCCTTCTTTATATAGATACTAGAAGCAATGATGACAGTTACATAGTGACTGCACAAACCTTGAGTAACGTGCGAAGTGGCAGAGGCAATTTTGAAAAAAGGTGAATATTAAATGTCTCAGATTGCCACGTCATCTCTCAAACAAGTGTTACTTCAGATAATACATTCAGACAAAAGCATGTTTCAGACAAGCAGTCATTTCAGATAGATACATGTTTCAGACAGTCAAGCATTTAAGACAATGTTCATTTTTCAGAAAATGCATGAATGCTTAGATTATCTCTAATGAACTTAAATCTATCTTCAATTAGAGGTTTTGTGAATATATCATCCCATTGATTCTCTGTATCAATGAACTTAATATAAAAAACTCCTTTCTGAACATAGTCTCTAATGAAATGATGTTTGATTTCTATATGCTTAGCCCTAGAATGTTGAATGGGTTTTTTCGAAAGATTTATTGCACTTGTATTATCATACATCATAGGTATACAGTTCACAATAATATTAAAATCTTCTAACTGATACTTTACCCATAACAGCTGTGAACAACAGCCTCTTGCTGCAGTATATTCTGCTTTTTCTGTTGATAAGGCAATGGTACTTTGCCTCTTACTGGACCAACTGATCATTTTATTTCCGAGGAAATGACATCCTCCACTGGTTCTCTTTCTTTCAAGTCTGTCTCCAGCAAAATTAGCATCACAATAACCTATTAACCTGCAATCCTTATTCTTCTTATAACAGAGACCAAGATTAGTAGTACCATTTAAATATATGAAAATTGTTTTGACAACCTTGTAATGAGTTACTCTTGGATTAGATTGAAATCTTGCACACAAGCACACACTAAACATAATATCAGGTCTGCTTACAGTAAGATACAATAGTGAACCAATCATTCCTCTATACAGACTTTGGTCAATAGGTTCTTCTCCTTCATCTTTACTTAAGATTGCAGAAGGATAAATAGGAGTTGACATGGGCTTGCAGTCATTCATTTTGAACTTCTTAAGCATTTCTTTTGTATACTTTTCTTGATGGATCCATATACAATTAAATTCTTGCTTAATCTGAAGTCCCAAAAAAAAATTTAGTTCACCCATCATACTCATTTTAAATTCTGACTGTATAAGCTCAGAAAACTCTTTGCACAAAGAATAATTTGTTGAACCAAAAATAATGTCATCAACATATATTTGGACAAGAATGAAATTTTTGTTAGAAGTTTTTCTAAAAATAGTTGTATCTACTTTTTCTCTCTCAAAACCATTATTGATAAGAAAATTGCTCAGTCTATCATACCAAGCCCTAGGAGCTTTCTTAAGACAATACAGAACCTTTTTCAGTTTGAAAATATCATTAGGAAAAGTAGTGAATAGGAGTTGACATAGGTTTGCAAGATTGCTGAAGGGTGAATAGGAGTTGGCATAGGTTTGCAATCATGCATGTTAAACTTCTTAAGCATCTCTTTTGTATATTTCTCCTGATGGATCCATATACAATCAAAATCTTGCTTAATTTGAAGTCCTAAGAAAAATTTGAGTTCACCCATTAAACTCATTTCAAATTCAGATTGCATAATCCTTGAAAACTCAGTGCACAGAGAAGGATTTGTTGATCCAAAGATAATGTCATCAACATATATCTGGACTAGAATCAGGTCTTTGTTAGACATTTTTCTAAAAAGAGTTGTATCAATCTTTCCTCTTTCAAAACCATTTTTGAGTAGAAAATTTCTCAATATGTCATACCAAGCTCTGGGAGCTTGTTTGAGACCATACAGAGCCTTTTTCAGTTTGAAACCATGATCAGGAAAAGTCAGATTTTCAAAACCAGGGGGTTGTATAACAAATACCTCTTCCTCAATGATATATTTTGATGCCATTATTGGCTGTATAGGAAAGTAAAATCCTAATGGCTTCAAGCCTTGCTACTGGAGCAAAAGTTTCAGTAAAGTCAATACCTTCTTGTTGATTATAGCCTTGTGCAACCAATGTGGCCTTGTTTCTGACCACTTGACCATCTTCAGAGAGTTTGTTTCTAAACACCCATTTGCTTCCAATAATAGTTTTCCCATGGGTTTTAGGAACAAGAGTCCAGACATCTTTCCTGGCAAATTGATTAAGCTCTTCTTGCATGGATAGGATCCACCCTTCATCATGCAGAGCTTCCTCAATATTCTTTGGCTCAATTTCATAGAGGAAGATAATATTATTGACTTCTCTAAGTCTTGATCTTGTTCTTACTCCTTTTGAAGTAGCACAAATGATTTGGTCTCGAGGATGATGAGTTCTGTATCTCCACTCATGCCTTCGAGGGAATACTTGCTTATTCTGAGACTCAACATTAACTTTGTGAAGAGAATCAGTTTCAATAGGTTGACTGGAAGTCTGTTCAGCAGGTACTTCAGAGGGTCCTTCAGCAGGTGCTTCATTCTTGACCTCTGGAGTCTCTGAAGTAGGATTAAGCTCCATACCTGCAAAATCATCTTCTAGATCTGATAGTTCCCTATCAGTCTCTTTAGCATCATTAAATCTAACATGAATAAATTCTTCTACTGTAAAGGTTCTAGAGTTATAAACTCTGTAAACCTTCGATGTTTCTAAATAACCAATGAAGAATCCCTTATCAGATTTAGAGTCAAATTTACCCAGATCATCTTTGGTGTTAAGTATGAAACACTCAGCCAAAAATGTGAAAATAAGAAATTTTGGGTTTTCTTCCTCTCCATAATTCATAGGGAGTTCTCTTGAGAATTGGTCTTACCAAAATTCTGTTTTGAATGTAGCGAGCTGTGTGAACAGCCTCTGCCCAAAATGATCTTTATAGGTTGCTTGAAATGAGTATGGTTTTACCCATCTCTTGCAAGATTCTGTTCTTTCTCTCAACAACCCCATTTCGCTGAGGTGTTCTGGCCATAGAGAAATTGTGTGAGATCCCATTCTCATCACAGAACATGCTGAAGCTTGAGTTTTAAAACTCACCACCATGGTCACTTCTGATTGCAAAAATGCAAAAGCCTTTTTCATTTTGCACCTTCTTACAGAATTTTGTGAAATTCTCAAAAGTATCATCCTTACTTTCGAGGAATATAACCCATGTGTATCTAGAGTAGTCATCAACAATGACTAAGCCATACATTTTACCAGCCTAGCTTTCAGTTCTTGTAGGACCAAACAGATAAATGTGAAACAGTTTTAAAGGTCTTGAGGTAGACACAACATTTTTACTCTTGAAAGAGCTTCTTGTTTGTTTACCTTTAAGACAGTTTTCACATAAAATGTCAGATTTCAAAGAAAGCTTGGGCAATCCTTTTACAAGATTGTGCTTTGTAAGCTTTGAGATTAACCTCAAGCTGGCATACCCAAGTTTCTGGTGCCAAATCTGTTTTTCATCTTTAACAGAAAGCAAACAAGTCACATTTTGATATGCAAGTTCCTCAAGATCTATCTTATACACATTACTGTGTCTCTTGGCAGTAAAAATGACTTGATCAGAAGCGTCTTTGACTGCACAACCATCTTTAGTGAAGGATACAACATATCCCTTTTTTTGGTTTCCACTTTTTCCAGACAATAATACCCCTGATTCAGGCTCCATTCCGATATACTAAATTCTGGTTTTTTAAATGATAATTTTTTTAACACTAATCCTTATTTTTGTAATTCAAATTCAAATCTTGATTGATTATATTTTTTCCTATTCTAATTTTAATCTCTGTTTCTTAATTTAAATTTAAAATATTATCCTTATCATTTAAGTTGTGAATTTTTAAAGTAATTTTGAAAAGTGTAGATTAATAATTCAAATTCAAATCATTCTTTAAATTTGGAGGACATACTGAATTCTGGTTTTTTTAATGATAATTTTTTTAACACTAATCCTTATTTTTACAATTC
Organism: Sesbania bispinosa; assembly: GCA_026901365.1. Lineage (NCBI taxonomy): Eukaryota > Viridiplantae > Streptophyta > Magnoliopsida > Fabales > Fabaceae > Sesbania > Sesbania bispinosa. Next base: position 1,851,447 of record QLOH01000018.1, read on the forward strand.
AAATTCAAATCTTGATTGATTATATTTTTTCCTATTCTAATTTTAATCCCTGTTTCTTAATTTAAATTTAAAATATTATCCTTATCATTTAAGTCGTGAATTTTTAAAGTAATTTTGAAAAGTGTAGATTAATAATTCAAATTCAAATCATTCTTTAAATTTGGAGGACATACTAAATTCTGGTTTTTTAATGATAATTTTTTAACACTAATCCTTATTTTTACAATTCAAATTCAAATCCTGATTGATTCTATTTTTTCTATTCTAATTTTAATCCCTATTTCTTAATTTAAATTTAAAATATTATCCTTATCATTTAAGTCGTGAATTTTTAAAGTAATTTTGAAAAGTATAGATTAATAATTCAAATTCAAATCCTTCTTTAAGGTATTTGAAAATGTAAATAAACAAATTTTACGTATTTTCCAAAAAAAAATGCGGATAGACAGGCACGACAGTGCCTGTCTATTCGCTAGTCTTTAACAGAAAGCAAACAAGTCACATTTTGATATGCAAGTTCCTCAATATCTATCTTATACACATTACTGTGTCTCTTGGCAGTAAAAATGACTTGATCAGAAGCGTCTTTGACTACACAACCATCCTTAGTGAAGGATACAACATATCCACTGTCACATAATTGACTTATGCTCAGTAAATCGTGTTGAAGACCTTCTACAAGGAGAACATTTTGTATATCAGAGAGAGGAGATATACCTACAGAACCAATACCAGTGATTCTACCTTTCTGGTTTCCTCCAAAGGTCACCACCTCTCCATCCTTAGGTCTAAGATTTTGGAACAAAGACCTTTCTCCTGTCATGTGTCACGAGCACCCACTGTTCAGGTACCATTTGTGGTGTCTCCTTTGTCCTATTAAACACATCTGCAACAGGAATAATCAGAGACTTAGGTACCCACATCCTTTTGGGTCCTTTTTTGTTAGCAGCAGGTTTGCCGTTTCTCTTGTGTTTGCACTGAGACACACTGAGTCCAGGTTTTCCATAGTGAGAGCATCCCCTACCTTTCTTAGCCTTTTCAGCAGGTTTAAAATTTGAATCATGTGATGATTCATTGTCTGATTATCCTAAACCTCCTTTGTTTTTGGAGTTCTTTTGAACACTTAACATTCTGTTGAGGTTCTTAGTTCCATTGACAAAGTTGGCAAGGTCTCTAGTAAGTTCAGCAACTTGTTTCTTTATAAATTCATTTTCTTTGATTAAACTTTATGAACTACTAGTCTTAGAATTCTTCAAGAGTTTTTCTTTAAGTAAAAGATTTTCAGTCTTAAGAGCTTCATTTTTATTTGCAGTTTCAGTATATGCTCTAGAAAAATATTCATACTCTTGGAAAAGCTCTTTAGAACTTTCCAGCAAGTCATCATACATATCTTACAGAGTTTGAGGAATTACCTCAGATTCAGAACTGTCTAATGAAGGGAGACTTGCCATTAAACATAGGTTGGCTTCTTCAGCAGACTGATCTTCCTCTTCTGAGGTTGAATCGTCTAGGTCCTCCCATGTTTCCATCAAACCATTTTTCTTCTTGAAGAACTTCTTCTTCTTGTAAGATGGTTTCTTCAGCTTTGGACAATTAGCCTTCATATGCCCTGGCTGTTTGCATTCATAACAGATTATTTTGTCAGTAGAAAAAGATTATTTACCTGACTTGCCTATTTTCGTTTCAGAGGATGACCCTTTTCTGAACCTTTCTTTCTTCTGGAGCATCCTCTTGATCTTTCTACTCAAAAGATCTAGATCATTGTTTCTTATTCGGATGGGAAAATAGGTTTTGTTATTGCTATTGATGATGTTCATGTTACAAGAGAGATGCCAAGGCCTACCTCTCTAATGGCTAACCCCCTTTGTTATATATTAAACTTACGCCTCTTCGGTTTCTTTCTTGCCTCGAGACTACGCTTTGCGCGTCTTCTTCGTGCTGCTCCAATATGTTGCGCCCTGGTTGTAGTTGTCGGCCTCTTCCAAGCCATATTCCTATTTTATGTTATCTGCTCATTTGTTTTTTCATGTTTCAGAGACCATTTCCCTTTTGGATAAGACAAACCTCCGCTTTTCTATTCTTCTGCAGTGCGTCTCTGACATGGCGCCTTGTCTCCTGATGCACTCCTTCTGCCTTTGTCTTATTTTCATGCTCTACCTCCTGACTTTATGGACTGGGCCGGGTCCAATTCATTTCCTTGGGCCTCACCCTTATTCGTCCTCAACATTAGCCCCCTTGGGCTTTTGGCAGATGTTCGGACTTCCTAAAGCATAACTACTTCACTTAGAAGCCACTGCCTAGATGGACGAGTCATTAATGTGTGAGTTATGAGGGGCTGATTTCAAGACTCGCGTCTTTTCATTTTAGAGCCTTGTCAAAGATTTAAATTTCCTTTCCCATCAGTTATGACTACTCATTTCCCCTTTTCCGTCCATTAACATGGTGAAGTCTTATTTCTCTGGTTTAGAGCTCTTGCCTAAGGATTCGTCTTCTTCCTCCGAATCTTCCTCTGAACTCATTCCTCGTTCCATCTCCTTCCTTTCCTGGACCCATTTACCTCATCCCAGGGCCAACCTCTTGGACGCTGCTGCCCGCAAATGGATGACTGATGTTCAACCGGCAATTCGTCCCTTCGTACTGCCTCCACCTTCAGGTGACGATTTCTTTAAAGACACCTTAGTGACGCCGCACGTTCGTCGCGAGGACGCGCTTTTGTTCCATGACGTTCCGAATGCGCCCAACTATTCGGTGGGTCCCTCGCTCCTTCGCTCTCGTTTGATTTGTGGGGAGTTCCCCTGGACATCCTGTGCCTTTGTGGCTCGCGCCACTTGTACTAGCGGCTGGTCGGAGTGGGTTGACTATGTCTTCGTGAACGATGGTCCTTTTGTGGAGGTAATGGAGAAAACTGGCATTGCTGACGCGGTGAAGTTGTCTTCTTGTTTAGACGTCTTCAAGCGGGTAGAGTAATTGAACTGTGTGATTCAGAGGTGGTCTAGTACTACTCATACCTTCTTTACTGCTTGGGGAGAGTTCGCTCCTTCCTTAGAAGATGTTTGTGTGCTGCTTAAATTACCCCTTTTCGGAGATTACGACATTACTTCTTCTCCCATTGATAGTCATATTTTAGACAAAGCTAGGGAACTCAAGACTGCCACTATCGAGAGCGCGAAGTACTCTCGTGAATTTCTGACTCGGATGCGCTCCGAACCTTCCTTTGTTGGGGGCTCTTTTGTCAAGAAGCCTCCTCGTAAAGTGAAAGGAACTGGGAATGTGTTGCCTCCGGCTCAGCGAAAGGTTGCTAGGGAGTCCTTGAAGTATACTTACGCTACATGGATTAGGTACATTTTTGGAGATTTTGACTCGTCTAAAAGAATTTTCTATCCTGGCCCCTCTTTGCCTCAGCCATTGAAGCGATCTGATTTTATCGCGTTTTGGCTGTCTAAATATGTGTTTCCCGGGCCCCCTTGGGAATCTGTTAGTACCAGTATTTTCATCATGGCTTGCTTGCTAGCTGAAGGGGTACGGGTTCCTCTTGCATCATTTTTCTTGGGGAGCTTTTACGGACGCTTGGATCAAGTCCAAGACCAGTTGTTATCTTCTTTCGGCCGTTTCCCCATTAATACCTTCGTGGATCTCATTTTCTTGCAATGCTTTCTCTTCGAACGTTATCCTGAATACGCCCCTGTGCGTGCAGTTCCAGAGCCTCCTTCTGAAGGTGACGAGAGGCCTTTGGAACCTCATGTTTGGGGTTGGGCATCAGGACGCCCTCGACACTCTTTGTTGGACATCATAGATGAGGAGGATCAGTTCGTGCATCGTCCTTACACAAAGAATTTCTTCCCCGGGGTTGAGGGTCTGCATCGCTTGTATCAAGAAAGCGAGTTCGCTTCTCGTAATGTGCGCTCTACTCGTGTGGAAGGCGTGTTTGATGTTTGGCACCTTATTTTGCGTCCCCATGTGTTCATCTAAACTTTATTCTTTATCCTTTTTATCATTTCTGGTTTATTCATGCTTCTCCTTTCTTCTTTTAGATTCTTCCAGGCTTTATTATTACTAACACGGTTTCGGTTGCGGGGGGTGCTTTCTTTCCATTTTCCTACCGTCCTGATCGCTTGTGTCGCCAATTTGGCCTTGACCAGCCCCCTTGTCATGTTGACTTGGAATTTTGTGAAGTTTCGGTTCCTATGAAGGCCGCCTTGTTTGGAACAAATGAAGGGTCTCTTCCCTTTGATTCTTCCAGGTTCATTCCCCCCGAGCGATCAGGACGTGTCTTGGATGTTTGGGTGGCATACTATGCTCGATTAAAGACTGCTATTAAGCGTTATGAGCAGCGGGACTCTATGCAGCATTTTCAAAATATTCCTATAATGTGTAAGGATCCTTACTACATTACTTCTTCCCTGAAGGCAAAACCAAGACAAGGTGATTTAATTTTCTCGCCATTTGCATTCATTTGTGTTATCAATGATTCAAACCTCTTGGTCTAATTTGTGGATCGTCTTAGAAATTGGGAGTGATCGAGGCAAGAAGCGCAAGCCCCCTAAGCCTGCAAAGGAACCTGCTACTGCGCTTCCCTCTTCTGAAGAGGGTGAAGGCGGCCCTAAAAAGAAGGCTAAAGCTCCCAAAGCATTTCACTCTAATCCACCAGTTACAGTTGCCGCCAGGAAATCCGCTCCCCGTTCTTCAAGGGCTAAAATGATGCCACTGCTCCCAGTGCGTGCTTCGGTCAGATTGAGGGAGAAACCTTCAAACAAATCCTCAAATCCGTCTTCTTCGTCTTCTCCTATTGAAATTGTGTATAATCATGGTTCTCCTACTCCTGGTACCCCCGTTTCACATCCTGGTGATGATCAGACTATACAGGATTCACCTTCTCCTTCTGTTTCCCATACTATTACTCGGGGTTCATTTACGGAAGAGGCATCCTTGGAAGGTGATGACAGTCACTCAGCATCAACGCGTGGTTCTGGGCCCGTTGGAGATCGTGATGTGACTCCACCAGGTGTTGTTAGTTTTTTTGTGCTTATTTTGTTTGATGATCTTTCATTCCCTTATTCTCACTTCTTTTCTTTGGTTGTTAGTGCAAAAAGGTGTAGCAGACGACGGTCTTGTAGCCGAGGGTACTATTGCGGCTGAGCAACAGAATTCCCTGCAAGTGGCCAAAGTGGTTCTTGAGCTTGATGACGCCTCTTCCCCGTTGCTCGAGGACCCTGTTGTTGCTCCTCCTCCCGAACCTTCTGAGATTAATGTTTCTAATCCTATTGGGGGCGCTTCCATTCTTGCTTCCTTATTGCCTGAAGAGGACGCCCATATGCTTGTTGACTTTGCTTCTAGTCATGAAGGGTTCCTTTTGTCTGAAAAAGATTTCCCTTTAGCTTTCCTGAAGCCCGCCTATGCCGTGTTTGCTGATTTTTTGCACTTTGTGCGTACTCATTATGTTGCTGACCTCTTAGGCGTTCACAAGGGTAAAGTTGCTGGGGACTTGAAAGCTTTGGCTCTGTTTGGTTTTAAGGGAGGCTGGTTTGAGAGAATTGTTGAACAACTTAGTCAATCTGTTCCCTTAGATGCTTTTGAAGACATGGAAAAACTTGCAGATGCCATTGTTCAACAATCTCAGCGTAGCAATGAATTGAAGACCCAGTTAGAACCCCTGGAGGCGAAGTTGGCTCAAAGTGAATCTGAGTTGGAGCGTTTATCGTTAAGACGTAAAGAGATAGAAGACGCTCGAGCTATCTTGAATTCTTCCTTGGACTTGTAACCTGCGAGCACATGTTATTTTGTTTGTTTTGAAGTTGTTGTTGTTTGTTTGTGTTTTTTTTATCATATGAACTTTGATGTCTGTTGGCTTGTGCCTTGTGTCTCTCGTCCATAATTTGGGACCTAATTTGATAGCTTACATTTTATGTTTCTTATGAGGCCCACACCGTGTCTTTTGGTAATGTAATTGCACTTTGTGCCCCAATTCACACGTGTTAGCTCAATCATTTCAGTAGACATGTTATTGTTCCCAGGCGTTCTTATGGATGGTATTATCCTTTACCCTTATCGTGTTAAATTTCCTGGTGGCTTACTTTTCATTCTGGTCGAGTAATTTCTCGAATAGGGCGCACTATTGTCCTTATTTTGGTCGAGTAACTTCTCGAATGGAGTTGTACAATTACTATTATCATTGTTCACTTCTTTTTTTAAAAAAAATCATGCTAAACAATCAACTGGGCTGTTTCTAAGAGTCATAAAGGCATGTGAACTACCTTATTAACGATAAATGACATGTTTTACCAAAGCTGCTAACATTCTGATTTTTTCATTGACATAATATAATTGCTCATGACAAAATGCTACCATGTAAGGTGCCAAAATGTGTTATCAAAATGATAAGATGTTTTCTCATACTACCCTATGATAATGAAACCACTGCTAACTTCAAATAAAAACTATGCATAATATTTCTTAACATATTTAAAATTTACCGGGCCTTACGCTGGTCTTCAGGGTCTAGCAGCGTGCAGTATCCGCCAGCATGTGCTTCTTGTATAACATACGGCCCCTCCCAGTTTGGTGCCCATTTTGAAGTATGTTGCTTCCTCATTATGGCATCTGTTGCCTTCAACACTAGTTCCCCTTCGTGGAACATCCTCGGCTTCACTAACTTCTCGTAGGCTAAGCTTAACCTCCGGTGGTGTCTCATCAGTTCTTCACCAGCCTTTTCTCTATCCTCTTCCACCAGTTCTGCAGAGGCTTCTCTTGGGACTAAGTCTCCTAGGATCATCCGTGCGGAGGGGACTATTACTTCCACTGGCAAGATTGCTTCTGCCCCATATACTAATGAAAATGGTGTGGCCTTGGTACTGCCATGTCGTGTGGTCCTATACGCGCATAGTGCTAAAGGCAGATATTCACTCCAGTCCCGCAACGCATCTTTTACCATTCTGGACAAAATATGCAATAAGTTCTTGTTGGTAGATTCAACCTGACCGTTTGACTGGGGATAGTATGGGGAGGACCTATCATGTTGTATCCCGTACTTGTCTAGGACCTTCTTCACCTTTGCGTTGACAAAATGAGTGCCATTATCTGACACTATCCTCTTTGGTAACCCAAAGCGGCACACAATATTTTCTTTGATAAAGGTTACAACCATTTCAGCTTTGGCTTCTTTTACAGCTACAACTTCCACCCACCTTGTGTAGTGTTCTGTAGCAGCTAAAATCCACTTCTTTTGCTTGGAGGCTGGGGTTATGGGTCCTATGAAGTCCATTACCTATGTATGAAAGGGGTATGGAGACGCGATTCCATGCATACTTGTGGCCGGGGCATGAATGAGATTTCCTTGCTTTTGGCATTGTACACATCTTTTTGCAAACTCTATGGAATCCTCTTTCATGCTTGGCCAGTAGTAACCCTTCCTTAGGACCTCGACCCATAAGCTACGCCCTCCCTGATGTCTTCCACATACACCTTGGTGAACTTCTTCTAGAATTTCCTTTGTGTTCTCGCCAGCTACGCAACGCAGGATTTCTCCTATAAACGCGTTCTTAAACAGTTCTCCCTCTTGACAAAAGTATCACTCTGCTTTCCTTTTCATCTTATCAGCTTCTCGGTGTTCTAGTGGTAGCGTCCCTTTTTCCAAATACTGTTTCATGGGTTGCCTCCAATCTTCTTCTATTACATTGACGCCTATCCACTCTTTAGCTTCTCTGCAGCTTGCGCAATTCGCCTGCACTTGATCGCAATACGCTTTCATGGTTGGCCAAAACATCCCCACACGCTGCATTTTTCTGTACAAACCTGGCCTTTCCATATTGCATGTTGCATGATGCAAGTTTTCTGCTCTCTGCATTCCTACACTTTCGGCCACGCACTTCATCAGAAGACCCTCATGACTTCTTTTGTACAGTTGTCCATGTATCTGGAGGAACTCTTTTACTGTCTTGGGTGATGTTTTCTACTTCAAATGCTCTATCACCTGGCGTCTCCAGTCTGCCCTCATCTCTTCTCCTTGGAGTATCATTACACAAGGCTATTTCAACCTTCGAAACACAACAACTTCCTCCCCTTCACTCCTCGTTTCCTTGCTCCCGATCGTAGCAAGGGCATCGACGTGTCTATTTTCAGCTCTTGGGATATGTGAGGCTTCAATTCCTTCGAATGCTTCAGTTAACTTCAGCGCTTCATCTCTATATGCCGCCAGCGAGGCTTCTTTGACTCCATACTCTCCTTTCAATTGTTTAATTATCAATTTGGAATCTCCCTTTATCTTTAGCTGCTTTACATTTAAATCCCTTGCCATGTGGAGACCTAGTATAAGCGCCTCATACTCAGCTTCATTGTTCGTGCAAGGGAAACCTATGTGGTAGGAGATGGTGAAGACTTCTCCCTCTTTATTAGATAATACCACCCCTGCGCCCCCATCTGGGTTTGCCGGAGACCCATCAAATTTGAGCGTCCACCACATTTTGTTTTCTTCCTTACACACATTCACCTCCGGTATACCTCCTCTAACTTCGTCCACTACTTCTTCTTCATTCCCCCTGGCGACAAAGCCATCATATCTACCAATGCTTGACTCCTAAGCTTGTCTGGGTGTACTATTCGTAAGTCATACTCACTCATCATAAGCGCCCATCTGCTCATCCGTCTTGTTAGTGAGGGGTTGTGAAGCATGTACTTAATCCCATCAGATTTGGATACAACCTCTATGGTATGTGCCTCGAAGTAATGTCTATATTTTTGGGCCGCGTACACGAGTGCAAGGCAATACCTTTCTTGCTTCGGGTATCTTGCTTCAACGACTTTCAGCAACCTGCTCAAGTAACACACCGGGCGTTCTCCTTCATGTGTTTCTTGTGCTATCAGGCCATTGATTGCTTTATCGGTGACAACCAAGTATAGTCTTAAGGGCTTACCGGGGTCAGGAGGGATCATGACATGCATGGATGTCATCGTTCTTTTGATCATCTAAAAAACGCCCTGGTGCTCATGTTTCCACTGGAAGGCGTTCTTGGCTTTCAACAAGCTTCTGAACGGACTGATCTATTCCCCCATCGCGGGGATGAAGCGTCTGATGTATCCCAACTTCCCGATTAATTGCTGGATTTCTTTGACATTAGCTGGTGGCTTCAGCTCCCTTATGGCTTCTACTTTCCTTTCTTCTGCTGATACGCCTTCTTTATGCTCTTTGAACCCCAAAAACTTCCTTGATCTGACGCCGAAAGCGCATTTTACAGGATTCATCTTCAACCGGAACCTTCTACATCTTTCAAATACCTTCATCAGGTGTTGCTCGTGGTCTTCTTTCCTCTTTGATTTCACCACCAAGTTGTCCACATAATCCTCTACTATATCGTGCATTAGGTCATGGAAGATCGCTGTCATAGCCCTTTGGTAGGTGGCGCCGACATTTTTGAGGCCAAAGGGCATGACGGTGTAGAAGAAGTTTCCCATCGGAGTTCTGAAAGTAGTCTTCATCTCCCTTACCCATCTTAATTTGATTGTAGCCGCTAAAGCCATCCATAAAAGAAAATCGTTCGTGGCGTAAATATGTTTGCCAACCAAGGCGTCGATGTGTGGTAAAGGAAAATCATCCTTTGAGCACGCTCTGTTCAAGTCTCTGAAGTCTACGCAACATCTTATCTGACCATTTTTCTTTCGCACCGAAACTATGTTTGCCAACCACGTGGGGTGCTAGATCGGTTTGATGAATCCTGCCTTCAGCAATTTCTCCACTTCTCGTTTTATCTCCTTTTCAATCTCAGCTGAAAACTTCCTTAATGGTTGCTTTACTGGTTTTGTTCCTGGGCGTACAACCGAGTTGTGTGACACCAATGTCGTACTCAGCCCAGGCATTTCGTCATAATCCCAGGCAAATACATCACGGAATTTCTACAGGAGGCGCAACAGGCTTTCTTTTTCGTCTTTCTTTAGGTCTCTCCCAATGAAAAGTGGCCTCTTTTTCTCCGGGTCCTCGCTGATGTCGACCTCTTCTAGTTCTTCTTCTTGTTGCTTAAGCGTATCTTGCAGTTCAGGTGGGGCGTCTTTCACCGAAACAGTTACAACTTCTTCTGTTTGATGATCGTGTTTCCTTCATCGGGGTTGATGGGGATCGCTGGGAGTTTCCCCATCAATCCCCCGTCTTCCTATAAGATCCTCCATCTTACCTCTCCATTGGGGAGGTATTCCTTTTCCACGCCGTTTTCACTCTTCCTTTTGTGTGTTGGCATTGGATGTGGGAAACTTCCCTTGTTTTGAGGCCTTCTAGATGGGTCGAGGAGGACATGATGCTCTTTCACGATACGTCCACTCCCTGGAGGCGCGACTTCATCGAACAGAGAAGCATCTATGAGATGGGCTTCTGTCACTTCAAAAGGATCTATCGCCCTAGGGATCTCGATTTCTTTTCCCTTGAAATTAGACTTGATGCACTGATGTAATGTGGATGGGATGCATTGGTGTAAGTGAATCCATGGCTGCCCTAAAAGCATATGGTAGCTGGGGTCGCTGTCTACCACTTGGAACACATTGATTGTCCTTATTGGCCCCACTTCCAGCACTGCATTGACACACCCTCTTGTCTCCACCGGTTTCCCGTGGAAAGTGTTGAGTGTTATGTCTGAGATCCTCATCCGATGTTTGGGTATGTTTAACATTCTGTGTAGATGCATATACTTGTAGATATATTATATGCAGGTTTTGATGATGCCAATGGAAAGAAAATGAATTCACTAAATTGACAAAAGGAATTGGCAAAAGAAAGAGCTAGATAACAAAGTCATTACAAGATCAAGAAGCAAGGTTAATACAAGATCAAAGACAAGAAGGTGTATTAGATAAGTATTAGTCTAGTTAGATAAAATGTTAAAAGAATTCTAGAATTTGGAAGTTACTTGGCTTTAAATATAAAATTTAAGGGAAATGTTTTTATAAGGTAAAATCAGTTCAAAAGGAAATTTTTGAACTGGTAATCGATTACCACATTGGTGTAATCGATTACCAGAAGTTATGAGATTCAAAATTGAAATCTCTTGAACTGGTAATCGATTACCAGAATGGTGTAATCGATTACCAGTGTGCAGAAAGTTCAAATTTTGAATTCCAGGCATAACGGTTCGCAATTTTGAACTGTGTAATCGATTACCAGAGTCATTTTTCTGAAAATCTTGAAGAGACATGACTTCTACTCAAAGGTTACAATGTTTTATCATCATCCTTATATATATATATGTCTCATTCTCGAAAATTGATAAGATTACTGATGTGAAATCATAAGAGATTAAAATCATTTTTAAGAATCATCTTGTGCCAAACACTTGCAAATTATTAAGGATTCTTATAGGAACTTCAACTTGTATCATCTACTCTAAAAGAGAGTTTATCTTGTACTAACAATTGTTCTTATACTGTGTGGTTAAAGAGAGGGTGCCTCTCGTGGATTGTGGGTGAAACTCAACACAAGGGAAGGGGTTCCAAGGTGTGTGAGTGTTCATCTCTTGTAAAGGGTTTTTACAAGAATAGTGGAAATCTCAAGTGGGTGACTTGAGGACTGGACGTAGGCAAAGGGTTGGCCGAACCAGTATAAATCGAGTTTGCATTTCTTCTTCCCTTAACTTTTACTTATTGATTGTAATTGCAAATTTATTATATATTAAGAGATTAGGAGTTTTGCATTCATATTTCATTATAAAAGAAGAGTTTTAATTATAGTAAAAGATAAAAGAAGTAAGTAAACGAAAAAGAGAGAATTTGGATTAACTTAATTCACCCCCCCTCTTAAGTTATTTGAGGTCGCTTGTCTAACAAGTGGTATCAGAGCTTGTATCTTGTATAAGGATTAGAAGCCTCAAGATTAACTATGGCCTCATCCAATTCCCTTTTTGGTGAAGGAAACTATTTTAATAGACCACCTGTGTTTAATGGAGAAGGATTTCAATATTGGAAATCTAGAATGCAAATTTTCATAGGATCAATAGATCTAAACATTTGGGATGCTGTAGAAAATGGTCCTTTTATTCCTTCGATACAAGTAGGAAATGAAGTCAAAATTACACCTAGAGATCAATGGAGTAAAGATGACCAAAGAAAAGTCCAATACAATTTAAAAGCCAAAAACATAATTACATCTGCATTAGGCATAGATGAATATTTTAGAGTTTCAAATTGCAAAAGTGCAAAAGAAATGTGGGATACATTAGAAGTAACACATGAGGGTACAAGTGATGTTAAAAGATCTAGAATAAACACCCTTACTCATGAATATGAATTATTTAGGATGAATCAAAGTGAAAGCATACAAGACATGCAAAAGAGATTTATGCATATAATTAATCATCTTGCATCTTTAGGAAAAATCTTTCCTAATGAAGATCTTATTAACAAAGTTTTGAGATGTTTGAGTAGGCAATGGCAGCCAAAAGTGACAGCAATTGCAGAATCAAAGGATCTTACAACAATGTCTCTTGCTTCACTATTTGGGAAACTTCAAGAACACGAATTGGAACTATTGAGACTCAACCAAAATGAAGAAAATGACAAAAATAAGAAAAGCATTGCACTTAAAGCATCATCACTTGTCTATGAAGAATATGACAATGAAGACATCATTGAGGAAGAAGATTTAGATGATGATGAAGAATTTGATCTCTTTGTAAAAAGATTCAACAAATTCCTAAGGAATAGAAGAAATCAAAAGAGATCTACATTCAACACAAAGATGAAAGGAGAAGATTCCTCCTCAACCCCAAAGTGCTTCGAATGCAATCAACCAGGACACTTAAGACCAAAATGTCCAATCTACAAGAAGAGAATGGAAAAATCAAACAAAAAGACATTCAAAGATAAGAAAGCAAAGAAAGCCTACATCACATGGGATGATAATGACATAAGCTCCAGTGACTCAGAGAATGAAACAGTTAACTTGGGACTTATGGCTAGAGACTACGATAGTGAAGAAGAGGTAACATCTCCTAACAATAACTTATCTATTTCATTTGATGAATTACAAGATGCTTCCGATGATTTACATAAAGAATCATTTAGACTTGCAAAACTAGTATCATCCTATAAGAAAATTACTGCAAAATTAGAGAAAGAGATTTCAAAGTTAAATGAAGAACTAGAAAATCTTAAATCTGAATTTATATTAATAAATTCTAATAATGAAAATCAAAGTTCTACTAATAAGTTAGAAATTGATAAAGAAACTCACTCATGCATATCTTGCCACAAATACAAAGAAGAAATTAATAAGTTAAATAATACACTTGCAAAATTCACTTTTGGTAAAAATAATTTAGATGTTATTTTAGGAAGTCAAAGGTGTGTCTTTGATAAATATGGATTAGGATATGATCCTTCAAAGCAACAAAATCTTTACCAAAATTTCTTTGTCTCATATAACATGTCTACTAGTCCATTTATTAAATGTAACTATTGTGATAGAAAGGGACATAGTGCATATACTTTTAATATAAGAAAGAATGGTGTTCAAAATGTACATATGATTTGGGTTCCAAAAAGCACCCTCCCCAAAACTAACATTCAAGGACCCAAGATGATATGGGTACCAAAAAGTTAAGCATTGTGTTGTAGGTGTGCTTGATGGAAAGACACTCTCAATGGTAACTTAATAGTGGATGCTCCAAGCACATGAAGGGAGATACTTCAAAGCTTGTCTAACAATGGACATGCCATTTATGGAGACAACAACAAAGAAGAAGTTATTTGAGATTTTACAATTAAAGAAAATCAAACCAACGTGGATCTTTCAAGAGAGTAGAAAACTTTAAAGAGATCATCCTCTTGACAACATCATTGGAGAATTTTCAAAAGGGGTAAACTAGACTCTCTCTTAAAGATATATATGGCTTTTGTTTATAAAATTGAAATAAAAATATTGATGAAGCCTTAAAAGATAAACATTGGATTATTGCTATGAAAGGAAAATTAAATCAATTTGAAAAGAAATCATGTATGGAAACTAGTTGATAGAACAAGTGATCATTCAAATTATAGGATCTAATTGGTTATTTGGAAATAAATTTGAAGAGAGTTAGGAATCTTAAATTTCTCTAAGTTAAAAGATACATTATTTGGCTACTACTTTACTACCTATGGATATATATTGTTTAGTATTTGATGCTCTTGGATTATTTTTGATGATGCCAAAGGGGGAGAGAAAGGGAAAGGAGAGAAAGGGAAAGAACTTCATTTATGCTATGAAATTTTAAAGGAAAGCATTGTATGCTATGAAATTTTAAAATGTTTATTTGGGGAGAGAAAAGGAAAGGAAAGACTATGAAATTTTATTTTATCCCCAAAATATTTCTAGAAAGAAAAGAAAAGTTTTTGTTCCCAAATATTGTTAATATTGTTTGTCCCCAAAATATAGCATTGTATCTAAAAAGACAAATACTAAGGGGGAGACTAAAGGGGAAATGAATGATATATGTATACTTGAAATGTTTATTTCTTTCTTCCCTTAAAGATGGTTGTCATCATCAAAAAGGGGGAGATTGTAGATGCATATACTTCTAGATATATTATATGCAGGTTTTGATGATGCCAATGGAAAGAAAATGAATTCACTAAATTGACAAAAGGAATTGGCAAAAGAAAGAGCTAGGCAACAAAGTCATTACAAGATCAAGAAGCAAGGTTAATACAAGATCAAAGACAAGAAGGTGTATTAGATAAGTATTAGTCTAGTTAGATAAAATGTTAAAAGAATTCTAGAATTTGCAAGTTACTTGGCCTTAAATATAAAATTTAAGGGAAATGTTTTTATAAGGTAAAATTAGTTCAAAAAGAAATTTTTGAACTGGTAATCGATTACCACATTGGTGTAATCGATTACCATAAGTTATGAGATTCAAAATTGAAATCTTTTGAACTGGTAATCGATTACCAGTGTGCAGAAAGTTCAAATTTTGAATTCCAGGCATAACGGTTCGCAATTTTGAACTGTGTAATCGATTACCATATTCATGTAATCAATTACCAGAGTCATTTTTCTGAAAATCTTGAAGAGACATGACTTCTACTCAAAGGTTACAATGTTTTATCATCATCCTTATATATATATATGTCTTATTCTCGAAAATTGATAAGATTACTAATGTGAAATCATAAGAGATTAAAATCATTTTTAAGAATCATCTTGTGCCAAACACTTGCAAATTATTAAGGATTCTTATAGGAACTTCAACTTGTATCATCTACTCTAAAAGAGAGTTTATCTTGTACAAACAATTGTTCTTATACTGTGTGGTTAAAGAAAGGGTGCCTCTCGTGGATTGTGGGTGAAACTCGACACAAGGGAAGGGGTTCCAAGGTGTGTGAGTGTTCATCTCTTGTAAAGGGTTTTTACAAGAATAGTGGAAATCTCAAGTGGATGACTTGAGGACTGGACGTAGGCAAAGGGTTGGCCGAACCAGTATAAATCATGTTTGCATTTCTTCTTCCCTTAACTTTTACTTATTGATTGTAATTGCAAATTTATTATATATTAAGAGATTAGGAGTTTTGCATTCATATTTCATTATAAAAGAAGAGTTTTAATTATAGTAAAAGATAAAAGAAGTAAGTAAACGAAAAAGAGAGAATTTGGATTAACTTAATTCACCCCCCCTCTTAAGTTATTTGAGGCCGCTTGTCTAACAAGTGGTAAAAAGTGAGTTGGTAGTATATTTACTCCCGACCCATTGTCCACCAGGGCACGCCATAATTTTATCCCTTCTATCTTGGCTTCCACATATAATGGTCGATTATGACAAAAGCATGACTCTATGACTGCGGGTTCTCTGAATATGATGGCAGTGGGATGTGATCGCGCTAGTCTTGTCAATGGGGCATTCACTGCGCTCAACTCCCCTCCTTTGCTTTGGATTACTTTGGCTAACGCTTTTGCCACCTCCCTTTGGGCGTTCTGGTCCAAACAAAGTTGCCCAAAAAGTATTCTGAATCCTTTAGTCTTTGCTAGCCCTTTGGTCAACATCTCTTCCTCAACATTCACGTCTTCTTCCACTTCTTCTATTCGCATCCCATGTTGAATACGCCTTCCGTCTCCTTATTTCTTTTGCCTTGCTTCCTCATTGCTTCGGACACATCTGCCTCCCATTTCATGAGTTCTGCAAAGGTTGCTATTCCCCCCAGACTTAGATATATTTTGGACTTATATTCAATGTTTTTTATGCACCTGTACACTAGATCTGCTTCGGGTAGCGTTTCCTTGCACTGCAAGGTGCAGTCTCGATAACGTTTGATAAACGCTATGAGGCCTTCTCCGCTCTTCTGCTTTACTCTCCCCAAATCCATAATGTGTATTGCGCCCTCCTCTTCCAGAAACTTTTCACAGAATTCCGTGGCTAGGTCTTCCCATGTTTGTATTGAGCGAGGGCGTGGTTTTACGTACCATGTGAAGGCTCCCCCTGACAGAGACTTGGAAAACTCCTTCATCCTCAATCCCTTGTTGTCTCTATACACCCGCGTTTTACCGTTTTTGCCGTTTTTGCCGTTTTAAGTGTTTTATTGGATTTTGATTAATTAAAATTATTTTTTTATCATCAAAATTTATATTTTTGGATTTAGAATTGAATTTCCTATTTTTAGGGAATTTCTGGGAATTTTTGGGATTTTTCTGAAAAATGACCTTTTTACCCCTCTTGTCTCTTGAACCGGGCCCGAATACTATTGATCCGGGCCAGAAAAATTGCACAAACCTTCCCTTTTTCCTCCTAGAAGACCGTGCATAATGCAGCCTTGGTGCATGAGAGACACTTGTCTCCTCCTTTTCCTCCCATCCAAGCCATGTGTTAAAAAAAAAAGAGTTTTTATGGCATTTACTACACCATAACTCACCATTTCTTCTTTCTTTCCTACATGCAAGCTTGGAAACTCTCTCATTTTCTCTCTTTTTCTTCCTCTTGTCTGTAAGACTCTCTCACACTTTCTCTCCAAATTTTTCATCTCCCCTTAAACACACCAAGCCAAGGTTCCATCTTTTGAACCAAAGCTTAAATTTCTAAGCCTTCTAGCCTTGAAAGATCCTTGTTGGTGACTAAAGGAGGCATCTTTGGAGCTGTTTTGTGAGCTGTTGCTGCACTTTATCCTTGAGGAAATTCCTTAGGTAAGGGGGGGAGAACTTGAACTCTAGTAGGATTGGTAACTAGAGTCAAGGATTACCCTTGATCCTTGTCTTGATCCTCTTTTTCTCTTGAAAAAAAAAATCACTTTTGGAACCTCCTTTTGAATGAAATGTCTTAGATTTCTTGAGCTGGGCTGTGTGTGTGTTTTGAACTTTATTTTGATACTTGAAAAGTGCTTGGATTGTGGTTGTTGATGCATGCAAATTGTGAAATTGATTGGAAAGAAAATTTTCCCGTTTTTACCTAGAGCAGCGACCATAAAATGGCAATTGCAGATTCATTCACCGTTGGATCGGGCTGAAATTTTAATGGCTGGTTCATAGCATCAGAGTCTTCATTTTGAACGGTCGGATCATTGATACGATGATTAGGCTGGGAGATACTTGATTTGCACAGTGGCTGTATATTTGAAGTTTTTTTTTTTTTTAAAAAAGAAGAGACTTGCTTGTTAATGTGCTTGTGTGCATGTGGTTCAAAATTAATTTGGTGCTTGGAATGTGTTTTAATGATGATTTTAAGGACATGCATGGAGTTATTTCAAGTTAAGACATTGTTTTGATGGTTGATACTTGAGAAAGTGCTACTTTTGAGCTTAAAAAAGTGAGGTTTGAACTTGAATGTGTGCATTGGTGATTTTGATATGATTTGGTGTGATCTTTGTGGTTTTAAAATGATTGTATGGTTGCTGGAAATTCTGGAAAAATTGATGAACATTCAAGGTGTTCTTGATGTTCATGAGGTTGTTCTTGATGAAATTCATCAAGAATGCCTTTTGATCCAAGAGATCCAAGTAAAACTTGAAAAAGGTGTTTTTGGGCCTTAAAATTTTCATGGGCCAATAAATCTAATTAACTAAAAGAATTTACTTTCAAAAAGAAATATGTTTTAGAAACATTAAAAAAATTAAATTCGGATTACAACAAAAATCTAATTAGAAGTCAACATAAAAGTCAACATTTTGGCTTGTTGTGTACAAAAATGGGCTCCCATGAGTCATCAAACCTTTGGGCCTTTGGTTTGGGCCCAAAGCCTTCAAAAAGAGAGTCAAAGACTCATTTAAAAAGTCAACCAAAAATAATTTGTGAAATTGGGCTTAGATTAGAGTTGGACTTCAACTCTAAACCAAGTTAATAAAAATTAAAAACTTTGGATTAATTAGTGGGCTTAACTAATTCAATTACCTAAGTTAACTAACCTAATTCACTTAAGTTAATTAAGTACAGGATGATTAATTAAGTCTAAAGTTAATTAACCTTGATGAAAGTATTAATTAAGTAATTGATCAAGAATGTTGATTAAGAACTAATTAATCATGATTAACCTTAATCAAGTATAATTAAAACTCTAATCCAAATTTAAGGAGAAGATTAGGGGATGATTAGGAATTAATTAGAATCTTAAGTAAAGATTAAGACTTAATTAAATAGGATTAAAATTAATTGAAATCCAGTTAATGAAGGCTAATTATGATTAAAAGTCAAACCTAATCTTAATTAGTCATACAAAGAAAATTAGGATAAGTAATACTATTCATAAGACACAATCATAAGTCTTAGTAAATTATAGGGCTTAAGTGGACATGATTATCAAGAACATTAGTACAAACTACCTTAAAAGGCTATAACAAACACACTCTTTCTTCATAAAACTTGAGAAGCTTAGTGAGAGAGTGCAGTTCCAACCCAAGGTAGGGTTTGGTTTTCCTTGAAGGAAAGACATTGAATTCGGGCCGTGCCACGGGGATGTGGTGACGTTGAATGGTTCAATGGGCTTTGCCTGTAAGGATGTGAATGTTGTGAGCATTGTTGTGTGACATGCATCATGAAGCATTGTTGATGTTCGAGGTTGAAAACCTTATGACCTATATGACAGTAGCACTTGGTACAGTGTGAAATCGGTTGGGAAGGGTGCAACTGGGTTTTGCAAAGAACGCCAGTGGGTCCTCAAAAGGGACGCCAGCCCTGAGGATAGCCTAGCTCCCGGAAGATCTCAGGTGGCGTAGATTAGCTCCCTACTGTCGAGATTGGGGAACCCAGCTTAGCTATTCCTGTCGCTCTCATGATTTTCGGGTCAGTTGAGATTGTCTGGAAGAACGCTTAAATGATTTGGCCAAAATGTATGAGCAATGCTCTTTGTACCAATGCTAGTACAGACTCTAACTCCTGACGTGCTATGTGCTCTGCTGATGGTGATGTTTCCCTGGGCCCGCATGCATTAGATATTACATTATAATAGTAAAGTTGCATTCATATGAGTACACCATAATGAGATGTCGTGATTGCTTATTGATTCGACTGTGTGGATTGCCTCTGTGTGTGTGCTCTAGTTTGCTGTATCCTACATGCTGTGAGTTCATGCGATGTTCTCACCCTCCTATTCTATCTTTTCTTTCTATGCTCTTCTCGTCACGTTGATAGTCGGTATCGAGGACTTCCGTCATGACGTCAATGCAGGTGCGACTCAGATGGTTGCCGAGGGCACCCGAAGGGTGACGAGTATCCAGCGCAGGTGTGAGTTCTATGGAGGGGGAGTCTGTGTCATCATCACGCACCCCGGACTTCCTCTTGTACCTGAGAAGGACTAGGTTGTGTTGAGTCTAAGTAGTGGCAGCTCTGATCTAGCGACCTCTTGTTTTGTATTTTGTTGAGGTCTTATTTATTTTAGTCTACTACTGGAACTCATGTTTTGCGTGGTTGCCTTGTTGGCTCAAAAAGTACATCGACACCGTAATGTATGTATGTATATATATATATATATATATATTTATGATGTTTCCTTCCTTATGATTCATTTTATAACTATGTGTATGTAGGCGCGGAAATAAGCGTCTAGATGTTTTCGGAAAAATGAGTTTTAAATTTAAGGAAAGGATATTTCATAAGTACTTACAATAAAGCTAGAGAGGTAATAGGCCAATGACACCTAAACCCTTTTGAAATTTTTTTTTTCGTATTTTGACGTTTTTGAAAACAGTAAGTTCGTTGGTCACGTGTCATATGTGACATTCTTAGCGGTATAACTAAGGGTGTCGCACAAGAAACACATGAGGTGCTCTCGGGCGCTTCCGGTGCCGTCAAACTTCCTGAACGACGGTGGCTGGTAATCTGCGGGGTACGGAGCTGCTAACACTTCCTCCGTCAAAGGAGGCTCCAAATCGAACAGAGCGTCTGGGTTGCCGCGCTCTTGTCGCAACATCCATCGTAACTCAGCTTGGGTGACTAAAGCGTAGTCTTGTTTTGGCTGGTTCACCTCCACGCGCCGGGCTGCGCCTCCCCTTGCGGCTGTTTCTTCTGCCCGTGTCTGCGCCTTGAGATCAGCCACTAGATTGGCTAGACTCTGTTGATTCAAAATGATATTGTTTAGTACAGACGTGGGAATCGTCGTGTGCGCTGCATTTCCAGCCCCCCCTGAGGTTGTAACTGGCGTTTCGAGGCTCCCTAGTAGGTTCAGCTCTTTCGTGCTCTGTGTCTCGACAGTTTTTGGCGTCGAGAGTGGCATGCTTTCATCTTCTGCTTGGTGGGCATCACCCATGTGGTTCAAGTTCAAGTCATGTCTTTCTCCCTCTATTTTTGGGAAGTCTTCTAAACTGAATGATAACCTTCTGGGCGTCATCCTTTGTGAGCGGCTTGCCATGGCACCTCCCCAGTGAAGTCGCCAAATGTTTCTGATTCGGATGGGAAAATAAGTTTTGTTATTGCTATTGACGATGTTCGTGTTACAAGAGATATGCCAAGGCCTACCTCTCTAATGGCTAACCCCCCTTGTTATATATTAAACTTACGCCTCTTCGATTTCTCTTGCTTCGAGACTACGCTTTGCGTGTCTTCTTCTTGCTGTTCCAATACGTTGTGCCCTGGTTGTAGTTGTCAGCCTTTGCCAAGCCATATTCCTCTTTTATATTATCTGCTCATTTGTTTTTTCGTGTTTCAGAGACCATTTCCCTTTTGGATAAGACAAACCTCCGCTTTTCTATTCTTCTGCAGTGCGTCTCTAACATGGCGCCTTGTCTCCTGATGCACTCCTTCTGCCTTTGTCTTATTTTCATGTTTTACCTCCTGACTTTGTGGACTGGACCGGGTCCAATTCATTTACTTGGGCCTCACCCATATTCGTCCTTAACAATCATCATCATCATCAGAGCTCCCCTTTGAATCTTCAGAACCTTCTGAAGACTCCTCAGCTTTCATGGCCTTTTGTGGTCCAGACTTCAGCAATTTGGACTTGGCATTCAGGGCAAGTGAGTTCTCTTTAGGAGCATCTTCACCAAGTTCCAACTCATGGACCTTGAGGGATCCCAAACGCTCCTCCATTCTTAAAGTATTGAGGTCTTTTGCCTCTTGAATGACAGTAACTTTGGGCCTCCATATCTTTGGTAAACTCCTAAGAATCTTGCGATTATTATCACCAGAGTCATAGGATCTGTCTAAAGATTTGAGTCCATTAGTTATGGTCTGAAACCTACCAAACATTTGGTCTATGGTTTTTGACTCATGCATCTTGAACATCTCATAATGATGAACAAGCTTGCTGATCTTAGATTGTTTGACATTATCAGTCCCTTCATGGGCTGATGCCAAAGTATCCCAGATCTCCTTGGCTTAAGTGCATCCATGCACCTTCTAATATTTAGATTTACTCAAAGATCAACCTAAATAGAGTTTTGCATTTGCATTAAGTTGTACACGTGCCTTCTGTTCACCAGTCCATTCTGCCTTGGGAATGGGCACACCATTATTGGTGGGAATATAATCACCATTAGTGACTACATCCCAAAGATCTATGTTGCTGCTCTCAATAAACAACTTCATACGATCTCTCCAGTAATGATAGTCTGTACCATTGAAAGCTGGGGGCTTTGAGACAGAGGCTCCTTTTGCAATGTAGTGAGGATTGCTTGTTGAGGTTTCCATCCAGATCTTCTTTCCTCAACACTTGTTAGATGCTCAACCCGAGGTTGAGCTCTGATACCAACTGTAGAAACCATAGGAAACACTAGAAGGGGGGTTGAATAGTGTTTTATATGTTCAAACAGATTTTATGAAAACCTTTTACAAGCAGAACTTTTCTCAAAGTATTTTTTTTAACTTACTGAAACTGGGTGTTAAGATACTTGCTGAAGTGGCTTCAGCAGGTCCATAAAATAGTTTTGGAAACTTGTTTTTGAAGAGCGTTTGAATTTGTTTTCAGTTCAAACTTATAAAATAGATTACCCAGAACCCTCCAGTTAGTTTAAATAACAAATATTGAGAGATAAGGATAGAGAAGACTTAGCCAAGATATTTATCCTGGTTCACTCACATCCACCGTGAGCTACGTCCAGTCCCAATGCCAAAACAACAAAGGATTTTCCACTAACTGATCACAGTTTCAAGTATTGTTTTTCAGTCAAGCCTCTTCAGGCTCTTTACAACAAGTATTCTTTTTCAGACAAGCCTCTCCAGGCTCAAACCCAAGTATTGTTTAAATAGCAAGCCTCTCCAGGCTCAAACACAAACAATGTGTAAAAAGAAAATGCTTAAGCTTTTAAACTACACAAGTTTAAAGCCTAAACTAGGTAAGATGTACAAATAACTGAGTATAACTCAGGATAAGAAGTTGTTGTACAAATGAAATAAATGAATATATCTCAGGGAATTTTAACAGCGCTTCAGCAAGTTGGTTCGTTCTCTCTTTTTCTTTTGCATGAGACTTCATATATATAGGAGAAGAGAAATGAGACCGGTAGACTTCTATAAACCCCGTTGAAAGATGGCTTTCTTCCCGTTGTGACACATAGCCTTTGGTAGCTTGCAGTAGCAGGTGCAACAGGTAGTAGGTGTTAGCAGCGCAAACTCTACTTTTCTGAGCACAGTGTACTTTCACAGCAGACATTGCCTTTTTGATGAATAGTGATTTGAAATATGCCAAAAAGCAATTGTTTTGACTTTCCAAAAGGAGAAGAGCCACAGACAGCTAGGGAAAGCTACGGAAGACTTGAGTCTTCAAAAGGAATTAACAGAGAAGCTCTTTTCCAAATAGATACAAGTCTCAGTACGAAGTCTCCCATCTTCAGAAGGTTCTCTTGCTTCAGTAGGTCTTGATCACTCAGCAGGTTCCTCTTCTTCAGAAGGTTGCACCACATCAGAGGGTTGCATGATTTTAGAGTGTTGTTGTATCAGACATTTTATGAAACATAGAAACTACCTTCAGCAGAAACTGTTCCTTCTTTTTAAGAAATTTAACCAAATTTATTACTCATTAAAACTCAGGGTTATGAGGCTTAAACATTATTAATCATTTAATAATATTTTGAGACTCAACATGCCTCTCCAGGCTCAAACCCAAGTATTGTTTTACAGACAAGCTTCTCCAGGCTAAAAAACCACCCAATGTTTTAAAAAAAGGTTTAAGCTTAGGAACTACAATCCAGTTCTTAGGTTAAACACAATGTTTGCACAAATAACTGAGTAGAACTCAGAATATGAAAGTTGTGTACAAATCAATGAAATAATCAGTTTTATTTTCCTAAGAAAAACTCGGCAGCGTATGAGCTTCTGAATTTTTGCGCAAAAAGTATTCTTCTTATTAAGTCATTTTGTGAAGCTTCTATTTATAAGCATCAAGTGAGGTCCATTGAAAGACATCAATTGTGAGATAGCATTAAATGCTATTAAAACTATTGTGAAATGTCTTCTGACATAGTACAAGATTGCAGTACTGCGCTGACCTGTGCAAAAATCACGCTGCAGAACTTTCCTTATTTGTGTATGATTTTCAAACATGCAGCTTCTATTCTGCTTGACTCAAAATGGTATTCTAAATGCGTGCTAGAGAAGGAGCAGAAAATATCTTTAGTCAATCTGATGTCCATGTCAGATATCTTCATAGGGTTTCACTCTTTAGATAGATTCAGACTTCAGACAATCTGATATCTTCAGATAACTCCTTCTTCAGACAGTCTTGCCACGTCAGATGACTTCACTTCTTCAGACAGTTTGCCACTTCAGAAAGCTTTATAACTTTAAAAGGCCAACTTTACTGAAATCATAATAAATTATTAGTAGCATAAGCAGTTTTGCATAGTGTTAATAACTAAATTTGTAATCATTAAAACATGGAAGATGAATGAGTTCTCTTTAAAAATTATTAATAATTTCTTGAGACTCAACAGAAAAGGGAAAGTTCAAGACCTTTTGGGAGGAAGACAATGGATTTCTACCAGATTAACAAGACAACGAGCTTCAGAGAGCAAATTTGGAATTATTTTTGTTTTCTACTCTATTCTTTTCAGTTTTGTTGAATCACTATGTTTGAACTCATAATTATTGGCTTTGATTTAAATATGTCTAATTAGATTTCTTATTCTAGGAATTGGGAGTAGCCAAATGTAGGATTGACAATTATGTTTTGATTTCTTCCATTTTATTAATGTTATTCTTATTTCGATTCAATTTTAGACAATCTTAATGCTTGTGAATTTGTTAGGCCTCTTATTCACATGATTTTAGATAATAGGGGAAGAACTGAAAGGTGAACTTTAATATTGAAAACTTTAAAACTAGACATGGAACTCTAAATCACGAAAGTAGGTTTGATCACTTGAGGACTCATTGAATTATCATAGAACTTAATGGGTTTGAGGTGATTCAATTACCACGAAAGTAGGAGTTGGTCTATTCAAATACTTGAGATTCTAAAAGGAACCAATAATTACCTTAGGATAATTCACCTGCAAAATAAAATAACTTAATAAAAGGGGTAATATTTGCATATCTGTTGATGTTCATTGTGGCAAGTCCTGATTCCTGGAAACTTTTAGATTTGATTTAATCTCATTTAATAGTTTGAATTTCTTTTATTATTTGATTTAATAATTAGATTGCTTTTATTTATTCTTTATCCAAATCTTTTGTCTTTCTTTATTTCCAAATCTAATTAGGTGCCTTTAGGTAACAAAATTTTAGATAATTGGTTGTCAATGTAGAAACCACAGGAAACACTAGAAGGGGGGTTGAATAGTGTTTTTTTTTAAATTTCAAACTGATTTTGGAAAGACTTTCACAAGCAACACTTTCACAAAGAGGTTTTTATAACTTGCTAAAACTGGAAGTTTTATACTTGCTGTAGTAACTTCAGAAGGTTCAATAAAATAGTTTATGAAACTTGTTTTTCAATCTATAAAGATAGTTTTTCACCTTAAAGTTATAAAACAACAAACTCAGAACCCTCCACGTTTGTCTAAACCAAATGTAAATGAGTTAAGGGTAAGAGAAGACTTAGCCAAAGATTTATACTGGTTCACCCACCACCACTGTGAGCTATGTCCAGTCCCAAAGCCAACCAGCTAAGGATTTCCACTAATCTCAGAGATTACAAGTATTCTTTTCTTTCAAGCTTCTTCAGGCTCTACAACAACAAGTATTCTTTCTTATCAAGCCTCTCCAGGCTCTACAGCAAGTATTATTTAGACAACAAGCTTCTCCAGGCTCAACAACAAGTATTCTTTCTTCCACCAAGCCTCTCCAGGCTCTCAGACACCTAAAAGTGTTTACAAAGAAATTTGTTTAAGTTCCTGAACTACACAAAGTTCCTAACTTAAACTGGAATAAACTTGTACAGCATAACTGAGTATAACTCAGGGTAAATGAAATTTTGTGTACAATAATCAGAGAGTATGCAACGTAGATTTTGGCAGAGTATTGGCTTAATATATTTTCTTCTCTCACACAAACTTGAAGTTCTTCACGAAGCTATATATATTGATGAATTTTAAGTCCATTGAAGATTTCTGAGTTCACCGTTGAGAGATAGCATTAAATTCTATAAAGTCTGTTGTGAGACAATTTTCTGATAGCTTCTGACTTTGAACAGTGCAGGTGAGCAGAGATGATTCAGTTCTGACACACTGTAGGTACTTTGATACAGAGGTTTCCTTTTCTGGTACGATGATTCAAATATGTGCAAAAGGATTCTATATTTCTTTCCTTAAGAAGACATGTTGCAGAAGACGTTGAGAACACTTTTAGGTCTTGAGCAGAAATCCTTCTGACTTCAGACAAAATGCCACGTTGGATGTCTTCAGCAAGTCTTCATAATTCAGATAGCACATCTCTTCAGAGGGTTGATTTACTTCAGTAGGTCCTGACTCTTAAGAGGGTTCCTCTCCTTCAGAAGGTTGCACCACTTCAGAGGGTTGCATAACTTTAGAGAGTTGATCTTTCAGAAGGTTGCGGAAACACGGAAAATACCTTTAAGAGAATTTGCACTATTTTTCAGAGTACTTTTAAACAAATTTGTTATTCATTAAAACTTAGGATTATGAGACTTAAAACATTATTAATAACTAATATTTTTGAAACTCAACAGTCAACAATATAGTCCCTGTGGAGATGATATCTTTTATACCACTTGACCAAATCGTGCATTTGGAATTGCTACATGTTAGAATTTAGGGTTTGCAGAATTTGAGAGAGAGAGAGAGAGAAAAAAGAAAGAAAGGTTTTTTGTTTTCTCAGAATTATGATTCTGGTAATTGCATTACAGAAAATAGATAGCTAAGAAGCTATTTATACAGACATAGTGGCTTATGCTAGAAGCCAAGCTAACTGAAACAAATCTGTTAGAAACTAACAAAGATCCTAACTGAAACTAACAGTACTAACAGTTATATCAAGTTACAGCAAGGAATACAACTACTCAGTAGAGTACAAAATAGCTTGATATTATATCACTAACATTCCCCCCTAAAACTTAGGGTGGGTGACAAAGAGTAGCTTTGTTAAAAACTTTAAGTTTGTCACGAAGAGCTTGAAACCTCACAGGAGAGAGAGCCTTGGTGAGAACATCAACATATTGTAGGTCAGCTGGAACATGAGAGACCACAAGACTTTTATTAAGAACTTTCTCTCTGACAAAGAAAATGTCCAGCTCCATATGCTTGGTGCGAGCATGAAGAACAGGGTTGTGAGACAAGGATACTGTACTCAAGTTGTCACAGTATAGTGTAGGAGTCTTGAAAGGAACTTTCAGCTCAGTGATAAGTGACTCAATCCAGAGAATTTCTGCTGTAGTAGCTGCCAGACTGCGATATTCAGCCTTAGTGCTAGACCTGGCTACAAGAGATTGCTTCTTAGACCACCAGGAGATTAAGTTTGGTCCCAGAAAAATGCAAGAACCTGAGGTTGATTTTCTGTCATCCCTATCAGAAGCCCAATCTGCATATGAGAATACAGTGATGGAAAGGGAGGAGGTGGTTGCAGGTTGGAGTAGAAGACCATAGTGAAGTGTACCCTTGAGGTACCTAAGAATTCTCTTGACAACAATCCAATGTTCCTCAAGTGGCTGGGACATGAATTGACAGACTTTGTTGACTGAAAAACAAATCTCTGGCCTGGTGATAGTAGCATACTGCAGTGCACCAACAATGGATCTGTAAAAAGATGCATCTTCAACATAATTAGAGCCAAACTTTGTCAATTTGAGGTTAGCAACCATAAGTGATGAAATCCCTTTAGCTTCAGCCATATTAGCCTTAGAAAGGAGATCTTTAATATACTTTGTCTGGGAAAGCAAAAGAGAACCATTGGATAGGTGTTGAACCTCAATGCCAAGAAAGTAATCTAGTGTGCCAAGGTCTTTTAGAGAAAATTCAGAGTGCAGGGATTTAATGAGCTGCTGAATGAATAAAGAAGAGTTCCCAGTGATGATTATATCATCAACATAGACTAAGAGATAGATGTTGTGTGCAGATGTGTGATAGATGAACAAAGAAGGATCACATTTGCTAGAAATAAAGCCCGGCCGAAGTAGAGCAGAAGCAAGTCTCTCAAACCAAGCTCTAGGAGCCTGTTTAAGGCCATAAATTGCCTTATGTAACTTGCAGACCAGAGAGTTGTCTTTATTCTGAAAACCAAGGGGCTGTGACATGTACACTTCTTCCTCTAGAATGCCATTAAGAAAGGCATTATTCTCATCAATCTATTGAAGGGGACATCCTTTAGAAACTGCAAGTGTAAGAATTGTCCTGACAGTGACTGGTTTCACTACAGGAGAGAAAGTCTCTGTGTAATCAAACCCAGGTTGTTGGTGAAAACCCTTGGCAACCAACCTAGCTTTATACTTGTTAATAGAACCATCTGGATTTTCTTTGATGCGAAAAACCCATTTGCAACCAATAGCTTGTCTATGAGAAGGGAGAGGAACAAGAGACCAAGTGCCATTTTTTAGAAGAGCATCATACTCAGCCTGCATAGCAGCAAACCACTGAGGGTCCTGAAGAGCTTGTTTATAAGAAGTGGGTTCCAGACGTGTTAAGAGTAAAGTGGGGTGAAATCTTGGTTTGACTATGCTTGCCTTAGCTCTAGTGATCATAAGATGTATGTTTTGTGAGGAAACAGTAGGATGAGAAACTGTTTGAGGGGCTGAAGTAGTGGCTGGAACAGAAACAATAGGTTGAATAGATGTTGTAGGTGAAGCAACTGAGTGAGGTGTGGATTGTGAGGGAGGCTGATTAGGAGAAATAGCTTGCTGGACAGGTGATAGAATGAGTTGTGAAGAACATTGTGGATCTGAAATAGAAGTTTGGGAAGAAGAAAAATAGTTGAGGATGTATTGAGAGAAGAGGAGGAACCTGGTATAGTGTTAGGTAGAAATGCTTTGGATAAAACTGGTATTGTGGAAGAAGGTAGAGAGACAGCAGGTTTTGGTGAGGCAGAAGGAGAACTAGGGAACAAGTCTGTATACGGAAAATGATACTCATTGAAAATAACATCTTTTGAAATGTAAATTTTGCCATCAACAGAAAGACACTTGTAACCTTTGTGACTGGTAGAATATCCCAGAAAAACACACTCCTTAGAATGATATGACATTTTTGCTGAATTGTAGACTCTTAGGAAGGGAAAACAGACACATCCAAACACTTTAAGAAATTTATAGTCAAGCAATTGATTAAACAGCAACTGAAAAGGTGACATGAATTTCAAACCTGCAGTGGGAAGCCTGTTAATAAGGTATGTAGCAGTGAGAAAGGCAAAGTCCCAGAATTGAAAAGGTAATTTAGCTTGAGCTAGAAGTGTGAGACCAGTTTCAACTATATGTCTATGTTTTCTTTCTACTGAACCATTTTGGTGATGAGTGTGTGGACAGGTAATACGATGAATTATTCCTAGGTCTTTGAAAAATTTGGATAGTGGTCTAAATTCACCTCCCCAGTCAGTTTGCACAGATTTTAGTTTAGTGTTCAATTGTAGTTCAACCATAGCCTTAAAATGAATAAAGGGTTTTAGTGCCTCAGATTTTTGTTTTAGAGGAAATATCCAAGTGTATTTAGAGAATGCATCAACACATGTAAGGAAATAGCGATGACCTTGAGAGGAAGAAACAGGGGAAGGTCCCCATAGGTCACTAAAAACAAGTTCAAGAGGAGATGAATATACAATAGTTGAATGATGTGAAGGAAGCCTGTGAGATTTCCCCAGACAGCAAGATGAACAGAAATCAAAACAAGTTTTATTAGGTAAGGCAATTTTACAAGAGTGAAGAACAGTTTTAAGGGCTTCTTGATGAGGATGCCCTAGCCTACAGTGCCAAGTATGATACAAAGAGGAAACAACTGAACTGGAAGTATTTACAGAGTTATTTTCATTTGAACAAACAAAAGTATTAACAGAAGGTACAGTAGACTATGTCTTGGAGGAAGGAGCAGTCCCTTGAAGATTCAGCATGTTGGGAAAGGAGTAAATACCATCATTGCCAAGAGTGCCCCGAAGAAGAACCTCAGAAGTATCCTGAGATTTGACAACACAGAAAGTAGGATGAAATTCAAAATACACATAATTATCTTTGGCAAATTTACTAACACTAACCAGGTTCTTTGTAATGGAAGGAACAAGTAAGAGATTTTTAAGTGAGAGATGTGTGTGAGAATTATAGGGAGAAATAAAGGAAGTAGAACCAATGGCAGTAATAGGAAAACCTTGACCATTTCCCATATGTATTTGATCTGAACCCGGCAAGGAAATGTCTGTAAATACATCACCATCAGCAGTCACATGGTGTGAGGCACCAGAATCAGGATACCAGTTATTTGTTGAATGAGGAACATCAGAACCAGCAACAAAGGCTTGTGGCCTAACACCTCTGGGTGCAAGTGTAGTATGAACATACTGCTGAGAAGTAGAAGGCATTGGAGAACTGAGTTGAGGAGTGTATCGTGGTTAAGAGTACTGTGAGAATCCTCCTTGAAAACACTGATTTGGGCGCATATTATGAGTTATATCTGAACCAGTGTTTCTGTAATAACAGATGCTGGCATCATGACCCATTTTGAAACAAATCTGACATTGCACATTGTAACGACCTCCTCCAAGACCACCTCTTCCTCTGAATCTGCCAAAACGTCCACCACGACCACGAAAATTATTGCCTCTACCAGAATAAGGTTAAAAATTGTTGACATGAGTATCTTGCTCCAGTGTAGGTGCAGTCTCATTGGAAGCTGGCTGAGTAATGGTGTTTGCAGGTTTGGTTTGTGTCAAGTTTACTGAGAGAGGATCATTTAGAACATTCTTCTTGCTTCTTTCAATTCTGGATTCACGAGCCAGTAGTAATGATTTTAGCTCATCCATAGGACAGGGTTCAGACAAACTATTAACAACATCAACTACAGAGTCAAATTCCTCAGGTAAAGACTCAAGAATAATCTCAAACTGGTCTCTATATGGAACAGGATCACCAATAGATAGTAATGATTCAGTTATGGCTCTAATTCTAGCAAAAAATTCTGAAATGCTACGATCACCTTTAGTAATTGACCTTAGTTCAAATCTAAGTTGTCTGGACTTGTTTTTGATTTGCTTGTCAAAAAACTTATGAACTTCTTCCCACACTTGCCATGAATGTCGACAGATTACAACCTTAGGTAATAGAGAATCTGAAATAGTAGATAGCAGCCAAGTACACAACAGAGTCTTGTTGATCCCACTCAGTGTAAAGAGGATTCTCAATTCCTAGGTTTTGATCGGATTCATTCAGAAATCGGAGAGGAATAGTAGGATTTGTAAGAAATCGATGAAGCTTGTGACCACGAATGACTCCTTCAATTTGTTGGCGCCATTGGAGGAAATTTTTCTCATCTAACTTCACTGAAATCTGATGTTAGAAAGAGGTAGGAGACTATCTCACTCGCGATTTTCTTTTTGCAGATTTACTAGATCCGGTTACACGAATTCCATCATCTTCTTCATTGTACGAATCTGAATCAGATTCTTGAGTTTGATTATTGATTGGTATAGCGGAAGCCTTGGATCTAAGCTCTAGATACCATGTTAGAATTTAGGGTTTGCAGAATTTGAGAGAGAGAGAGAGAAAAGAGAAAGAAAGGTTTTGTGTATTCTCAGAATTATGATTCTGGTAATTGCATTACAAAAAACAGATAGCTAAGAAGCTATTTATATAGACATAGTGGCTTATGCTAGAAGCCAAGCTAACTGAAACAAATATGTTAGAAACTAACAGAGATCCTAACTGAAACTAACAGTACTAACAGTTATATCAAGTTACAGCAAGGGATACAACTACTCAGCAGAGTACAAAATAGTTCGATATTATATCACTAACACTACAAAGTTTTTAGCGCCGTTGTTCGGGACTACATTTTTGTTGATATCAGATTTATTTACAAATTCATTAGACTAAACCTTTTTATTTTATTTTTTTATTTTTAAAAAATAAATAATTATTTTAAATTGTTTATTTTTTATTATTATAAATTTATTAAAAATAAAAAGAATTAATTAATTTATTTTATTTGTTTAATTTTTCTTTCTCCTTTTTTTGTAGAAAAATGGAGGCCCATAGTATAAGATTAAGAAATCCTCAGGAGCTTGTAAATTTTGATCCCGAGATTGAAAGGAAATTTCGTGCTAGAATACGTTGGTTAAGTGAGAGAAGGAATTTTGCTATTACTCCTATGGCATATCAAAATGAACATGATACGCACCCAGTGCATTCATGTCTTATGTCAAACTCTCAACTTCCGCGTTCAAGCATCATCAGACCGACAATTGAGGCAAATAATTTTGAAATGAAATCCTCTTTGCTTTCCATGGTGCAAAAGAACTGGTTCTCTAGGTTACCTTTAGAAGACCCTAATCTTCACATATCTATTTGTTTAGGAGTGTTGTGATTTGATTAAGTTGAATGGTGTTTCAATAGAGCTTTGAGACTTCACTTATTTCCTTTCTCCCTCAGAGCTAGAGCTAGAGCATGGCTCCAATCCTTACTCATAGGATCCATCACTATTTGGGAGGAGGTGGAGAAAATATTCTTAGAGAAGTATTTTTAACATCCCAAATTTAACTATTTCCATGAATAAAATTAATAAGGGGAATAGATTTTTATAAAAGGAATTCGGAAAAAATGGGCTAGAGTGAAAAATAAGAATTCTGAATTCTGGTGTTCTCGCTCAAGCGAGAAGGCCTCACTTGAGCGAGCATATAAGTAAAAATAAGAAATTTTGGTTACTTATATGGTCGCTTGAGCAAGAGCCTCTCGCCCAAGCACAATTCAACCCAGAATTTGGAGTTGCTCTCTAACTTGCTCTCGCTCAAGCGAGGAGGCTCTCGCTTGAGCGAGGCAAAGTCAGAGAGGTTGGGGG
Organism: Sesbania bispinosa; assembly: GCA_026901365.1. Lineage (NCBI taxonomy): Eukaryota > Viridiplantae > Streptophyta > Magnoliopsida > Fabales > Fabaceae > Sesbania > Sesbania bispinosa. Next base: position 1,884,222 of record QLOH01000018.1, read on the forward strand.
GTTTTTACTGGGAGAATTTTGCAACGCGAGTCTCCTAGGGAACTTTCCTTCTCACTCAAGCGAGAAGGTTCTCGCTTGAGCGAGAATACGCGAATCAACTTTTAATGCTGATTTCGAGTTAGGGCTTCTCATTGGTAACTTTCTTCCTTTTCTTAAAGAGAGAACCCTGGAGAGAGATAGAGTGAAGGAGGAGCACAAGGAGCTTGGATTGGAGTCTCACCCCCTACTAGAGCTTGGAATAATCACTCTCAACCCCTTCATCACCTCCATTCTCGTTGCTCTAGAGGTGAGTGTGGTCACCCACTAACAAGCCATAGCTTATGCATACACACACTTATTTAGCATTGTTAATCAAGGTGCCATTTAAAATACACCGTTGCAATGAGGGGTGTACGTTACACCAGTTTTGAAAACTACTTACAATCGATTTTTTTGACTAATATATTTTTGAAAAAAAGAAATTGCAATTAGGTAACAAACCATTTTTCTCTTTAATTCTCTTGCAGCAAATGTCCAAGAGAACATGGGAAGAGCATAAATTGGTAGCCTCAAATTGTCCAAATGACTCAAAATTCCATCAAAATTGTTATAGATGTGGTGATTCAGGTCATAAAATGTGATATTGTCATAAAGAACGCTCTTCACAAAGAAAATGTAACATCCTAACTTCTAAATTCAAGGATTTAACTCGTTGGAAGCCAAATCCCCAAATTCCTGAAATTATTTCGCGTCATTTTAATATTTCAATTACTTATATCATATAATGCTTAAGTCCCAATGATTACTTAAACAGAATATGAAGAACATCAACTGATATAAACATACATACTGGTGCCATTAAGGCTACAATTGTTCAATACACCATAATCAACTGGGGATATGATAAGTGTTAAATTAATGTAAAAATAATATGTAGTTTTAATACTTATTAAGGAAAAAATGGTAAATTTATACCCCAATTTATTCCTTTTTGGCTAAAAGTGCAATTCTTGTAATTATTTAAATCAAATTTGAATTTGATGCTATTTTGATAAAGATTATGTTGATTTTTGCAGATAAAAGACTTAAATTCAAATCCAGCATCAAGATAGCAGCGAATAAGGATAGGTTCAGCACAAGATAAGCTTAAAAAGGAAGAAAATCAGGAAAGTAGAAACGGAGATCTGCGCTCCACCTGCACTGAGCGTAAGTGGAGCGCAGGATTAGAATTTCAACACTATTTCCTGTGCTTCATCTGCGCTGAGTGCAGACCTTAGCGCAGGAACACGGAAACCTAATTTCTTATGGGCCAAGCAAGGTTTCAACAGGCTTTCCAAAAGTTCTATTTAAAGGACCTTCATCAAGATTGAAAACAGAGGAGACAGCGGAGCAGATCTGGAGCTAGAGAATAGTGCGACAGTCTCTCTATTGGTTTGTAATGGCTACCATGAGTAGCTAAACTCTCCTTTAGGATTGAATGTAGTCAATTCAATCGCCAATTGTATGTTGGATCCTCTTTGTTATTTATGATTCCTTGTTTTTATAATATTGGTGTTTTTAATCTGTTCTTAATGCTTAGCTTCCGCCTTTGTGCCAGAGTCATGATGCAATTTATTAAACGCGTTGAGAAACGGTTTTCTAAATCTGATTGGTGAAAACACTCAATTCATCACTATGGAGACCGGGATGAATTGATAGATTTAACAAATTGATCTTTAATCGGGGGCAATTTACGACTGTGGAGACCAGGGTAAATTGTTTCTGAGTATTTCATATTTGTGGAGACCTTTGTGAAATAACTTTAATTTGTGCTTCAATATTATGATCATACATTCATGAATATCATTGGGTTCCAAATACAAAAGGCGTGCGATAGATGAAGTTCAATCCTAGTTCTAGTAATTTTCTCAACCTCATCCTAATTTCTCATTCTTTTATTTACTATTGCAATCTACAAAAACAACCATCTTCCCATACTTGATAAGTGTGACCACTAGAATATATATTGTACCGTTCCCTGTGGATACGATAACCCCTTTACTTACTATTATACTATTATATTGCGTTCTATTCAGATAGGAAGGCTCAAGATACACATGTACAATCATATCCCCTCAAAAGAATACATATCAGTATCAACATCAAGATATACATAACAATAAAAGCTCCCGAGCTTCGTGCTCAAGGATCGGTGCGGGGTCGAGCCTGCGCATCTAAAATGTAGTCTACAAAAACGTGTGGTGAGACAAATGCCTCAGTGAATACAACTATACAACATGCAGTGTGGGAGAAGCAGGAAAATGGATGCAGTAGGAGTAATAGAAACAACTTGATAACAATAACTCATCTTAACTTGAACATTAATGCACATGAGTTGCATTACCTGGCAGACAGGGTCTTATCTCTTATATACTGTGTGGTTAGACCTGAGCTCAGACTAGAAGGAATGCCTTCCCTTGGTACTAATCACCACCACTGGGTACTAATCACCCTAGGTACTAATCACCTTAACATTTGGGTACTAATAACCCGAGTCTTAAATCAATAGATAAAAATCAATCTTACATTATTAAGGTAATCTGGGGTCGAAGCCAAACTCATTTTCTCAATCTTAACGAGAGCCAGAGGTCATTAATAAGATGCTCAATGCAAAATCATACAATATAGTTATGAGAAGTGCCTATAGTAAACCCTAGTACGGAAAATCCCTCATTCATGCTTCTACTTCAATAATCACAACCCAAGCCATCAATATAGAACAAAATACACAATGCAACAATCATCCACAAGAGTTAAGAGAAAAGGAAGAGAGAATAGGGCTCATTGAAGAGAAACAAACCATATGGGTGTTGGTGTGTGAGTTGTACTCACCTCAATGGGACTTTAAAGAAGAGGAATAAGGAAAGGGAAGGGTGGGGTTAAAGAGTCCTAGTTGCCTCAAGCTTCCTCTAGCTCCCAAGGTGCCTTTCTCTCTCTAGAATCACTCTCTCTCACTCTAAAACAAAGAAGGGAAGGAAAGGAAATAAATGTATTTGTGCCCTAATTATGGTTTTTAAACTGTCGCGCGTATTCTCGCTCAAGCGAGGAATTCTCGCTTGAGCGAGAGGGCTGAGGATTCTCACTTTTCGTGTTCTTTATCAAGCTAGAAGCTTCTCGCTTGAGCGAGAATATCATAACTCAGAATTCTTATTTCTCTCCTTTGCTTATGCCAACTCAATTTTCCCTCATCCAATCCTACTTCCTTTTTTAAAACATATTCCATTACTAATTTAGTTCATAAAATGGTTCATAATTTGGGATGTTACAATTCTATCCCCCTTGAAACAATTTTGTCCTCAAAATTGGCTTAGTAAATGAAAAGAAACTTATCTTACCTCAAGAAAATAACTCTGGAAAATGAGAGTGGATATTCTCCTCCTTTTCCCAAGTCGCTTCCTCTAGTGATTGACCTTCCCAGAACACCTTCACCAAGGGGATTGTCTTATTCCTTAGTGTCTTGACACTCCGATCGATAATCCGTTCAGGTTTAGTGGAAACTGTGAGGTCCTTCCTTAAATGTACCGATTCGGAGCTTATGACATGTGAAGGGTCATGGACATACTTTCTAAGCTGGGAAACATGAAAGCCAATGAATATGGGATTAAGCTTTTTGGCTTTAATGGCCCGCCCAGTGCCCATGACAGGAGTTACTTTAAAAAATACATAATTTCCCTAATGACTCTAATCTTATATGTGGTCTCTTGCACTAACTCCGGACCTAATAGGGTTCTCTCACCCACCTCATACCAACAGAGTTGGGACCTACACTTCCTACCATGCAACGCCTCATAGGGTTCCATACTTATACTGATATGGAAACTGTTGTTATAGGCGAACTCTATGAAGGGTAGGTACCTATCCTAACTACCCTGCTCCTCTAACACACAAGCCCTAAGGATGTCCTCTAGGGTCTGGATGGTCCTCTCAGACTGACCGTCAGTCTGAGGATGGTAGGCGGGTTTAGTATCGAAAGCCTGATGAAGTGCACTCCAAAATTGAGAGGTAAACCTAGGATCTCTGTCCAAAATGATCTAGAGGGGATGCCCCGGAGCTTAACAATCTCCTTGACATACAGGTCTACTAACTTGCTCAGGGAATAGGTTTTCTTAATAGGTAGGAAATGGGTCGACTTAGTCAGCCGGTCAATAATGACCGAAATAACATCAAACCCTGCTTGGACTCTAGGTAATCCCCCCACAAAATCTATAGCTATGCTCTCCCACTTCCACTCCGGGATCTCTAGTGGCAAAAGGGTTCCTGATGGTTTCTGGTGTTCTATCTTGACCTGCTGACATACTAAACACCTAGAAACAAACTCTGCTATCTCACCCTTCATACCATCCCACCAGAACATCTTCCTCGAGACTTGATACGTCTTGGTGGTACCCGGATGTATCGAGAACTTGCCCCTGTGGGCCTCTTCTAAAATATGGTGCCTTAGGCTACCACCTTAGGGACACATACTCTCTCTTGAAAGAGAATCATCCCATCTTCAGACTCTAAAAAACCTGGCTGCCCTCTCCTAACTTGGAGATCTGGATCCGAACCCTGTGCCTCCCTAATCAATGCCCTAAGCTCACTGGTGACCTCTAACCTATAGAGCCTTATGCTGCTCTCTCTGACCTCAACAGGCAGGCTAAGGTTTCTAAACTCTTCTAACAATCCCATCTCATGTACCATCATAGATGACATATGAAGGGATTTCCTACTAAGAGCGTCGGCCACCACGCTGGCCTTTCCCGGGTGGTACCTCAACTCAAAATCATAATCCTTAACAAACTCCATCCACCTTCTCTGCCTTATGTTGAGTTCTTTTTGATCAAATAGGTACCTAAGACTCTTGTGATCATTGAAGACCTCAAACCTCACACGATACAGATAATGCCTCCAAATTTTGAGAGCAAATACCACAACAGCTAACTCCAAGTCGTGGGTAGGGCAGTTCTCCTCTTGGGGTCTCAACTGCCTAGAGGCGTATGCCACTACTTTCCTCTCTTGCATCAACACACATTCTAGCCCCTTCCCAGAGGCATCACTACAGACCTCGAAGGTCTTGGACAAATCCGGTAACACAAGTACCGGGGCAGTGGTCAACCTCTCCTTGAGCTCCGAGAAGCTCCACTCACACTTATCGTCCCACACAAAGGCTTGACTCTTACGGGTCAATCTAGTGAGGGCAAGACTACCTGGGAGAATCCCTTGATGAATCTCCGATAGTAGTAGGCCAATCCTAGGAAACTTATAATTTCCGTGATGGTTTTAGGCCTTTCCCATTCAAGGACGACTTCTATCTTGCTAGGGTCAACTAGCACACCCTCTCTAGAAATCACATGCCCCGAGAAATGGACCCTGTCCATCCCAAACTCACACTTCTCTGGGTTGGTGAAAAGCTTCTTCTCCCTCAAAACCCCTAGTACAACCCTAAGGTGTCGCTCATGCTCCTCTAAGGTCTGGGAGTAGATCAGGATATCATCGATAAATACGACAATAAACAGATCAAGGTAGGGCCGGAAGATCCGGTTCATGTAGTCCATGAACACAGCCGGAGCATTGGTCAAGCCAAACGACATTACCAAGTACTCGTAGTGCCCATATCTAGTCCTAAAGGCAGTCTTGGGTATATCCTCACCCCTAATCTTGATCTGGTGGTAGCCAGATCTCAAATCTATCTTAGAGAAGACCAAAGCCCCTCTAAGTTGGTCTAGGAGATCATCTATCCTGGGTAAGGGATACTTGTTCTTAATGGTTACCTTGTTAAGCTTCCTGAAATCTACACGCAACCTCATACTCCCATTCTTCTTCTTCACTAAGAGCATTGGTGCTTCCCAGGGTGACGCACTAGGTCTAATGAACTTCTTAGCAATAAGGTCTTCTAATTGGGTCTTAAGTTCACTAAGCTTTAGTGGGGACATTCTATAGGGTGCCTTGGAAATAGGCTCTGTGCCCGGTACCAAGTCAATGGTGAACTCAATCTCTCGGTCTGGGGGTAAGGTGGATACCTCACTAATGAAAACATCTTGAAACTCCCTAACCGTGGCTACACTGCTTAGATCAACACCGGATCCTAGAATTGAGGAAAGTAATAAAATAAAGCAACTACTCCCATCATTCAGGCATTTGGACATTTGGGTGGCAATGGACAAAAGTACAGGCGGTCTCTCCCCCGGAAGAGGAGGAAGAACTAGAAAAACAACTTCCTTGTGGAAACAATCAAGCGTGACTTGGTTTTGGGATAACCAGTTTATGCCCAAGATGACATATATGCCCCTCAAAGGCAAACAAATTAGGTCAACCTCAAAGGCCTTCCCTTGTACAACGATGTGGCATTTAGAACACATAAGGGAAATGGGGATTACCTTCTTCGCCGGGGTGATAACATTTAAGTGGTAGGGCAAAGGGGTAACATGCAATTTCAACATCTTCACACAATCATATGCAATGAGTGAATGCGTAGCTCCAGAATCATATAATACAATTACAAAGATGCCTCCTAAAATGCACATACCTCTAATCAGATTATCGGTCGAAGCTGCTGTCTCGACACTGAGTGTGTAGACTCTTCCAATGGTTTGGGGTTTGGGAGCTTCCCTCCTCTTGGGACACTCACTCCGCATATGACCCGACTTCTTGCAGAAAAAGCAGATGCCCTTCCCGGACAAGCATTGCCCCCTGTGCATCTTCCCGCACTTTGGGCACGGGGGTGTTCCCCCTGGCCCTAAAGCCGGTCAAGAAGTAGGGGCGGCATTGCTCTGCCACTTAGGCCTGGAGCCCTTGCCCTGGTTGGGCTCTTCTAATTTCCTCTTCCCTTTTCGATCCTCTAAAGTGGTGCTACCTTCTGAAGAATGCATTGCCTCTTCTGTCATGATATTGTTGAGTCTCAAAATATTATTAAGAGATTAATAATGTTTAAGTCTCACAAATCCTAAGTTTTAATGAGTAACAAATTTGGTTAAAATATGCTAATAAAAGTACAAAATCTCTTAAGGGTATTTCATGTGTTTCAGCGAGTCTCTAAAGGAGCGACCCTTTGAAGTGGTGCAACCTTTTGAAGAAAGGGAACCTACTGATAGTTATCAACCCTTTGAAAGAGATGTGTTAATTGAATCAAGATGATCTGCTGAAGACGCTCCACGTGGCATTTGACTAAAGTCAGAAGACTTTATGCTCAAGACTTTAATGCATCATATATGTCTTCTACAAGTTTGATTCAATTAAGGAATGTTACAGAGACCCTTTATGAAGCATTTCAAATCATTTACCAGAAAGGGAAACTGTTGAAACCTGGTACCTGCACGTATCAGAACCTGGTACCTGCACCTGCAACACACAAAGTCAGAAGCTTTTAGAAGATTGTCTCACAACGGTCTTAACAACATTTAATGCTATTTCACAACGGTGGGGTTATCAATCTTCAACGAACTCAAGCTAAATTCCTATATAAAGCTTCATGAAGAATTACACTACGAGAGAGAGAAGAACGTTTTATCAAGCCAATGCGCTGCAAAAATATCACTGCTACTCTCTGATATTTTGTACATAGAAAATTTTATTTGTATTCTGAGTTATACAAAGTTATCCTTTGTACAAGATTATTTCTATTAGTTTCTCAGAAACTTAAACTAACATTCACTGTAAACACTTTCAAGTGTCTGAGAGCCTGGAGAGGCTTGATGGAAGAAAGAATTCTTGTCTTTGAGCCTGAAGAGGCTTGTCTGTAAAACAATACTTGGTTTGAGCCTGGAGAGGCTTGTCTGAAAAAGAATACCTATTGTAAAGAGCCTGAGGATTGACTGTAAAAGAATACTTGTAACTGTGTTCAGTTAGTGGAAAATCCTTTGCTGGTTTAGCATTGGGACTGGACGTAGCTCACAGTGGATGTGAGTGAACCAGGATAAATCTCTTGGCTAAGTCTTCTCAACCCTTATCTCTTTATATCTGTTATTTAGAATAACTGGAGGGTTCTGAATAATCTGTTTTATAAGCTTGAACTGAAAACAAATTCAAACGTTCCTTAAAAACAAGTTTCCAAAATTGTTTTATTGGACCTGCTGAAGTCACTTCAGCAAGTACCTAAACGCCTAGTTTCAACAACTTGATAAAAACTCTATGAAAAATACTGCTTGTAAAAGGTTTTAATAAAAATCTGTTTGAACATAAAAAACACTATTCAACCCCCCTTCTAGTGTTTCCTACGGTTTCTACAGTTGGTATTAGAGCCCAACCTTGGGTTGAGCATGTAACAAGTGTTGAGGAAAGAAGATCCAAATGGAAACCTCAACAAGCTTTGGTCCCTACATCTCTGAAGGAGCATCTGTAACCAGACCTACAGTTTTCAACAAAAAAGATTATCCTTACTGGAGAGAACACATGAAGCTGTTCATGGAAAGCCACAATCTTGATCTCTGGGATATAATTGCTGATGGTGATTATGTTCCCATGAGAAATGGAGTACCTATTCCCAAAGTTGAGTGGTCCTATGAGCAAAAGATTAAGGTTCAACTTAATGCTCAAGCCAAACTCTACTTGATTTATTCCCTGAACAAAACTGAGTATGAGAAGGTTCAAGGATGCAACTCTGCTAAGGAAATATGGGATTGGCTAGCTTCATCTGCTCATGAAGATGATGAAGATAACAAATCTGTAGAAGATTTCACTTCAGAAGATGAAGAGGACTCATCTGAAAAGACAACCTTGTGCTTAATGGCAAATCAACTCATCTCTGAGGATACATATTCTAAGGTAACATCTTTAACTCTTCAAGATGAATATGATGATCTGGTTGATATTTCCAAGGAACTTTTCATAAAGTATAAGAAACTTTCAAATGCATATACTGCTATATGCAATAAAAACAAAGATCTTGAAAAGGAAAATCTTATACTTAAAGAAGAATTTCAGGAGAAAGAGAATAGTAATTCCAAAAATCTACTTGAAGAAAAACAGAAACTTCAAGGATAGATTAAGGAACTTACTAAAGACCTAGCCAAATTTACTGAAGGAACTAATAATCTTAACAAATTATTGGAAACTCAGAAAAAGTTAAAAAATAAAAGAGGCTTAGGTTTCTCTGAAAAAACATCTTCCAAATCATCAGATTCTAAGTTGCTTAAAAAGCCTAGGAAAAAGGTTGATGGGTGTCCTCACTGTGATAAACATAGACTGTTTAAGTCTGAGTGTAAACAGAAAGAGAAACCCTTACCAGAAACTGACCCAGGTGGACCCAAGAAAATATGGGTACCAAAAACCTTAATTGTTTCTCTTGCATATGTGCTGAATAAATCAAAGAAAACTCCCAGAATCACTACTGAAGAATGGATGAGAGGAACTCTTGATGAAAAAAAGGTTTATGTTCCAAGAGCCTTCAACATAAGCTACTGAAAACATACATTTCATCTCAGAAAGCAATGTTGAGTCTCGGCAAATACAATTCATCTCTCAAACTCTTAAGTATTCAAGCTGGTAACATTGTTTATTACTTCAATCATAATATCTGAGTTTGTATGATTTGTTTGAAAATTTTGTGAAAAATACTGTGTGCATGACTTTCTGATATGCATGGACTCTCTGAAATATATGTGTCTGTTGAAGTGTATACTTACTGAAATACTTGAACTTGCTGAACACATATACTTTCTGAAATTGTCACTTGATGACGTGGCTCCCTGAGACGGTTGGTTTTTCACCTATCCTCTGAAGTAGGCATGGCAACGGGGCGGGCGGGTCGGGGGAGGGTTTTGCTCTCCCCGTCCCCGTAAAATTCGGGGCGGGTTCGGGTTCGGGTTTGAGGAAAGTGGGTATGAAATTATGGAACTCAACCCCATCCCCGTGGGTTCCCGTCGGGTTCGGGGAAACTCGCGGGTTTTTCACTTTTTTAGTTTTCATTTTTTTCTCTATTTTTGATAACTTAAATACATGTTTTTAAATAAGTCATATATATCTAATATATTTTAATTCAAATAATATGTAAATATAAACATTGATAATCTTAAAAAAATAAGAAAGTTAAGAACTATATTATATTTTAAGGAAAATATATAAGTTTACCTTTATTAATCAAGTATTAGTATAATAAAATTATGTAATTATTACATCTGGACGGGTTTGGGTTCAGGGGAGGGGCGGGTTCTTACACCCCCAAACCCGTCCCCGTTAAAGCTGGGGCGGGGTCGGGGTCGGGTTTTACTTAAACCCGGTCAAAGTGGGTTCGGGTTTGCTTGCCATGCCTACTCTGAAGTCTGCACGACGCACAACTCTCTATGTCTGCGCAACCTGTAACTGCCATCATTAATGCTATGTCTGGAGTCTATTTATAGAGCGCGTGAGCATGGCTATGATCTCTTTGACTATTTCAAGTGTGTTGGTTGGTTGCCTTTGTTTGAGGTCATCAACTGTGGCGGCATGGGGAGAGTGTGTACGAGTTCTGGAGGAACATCAGAGTGGTAGAACATGACAACAGAGTCTACCTTAGAGCTATCGTGATGGGTAAAAACTTTACCATCAAGACTTCTACCCTGGAAGAAGTAACTAGTGTGAAAGCTGAAGGTGCCTCGTTTTGCCCAGAATGGGAGATACATCATGGAGGTGCAAGGAAGTATAACCAAATGCTATTTGGTTCAGAGAATCCCAAAAACATGAAAGGAACCGAGTTGCTGCCAATTCCCAGACTACTGTTTGCTATTCTTGGCTGCTGCATTATCCCTAAGGGTGGAGGAAAGGACCACATTTCTAAAATGGAGAGGTTCTGTTTAATTCATTTGATGCAGAAGAAGAAGATTAACCTACCCTGGATCATTCTCTTCGGTATGTGATAGCAGGATAGTTGTAGGATCTAGAATTGAGCAAAACCAACCGATTAGAATCAAGAAATAGCAATTATAATGCGAAAAATAGGTGCAGGGCAGCAACAATTTTGCGCATGAAAATGAGAGAAAATGAAAGAAAAAGTGGAGAGGAAGAAATGGTAGGGACGCCACTGAAGCAGGAATCCACCCGCAGCAGATAAGTCCAATGCCAGATGCCACTAATTCAGGAGAATTAGATAAGTCTCAGTGTGGTTTGAGCAACAACCACCAAGCCTTACTCTCAACTCACAAAGAGGAGAAAAATGGGCATAATGCCTTTACTATTTCATCAAGGTTATGAAATACAAGGGGGTGGTCTCCTATTTATAGAAAAAGGAGGTGGCTAGGTGGGAAGGAAAATAAAAGATGAATGGAAAACTATCCTAGGTGGGTGTTGAACCCCTATCTTTTGGCTAATTAGCTAAGCCATCACTTAAGCCAATAAAGCCATCAAATTAGCGCCCCTATTCTAGAAAGAAAAGGAAAAATTACATTCATGTCCTAATTACAATTAAAACTCTAATTAATCTAATTAAATCCTAATTAAGATGAAGTCTTCTTGTTACTTGGTCAAGGGTGGTCAAAGGTCAAAGGTTGACCATGGGGGTTGACCAAAATATGGTTGACCAAGGCTTGGTCCAACTCCATGCCCCTAAGTCAGGCCCAGGCTCCCCTTCAGCTCCGCTGTCAGCTCAGAGTTCCACTGGCAGTTGCCATCATTCCCTCCCCCTTAGAGAGGATTTGACCTCAAATCTGAAAGATCAGAAAGAAGCCATAAGAAGAAGAGGAACGGGGGTAGAAAGAAGGAGATGGATGACTAAAGTAGCAAGTAAGAAGATACTTCCCTTAGCCTTGGTAGAGTACAGTTGGACGTCCACAAGTTGAACATCTTCCTTGAGCCTAGACAAATAAAGAAGACCTATGAGTATTATTCTCAGGTAAACAAAGTGAAGGCTCATAACAAAAATACTTTGGGATCATAAAGATTAGCAAGAGAAAAACATAGGAGATGAACAAGAGGTATTTGAGATAAGGGTTAGAAAACTCCCTCAATGAAGATTGAACCATCTTGTCCATGTAATCTGTAGAACGAGATCCAGGGTCAAAGACCAATCTCTTGAAGCCTTTCCTAACAAGTAACAGAAACATGTAATTATAAGGAAGGCTTAAGAAGTGGTTGATTTTCATTTCATCAAAATATTCCACAACATGCTTCCAAATGAATGCGCATGTGAAACTATGTGGCATAAATGTATTAATATGCTTCAATGTTATCCCAACATGCCCTACAATTTTACCACTTGCATCTTGTTGATAGTTGTTAGGAGCATATTGTATGTAGTTATACCAAGAATTGTTTTTACCATTTATCTCAAGAGGCATATCAATAAGAATGTCCTCACTCAAAAAGAAAGATGATAACACCTTACCCATATCATATTTATCTACTTTCTTCATGCAAGGTGAAACAATTAAGGATTCATAATGAGTAAGCATGTAAGGCATATCAACATGAGATGCGTTTGTCATACAAGTGTTTTTACATGTGATATCCCTAATCAAAATTTCATCCTTTTCCATAACTAGTTTAAGAGTATTATACACATCTTCATGAGATAAAAAGATTAATATAGAATGTGTATGCAGGTCATGTATACAAACCAATTGTTTTTGCATATCCAATCTATCATGCAAGGCATGCAAGTCAACATGTCTAAATGGATTGGGTAAACATGCATTTTCAAAAGGTTTCATGGTACTCTCAAACTGAGTTGGCTTTTCTAAGCATGCAATAGGTTTCAAAGCATCATCAAAATTATTAAATTCTTTTGGACAAGTATTGCTTTGTGGCATATAATTGTGCATAGAAAGAGGCATGTCATGCATAAAGAAAGTTAGTCTAGGAAGCTCTCTTTCAACCACTTGAGTTGTCCTCTTTGCAACACTTGATGTACTTGCCATCAACCTATTGTTGAGTCTCAAAAATATCATAAGGTTGTTTATGATGTTTTAAGACAACTAGATTCCCAAAGTTTTAATGGTTGACAAATTTGACTTAAATTACTTATCATAGATACACACATGCTTTAATGTTTTATCTATGATTTCAGCAAGAGTCACTATGAGCCTACATAAAAAGACTAAGTGTTGAAGCTGTCTGAAGAAGCAGAACTCGTCTGAAGAGTTGAAGTTGTCTGAAGTAGTTCAACCCGTCTGAAGTATCAGTGCCGTCTGAAGTCTTTTGATGACGTGGCACCTCTAGTCTGAGGTATTGAAGTCGTCTGAAGTCTCACTTATGACGTGGCACCCTCTGCTGAAGTTTGTGAAGACTTTTCTGAACCTCTGCTGCACGTACCTTTTCAAACACGTTTATATCAAGGAACACAGAGACCTTTCCTGGAGATTTTGAATTTCATACACCACTGAGGAAATCTTTGCAACGCAGCCTCTGCAGCAACATTTGTAGCAGCCTTATGGCAAGAGAAACCTTGTACCGTGTCAGAAACATCAGAGCTCTCAGAAGCATGTCTCACAACGGATTAAATAGCATTTAATGCTATCTCTAAACGGTGGTATTTCAACGGATTGAAGTTTGGGTATAAATACCCCTCCATGAAGACCATCAGCATGAGACAAGAGAAAAAGAAAAAAAATTAAGTATACAAGAAAGCCCAGAGAAACATCACGCTGCAAGTTTTTACTCTGTAAAAACTCTCTGATAAAATTCGCTGTACACATTTGTATATCCTGAGCATACCTCAGATTTTATTGTACATTGTATTTGTTTGAGCTTCAAACTCGTATAGTTTAAAAGCTTAAACTCCTTTCTCTGTAAACTTTGTTTAGAGCCTGGAGAGGCTTGGTTGATAAAAGAATACTTGGTTGTAGAGCCTGGAGAGGCTTGTCTGCAAAAGAATACTTGGGTGTAGAGCCTGAAGAGGCTTGACTGTAAAAGAATACTTGTAATCTTGAAAGATTAAGAGAAAATCCAATTGCTAGTTGGCATTGGGACTGGACGTAGCTCACAGTGGTAGTGAGTGAACCAGGATAAATTCCTTGGCTAAGTTTTCTTACCCTTATCTCTTGTCAATTATTTTTATACTAATCAAGGGGTTAGAGTAATTAATCTGATATTTTATAAAGGCACAAAACATCTTTTAAAATCAGTATTTTTTAAGCCGTCTGAAAACTTCAGACAGCCCCTAAAGAGCCTGTCTGAAATCGTGTTTTTAACACCTGTTTGCGAAAAGCTTTCTAAAATATTCAGAAACACTATTCAACCCCCCTTCTAGTGTTTCCCTGTGTTCCTACACCTATTCATGTCTTCACACAAAGGGTTAGCATTTACTTGTTGATTCAATGGATTTGGTTGCTTCCCTAAGTTTTCTTTGTCTTTCTTTTCTTCCATTTGAACTCTTTTTATCTCCTCTTATTTTTCTCTCTTAAGCTTTTCTTCTTTTTCCTTTTCTATTTGTTCTCTTTTCTCTTGTTCTATTAACCTCTTAAGTGTGATTTGATCTTCCCTAACTTCACTTGAGGTCATAGGCATAAGCTTAAATTTTATTCCTTGGTGGCGGAACCTATAGGTATTGGCAAACCCATCATATTTTACCCTTCTCTCATATTGCCAAGGTCTTCCTAATAGGATGTGTGAAGCTTCTAAGGGTATAATATCGAAGGTCATTTCATCTTTATAGTCCCCTATGTTAAACCTTATTCTCACTTGCCTATCCACCATAAATTCTTCCTCATCACTCACCCATTGAAGTGTATAAGATTCTGGATGTGGGGTAGTAGGTAGGTTTAACTTGTTAACTAACCTAAGGCTAGCTAAGTTGCTACTACTTCTTCCATCTATGGTCACTAAACATACCTTATCTTCAATTTGGCACCTAGTGTGGAATAGGTTCTCTCTTTGACTCTCTTCTTCACCCAAGGGTGTTTCTAAGGCTTTTCTAAACAACATTGTTGCCCTTTCCCCTTGCCTCCTTCCTTCCATTCTCCTAGATTGATTAAAGTTTTATGGACCTTTCCACTCAACTAAGTGTTTACACTCAATGGAATGCAACACTCGTGTATGTCACTCTTTTTAGGCTTTTTCTATAATGAGACTCTCTTGCCTCTTCTACTCGGTTGAAGGTTGGTTAGATCTTGCAAAGACCAACGTGAGACTAAGTCTTAACCCTTACCCAAATAGAAGCACCCTAACAAAGAAAATACCTACTAAAGGAAGATTGGAAAATCCTAAGACAAAACAAGGAATTGATATGACAAACAAGAAAAGCTGGCACTCAAACACGCTTATACACAAGAACAGACAGCAAACAAGACAAGACGGAAGAAATTGCAAAGAGAATTGTTTTTGGTGATTTTTGAAAAGAGTTGCCAAAATTGTCGTTTTTGAAAAACAACAAATACAACTCAATTTACAGTATACAGTGAAATGAAACAGAAAATTACAGTAAAACTGTCACTGTATTGTTGGGACAACTTTTTGTTTTTAAATTTTCTATTTTTCTGAATTTTTTTTGAATTTTAACTCTTTTTGGGTGTCTTTGACTTTTTCTCTATTGTTGTTGACTTTGCACCCTTTTTTGCTTTTTACACCTTTTTTGTATTTTTGGCACGTACGTACTTTTTGTATTTTTCTTGCCTTTTCTTTCTTTTTTTGTCTTTTTTCCCAACAGAAAATTACAGAAATTTGTACACAATGAAAAGAAAATAAAGTGCAACTACTGTAATTTTTTTGGAATTTTCTGACAGTAAACTGGTCCAAATTTACCAGAAAAGCAAAAATAATGAATAAATTGAGTTCTAAAAACTGTGAAAACGTAATGGCAACTTGATTACAAAAATGGCCAAAAAAATTTCTTAGCACTTCCTTCTTGATTATACAAAACCGGTATGGTCACAGAAACGCGCTTGGTTCAATTTTAAGATGGGAATTAAAATTTGAAGGAAAATCAACAATTAGAATTTGTTGATCTTCTTCCAATACTATGAACCAAAAAAGATCCTATAGGTGAGCGTTTTGCACAGTCAAACAGGGAATGTCCAAGGTAGAGAAAGCAGTCAATCCAAATTTGCAATCAGAATGCCAATCAAACAGACATAACAAGAGTAGGAAATTGAACAACACAAGGGCCCAAAAATGCGCTTAAAATGGCAAAAATAAAGAGGAAAACTGCGTAAAATTAAATGGCAAGTAATTAAAGGGGGAAACTGAAATTAAAAGGATGGGGAGGACAGAAATGTAAATGGAAGAAAGTATAAGGGGATGGCAGAAAGTAAAAGGATGGGGAGAGCAGAAATGTAAAGGGGGAAGCGGAAATTAAAAGGATGGGGAGGACTGAAAGTAAATGACTGAAAGTAAAGGGGGAAGCGGAAATTAAAAGGATGGGGAGAGCAGAAATGTAAATGGCAGAATGTAAAGGGGAGAGCAGAAATTAAAAGGATGGGGAGAAGCGGAAATTAAATGGCGGAAAATTAAAAGTGGAAAGTAAAGAGATGAATATGGGGGAATGACAATTAATGGTGATGGGAAAAAATGTAGGTGAACGATCTTTGGAAAAATGAAGACAACAATGCCTCCTTTTACTACACTTCACCAACAAAAAGCAGTTTATAACAATTAATTGTAAAAATCACTCAAGAACAAGTATGAGCAATTAAGAGGCATTTAAACAAACACCTAGGGGGTGGGAATTAGCGGCCTAAAACAGCCCCCAAACTAGCAAGAAATCAAGCAATTCAATCAAGACAGACAAGTGCTGATAGCAGCAGAAAGGCACCTCGGGCCCGGTAAACAGTCCAAGTCCAAATTACAATTGAAAATAGGAATGAAATTACACTAAAATGATGAAAATTCTGCACAAAATAGGTGCAATTTTGTGTGCCCAAACAGCCCCAATTTAGCTCCAAAATTGCTCAAATTCAACAAGCTCTGATGACCAATTGATAGCAGGATAGTTGTAGGATCTAGAATTGAGCAAAACCAACCGATTAGAATCAAGAAATAGCAATTATAATGTGAAAAATAGGTGCAGGGCAGCAGCTATTTTGCGCATGAAAATGAGAGAAAATGAGAGAAAATGAAAGAAAAAGTGGATAGGAAGAAATGGTAGGGACGCCACTGAAGCAGGAATCCACCCACAGCAGATAAGTCCAATGCCAAACGCCACTAATTCAGGAGAATTAGATAAGTCTCAGTATGGTTTGAGCAACAACCACCAAGCCTTACTCTCAACTCACAAAGAGGAGAAAAATGGACATAATGCCTTTACTACTTCATCAAGGTTATGAAATACAAGGGGGGTGGTCTCCTATTTATAGAAAAAGGAGGTGGCTAGGTGGGAAGGAAAATAAAAGATGAGTGGAAAACTATCCTAGGTGGGTGTTGAACCCATATCCTTTGGCTAATTAGCTAAGCCATCACTTAAGCCAATAAAGCCATCAAATTAGCGCCCCTATTCTAGAAAGAAAAGGAAAAATTACATTCATGTCCTAATTACAATTAAAACTCTAATTAATCTAATTAAATCCTAATTAAGATGAAGTCTTCTTGTTGACTTGGTCAAGGGTGGTCAAAGGTCAAAGGTTGACCATGGGGGGTTGACCAAAATATGGTTGACCAAGGCTTGGTCCAGCTCCATGCGCCCAAGTCAGGCCCAGGCTCCCCTTCAGCTCCGCTGTCAGCTCAGAGTTCCACTGGCAGTTGCCATCAGTATGATCAAGAGGGCTAGAGACTCTGCTGCTAATCTCCCACACAACACCTTCATCATGAAGATTCTGATGCATTACAAGCTTCCAGTGGAGGGAATGTTTGATCACAAGCCCCCAAGCTTCTTTATGGCAACTACAGTGAAGCAGATGGGGATTTCCCTAAAGAAACCCGCTGATGCTGCTGAGTCATCTCAAAAGGCTCATGTTGCTGATTTCCAGATGTCCATGCTGCAGATCCTGGAAGAGGAACTTCATGGGGATATCAGGAAGGAGGAATTTCAACCTGCTGAGAAGACTTTTGAAAAGAAGATAGTGAAGAAGAAGTGGACCAAGTCTGGTCAGGTAACTCTCAATCCTTCTGATTTGGAAAGAGTGAGAGAAGTGGAAGCATCATTCCAAAAGGCAACACCATTAGAAAAGGTGGTTGAGGTAACCCAACAGAAAGCTTTTGAACCTATTCAGAAGGTTCAAAATGAACCTACTAAAATGGTGGGTTAGAATGCATATGTGCAAGTTACTGAAGCCACTTCGCCTACCATACTGGGACAGGCTGTGGTGGGTGATGCTGTAAGTGATAGTTCTTCTGAGAAGCCACTTAGGGTGATGCCCCTTGCTACCAGTCATCCAGACCCAGAACTACGAGAAATTGTTGTCCTAGCAAATGCTCTAGATGAATAGGAGTTGAGGAAAATCAAAGAACAAGAAGAAAATAGTAGAGCCTTGGCAGAAGCTGCTCAAAAAGCAATGATTGAATATGAGAAACTGGAAAAAGCTGCTGTGACCAAAAGGAAGAGGCCTTCAAAGGCTGCAAGGACTAAACACAGAAGGTTGTTATCTCCTGTTAGAAAATAAGCTCCTCCTCAAATGATCACAAGGAGCAAATCAATCTCCAAGGAAGATGCTGGGATTTTTCAAGAAGCCTTGCAACAAGTTAGGTCTCAGAAGGTGTTGGATCTGAAGAATGAGAGAATTGTTAAGAAAATAGTTAAACCTGCTACATCCTTCATTCCCTATGATCTCACCAAGACTATGTTGTACAAGAGGAAAATGCAAGAAGTCAGCAAAATTCCAATTCCTGAGGCTGAGCCATATAAGAAAATCAAGGTAAACTTTGGTAACCTTGATCCTATTGATCTGGAGGATGATGAAAGTCCCTCCAGGGTGCCTGTGAAAGTTTTGGAAGCTACTGCTATTGGTGGTAAAGTCCCTGAACCACTTGCTGAAAAGGTTGTTGCACCTGCTGAAGTTGCAAAGGTTGTAGAACCTTCTGTTACTGATCCCTTGGTGGTTGAAACATTTGTTGTTGCTATAAAACCAATCTCTGTTGTACCCATTAGGTCTGAACCTGATGTGGTTGATGATCTTTCTTCACCCATTCCTCAACCTCCATCACCATTTGAAGTAGACCCTGAGGTTGAAAGGATGTCTACACAACTTGCTCTTATTCCTGCTGAATCCAGTGCAATTGACTGGGGAAGTAAGGGAAGTTATGTAAGCATTGGAAATGTTAAATTTGTTTGGGAAGGTAACTTGACTCCAAGGGAGAATATGCTAAAGCCAAAGTCAAGAGACATCTCTAGAAGGCCATCTTTTGACAAGATGGTGCCTGTAATCAGCTTTGATGACTTACTGAAAGTTGCAGAATTCCCACATAAATTCTACTTTTCTCCCTATGCTCAAATAAGAAGATTTCCTGTGTGTCCAAATCTGTATGAGGAGCTGCTGTACTTTAAAGATCACCTACCTCTGCACAAGCATATTGGTCTTCATTTGGACTCTTTGGAGGATGGTAGACAAAGGAGACTGGCAAAGGTTTCAGGGGAAGTTTCTGGATCTGACCAGCTAGAAAAGATCAGACAAGGAGTGCAACCACCCAAGCACTACTGGAAAAGAATTGATGTTGATTCTCCTGACCACATAAGGATACCTGCTGAAGATTGGATTCTGATCAGGCATCTGAACTTGGAGCTGAATTATACTCAAAGTACATAGCTTCAAATGCTGGGTGTAGAAACTTCAAGCCTCTAAAAACCTCACTATGAAGCCCTCAACTAAGATCTTTTGGCACCTGACAGAATTGTGCCAAAGTTACCATTTTCTGAAGGTCCTGAAGATAAGAAGAAAGAACCAAAGTTCTACTCTGCCTATATGTTTGAACCAGAGCCCTTGACCAAAGAAGAATGGGAAAGACTCCCTGAAGACTTAGAAACTTATGGGGGTTTTGACCACACCTACAGAGATAGGCTATGGGATTCATATTGGCATGAGAGGGAAAAAGAAGGGTCCTGCTCTGAAACAAAATATGACTTTGCTGATTCTATGACCAAGAGCACCCTTTCAGTTTAGGAGGTTTGTACCTGGTTTCCTGGAACTTTCCCTGGTTCTAAGCATGACTTGCATGAAGAATGGACTGTACAAAAGTGGACTCCTACAATCTACACTTGCTTAGTGGTTAAGCCTGCTGATTATGGCTTCCCAAATGACTTTGGAGAGATTATTTTTACCAAGAAGCACATGTCAATTATTTTCAGAGAAGTTGATCTTTCTGAGGCTCTTGCGATAAGAGAATACGAAATCAGAAGGTTGAGGAACAGAAACCATAGACTTCAGAGCTTAGTGAGGCAATTTTAGGCTGCTCCTGTTCGTCCTCAAAGTGAAGAATCCAAGCCCAAGCTTAAGAGGAACAACAGTTTTTAGCTTGCCATAGTTCAGAAAGTCTATGTGTTTATAATAGTTTTGATGTTTTAATTAAAATCTCAATGTTACTGAACCTTCTGATATTTCCATATGAATATGTTGCGTATGTGATATTCATATGTGATATTATTTCTTACTCTCGAATTTATCATGTTGCGTACATTAAATATTTGCAATGATTGGAATTAATTGCTATGATTGATGCAAGTAAGTTTCTGAAACAATCATTGTCTACCTACCTTGCATTTATTATTCTGTTATGCATTTAATACTTCAGTGTTCTATTACTATTACCAACCCTTTTGACTGATGACAAAGGGGGAGATATAAACTAACAAAATATCTGAAGTTTAAATGTTTTCAGAAAAGAATTCACAGATTCAGGGGGAGTAAAGCATTCTGATTAAGTATCTGAAAAAGGGAGATTTCTTAACTTAACTTAATATTTTTTCCTTCAGATATTTAAAATGTTTAAGCAAATTTGTCATCATTAAAAAGGGGGAGAATGTTGAGTCTCAAAATACTATTAAGAGATTAATAATGTTTAAGTCTCACAAATCCTAAGTTTTAATGAGTAGAAAATTTGGTTAAAATATGCTGATAAAAGTACAAAATCTCTTAAGGGTATTTCATGTGTTTCAGCAAGTCTCTGAAGGAGCGACCCTCTGAAGTGGTGCAACCTTCTGAAGAAATGGAACCTACTGATAGTTATCAACCCTCTGAAAGAGATGTGTTAACTGAATCAAGAAGATCTGTTGAAGACGCTCCACGTGGCATTTGACTAAAGTCAGAAGGCTTTTTGCTCAAGACTTTAATGCATCATATACGTCTTCTGCAAGTTTGATTCAATTAAGGAATGTTACAGAGACCCTTTATGAAGTATTTCAAATCATTTACCAGAAAGGGAAACTGCTGTAACCTGGTACTTGCACGTATCAGAACCTGGTACCTGCACCTGCAACACACAAAGTCTGAAGCTTTTAGAAGATTGTCTCACAACGGTCTTAACAACTTTTAATGCTATTTCACAACGGTGGGGTTATCAATCTTCAATGAACTCAAGATGAATTCCTATATAAAGCTTCATGAAGAATTACACTACGAGAGAGAGAAAAACGTTTTATCAAGCCAATACGTTGCAAAAATCTCACTGCTACTCTCTGATATTTTGTACATAAAAATTTCATTTATATTCTGAGTTATATTCAGTTATACTTTGTACAAGATTATTTCTATTTAAGTTTCTCAGAAACTTAAACTAACATTCACTGTAAACACTTTTAGGTGTCTGAGAGCCTGGAGAGGCTTGGTGGAAGAAAGAATACTTGTCTTTGAGCCTGAAGAAGCCTGTTTGTAAAACAATACTTGGTTTGATCCTGGAGAGGCTTTTCTGAAAAAGAATACTTGTTGTAAAGAGCCTGAAGAGGCTTGACTGTAAAAGAATACTTGTAACTGTGATCATTTAGTGGAAAATCTTTTGCTGGTTTGGCATTGGGACTGGACGTAGCTCATGGTGGATGTGAGTGAACCAGCATAAATCTCTTGGCTAAGTCTTCTCAACCCTTATCTCTTTATATATGTTATTTAGACTAACTGGAGGGTTCTGAATAATATGTTTTATAAGCTTTAACTTAAAACAAATTCAAATGTTCCTTAAAACAAGTTTCCAAAACTGTTTTATTGGACCTGCTGACAGGCCTTGGCTCCCTTCCACCAATCCTCGGCATCTCCCTGAAGCATGTACGCCGCGAACTGAACCCTGAGGTCGTCGACACAACTCATGACCTCAAAAATCTTCTTCAGGGCATTAAGCCAGGAGTCAGCTGCCTCTGGATCATAAGCTCCGGCGAAGGATGGAGGATGATGTTTTCGGAATTCTGCCAAGCCTTGGACGAAGGGGTCCGTGGCTACTAGGGGTTGGGTGGAGGTGTCTCCCTTGGATGCTCCTCGAGCTCCTGGAGAAGATCCGCATTGGAAGCGATTTGTTCCCCGATTGCCGCCGTCAACATCCTAAGAGCAGTTGCTATGGGGTCGAGGTCCGTTGTTGGCGTTGAAGAACCTCGGGGGCGACCTCGTTGTCCGCCAGCCATAATCCTGAACACATCATTAATGAAACATTGAGGTGATCAGTCTCCACATTTCACAATAATGCATGCAAATTACAATTAACTTCAGAAAATCCTAACTATCCACAGTCCAATTGGATTGAATTGCTCTAATACCAAAATGTAACGTCCTAACTTCTAAATTCAAGGATTTAACACGTTGGAAGCCAAATCACCATCACTGGGTACTAATCACCCTGGTTACTGATGACCCTTAACATTTGGGTACTAATCACCCGAGTCTTAAATCAATAGCTAAAAACCATTCTTACATTATTAAGGTAATCTGGGGCCGAAGCCAAACTCATTTTCTCAATCTTAATTGGGGCCAGAGGCCATTAATAAGATTCTCAATCCAAAATCATACAATACAGTTATGAGAAGTTCCTATAGTAAACCCTAGTAGGGAAAATCCCCCATTCATGCTTCTACTTCAATAATCACAACCCAAGCCATCAATATAGAGCAAAATACACAATGCAACAATCATCCACAAGAGTTAAGAGAAAGGGAAGAGAGAATAGGGATCATTGAAGAGAAATAAACCATATGGGTGTGTGAGTTGTACTCACCTCAATGGGACTCTAAAGAAGAGGAATGAGGAAGGGGAAGGGTGGGGTTGAAGAGTCCTAGTTGCCTCAAGCTTCCTCTAGCTCCCAAGGTGCCTTTCTGTCTCTAGAATCACTCTCTCACACTCTAAAACAAAGAAGGGAAGGAAAGGAAATAAATGCATCTGTGCCCTAATTATGGTTTTTAAACTGTCACGCATATTCTCTCAAGTGAGGAATTCTCGCTTGAGCGAGAAGGCTGAGGATTTTCACTTCTTGTGTTCTCGCTCAAATGAGAAGTTTCTCACTTGAGCGAGAATACTCCAGAGAGTATCCTCTTCTCAGGAAGAATCTCACTTGAGCGAGGTCCTGCTTGCTCAAGCAAAAAACTTCCATAGAGCACCCTTATTCTTGTTTAATTTCGCTAGAGCGAGACCATTCTCGCTCGAGCAAAATTCTTCCAGAGAGCACCCAATTGGCTCCCCTGTTTCTCACTTGAGAGAGAACCTCCTTGCTCAAGCGAGAAAACCAGAGTAGAACTTTGTAACTTTTACTGATATACTCGCTCAAGTGAGGCCTTCTCGCTTGAGCGAGAATATCAGAACTCAGAATTCTTATTTCTCTCCTTT
This sequence comes from Sesbania bispinosa, assembly GCA_026901365.1. Classification (NCBI taxonomy): domain Eukaryota; kingdom Viridiplantae; phylum Streptophyta; class Magnoliopsida; order Fabales; family Fabaceae; genus Sesbania; species Sesbania bispinosa. Next base: position 1,907,783 of record QLOH01000018.1, read on the forward strand.
GCTTATACTAACTCAATTTTCTCTCATCAAATCCTACTTCCTTTTTATAAAACCTATTCCATTACTAATTTAGTTCATAAAATGGTTCATAATTTAGGATGTTACAGAAAATATAATAGGTTGGACATTGGGCAGAATAACAAAATAGACAAAAATTATTGAGTTGAAGATAAGAACAGATCAAATTTGGATATGGTTCCTGGTTGAAACTACAATCAAGTGGGGAGGCCTTATCAATAGGCACCGGAGAAACATTGTCTTCCATCGTTATTTAGAAATATAAAAACAATTTGTATTGAAACCGACAACCGGTTCAACCATTTTAAATCGTGACCTTCTATTTAAATATAATATATCTAACGGTTCTTATTAAAAATGCAACGTATATCCATAATAAAAGGGATGTATAGTAAATGCCACTGTTATTCAATTTCTTTTATTCACATCAAACAATCATCACAATTTGTACTCCTTAAATCAAGCAAGCACCACATTTTTTTATTTCACCTTTTACAAGTAAACCAAACATAAGCATACTCATCAATTTCGCAAGGTATAGCCGAATCATGGGGACACAAAATCAAACATCGAAACTTGCATCCTTTCAACTTAAATACAAGTGATTAATACTATAACTTTTTCACTAGTTTACAAGACATCACTTTTTATGGTTTTCCTTTTTCATTAGATTTTATTTCATCATGAAACTAAAATCAACAAAGTGATACTCATATTAACCATATGAAGATTAAATCATCACCATCATCAAGTCATGTTTTACAAACTTGCACCAAACCATAAGGATATATCAAGCATGTTAAATATATACAAATAAAAAATTTTCAACCATGATCACATGGTTAAATGATGATGGTCGAACCAAACAAGGACTATTAACACCATCATGTTAATTTCCTCATCATCACAAAAATCATACAATGAGGATTCAAGGATTCTCCCTCTTAGTTTTCTTTCCTTTTCCACTAAGAGTTAGAATTTTCTTCTCTCTCCTTACCAAGTTTTCTCTTTTGTAGGTTAAGGATGAAGGTGTAAGTGAAACAGAGCTTGGCTTCTTGAAACTACCAAACCCTAGAGTGAAGATCTTTCAAAAACCTTCAACAAAAGCCAAACCATAAATTCTTTTCAAGATGACACCATGAAGGTGCATTATGAAAGCATGAAAATCAAAGAAAATGAATGAAATGGGAAAAGCATACTCACGGTTTTTAATGGAAGAGAGGATGAGATATTGATAGTCTTATTGGTCTTGAGAAGGAAAGATAAACAAAAACAAGTGTATGAAGCGTTTGAAGGGTTAAGGAAGGTAACATTCTTCTTTAACTTAGTAAAATGGTGGAGATGAAATGAAATGAAGTTGATGAAGCAAAGGCTTCTTGAAACTTGGCCTAAGCATATATATAAAATAGATGATGGAAAATTGGCCTTAGGTTGATCCAAGGGTTATGGTTGTGACACCACACCAAATCAATGGCTAGGATTTGTTACTTTTTTAAAAGTAAAAAGCTACCTTTTCTTTCCCGTGTAGGATTTTAAGTAATTTTAATCATATTTAGGCATAGTTGACTCATGTAGGTCGAATTTTGAGTGTGTTGGAGGGTTATGGATAGTTTGATCCTTTTTAAAATAACCTAGGGGAATTTTAGTCCTTTCACATATGAAAATATTATAAAAATATTTTATTATTATGTGTTTCTCATCCTATATTGATCATTTATTCAACACTATCTTTTTTCTACAGTTAAAACACATTTTTTCCTATAAAGACCCACACAGGGGTATTTTGGTCATCTTTCCTTGATTGCCTAAAATAAATCCCTAAAATGGTCTAATAAATCCTAAAATTTATAAAATCAAAGAATATAAACTTCTTTTACTTCAAATCTTTAGGAATCACTCTTCTATTTAATTTCCTAATTTTACCGTTATTTATGGAAAAAAACAGATGTTACATGGTGCCCTTGTTTTTTAGATAATTGATTAATAAGCGAAATTAATTGCACAAATATCCATGAAAATTAGAAGAATATCGGAAAGAAAAAGGAAAATAAGACAAACGATAGAAAATATACTAATTTCCTCTCTAAAGAGCATGTCTTAACAATATAATAAAGCATTAGCCGATCCTTGCACTAGTTGAAAAATAGGATTTAAAGACGCCCAAAAGACGACGGTTACTATCCACTCGTCGTCGACGCGATGGCAGTTTTGTAAAAATAACAAACTTTACAACGACGGTTTCATTTCAAACGTAGTGGAAAAGATAAACTACGACGGTTACAAAGGCAACCGTTGTCAAAAGTTACTCACAAAAATGAAAAAAAAATGTTTGAAAAAAGAAAATTACTTTTAACGACGATTCCTAAAGGACTGTCATTAAAAATATTAGAAAAATGAAAAAAAAAAAGAAAAATGAGAGGAAACAATGACAGGTCCTGGAGGACCGTCGTTAAAAAAGGATATAACGACGGTTCCTATAAGCCCGTCATTAAAAAGTATCATAAAAACGAAAAAAAAGGTGAGAAGAAACAACGAGAAGTTTCCTTCCTACAGATCAAGGGAGCTATTCCTCACTGGAGAAAGCTATACAGGTCCAATAAATAATAATCAAATCCCAATAACTTATTTATAACTTGAAATTCCCAAAAGTTGGTCTCATGTTTCAAAATATTCTATATATTAGCTGCCGTGATTCGGTTAAGATATACTCCCTCCGAACTCAATTATAAGTAAAAAAACACTCATTTATAGTGGACTAAAATATAAGCAAAAGTTAACTAATTTCACTCTATTAAATGATATCATCCCAAATTACCCTTTATTTAATTAATATTTTATTTTCCAACCACTCTATTTAATGAGTGATGTGCCAGTAGAAAGAGAGTATGTCCACTAGAAACAAGTTTCAATAAAATTGCATGTAGGGTAATTTAGGCAATACAACTACTTTTTAGATGAAATCAAGAAATTTAAATTTGTTTAACTAACTTTGTTAATAAGTGTGAATATGATTATTTTTGCTTATAAATGAGTTCGGAGGAAGTAAACTTTTTATTCTATTATATTACATATGCACATGAATATAAGCCATGCCATTGCTCCTAATTATGCTATAAAATTACTACCCCAGTTTTTTAATAAAATATGTGCTTTTGTACCTCTTTTGTTTTTTTTTCTCCCCCTTCTTTTCTATTTTGTTTATTTTGTTTCCTATTGCCCTGTTCTCATTATATATACTAGTGGAAAGACAGGCACTGTTGTGCCTATCTTTCTGCAATTCTTATTTTTATGATCTCTCTACCTCTTTCCCCAACTTTTTATTCTGAAGTATCTTTTTCATCTTTTTACATTTTTTAGGAAGTTATTATTTTTATTGGGTGGTTATTGGTTAGTGGGAACGATAAATCAGTAAATCAAGACATAAAATAGGGGTATAATGGGAATAGAAATGTGGAAACCAAAACTCCCTTATTCTCTTTATATATATATATATGTGAAGTCTATTAATCAGTTTGAGCATTCAAACTTGACTTAATGACTTAATATCCTTTAGTTTTAATGATTAACAAATAAGATTATATAAACAGATTCTACTGAGAAAGGTATTGGTTTGTTGATTATGTTTCAGGATGAAATAGTAATCAGAATCAGAAGATTAGGATCAGAAGAACAAATGCAGGATCAATTATAAAGAAGCTGTCTGAAGAATGCAACTCGTCTGAAGTGTGCAAACTGTCTGAAGACGTGAAGACCATATGAAGACAACATAAAGCAGTCTGAAGAAAAGAAGCTTTCCGAAGCAAAGAAGCTGTCTGAAGCAACGAAGATGTCTGAAGAAGCAGAACTCGTCTGAAGAGTTGAAGCTGTCTGAAGTAGTTCAACCCATCTGAAGTATCAGTGCTGTCTGAAGTCTCACTTATGACGTGGCACCCTCTGCTGAAGTTTGTGAAGACTTTTCTGAACCTCTGCTGCACGTACCTTTTCAAACATGTTTATGGCAAGGAACACAGAGACCTTTCCTGGTGATTTTGAATTTCATACACCACTGAGGAAATCTCTGCAACGCAGAAATTGCAGCAACAACGATGGCAGCTTTATAGCAGCACCAACGTTGTACTCTGTCAGAATTGTGAAGACACCCAGAAGCGTGTCTCACGATGGATTGAATAGCATTCAATGCTTTCTCTAAAGAGTGGTATCACAATGGAAATATCATCATCACCAATCCAAAAGAAAGCACAAGAAAAGCTCAGGAGTCTAAGCAGAAGCAACAAAGAGAAATGTTTGAATAACATATTTTAATTCAAACATATTTTATCATCTGCAAGAAACAGCCATTGAAAAAGACACCTCACTCAAAGAAGAAAGGAGAAATGGTGTCAGGAAGCAAACAGAAAAAGAGCATATACAAAATAAGCAAGAGGACAAATCCAACGGATACCTCCTCATCTACACTCCTAAGAAAAGCAGAGAAAATTAGAAGTCAGCTGAAGAAAAGTAAAAGGATATCAAGAGAGAGAACATGCAAAATAATACCAAGAAAATCTCTCTAAAAGAGCTCATCTACAGAAGTGTCAGAACAGGACTGTCTGAACACATATCTGCTAAAGAAGAAGCAACCGTTTGAGACACTATTAAGTACCGGCTATATGAGCCATATCATCAACATCGCAACGGTATTATGAATCATCTTCAAACGGCTATATTCCAACAGAACATATAAATAGCCTCAAGAAAGAATTTGAAGATGTTGAACTCATTCACTTGGTTCAATCAGTTGATCAAGATGCATTAGAAAAATCCTATCGGTGTTGACCACACTTACTTGAATCAACTATGCTAGTCAAAATAGCAGTTGTTCAGTTGAACAACCTACCAGGGTGTGCTTAATCTCATATGAACCAAGAATGGTTTGAAGCTATAAGTATGCCTTGGTTTTTCCAATGATACGGGTGAGAATGTAACCCATGGAAACCAATGGCTGGAGAACAAGGCTGGAGCTTAAAGTAAGTATCTACCTAGCCAATTCTCAGAGGATGTTATTCCTCATATCAGAGACAGGAATTGTACTTAAACTTATATACTTGTATCACTGTCTTACCCTTGTACTTAGATTTATCCATGGTATCCTGAGTAGTACTCAGTTAACCTCTAGTACAGGAAAAGATTAAGTTTATGTTTCGTGGAAACTTAAACTTAGTTTAATTTGTAAGCACTTTATGTGTCTGAGAGCCTAGAGAGGCTTGGTGGAAGAAAGAATACTGTACACTTGGATAAGTGTCTGAGAGCCTGGAGAGGCTTGGTGGAAGAAAGAATACTCTACACTTGGATAAGTGTCTGAGAGCCTGGAGAGGCTTGGTGGAAGAAAGAATACTCATGGTAGAGCCTGGAGAGGCTTGATAGAAAAGAATACTTGTGGTGTCTGGAGAGACTGTACTCGTGGTGTCTAGAGAGACTGTACTCGTGGTGTCTGGAGAGACTGTACTCGTTGTGTCTGGAGAGACTGTACTCATTGTGTCTGGAGAGACTGTACTCGTTGTGTTTGGAGAGACTGTACTCGTTGTCTGGAGCGACTGTACTCATTGTGTCTGGAGAGACTGTACTCAAACTCAAGCTTGTAATCTGAATATTCATATAGTGGAAATCCAGTGGTTGTTTGCCATTGGGACTGGACGTAGCTCACAGTGGTAGTGAGTGAACCAGGATAAATTCCTTGGCTAAGTTTTCTTACCCTTATCTTTTGTTAATTCTCTTTATACTAATCAAGGGGTCAGAATAATTAATTTGATATTTTATAAAGACACAAAACATCTTTTAAAATTAGTTTTTACAAGCCGTCTGAAAACTTCAGATAGCCACTTAAAAGCCTGTCTGAAATCTCTATGCCTAAGTTCTTTTTTTTTAATCTCTTTATTTCCAGGTTTCATATTTAAGTTGGAATTTGAAAAGTATTTTCTATAATAAACTTAACACAACTATTTCAATAAAATGATCTTTCATATAAACAAAACATGAGATATCTCTTATATCATTTGAAGCTTTACAAAGAATGTTCCTTGAAGAACTTCTGAAATAAATTCTCAGAAGTGAGTCTGAAAGAGATCAGTTCAAAAATCAGGAACAGACTTCAGACAACCTCTAGTCGTCTGAAGTATTTCAGAAACTGTGCTGAAAATACTCTTTGTATTAATCTTCAGAAGATACTTTGAGAAGCCTCTGTTTAAAACAATCTTAAGCTTTAGAAGAAACATTGTTTTTCTTATCTTCCACATGTTTCAACTATCTCTGATTTTAAGACTTATTTTTAACAGTGCCCATATTCATGTTTTAAATTAAAGATTTCCAAAAACTATCAAAAATTTTTAAAACACTATTCAACCCCCCCTTTTAGTGTTTCCTGTGGTTCTAACAATTGGTATCAGAGCTCACCTTTGGGTTGAGCATCTAACAAATGCAGAAGGAGTAGATCCTCAGAAGATGGAAATCTCACCAAGCTGAAGCAACTCTGAAGAATGATAATGAGAAAATAAAATCACTTTCTTAAAACTCATTATTCATACAAGACATTTCTCAGAAGGATATAGCTTGAAAAGGAAAGTGTATCTATCTCTAGATCACAACCGGGTAACACCTTTCCTATCCTTGTCTAAATCTAAGTTTAAATATAATTGTTTATTTGCTGAATGTTTTGTTTTATCAAAATTACTATTACATAAGAGCACTTATGTGAAAATAAATTATTGCATAATAAATGTCCTATATATATACGTATTACTTGTTTTGTGTGTAAATTATCTGCATTATATGCGTGAATATATGTGTATATTTATTTTAGTAAATGAAGAGTCATGTATGTGTATCATGATTAAATGTGTTATGGCGCAACGAGGATCAATGTATCATCAACTGGTTTCTCATAATTGGCACGATGCACAACTCTCAATGAATGCTTGGTGCATGTAACCGTTATTCTTCATTAAACGAAGCCATGCTTGATTGCCTATTTAAGAATTGGAAGATCATCATAGGAACTACACTTCAATCAACTTATCCTCAAAAGCCAGAACTCTTCAAGCACCATAATCTCCTTAGATCAATCGTACTCAATGGCCAACATGTCTGCATCATCAAATAACTCAAACCTTCCTATGTTTGATGAGAGAATCATACCTTCTAAGTTGGTCAATCTCTCTTATTTTGATGAGGCAGATTATAAAATCTCAGAGTACTTTGACTCCGTAGGGTGGACTCCCTTCTTCAGCAACATTTCCTCACCATGGCATGAGAAAAGTATAATGGAGTTCTGGGAAAACATCAAAGTCGTATCTGAACCTAACAGAACTGGGATTGAAACGGAGGTGATGGGAAGATCACTGTTTGTGGACACCAAACTTATTGCTAAAATCATAGGTGTTCCTGACAGAGGGGAAAATACTTCCAAAGATGGGAATCTCTTCATGGTGGAACATTTGTTCTAGACCAACATCTTTTTGGAAGAAGAAGGATTGCTCCTTTCAGACCCTCTCAACTTCTGAGCACACCCAGAGCCCTCCTTGCTGTACTAAACTGCTGCATTCTTCCCAGAGGAAGAAACAACTTGACTATAAGCATGATGGAAAGGTTTGTATTGGGACTCTTGCTGTCAAAAAGGAAAGTCAACCTTCCTTGGGTGCTGCTGTATCAGATGATGCACAGAGATGAGATAGGGAATGAGAATTTCTATCCTCATAACACCCTAATCATAAAAATTTTATTGCACAAGGGATTTCCTATGGAAAGTCTCTTTGACCAACCGCCTCCTGACTTCTTCACTCCGGCTGCGTATGCTGAGTTAGACCGGACTCTTATCAAAAGAGAAGAAGCTCCTGAGAATCAAGTGGTGATTCCTCATCTTTTTGCTATACGCAATGAAGAATGAACTGAAGATACCCACTTAAAGTCTCGAAAAAGGAAAAGGGGTGATGTTGGGTGCATAATATCAGAAGAAGGCAAATAGCAAAATTTCCAGGCTTGCAAGAAGATTGAGAGACTGCTGAGAAGAAGCTTAAAAAGGGGCTCAGAGCTGAAAAGAAGAATGTTGATGATTACTGAGAACCCATCTGATGATCAATGATTCTCTTGTGTCTTTTCATTTCTCTCTTAATTTTTGTTTGCTAATAGTAATAATTAGTATTCTGCTTTGTTTCATTCTTGATACATTCTGTGTGATCTATGACTGTTTATACTGTTTCTCTTATAACTATGTATGCTTAAATGAATCGTTAACTTAACACACTTCTTTAATTAGTACAACTAAAAGATAAAATCAATTAACTGGATAAGATAAGGACAAAATTAAAATTTATATATTAAGACAAGTTCTTGCTGAAATATAATAAAATTGAAATTATTAACCTAAGACACTTGTTTTAATGATTAACTAATTCTATCAAGTAATATCATATGCTACTGAAAGGTATTTTTAGGTTGTGCATGTTTCAGAAAACAGGCTTCTGAAAATAAGCTAAAAGAAGATCAACCGGAGAAAATGCCATGTGTAAGAAGGATGAATCAAGGCAACAAGAATGTCTAAGTGTGATATCATCTCCATTGTCTGAACCTGTTCAGACAGTTCACAATGAACTTACTGAAATTATGGGTCAGAAATGTTAAGACAAGTGATACACAAAGCACTAAGCCTACCTCTACGCTTGAAAAGATAATTTTGACTTAGTAACATTTCTACTTTCTGAACCTGTTCAGAAGGGTCTCGGTGAACCCCCTGAAATTGTGGGTCAGAAATGTTAAAGTAATGTAAACTCAAGTTATTAAAGTCTATTTCAATCCTTAAGGGACAGGTTAAGATGATTGTTCAAAGATTCTCTGAAGCACAAAAAGACAAAAGACTAAAAGGAGGATTTGCAGACATCAAGTGACCGCAGCAGAAGAAAAATCTTCAAAGTAAGGTACAATTCCAGAAAAGCTTTCTTCCATCTAGAGAATAATGAGGAAATCTAATGGTAACATCACTTCACCTTAAAACTTTAATTAATAACATAAAAGACTCAACATATTAAAAGCTTCTCAAATAATAATAATCATAAAATCCTCTGGTTTGATACCATGAAAATCTGTTTTCAAAAATTTCTTTTCTTAAATGTTTTCTCACATATTCCATTTTATTTTTTCTTTCCTTTCTGTTTTTAAAAGTGTTTCGAAAAAGTAATATCTTCCAATACGTTTTTATGTCTCTTCTTAAATGTCTTTCAAAAACGTTTTCCAAAACTTACTTTATCCATGCTAATGACTTAGTTTCCTATAGAGCTTCATCTATGACCAATCAATGATGCACGTTTCGATACTTTCAAGATTTGAAACTGCCATCATCAAAAGCTATCTGAGCCCATATACATCGCGTGAACAACAATCCAATGGATTCATTTTCCTTACTTCTCTATTTTACCCTTGCTTCAAAGTCCTATAAATTCACTAGAGCCCTTCACACAAACTCACATCTTCAAAGATCCTCTATAGCTTTGTCTAAGGTTCTGAGTAAGTGGCTTCCAAAAGGATGATGAAGAAGCAAAGGAAAACAGAAGAAGGACCTCTGAAACATGTTGAGGCAAAGATCAAGTCATCTTGGATGATGTATGGAATGAAGAGTAAGGGAAAGGGTTCATCTGAAAACCCGTTTCTCTATACTTGGACCATGGTGATCTTGCTGCATCACAGGTGGACTGGAAGATCACTGGGTGATCCCAGAATAGTCAATCTTATTAAAAGAACTACTGACAAAGTGGTTCTTGGAAGTAAGATGGTGACTAATGATCGAGACACAGTCTTACATGATGCACCTCCATTGTCCCAGGGGCTAGAAGGAAAAGGCGTGCAACACGGCACGGTTGGGATGAAGTCTGGGGCTCTGAGGCAACTCCTGAAGCTTCTGCAGCAGAAGGAGTGGAAATAGCTTTAAAAGAGATGAAGTCTATAAGGCTATGCCTCAGGCCTTCGAAGGAATCTCCGGAGGAAGGAATGGATGGATACATTCTATTTTTGGAATGTAACCTCTTTCCTTTTTGTGAAAACTTGCTTTTTGTATTTATCAAATGTTTTGAGAAAATTTAAACTTGTGTATTTCTGTGTTTATTTCAGTTTATTTTGTTTATCAATGGTTGTATTATTTATTTAGTATAAGAAGTTACTGTATTTTTCTAAAAATTGATATTTATTCCTTAATCTTCGGTATCTGAAAAATAACAAAAATAATTGATAAAAGTAAATAAACTTAAATAGAATAAAACTTAAGTTATGAAACTCAACTATATGAAACTTATGAAATAAAAACAACAAAAATACAACTGATAAAAGTAACAAAAATAACAAAAGGAGAAGAAATATAAAATAAATGAACCATTCACTTATGAAACTCAACTATATGAAACCATGAACCTTTTTAATTAATGACAAAAGGGGGAGAAATATTAAACTCACAAAATGATTTAAAAGGGATGACTAACAATCAGTATCTGTGATAAGTAAATAAAATATGGTAATATATGGTAATAACAATTGGTATCAATGATAAGTAAATAAATTGGTATCTATGATAAGTAAATAAAATATGGTAATATTAGTTTTCAATAACAAACAATAATAATTGGTGTCTAAAAAGACTAACATAATTGGTATCTGAAAGATTAACATCTAGTTTCCAAAGGATAAGTTAACAAAATCTAATCTTGTTAACGATTAGAATAATAATAACAATTTGCAACATTTAACAATTGACAACATTTAACAAACTAAAAGAATAAATGTTCTTCTCAGGGGGAGTATTATAGATAGGGGGAGTCTTTTATATACTTACCCATCTTTCCTTAAAACATTTTGTAAGTTGTACATATCTTATTTGTCACCATTAAAAAGGGGGAGATTGTGAAGTCTATTAATCAGTTTGAGCATTCAAACTTGACTTAAAGACTTAATATCTTTTAGTTTTAATGATTAACAAATAAGATTATATAAACAGATTCTACTGAGAAAGGTATTGGTTTGTTGATTGTGTTTCAGGATGAAATAGTAATCAGAATCAGAAGATTAGGATCAGAAGAACAAATGCAGGATCAATTATAAAGAAGCTGCCTGAAGAATGCAACTCGTCTGAAGTGCGCAAACTGTCTGAAGACGTGAAGACCATATGAAGACAACATAAAGCAGTCTGAAGAAAAGAAGCTTTCCGAAGCAAAGAAGCTGTCTGAAGCAACGAAGATGTCTGAAGAAGCAGAACTCGTCTGAAGAGTTGAAGCTGTCTGAAGTAGTTCAACCTGTCTGAAGTATCAGTGCTGTCTGAAGTCTCACTTATGACGTGGCACCCTCTGCTGAAGTTTGTGAAGACTTTTCTGAACCTCTGCTGCACGTACCTTTTCAAACACGTTTATGGCAAGGAACACAGAGACCTTTCCTGGTGATTTTGAATTTCATACACCACTGAGGTAATCTCTGCAACGCAGAAATTGCAGCAACAACGATGGCAGCTTTATAGCAGCACCAACGTTGTACTCTGTCAGAATTGTGAAGACACCCAGAAGCGTGTCTCACGATGGATTGAATAGCATTCAATGCTTTCTCTAAAGAGTGGTATCACAACGGAAATATCATCATCACCAATCCAAAAGAAAGCACAAGAAAAACTTAGGAGTCTAAGCAGAAGCAACAAAGAGAAATGTTTGAATAACATATTTTAATTCAAACATATTTTATCATCTGCAAGAAACAACCATTGAAAAAGACACCTCACTCAAAGAAGAAAGGAGAAATGGTGTCAGGAAGCAAACAGAAAAAGAGCATATACAAAATAAGCAAGAGGACAAATCCAACAGATACCTCCTCATCTACACTCCTAAGAAAAGCAGAGAAAATTAGAAGTCAGCTGAAGAAAAGTAAAAGGATATCAAGAGAGAGAACATGCAAAATAATATCAAGAAAATCTCTCTAAAAGAGCTTATCTACAGAAGTGTCAGAACAGGACTTTCTGAACACATATCTGCTAAAGAAGAAGCAACCGTTTGAGACACTATTAAGTAACGGCTATATGAGCCATATCATCAACATCTCAACGGTATTATGAATCATCTTCAAATGGCTATATTCCAACAGAACATATAAATAGCCTCAAGAAAGAATTTGAAGATGTTGAACTCATTCACTTGGTTCAATCAGTTGATCAAGATGCATCAGAAAAATCCTATCGGTGTTGACCACACTTACTTGAATCAACTATGCTAGTCAAAATAGCAGTTGTTCAGTTGAACAACCTACCAGGCTGTGCTTAATCTCATATGAACCAAGAATGGTTTGAAGCTGTTGTAGGAACACAGGGAAACACTAAAAGGGGGGGTTGAATAGTGTTTCTGAATATTTTAGAAAGCTTTTCGCAAACAGGTGTTAAAAACACAATTTCAGACAGGCACTTCAAGGACTGTCTGAAGTTTTCAGACGACCAAAAAAAATACTGATGTTAAAAGATGTTTTTGTGCCTTTATAGAATATCAGATTGATTACTCTAACCCCTTGATTAGTATAAAAAGAATGAACAAGAGATAAGGGTAAGAAAACTTAGCTAAGGAATTTATCCTGGTTCACTCACTACCACTGTGAGCTACGTCCAGTCCCAATGCCAACTAGCACTTGGATTTTCTTTTAATCTTTCAAGATTACAAGTATTCTTTTACAGTCAAGCCTCTTCAGGCTCTACAATCAAGTATTCTTTTACAGTCAAGCCTCTTCAGGCTCTACAATCAAGTATTCTTTTACAGTCAAGCCTCGTCAGGCTCTACAATCAAGTATTCTTTTACAGTCAAGCCTCTTCAGGCTCTAAAATGAGTTTACAGAGAAAGGAGTTTAAGCTTTTAAACTATACAAGTTTGAAGCTCAAACGAATACAATGTTCAATAAAACTCTGAGGTATGCTCAGGATATACAAATGAGTACAGCGAATTTTATCAGAGTGTTTTTACAGAGTAAAAACTTGTAGCGTGATGTTTCTCTTGGCTTTCTTGTATATTGATTTTCTTTCTTTCTCTTCGTCTCTTTTGATGGTCTTCATAGAGGGGTATTTATACCCAAACTTTAATCCGTTGAAATACCACTGTTTAGAGATAGCATTAAATGTTATTTAATCCGTTGTGAAACATGCTTCTGAGAGCTCTGATATCTCTGACACGATACAAGGTTTCTTTTTGCATTAAGGCTGCTGCAAATGTTGTTGCAGAGGCTGCGTTGCAGAGATTTCCTCAGTGGTGTATGAAATTCAAAATCACCAGGTCTCTGTGATCCTTGCCATAATCGTGTTTGAAAAGGTACGTGCAGCAGAGGTTCAGAAAAGTCTTCACAAGCTTCAGCAGAGAGTGCCACGTCATAAGTGAGACTTCAGACGACACTGATACTTCAGATGGGTTGAGCTACTTCAGAAAGCTTCAACTCTTCAGACGAGTTCTGCTTCTTCAGACAGCTTCAACACTTAGTCTTTCTATGTAGGCTCATAGTGACTCTTGCTGAAATCATAGATAAATCATTAAAGCATATATGTATCTATGATAAATATTTTATCTCAAATTTGTTAAGCATTAAAACTTGGGAATTGAGTTGTCTTAAACATCATATTTTCTTTTATGATATTTTTTAGACTCAACAGCTGTAAGTATGCCTTGGTTTTTCCAATGATACGGGTGAGAATGTAACCCATGGAAACCAATGGCTGGAGAACAAGGTTGGAGCTTAAAGTCAGTATCTACCTAGCCAATTCTCAGAGGATGTTATTCCTCATATCAGAGACAGGAATTGTACTTAAACTTATATACTTGTATCACTGTCTTACCCTTGTACTTAGATTTATCCATGGTATCCTGAGTAGTACTCAGTTAACCTCTAGTACAGGAAAAGATTAAGTTTATGTTTCGTGGAAACTTAAACTTAGTTTAATTTGTAAGCACTTTATGTGTCTGAGAGCCTGGAGAGGCTTGGTGGAAGAAAGAATACTGTACACTTGGATAAGTGTCTGAGAGCCTGGAGAGGCTTGGTGGAAGAAAGAATACTTATGGTAGAGCCTGGAGAGGCTTGATAGAAAAGAATACTTGTGGTGTCTGGAGAGACTGTACTCGTGGTGTCTAGAGAGACTGTACTCGTGGTGTCTGGAGAGACTGTACTCGTTGTGTCTGGAGAGACTGTACTCATTGTGTCTGGAGAGACTGTACTCGTTGTGTCTAGAGAGACTGTACTCGTTGTGTCTGGAGATACTGTACTCATTGTGTCTGGAGAGACTGTACTCAAACTCAAGCTTGTAATCTGAATATTCATATAGTGGAAATCCAGTGGTTGTTTGCCATTGGGACTCGACGTAGCTCACAGTGGTAGTGAGTGAACCAGGATAAATTCCTTGGCTAAGTTTTCTTACCCTTATCTTTTGTTAATTCTATTTATACTAATCAAGGGGTCAGAATAATTAATCTGATATTTTATAAAGACAGAAAACATCTTTTAAAATTAGTTTTTACAAGCCGTCTGAAAACTTCAGACAACCACTTAAAAGCCTGTCTGAAATCTCTATGCCTAAGTCCTTTTTTTTTAATCTCTTTATTTCCAGGTTTCATATTTAAGTTGGAATTTGAAAAGTATTTTCTATAATAAACTTAACACAACTATTTCAATAAAATGATCTTTCATATAAACAAAACATGAGATATCTCTTATATCATTTGAAGCTTTACAAAGAATGTTCCTTGAAGAACTTCTGAAATAAATTCTCAGAAGTGAGTCTGAAAGAGATCAGTTCAAAAATCAGGAACAGACTTCAGACAACCTCTAGTCGTCTGAAGTATTTCAGAAACTGTGCTGAAAATACTCTTTGTATTAATCTTTAGAAGATACTTTGAGAAGCTTCTGTTTAAAACAATCTTAAGCTTTAGAAGAAACATTGTTTTTCTTATCTTCCACATGTTTCAACTATCTTTGATTTTAAGACTTATTTTTAACAGTGCCCATATTCATGTTTTAAATTAAAGATTTCCAAAAACTATCAAAAAAGTTTAAAACACTATTCAACCCCCCCCCCCCTTTTAGTGTTTCCTGTGGTTCTAACAATATATATATGTTTCTTACTAAAATTTATAATGTTATACAGGACATTACATACCACATTTATATGTCACATATATAGGTTTCTTTTCTTTTCTTCTAATTTCCTAGCTTAAGCCGTCCAAATATTAAGTTATTTTTCTAGTTTAAGCTTTTCTCTTGTTATTGTTAGTATTAATTGTCTCTTTAAATTTTGTTTTGGGTTATTTATTTTAGGCAATTGATGTTAATGAATATGAAGTATCCTAAAATTGTGTTTTTTTTGGGATTTTTAATAAAATAACTAGGCATTAACTACAAAATAGCTAGGATATTCTGGACATGCCACAACACACAGGACATACAAAGACGGTTGAAACTAGAACCATCATTGTTTCCTGGACATACAATGATGGTTCACATTTCAACCGTCGTTGTTTCTGACTTATAACAACGGTTCTTGTGTGAACCGTCGTTGTTTCCTGGACATACAACAACGGTTCAAACTTTAACCGTCGTTGTTTCTAACTTATAATAACGGTTGACAGACGTTGTTGAAAACCCACTTTTTAACGACATCTGGGTCAATGATGGGTTAACAACTATCGTTAAAAGCTTTTTTAACCATCATTAAAAGTCTAATTTGCAGTAGTATTGGTGATTAGTCTTCACAAACTTATTTTATTGAAAAATGGTATCGCTTACAGGTGTCCACACATTTGCATATTACTAAGTTAGAAAGAGATGATAGAGTTATCAGTGAAGTCAAGTAGTCAACCATCAAGTATGAGCTTGATGACAACCAGTCAATGGACCTCTAGACTAACAGCTGATGGCTAGAGTCAACATTGGAGCTGCTTGAAATGTTTGGAGCTGAACCAAGCATGAGCCTTCCTTCATGAGGGTCAACCCTTGGTCAACCCTTGACCATTGACCAAGAAGCCAAAGTCAACAAACAAGACTCAACTTAATTAGGAATCAATGTAATTAGGACTTTATGATGTAATTAGCTTTATGATGTAATTAGGACATATTAGTCTTTTTCTTAATTAGGGGCGCCCATATACTTGGGTTTTATTGGTTAGTAGGATAACATGCTACAAGGTTTAGGAGGTCATGGGATCTAATCCCACCTAAGATAGAAAATTACCTCATCTTTCTTTTCCTTGTTAAAAGGGGCGCTATTTTTTAGGTTTATTGGCTTAATGCTTAGATTAGCCATAAGCCATTAGGGGAATGGGTTCAAATCCCACTTGGGATGGAATTTCCCTCATCTTTTATTATTTTCCCCTTTTCCTTCATGTAGTGGCCGCCCCCCCTCTCACCCCCACTCCTATATAAAGGAGCCTCCTCTCTTGTAATTCACACATTGAATTTTGAAGTAAAGGCATTATGCCAAATTTTCTCCTCCCTTTGTGAGTTGAGTGAGGCTTGGTGGTTGTTGCTCAAACCATACTGAGACTTATCTAATTCTCCTGAATTAGTGGCATCTGGCATTGGACTTATCTGCTGCAAGTGGATTCTTGCTTCAGTGGCGTCCTTCCCATTTCTTCCTCTCCACTTTTTCTTTCATTTTCTCTCATTTTCTATCATTTTCTTGCGCAAAATAAGCTGCTGCCCTGCACCTTATTTTCGCAATTTATTCACTATATTTTGATTCTAATCGGTTGGTTTTGCTCAATTCTAGATCCTACACCCATCCGGCTATCAATTGGTCATCAGAGCTTGTTGAATTTGAGCAAATTTGGGGTTGTTCTTGGCTGTTTTGGGCGCTGCATACTGCACCTATTTAGTGCATAATTTTCATCATTTTAGTGTAATTCCATCCCTCTTTTCAATTGTAATTTGGACTTGGATTGTTTCCCGGGCCCGAGGTGCCTTTCTACTGCTATCAGCACTTGTCTGTCTTGATTGATTTGCTTGAATTCTTGCTAGTTTGGGGGTTGTTTTGGGCCTCTAATTCCCACCCCCTAGGTGTTTGTTTAAATGCCTCTTTAATTGCTCATACTTGTTCTTGAGTGATTCTTGCAAATTAATTGATATAACTGCTTGTTTGTGGTGAAGTGTGGTAAGAGGAGGCATTGTTGTCTTCATTTTTCAAAAGATCGTTCACCTATATTTCTCCCCTTCACCATTAATTGTCATCCCCCATATTCATCTCTTTACTTTCCACCATTTAATTTTCCGCCATTTAATTTCCGCTTCTCCCGATCCTTTTAATTTCTGCTCCCCCTTTTACATTCAGCCATTTACATTTCTGCTCTCCCCATCCTTTTAATTTCCGCTTCCCCCTTTACTTTCAGTCATTTACTTTCAGTCATCCCCATCCTTTTAATTTCCGCTTCCCCCTTTACATTTCTACTCTCCCCATCCTTTTACTTTCTACCATCCCCTTCTACTTTCTGCCATTTACATTTTTGTCCTCCCCATCCTTTTAATTTCAGTTTCCCCCTTTAATTTCTTGCCATTTATTTTTGCGCAATTTTTCCTTCTTATTTTTGCCACTTTTGCGCATTTTTGGGCTCTTGTGTTGTTCAATTTCCTACTCTTGTTATGTTTGTTTGATTGGCATTCTGATTGCAAATTTGGATTGACTGCTATCTCAACCTTGGACTTTCCCTATTTGATTGTGCAAAACGCTCACCTATAGGATCTTTTTTGGTTCATAGTATTGGAAGAAGATCAACAAATTCTAATTGTTGATTTTCCTTCAAAATTTAATTCCAATCTTAAAATTGAACCAAGCGCGTTTCTGTGACCATACCAGTTTTGTATAATCAACAAGGAAGTGCTAAGCAATTTTTTTGGCCATTTTTGAAATCAAGTTGCCATCACGTTTTTACAGTTTTCAGAAATCAGTTTATTCATTATTTTTGCTTTTCTGGGCCACTTGGACCAGTTTACTGTCAGAAAATTCCAAAAATATTACAGTAGGTACATTTAATTTTCTTTTCATTGTGTACAAATTTCTGTAACTTTCTGTTGGGGAAAAAGACAAAAAAAGAAAGAAAAGGCAAGAAAAAATAAAAAAAGTACGTACGTGCCAAAAATAGAAAAAGAGGTGTAAAAAGCAAAAAAGGGTGCAAAAGTCAACAACAAGGAAGAAAAAGTCAAAGACACCCAAAAAGAGTAAAAAAATTCAAAAAAATTCAAAAAAAAATAGAAAAACAAAACAAAGAAGTATCCCAACAATACAGTGACATTTTTACTGTAATTTTTCTGTTTCATTTCCCTGTATACCGTAATTGAGTTGTATTTGTTGTTTTCTTAAAAACGACAATTTTGGCAACTCTTTTTCAAAAATCACCAAAAATAATTCTCTTTGCAATTTCTTTCGTCTTGTCTTGTTTGCTGTCTGCTCTTGTGTATAAGCTTGTTGGAGTGCCAGCTTTTCTTGTTTGTCATATCAATTCTTTTGTTTTGTCTTAGGATTTTTCCAATCTTCTTCCAGTAGGTATTTTTCTTTGTTAGTGCGCTTCTATTTGGGTAAGGGTTAAGACTTAGACTCACGTTGGTCTTTGCAACTTCTAATCAACCTCCAACCGAGTAGAAGAGGCAAGAGAGTTTTCATTTTAGAAAAAGCCAAAAAAGAGTGACATACACGAGTGTTAACATTCCATTGAGTGTAAACACTTAGTGAGTGGAAAGGTCCAAATTCTTGAAAATAAAAAAAAAATTTTAACAATGGGTAGTAGGAACTCACCACCTCCTTCACCTAGAACTTTGAGGTATAGGGCCGAGTTGCAACATGCAATTCAAGACATGGCCAGAATGATGAGGCATGAGATGAGTGAACTTAGGAAAGAACTAAGTGGGAATAGGAGGGAGAGAAGGCATTCTTCTCGAG
Source organism: Sesbania bispinosa (assembly GCA_026901365.1). Classification (NCBI taxonomy): domain Eukaryota; kingdom Viridiplantae; phylum Streptophyta; class Magnoliopsida; order Fabales; family Fabaceae; genus Sesbania; species Sesbania bispinosa. The sequence goes on from QLOH01000018.1 coordinate 1,926,738, forward strand.
AAGGAGGAAGTGAGGATAGGTATAGTGTGGTTAGGAGTGAAGATAGGTACCATGCTGAGAGTAGTGAGGGAGAGAGACACTCTAGCCATACCTATAGGAGAAGGGAAAGGGAAAGAGAGCATAGAAGGCCTAGGAGGCGTGAGGAACCTAGAGGGTTTAGAGAAGACTACTATGAGGAAATCCCTAGGAGAGAAAGAGAGGAGTATTATGAAGAAAATCCTAGGAGGCATAGGAGAGAGCATAGGAGAGAAGAAGAGCCTAGAAGGGAACAAGGTTTTAGAGGGGTAAAAATAGAAGCCCCAACCTTTAATGGTAGAAATGATGTAGAACAATACCTAGAATGGGAACTTAAAATTGAACAAATCTTTAGTTGCCATAGGTATAGGGAAGAGGAAAAGGTTAAGATTGCCTCTCTAGAATTCAAGAACTACGCCTTAGTTTGGTGGCATCAGCTTCAGGCTGAAAGAAGAAGGTGCAATGCTCCTTTGGTTTCCTCTTGGGAGGAAAGGAAGTCCATCATGAGAAAGAGGTTCATACCTCAACATTACACTAGGGAGTTGCACATCAAACTCCAAACTCTTAAGCAAGGATCTAAGAGTGTAGATGAGTACTTTAAGGAAATGGAACTTGCTTTAATTAGGGCCAACATAGTTGAGGATAGTGAAGCAACTATGGCTAGGTTTATCAATGGACTTAATTTCGACATAAGGGACATAGTGGAATTGCATCCTTATGTAGAAATGGAGGACTTGGTACACCAAGCCATTAAAATTGAAACTCAACTAAAAAGAAAGGGTAGCTATAAAAGAGGAAACACTAGTTTTACAACTAGGAACAAGGAAACCCTAAAAGAAGATAAGGGAAAGAGCCAAGAGAAGGAGGAACCTAAGGTTCCTAGGGTTACTTCTAACCCCACTCCTTCTACTAAAAAGGAAGAGCCCTCTACCTCCACAAATGTTTCAAGTGTGATGGCAAGGGACACATAGCTTCCCAATGCCCAAATAGGAGGGCAATGTTGGTTAAAGAGAATGGAGAGTACACTAGTGCAAGTGAGAATGAACAAAGTGAGGATGAGGAAAAAGAAACTAGTGAAGAAGAGAATGAAATTAAGAAAGAAGTATATAGGACCGAGGGTAAACTGTGCATGGTGAGAAGGTCCCTAGGAAATCAAATAATAAGAGAAGATGAACAAAGGCAAACTGTCTTCCACACTAGATGCATGGTAGAGGGACGTATTTGCTCCCTAATTGTTGATAGTGGAAGTTGCACTAACATTGCAAGTGCAAGAATGGTGGAAAAACTTGGTTTATCTACCACTCCCCACCCCAGACCATACAAGTTATCTTGGATATGTGATGATGGGGAAAGGGAAGTAAATAAGCAAACTCTCATCTTTATTTCCATAGGTGATTATGATGATTATGTTCTTTGTGATGTTGTACCTATGGATGCCACACATATCTTGTTGGGTAGGCCTTGGCAGTTTGATAAGAGAGCCATCTACGATGGATACTCTAATCAAATATCTTTTAAACATGATGGAGCTAAAATTACTTTGATGCCAATGTCAATCCAAGAAATATGTGAGGATCAAGCTCACATGAAGAGAGAAATAGAACTTGAGAAAATTAAGAGACTTAAAATAGAAGATGAGAATAGAAAGAAAAAGAAAGAAGAAACATCAAGAGTGATGATAGAAAAGGTGAAAACCAAAGAGAGACAAAAAATAAAAGGGAAGTCATGCTATTACTTCATCAATTCAAAACTGCTGATCTTAATTGTTTTAAAGGAGATCAAGGAAGGGAGCTGCTGATCAAGGAAAGAGGACGTAGCAACACTACAAGGGAGTTTCCTCTAACCTTTTCTCTTATTTCTTCTTCTTCTTCCACTTCCCTTCTTTCTTCCACTTCCTTTCTTTCTTTCACTAAAGCTCCCTACATGATTCCCAAGTACTATTTCTATGAGCATTAGAGGTTGCATGCTTGGGAATAATGAGTCTTCTTTTCTATGTTGACTAGGTGCGCAAGGATGTCCATTGTTGAAGACCTAGCAAGGATTCACTAATCCTAAAGGGAAGCCTCCACCTTCTCCTCTTTGTCATCCATCCTTTTATTTCTCTTCTACCCCTTATATTCTTCTCATTTTTCAGATTTGAGGACAAATGCTTTTCAAGGGGGAGGGGATGATGACAACCAGTCAATGGACCTCTAGACTGACAGCTGATGGCTAGAGTCAACATTGGAGCTGCTTGAAATGTTTGGAGCTGAACCAAGCATAAGCCTTCCTTCATGAGGGTCAACCCTTGGTCAACCCTTGACCATTGACCAAGAAGCCAAAGTCAACAAACAAGACTCAACTTAATTAGGAATCAATGTAATTAGGACTTTATGATGTAATTAGCTTTATGATGTAATTAGGACATATTAGTCTTTTTCTTAATTAGGGTCGCCCATATACTTGGGTTTTATTGGTTAGTAGGATACCTTGCTACAAGGTTTAGGAGGTCATGGGATCTAATCCCACCTAAGATAGAAAATTACCTCATCTTTCTTTTCCTTGTTAAAAGGGGCGCTATTTTTGAGGGTTTATTGGCTTAATGCTTAGCTTAGCCATAAGTCATTAGGGGCATGGGTTCAAATCCCACTTGGGATGGGATTTCCCTCATCTTTTATTATTTTCCACTTTTCCCTCATGTAGTGGCCGCCCCCCTCTCACCCCCACTCCTATATAAAGGAGCCTCCTCTCCTGTAATTCACACATTGAATTTTGAAGTAAAAGCATTATGCCAAATTTTCTCCTCCCTTTGTGAGTTGAGTGAGGCTTGGTGGTTGTTGCTCAAACCATACTGAGACTTATCTAATTCTCCTGAATTAGTGGCGTCTGACATTGGACTTATCTGCTGCAAGTGGATTCTTGCTTCAATGGCGTCCGTCACATTTCTTCCTCTCCACTTTTTCTTTCATTTTCTCTCATTTTCTATCACTTTCTTGCGCAAAATAAGCTGCTGCCCTGCACCTTATTTTCGCAATTTATTCACTATATTTTGATTCTAATCGGTTGGTTTTGCTCAATTCTAGGTCCTACACCCATCCGACTATCAGAGCTAAACATCTTGGTGTGTAGTTAGTCCTCGCAGCCTTATTTTATTAAACTATAATGATTCTGTTTACAGGAGTATCCACTTTAATATGAGAAAGTTAGAAAGAGATGAGAGAAAAAAAATCAGGATATGATAGCTATTTTGATAGGAATAGTAGAAAGATAAATAGAAAAAGGAAATGGAGAATTAGTTATTAAAAAATTAAGTGCATGAAAACTATATCATTGTATTTTATTTCACATGAGCTAGTTTCTTTATTATTTTTTATTAATTTTATTGAAATGTTTCTTTTCTAAAAAATGTAAAGAGAATATCAATAAAATAAAACCATGGTGTCCATCATCATGACTATATGAAGAAATAAGTTATTAGTTAAAAGAAAAAAAATACTATTATTGTTTAAATACACTTATGAAAAAAAAATTAAAAAAAAATAGAATGAATGAAAGAGATAAAATGAATTCAATTTTTTTCTTAAGTTAAAATTAGTTACTTATGAATAAGTTAAATGAGAGAGTTCTTACACTGGAGAAGTTGAATTGTAAAGATTAATTTTAACTTCTCATCAAAGTTGAATTCATTTTACTTTTTTAATTTATATTTTATTTTTTTCTACAAATTTCTTCTAGAAAGTTTATCTAAATTGACCCATCTTTAAATACGGATTTTGTAGTTCCTGTGTATTGAGCTATTTTTTTTTTTTTTACATATGTGAAAGTGTGTATATTATTTTTTTTACCAATCCAACAATATGAATATATATGATGGTAATTAGAGTCTGATTAGCATTTGACAATCCAACTACTTGCAATGAGGGTCCGATTAGCTTTCGAAATTCGTAATGCATAGTTACAAAATAATTTCGTGAGATATTAAGCGATGCTCTTTGAAAGAAATATTTTAGAAATTGAAATTATATCCATATCTATGGAGGGGTTCCCGTTTTGCGCCTGACAGTACCCCGAGAGATTAGTCTCTCACCTACCAGGTGGGAGGATACTCTGGAAACAAAAAAAATAAATTAAACTTTTCATGTGAAAGACTGAAAGAATATTAAAATTTTCTAGAAAGTATTATGGCCTACAATCCATAGTGAATTCTGGTTCAACAAAAAAAATAATGTATTAATATTATGACAAAGTTCATTACTTTAGTGATCATTTATAACGAAATTAAAACCCTTTTTTTTAGATGAATACGAAATTAAAACCCTTAATACTTGCATTACATATGTTACATTTTGCAACGTTTTATTTGCAACATTTGTTAAAATGTTATTTCATCCGGTCCTTTTTATAAGACACCTTTAACCGAATTACACAAAAGTAGTTTAAGTGGTTAATTTTATTGGTTTCATAAAAAATAATACAACATTCCATTTTTACCCCTATTTAATATTATTAGTATATTCTCTCACTAAATAATTGAGATTAAATTCTATACTAAATATAGTACTAATTTTCACTATCAATTGTATTGGAACACATAAATGTATATGAAAAAGTGCAAAGGTTTAACTCTCTCTCTTGGTCATCTATGTAACAATATTTATAATACCTCGTTAATGAACAATTAACAAAATACATTATGGAAGAATTTAATAAGGATAAATCTGGAAAAAAAATTAAATATTTTATAGAGATTATCAAGTGTCTTATAAAAGGGACCGTCAATATCTTTTAAATGGTGCCTTATAAAAAGGGCTGAGAGAGTATAAAATATTTTATAGAGATTATTAAGTGCTTTGGCAAAACTTGAAGAAAGGTTTCAAGATGACAAGGGAAAGGTGAAAAAATGGAGAGAGGCTTTATATGAGGCAGCTAACCTGTCTGGTTGGCATTTCTTCAAACAAGGGTACCTCACATCACACCATCCTTCATTTCATTCATTCTTTCTTTTTATTATTGTTACTGCCTTGTGGTTTAATTTCCATGTTATTAAGGGAAATAACACATGAAATAGGCATGAGATTATGAGTTATATATGAATTAGAAAGTTGATTTGAAAGAGATTAATTACAAGTAAACTAGCATTTTCATCTTTGACTTTTTCTAGCAGTTTTGCCCTTGACTTTTCTAAAATAGTACCCGTAATCTCTACAATATGCACTTTAATCCTTAACTTTATTAAAAACATGCACTTTATAAAAGTGCATGTTTTTTAATAAAGTCAAGGACTAAAGTACTATTTTTGAAAAGTCAGGAATGAAATTGTAAGACGCTGTAAAAGTCGAGGACGAAAATTTAGTTTACTCGATTAATTATAGTTGCAACAAATGAAATAAACATGAGTATAATCCATTACCTTATCTTCAATTTGCATCCACTTGTACAATGTGCAGGTCTCTACCTGAATATAAATTTATTAAAAGAATTGTTGATGAGGTTTCCAGAAAGCTCAATCACACTCCATTGCATGTTTCTGATAACCCGGTTGGGCTAGAGTCTCGAGTGTTGCAAGTGAAATCTCTTCTTCAACTTGGATCTAGTGAGGGTGTCATCATGGTAGGGATTTATGGGGTTGGTGGAATAGGTAAATCAACAATTGCACGTGCTGTGTGTAACTTGATTGCAAATCAATTTGATGGCTTTTGTTTTCTTGCTGACATTAGAGAAAAAGCAATTAATAGTCATGGCCTTACACAACTCCAAGAAACGCTACTATCTAAAATACTTGGAGAGAAAGATATTAAAATTGAAGATGTCAATGAAGGAATTCCACTCATAAAATGGAGGCTCCAACGAAAGAAGGTTCTTTTGATTCTTGATAATGTGGACAACCTGGACCAATTAAAGGCAATTGCTGGAGGATGTGATTGGTTTGGCTCAGGAAGCAGGATCATTATGACATCTAGAGACAAGCATTTGCTAGCTACTCATGGAGTCACAAAATTTTATGAGGTTCAAGAATTAAACAAAAAGCAGGCTCTTGAATTGTTAAGTTGGAATGCCTTCAAAAGTAACAAAGTCGATCCAAGTTATGTAAACATTTCAAACCGTGTCCTATCTTATGCTGGTGGCCTACCTTTGGCATTGGAAGTAATAGGTTCTTTTTTGTATAGTAAAGGAATTGATGAATGGAACTCTTTGTTAGATCAATATGAATGTGTTCCTAATAGCAGGGTTGATAAAATACTTAAAGTAAGTTATGATGGATTGGAGGAAAACGAGAAAAACGTTTTCCTTGACCTTGCTTGTTTCTTCAACAATTCCCATGTATCAGGTGCCAAACGTATTCTACATGTTCGTGGTTTGCATCCAGAAATTGGTATTCAGATTTTGGTTGACAGGTCTCTTATAAAGATTGATGATTCTGATTATGTGAGAATGCATGATTTGATTCGAGACATGGGTAGAGAAATTGTTAGACAGGAATCAAAATCAGAGCCCGGTGAACGAAGTAGGTTGTGGTTTGATGAGGACATCATACACGTATTGCAAGAAGATACAGTATGTTAAATAAATACTTCAACATGCATGCCTTTTCTTTTCACTCCTTCATTATCCCATTTAAATTTAAGTTTTTTAATTAATAATTACTAGTTGAAGGGATTCATAGTCCTGCCATGTAGTTTTTAAGTTTCTCACTTCTCCTTGCTCTTTGAAAGGGAACCAATAAAATTGAAGTCATAATGTTCTCCACACACACAGAAAAGGAAGTGCATTACAACGAAAATGCATTCAAGAAGATAAGGAATCTCAAAGCTCTTATCTTTGGTACTGGTGCATACTTACCACACAAGGCATGTACTTTCTTCTCGTTACTTCAACATGTTTTGTAGCTCTTTAATATTAACATACCCTTAAAAACTTGTTAAACTAATTCCTTTTTTTTGTTTGCAGTGGTTTGACCCTTTGAGTTTTATGTATTTTGGAAGCTGTAGATTCTTAAGGAAACTACCTGACCTTTCTGGACTCCCAAATTTAAGGGTATTGTGTGTTGACTACTGCAGTAATTTAATTGAAATCCATGATTCAATTGGATTTCTTCCTAAACTCATTTTGTTTAGTGCTCAAGTGTGCATCAATCTCCATACTTTTGGACGTGCCATCTGGTTGCCATCTCTTGAGACTCTTGATCTAAGTTGGTGCACGAGTCTTAAGAGTTTTCCTAAAGTAGTAGGAAAGATGGAAAATATTCGACATGTTTATTTGGACGGTACTATCTTACTACAAGAATTGCCATTTTCAATCAAAAATCTCATTGGACTTGAACGAGTGTACATGCGTCGATGCAAAAATCTCAAGCTTCCAAGTAGCATAGGATCATTGCCTAAACTTACCACGATATATTTGGATAGGGGATATGTATTAGTTGTACCGAATGAAGTAAGAGAAAAAGTCTTTATTTACTTTTAGTAGATGTTTATTGGATTATTGGATTCAATTCACCTCGATTGTGAACTCTCTTTTTTTTTATCCAAGATAAAAATTCGTTAAGTTAGATCAACAACATAGTGATATTACAATGCTGCACAAATAAACATTATAATACAAAGCATGCTCACTCAAATAAGTTTAACCAAAATACCAAAACAACTAAAAAAACATCCATGTCAAAAGAGATGCTTGCTAGGGGAATCATTTTCCTTCCCTTCTTTCATTTGTTTTTTTGTTCCTCTGCTTAGCTCAAATATATGGCTCTGCCATAGTTAGCAGAGAAACAGATTGATGTCTTACAAGCAAACAAAACCATCAAACCATGGCTGAACACAACTAAAATAAAGGGGTGGAAAAGAAAACCAAAAGAAGAGTGGCGATAGAAAATGAGGTATAAATGAAGGAGGAGGAGGAGATGAAAAATGGATGCTTGAAGGTGGAAGAAGGAGAAGAGGAAGGGAACAGGAGGTGCTGGTTAAGATGGAAGGAGGAAGAAAAAAAATCTTACCACAGAAGAGATAAAACCCACCTAAAATGGGAGAAAAACCATTTAAAATGGGAGAAAAAAGCCTTGTGAAAAAGGAACCCCCACCCTCTGTGGGGGAGGGGGAGCTTGTTGCTGCTCTTGGCGTGTTCGGCGCTTGACTGCTGCGACTCTAGGTCGGGATTTCCCAATGTTTTTTATCTGTTGTTGTGGGAGGAAAAAAGAGAGTGGTGGTGGGATGGTTAACAGGTGAGAGCGCCTCAACTCTCCATAAACTGAACAATGCATATTTTTGGGCCGACCCTGATCAATGGGCCCTTCGGATAGATCGAGTTGTGGGTGTAACAGATGGGGGAATTGCTTTTAGAACCCCCTTTTTGCTATTCACACTCCCATCCCATACCTAAATTCCAGATCCTACCCCTACCCCTACCCCCATCCCACCCCCACCCCCTCCCTTCCCCTCCCCTGCAAGTGCAGCAAGCCAGCAACCCACCCCCTCCCTCCCCCAACCCATCGTCTCCCCCCTCCCCACCCCCCTTAACCACTCCCCTTCCCAACAATCCCCCACCCCCTTCCCAACAACCCCACCCCCCCCACTACTCCACCCCCTTTCCCCCTCCCCCACTCCCCCTTCCCCGCCCTCACTCCCGTCCCCCCTTCCCCGTTCCCCCTTTTGGTTTAGAGACGGAATTTTTCCGTCTTTAACCAATTTTTTTTTTAAAAAAACAACTTCCGGAACTTTCCGGAAATTAATGTTTGGAAGGTTCCGGAAGTTGGTTTAAATCTGGAAATTTAATTTCTGGGAGGTTCCGGATGCCGATTTAAAAAACATTGGTTAGAGACGGAAAAATCTCGTCTCTAAACCAAACCTTCAAAAAAATTCAAGGGGGTGGGGGAGTGGGAAGGGGAGACGGTGGGTTGGGGGGTGGGTTGCTGCACTTGCACGGGAAGGGAGGGGAGGGGGTGGGCCATGGGGTTGGGGTAGGGGTAGGGGTAGTATGGGGAATTGGGTATGGGATGGGGTGTGAATAGCAAAAAGGAGGGATCTAAAAGCAGCTCCCAACATGTGGATTCTATCAATTTGGGCCGTTATTTGACCAAGTTGAATTTTTTGGATTCTTTCCTGGAATCTGATCATTTTTTTTTTCCTTGCTTCATTGTTACTTATTTTTAAAGCCTAATTCATAGATTGAGTTATGATTCGTTATTGGGCTAGTTAAGTGTTATGATTAGTTATTGACCAATATATTTTTAAAAAAACGCACATTGAAAATACGTGTTTGACTTTTCATGTATTATAGGTTCAATTTCAAAGCAGAAGATTATATGAAGTTGTATTGTACGAGTTATTTCTTGCCTAGATGTCCAGGCATAATCATCAAAGTCAATATAGCCTATAGATCCGAGAACATATGTCGATACATGAGTTTTTTTTATGATTGGAGATACATTTTTGCAACGCCAAAATTAGAGAGGTGAGTCAATTCTCATCCCACAAAATATTGTAAGACATATTGTTCCCCATGAAGTATGCTTAATTAACGATCGCTAAGATATTTTAACTAGATGAAGGCTGAAATTAATAGTTGGAATCATTTTATAATTATTTGGTAAGGTAATTTTCTTTAAGTATCTACTATTTTTTTTAAAGCTACTTGAGGTAATTTTTTGAAAAAAGCTCTATTTTTCAGCTATTAGGTAAAAATTTATTACAACTTTATCCCTCAACTACTCTCACTCTTCATTATTTAATAATTAATGATGTCCTTATATGTCATTTTACCAATATCAGCTAGTTTTACCAAACACTTCCAATCAAATCAGCTAATTTTTCAGCTTTTAAAGCCATTCAAGAATACAAGACTGCCATCAATGATGTTTTATGATTGGATGAACTATATGCTCAATAAACCTATTGCTTGGATTGAACTATATGCTCAATCAACCTATTGCTTGGATGAACTTGTCACAATCCTTGGCCACTTAAAAGAACAAGGACAATTAGTTTGGCCAATCTTTTATGATGTTGATCCGTCAGATGTTCGACATCAGAGGGGGCTATACATATGCTTTGGCAAAACTTGAAGAAGGGTTCCATCATGACAAGGGAAAGGTGAAAAAATGGAGGGAGGCTTGGAGCCTGTTTGATTACTGTTTTTAAAAACAGTTTTTAGTTTTTAGATTTTAAAAATTAAAAAACCTGTTTGATTTATAGTTTTTAAAAACTATTTTTAAAACAGTTTTAAAATACCATTTTTAAAAACTAAAAAAGGAAAACAACTAATAGCTGTTTTGCTTTTCAGTATTTCTTTTTAGTTTTAAAAATTGGAAAGATGGGGAAAACTCCTGTTTGGTTTGCATTTCCATTTCCTATTTTTATTTCCTATTTCCCGTTTTCTGAAATTTTACAAAGGAAAAACTAGAAATGCTGGAAACAGAAAAATTTTGTTTCCAACATTTCCAGTTTTTCCTTTATAAAATTTTAGAAAATACGAAATAGAATGAAAACAAAAAATGGAAATACTAACCAAACAGGCCCCTGCGAGCGAGGCTTCATTGCGCCTTCACTTCTTCTCTGCAAGCACAACACAACCACTTGTTCAACTCCACCGCGCCGGAATCACGTTTGACGACATCGAGATCACTCTTCTTCAGCTTCTCGTCCTCAATCCCAAGTTTGTTTTCATTTTTTTTAAAATGCACTTTGTGATTTCAGTTTAGGGTTGGATCCATGTTCTAGTTCCCTCTTTAATGGATTATTGTTTGAAGATCCTAACTCTTATTTTTATGTGGGTCATGGGTTTTGATAAAGTGTTAATGTGGGTTGGAATCTGTTCTGGAGTATTGTCATACCCAGTCGGACCAACGTACTCTGACATACGAAATGGTCGTCCAACGTCCATAAAGCCATTCCCGACATGCAAAGGTATTGTCCGGGATCGCCTTATGCGTTGTACACCTGCAAGAATCAACCGGTGCTTTTCAGGATAATATTTACGTTATCCACTTTTGCTGTTAATCACTTACGTACTGCCAGCATGGACGCTTCAACCAGCATATGTCAGCAATAATAGACACGGAACCGACACCCATCATGGCGCGTATATCCACTTTCAGACAAGCAAAAGTTACCGGAAATCACAGAATCTGTTATAACTGTTTAACGGATTTTCCTGCCAAAATCTTATTATAAATATCTCGGTCCAGGCCATTTTCAGGTACGCTTTCATTCTGAGATATCATTACTCTGCTGGAATACACTCTGACTTAAGCATTAAAGTCCTTGCAGGTACACCACCATCATCTGTCCCAACTCCGTCGTTGCTCCGCCATTCAACCGTCGTCTGCGATCAAGCTTGAAGTCACAGGAAGGTCATTGGCGCCGTCTGTGGGGATAGAAAAACTTCAGCAAGTTTTTCGTTCTTGGATCTTTCTGTTCTTCTCTCGAGTTCTTGTACTTTCTTTCAGATTGAGAATGGTAGGCACGCGAAGCAGCTTTTCAGCCGCCGGAGGTGAAGGAACAACTCCCCTGATGGCCTCCGGAACTGCACCGACATCCATCTCTGTCACGACTGGAGTCATTTCTGCAACTGCGGAGATTCCTCCTCCACATCCTGCCACCACATGTCAGCGTGCCCATCCTCCTCCACCTCCTCCAGGAAGTCTTGGCTCGCCTTCGTCTCCACCAGAGCAGCCTTCACGTGGAGAATTGATGGAATTTATTCGCCGTCAAGGTGAAATGCTTGAACAATATGCAAGATGCCTCTAGAAGGTGGAGACGGAACGTCACATGGAGCGCCTCCAGCGCCGTCTTGCACGTGAAGAAACAGGATCAGAGCGCCAGCCTTCTCCTTGCCGTCCAACCAGAGTTTCACCACTACCAGAAAACCGTAGTTCGCCGCAACGTGATCAACGCCTACCGTCATCTCGTTCGACACCACATTCTCCACAGCCATCAGTGCAATTTGTGTACTCTAACTCTCGTCCACGCAATCGAACGACCCCGACACTAGATGAGTCTCGTCATGCAACTGATGATGAGGTAATTCAAGTCGTTCCACCTTTCTCTGAGCGAATAATGCTCTTTCTCGTGGATGAGCGTTTCGAGAAGGTCCCAGTCCCAGAGCTGTATGACGGAATGGGTGATTGATGAGATTCTGGAAAGCATACCAAAATTTCAGCAGTATAATAGTAAGTATGAGTTATCGTATCCACAGGGAACTTTTCACTTCGTATTTATTAGTGATCAGACTATCAAATGAGAAACGGTATTTTATGATTGTTATGCGGAAAGTAAATTGCATAAAGTAAAAGGGATAGTAGAGATAGAGTAAGATAACGTTACTTGGATCAGGATTGAACTTCGTATCATCGCACCCCTTACATATGTGAACCTCAATGTTAATTAAGAATATATTTCTATGATATCCTAGCCAAACTATATTATTTTACCCCGAGTTACCAGATAGTAAAATACTCAAAGATAATTCATGCGGGTTCTCCCAAGCGATAAATTACCCCGGCTTGATTGTTCTAATTTTCCGTTCGTTAACACTATCAATTCATCGTATATTCCTATAGGGACTACTATGAAGAGGCTGTCACATTCCAATTCTTCAATCATCGATTCCCCCTATATTCCTATAGCAATTACTATGAGTACTTTTACCAATTAGAATTTAGGTTTCCTAAGTATCGGCTCCCCCAAACTCGCTGTTAATCTTATAGAAACATCTGTCACCTGAATCCTAATATTAACCTATAACTCTGGCGCAAAGGCAAAAGCTACGCATTAAGTAAAGCATAAAAGTACCGATATCATGGAATAGGGATTCATAATTAATAAAGAGAATTCACATACATTTGGGGATTGAATCAACTACGTTCAACCCTATTGGAGAGTTTAGCTACGCATGGTAGCCATACAGACCAATGAAGAAACTGTCATGCTTTTCTTCAATCCTCGCGTTGCTATCTCGGCAGCCCTTTGGGGTCTCCTCTGAACTTGAGCCCTAAACTCTACTCTCTAAAAGCCTCCTTAAAAGATCTACAAAAGGTCCTATTTATAGACCAAGGAAAGCTATCTTAAATCTGGAAGGAATCTATTTTGAAAACATATCTAAAAAGCAAATCCGCGTGGCTGAGCTTCATCTGCACTCAGCGTAAGTGAAGTGTAGGTTACATAATGATGTGCTCCAATCTGCGCTCAGCGCAGATGGAGCGTGGAGCGCGTAACAGATTATTTTGTTTCCTCTTTTAACTGCTTGATTTCTTCCTGATCTTATTCTTATATGCTTGGCTTTCCTTGTTTCCCTCTTTTTGATCTGATTCTGTGTTTATGTTGACTTTGAATTTAATTTGGAGAAGTTATCCGCAAAATCCTTGTTTAAATGGCAGCTGATCTTATCTTTATTTGCTCTAATTCAAACTTCAAATCTGCAGATCCTTTCCTCAATTAATGCTATCTTCTTTGCTTATTCAAATCTCTCCCATAAATCTGCAATGTTAACAGTTTTTATATTAAAATAGCATCAAATTCAAATTCAAATTAAATAAACACAATTATTAATAAAAAAGGATTATTTTGGGGCATAAAGTACTATTTTACCCTTGATCTCATGCTTACGGGTAAGTGTTTCCCTCAATTTTTCCACCACAGTTGAACAACTAGAATTGATAGTCGTTTCTAGTTTTTAAACATGCACATGGTCAATATGGATCAAAAGGTCTTTTCTTGGTTGTAATGAGGCTAGGCTATCAAGAAATCATTGGTTTTTCTGGATAAGCAAAGAACACTTAGAATAGAGAGAATCATTTGATTTTTCTTGACTTGGAATTTCTCTCCATCCTCCATCTCATTCTTGATTTGTCTAATTTTAGCTGGCCTCTTTATTTGTTTGAAGATGCACTCCCCCAACTTATTCAATTGATTCCCTTTTTCTTTTTGATTTTTGAGGGAGTGATCTTTTGTTGCTTTCTTGTGCTTGCTCTTTGTAGTTCTTTTACCAACCTTTTCTTCCCATTCTTTCAAGTTGTACCTTGCTCTCTATCCCAAGTTGTAAGGGACAAGATATAACAATTATTTGGGCTAGGGTACATAAGAAGAAACATTCAAGCTCAAATGGGTTACCACAAAATTTGGAAAATTTTTCATGGGTTGGCTTTTTGGCAGTGAGCAAATAATTTAAAAACAAAAATTTCCTTTGTCACTTCCATATTTTCCATGAGTAGAATAAAATTCAAAAACTCAATCAATAACAATTGACAAACAGCGGTGAAAAACTCTCAATTCAGTGTTTGGACTCTCAATTGACCGACTTTTGGCTAAATTTCCTTGATAAAGCACTTACTGATTTTAATTAACTATCCTGATAGGTCTTCCTATGAAATATCCTAATCCTAACTGATTATGGAATTAATCACAAAACCCTTTCTTCTTTCCTAATCTGGTTAGTTAAACTGCCTATTTTAAGAGAATTTTGAAAAAAATTTCCTTTGAATCCTAAAATCCTAAAAATTTTAAAATTCCTAATAATCCAAAAAAATTGAAAATGCTGAAAATGCACTGCATAACAATATAATGTATCAGTGGAGTATATATACAGTACATGTCCAGAATAAAAGAAAAATAAAAAAAAGAAAAGAAAAGAAAAGCACCAAATAAAAAATATCAGTTTGCTCCATCTCCATCAGCTGCTCCTCCCTCTCCCGGAAAAACAGGCCTGTCCCCAGGCCACTGCATATATGCATGAAACTCCTCAGGAGTCATGCCAAAATCTGGATCATGCCTGGAGCGGTACTGGAACTCTTGGATATGGGATAAACCTCTGGCAATGGATGCATTCTGGGTAAAAATGTGTTGTGCCCAGAATGGGATAGTGGTGTCTATTGCTGGTGGTGCTGGTGGTTGTGGCTGCTGCTGCTGCTACTGCTCCTCATCATCCTCCTCCTCATCCTCAACCGGGATACAGTTGGCTTCTATATACCCTCTGGTCATGGGGTTCAAGATACGAACCGACGGAAACACCTCAACACCCCTAGAACTGCAGAGGGCTGTGATAAGTGAAGGAAAACCCAAACTGATCCTGGAGTTGGCGTTGCAGCGCCCCACAGAAGATACAAAGTCTGCTATCTTCTGTGCCATGATACTGCAAATATCTATGTCTGCGCCAGTGATGATGCTGTAGATGAGGTGGGCTACTAGCATGGTGACCTCTGATACATGGTTGGTGGGCTGGATGTTAGCCAACACCAACACTGTCCACATCCGCGTTATGTCCCTCATGTCACGCCTGAGAATGCGAGCAGCGTGACCATAGACATTCCTCTCAAAGGAACGTCCCTACAGGCATAGTCTCTTTGCAATCTGAGTATCTAAGGGATCATTCCCATAGACCCCCATAGCCCTCATCCTCTCACGATGCTGACACGCCATAAGTCTTCTATCCTCAGGTCCTGGAAATAATAAAAGTCTGTTGATCGCATCGCGATCATAAGAAATTACATACCCTCAGACAAAAGATTGCTGCCTCACATCAATGCCATGGTCTCCAATGGCATTGGCATAGAACTCCCTAACAATGTCAGTGTCAAAGTGTGTGTCTGGGCGGCTGAGGAGGACCCAGTTCCTCCTGTGTATCTCAACTCTGAATTCCTCATATTCGCCAGGCTGCAATGACCCTGGCCTCTCTTTGATGAAGTTACAATCCATCAGTGAACTGTAAGCCTTTGAGGACTTAGCATCATTGAATATGTGAGCATCGAAATCAGGGTCCTCTTGGGGTGCCTCTCTAGCTCTCTTGGCACCTTTGCCCTTCCTAGAAGTACTAGCGGAGTTAACTTCCTTAAAGCGAGCCATCTACAAAATAGAACCAAGATTATTTCCATGCAAACAAAATATCAACTCATGATTAATGAAATATGTGGCCAAGTTAATTCAGAAATTAGAGCGATCAACCAATCAAACACTTGCACAAAAATCTTGATTTTAAAGTTACCCAATGCCAATTAATTAATTTATTAAGAGCATGCTAAAGTGATCAATTAAAGCAAGTCCTAATTAATTTTTAAATAGGGCAAAAATTGGTAACAATTATCAGGCTCAAAAATCATATTATCAGTAACATGCAATAAAGCACAATTATTCAAGTATGGTCATGCAAAGATAGTATGGCATAATCAGAGCATTCATGCACCAAACAGAATAATTTGCAAAAATTCATTGAGCACTTCAAAAACTACCACCTAAACATATTAAAATACACCATAAAGCATACCACAGTAGCAAGCCTACTAAACTAAGACTCTATTGACAATTTTTTTAATCTAAAGGGTCCTACGAGCCTAAGTTCTCTATCCTAAGGTTTTGCTCAAATAAATGAAAAACTGAAAATTTTAATCGGTGCAAAACAAGTAAAACTATAAAAACATACCTGGTGTAGCTTTGGAAATTGAAAGGAAGAGGATATGGAAGTAAAAAGGTCGAGAGAAAGGATGAACTTTCAGAGAAAACGATG
Source organism: Sesbania bispinosa (assembly GCA_026901365.1). NCBI lineage: Eukaryota > Viridiplantae > Streptophyta > Magnoliopsida > Fabales > Fabaceae > Sesbania > Sesbania bispinosa. The sequence continues at coordinate 1,943,220 of QLOH01000018.1, forward strand.
GTTAGGAGCGAAGGGAAGGTTTTAAATAACCTTCCCTCACTCCAGGATTCAAATAAATCCTGGAGCGCGCATTTGCGCTCCACTTTCGCTCAGCGAAAGTCCAACGCGTGCTTCGTAGAATATGAAGTGTGCCGCTTCGCTTCACCCACGCTCAGCGTAGGTGAAGCGCAGAAAACATAAAGTAAATTTATGATCCCGCGCTTCACCTACGCTTAGCGTAAGTGAAGCGCAGAAAACAAAGACAAATTATCAAATCTGCGCTTCACCTGCGCTTAGCGCAAGTGGAGCGCAGAAAACATAATTGAAATTCTATTTGCTGTTTTCTGCTGCTTCCTAACTTTAACTGTTTCTCATCCTTTCCTTGCTAAAATCAATCCAATTCCTAATAATTTCTCAACATACACAGGTATTGACTCTAACACACTAAAAAAAATCAAGAACAAAAATCAAAGAAAAATTAAAACAAAAAATGTCGGGTTGCCTCCCATGAAGCGCTTGTTTAACGTCTGATAGCTCGACGCCTGGTTTAATCATGGTGGCCTCAATTGGAGGATGATGGTTGACTCTGTTCCAGTTCTTCCTTTTAGTCCCCATCCTCCATTCCAATTCTTTATTTTGTTATCACCGTCATCACTCATTTCTTCCTTTGATGCTGCTCTTTTTCTCTTTTTAAATCTGAACTCCATGATTGACTCTGGCTGCTTTACTCTCATTCTTGGTTTCCTCAGAAATCCAGAAACCTTTTTCTTCTTTTGCTACACATTATCTGGAGGAGCTTCTTTCTTTCTTACCTTTGGCAGCTTTGATTGAAATTGATAGATCTCATTAGTAGGATCTATTCTTACTTTTTCTGGAGTTTTCTGCAATTTGGGGTTTCCTCTATCAATGTGAAACACAATGTTCTCATCTTTAGAGCTCAATTGGTATTTTCCCCGATCAACATCCACTATTGCCTTGCCAGCTTTCATGAAAGGTCTTCCTAAAATTAGGGGGACATCAGTATCCTCCTCTTCCATCTTTGCAATGTAGAAGTCAACAACATATACAAACTTATCCACTTTGATTGGTAGATCTTCAATTATCCCATAAGGACTGTGAGTGGATTTGTTTGCAAGCAGTAACTTCACGTTGGCAGGCTTGACCTTTAAAATTCCCAGCTTGTTAAAATACGATAGCGGCATCAAATTGATGCTTGCCCCAAGATCCAATAAAGCATGTGTAGCTGGTTGATTACCAATAGAAAGTGGTACAGTGAACTTACCTGGGTCAAGTGACTTACCTGTGGTGTAGACCTCTTCTAGTTTTTCCTCTTCTTCTTGCACTGCTTCTTCTGACTTTTCCTCTTGTTGAACACTCTACTTCACAATCTCTTCTGTGGGCACTTGCTCTTCAAAGGTGATATTTTCTTCTATGTCACTTTCTTCTATAAGGTTGCCATCAGTAGCAAACAAATTGTAGTGCTCCTTTAGATTGGTCTGAGTGTTTTCTGTAAAGTGGCCATTCTTGTGTTCTGCCATCTCTTTTGCTAACTAGCCCACTTGACTTTCTAATGCTTTGATTGATGCTTCTGTGTTCTTCTTGAACCCATAAAATCCTTGTAAGAAAGCATCAATCTTCTCTTCCAACCTGTTCAATCTGTCATGCGTAGTTTGTTGTTGCTGTTGATATGGTGTCTGTCTGTTTCCTCCATTCTGCCCCCATCCAGAGTTGTTTTGGTTGTTCCTCCATCCTTGTGAGTACTGATTGTTGTTGTTGGAGAAATTCCCTTGTCTTCCCTGGTTACCCATGAAATTGACTTGTTCAACTTGATTTTCTTGAAAAGCGCACTGACCATTAGGATGGTCACCTCCGCAAAAGTCACAAATCAAAGGTTGGGCTTGAATAGGTTGGGATTGGATAACTTTAATTGTTGAGGGAGTGCTTTTAATGTTTCAGTGAGTGCCTCTATCTGTCTTTTGATAAGCTTGTTCTCTGATAGAATAACATCACTACTATTGAGTTCCAACACTCCTTTCTTCTGTATTTGAGCTGGTTGTCGTCCACACTGAGCCTGTTGATCATTTTGAGCGAAGTTGTCAATAATTGCAATTGCTCGCTCTGCATCCGCTGATAAGATAGTTCCTCCTGCTGCAACATCTATGAAAGATTTGGAATCAGGCCTGAGTCCATTGCAAAAAATGTTGACTTGAGCAATATCATCATAGCCATGATTAGGACATTTACGCAACAAAGATTTGTATCTCTCCCAGGCTTCGCATAATGGTTCATCTGCACTTTGCCTGAATGTGGATATGTCTATCTTGGCTTGTATGTGTTTTCCTTGTGGGAAAAATCTATTTAAGAACTTGTCTTCAACCACTCCCCAGTTGTTTAAACTTTGGTTTGGATGAGACTTTAGCTACTCCTTAGCTTTACCTATCAATGAAAAAGGAAATAAGCGTAAGTAAACAGACTCTAAATCACCTTCCTCAAAACCCATAATGCCAATTAATTCGTAAAAGTTTGAAAGATGTGTATGTGGATCCTCATGATCTAATCCTGCAAATTGATGGGCACTGATAAGATTGAGGTGAGCAGCCTTCAACTCCAAGGACTTCGCTGTTGTAGGTAAGACAATGCTTGAATAATGGCGAGGTCCTTGATGCCTGACATATTCTCCCAAGGTTCTTCTTCTTGGTGGTTCTTCTGCCATATTTTTGGGTTCTTCCTCAATTCTCCTTGCTCTCCTTCTCCTGTTTCTACTTATGTTCCTCCTCGATGTCCTTTCTATTTCTAGATCAAATTGTAACTAATTTGGGGACACCTGGCCTCTTAAAAGCATACACAAGAAAACTTGAAAAGGGTAAGTGTGGAAGAGAATTTTAATAAAAATAATAAAAATAAAAACAAAAAGAAAAATAAAAATCTAATCCTAAGATAGAGTATATACAACTTGATAGTTAGACCTCCCAAGTTTATACGAATTGATACACCGTTCCCCGACAACGGCACCAAAAATACTTGATGCCATTCTGACAAGCGTACCAAAATTTCAGCAGTATAATAGTAAGTATGAGTTATCGTATCCACAGGGAACGATTCACTTCGTATTTATTAGAGATCAGACTATAAAGTGAGAAACGGTATTTTATGATTGTTATGCGGAAAGTAAATTGCATAAAGTAAAAGGGATAGTAGATATAGAGTAAGATAGCGTTACTTGGATCAGGATTGAACTTCGTATCATCGCACCTCTTACATATGTGAACCTCAATGTTAATTAAGAATATATTTCTATGATATCCTAGCCAAACTATATTATTTTACCCCGAGTTACCAGATAGTAAAATACTCGAAGATAATTCATGCGGGTTCTCCCAGGCGACAAATTACCCCAGCTTGATTGTTCTAATTTTTTGTTCGTTAACACTATCAATTCACCGTATATTCCTATAGGGACTACCATGAAGAGGCTGTCACATTCCAATTCTTCAATCATCGATTCCCCCTATATTCCTATAGCGATTACTATGAGTACTTTTACCAATCAGAATTTAGGTTTCCTAAGTATCTGCTCCCCCAAACTCACTGTTAATCTTATAGAAACATCTGTCAACTGAATCCTAAATTAACCTATAACTCCGGCACAAAGGCGGAAGCTACGCATTAAGTAAAGCATAAAAGTACCGATATCTTGGAATAGGGATTCATAATTAATAAAGAGAATTCACATACATTTGAGGATTGAATCAACTACGTTCAACCCTATTGGAGAGTTTAGCTACACATGGTAGCCATACAGACCAATGAAGAAACTGTCACGCTTTTCTTCAATCGTCGCATTGCTATCTCGGTAGCCCTTCGGGGTCTCCTCTGAACTTGAGCTCTAAACTCTACTCACTAAAAGCCTCCTTAAAAGCTCTACAAAAGGTCCTATTTATAGACCAAGGAAAGCTATCTTAAATCTGGAAGGAATCTATTTTGAAAACAGATCTAAAAAGCAAATTCGCGCAACTGCGCTTCACCTGCGCTTAGCGCAAGTTACAGAATGATGCGCTCCAATTTGCGCTCAGCGCAGATGGAGCGTGGAGCGTGTAACAAATTATTCTGTTTCCTCTTTTAACAACTTGATTTCTTCCTGATCTTATTCTTATCTGCTTGGATTTCCTTGTTTCCCTCTTTTTGATCTGATTCTGTGTTTATCTGGACTTTGAATTTAATTTGGAGAAGTTATCCGCAGAATCCTTATTTAAATGGCAGCTGATCTTATCTTTATTTGCTCTAATTCAAACTTCAAATCTGCAGATCCTTTCCTCAATTAATGCTATCTTCTTTGCTTATTCAAATCTCTCCCATAAATTTGCAATATTAACAGATTTTATATTAAAATAACATCAAATTCAAATTCAAATTAAATAAACATAATTATTAAAATTATTAATAAAAAGGGATTATTTTGGGGCGTAAATTATTATTTTACCCTTGATAAGTGCAGTAAAAATACAAGAATATATCATATAATTGGCACTTATCAGTGATCCATTGGAGCATTTGGACATCTATGAATCCGCAATGTCAATCAGGAATGCTTCAGGCCCAATCATGTGCAAAGTATTCCCGCTATCATTGAAGAAAACCACCCTCAGGTGGTTCCAGACTCTCCCTCCGAGATCTATCGACACCTGGGCCGACTTGAGGGTGAAACTCATCACCAGTTTCATCACGAGTAAGATCCAACCGAAGACTGAGGCGTCTGTGAAGCAAATTCGCCAAGGGCCCTCAGAATCACGCCGAGACTACATCAGTCGTTTTACCAGAGAAGCGTTGCTGGTCCAAGGATTGCAACCTGGGGTACAATTGATGCTGGTCAAAGATGGCCTCATTTCGCATTCTCCTCTTTGGATTGATTTATCCAAAAGAAAGTCGTCAAGCATGGAGGAAATTTTGAGCAGAGCTGAAGAATATATAAGCCTTGAGGACGAGGAGCTTTCCCTCAAGGTAAAGGACGTTAACCCCGACCAAGGCTCAAAGGAACAGGGACAGAAGAATGACAAGGGCAACCGACAAGAAAATAAAGGAGAAAAGGAAGTGTTGGGGCGTTACAACTCTTACACCCCGTTGAACACATCCCGGGGAAAAATTCTGAACGAGATACTAAACGTGGAAATGTATGAAGCCGGGATGCGCAGACCGAGGCCCCGGAAGCCCGACCCTATGACCGACAAATCTAAATACTGCAGGTTCCATAAGTCTCAGGGGCATGACACTGATCAATGCCTAAATTTGAAGGACTCGATTGGAGAATTAATCTGGCGTGGCAAGTTGGATAGATTTAAGAAAGACACTAGAGGTTCATCCCGTCGCCCAGAGGCTGAAAGCCGAAAAGACGATTATCGGCATGACGACCGTCGGCGTGAATCCAGCCGACATGATCGAAGCAGGTCAAGGACGAGGTCACCTCGGAGGGAGAGATCGAGTTCAAGGAGACCCACAACGGATCACACTCCGCCTTCTACTTCCAGGAGGGATCGTCGTGAACAACCCTCCTCATCACGGCAGAGGTCACCACCCAGAGAAGAGTCGACTTCTCCAAAACATCCCGTGATATATGTCATTGCAGAAGGATTTTCCGGGGGAGGGGAATCTGGAAATGCAAGAAAGAGGCACCTCAAGGAGGTCATGTCGGCATCATCTTCATCACGATCCGAGCATGGCGGCCAGAGACGGAAATTCCCTCTAGTTACTTTCTCAGAAGATGATTACGACCCAGTCATTCCCGGCCATGATGACCCTCTCCTCATCATGACATTTATGGCTAATCATGAGGTCCGCAGAGTGTTCATAGACCAAGGAAGCTCTGCAGACGTCATGTTTCTCAAGACCTTTCGGCTTCTACATATCCCAGAATCTGTATTGTTGCCCTACAAAGGTAGAGATTTGATTGCCTTCACCGGAGATAAGATTTAACTAGAGGGTTACGTGGAACTCTTGGTTACTTTTGGCCAACCCCTACTCTCCAAGACCACCAAGGTGCATTTTCTGGTGGTAGATTGCCCCGCCACGTACAATGCCATTCTCGGCAGGCCACTCTGAACGCCATTGGCGCGATCATCTCCACTTATCACCTCATGATGAAATTCTGGAGTAACGAAGGCGAAATCATCAGCATCCGGGGTGATCAGGTTATGGCCCGGTCTTGCTATAAGGAATCATTGAAGATCACCAAACCAGAGAAGCCCATATCTCAGAATGAAAAAGCTGTCGACCAACCTTCCTCAGCGGGGGTGATGTTAGATGACTTAGATGTTTGTGAAGATTTCACTGAGATGTGACCCATTCCGAAAGGCACTTTCCGGTCACTTCAGATTGGCTCCGCCCCGGACCAGATCGTTCAAGTCGGGAGTGGACTATCCCCGGACGATGAGGAAGCACTTTGTGCACTCATTCGCCAAAATTATGATCTTTTCGCTTAGATAGCGGCCGACATGCCAGGATTGGAGCCCGACGACATCTACCACCATTTGTCGGTATATCCCAGAGTCAAACCTATTGAACAGAAGCGCCGGAAGATATCGACAGATAGAGCTGAAGCCTCCAAACAACAAGTCTCTGAGCTCGTTGATGCTGGTTTTATTAGGGAAGTAAAGTTCACCACTTGGCTGTCGAATGTAGTCTTAGTTAAAAAGCTGAATGGCAAATGGAAAATTTGTGTAGACTATACAAATTTGAATAAAGCTTGCCCTAAGGATTCTTACCCCCCTGCCTAACATCGACCGTTTGGTCGATCAATCTTCCGGCTTTCACCTTTTGTCTTTCATGGATGCTTACTCCGGCTATAATCAAATTCCAATGTATCCACTGAATAAAAAAAAACCGCCTTTATGACGGAGGGGGCTAACTATTGTTACCGGATGATGCCATTCGTGCTGAAGAACGCCGGGGCAACTTATCAAAGGATGATGAATAAAGTATTCCGTGATCAGATTGGCAAGACCATCGAGGTCTACGTCGATGATATGATTGCAAAGAGTACCACAAATCCTAATCATGTTCGGGACCTCGTTGAGTTTTTTGATCAACTTAGGCGGTATAACATGAGTCTGAATTTGAAGAAGTGCACGTTCGGCGTCTGAGCCGGGAAATCCTCGGCTTCATGCTCACGGAACGGGGTGTAGAAGCTAACCCGGATAAATGTCAGGTTGTGTTGGAAATAAAGAGTCCCACCTCGGTGAAGGAAGTTCAGCAGTTGACAGGAAGGCTTACCGCCTTGACCAGATTCATTGCAACCTCAGTATCTCGGGCACTACCTTTCTTCCGCCTTCTCAAAAAAGGAAATCATTTATTTGGGACCAGGAATGCGAAGAAGCTTTTCAGCATATCAAATCTATCCTGGCATCTCCTCCCGTCTTGATGCGACCATTAATGGGGGAAACATTGTTTTTGTACTTATCAGTTGCAGACGAAGCTATAGCCGCCGTATTGGTACGAGAAGTTGATGGAGTCCAGTTCCCAGTATTCTTCGTCAGCAAAGCCCTACAAGGCCAATAACTCAAGTATCCAAAAGTGGAAAAGATTGCATTATCTTTGGTAAGTGCTGCTCACCGCCTTCGTCAGTATTTCCAGGCTCAACAATTTGTTGTCCGAACTAATCAACCCATCCGACAAGTCCTACATCGGCCAGATCTAGCCGGAAGGATGGTGTCATGGGCAGTTGAGCTGTCTGAGTTCGGAATCACATATGAACCACGGCAAGCAATTAAGGCTCAGGCTATTTCAGACTTCATTACCGAACTTACACCGGCATCTGAGGCTTCCGACGAATAGTGGGAATTGCATGTTGACAGATCTTCAAATCCAAAGAGAGGTGGTGTCAGCATACTGTTGGAAAGTCCACACGGGGTCATCCTAGAGCATTCGTTGAGCTTCTCCTTTTTGACATCCAATAATCAAGCCGAGTATGAAGCTGTGGTCGGGGATTACGGATGCCATCCGAGGTCGGAGCATCCCGGGTGAGGGTCAACAACGATTCTCAGTTGGTTGTTTCTCAAGTAAAAGGCGACTACCAGGTCAGGGATTCTTTGCTTTTGAAATATCTGGAAGAGGTTAAAGATTTTTGTAGCAGCTTTTCTCAGGTAGAAATTAATCATATTCTGAGGGAAAGAAACTCCAGAGCCGATATACTATCAAAACTCGCAAGCACGAGGTCATCCGGGAATAAAAAATCTGTGATTCAGGAAGTGATACCAACCCCTACCGTGGTCATGTCGCTAGATTCCGAGGAGTGTTGGTACACCGGGATACTGAAATACTTAGAAGATGGCTCATTGCCTCAAGATCTCGAAAATGCACGACGGATCCAAAGACAGGCAACTCGGTACTGTTTAGTCGATGGAACTCTTTACAGGAGAGGGTTGGCATAGCCGTCGCTGAAATGCATCACGGGTGATCTCATTGATTATGTCATGGTAGAAGTCCATGAAGGTGTTTGCGGCCACCATCCCGGGGGGCATTCACTAGCTCAGAAAATACTTATAGCAGGATAATGTTAGCCAACGATGGAAGTTGATTGTGTCAGCTATGTGAAGAAGTGCCCATCGTGCCAAAGACATGCCGACATACACCGAGCTCCAATCGAAGCGTTATGGTCGATCTCGGCACCATGGCCTTTCTCGTGGTGAGGGGTTGACATTCTCAGCCAATTCCCTATAGCCCCTGGCCAGCTCAAGTACCTCGCGATTGCCGTGGATTACTTTACCAAATGGATCGAAGCGCAACCGTGTTGATTCTCAGAATTAATTTGAGTATTCAAACTTAACTTAAGACTAAGTATCCTTAGGTTTTAATGATTAACAAATAAGATCATATAAGCAGGTTCTACTAAGAAAGGTATTTCTTTGTAGATTATATTTCAGGATGTAGTAATCATCTGAAGCCTAGAAGACAGCAAGAAAAGAAGAAATCCACAAAGAAGATGAAGCAAATCTGAAGAAAAGAAAAAGAACAACACAGAAACTGAAGAGAAGAAAAAGAAAAGGCTCAGAATCTGAAGACTAGAGAAGACTCGTCTATCTGAAGCATATTCATCGTCTGAAGACTTAAAGACAAAAAATGAAGACTTGACGATCATCTGAAGAATTGAAGCTGATCTAAAGCACTCTGTGTATCTGAAGAATAACTATCATCTGAAGAATTAAAGTTGATCTGAAGCACTCTGTGTATCTGAAGGCTGAATGTGTCAGAATCAAGGATTGACCTCTTGAAATCGTTGCTAAGTGTGAAGAACACTCTACCAAATGAACTTCACTTATTTAAGCATAAGAGTCAGAACTACTTTCTTGCCTCGATCAAAAGTTTTGAACAAATAAGGAAATTCTACAACGCCTGCTGCACCTTGATCGAGGTCGTACTTAATCAAATAATATGAATTAGAGTGTAGTGAGGGTTAGATAACCCAAAGTCGTCTCTCAAGGAATTCAATAACAATTCAGAATATCAGATTTCAGCCCCAAAATTTAGAACTAGAACTTCAGACAGTCTTAAGACTTAAGATGATCTTAAGACAGAACTTCAGACGGTCTTAAGACTTCAGACGGTCTTAACACAGGGACTGTCTTAACAGTGCAGAATTTCAGAACGTAACAGAAAGAGGGGGGTTTTTGGTTGTTTGTTTAGAAATAGAGTTTCGCAAGTAAGGAAGAAGGAATAAAACCATGTAAGGAAACAGATTGATTCTATTGTTCATTCACAATTGGATCCTTCATCGGTTAAAAATACATCAAACTCAATTTCCAGAATAAATTCGAATTAACCGAACAAGCGTCAATTAATTCAACAATAATCTCACTCAAGAACTAAGCGAACTTGCTAAACCAGACTAAGCGTACTGGTATGAGATTTTTAATCCTTTACCTCATGAATTAAGCAAACAGTTGGTTGTTTAGAATGAAGCAAACTAAACCAGAATTCTTAGTGAAGAACAAAATTGAATCATCAACAAGCGTTCAAATCCAATTCAAGATTCAAAAACCAGAATTCTAAAGGAGAAGATGAAATTGAATCTACTGCAGAAATTGAAATATGAATTTGAATAGAAATAAACCTCAGAATCCGATTGGAAATCACTCAAGAATCAATCCTCAAAAGTTTAGCAATCCATAAGAGGAAGAATAGCAACATGAAAATGCAGAAAGAGAAGAAGAAGAAAATCTAGAAAAACAGAGAGAAGGAGAGAGCCAAGCATCCCCCCAACTTCAATTTGTGAAAAGGGAAAAGTGACGTGAAAGGTGTGTCCAAGGTTCTCCTAACAGAATTGCAACAGCCCCTATTTATACTAATCCCTAAACCACAAGATTAATCTAATGGCAGAGGTAAAATGGGCCTAGGCTAACAGATTTCAGGCCCAAAAGACTAAAACTTCTTCAGCAACTACTTAAGAAGCTTGTTGTTCCCGCTCAGCTTCAGACAGCTTCAGACAGCTTCTGAACGTCAACTTCAAATTGAAAACTGCACCTCGTCGCTCAGTGGAATATAGTCATATGACCTATCAAATTAAAGCCCAGGAAGTTAGCTTTCCAATGCCACTGGAATCACTCCAATCAGACACCTATAGCTCCCAATATCATCAAAACAAGACGGGTAGGTCAGTAGGCTTAAAAATCCGAATTTAAACAACATTTCTAGTTAAAGCCCAATTAAGTCCAATTTGGTAAATCCCAATTATAACAATGAATTTGATTACAATTATACTCTAAGAAAGCTGCAATTGAAGGTGCAAAGTATGTGTGAAATTATGCTCATCAAACCTGCAACGAAAAAGCATTGCGTGTGCAGACCTACAGCATCTACTGCTGCCCAGTTATTTCACAACGGCTATTTGAGCCAAATCACTTCTTCTCAACGGTAACCAAGCAATCTTCAAACGGCTATATTTTATCAGAACATATAAATAGCCTCAAGAAATAGTTTGAAGATGTCGGTCAGTCGACCAAATTTCTCAGCAACACATCCATAAGATATCGACCAAAAAGGGTTGTATTGAAGCTCAAGGCTGAAAATATACCCAAGAAAGAATCGGCTATATATCAAATCCAATATCCTATCAAGCCATCTTTCAAAAGAAGTTATCCATCATACAGAGATGAATTTAAGCCTTTTGTAATTCAAACACTTGTATCTCTGTTGTTTCCTTGTACTCAGAATTCATTTCATGTATCCTGAGTTAGACTCAGTAATCCCTTTGTACAAGAAGAATCTGAGTTTATATTTCTCGGAAACTTAAACATAGTTTATGTTGTAAACACTATATGTGTCTGAGAGCCTGGAAAGGCTTGGTGGAAGAAAGAATACTTGTTGTTGAGCTTGGAGAGGCTTGTATGTAAAATAATACTGCATATGTTGCCTAGAGAGGCAGTTGAAAACAAAGGAATACTTGTTGTTGAGCCTGGAGAGGCTTCTCTGTAAAATAATACTGCATATGTTGCCTGGAGAGGCAGTTGAAAACAAAGGAATACTTGTTGTTAAGCCTGAAGAGGCTGTGGTAAAATAATACTTGTTTATGTGTACAGATAGTGGAAAATCCAGTGGTGGTTTGCCCTGGGACTGGATGTAGCTCACTGGGTTGGTGAGTGAACCAGGATAAATTCTTGGCTAAGTTCTCTTTCCCTTAAACTCTTTTATTTTTAGCTTTATATTTTCGAAGGGATTGAAAAGTATTTTTATATCAAAACTCTAATTCAACAATTTCAATAAAAAATTTTTTATAGATAAACATACTTCAGACAATCTCATATCATTTGAAGTATTACAGAAAATGCACTTTGAAGAACCTCTGAAATAACCCTCTAAAGTGAGTCTGAAAAGAATGCAGTTCAGAAGTTAGAAACAGACTTCAAACGATCACCAATGATCTGAAGTAGTTCAGAAACAGTTCTGAAAAGATTGTTTGTAATAACCTTCACAAGGTACTTTGAGATGTTTTCAAATAACTCAGTTTTAAATAAGAAACTAAGTTAATTGGATGTTTATTTAAAACCTTCTTAAGTATTGTTAGTAAGTTTGTCAAATTTATCTTTCTTATCTTTCGCTCTTTTCTAATAACTCTGAAATATTTTTATTATAACAACTTGTTTTGATTCATCTGTTATTTATTTCAAGATTTCCAAAGATTGTTTAAAAAAATGTAAAACACAATTCAACCCCCCTTCTAGCGTTTCCTGTGGTTCTGACAGTTGGTATCAGAGCTCACCTTCGGGTTGAGCATCTAACAAATGCAGAAGGAGTAGATCCTCAGAAGATGGAAATCTTACCCAACTGAAGCAACTCTGAAGATCAAAGAAATGAGAAGAGAGGATATTCTCTTAAAGCTCATTATTCAAGCTACTGAAGTATCTTTCAGAAGGGCATGATGTGAGAAGGAAAGTACATTCATCCCAAATTACACACTGGTAACATCTTTCCTATCTTAAGTTTAGATGTAACTATTAAACTTATTTGGAAATTGCATATTGCTATTGAAATTGTTAATGTATGATTGTCTAATATGTGTGAAAACCATTTATTAAATTTATTTTAAATCTGTCATGTGTTAAGTAGTTGAAAAGTCTTTAAATTTTTAAAACACTTTCTCAAAAACTATGATACGGCGTTACGTAAATTAATGGATCATCAACCGGTTTCTCATTATTGGCACGATGCACAACTCTCCATGTCTGTTCAGTGCATGCAAACGTCATCATCAATGCATCAAGCACGCCTTTTTACCCATTTATAAGACTTGGAAGATCACCTTGAGAACTACACTTCATCAATCCTCAAGAGTTAAATTCTACTTTCTCCAAGTACCTTAATTCCTCAGATCAATAGTACTCAAATGGCTAACATGTCTACATCAAGTGATTCAAATCCTTCACTGATTGATGAGATAATCATTCGATCAAAGATGGTTAATCTCTCTGACTTCGACGAGGCTGGTCATAAAATCTCTGAGTACTTTGACGCAGTCCGCTGGACTCCCTTCTTCAACAACATTTCCTCTCCATGGCACGAGGAAAGTGTTCTGGAATTTTGGGACAACTCTAAGATTGCTTTTGAACCTGAACGTATTGGAATTAAGACAATGGTGCAGGGAAGAACTCTATTTGTAGACAGCAAATTGGTGGCTGAAGTGATTGGTGTTCCTGCAAGAGGTGAAAATTTCTTTGAAGGGTGGGAATCATTGAATGGTGGAACAATTGTCTATGATGAATTGCTTTTTGGCAGAAGACGTCTTGCTCCCTACAAGCATTCTCAACTTCTGAATTCTCCAATAGCTCTCCTTGTTGTGCTGAACTGCTGCATCCTTCCAAAAGGAAGCAATAACTTGTTTATCAGTCGGCTAGAAAGGCTTGACCTGGGTCATCTGATGCTGAAGCAGAAAATCAGTCTTCCTTTTGTTCTGATGTATCAGATTTCTTTCAGACAGGAGTTGGGCAATGAAAACCTCTTCCCCCACAACACCCTGATTATGAAAATTTTAATGCACAAAGGCTTTCCTATGGATAGTCTCTTCGACCAACCGCCTCCTTACTTCTTCACTCCGGGAATGTACGCTCAGTCAGACCGGACCTTATTTGAACGAGAAGAAGATCCAGAGAACCAGGTGACTATCCCTTCTCTCTTTGTGTAACATGCCGGAAATCGGGATCTAGGACACATAAGACAAGCCTTAGGTGGTAAACCTAACAAAGAGAGGGGAGTTAGAAGTAGGAAGAGAATTTATAATCTAAGTGTGATTTCAGACAAGGAACTAGGGAATTCATTAGGAACCAAGGGTTTTAAAAGAGTTTAGAAGAGGGACCGAGAGGTAAGTCAATTAAGTTGTAGGGCGAGTTAGAAGGAACCGCACCCGGAATTGGATAGAAATATAAAGGTTTAGGAGTAAGGAAATGAGTTTGGTTAAAGAAGAAATAAGTTGAAAGGAAGGATTAAGACAAAGAGTTAAGGAGAAGAGCAACACCCTAGATCTTAGCCATTAATGTGGAAGAATAAGCTTTGTGGTCAAGGGAATGGATTTGTTAAGAATTAGAGTGGGGAAAGGTTTAGATAAGAAAAACTAAGTTAGAATAAGGTTTTCATGGAGAAGAATTAGGTATGAGAAGGAGAATGAATGGGAACCAAGAGGGGCACAAACCGAGATTATTGCTTAATTTTTGGAGTTAGGCCTAATGACCTTGGTGCACTAATTCGCAAATATCTAGATACAAGGGTGTCGAATTAGGGTGATTCCACTCTCATTAGAAATTTTATTTTCGGGGCTTCAGTTTGATATATTATATGATAGTATTCCGATCTCGTTTGCACCCCCAAACATCACGTTTACATACTCAACGCGCTGACGCGCGCGTTGGAGCGCCTGAACGCGTTGTTCCTCTTTTAAAACCGTTCCAACTCGTCCTCTTCTCCGTTTTTCTTCATTATTTTCATTCCTATTCCTCCCTTAGGGTTCTTAGAGAGAGAGAGGGGAGTATTTTTGAGAGAGAAACCATGCTTGGGAGCTAAGAGGAAGCTTGGGGAGTCAATGATCCACCCATCCAACCTTCTTCAACCTCTTTCCCTTCTCCATTAGAGCTTAATTTTAGGGTTTCTAGTGAGAGAGGGAGAGGGTTTTAGAGAGAGAAATTGAGTGGAAGAAGGAGCTAGTTGATTGGAAGCCTTCCCCACCTCTTGGAGCTTGAAGATCATCCTTCCCTTCTACTTCTCACTAAGATTCTTCCATTGAGGTGAGTGTGGTTCTCACTCACTTGTTCTCTTGATTGTTCTCCTATGTATGCTCCCTATTCTTCCTTCTCTTGCTATTATTGTTAATTAGAGTTGATTTTATGCAAACCTAGGGTGGATTGCTGGATTAATGGAATGTATGACTTTGTTGCTCAAACCCTAGGTTGGAGGAATTACGGATTTTATGGAATGTTAGATTGTTGATGTTGATTGTTGAATTAATTGTTGATTATGCATATGTACATTCTTATAGAAGTGTTACTATCCTCAGGAAATCATTTACTCATGTTTTTGAAAAAGAAAAGGATTTGGGTCTTAGGACCTCATGTTTTTGAAAGAAAGAGTTTTGGGTCTTCTAGACCTCATGTTGAAATTAATGACTTTTGAATCCTTGGACTTCATGTTGAAAAGATTGACTTTTGGGTCCTTGGATTTCATGTTTGAAATGTTCATGTAAAATAATTAAGATTTTTGGTCCCTGGACTCATGTTTCCGAGACTTTGTCTCCGGTCCTTGGACTCATGTTAAATAATCATGTTTTGGTCCCTGGACTCATGTTTGAGACTCCGTCTCCGGCCTTGGGCTCATGTTAATTAAGCAAGATTTGGTCCATGGACTCATGTTTTAAGGCCTTGCTTGGTCCATGGACTCATGTTAAAGAATTAAGTAAAATTGTTTGAATCTATCACAGTTAATGGGTTAAGGTCTTATGGCCTTCAGGGATGACGGTCTCTGTTAGTCTAAGCTCAGTCTAGCCTCACAGATAAGTGGAAAGACCCCTTGGGTGTTGGGTAAACACTTCATTACTGACCCTGCATTTATGATTGTCCTTCGATGGCTAACCCTACATGTCTTGACTTTCTATTATGAACACTTTTACAAATTGTTAAAGTTATGCATTACTATTATATGTCATGCGTTCTGTTTTCCCCCACACCGCACACACCGTTACCCTCACTCACTGGGACGTAGTCTCATCCCACGCTGTGGGAATTACTTTCAGTTGTGCAGGTTGTGGTACAAGTTTCTGATGGAAGAGTAGAGATCTCCGTTGAAGTAAAGTGTTTGAAATTGTATTTGTGAATTAAAAGTTTGTTGATGTATTGATGTATTGACTTTGGATAGGCCATAGAGGCCTTATGGTAGTTCGATACTATATGGTGATATTATAACTGTATTGCTACATTTCTGAGTTTCAGGTTGAATTGGATGTTTTGGGAAATGTCCAATTTTCAGGGGAAACTCTTCCGGATTTCCGGTAGTAGTTTTATGAACCATAACACTAAGGGTGTAGGTTCTTTCCCTAGACTTTAGTTAAGAATTGATTTTGAACTTTTAATGTATGAATTTTATGAAAGCCTAAGCAAACGTTGGACTGCTTAAGCGTTTATGTGATATGTATGTCGATACACGAAATGCGCGAAATAGTTTCAGAAATTCAGAATAATGTTTCCAATGGACGTTATTCTAGGATTGAGAAATTAGGACGTTACACTTTGCATCCCATGACAAAGGGAAAAAAGTTTCTACTCATCTAAGTGCTCATGGAAGGTCAAGGATGGTGTTGGCTGCATATAATCTAAAAAGGGTGCATAAGAGGATAAATCAGCTTGCAAAGAGGCTGAAAGTAACTGAAAAGGAGTTACAAGACCTGAAGTCAGAGAAGGAGAATGCCAATGCTGCTGAGGACCCATCTGCTGATGATCATTGATTTTGTTTTAAAGTGCCTTGTCATAATCTTATCATAATTTCTTTAATAAAATTTAAACTTTTGCTTTGCATCATTTAATTTACGAGTTTCTCTTCATCTGTGTTATTTTATATTTGTGCTCTGTCTATATTATTTTTGCGTACGTGGCTTTCACATAATACACTTCCTTAAAATGTTAACTTTCCATATAGGTAAAAATCTATTAACTTGAAAAAATATGATATTCCAAGATATTTCCTTGACGATTAACAAATGTGTTTGGATAAATTCAGATGCTACTGAAAGGTATTTTTGTTGGTCTATGTATTGTACAACTAACAGGTCTTGAAGATTTCTTAAGATGATCATCTGAAGGTAATATCATATGAAAAAGTGGCTGGTGTAACATCATCTTCATTCTCTGAACCTGTTCAGAAGGTTCTCAATGAACTTACTGAAATTGTGGGTCAAAGAATACTAAGGTGATTCATACACAAGACTCTAAGCCTACCTCAAATCTTGAGAGACAGATCTGACATGATATCATCCCCATTCTCTGAACCTGTTCAGAAAGTTCTAAATGAACTTAATGAAATTGTGGGTCAGGAATGTTAAGATGGTTGATACTCAAGTCATTAAAGTCCATCTCAATCCTTGAGGGACAGGTCATGATGATTGCTGAAGAAAACTCTCAGAGTACGAAGAACAAGGATTATTCTATCAATGAGCATCAAACAAACTCAGAAGAAGAAAGGTCTTTGAAGACAAGATTGAGTCTCAGCAGATATGCTTCTTCAACCCAAGATCAATAAGTATCTCTGATGGTAACATTGTTCTAACTTATAACTTGGAAATCTATGTTTATGTCAACAGTGCATCCTGCTAATGTGTGAATACTTGCTGAAACATTCTGAACTCTTTAAAAAGGGAATTTCTGTTAAAAGACTTAATTTAATCAATCTGTCTGAAAGCAATAACATCTTTTTAAAATTTTGTGTCTGAAAATTTCTTTTGGTTATTTTATAAAATATTTTCTCTGTTTTTGTTATTACTGTTGTTTTTCTTTCAAAATGTTATCTCTGTATTTACTTTTCTCTTTCTTCCAAAACGAATTTCAAAAATGTTTTTCTTTTCAACCTTTAATAAAACATATCTTTTTACTAGCTGAAACGTTTTTCGTATTAATTTTTTTTAAAAAAAAAAACGTTTTTCTTATTCTATCTTTTCAATCAACACTGATGACTCGATTCCCTATGACTAATAGCGCTTCACCTATGACCAATCAATGATGTACGTTTCGGTACTCCCAAGGTCTGAAATTGTCATCATTAATGCTATCTAAGCCCTTATGTATTTCGTGAACAACAATCCAAAGGATTCAATCTCTTCACTTCTCTCTTCTATCTCTTGTTTCAAAGTCCTATATATACTCAAGAGCTCTTGACTCATACTCATCACTTCAAATTTCTCTACAAACTTTTAAAAGGGGTCTGAGTGTATTGCTCTTTGAAGGACGATGAAGAAGCAAAGGAAAACAGAAGAAAGAGTTCTGGAACACTGTGAGGAGAAGATCAAGTCATCATGGATGATGTGTGGAATGATAAGTACGGGAAAGGCTTCATCTGAAAATTTGTTTCTCTGTACTTGGACCATGGAGATCTTGTTGCATCACAAGCACACTGGAAGACCACTGGGAGAACCCAGAATAGCCAATCTTATGAAGGGAACCACTTCAAATGTGGTCCTGATGATAAAGATTGTTGCTGGTAGTCGAAATACTGTGTTAAATGATGCACCTCCACCATTCCAGTCCTCAAAGGGAGATTGCGTGCGGAACGCACGATTGGGAAGAGAATACAGGCTCAAGAGGCACTTTTGAGGTTTTTCAGCCAAAGAAGTAGAGGTAGCTTTGAAAGAGAGGGAAGGTGCTGATAAGGCTATGCCTCAGCCTATCATAGGAATCAAGAGAGTTAGCGGTGATAAATGTATTTTCAGTTTTTTCAAAAGATTTTCTAATAAAAATTCTCTATACTTGTGTTTATTTGTATGTTTATACCTTTGTTAATGAAATCTTTCTAAAGACTGTTTCTCTGTGAAATTTCTTTTTGTTGTATGTATCTCTTTTCTTTCTTCTGAAATACGTTTCACTGTATGTATCTATAAGTTTCGGTTATATGTTTCAGAATCTCTTATTAATATTTGGTATAAAAAATTAAAGAACTAACTGAACCTTCTTAATTAATGACAAAAGGGGGAGAAATATATAACTAACAAAATATCTTAAGTCAAGAAATTCAAGTTTACTAAAGTCAAGCAATTCAGAAGATAACAAGTAATATAAGAAGCATATAGATAATTATTGGTGTGTTATCGATTGGTGTCTGATTAAAACATAAAGGTTATAACAATTGGTATAACTAAAAGTTAACAGTTAACAATTGGTATCTAAAAGGTTAACAATTGGCATTTAAAGATTTAATGTTTTTCTAAGGAAGAGTAATATAGACAGGGGGAGCAAACTAAATCATGTATCATCTTTCATTTCATTTCCTTTATACATTTTTGTTAGATATATATCTTATTTGTCATCATTAAAAAGGGGAGAATGTTGAGCCTCAGAATTAATTTTAGTATTCAAAATTAACTTAAGACTCAGTTGTTGAGACAAGCTCACCTCCAAGCAGTTTTTAATATGACAAACTGACTAAGATTAAATATACATATGAGATGCATCTTGTGTTCCTGACTGTGTTCTCAAGTGTGGCAGAGACTTTCTGTATCTAGTTACTGCAGGTATTCATAAAGGATAGAAAGAATCTGAAAGACCACTAAGATAAGCCAAGTCATGGATAAAGAAACACAAGAAGCGTAAACTGCAAGATGTCATGATTCAAGGAAATCTGTAACAAGTCCATGTTAGTTTAAAGGATCAGATGCAAGCTCAAAGATCAGTTAGATATAGACAACATGTCTTGATCCAGAATCTAAGAAAATTGGACTCAATCATTAAGTCAGTAAAAAAGGCACTCAAATGATTTAAGATGCCAGCACAGCCTGAGATGCAAGCCTATGTTCAGATGATATCCTAAGAATAGAAGAGATCTAAGCATGAAGCCAAAAGAGACTCAAGCACTGCTTGAGATGCAAGCCATGAACAGATGCAAGTTCAGCTTGAGGTGCAAGAACAGCTTGAGACGTTGTCTCATGGACAGACACGAACAAATGAGATCTCATCAGAGATACAAGAAAGTTATAACTAACTCTGGACAGAAGCAAGACTGCATGCTCAATGATAGTAGACAGCAAGTGAGGTCAGCATAAAGTCAAACAAGGACACAAAGACACTGACACAGTGACTTAGCCTGAAAGCTGTTGTACACCTACTTGGAAAGCCTATCTCCTTGCTGTGCACTCCAACAGCTAGAAACGGTCATATAACGACTAGTTTTTCTAACTGGAGATATAAAGAGACAAGATCAAACAATTGGAAGTGAGAGAGACTGCCTGCATTACTGTACAATCATCAAGCATCTTATCACATCTCAACTGACATCTCAAGTGCACATCTCAGCTTTCTGTGAACAGACTCATCTCATCTTGAGATCACCTGTCTCTTCTCATCTCTCTTGTGTGCATCACTATTATATTGTATCTTAAGTAGAGAGATTACCTAGCTTACCCATCTCTATATCCATACTGTGTATGCTTGTAAGCTAAACTCATCATAAACATTTATTGTAACCTGTCCCATCTAAGATAGGAAGGTTCCTAGTCTTAGAGTGAGGTGTTTGCGTCCCGAAGAGGCTGTAAGAATACTTGTGGCTTAGCCAAGATAGGAGTGCCTAGGCTTAGTGTGAGTTAGACGTCCTGAAGAGGCTGTAAGAATACTTGTATTGGCGGGTTTGTCAATAGTGGAAAATCTCACGTGTTGTGAGAACTGGACGTAGCCCAAGGAGTGGGTGAACCAGGATAAGATCTCTGCCCCCTGTCTCTTATCTTGTCTTTACTAAGCTTATCTTGAAATAACTAAAACAACTTAGTAACAAAAGCAATAACTGAACCAATATTCTAGATAAGATTCTGAATTAACCTAGAAATATGAATCATCACTAAAATTGTATTTATTTATATATCCTGTCTTTACAGAGACTCCAAGTCAACGAACTTGAGAGCACATCTCAACAATCAATTTTAGTGTGAAATAGCAGGAACAGATTTGAGAAGTCTCTATTCAACCCCCCCTTCTAGAGACCTTCAGCCAACTTCAGTTGGTATCAGAGCTTGGCCTCTTAAGGGGTTGAGCACACCTGTGTGTGAAGAGGAAAAAGATCCATGGCTGGACCTAGTGCAAGTCTGTTCATACCTGAAGGAGCTTCCACCAACAGGTCACCTGCCTTTGATGGAATTGATTACTATTACTGGAAAGATAGGATGAGACTGTTCATTGAGTCCCAACATGTTGATCTATGGGAAATCATAGAATATGGACCCTACACACCCTATATTACTGATGAGCTTGAACAAAGAATAATTAAGCCTAGAGACAGATGGACAAATGTTGAAAAGGCAAGGTATGTTCTAAACTCAAGAGCTAAATATCTGCTAACCTGTGCTCTTAGTCGCAGTGAATATGATAAGGTAGCAGGATGTACAACAGCCAAAGAAATATGGGATGCTCTTGAGGTTGAACATGAGGGAACAAATCAAGTCAAAGAAGCCAAGATCAACATACTAGTAAGACAGTATGAGCTCTTCAAGATGAATGAAGATGAAGGCATTGATGACATGGTGAGAAGATTCACTGTCATAACAAATGACCTAAAATCTCTGGGAAGAACATACTCTAACCAAGACATGGTAAGAAAGATCCTGAGAAGCTTACCCAAGCCCTGGAGACCTAAGGTCACAGCTATTCAGGAAGCCAAAGACTTGAGCACCCTCAGACTGGATGAACTCCTTGGATCACTAAAGGTTTGTGAAGTCTATTAATCAGTTTGAGCATTCAAACCTGACTCAAAGACTTAATATCCTTTAGTCTTAATGATTAACAAATAAGATTATATAAGAACATAATAAGAACAAATAAGATTATATAAACAGATTCTACTGAGAAAGGTATTGGTTTGTTGATTGTGTTTCAGGTTAGAATATTCATAAGAAGACTTGATGAACAAAATAAGAATCAGAAGATCAGGATTAGAAGAACAAATGCAGGATTTAATATAAAGGTTGTCTGAAGCGTAGAAGGTGTCTGAAGAACGCAACTCGTCTAAAGTGTTGAAGCTGTCTGAAGAACGCAACTCGTCTGAAGTGTTGAAGCTGTCTCAAGAACGCAACTCGTTTGAAGTGCTGAAGCTGTCTGAAGAACGCAACTCGTCTGAAGTGTTGAAGCTGTCTGAAGAACGCAACTCATCTGAAGTGATGAAGCTGTCTGAAGAACGTAACTCGTCTGAAGTGCTGAAGCTGTCTGAAGTGCGCAAGCCGTCTGAAGACAAAAAGACCGTCTGAAGACATGAAGACCGTCTAAAGACGTGAAGACCGTCTGAAGACGTGAAGACTATCTGAAGAAGTCTACAAACAGAATCAAGAATTGATCTCTTGAAGACGTTGCTAAAGTGTAAAGCACACTCTACCAAAATGGAGTACACTTATTTTAGTATAAAAGCTAGACATGCTTTTCTACCTCGACCAAAGTCTTGCACAAATAAGGAAATTCTGCAAAGACTTTCTGCAATGCTTGTTGCACCTGCAAAAAAAGGGATTTGCGTGCGCAGACCTACTGCACTTGCTGCTTCCCAGAACTGATCAGAAGACTGAGTAAAAGCAACCAGAAAGATGTTTAAATAAAACATATTAAATTCAACATCTTTATTCATAAGAAGAAAATGCAAAGAAGAACAGAGCAGCAATCGTCTGAAGAAAAAAAGAAATATATTATCTGAAGAAAAGAGCTTATTGAAAGCATTTCAAGCTGGAGAATTAAAATAAGCTTGAAACAATTATATAAGATGAGCACATGTTGAAGCTGATAAAATTACAATGAGATAAAAGCAAACATTTGAGTATATGTGAAGAAATCAATTATCTGAACATATAAACTCTCTAAGTGCATGGAACAGATTTAAACATTGAAGAAATCAATACAGAAGCTAAGACTATATGATTCAACGACTATAATATCATATGTCTTTATTCAAAGAAGAAACTGCAACAACAGCTATTCGACAAGACACCTCAATCGAAGAAGAAAGAAGAAATGGTGTCAGGAGCAAACAGAAAAGGAGTATATACAAAATGAGCAAAAGAACAAATCCAACGGATACCTCCTCATATACACTCCTAAGAAAAGCAGAAGAAATCAGAAGTCAGCTGAGGAACGCAAAAGAAATCAAAAGACAGCTGAAGAAAAACAGAAGAAAATTAAGAAAGAAAATTAGCAGAGATATATCGAGAAAATCTCTCAAAAGAGCTCATCTCTAGAAGTGTCAGCACAGGATCGTCCGAACACTTATTTGCTTAAGGAGAAGCAACCGTTTGAGACATTACTACACAACGACTATATGAGCCACATCATCAATTATCTCAACGGTATTATGAATCATCTTCAAACGACTATATTCCAACAGAACATATAAATAGCCTCAAGATTGAATTTGAAGTTGTTGAAGAAGAATCAGCCATGCTGCTAACCTATTGGTCAGTTAGTCAAAGATTTTTGTTTGGAAGAACAACCAACCAAGTTGGCCAAAATGACAATGAACTAATAATGGTTTGAAGCCCCGAATGTACCTTGGTTATTCCAATAATACGGGTGAGAATGTAGCCCATGGAAACCAATGGTTGGAGAACAAGGCTGGAGCTTAAAGTCAGTATCTACCTAGCCAATTCTCAGAGGATGTTACTCCTCATATCAGAGACAGGGATTGTACTTAAACTTATATACTTGTATCACTTTCTTACCCTTGTACTTAGAATTCATCCATTGTATCCTGAGTAGTACTCAGTTAACCTCTAGTACAGGAAAAGATTAAGTTTATGTTTCGTGGAAACTTAAACTTAGTTTAATTTGTAAACACTTTAAGTGTCTGAGAGCCTGGAGAGGCTTGGTGGAAGAAAGAATACTCTACACTTGGATAAGTGTCTGAGAGCCTGAAGAGGCTTGGTGGAAGAAAGAATACTCTACACTTGGATAAGTGTCTGAGAGCCTGGAGAGACTTGGTGGAAGAAAGAATACTCTACACTTGGATAAGTGTCTGAGAGCCTGGAGAGGCTTGGTGGAAGAAAGAATACTCGGTGTTGAGCCTGGAGAGGCTTGTCTGTAAAAGAATACTCGGTGTTGAGCTTGGAGAGGCTTGTCTGTAAAAGAATACTGCAAGAGTTGCCTGGAGAGGCAGTTGAAAACAAAGAATACTTGTTGAGCCTGGAGAGGATTGTCTGTAAAAGAATACTGCAATGAGTTCCCTGGAGAGGCAGTTGAAAACAAAGTAATACTTGTGTTGGCCTGAAGAGGCTGTGAATAATACTTGTATCTGTGGATTCAAATAGTGGAAAATCCAGTGGTGGTTTGCCTTTGGGACTGGATGCAGCTCACGAGTTTGTGGGTGAACCAGGATAAATTCTGTGCCTAAGTTTTCTTTCCCTTAATCTCTTTATTTACAGTTTTCATATTTATGTTGGGGATTGAAAAGTAATTTTCATAATAAACTTAACACAACTATTTCAATAAAATGATCTTTCATATGAACAAAACATGAAATGTCTCTCATATCATTTGAAGCATTACAAAGAATGTACCTTGAAGAACTTCTGAAATAATTATCTGAAGTGATTCTGGAAAGAGCTCAGTTCAGAAATCAGAAACAGACTTCAGACAACCTCTAGTCATCTGAAGTATTTTAGAAATCGTTCTGAAAATACTCTTTGTAATAATCTTAGAAGATACTTTGAGAAGCCTCTGTTTAAAACAATCTTAAGCTTTAGAAGAAACTCTATTTTCCTTATCTTCTAAACGTTTTAATTATCTCTGATCTTAAGACTTGTTTTGAACATTGTTCATCTTCATGATTTAAATTAAAGATTTCCAAAACATATCAAAAAGCTTAAAACACTATTCAACCCCCCTTCTAGTGTTTCCTGTGGTTCTAACAAGGTTCATGAGCAGGAACTGATGGAAGAGGACCACATAAGACGTCCCAAGACTCTAGCTCTGAAAGAAACCTCTAGCAACTATAAAGGTAAGAGGGTAAGCTCAGCTCAACAGACTTCACTAAACTCATCTCATGACACAGAAACTGAAGAAGATGAAGAAGATGATGATGAAAGTGAAATGGATGATGAGCTAGCTTACATCTCAAGAAAGATAAGACGCATGTGGAGGGCTAGAGGAAGTGGAAGGAAAAGGTTTCCATCAAGAATAGGAGAAATCAAATCAGAAAAGAAAGGTCAATTCATCTGCTATGAGTGTAGAAAACTTGGACACATGAAATCTGAGTGCCCTCAGCTCAGAAGAGAGATGAAGAAAAGTCCTAAGAAGAAAGCAATGATGGCTACTTGGGATGACACTGAAGGAGATGACAATCCAAGTGAAGAATCAGCCAACATATGTCTTATGGAAAACAGTGGACTCATCAGATAATGATGAGGTAAGTGACTCAGACTCTGAACTAACTCTAACTGAACTCAAGTGTGCCTTTGAGAATCTTCTTTATGATTCAAATCTCCTAGTTTCAAAAAGATCTCATTTAAAATCAGAGCTAGATATAGCTCTTGAAAAGGTTAAATTTCTGGAAAAAGAAAATGAGAATTTGAATCATAAAATAGTAGTCTCATGTTGTCTCACATGAAGCTGTCTGAACTTACTAAAAGTATGAGGCAGCCTCTTGATGAGCAAAGGCTAAAGCATCTTTCAGAAGAAAACCAGAATCTCAAGAAACAAAATAGAACTCTCATAGATGATCTGGAAAAATTGTTAAGGGAACAAAAAAACCTTGAGAGACTCATTGGGTCTCAAAAATGAATTTTTGATAAAGCTGGACTGGGCTATGAGAAGTCCTCCAGTGAGATCTGATACAAGGATTTCTTCATTCCTGCAAGGAAAAGGAAGAAAGAAAGATGCTCTTGCTGTAGTAAATTTGGTCATAAGGCCACTTAATGCTACCTAAGACATGTAGCATCCAAGAGAAAGGTCACTAACCATGAAGGACTCAAGTATAAATGGGTACCTAAAATTAAACCTCATTGTGTGACAGATGTGCCTGGCAGCAGCCAAGTCAAAGAAGGTGTGGGTACTGGACAGTGGCTGTTCAAGACACATGACAGGAGACAAAAGCAAGTTTTTATCACTTGAAGAGAAGGCTACTGGGGTTGTCTCTTTTGGAGACAACAGTAGTCTCTTTTGGAGACAACAGTAAGGCCCAGATTAAGGGCATTGGTAAGATTGGTAAGTCCAACTCAGCTCAAGTTGAAAATGTATATTTTGTTGAAGGTCTGAAACACAATTTACTGAGCATTAGCCAACTGTGTGACAATGGTTATCATGTGAATTTCCAACCAAATTTCTGTGAGATCATAGACTCAAAAACTGGAAACAAGGTCTTTTCTGGAACTAGAAATAAAAATCTTTACTCAGTCTCTCTTGAGAGTTTGTCTGATCTCACATGTCTCATGTCTCATGACCATGAAAAATGGCTATGGCACAAAAGAGTTGGACATATCAACATGAGAACCATGAGTCAGCTTGCAAATCAATCTCTTGTCAAAGGACTACCTAAAGTTAAATTTGACAAGGATATGATTTATGAGTCATGCATAAAAAGCAAGCACAACAAATCAAGTTTCAAATCCAAGACTTATGTCTCAACTACCAGGCCACTTGAGATTCTCCACATTGACTTGTTTGGACCAACTAAGACTGCCAGTCTTAGTGGTAAAAATATGGTTTTGTTATAGTGGATGACTTCTCAAGGTTCACCTGGGTTCTGTTCCTATCTCAGAAAGATGAATCTTATGACTCTTTCAAAACCTTTTGCAAAAAGATTCAATCTGAGAAAGGATATGGAATTGGATCTGTAAGGAGTGACCATGGTGGAGAATTTGAGAATGCCAAGTTTAAAAAATTCTTTGACAAAAATGGCATCACTCACAATTTCTCTTGTGCAAGAACTCCTCAACAGAATGAGGTAGTTGAGAGGAAGAATAGAACTCTTCAGGAAATGGCAAGAACTTTACTATGTGACTCTGGAATTGAGAAATACTTTTGGGCAGAAGTTGTCAACACATCCTGCTACATTATAAACAGAGTTACCATAAGGAAGATCTTGAATAAACTCCTTATGAGCTTTGGAAAGGCAGAAAGCCCTCAATCTCTTACTTTCATGTTTTTGGAT
Source organism: Sesbania bispinosa (assembly GCA_026901365.1). NCBI lineage: Eukaryota > Viridiplantae > Streptophyta > Magnoliopsida > Fabales > Fabaceae > Sesbania > Sesbania bispinosa. Next base: position 1,970,028 of record QLOH01000018.1, read on the forward strand.
GTGATTGTTATATTTTAAATACTAAAGATCAGTTAGGCAAATTTGACACTAAATCTGATAAAGGAATTTTCCTAGGATGTTCACTAACATCTAAAGCTTATAGAATATATAATCTGACAACCAAAACTACTGAAGAATCTGTGCATGTAGTGTTCAATGAGATACAGGGAACTTCCAAAAAGAAGTTGATGAAGAGATTGAAGAAATGATGAGAGAACTAAAGATCTCAACACAAGAAGTTGAGGAAAGTTCCTCACCTGACCAAAAGCTAGTGAGATCATCTCAATCTGAGCAAAGAGGAAATATTCAATCTGAAGGATTGTCTCACAGAAGCAGCCACCTTGAGACATCTCATAACCTCCAAGAAGAAACAAGCCAGATGATGAAACTGAAACTCAAGAAACAAGTCAAGAAAATATTGAGATCCAAAATGAGCATGCATCTAATCTGCCTAGAAGCTGGAGATTAGTGAGATCTCATCCTAGAGAACAAATCATTGGAGAAACCTCAGACAGAATCAGAACTAGGTCTTCATTCAGAAACAATGAAAACTTAATGGTCTTATTATCTGAGACTGAACCAAAGAACATTGATGAAGCTCTCCATGATGAATCTTGGGTTAAGGCTATGGAGGAAGAGTTAAATCAGTTTGAGAAAAGCCAAGTCTGGAATTTAGTTCCTCCACCATCTCATCAATCCATAATTGGAACCAGATGGGTCTTCAGAAATAAACTAAATGAGAAAGGGAAGGTCATGAGAAACAAAGCCAGACTGGTGGCACAAGGGTTCAATCAACAAGAAGAGGAATAGATATGATGAGACCTTTGCACCTGTGGCAAGACTTGAAGCTATAAGGATCCTGTTGGCATTTGCTGCATTCAAGGACTTCAAATTGTACCATATGGATGTAAAAAGTGCCTTCCTAAATGGAATCATAGAAGAAGAAGTCTATGTGAGACAAACCTCCTGGTTTTGAAGATCCTGACCAATCCTGAATATGTGCTCAGACTCTCCAAGGCTCTGTATGGTCTCAAGCAGGCTCTATATGGTCTCAAGCAGGCTCCAAGAGCTTGGTATGACAGGTTGAGTTCTTTTTTAATTAAAAATGGTTTAACCAGGGGTAAGATTGACACTACCTTATTTAAAAAGGAAATCAACAAAGATTTATTAATTGTTCAAATTTATGTTGATGATATCATTTTTGGTTCAACTAATAAATCTCTATGCCAAGAATTCTCAAGTCTCATGCAGGAGAATTTGAGATGAGTATGATGGGTGAGCTGAGATTCTTCTTAGGGCTACAGATTAGGCAACTGACTGATGGGATCTTCATTAGTCAAGAAAAATACACTAGAGACCTGCTCAACAAGTTCAAAATGAGTGAGGCCAGACCAATGAAGACTCCTATGCACCCCTCAACTCAGATTGACGAAGATAAAGCTTGAAAAGCTGTCTCAGACAAGCTTTACCGAGGTATGATCGGTTCCCTTATGTATTTAACAGCCAGCAGACCTGATATTCGGTTTGATGTGGGAATATGTGCAAGGTACCAATCTGATCCTAAAGAATCTCATCTCACTACTGTTAAAAGAATATTTAGGTATTTGATTGGAACCACTAATCTTGGCTTATGGTATGAGAAAGGAAAAAGTTTTGATCTCATAGGATACAATGATGCTGATTTTGGGTGGTGACAAGATGGATAGAAAGAGCACCAGTGGATCCTGTCAATTCTTAGGAAAATGCCTTATCTCATGGTCATGCAAAAAGCAAAATACCATTGCCTTGTCCACTACAGAACCTGAGTATGTCTCAGTTGCTGCATGTTGTACTCAAGTACTATGAATCAAATCTCAATTGCAAGATTATACAGTCAGGTACTCTAAATTCCTATTTACTGTGACAACACTAGTGCCATAAACCTTGCAAAGAATCATGTTCACCATTCTAGGTCTAAGCAGATTGGCATCAAACATCACTTTATAAGAGATCATGTGCAAAAAGGAAATATTGAATTAATATTTGTAGATACCAAAAGTCAGCTAGCTGACATCTTTACAAAACCCTTGGTAGAAGAAAGATTCATTGAAAATTTAAAATTGTTAAATGTGTGCTGTCTTGATTAAAAATGAACTAAACTCAACTTAGTACTGGGTTATATGCTGAGAATCTCGTCAGAGATGAGACTCAGGGGTCATCTGTGAAGAGACAAGGTCTCAGATGCATCTTCTATTAGACACGTCTCATAACTCATCTCAACTCACGTCTCATGTGGTTACTGAGACGTTAATGAACGTTACTGAATGGAAGAAAGAGTCGTTAGTCAACGGCTAGCAACTGCCCACTACTTGGAAAACTAGCCGTTATGCTATAAAAGAAGAGCCAACCACTCTTCAACCATTTTCAATAACTTCCCACTAGCGCATTTACTCCTTTTTTCCTACCCTCTCTCTCTCAGATCTCTCTCTATTTAAAGCTCATCTCTAACTCATAACTCATTTCCTCTCTTCTGCAAATGCGCATCAAAATCACTGCTCTCAAACTCCCTATTCTGATAAATCCTCATCATCTTCATCTCCAGAAGCAAAAATGTGTTCTGGATCAGAAGAAGGATCAAAATCTCAGAGCATCCATTCAAGCCAAGAAACCCTAAGTCGTTCTCCATCTCCACAACCTAGCACAGAAATGGAAACCTCACTATCCTCCCAACCTACCCAACCTTCTCCATTTTCCAAGTCCACATCTTCCAAAAGAGCACCCCTTTGCCTCCTAGGATGAAATCCCAAAGGATTGCTTTATAAGTCACCATAACTGCATCTCCTAAATCCCCTATTCACATAGACCTAACTCAACCAGAGGCTTCAAGGAAAGGGAAAGAAAAAGCTGTAGAAAGAAAGAAGCTTTCATTCCAGTCTGATCTCTTTTCCAATGCTGAAGTGGAGGAGAAGTTTACTAAAAGATTCGTAGACAAGAAGATCATAATAGGAAGAGTGATCTCATTTCAAGAGCTAAGAGATGAAGGATGGGACATTGGTCCCTATCTGGAAAAACAAGGATGGAAGGAATACTTGGGCATGACTGAGTCAGTTTTTCCAAGATGACTAGTGCATTCTATGCAGCCTGCTACAAAGCTAAGGGATCCTCCCAGGGTCAGCCCCACATCATCTCTGACATCAGAGGTGTCCACATAGAACTGACAGAGGAAACTCTTGATGCCATCATCCAAGCACCTGTGGCTGGGAATAAGCTGTACAATGAAGAACATTGGTGGAATGAAGTTGGAATTCCATCAGCCAATGTAGGAACCTCTCTCTTCAAAGGTGGTCTCATCACAGATGTTGCATCATCTCAGAACCTATTTGGTAATTTTTTGTTTCATTTGGTTGTTAAGTGCATCATGCCAAGGGCTGGCACTTTTAACAAGGTTTATCATCAAGACTTGATGGTGATGTATCACCTCAAGCATGGGATACCTCTGAACCTCCCATTTCTCATCATAAGGCATATGGAGCATGCCTTCCACAACTCCAAGATCAACGCATCTCTTCCCTTTGGAATGCTCACTACCAGAATCATAAGGCATTTCAAGGTTGATTTCAGCGGCTGTGAAAAGTCTGAAGAAAGACCAGGTTATGTTGGAAACTAAAACCGGAAATCTCTTGGCTTAAATGGTAAGAACATCCCTACTCCTACTTTCCCTTTATCTAATCCTTCTCCTCCTGTACCTACCACAACACAGGCTTCTCCCTCATCCAAACTGTCTGAAGTCAAGAAGAAAAAGAAGAAGAAAGTCTCAAAGGAAGTTGCTGAGGGATCTCAAGAAGGTTCAGAGATCCCTATTAAGGAAAAGAAAAGGAAAGCTCAGCCTTCTGTCTCTACAGAGACTGAGACTATGAGAAAGAAAAAGAAGAAATCCAAGCCTGATCACACTGCTCTAGCTCATATTGAACAAACACCTTTCACAGTTGAGAAACTCCATGAGCAAGGTGGAGAAGAAGAAGATGAAGTAAGGAATGAAGAAGAAGGAGCTATGTTTGAACAAGAAATTGAGCACCATTCACCACTGCAGCAAACATCTCCTAAATTACCTCATCCATTTCCTCTACCTAAGATAAGTCCACAGGAAGTCTCTCCTATCAGAAAGATAGTTGCTGAAACTTTGGTGAGCTTAGAAAAGGATACCACAACCTCAAGCTTTGAGACCCACCAAGAGCCGCAGCAAGTTGAGACTGAGACTGTTAAAGTGACCACCACTCAACAAGCTACTCCAGTAAGTCCAACGCCAACTTACTCCATCCCTACTTCATTTCCGACTCCTAGAAAATTCTTTGTTGAGACCATCCTATTCAGCTCACCACAACCCAAATATGATCAGTCTGCACCTCCCATTGACAGACCTGAGCCAGCTAAGGCACCCTCATCTTAACCATCCATTCCTACTCATCTGTCCAATTCAATCAATACTTTTCTGAACCAATTACAAGAGGAACAACAACAACAACACTAGACCCTCCAAGCCAGAATTGAACAGAATCAGAAGAAGATCTTAAAGAAACTAAAGCACCATAAGAAGAGGCAGGAGGCCATTCTTTCAGGATTCGACACAGCCCTGCAAGCAATGCATGCATTGAATGAATTTCACAAGAGGATGAACCTTCATCTTTCCAATTTGCCTCCTCTGCCTGAGTTTCCTCAAACTGTGCTGCGACCATCTGGAACTAGCTCAGCCTCATCCTCTTCCCTTTTAGCCTAGCTATGGTAGTCTTTCATTTTGATAATGGCAATAGGGGAGAGTAGGTTAGATAGATATATCTAATGAGAGTCTTAGGTAGGAAAACTTCACAGTTTTTGTAGGATATGATCAGTTGACAGTTAAAGATGTAATTGGCATCTTTTCACAGTTTTTTGTCGAGATGCAGTGGCATCTTTTGCTTTGTAATCCTCTAATTTTTTATTAATGAAAATTGACTCTCAGATATCTGCAGTATATTTTCTGTTTGGTTTGTTTAGCAATCTAATTGACATTTTAGCTCACAATTGAATATTAATCTCAGAACAGAAAATAAGCTTATCACTCAGGGGGAGTTCTTTCCCTTAAGTATTTTTGTTACAAAGAGATTGCACATCTCAGGGGGAGTTAAAGTTATACATGCATTATATTCATTTTAATCTCATCAGAAATTTAAACTTATAGTTTGTTATCATCAAAAAAGGGGGAGATTGTTGAGACAAGCTCACCTCCAAGCAGTTTTTAATATGACAAACTGACTAAGTTTAAATATACATATGAGATGCATCTTTGTTGCTGACTGTGTTCTCAAGTGTGGCAGAGACTTTCTGTATCTAGTTACTGCAGATATTCATAAAGGATAGAAAGAATCTGAAAAGACCACTAAGATAAGCCAAGTCATGGATAAAGAAACACAAGAAGCATAAACTGCAAGATGACATGATTCAAGGAAATCAGCAACAAGTCCATGTTAGTTTAAAGGATCAGATGCAAGCTCAAAGATCAGTTAGATATAGACAACATGTCTTGATCCAGAATCTAAGAAAATTGGACTCAATCATTAAGTCAGTAAAAAAGGCACTCAATGATTTAAGATGCCAGCACAGCCTTGGATGCAAGCCTATGTTCAGATGATATCCTAAGAATAGAAGAGATCTCAGCATGAAGCCAAAAGAGACTCAAGCACTGCTTGAGATGCAAGCCATGAACAGATGCAAGTTCAGCTTGAGATGCAAGAACAGCTTGAGACGTTATCTCATGGACAGACGCGAACAGACGAGATCTCATCAGAGATACAAGAAAGTTATAACTAACTTTGGACAACAAGTGAGGTTAGCATAAAGTCAAACAAGGACACAAGGACACTGACACAGTGACTTAGCCTGAAAAGTTGTTGTACACCTACTTGGAAAACCTGTCTCCTTGCTGTGCTCTCCAACAACTAGAAACGGCCATATAACGACTAGTTTTTCTAACTGGAGATATAAAAGAGACAAGATCAAACAATTGGAAGTGAGAGAGACTTCCTACTGTACGATCATCAAGCATCTTATCACATCTCAACTGACATCTCAAGTGCACATCTCAGCTTTCTGTGAACAGACTCATCTCATCTTGAGATCACCCGTCTCTTCTCATCTCTCTTGTGTGCATCACTATTATATTGTATCTTAAGTAGAGAGATTACCTAGCTTACCCATCTCTATATCCATACTGTGTATGCTTGTAAGCTAGACTCATCATAAACATTTATTGTAACCTGTCTCATCTAAGATAGGAAGGTTCCTAGTCTTAGAGTGAGGTGTTTGCGTCCTGAAGAGGCTGTAAGAATACTTGTGGCTTAGCTAAGATAGGAGTGCCTAGGCTTAGTGTGAGTTAGACGTCCTGAAGAGGCTGTAAGAATACTTGTATTGGCGGGTTTGTCAATAGTGGAAAATCTCACGTGTTGTGAGGACTGGACGTAGCCCAAGGAGTGGGTGAACCAGGATAAGATCTCTGCCCCCTGTCTCTTATCTTGTCTTTACTAAGCTTATCTTGAAATAACTAAAACAACTTAGTAACAAAAGCAATAACTGAACCAATATTCAAGATAAGATTCTGAATTAATCTAGAAATATGAATCATCACTAAAATTGTATTTATTTATATATCCTGTCTTTACAGAGACTCCAAGTCAACGAACTTGAGAGCACATCTCAACAATCAATTTTAGTGTGAAATAGCAGGAACAGATTTGAGAAGTCTCTATTCAACCCCCTCCTTCTAGAGACCTTCATCCAACTTCATCAGTATCCATAGGTTTTAATGACTAACAAATAAGATCATAGAAGCAGGCTCTACTAAGAAAGGTATTGCTTTGTAGATTGTATTTCAGGATGTAGTAATCATCTGAAGCCTAGAAGACAACAAGAAAAGAAGAAATCCACAAAGAAGTTGAAGCAAATCTTAAGAGAAGAAAAAGAACAGCACATAAACTGAAGAGAAGAAAAAGAAAAGGCTCAGAATCTAAATAGGAGAGAAGGCTCGTCTATCTGAAGCATATTCATCGTCTGAAGACTTGAAGACAAAAAATGAAGACTTGACTATCATCTGAAGAATTGAAGTTGATCTAAAGCACTCTGTGTATCTAAAGAATAACTATCATCTAAAGAATTAAAGTTGATCTGAAGCACTCTATGTATCTGAAGGCTGAATGTGTCAGATTCAAGGATTGACCTCTTGAAGTCGTTGCTAAGTGTGAAGAACACTCTACCCAATGAACTTCATTTATTTCAGCATAAGAGTCAGAACTACTTTCTTGCCTCGATCAAAAGTTTTGCACAAATAAGGAAATTCTGCAACGTCTGCTGCACCTGCAACGAAAAAGCATTGTGTGCGCAGACCTACTGCATCTACTGCTGCCCAGAACGTATCAGAAGACTGAACAAAAGTGACGAGAAAGATATTTGAACTAAGTTTATTAAATTCAACATCTTTATCCATCTGAATCACAGAAGAATAAGAAGAGACAAAGAATAACAGAGCTGTGATCATTTGAAGAAAGAAGAATGAACTTTTGCTAAAAGAGGGGAACTTGTTGAAAGTATCCTTAGTGTGAAGAACTAAGAAATGCTTGAAACAATCATTTGAGATAAGAATATGTTGAAGCTGATGACATCAAGCTTAAACAATGCAACCATCTAAAAGCTCACTAATCGTCTGAAAGTATGTGAAGATTAAAACCTTCTGAACACATACTCTCTGAACAAGATGATGAGATATATCAGACTATCTGAAGACATGAAGACTTTCAAATGTGACTACGTGGAGAAATCTCAAACTACGGGAAGTGTCAACAAAGGCAAAGACCATATGTTCAATAGCTAGAATATTGTTCAAATATTCTTAAGAGAGAAAAAGGAGAAAACGTCAGAAGCTCAGAAGCTAAGCAAAAATGAAAATAGCACAATTTGAGCAAAAGGACAAATCTAACGGATATCTCCCCACACTCACAAAAAAAAAAGAAAGGTGAAAGAAAAGAAGATGCAGAGAGAGAAAAGAAGTATCTACCTGTTAAAGGAAAATCTCTCAAGGTTAAAGAACTCATCTAAAAGTGTGTCAGAGCTAAGCTATTTGCACACTTATTCTGCTTAAAAAGAAGCAACCGTTTAAGAAGTTATTTCACAACGGCTATTTGAGCCAAATCAATTCTTCTCAACGGTAACCAAGCAATCTTCAAACGACTATATTTTATCAGAACATATAAATAGCCTCAAGAAAGAGTTTGAAGATGTCGGTCAGTGGACCAAATTTCTCAGCAACACATCCACAAGATGTCGACCAAAAAGGGTTATATTGAAGCACAAGGCTGAAAATATACGCAAGAAAGAATCGGCTATATATCAAATCCAATATCCTATCAAGCCATCTTTCAAAAGAAGTTATCCATCATACAGAGATGAATTTAAGCCTTTTGTAATTCAAACACTTGTATCTCTGTTGTTTCCTTGTACTCAGAATTCATTTCATGTATCCTCAGTTAGACTCAGTAATCCCTTTGTACAAGAAGAATCTGAGTTTATGTTTCTCGGAAACTTAAAACATAGTTTATGTTGTAAACACTATATGTGTCTGAGAGCCTGGAAAGGCTTGGTGGAAGAAAGAATACTTGTTGTTGAGCTTGGAGAGGCTTGTATGTAAAATAATACTGCATATGTTTCCTAGAGAGGCAGTTGAAAACAAAGGAATACTTGTTGTTGAGCCTGGAGAGGCTTCTCTGTAAAATAATACTGCATATGTTGCCTGGAGAGGCAGTTGAAAACAAAGGAATACTTGTTGTTAAGCCTGAAGAGGCTGTGGTAAAATAATACTTGTTTATGTGTACAGATAGTGGAAAATCCAGTGGTGGTTTGCCCTGGGACTGGATGTAGCTCACTGGGTTGGTGAGTGAACCAGGATAAATTCTTGGCTAAGTTCTCTTTCCCTTAAACTCTTTTATTTTTAGCTTTATATTTTCGAAGGGATTGAAAAGTATTTTTATATCAAAACTCTAATTCAACAATTTCAATAAAACAGTTTTTATAGATAATCATACTTCAGACAATCTCATATCATTTGAAGTATTACAGAAAATGCACTTTGAAGAACCTCTGAAATAACCCTCTAAAGTGAGTCTGAAAAGAATGCAGTTCAGAAGTTAGAAACAGACTTCAAACGATCACCAATGATCTGAAGTAGTTCAGAAACAGTTCTGAAAAGATTGTCTGTAATAACCTTCAGAAGGTACTTTGAGATGTTTTCAAATAACTCAGTTTTAAATAAGAAACTAAGTTAATTGGATGTTTATTTAAAATCTTCTTAAGTATTGTTAGTAAGTTTGTCAAATTTATCTTTCTTACCTTCCTCTCTTTTCTAATAACTCTGAAATATTTTTTTTATAACAACTTGTTTTTATTCATCTGTTATTTATTTCAAGATTTCCAAAGATTGTTTAAAAAAAATGTAAAACATATTCAACCCCCCTTCTAGTGTTTCCTGTGGTTCTAATAAGCCGCTGGCAAAGATCATGACAAAGAACCTTTCCAAGTTCATTTACCGCCTTATTATTTGTAGATTTGGAATTCCACACACCGTGGTGACAAATAACAGGACTCAATTCACAGAAAAAGGGTTCTGGGAACTTATGTCAGATTTCCACATCAATCACATGTTTTCATCAGTGGAACATCCTCAAACGAATGGCCAAGCTGAGGCTGCCAACAAAGTGATACTCAAGGGTCTAAAGAAGCGGCTTGACACGACAAAAGGCCTTTGGGTGGAACAACTTCCAAATGTCCTTTGGGCTTATCACACTATGTCGCATTCAACCACGGGGGAAACTCCTTTTCGTTTGGCGTATGGCATTGATGCGGTTATCCCAGTCGAAGTAGGAGAACAAAGCTTCAGACTACATGCTTACGATCCAGGATTCAATGACGACAGGATACGTGAAGAGTTAGACTTGATCGAAGAACTTCGTGGGAGAGTCTCGATCCGTGAGGCCGCCATCAAGTTACAATCTGCTCGACGCCATGATAAGGAAGTGGTTCCACGAACGTTCGATGTCAGAGACCTCGTGTTGAGAAGAGCTGATGTCGGGAACAAAAACGCGGCACAAGGAAAGCTAGCTGAGAATTGGGAAGGACCCTATCGGGTAGTAGGTAAGACGGGTACAGGAGCTTACCGACTTGAGACACCCCCCGGAGGAATTATACCTCGGACTTGGAATGCGGATAAACTCCTCAAGTATTTTGGCTAATTCACTTTTGATTTGTTGTACACTTTGTAAGTTTTCATTTCTTTCGAGGATGTAATAATATGTCCCGGGATATTTTTATCTCGATTAATGAAAATATGGCCGACATAGTTTACATTGAAATTCTTTTATACGTTCTCGACCATCTTGGGCTTGTCCCTTGAGCATTTCGGGCGCAGTCCCTCGACCATCTTGGGCTTCTCCCTTGAGCATTTCGGGCGCAGTCCCTTGACCATCTCAGGCTTGTCCCTTGAGCATTTCGGGTGCAGTCGCTCGACCATCTCGGGCTTGTCCCTTGAGCATTTTGGGCGCAGTCCCTCGACCATCTCGGGCTTATCCCTTGAGCATTTTGGGCGCAGTCCCTTGACCATTTCAGATTACTTCGGATCTACATCGAAAATGAGGATGGATAAATCCCCGACAGGGCGCAACATACAATGACGACGATCAATTCATAATAAGATGTAAGTATTTTCGGGGTAGAGGGAAACAAAATATTCTAATACCATAAAGCAAAAATAAATTTTCATGATTAAGTTTGAGATGAAAGAAAAGGCGAAGAAAAGATACAAGCATAACCGACATCCTGGCCCTTACTAATCCGCGGTGGGGGTCGGAGCACCTTTGGGGTTGGGGTCAATTTTTTCTGCAGTTCCTTTCCCTCCATCTGCCACCCCATCAGTTTTAGGATTATCCACTTCTTCTTGATCACTGCCATCATCATGCAAGGCAGGAGTCGAAGGTACCTCGTCCCCGGGATCGCACTCCACGTTACCAGTGGGATTACAACGGAACCACTTCCCCGTGTGTTCAAATCCACCCCGGGGTTCAGATATTTCATTTGTTTGATAGCAGCATGAAAGTACACTTCAAAAGCATCGATCCATATTTTCTCCATGGTTTCATTTTCGTCTTTTTCCTTCTCAACTTCCAGCTCCAGCTCCTTCACTCTCTCCTGCAGGGTGTTCACCTCAGTTTGGGCAAGTTTGGCCGCCTCAGCTTCCTCGGCGGCCATCTTGGACGTATCCTCGACTTTTTTCTTTTCTAAGGAGAGGATCTCAACTTTTCACGTCGGACAATGCCTTTTGCATCAATAATTCGTCCGACTCCAATTTTGTCATTACCCTTTCCAGCTCCGTCTTCTTGGGAAGGAAGGCCGCAAGATCCCGAGTAGCCCCGACAGAATATTGAGCCATCATCACAAATTGCATTCCCCAGTCGGAGGCAACATTCAGAAAGTCAGACATTTCTTCAACAGACTTGCCCTGGAACAAGGCTTTTCCCTGTACAGCCAAGTGCTTACGAACCTCCACCTCGGTCATATTAGAAGCCGGGAGCCCGACACCATAAACCTCAGTTCCCTTGCCCTTGTCTTTTGGGGAAACATTTGAAGAAGAACCATTTGATAGTTGTAACACGGGTTCCTCTGTCGGGGGTCACATTGGTCGGGATCTCTTCTTTCCTGGCAACATTTACTTTTGGACGCTTGACCCTCTCTTGTTCAACGGCCTGAGGATCGACCCCGGAATCTTCGTCGGTTTCTCTTTTCTTCTTTGCCAATGCAACATTCCTCTTGGCCAACTTCTTTGCCAATTTTGCCTGTTGCTTACTTGCCATACTCTCTACAAAAGTAAATCATGTTAAAATGAATATTCATAAGACAAATAAGAGCCAAGACTATCTGAGGTTTACCCAAGGATTGGCGTGTAGCGGAGCCGCCCTCGGATATCACGGATTGGCAATCCAGCGTTCCGTTTTCTTTGACGAAAGCTTGGATGGCCTTTACCACCCTTTTTTTGCCGGAGACAACTCAACATAATCCACCATATATTCTTTTGATATGAGTGTTGAAAATGGCTTAAGTTCCAATACGTATTAATAATCCCCCTGCCATCTATTCCGAGAACATTATCCATGCCTTTTCCGTAAGGAATGACGAAAACAAACTTATCCTTGAAATGTTTGTATGACTCTTGAAAGATTTCGAAGATTTTTCCTCCAGCAATCGCCCGTAGCGCGAGCCAAGAATACTTGTCTTTCCCATCCTTGACAACCAAAGGGCGGAAGAAGTGAAAGAACACATATGCATGCAGCTCCAGCCCCAAAGCGTCACACAATATCATGAAACTCCGGATGAAGGCCCAACCATTCGGATGAAGTTGTGAGGGTGCAACCCCCAGATGTTGAAAAAACTCTACCTCGAACCAAGAAAATGGTAGCCAGAAGCAGAGAGCATTAAACACCGTTTTGTACATTGGAATAAAAAGCCCATCTCAGAGATCTCCCTGTGAGCAGATTCTATCGTCTTCATCGGGCGTTGACAAACCCCACTCTCATTCCTTGCTTGGTTCCACCCATTCAACATCACAGAATCCGAGTTCCAACGCCGCTTCAGAACTGTACATTCTTGATGTCCCAAGTGCTTCTGTGTCTACCCACGTCATTGACGCCAGTTTGGGGGGAACGGGGGTAGTTAGTGGCCGGTGAGGTGTGGATTTTCCGCCTTCCCATTTCGGACCTGACCAAAAGTCCATGTGACATGTTATAATTAGAAGATGATGAGTAAGTACCCGGGATGCCTCTTGACCATCCCAGTAAACTCCCCGGACACAACCTCGGGACAACTCCATTTCTGGAGAAGGTGAGCAGTTTCAAGCACTGACTCACGTTGTGCACACCCAGAGCCAACTACCCCGGAGACGCATCTATGTCTTAAAATGAGATTAGGGATTCCCGGATCCTCAAGCTCATCCGTAACGACGAAGCACTTTTGTCTATCCTCTGCAGCCAAAGCCCTAGCTCTTGCCCTTGTAATCATGGATACCGAAAATTCTAAATACAGGAGAATGGGGGAAAGATGGTACCTTTCAAGATTCTGGAAGAAACTTCTTTGAACTGTTCGAAGAAGTCAGCAACGCCCAAGTTCATGCGCAATCTCGCTGCACAGCTCGAGACACAGAGGGCAACAACCCCAACAGTAATGCAATGGTCGCAGGTAAGAGACGAAGCAGGAAACCACACGTTCACCGTGAAAGAGTGAATAACGAAACACAAATGAGGAGGCACGGCTGAGAAGTTTTCTGAAAGTGGGGGCACTCGCGAAAAAGAAGAAGAGGGAAAGGTGAAACTGCTGCTAACTTCTCAATCTTATATATCTCAAATCAACGGTCAGGATCGAATCAATCTACAAGGCCCACAAGCCCAAATTATAGGATCCTGACACGTGTCGCAACAGTTGACAAATCAATTAATTCAAAAATTATAACCGTTACTTTTGGCAGCCCAAACGTTGTGATTCCGGATACATTCCCGGAGTCCACGCGGGAAATCTTCGTCTCGGAAAGTCATATGTCGGAGTTTTCAATACACTTCAACCGATGCCGGATTTGCAAGACTGTTACCTTGTCACAAGCTAACCAACTTCGGGGAAATTGTTCTAGAGTATTGTCATACCCAGCCGGATCGACGTACTCCGACATACGAAATGGTCGTCCGACGTCCATAAAGCCATTCCCTACATGCAGAGGTATTGTTCGGGATGGTCTCACGCGTTGTACACCTGCAAGAATCAACTGGTGCTTTTCAGGATAATATTTACGTTATCCACTTTTGTTGTTAATCACTTAAGTACTGTCGGCATGGACGCTTCAACCAGCATATGTCGACAATAACAGACACGGAACCGACACCCATCATGGCGCGTATATCCAATTTTGGACAAGCGCGTGTTGCCGGAAATGACAGAATCTGTTATAACTGTTTAACGGATTTTCCCGCCAAAATCTTATTATAAATATCTCAGTCCAGGCCATTCTCAGGTACGCTTTCATTCTGAGATATCGTTACTCTGCTGGAATACACTCTGACTTAAGCATCGGAGTCCTTGCAGGTACACCACCATCATCTGTCCCAGCTCCGCCGTTGCTCCGCCGTTCAACCATCGTTTGCGGATCAAGCTTGAAGTCACAGGAAGATCAGAATCAATATGTTAATTTGTATGAAGAAAGATAGATTGTGGGTTGCACCTTAGGGTTTGGTGGCTGTTCTTTTCTATCAAGTTTTGAAAACATGTTTGTATTTTTTATTTTCTTTCATAATACTGACTTTTTGGTTAGGAGTTATAGTTTAATAGTTTGATTTTTTTTTCTCGTGTTTATGAAGAGGATTGAGGGAGACTATTTGGTTCCGTTGAAAAAAATGGGCTAAATATAGGTAAAATTCCTTGAGGAATCCATAGTCTGGTAACTTAGGATGAACATGCTTGGATTGTTGAGAAGGACATGAATATGTCCTTAACAAATTGTCTTTGCAGTTTTTGGACAATTCTGGGGGCATAGTCAAAGCCTTTGAATAGGGAGTTGTTGTTTCTGTTAATGTTAAGGAATCACAAGCCTTTGAATTTTAAACATTGGTGGAAGGAGAGCTACCTAGGGACTTGGACGTGTCTACTTCTATCTCATTGTTTGGTTTACCACTTTGATAATCTGGGTAGGTAAGTAAATGATACCCTGCTGCACATAAAATGTAGCCACACTTGCTGCTATATTAGCTGAAGTTTTTCTGATGTTAGAGAATGGTGGGTAAATCAAGCCCTTTTTGTAGTTCTCCTCTGTCACTTGTTTAGCCAAGGCTTCAGCTGTACATTACATGAGAATAATGTGAATTCCTTTGTGAATTTTACAAAATCCCAAATCATTATTTTGGTTAAGTACTTATATCCAACTAAGGTTAAGTAAGAAAATATGCAGTGAACCACTTATATCCAACAAATAAAGAGGATAGAAAGAACAAATGATTATGTTTGTTGGATGTTCCATTCAAGAAATTTGTTATCCACTTACAGGCTGCCAGAAGCATATTGGTTTGTTGTCTTGTCCTGAAAAACTTCTTTAGGCTGCTACATTTTACACAGGTAATAAACTGGATCTGATTTGATTATTGAGTTGAAACAGAAAAGGTTATCATGAATGGGAAGATCATAGACATCCCAGAACTGGTTACAAAGGCACGAGAGGAGGGCTAGCAGTTTGCATTGTTAATTTTTACCTGAGAAAGAATGAGGCAATAAATAAACCCACATAAGGCTAACTCTGGAATATGTGAAAAACAGATGCAGGACGTTCGTGAAGTGCATGTTTAAGTGAAAAGGATATTTGCAATTTTGTAAAGTCTATCACCAAAGATGTGCAATTTACAGCACTTAACACTTGCAGGGACAATGGAAGCTATGGCAAGGACACAAGATTCTTGCAATTATCTAATTTAAGCTCTTTCAGCTTCTGAAGATTCTTAATGTTTGCAGGTAAGCTCTCAACACTGCTTCCACTTAGTGTTAATCGCTCTAATGATGATAACAAACCAATATTGCAGGTAAGCTTTCATGTGGGGCTTCAATAACTATTCCACATATTCCAGAGTTAGGCTTATGTGGGTTTATTTATTGCTTCACATTTACTAGTATATGGAGAGAGACCGTTGTTTTGAAATACAAATTCATGGAGAATCATCACACACACTAGCACTCACCCTTGGTGCATATACCCACTTCTGACACCTTGTGGGGTCTTGAATCCTACTGGGGTTGCAAAGGGCACTATAAGCTTTAGCTAGGAATTAGTGAAAGAATTGCTTGGATTCTTAAATTAGATCTCAAAGCATTTAGTTACTTAATTTCACATCTGTTCGATACTTCAATTAATAACATATTTGTTTGATCAAGGAAATATGTGACAAATTTCAGATTTTGGTGAAACAAATTTGTTACGGTTATGAATTTTGGTATTTCTCTTTCTACAATTTTGTGCTCTTTAAAATCCTGTTACTATTAGTATTAGTCAGCAATCAGAGAAGTAATTCTAGTCAAGACGATAAGGCCGGGAAGGAGATGAATATTTCAACAGCAAAAGAAGCACTTCAACTTGCTAGAGACAGAGCTCAGGAAAACCAAGAATAGTTCATGCTTGTGTTCTTCCAAAATGGTTGCTTCCAAATGGGTCAGTATTGGATTCCCACCCTTTCTCAGATTCTCATTGGTCCTACTCCTACACAGCTCTCATGTCCTGTGTGCTCTCAAACTTTCATATATATATGAATAAGTTGAGGGAAATGAGCTTACAGGATAGGTCTAAAATTTGGGATTAATTCATGGGTACCCCACTGCTATGCATATCTCCCAAAATAGTTCATCATCCACATCATTCACGTAAACTTTAACCATCCTTGTTTCTTCTTCATCATCAACAAGGAAAGGTGAAGTGCATTCTACTTCTAAGGCTGTATCTGACAGCCACATCCTCAGGTTCGTTCTTTCAACAAGGCAATTAAGGTCATTATCTAGAGGCCTCAAATTTATATGGCCCCCATTTTTTTTAAATAATAGTATTATTAATATAAATTATTTTTTAAAAAATTAATAATGTTTGAGAGAGGACCCAATATTTTATAACGCTCATATCTTACGTTTTTTATATCTCTTTTTTTCTTATCATTTAAATTACTTAAAAGTTCATAGCCTTTTACAAATGAAAAGTCACTCAACACTCAACAATGAGTTTCCTTATATCGGTAGTATTGCTGAGTCCATAGATCATAGAAAAGAATGAGTTATCTCATTATTTTTTGTATATATTAGATTAGTCTATTTTTTCTATTGAGAGTTGATTTGAACAATTTTTAGAATATGAAAACATGTTTGGTTTTTATTTGATTCAAGTAAATTTAAAACTTTAGGGAAAGATGAATTCAAAAAATATAGTACCGATATTGAAACGATTTTGAGTTTTGAGGACCATTCTGATATTGGTGGTCTTGATTTGTTTTCAGAATTAAAGTTATTGAAAGAAATTCTAACAAATGAAATTAACACACCATTAAAAATATTGAACTATATAAAAAGTTTAGGTTCTTTTCTAAATACATACAATGCTTATAGAATATTATTAACATTACTTGTAACTGTCGCAACCGCTTAAAGAATTTTTTTCAAACTTAAAATTGATTAAATAATATTTAAGATCAACTATGCTACAAGATAGATTGAATGTGTTAGCTATATTATCTATTGAGAGTGAGATGTTAGAATTAATTGATTATAAAACTTTAATAAATAATTTTGCTGCTCAAAAAGCCAGAAAAATAACATAAAAAATTTTAGTCTATATTAATATGGGTCATTGTCTTAATTTTTTCCTACGGCCCCGAAATTCCTAGATACGGTCCTGCACATGGTAGAGCTTCTACAATCTGAGCCATGTCTGTCATCTCCACAGCCAGAAATTTTGTCATGTTGGCTATAAATGTGGCTTTATTTGGAGTTTGGATTTGTCATGTTACAATATTGGTGGCAATTGGTTTTTAGGCTATTACATTTAGCTTCAACTTAATATGGGTTACGTTTTCTGTATTTGGTTTAGGCTTGTATTGGTCTTAGGGGATTTTCATTGATGGGATTTGAATTTGTTGAGTTGCATTATTTTATATTATGAAGTTGCTAGTACTTAACTACGAATTGGCTAGGAAAAAGATAATATATTGACTTTAAGCTTTAACTAGAAATTAGTGGAAGAACTACTTCAAATGAATTATCTACAGATTAGCTGCGGAATAACTATGATAGTGTATATAGCTAGAGAATTAGAAAGTTGATTGGAAAATTGTTTCAGTTTTGATATGAGAAATTTATAAATTCACTACAAATTAGCTACCAAGTATTTAGTAGCAAATTTGCTATTTGTTTTATGCTACCATTGATTTTATAGTTAATTTGAAGCTACATATCTTTACTTGGAATTAGCTAAAAATTAGCTACAGTTTTCGTTGTAGCACATCAGGTTTCTTGTGGTGCAATATCTTTAGACACCAAAAATGATTTTTAAAAAATATGATTTCAAATCATATTCTTTTAAAAAAATGTAAGAACTAAAAATAATATAAGTTCTTTGATAAATTAAAAAATAAGTTTAATATAAAAAATATGAAGTCTTCAATAAATTATAAAAGGCATAAGAAAAAATTTAATTAATACTTTTAGACACAAAAAAAGTTTTTAAAAAATACAATTTCAAACGAGTTTTTTATTTTTTAGTTTTCAAAAATAGCTTTACCAAACAAGTTTTTTTGTTTTCTTATTTTAAAAACAGTTTTCAAAACATAATTACCAAACAATTTTTTTTTAGTTTTCTTCTCAAAAACAGTTTTCAAAATGTATTTACAAAACTGTATTTAAAAACTAAAAAACAAAAGTCAATCAAACAATCTCTTGATCTTTATTAAATTTAATAGGATTTGTAAAAGTTACAAATTATAGATTTGTTTTTTATTACATTTAATAATATTGGAAATTGTTCCAATTAAGGATTGAAAACAAGTGTTTGTTTGGATATCAAGAGTTGATTTAAGGATATTGCAAAGGGTTATCTTTGATTGAGGAGTGCGTGTTGCAAGCACTTTTCTCTTTGCAAAGAAAACTTTAAAAAAATATTAATATTAGTTAATATGTGCTGATTCTTGTCTATGTATTTTATTTTGCCTTATGGGTTTTTCAAATACGATCTATGTGTCGTGCTTTTCTCTCAATCCTCTAATTGTACACTTCTCTTCCCATCCCATGCCCTTCTATGTAAAAGAGGTTTATTTGTATTAATGTAATGTAAAATAATAGTCATCGTAATGAAAAGACAAATATAAGGAGGTGTAAGAGGCAAACGTTTGAATGACATATGGGGACACCCAAAGTAAGACACTTGGAGAAAATGATTGTACCTTTGGTTTAATTATTGATTTTCTCATTGGCTTGGGAGAATCAATGTTTTAGGGACCATAACCATGTCACACATATTTAAATATATTGTGTGTATGAGATGCATAATATAGATGTATGTGATCTTATATATATATATATATATATGTATGTATGTATATATATATATATAATATAATGTGATAATGTTAAAATTGGTGAGATAAATTAAAATGTAAATCCCTCAAATAAATATTAAGTCGTGATCAAATGTCTTCCAATGCGTGACACTCGTCAAAGCTAGAATCGATTAAGTGTATAGATCTGCCAAAGCAAGGTACCTTTATCTATACTAGTGAGGCACGGTGAGATAAAAGTAATATCCAATTGTCAACCATCGGATTTTGACTTAACTAGGTATATTCAATAGGATTGAAAACCTAGAGGCACTAAGTAAGGCATTAATTCATAAGATGAATTAGAATAAGAGTTATTCACCTAACTATCCAAGAGTTGTATGCGATACAATTGGAAATCGTTTCCTACCTAAATAACCTATTTTTAAGTGATCAACCAAAGCTAACTTAGGACTAGACGAAATATGGATCTTGGCCCAATAGAAAAATCTAGCAATGGGATTTTTCCGAATCAATGTTGAGGGTAGTTGATTTGAATTAAAATAGTGGGAGTAATATATAATAAAAGTCCTAATTAAATATTTAATAACATGATATTTATTCTGCGATATTATAACTATGTTGCAATATTAGAGGGTTCCATAAAACATGAAAAGTTCATGTCTTTGGGTGTCAAAGGGTTCAATCATTGAAGCCTTCGTCGTCGCCATTCCAACGTGAAAGGTTCAAAGTGAGTGAAAAACCTCGACTCAAATATTGGTTACGAGAAACATACCGGTTATCAATTTGCTGACAAGAACGTATTCAAATGATGCATATGACTTACTTGTTTATTGGTTCGTGAAGCATTCATTTGATGCGAGACACATATGATAATTGGTGATGCGATATCTAATTTTTGAGTCGGGACACTACCTCACACCCCATTAAAGGGAGACATTCCTTTGACAAACATATCTAGTTATTTGTGTCATTGAGATTAGTCCTTAAGAAGGACATTTTTGTTTGGGATAAAACATTATATGTTTTAGAGAGACGGTCTCCTAAGTTACTTCTTCCAAATGCCCTATATGCTGAAAAGATGCTTATAAGAAAGCATTAAGATAATGCTTTGGACATGTGTCACACATTCTAACCACCATGAACTCATAGCTTTATAAGCACAATGAGAACTTGGACGTTTAAGATATGATCATACACCTCAAGAAAATATAAGAGGAACTAGTTAGACTTGTTATATATGAGATATCTAAGACATTGTTTCAATGCAAATTTGAAAAATGGCCATCTCAATATGATTTAGTTCATTAAGATTCTCAAAAGCTGAGTTTTTCCTCTTGACTAAGAGTTGGCGGAAGACTTGTCCTACAACCATTGTCAAACAAGTATAGTTAGTTTGTCATGGATTATAACATGGACTAAATTGACAAACATGTGCCATATTAGCTTAGTATGTTAAGAACAAGTAAGAAAGATATTCATGAGGGAAGAGCCATACTTATGGTTCATGATAAGGGAGAGGACAACACAAGAAGTGTGACACCCTTCTACCCCAAACTCTTATACTTTTAATAAATTAAAGTATAGAAAAGGTAACATCCCACAATGGGTAAAAGGTTCAGATAACTCTCTTATTAAAAACCTCGTTAGTTCAAAAACAACTTAATTAAAATAAAACGAAACTCAAATGTATTCAAATACTCATGCAGCGGAATCTCCAAAAATATAAAAGTAACTAAACATCCTACTTGCTGTGCAAGGAATCCAAAACAGTTTACAAAAACCTTCCTAGCTAGAAGCATAAAGAAAGAACCCCCAAAATTATGCCCTGGTGTCACATATACCAAAGCACACTCCCTTTAATCAAAACTCGACATCAGTCGTGTCATCATCAATACCTGTAAAAATATCCACAGTATAACGGTGAGGAAAAGAATACCACTCATACATACAGATAGGAGGCTACCCTATCCTCACCCACATATAAACAACATCATCATCAATCATACCACATACCCAAACATCAAATAATCCATCAGATAATGATCACCTATAAATCAACATATAACTATTCACCTATATCATCATATAAGTCTCGTACCATCATTCACCAATGGAATCACATACTCTATTTTCACACATAATACTCAATCATCATTAATACTCATAACATCACTAGTTACTCAGTTTCATCATCAAATATATCACATATATACATCCATCATGCATACACCAAAACTCATCATCATCATAATATAACTCAATACCATCATCGAGTATAACACATTATAATATGCATCCAAACTCATCACCAACACTATATAACTCAATACCATCATCGAGTATAACAAATTATCATATGCATCCAAACTCATCACCAACACTATATAACTCAATACCATCATCGGGTATAACACATTATCATATGCATCCAAACTCATCACCTCACTTACCCAAAGATCATGACTTGGAACTCCGCACAATGGGTGCACCTCTTCAATCACTCTAGTTAGTACCAAGATAGTCTACCGGTGTCACCACACACCATCCGATAGGTTATACCCCCTCTATGGGCCCGCACAATGACATTTGACCCTAGGTTGCACCCCCTCTATGGGCCAGTACAAATCACCCCTAGGTTGTACCCCTTTATGGGCCCGTGCATCGAACGCCCCATCTTGATCCCCTGAGTTGTATCCCCTTCTTGGGCCCGCACAACTCAGTTCACCTCCTGAATTGTACCCAATCAATGGGCCCGCACAATTCAGGTCTCATCATATATGCTCAAGGTATCTCTCCTAAGTTGTACCCTCTCTATGGGCCCGCACAACTTAGGTAACATCATCATTAAATATTTTGCATATTCACCAACCATATGCATAACGAAATAACATCCATACATTGCATATTCACCAACCATAAGCATGCCAAGATAACATCAATTATATTGCATATTCACCAACCATATGCATACCAAAATAACATCCATACATTGCATATTCACCAACCATATGCATGCCCAGATAACATCAATTACATTCCATATTCACCAACCATATGCATACCAAAATAACATCCATACATTGCATATTCACCAACCATATGCATGCCAAGATAACATCAATTACATTGCATATGCACCAATCATTATGCACACCAAACAACATCAATTATATTGCATAAGCACCAATCATTATGCATACCAAATATCATCAAGCATTATCACACACCATCAATACCATTAAACAATCAGGATCTTAAAATCCACTCTGGTAATCGATTACCAACCTCTAGTAATCGATTACCTGCAAAGAAGGTCTCTAGTAATCGATTACAACCACCTTGTAATCGATTACAACCACCTTGTAATCGATTACCTACAACCAAACACTCTGGTAATCGATTACAGCATCCCTGTAATCGATTACCTGCAAGCAATCTCTCTGGTAATTAATTACCACAATCCTGTAATCGATTACCAGCGAACAACAACACTCCTGGGTTACCCAGAATACCCTGGTAATCAATTACCCGCGACGCAGATCGCAGATTTCATGATTTCTAACACTTATACATCACTCTATTCAACCTCTATTCAATCCTTTTCGATCAAACACCATTCATAATCATTAATATTCATCAAACTCATCCAAATCATCAATCTTTAACAGCTTTACATGGTTTTCCCATCAAAACCCCAAATCATCAAACCCTTAATTAACCCCTTTTCACTATTCTCTTTATTCTCATTCAACCCAATCAAGATTCACAAAGATTCACAGAATTAATCATCAACCAACATGTTTTCATCATACAATACTCAATATATATATATATATATCAATTTCAAATTTAGAGTCTTAAAGGATCTTATGGTTGCCCTCACTACCCAAGCACCCCTACATGCATATACAAGCAGCACCCTCTCCCCCACAGTACCTTAAGCGAAGATCGATTACAGCAATGAAGTCCCTTTCTTAGTTCTTGATGCTCACTCTGCAGCAATCCCCTCTTGAGACTCGGTTTCTCCCCTCCGTAGCGTTTCGCTCTCTGATGATTATACGAATAAGGATTAGGGTGAACTGATAACCCCTCCTTACTAGAATGCCTAATTGGGCTTGAGCCCACTCTCAACCCCCTTATCTTCTTTTTAAAATGAAGTAGCTTTATGGATAAAACTAATAATAATATTAATCCTACTATTTATTCATCTATTTAATTAATTATTTCCTCTACTTAATTTAATTAATATTTTACTTAATAAAATTTTAGGATATTACAACTTTACCCTCCTAAAAAGAAAATTCGTCCTCGAATTTTACCTGAAGCGAATAACTCTGGATAGGACTCATTCATCCTCTCTTCCAGTTCCCAAGTAGCACCTCGGGTGTAGGTCCTCCCCAGATTACCTTAACTAAAGGAATCTCTTTACCTCGAAGTTGTTTTCACCCTCCGATCCTCAACTCTCACCGGCACAGTTTCCACCGTCAGGTTTTCCTTAACTTCAAGACGATCCGACTCGATCACATGCGAAGGATCGTGAATTTATTTCCGGAGTTGAGAAACATGGAAAACATTATGAAGATTGGACATGTGTGGAGGTAAAGCAATTTGGTAGGCAACATTGCCGACTCTTTTAAGGATTTGGTAAGGACCAATGAATCGAGGTGTAAGCTTTCTAGACTTTAACGCCCTACCAACCCCAGTCCATGGAGTGACTTTCAGGAATACATGGTCTCCTTCTTTGAATTCTAATTCCCTCCTCCTCTTATCAGCATAACTCTTCTGCCTACTCTGAGTTGTTCTCATCCTCTCCTGTATTATCCTTACCTTATCAGTGGTTTACTGCACTATCTTCGGTCCTAATGCAAGGCTCTCTCCCGGCTCACACCAACACAAGGGTGTTCTACACCTCCTACCATACAATGCCTCATAAGGCGCCATACCTATGCTAGAGTGAAAACTATTGTTATAGGTAAACTCTATCAAAGGTAAGAAGCTATCCCAACTACCCCCTTGGTCTAACACGTAAGCCTTAAGCAAATCCTCTAAGGATTGAATGGTTCTCTCGGTCTGACCATCAGTCTGAGGGTGATAAGCTGAACTAAGTCTAAGTTGGGTCCCCAAGGCCTGCTGCAAACTCTCCCAAAATCTAGAGGTGAACCTGGGATCTCTATCTGAAACTATACTAGATGGTATGCCATGCAACCTCACAATCTCACTGATGTACAACTGGGCTAGTTTCTCTAAGGAGTACTTAATGTTAATAGGAAGGAAATGTGCACTCTTAGTTAACCTATCCACAATAACCCAAATGGAGTCATGCCCCTTCATAGTCTTAGGCAAAGCAACTACAAAGTCCATGGAATTACTATCCCACTTCCACTCAGGTATACTTAAGGGTTGAAGCAATCCTGAAGGCTTCTGATGTTCTACCTTAGACTTTTAGCACACTAAACAAGCACTCACAAACTCCTCTATGTCCCTCTTCATTCTAGGCCACCAAAACACTTTCTTCAAATCTTGATACATCTTAGTCGATCCTGGGTGAAAACTAAGCTTACTTCTATGCCCTTCTTCTAGCACTAAACGCTTAATAGTAGGTTCACTAGGCACACACAAACGGTCTCCAAATCTCACTACCCCATCGGTACCTATCACAAACTCTCCACCATTACCTCCTTCTATGGCCTCTCTTCTACTTATCAAAAATGGATCCTCTACTTGGGCCTTGCTAATATCTTTTAACAGATCATTACTTACTTTGGTCATACCTAACCTCACACTAACCGAAGTCACTTCACAAGCTAAACTCAATCCCTAAACTGAGTTAAAAGATCCATCTCCTTAATCATCAGGGAACTAACATGGATAGATTTCCTACTTAAAGCATCAGCTACTACATTAGCCTTACCGGGATGGTAACTCAACTCAAAATCATAATCCTTAAGAATCTCTAACCACCTCCTCTGCCTCATGTTCAGCTCCTTCTGGTCAAACAAGTATCTAAGGCTCATATGGTCACTAAAAACTTCAAACCTGGATCCATACAAATAATGCCTCCATGTTTTCAACACAAACACTAAGGCCGTTAGCTCTAGGTCATGGGTACGGTAGTTTCTCTCATGGATTTTCAATTGCCTAGAAGCATAGGATACTACTTTTCCCTCTTGCATCAACACCCCACCTAAACCCATCTTAGAGGCATCACAATATACTACAAAAGATTTACTAAGGTCAGGTAACACTAACACTGGTGCACTAGTCAACTTTTCCTTAAGGGTTTGGAAA
Organism: Sesbania bispinosa; assembly: GCA_026901365.1. Lineage (NCBI taxonomy): Eukaryota > Viridiplantae > Streptophyta > Magnoliopsida > Fabales > Fabaceae > Sesbania > Sesbania bispinosa. The sequence continues at coordinate 1,995,476 of QLOH01000018.1, forward strand.
CTAGTCTCGCACTTACTATTCCACACAAAGGCAACTCCCTTCCTAGTCAACTCGGTCAAAGGCAAAGCTAACTTAGAAAACCCTTCTATGAATCTCCTATAGTACCCAGCCAACCCAAGGAAACTTCTAATTTCACTTACTGACTTAGGAGCCTCCCACTTAAGCACAGTCTCTACCTTAGAAGGATCTACGCCTATACCTCCTCTAGAAATCACATGACCTAAGAAACCCACTTCTTCTACACTGTACCCTCACTGAAACCTCCAAACTTGAAGCCTCCCATTGCACGAGAATACGGTTTGCCCTTGTTGGTTGATTGGAACTTGTTCTGATTCCTCACAGGCCCTCCACTCTTGTGATGTGTCGCGACGCATATCGCAGATTTCACGATTTCTAACACTTATACATCACTCTATTCAACCTCTATTCAATCCTTTTCGATCAAACACCATTCATAATCATTAATATTCATCAAACTCATCCAAATCATCAATCTTTAACAGTTTTACATGGTTTTCCCATCAAAACCCCAAATCATCAAACCCTTAATTAACCCATTTTCACTATTCTCTTTATTCTCATTCAACCCAATCAAGATTCACAAAGATTCACAGAATTAATCATCAACCAACATGTTTTCATCATACAATACTCAATATATATATATCAATTTCGAATTTAGAGTCTTAGAGGGTCTTATGGTTGCCCTCACTACACAAGCACCCCTACATGCATATACAAGCAGCACCCTCTCCCCCACCGTACCTTAAGCGAAGATCGATTACAGCAATGAAGTCCATTTCTTGGTTCTTGATGCTCACTCTGCAGCAATCCCCTCTTGAGACTTGGTTTCTCCCCTCCGTAGCGTTTCGCTCTCTGATGATTATACGAATAAGGATTAGGGTGAGCTGATAACCCCTCCTTACTAGAATGCCTAATTAGGCTTGGGCCCACTCTCAACCCCCTTATATTCTTTTTAAAACGAAGTAGCTTTATGGATAAAACTAATAATAATATTAATCTTATTATTTATTCATCTATTTAATTAATTATTTCCTCTACTTATTTATTTAATTTAATTAACATTTTACTTAATAAAATTTTAGGATGTTACAAGAAGCCCAAGGGCAATGAGGTTAAGGAGAGTAGTTCCCTTGTGATGTAACTAGGAATTGAAAAAGGAATTACTTAATGTTCCTTAAGCAATTTAAAAAGAAGAGAAATGGAACTTCTACTTAATGTATTTTTTTATAGAATTCAAACTTCTATTTCTTTACCTTGAGTATTTGATACTTGATATGGATAACACATATTTCTAAAATGTGTGAGATCTATGAAGAAGTAGATCATTGACAATGGGCAAAATGGATCTACATGTTCACGTCGGAGCAAGAGTTTTTTCCTTTGTTGTTGGACTTGTTATCTTTCCCCATTGGACTTGTTATTGAGATAGAGAACTTTATTTCTTGTATGGTCAAGAGAATTTTCAAAAACGTTGTTCGATTCATTTAACTGATGATTTTATGCTCTCATTCTCAATAGTTTCCTCTATAATGAAATATTTAAAGGTTCAAATCTAACGATAAGAATCTCGTTTAACTTTAGCATTGTTGTTTAAGACACATAAATGAGAAATGCACTTCAAGATTCCATAAAGATGGATTCTTGAACTTATTTGATTTGGAATCATATGAGGTAGGCAAGTCTTGTTTATTTGAAATATGACTAAGACCTCATTCTCAAATAAAAGTGAGAGGGGATGTAATCTTTTATGCCTTATATATAAGGATGTATGTGGGCCTCTAAACACAATTGCTAGAAGTTGGTTTTAGTACTTCATTACATTTATTGATAATTTCAATAAATGTGGGATTTGTGTATCTAATAGAACACGATTCAATTTCTTTTAAAAATCCATAGAATTGATAAGAGTATTAAGCCTTTTTAATTAGATTGAAGTGGTAAATACTTCAACCAAGAAATTTAATGGCTATCTTCTAATGTGTGATGTAATATTACTTCTCATGATAAAACATTTTGAATTTTGTTTCTAAGATGATAAATTAGATTATACTAGACATGATCTAATTGATGATAGTCATAAGAGTATTATAAACTCCTTATGGATACATGCTCTATAAAAAATATTCTTTCCACTTAACCACATTATATCTAGCATTAGTTCAAAAGACACCTTATGAGATATGAACTAGGAAGTGTTCTAGTATGTATTTCACGAAGATTTGGGGTTATAATGCCTATGTTAGACAAATGACATTTAATGATCCTAAATCTTTTAGGTACTCCTTTGGTCATTCAAAGGAATCCAAAGGATACTTCTTCTATAATCCCACACAAGACAAAATGTTTGTCACTCGATTTGTTATTCTCTTATGAAGACATTTATCTCCATTGGAATTAGTGGGAGGAGGTTGATCTTGAAGAAATCAAGGTTCAAGAAGTAACATTGAATTGGTGATGGAAGGAGACTAGGCTCCACAAGGAATTATGGAAGAGTAACCCATTTTGCAAACATAAGGTTTATGTAAGTCTAGTAGGATAGATCATCAACCTGAGAAATATGGATTTCTCTTGACAAAGGAAGATGATATTTTATGTGTCGAATATAATAAGCCTACAACTTATGAGGAACCTAGAGATAATCAATGATCCAAACATGTGGTTAGACATTTCCATTGATATTTGACAATATGTGGAATACCAATGGATGATTAGATCATCAAACCACTAAGAAAGCCTCTCGCACAACATAAGCTTGAGGGGCACATTATGCTTTTTGGGGTAAAAGTTAAGCCTAATTAGCTCTTGTGCAAGTGGGAGATTGTTGGTGTATGCCCTAGAGGCCAATGGTATATTGACCCGTTTTAGCATACAATATATGTCATGTTAATTATAAAAGACATTCTTTATTATATTAATTAATTAATATGATAAAGTCCTTAGAATGACTTGTTCGTGGCTGCAAGATATCAAATTTGACTTGATAGTGAGATTCTATAGGCTACTTCAAAATGTCATTTTCAAATCTTCCCCAGTCAAGTATTATTGTGAAAAAAGACAAGAATATGTGAGTAGATTGATGATTATATCTCACTAGTCATGGATATGTGATATCAAATCTTTCACATGGGTACACATTAAAGGGTTTTAATGGTGTATTGGATTGACCCACCATGGGAATGCTACAAGGATTATTATGTATGTCATTAGTGATTCTCATAGTGACAATGGTGTGTGTGGTCCTTTGACTTGACGTCACTACGGTTCCCAACATGAGGAGTCGTATACTTTGGTTCCATCAAATGTCATGCCTAACCCGGTGACTGTAAAGGTGGTTACCGAGTATGCCACAAATCATGTGGAGGGATAAGAGTGACTAGATGAGATTTGTGCCTCCCACATAATGGGAGTTATATCTAGGGCCCCTTGATTGAGTAAGACTACAAAGTGCATGGTCGTGCCCAAATAATATTAGTATGGGAGATTAATATTATTATTTATAAGTCTACTCGGGAAATCAAGAAGCCGAGATTGAACTATACAAGGATGACACGTTTCATGCCTTGTGTTCAATCTATATATATGGACAAAGGGACTATACATACATGGTAACATTGGTTGCAGATTGGTTATAAGTCAAATCACATTGACATTCTTATTATTTGGGTTGTAGCGACGTTTTGCTAGATATTATTCGCTACTTGTAATATTATAATAAGATTTTAATGTTACTTCCAACATAATGAGAACCTACAGAGTCACACACTTAGAACGGGCTGACTTGGACACTGAAGTCATTAGATGATTTTAATTGGGTTTTTAATTAGATTAAAGGTCCATGTGATGTGAAACTCATTTAGTAAGACTAAATGGGCCAAGCCATTTGTTTGGGCCTACACATTGGTAGGTAGCACAATATATAAAATATATGTATCGTAGCTAATAAGAGATTACTCTAATACTCCAAATTCAAAAGAGAAAAAAGGTTTTCTCTAAATCATATCATCACCCCCTTATAGTGAGAAAAAGGGCAATCATCCGTCCGCCGCCGCTAGCACTGCAAAAGAGGGAGTCCTAGTATCGCGTTCATGTGGATACTGGTGGAGGCATAGCTAGTCTGCATGCACATGGTTTGGAAAATATGATACAATCACTTGTCGCACTAAAAGGTATACTCTTTAACACGATTTATGGATTTTGCATGGATCTTGGAGGGTTTAGGATATATTTAAATTTTAAAAGTTCAATTCTTCCGCTGCGTTTGACCTTCCAAAACCCAACACCCTTATTCAGCAGAATGCCGACCTCTTCGCTTGAAAAACCTTTGATATTTCATGTTTGGATGCAGATTTTATTTTCCACTGATTATCAATCGACCCTCGGGTGAAGCTTGTTGGGCATACACCATTAACCTTTCTCTATTCACACTTGAGCAGGAAAATTAGCAGAAACTAACTATATTCAAAATAATGATTAAAGAGGTATGTGGGTGGAGGCTCCCTATTTATAGAAAAAATGGGGGGAAGGCGCATGAGTAGGAAAAGAAAAAAGGAATTGATTCTATCCTATTTGGCTATTGAGCACAACCCCAAGCTATTCTAAACCTTAAACTAGGCACTACAGTAAAAGAAATACAAGGAAGAAATTACATTCTAAAAACTATCAAATAATAGACTTGAGACCATAAACATTAAGCCTCTTAAATTGAAATAAGGTAATTTTAAATTTTAATTCCTAATTAAAATATAATGTCTTAGGAACCAATAGGACATAATCCTTTAATTTGCATGACCATTTCTTAGCACTTTCATCGATTCAACCTTCAGCTTGTCCTTAGCTTCCATACATTTTTTATCATTCTCTCCCCCTTGAAAAGGACTTGACCTCAAATCTAAAAGATGGGGATCTACAATCATCAACCAACGAAAGTAGGTAGGACATTGAAATAGAGAATCAATGACAAGTAGGTAAGAGGTAGGAAGTGACTTCCCTTTAACAAATGTGGCACTAGTGTCCTCTCCTTAACAACCACTTTAAGGCTTAAAAAGACATGTAAAAGCCGCAAGTAGGTTACCCAAGCATTTGGAAGTATAAAATCATAGCAAAAGTACTTGGGAATCATAATGACCGACAATATAGAAACATAAGATATGAACACGTTGTATTTGAGAGAGGGGTTAAGAAACTCCCTCTTTAACGTTTGAACCGTCATGTCCATGTACTCCCTAGGCTCTTGTGGAAATTCATCTAGGAAGTTGGATCTTGGGTCAAAAACTATTCTCTTGAAGCCTTGCCACACAAGTAAAACAATAAGATGCCCAAAAGGAAGGCTTAAGAAATTGATTTCACACAAGCACCAAGTTTGTTTCAATGTGTTATATTCATCAAAATATTCTACACTATGTTCAAAATAAACGCACATTTGAAACTATGTGACATAAATGTCTTAATCTTTTTAGTTAACAATCCACAATGCCATAAAATATAACACAATTGCACTTAATCAAGTTCGTAAATGGTGATACTTTACACATATTAAAATTATCATAGTTTTGCATGCAAGGTGAAATATTTAAGAAACCACTTTGAGTAAGCATATCTTGTCCTTAAATGTAAAATTATTCAAAATATTCAAATGTAAAACTATTCTTTTTTAAATGTAAAATTATTCAAAATATTTAAATGTAAAACTATTATTTTTTAAATGTAAAATTATTCAAAATATTTAAATTTCTTATTATTTAAGATAAATAAGTGTTTATTTTTAAAATATATAAAAATAAACTTAATAATTATAATTATAATAATTAATATCAAGATATTTAAATTTACTGACAAAATCAAATCGTATCAAGTGAAGTGAAATTGAGATTTTGTTTAATTTACTGACAAAATCAAATCGTATGTTAGATAAAATTGATTCTGACTATTGATAACCGGGAACCAAATCGATACTGAATCAAGTCCATTTAAAACACTTTTATTTATTGTACTTTTATTAATCTAACTGATATATTTTATTAAATTATTTAGGTCTGCCTGTTAATTTGTCCTTTTTTCGCATCCTTCCTTAAAGTTAAAGCAAAATAAAAAAATGAATTGTTTTGCTTCGACGACTTTGGATGTTTGCAGCAGGTCCAACATCCCATGAGAATAGATGCAACATTTCCATCAAAATTTTCTTTTGAACTTATGTTATACTTCTCATATACAGTTTTCTTTAGTTTGGGATACATTTTAGGAAATAAAATTTAAAATTAAAAAAATTGTTTGATTAATCACTTTTTAAAAACTAATTTCCAAAACTGTTGTTGGTTTTCAGTTTTTAAAATTAAAAAAACAAAACAAATTTTTGCTGTTTTGGTTTTCTATATTTGTTTTTAGTTTTGGAAAGTAAAAACACATGGAGAACTTGTTGTTTTCATTAATGGAAAATATTGTAATTTCCCTGATATGCTTTTAGGGTTTAAACGATAAAAATCGAAGATTTTGCATAGAGCGCACATCGCCTTCAACCTTCTCTCGTATTCAATCGCGCCTTCAACCTTCTTTCGTCTTCAATTGCAAGCCATTTCATAACTCATATATTCAACAATGTTAATATCATCATCCCCCAACTCAAGATTCGTAGACCCTTCTTCTCCGTGTTCAGTCCATACCCAATAGTTTAGTTTAAATCCACACTTCAACAAATGAGCTTTGACTAATGATGGGCTCAGAATCTTCTCAAAATTACAATTCAGACATGGACACCTAATCCCTCCTTCAGACATAAACGAAGGTTGTTCCATAGCATGGTTAACAAATTTCGAAACCCCATCGATATACTCATGACTCAATCTCCTAGAAAAATCAATCCTATTATACATCCATCTACGATCCATTTGTCTACAATTCAAAAATTATATAATTTAAGCATAACATTTTCACATACCACAACACAAACACATGCACAATTCTATATTATCAGCACACAACCAGAACCCTTCATGGGGTCTCACATATTGAGCTCAGCTCTCCACTAATAAACAACAAATAATTCATACAATACAAACACATGCACAATTCTATATTATCAGCACACAACCAGCAACCTTCATAGGGTCTTATCTATTGAGCTAAGCTCTCCACTAACAAACAATTCATACAATACATAGAGAAATGCAAATTGCATCAGTTTCATCACACATAGGGTGAATACAGTACCAATTGGATGCTCACAGCGGAGCTTGATCTCCGGCAATGTCCTCCCACAGTGGCTGGTCATTGTTCTCCTCCCACAGTGGTTGTCTCGCAAAAAATAATCGATAAAATTGAAGAGTTTAGGGAGAAGGAGAGGTTGAAGGAGAAAGAGAGCTTGAGGGACAGTGAGGGAGACCTACACACGGTGAGGCCACGATGGTCAGAGGGGAGAAGAAAAGGAAGAAGAGAGGAAGAAGAAAAGAGAAAGAAGAAAGGGGAAGCCGATCTCGTATATGTTTTAGAATTAGCGTCGGCTTTAGCGATGGCCAGCCGTCGCTACGTTAATTTTTTAAGTAGCGAAGGCCTAGCTGTCGCTAATGTCAACCAAATTCGTCTAATAAAACCCGCATATAAATTTTCATATTAGCGACGACTTTTGCGACGATCGATTTGTCGCACGATTCAATTTTCAAATAGCGACGATTTGTCTGTCGCAAATACAAAAGAAGCCTTCACAAATCTTTGTTTTCAGCTGAGCGACGGCTTGACCATCGCTAAAGCTGATGAAGCTAGCGATGATCGAGCCGTCGCTAGGTTTTTCTGGATAATTACTAAATCAAAATTAAAAAAAAAGTGTTTGCGACGACCTTACGACGATTTGGCCATCACAAAAAAGTCATGTCTAATATCTGGTTTTCATGTAGTGAGAGACATTATTTTGTATTGCAACTACTGTTGCTGTACTCGCAGACTATATGAATGTATTTACATTGAGCTTAAGTAATTGTTGGACTACCTAAGCGATTATGTATGTTTGACCGATATTCATAATGCGCGAAATAATTTTGGAAATTCAGGAATATGCTCCCAACATGCGTTATTCCTGGGTTTAGGAATTAGGATGTTACATTACTCTTATTTAGGATGGTATGTCTTTTATGGGAGTATAATGTTGAAATTTTAGCACAAAACTAACAAAAGGGGGGAATTAGTGGAGAGTCAGCCTTCTATGTATATGTCTATAAGGATTTACTTGAGTCATGAAATTTGGTTGTTTAAGTTTATATTTGGTGTTTGGAGTCATTTAACAATTCTTTAAGCCTTATAATGAAAATTTGAACTATTCCTGGATGGTTATGAGATAGTTGACACAATATGTGTTATATTGCCTTGGATGGATTGGAAATTCTAAGACTTGATAGCGATTTAGAGACTTGATTTACTTTACTTTAAAATTTGGTTGATGAGTATCTAAGAGATATATCACTTTATGTAAGAATTCAGATTTTGGGACTTGAGTGAGTGTGCATACCTATTTATATTCGAATTGTCTTTGAATTGATGATCATCTCTAAGGGAAGTATTGCTTACATTTAGGCTATATTACTTAGAAGTTCTTTAAGATTTAATCTTTGCATATTTGATTCATAAGGCTCAATACTTGTTAGTGAGTTGAATTTTAGGGAATGAATCCTTAGGTCTTGATCATAAATTGAATATTATGTTGAGATGTGTGGCCTAGATTCCTTGGTTCAAAGATTTATTCGTGGACGAATGTAATAGGAAGCATAAACCCTAATCCAAGGGTTTATGCCCTCTAATTTAATCTTCCATCAATTATAGCTTAGGGTCATGGCTTTACTACCTGACGTTTTATTGTATGTTATGTATTAAAAGTTGAAAGTTAGGCTTTGTGACTATATTTGGAATTTTAACTATGGTTAAGAAATGGGTAAATTTGACTACATTCTTCAACCTTTCATCTTTTCACCTTATGGCATAACTGGGAAAATAGGTATTCATTATCAATAAGTCTAATGACCTCTAGTTACTTATCCAAACAGTTATTCCGTAAGGACCTGACTATGATAAGACTGACATTTTGTTCTTTGCTAGCATGAGATTGAAGTTGGATGAACGTCTCTAGAAGGGGGGGGGGTTGAATAGAGACTTTAAATTTCAGTTCCTGAAAATACACTCACGTTCAAGCAGAGACGTGATCTCAAGTCTGATAACTTGGAGTCTCAAATAGGTTTAATGAGATGTTAGCTTAACTCAGAATAGTTATCAATTATTCAGATGAGAGTCTCAACAGTTAAGATTCAGTGACTTAATCAGATGTAATTTGTTTCAAACAGATAAGTCTCAGGTATTAGAAATATGAAATATAAATAAAGAGATAGGGAGAAGAGATGCACACTGAGATTTATACTAGTTTACCCACAACCTTGGGCTATGTCCAGTCCTCACAACTTGTGAGATTTCCACTATTGACAAACCCGTCAATTACAAGTATTCTTACAGCCTCTTCAGGACGTCCCTCACACAAAGCATAGGCACTCCTACCTTGGCTGAGTCTCAAGTATTCTTTGTTCTCAACTGCCTCTCCAGGAAACTCATGCAGTATTCTTTGTCTTCGACTGCCTCTCCAGGCAACTCATGCAATATTCTTTTTACAGTGCCTCTCCAGGCTATACAATCGCTCACACTAAGCTTAGGCACCTCTTGACTTAGATGAGACTTGGTGATATGAGATGAGATGGGGTTGATCTAGCTTAGACTACATACAAAGTATGGATAAACAGTGAGGTCAGCTAGGTATCACACTCTAAATCACTCAAAGAGTGTATACAAATCAGTACAAAACAAGAGCTAGACCTACTACAAGATATTAGCTAAGATAACATAGGTAGGTAGGTTGAGATTCACTTGAGACTTGGATTTTTCTGGTTATGCAGCAGCATCTCTGCTGAGTCTCACCTGTGTCTCTCACATGTCTCACCATTATGAGACTTCCTTCTAAAGTCTTCAGAAAACTAGTCGTTATACTAGCCGTTAGAAGAGAGAGACTATTTTTCACTTTTCTGACATGAGATCAGTACTTTTCTGATGCAGTCTCTGCTGTGATAGTGTACTTGCATTGACTTGCTTTTGTTGCTGAGACTCTGTCTAAGCTGAGTCTGATGTCTGCATCTGATCTCTGCGTCTCAAGTCCGAGTCTAATGTTTGCATCTGATCTCCGTGTCTCAAGTCTGAGTCTGATGTTTGCATCTAATCTCTACATCTCAAGTTGAGTCTGCATCTCAAGCTGACTTTGGATCTCATCTTTGCTCAGCTTCATACTTCCAAGTGTTTCTTTGTCATGCTTGGACTGAGTCTGATCTTACAATATGAGTTTGGGCCTGTCTCAATCTAACTTTTCAATTTGAGCTTGTCTCAAGCTGACTTTGAATCTCTTCTTTGTTTACCAACTTCTATTCTAATTTTATCTCTTGATTTTGAAGCTATGTCTGAGTCTCATCTCTTAGCAGCTCTTGCATCTGACTGATGATCCTTCTTTTCAAGTTTGTATATGATTCTCAAGTTGAGTCTCACCTATGAGTCTGAGCTTGGTCAGTCTTAACTTGACTCTTGCTTTGTCTTGTGCTCAGCTTCATACATCTCAAGTTTTATCTTTTAGATTGAAAGTCTCCTTAGCCTCTCATCTTGTCTTAACATAAGAGAAAATTATCCTGCAATATGAGAAGCTAAATTCTGCAAACACTTGAGCACACAATTAGTAGAAACAAGACATATCAGATATTTATCTGTTATATGTCCGCTTATCTTGAGTCTCAAATATTTGTCTTCTTGATGCAACTTAGTTCACTGTTTGAGCTCAACATGACTTGCCTTGATGATTGGTGTTTCTAGTAGAGACTCTTTCTGATTGTAGCTAAGACTTCATTATGATGTGCACCTCTCTCAACTTAGGCTATCTTCAGATTCAACCATTTTAAGCTTCTAAAGACTTTCTGATAAAGGATATGTCTTAAGGCCTTCTTCTGAAATTACCTTCAGCATATAGAATATTCTAAGCCTTGCCCATACTCCATAAACAATTCTGAAGTCTGATGTTTCTTATCATTAGGATTCTGATCTTTCTGAATCTCAGGAAAGACTTGCATTGATTGCTTAATCTCAGGCTGACCTTTATCTTTATCTTAAGTCTGAGGATTACAACCAGTCTCAATCTGTGGTTGCCTCTCAATATCAATCTGAGCTTGGTCATGGTTCTTCTGATCTTTCTGAGTTCTTCATGAGAATCCTGTCTTTCTAAGATCTCACATACAAAACATCAGTAACTTCAAGAACAGAAAACGTTAAGTTTGATCAAAAGGTTTGTTATCATTAAAACCAAATCTCAGAGGGTTTTGCACTAACAGAGATAAGGATAGAAGCACAAGCCATTACCTAAATTGTAGTAGGTTAAGGAGTTACGGACTCCAAATTTTGAGTACAAAATTTATTTAAGGGGGTAGAATTGTAACATCCAAAAATTAGGACCTAGAGAATATAGCGGAAGTCTTGGGTTGTGAATCCCACCAAGAGAAGAAAGTTGGACGTAGAAAGAGAATTTAGGAGTTCGGGGGTAGAATAAGAGAGGAGATTGAGAATTTATTTAGAGTTTAGAGTGTTAGAGGGAATTTAAGGGAGGAATCAAGAGTTAAACTCAGAGTACCTATTTTGAAGAGATTTAAGGGAAACCAAGTTAAGATTTGAAAATGTAAACTAAAGAGGTGAAGGAAAGAAGAGGGATAGGCTTCAATTAAGGAAATTAGAGTGAATTGATGTTTTATATCATTGTTCACATGGTAGGTACCTCGTTGGGCTTTAATTAAAGTTGTGGCTTAATTTCGGGTGTTAAGCCTATTGACCCTTGTGCACTCATTTGATGATATCTAGAGTTTTAGGTGGACAATTGAGATGATTCAACTTGAATTAGAAAGATAAGATTAATTTGGGGCTTCCATTTGATATTTTACGCGATAGGTTTACTATTTCATTTGCACTCCTGAGAGTTTCATTCCCGTTCAAGCGAGGAATCTCTCGCTTGAGCGAACATATTAGTAAAACAGGTGTTTTGGTTTCTGGTTTTCTCTCCCAAGCAAAAAACCTCTCGCTTGAGCGAGAAAACCGAGTATTCTCTCTGACTTTGTCTCGCTCAAGCGAGAATATCCTCGCTTGAGCGAAGACATGTGATCAGAGGGGCTTTTAGTGGCTCGCCCAAGCGACAAATCCTCGCTTGAGCGAGAAGAAGGGAATCCAATTTTTTAAAACAATTAAGTTAGGGCTTCTCCCCCAGGCTTGGAGTGAAGGAGAAGGAGAGGCAAGGAGCTCTCACCGTCCATCAACCATCTTCCTTCCTCTCTTGGGGCTTGATCTAGGTGAGTATAACTCACAAACTCCACTCCATTTTGTGTGAAATCCTTTCCGTGAACCCAATTCTTCCCCTTTCCCCTTTCCTTGGTTTGTGTGTGATTATTTAGTTGGTTACTTTTTCTTATGCTTTATTGTATGTTTGGTTGGTTAGAATATGAGTTAGGGTTATGGTGAACTTAGAGCTTTGCCCAAAAACCATACCTATTCATATGGAACCATGTTTACCCTGTGAATCATCTTACAAATGATCAATTCTTTTGGGTTCAACCCTCGTTATCTTGAAAAATGAATTTGTCCTTAGCCACCAAACACTAATCTATCTAATCAAGCTTGACTTCGGTCCAAACTAAAACGAAATTGAGTTTGGCTTCGGCCCAGATCATTTGGCTTCAACCTAGATTATCTGGCTTCGGCCCGGTTAATATGTGTGAAAATGTGATTTTGGTCTAATTAAAGGCGATGATTAGTACCCTTTTAGTCTGAGCTCAAGTCTATCCTTAGAATCAGTGAAAAGACCCCCGTCTGCCGGGTAATGCAGGTCATGCAGATTATGTGTTATTATTGATTGAGATGTAGTATGATTATGAATCTTGCATATGTACCCTTGTTGTAGAGCATCTGCTTGTTTCCCTACACTGCTTGCTGCATGTTATACTCATTGAGACATTATTCTCACCACACGTTTTGTGGTTATCTTTTAGATGCACAGGTTCCTCCCAGCACTGGCCAGTGATGCTGGAGGTGCTCGGGAGCTTATTATTATTTTGATGTATTTGATACTTTTGTTGAAGTAAATGTTGCAATCACAAAAGGGGGGTTGAATTGTGATGTCTTTTAAATTTCTGCAACTTCTTCTAATATATTCCCTGCTCAAGTATTACTTGGCTTAATATTAGAAGATTAAGATTAAGTCAAAGATAGTTAAATTGTAAGAATATATAGTATGCAAAAAATATAGTTTCTTCTTTAGTGGAACTCTCTTCAAGTATCACTTACTTAGGTATTAGATAGATTTTAAAGATCTTTTATGCAAATGGAGTAATAATCAGAACAAGCATAAATTATAAGGAGGATAAGGAAAGAAGAAATGCACACACAGATTTATATCGGTTCACCTCTTAACCTTGAGGCTACGTCTAGTCCCTGCTTTCAGTAGGATTTTCACTATCTCAACCTTGTTACAAAAACTCCTTGGTACTCCTTACCACTAGTATTATTTTGCGGCCTCTTCAGCCTCACCTCAGTATTCTTCTACAGCCTCTGTAGGCTCAGAACACACACACAGACTTATCCTGTAGCTTCTGCAGGAATTACACAGGGTATTTGCAGCCAATTCTAGGCTCACAGCAACTTGCAGATATGCAGCTTAGTCCTTTCTCAAGAAGAACAAACACTCTTATGTTGTTCTTGAGAGTTACAGAAGATGAAAATAGGAAATTACAATTAAAATAGAGCTCAAAATTATAACAGAGATAGCACAATAGAAATAAATGAGCCAACACTCTCTCTTTCACACTTTCTAAACTGTTTGACACAATATCTAAGAGATTGTAGAGAGAGAAAATTTTCCAGAAGGTACATATGGTAATTTTGATGCACAATTTTCTTCTTCACGTGTTGTCTGTCTAAAAAATGAAGAGAGAGCTCATTTTTATAGGCAAGGCCAGGCTGCTATCCATTGGAGTGCCTTGGGGAAGAGGTTAAACTTCCAGCTGTCAATGCAAGAGCTATCACTTTCATGTGCAACTTTTTCTCTTTCTTCAGTTTGACTGGTCATATCTTTTAGAGAACACATCTTTTGCAGTTGGGATTTCATCTTAAGTTAAATTTCCTTCTTCTGGAAAGATTCTTGAAACTTGCAGAGGTGCAAGGAATATATGTAAATTTAACCTTTGCAGGTTGTATCCTCAAAAGACTCATATATTGATGAATTAAGGCAATATTTTTGTAGGCATACTATTAGTTGAGCTTTCTTCGTAAGTTTTGGTTATGATGACAACTTTACATTCTTTTTGACAGTTTTCTTATACCCTTTTATGTTAAGAGGGAATATATTTTCCTCTGAATATGAGTCACAAGGTAGAATTTTGAAGAATAAGCTTTGCTGTCCAAAATGCTTCTTCTTAAGGTTTCCTGACAGAATGTATCTTCTCAAGTTTTGACAACAATTTATCATAAGACTTCTCAACAACATTCTTGCTTTCTTCTATGATTAATATTGATAGCAGGGAAGTATAGGATCTAGAATAGAGCAAAAACAACTGGTTAGAATCAAGAATTAGCACTTAAAATGTGAAATATAGGTGCAGGGCAGCAGCTATATTCACGCATGAAAATGAAGGAAAATGAGAGAAAATGAAAGAAAAAGTGGAAGAGAAAGAGATGGTTGGGACGCCACTGAAGCAGGAATCCACCCACAACAGATAAGTCCAATCGTTAGACGCCACTGATTCAGGAGAATCAGATAAGTCTCTGGTTGGTTTAAGCAAGAACAACCAAGCCTACTCTCAACTCACACTTGAGGAGAAAAATGGGCAAAATTCCTTTACTCATTCATCAAAGTTGTAATACAAGGGGGGTTGCCTCCTATTTATAGAAAAAGGAAGTGGCTAGGTGATAGACGGATGGGTGTAGGATCTAGAATTGAGCAAAACCAACCGATTAGAATCACAATTAAGAAATTAATTGCGAAATATAGGTGCTGGAACAACAGCTATATTCACGCAAGAAAGTGAAGGAAAATGAGAGAAAATGAATGAAAAAGTGGAGAGGAAGAAATGGGAAGGACGCCACTGAAGCAAGAGTCCACTTGCAGCAGATAAGTCCAATGCCAGACGCCACTAATTCAGGAGAATTAGATAAGTCTTAGTATGGTTTAAGCAACAACCACCAAGCCTCACTCAACTCACAAAGGGAGGAGAAATTTGGGCATAATGCCTTTACTTCAAAATTCAATGTGTTAATACAAGAGGAGAATACTCCTTTATATAGGAGTTGAAGAGGGGAGGGGCGGCTTCATGAAGGAATAAAAGGGGAAAAATAAAATGATGGGTGTAATCCCATCCTAAGTGGGATTTGAACCCAAGCCCCTAAAGGTGTATGGCTAAGCTAAGCCTTAAGCCAATAAACCTCCCAATTATGCGCCCATTTACATAGGAAAAATACAAGATGAGTGAATTTCCTATCCTAGGTGGGATTAGAACCCATGACCCTCTACATCTCCTAGTAAGGTATCCTACTAACCACTAAACCCATAGGTAAGTGGCGCCCCTAATTAAGGAAAATGACAAACATGTCCTAATTACAACACAAATCCTAATTACATCATAAATCCTAATTATATTGATTCCTAATTAAGTTGAGCCTTGCATGTTGACTTTGGCTTCTTGGTCAATGGTCAAGGGTTGACCAAGGATTGACCCTCATGAAGGAAGACTCATGCTTGGTTCAGCTCCAAACATTTCAAGCAGCTCCAATGTTGACCCTAGCCATCAGCTGTCAGTTTAGAGGTCCACTGACTGGTTGTCATCATCCCCTCCCCCTTGAAAAGCATTTGTCCTCAAATCTAAAAAAATGAGAAGAATATAAGGGGTAGAAGAGGAATAAAAGAATGGATGACAAAGAGGATAAGGTGGCGGCTTCCCTTTAGGATTAGTGAATCCTTGCTAGGTCTTCAACAATGGACATCCCTGCGCACCTAGTCAACATAGAAAAGAAGACTCATTATTCCCAAGTATGTATCCTCTAATGCTCATAACAATAGTACTTGGGAATCATGTAGGGAGTTTTGGTGAAAGAAAGAGTGGTGGAAGAAAGAAGGGAAGTGGAAGAAGAAGAAGAAACAGGAGATAAGGTTAGAGGAAACTCCCTTGTAGTGTTGCTACGCCCTCCTTCCTTAATCAGCAGCTCCCTTTCTTGATCTCCTTCAAAACAATTAACATCAGCAGTTTTGAATTGATGAAGTAATAACATGACTTCCCTTTTATTTTTTTGTCTTTCTTTGGTTTTCACCTTTTCTATCATTACTCTCGATGTTTCTTCTTTCTTTTTCTTTCTATCCTCATCTCCTATCTTAAGTCTCTTAATTTTCTCAAGTTCTATCTCTCTCTTCATGTGAGCTTGATCCTCACATATTTCTTGGATTGACATTGGCATCAAAGTAATTTTAGCTCCATCATGTTTAAAAGATATTTGATTAGAGTATCCATCATGGATGGCTCTCTTATCAAACTGCCAAGGTCTACCCAACAAGATATGTGTGGCATCCATAGGTACAACATCACAAAGAACATTATCATCATAATCACCTATGGAAATAAAGATGGGAGTTTGCTTATTTACTTCCCTTTCCCCATCATCACATATCCAAGATAACTTGTATGGTCTGGGGTGGGGAGTGGTAGATAAACCAAGTTTTTCCACCATTCTTGCACTTGCAATGTTAGTGCAACTTCCACTATCAACAATTAGGGAGCAAATCCGTCCCTCTACCATGCATCTAGTGTGGAAGACAGTTTGCCTTTGTTCATCTTCTCTTATTATTTGATTTCCCAGGGACCTTCTCACCATGCAAAGTTTACCCTCGGTCCTATATACTTCTTTCTTAATTTCATTCTCTTCTTCACTAGTTTCTTTTTCCTCATCCTCACTTTGTTCATTCTCACTTGCACTAGTGTACTCTCCATTCTCTTTAACCAACATTGCCCTCCTATTTGGGCATTGGGAAGCTATGTGTCCCTTGCCATCACACTTGAAACATTTGATGTTTCTTGTGGAGATAGAGGGCTCTTCCTTTTTAGTAGAAGGAGTGGGGTTAGAAGTAACCCTAGGAACCTTAGTGTCATCCTTCTCTAGGCTCTTTCCCTTATCTTCTTTTAGGGTTTCCTTGTTCCTAGTTGTAAAACTAGTGTTTCCTCTTTTATAGCTACCCTTTCTTTTTAGTTGAGTTTCAATTTTAATGGCTTGGTGTACCAAGTCCTCCATTTCTACATAAGGATGCAATTCCACTATGTCCCTTATGTCGAAATTAAGTCCATTGATAAACCTAGCCATAGTTGCTTCACTATCCTCAACTATGTTGGCCCTAATTAAAGCAAGTTCCATTTCCTTAAAGTACTCATCTACACTCTTAGATCCTTGCTTAAGAGTTTGGAGTTTGGAGTTTGATGTGCAACTCCCTAGTGTAATGTTGAGGTATGAACCTCTTTCTCATGATGGACTTCATTTCCTCCCAAGAGGAAACCAAAGGAGCATTGTACCTTCTTCTTTCAGCCTGAAGCTGATGCCACCAAACTAAGGCGTAGTTCTTGAATTCTAGAGAGGCAATTTTAACCTTTTCCTCTTCCCTATACCTATGGCAACTAAAGATTTGTTCAATTTTAAGTTCCCATTCTAGGTATTGTTCTACATCATTTCTCCCATTAAAGGTTGGGACTTCTATTTTTACCCCTCTAAAACCTTGTTCCCTTCTAGGCTCTTCTTCTCTCCTATGCTCTCTCCTATGTCTCCTAGGATTTTCTTCATAATACTCCTCTCTTTCTCTCCTAGGGATTTCCTCATAGTAATCTTCTCTAAACCCTCTAGGTTCCTCACGCCTCCTAGGCCTTCTATGCTCTCTTTCCCTTTCCCTTCTCCTATAGGTATGGCTAGAGTGTCTCTCTCCCTCACTACTCTCAGCATGGTACCTATCTTCACTCCTAACCACACTATACCTATCCTCACTTCCTCCTTCTCGAGAAGAATGCCTTCTCTCCCTCCTATTCCCACTTAGTTCTTTCCTAAGTTCACTCATCTCATGCCTCATCATTCTGGCCATGTCTTGAATTGCATGTTGCAACTCGGCCCTATACCTTAAAGTTCTAGGTGAAGGAGGTGGTGAGTTCCTACTACCCATTGTTAAATTTTTTTTTTTTTATTTTCAAGAATTTGGACCTTTCCACTCACTAAGTGATTACACTCGATGGAATGTTAACACTCGTGTATGTCACTCTTTTTAGGCTTTTTCTATAATGATACTCTCTTGCCTCTTCTACTCGGTTGGAGGTTGATTAGAAGTTGCAAAGACCAACGTGAGTCTAAGTCTTAACCCAAATAGAAGCGCACTAACAAAGAAAATACCTACTAGAAGAAGATTGGAAAAATCCTAAGACAAAACAAAGAATTGATATGACAAACAAGAAAAGCTGGCACTCAAACAAGCTTATAAACAAGAGCAGACAGCAAACAAGACAAGACGGAAGAAATTGCAAAGAGAATTATTTTCGGTGATTTTTGAAAAAGAGTTGCCAAAATTGTCGTTTTTTAAGAAAAACAGCAAATACAACTCAATTACGGTATACAGGGAAATGAAAAAAGAAAATTACAGTAAAACTGTCACTGTATTGTTGGGATACTTCTTTGTTTTTGTTTTTTCTATTTTTCTGAATTTTTTTTTGAATTTTTGACTCTTTTTGGGTGTCCTTTGACTTTTCTTCCTTGTTGTTGACTTTTGCACCCTTTTTTGCTTTTTACACCTCTTTTTCTATTTTTGGCTCGTACGTACCTTTTGTATTTTTTTTGCCTTTTCTTTCTTTTTTTGTCTTTTTCCCCAACAGAAAATTACAGAAATTTGTACACAATAAAAAGAAATTTAACTGTACCTACTGTAATATTTTTGGAATTTTCTGACAGCAAACTGGTCCAAGTGGCCCAGAAAAGCAAAAATAATGAATAAACTGATTTCTAAAAACTGTAATAACGTAATGGCAACTTGATTTCAAAAATGGCCAAAAAAAATTGCTTAGCACTTCCTTGTTGATTATACAAAACCGGTATGGTCACAGAGACGCGCTTGGTTCAATTTTAAGATTGGAATTAAAATTTGAAGGAAAATCAACAATTAGAATTTGTTGATCTTCTTCCAATACTATGAACCAAAAAAAGATCCTATAGGTGAGCGTTTTGCACAATCAAACAGGGAAAGTCCAAGGTAGAGATAGCAGTCAATCCAAATTTGCAATCAGAATGCCAATCAAACAGACATAACAAGAGTAGGAAATTGAACAACACAAGAGCCCAAAAACGCGCATAAAATGGCAAAAATAAGAAGGAAAAATTGCACAAAAATAAATGGCAAGAAATTAAAGGGGGAAACTGAAATTAAAAGGATGGGGAGGACAGAAAAGTAAATGGCAGAAAGTAGAAGGGGATGGCAGAAAGTAAAAGGATGGGGAGAGCAGAAATGTAAAGGGGGAAGCGAAAATTAAAAGGATGGGGAGGATTGAAAGTAAATGACTGAAAGTAAATGGGGGAAGCGGAAATTAAAAGGATGGGGAGAGCAGAAATGTAAATGGCAGAATGTAAAGGGGAGAGCAGAAATTAAAAGGATGGGGAGAAGCGGAAATTAAATGGCGAAAAATTAAAAGCGGAAAGTAAAGAGATGAATATGGGGGATGACAATTAATGGTGAAGGGGAGAAATGTAGGTGAACGATCTTTGGAAAAATGAAGACAACAATGCCTCCTCTTACCACACTTCACCACAAACAAGCAGTTATATCAAGCAATTTGCAAGAATTACTCAAGAACAAGTATGAGTATTAAAGAGGCATTTAAACAAACACCTAGGGGGTGGGAATTAGCGGCCCAAAACAGCCCCCAACTAGCAAGAATTCAAGCAAATCAATCAAGAAAGACAAGTGCTGATAGCAGCAGAAAGGCACCTCGGGCCCGGGAAACAGTCCAAGTCCAAATTACAATTGAAAAGAGGGATGGAATTACACTAAAATGATGAAAATTCTGCACAAAATAGGTGCAGTTTTGCGCGCCGAAATAGCCCCAATTTAGCTCCAAAATTGCTCAAATTCAACAAGCTCTGATGACCAATTGATAGCCGGATGGGTGTAGGATCTAGAATTGAGCAAAACCAACTGATTAGAATCACAATTAAGCAATTAATTGCGAAATATAGGTGTTGGAACAGCAGCTATTTTCACGCAAGAAAGTGAAGGAAAAAGAGAAAATGAAAGAAAAAGTGGAGAGGAAGAAATGGGAAGGACGCCACTGAAGCAAGAGTCCACTTGCAGCAGATAAGTCCAATGCCAGACGCCACTAATTCAGGAGAATTAGATAAGTCTCAGTATGGTTTAAGCAACAACCACCAAGCCTCACTCAACTCACAAAGGGAGGAGAAATTTGGGCATAATGCCTTTACTTCAAAATTCAATGTGTTAATACAAGAGGAGAAGACTCCTTTATATAGGAGTTGAAGAGGGGAGGGGCGGCTTCATGAAGGAATAAAAGGGGAAAAATAAAATGATGGGTGTAATCCCATCCTAAGTGGGATTTGAACCCAAGCCCCTAAAGGTGTATGGCTAAGCTAAGCCTTAAGCCAATAAACCTCCCAATTATGCGCCCATTTACATAGGAAAAATACAAGATGAGTGAATTTCCTATCCTAGGTGGGATTAGAACCCATGACCCTCTACATCTCCTAGTAAGGTATCCTACTAACCACTAAACCCATAGGTAAGTGGCGCCCCTAATTAAGGAAAATGACAAACATGTCCTAATTACAACACAAACCCTAATTACATCATAAATCCTAATTATATTGATTCCTAATTAAGTTGAGCCTTGCATGTTGACTTTGGCTTCTTGGTCAATGGTCAAGGGTTAACCAAGGATTGACCCTCATGAAGGAAGACTCATGCTTGGTTCAGCTCCAAACATTTCAAGCAGCTCCAATGTTGACCCTAGCCATCAGCTGTCAGTTTAGAGGTCCACTGACTGGTTGTCATCATCCCCTCCCCCTTGAAAAGCATTTGTCCTCAAATCTAAAAAAATGAGAAGAATATAAGGGGTAGAAGAGGAATAAAAGAATGGATGACAAAGAGGATAAGGTGGCGGCTTCCCTTTAGGATTAGTGAATCCTTGCTAGGTCTTCAACAATGGACATCCCTGCGCACCTAGTCAACATAGAAAAGAAGACTCATTATTCCCAAGTATGTATCCTCTAATGCTCATAACAATAGTACTTGGGAATCATGTAGGGAGTTTTGGTGAAAGAAAGAGTGGTGGAAGAAAGAAGGGAAGTGGAAGAAGAAGAAGAAACAGGAGATAAGGTTAGAGGAAACTCCCTTGTAGTGTTGCTACGCCCTCCTTCCTTAATCAGCAGCTCCCTTTCTTGATCTCCTTCAAAACAATTAACATCAGCAGTTTTGAATTGATGAAGTAATAACATGACTTCCCTTTTATTTTTTTGTCTTTCTTTGGTTTTCACCTTTTCTATCATTACTCTCGATGTTTCTTCTTTCTTTTTCTTTCTATCCTCATCTCCTATCTTAAGTCTCTTAATTTTCTCAAGTTCTATCTCTCTCTTCATGTGAGCTTGATCCTCACATATTTCTTGGATTGACATTGGCATCAAAGTAATTTTAGCTCCATCATGTTTAAAAGATATTTGATTAGAGTATCCATCATGGATGGCTCTCTTATCAAACTGCCAAGGTCTACCCAACAAGATATGTGTGTAAAAAGAGGTGTAAAAAGCAAAAAAGGGTGCAAAAGTCAACAAGGAAGAAAAAGTCAAAAGACACCCAAAAAGAGTCAAAAATTCAAAAAAAATTCAAAAAAAATAGAAAAACAAAAACAAAGATGTATCCCAACAATACAGTAACAGTTTACTGTAATTTTCTGTTTCATTTCCCTGTATATCGTAATTGAGTTGTATTTGCTGTTTTTCTTAAAAACGACAATTTTGGCAACTCTTTTTCAAAAATCACCAAAAACAATTCTCTTTGCAATTTCTTCCGTCTTGTCTTGTTTGTTGTCTGCTCTTGTGTATAAGCTTGTTTGAGTGCCAGCTTTTCTTGTTTGTTATATCAATTCTTTTGTTTTGTCTTAGGATTTTTCCAATCTTCTTCTTGTAGGTATTTTCTTTGTTAGTGCGCTTCTATTTGGGTAAGGGTTAAGACTTAGACTCACGTTGGTCTTTGCAACTTCTAATCAACCTCCAACCGAGTAGAAGAGGCAAGAGAGTATCATTATAGAAAAAGCCTAAAAAGAGA
Organism: Sesbania bispinosa; assembly: GCA_026901365.1. Taxonomy (NCBI): domain Eukaryota; kingdom Viridiplantae; phylum Streptophyta; class Magnoliopsida; order Fabales; family Fabaceae; genus Sesbania; species Sesbania bispinosa. The sequence goes on from QLOH01000018.1 coordinate 2,017,926, forward strand.
GACATACACGAGTGTTAACATTCCTTTGAGTGTAAACACTTAGTGAGTGGTGAGGTCCTTTAAAAAGCTTTCAAATAAAATCAATTTAAGATGTCATATAGAATGTGGAGAAAGGAGCTAGATGAAGATAGGATAGAATTTAGAAGAGAAAAGGAAGTGAGAAGACACTCTTCTCATGATGAAAGGTATAAAAAAGAAAGGAAGGAAAGAGAAATAAGTCGATATCATTTTGAAGATAGTAAGAAGAAGGAAAGGAGTTATGATAACTCTAACCATGAAAGGAGAAGGTATGAGGAAGAAAAGAAATTTAGAAGGTATGAAGAAGAAAGACAAAGGTATAATAAAAGAGAGAATAGGAAAAGTACAAAAGATTCTTTTGAAGATAGAATTGGAAGAAAGTTAGAAAAATTTTGTAATATAATTGAAGATAAACTTTCAAAATGCCTTTCAAAATCCTTAATTGAGATAGAAGAGAGAAGAAAATTAGAAAAGAAGAGTCAATTAGAAAAAGAAGAAGAAGAAAGGATTAAGAGAGACAAAGAAAAGGAAGTAGAAAGAATGCAAATTGAAGAAAATTTAGGGAAGCAACCAATTCCATTGAATAAAAAAGTAAATGCTAACCCTTTGTGTGAAGACATGAATAAGTTGATGGCAAGTACTTCTAGTGTTGCAAAGAGGACAACTCAAGCTAATGAGAGGGAGTTCCCTAAACTAACTTTCTTTATGAATGGAATGTCTCTCTCTATGCACAATTATATACCTCAAAGCATTGCATGTGTGAAAGAAGTAAACAATATTGATAATGCTTTGAAACCTATTGCATGTCTAGAAAAACCAACTAAGTTTAAGAGTACCACAAAACTTACTAAAGATGCATGTTTAATCAATTCCTTTGATCAATTTAGATTGCATGATAGGAATGATAACAAAGTTGGATTGAATATGCATGTGCCTTTGGTTTGTATCTATAATGTGCATACACATTTTGGTCCTAAAATAACTGTGTCATATAAAGATGTGTATTATGCTCTTGAACTAGTTAGTGAAAAGAATAAAAATTCTGATAAAGCTATCACATATGGAAAAACTTGTTTGACATCTAATTCAAATGATGATATGCTTCTTGATATGCATACTCAATGTGATTCTTTTGGTATTTCACCTTTCATGAACGCATATGATAATATGAAAAAGGTGTCATCTTACTTGAGTGAGTGCTTTAGCATGGATATGGCTCTTGAACAAACTTGCATGAATACTTCATGGCATGAACATATGCACTATGATTTTTACAATAATACTCAAGATGTGTGTCTTATGTTCAATGAGCATGATGTGATCTCACTTCCAAGAAATAGGACATTTATACCACATAGTTTTAATTGTGCTTTCATTTGGCAATATATTGTGGATTATTTTGTTGGTTTGAAACATGCATACCACTTGTTTAAATCTCGTTTTAACCAACTATCCCCTTTGCTTGAAAAGAAGGACTTCAAGAGAATGGTCTTTGATCCAGGATCTCCTTCTACAGCGTACATGGACAAGATGGTTCATTCTTCATTTAGGGAGTTTTTTAACCCTTATCTCAAACACCTCTTGTTCATCTCCTATGATTTTCTTTTGCTAATCTTTATGATTCCCAAGTATTTCTGTTATGAGCCTTCACTTTGCTTGCTGGGGAATAATACTTATGGGTCTTCTTCTTGTTGTCTAGGCTCAAGGAAGATGTTCAACTTGTGGATCTATGACTCTACTCTCCAAAGACTAAGGGAAGTACCTTCTTACTTCCTGAATTTTGTCATCCATCTCCTTCTTCTGCCCAGTTCATTATTCTTATGCCTTCTTTCTGAATTTTCAGATTTGAGGTCAAATCCTTTTCAAGGGGGAGGGAATGATGGCACACTGCTAGAAGCTTGGACCTGCAATACCTACATTGGAGGAAATGCACCAACTTCAAGCCAGAACTTCAAGCAAGGAAGAGTTGGAGAAATTAGTGTCCTACAAATAAAGGTTCACTGCCCTACAAAATAAAGGTCACTACCCTACAGAAGGACACCTTGACCCTGGATAGGACCCTTGTCCTATGGACCACCCTTAATTAGGACTCTCTTATATTTTCTTTTTATTAATTGTAATTTTCTTTTAATTCCTCCTACTTGGGCGCTATTTTTAGTGGATTTATTGGTTAGTAGGTTGCCTTGCTATAAGGCTTAGGAGGTCATGGGTTCTATTCCCACATAGGATCGAAATTTGACTCATCTCGTATTTTCCTACATGAGTGGGCGCCATTTTGAGAGGTTTATTGGCTTAAGACTTAGCTTAGCCATAAACCTTGTGGGTCATGGGTTCAAAACCCACTTAGGAGTGTTTTCACTCACCTTTTATTTTCTTTCTTTTTGATGCCTCTAAAAATCCGCCCCTCTCCCCCTCTTTTCCTATAAATAGGAGTCCTCTCCTCTTGTAACACATTGAATTTTGAAATAAAGGCATTATGCCAAATTTTCTCCTCCCTTTATGATTTGAGTGAGGCTTGGTGGTTGTTGCTCAAACCATACTGAGACTTATCTAATTCTCCTGAATTAGTGGCATCTGGCATTGGACTTATCTGCTGCAAGTGGACTCTTGCTTCAGTGGCGTCCTTCCCATTTCTTCCTCTCCACTTTTTCTTTCATTTTCTCTCATTTTCCTTCACTTTCTTGAATGAATATAGTTGTTGTTCTAGCACCTATATTTCGCAATTAATTGCTTAATTGTGATTCTAATCGGTTGGTTTTGCTCAATTCTAGATCCTACACCTATCCGGCTATCAATTGGTCATCAGAGCTTGTTGAATTTGAGCAAAATTGGAGCTACAAGGCCGCTGCATACTGCACCTATTTTGTGCAGAATTTTCATTGAATTAGTGTAATTCCATCCCTCTTTTCAATTGTAATTTGGACTTGGACTGTTTCCCGGGCTCGAGGTGCCTTTCTGCTGCTATCAGCACCTGTCTGTCTTGATTGATTTGCTTGAATTCTTGCTAGTTGGGGGCTGTTTTGGGCCGCTAATTCCCACCCCCTAGGTGTTTGTTTAAATGCCTCTTTAATTGCTCATACTTGTTCTTGAGTGATTCTTGCAAATTAATTGATATAACTGCTTGTTTGTGGTGAAGTGTGGTAAGAGGAGGCATTGTTGTCTTCATTTTTCCAAAGATCGTTCACCTACATTTCTCCCCTTCACCATTAATTGTTCATCCCCCATATTCATCTCTTTACTTTCCGCTTTTAATTTTCCGCCATTTAATTTTCGCTTCTCCCCATCCTTTTAATTTCTGCTCTCCCCTTTACATTCTGCCATTTACATTTCTGCTCTCCCCATCCTTTTAATTTCCGCTTCCCCCTTTACTTTCAATCATTTACTTTCAGTCCTCCCCATCCTTTTAATTTTCGCTTCCCCCTTTACATTTCTGCTCTCCCCATCCTTTTACTTTCTGCCATCCCCCTCTACTTTCTGCCATTTACATTTTTGTCCTCCCCATCCTTTTAATTTCAGTTTTCCCCTTTAATTTCTTGCCATTTATTTTTGCGTAATTTTTTTTCCTTATTATTTTTGCCATTTTTGCGCATTTTTGGGCTCTTGTGTTGTTCAATTTCCTACTCTTGTTATGTCTGTTTGATTGGCATTCTGATTGCAAATTTGGATTGACTACTATCTCTACCTTGGACTTTCCCTGTTTGATTGTGCAAAACGCTCACCTATAGGATCTTTTTTGGTTCATAGTATTGGAAGAAGATCAACAAATTCTAATTGTTGATTTTCCTTCAAATTTTAATTCCAATCTTAAAATTGAACCAAGCGCGTTTCTGTGACCATACCGGTTTTGTATAATCAACAAGGAAGTGCTAAGAAATTTTTTTGGCCATTTTTGAAATCAAGTTGCCATCACGTTTTTACAGTTTTCAGAAATCAGTTTATTCATTATTTTTGCTTTTCTGGGCCACTTGGACCAGTTTACTGTCAAAAAATTCCAAAAATATTACAGTAGGTACAGTTAATTTTCTTTTCATTGTGTACAAATTTCTGTAATTTTCTGTTGGGGAAAAAGACAAAAAAAGAAAGAAAAGGCAAGAAAAATACAAAAAGAAAGGTCTTTCTAAACATGCAATAGATTTCAAAGCATCATCAACATTGTCTATTTCTTTCAAATATGCAATGCTTTGTGGCATATAATTGTGCATAGAGTAAGGCATGTCATGCATAAAGAAAGGTAATTTAGGAAACTCCCTTTCAACAACTTGAGTTGTACTCTTTACAACAATAGGCGTATTTGTCATCAACCTATGCAAGTTTCCACTTGAAGAGTTAGCATTCAAGTATTCACAAGATGAACTTACATTTTCTATTTTCCCTTCTTGCACTCTAAATTCTTTTTCCTCATTTTTATTTTCATTTTTAAATTTTTCTTCTTCCTCCTTTTCTAATTGTTCCCATATTTCTTTAATTTTTCTTTCCCAATAACTTTTTCCATTTTCTCTTCTTCTCCTTTCCTCTTTTTCATAATCTTTTCTTCTAATTTCACTCTCATAATTTCTCCTAAGTTTTCTCTCTTCTTCATACTTTCTAATCTTCCTTTCTTCATCATATTTTCTAAACTTTCTTTCTTCCTCATACCTCCTCCTTTCATGGTTAGAGTTAGCATAACTCATTTCCTTCTTACTATCTTCAAAATGATATCTACTTATTTCTCTTTCTTTCCTTTCTTTTCTATACCTTTCATCATGAGAAGAGTGTCTTCTCACTTCCTTTTCTTCTCTAAATCTTCTCCTATCATCATCCAGCTCTTCACTCCACACTATATATGACATCCTAAATTGATTTTTGATTTTGAAGCTTTTAAGGACCTGACCATTCATTAAGTGTTTGCACTCAATGGAATATATTCACTCATGTATGTCACTCGTTTTGGCTTTTTCTATAATGAAACTCTCTTGCCTCTTCTACTCGGTTGAGGTTGGTTTGATCTTGCAAAGACCAATGGCGAGACTAAGTCTTAACCCTTCCCAAATAGAAGCGCACTAACAAAAGAAGAAACCTACTAAAAGAGGATTTAGAATTTTCCTAAGACAAAACAAGAGTTGATGAGACAAGCAAGAAAAGCAAGCACTCAAAAAGGCTTATACACAAGAGTAGAAAGCAAACAAGACAAGACGGAAGAAATTGCAAAGAGAATTGTTTTTGGTGATTTTTGAAAAGAGTTGCCAAAATTTGTAATTTTAGAAAAACAACAATTACAACTCAATTTACAGTATATAGAGAAATGAAAGAGAAAATTACAGTAAACTGTCAACCGTATTGTTGGGATACTTTCTTTTGTTTTTTCTTTTTATTTTTGTCTATTTTTTTAATTTTTTGAATTTTTGGGTGTCTTTTGACTTTTTCCCTTGTTGATAGCCGGATTGGTGTAGGATCTAGAATTGAGCAAAATCAACCGATTAGAATCAATAAAGAGCAATTAAAATGCGAAAATTAGTGGCTAGGCAGCAGCTAATTCACGCAAGAAAATGCAAGAAAATGAGAGAAAATGAAAGAAAAAGTGGAGAGGAAGAAATGGGAAGGACGCCACTGAAGCAAGAGTCCACTTGCAGCAGATAAGTCCAATGTCAGACGCCACTAATTCAAGAGAATTAGATAAGTCTCAGTATGGTTTGAGCAACAACCACCAAGCCTCACTCAACTCACAAAGGGAGGAGAAAATTGGGCATAATGCCTTTACTTCAAACTTCAATGTGTTTTAATACAAGAGGAGAAGACTCCTTTATATAGGAGTTGAAGGGGGGAGGGGCGGCCACTACAAGGAAATAAAGGGGAAAAAATAAAATGATGGGTGTAATCCCATCCTAAGTGGGATTTGAACCCAAGCCCCTAAAGGTGTATGGCTAAGCTAAGCCTTAAGCCAATAAACCTCCCAATTATGCGCCCATTTACATAGGAAAATACAAGATGAGTGAATTTCCTATCCTAGGTGGGATTAGAACCCATGACCTCCTAAACCTTGTAGCAAGGCAACCTACTAACCAATAAAACCCAAGTATATGGGCGCCCCTAATTAAGAAAAAGACTAATATGTCCTAATTACATCATAAAGCTAATTACATCATAAAGTCCTAATTACATTGATTCCTAATTAAGTTGAGTCTTGTTTGTTGACTTTGGCTTCTTGGTCAATGGTCAAGGGTTGACCAAGGGTTGACCCTCATGAAGGAAGACTCATGCTTGGTTCAGCTTCCAAACATTTCAAGCAGCTCCAATGTTGACCCTAGCCATCAGCTGTCGGTTTAGAGGTCCACTGACTGGTTGTCATCACTTGTTGTTGACTTTTTCACCCTTTTTGCTTTTTACACCTTTTTTTGTATTTTTGGCAATATAATTTTTTTTTGTATTTTTCTTTGTCTCTTTTCTTTCTTTTTGGCTTTTTCCCCAACAGAATATTATAGAAATTTGTACAAAATTACAAAAAACTAAACTGCACCTACTGTAATTTTTTTGAGATTTTTGACACTAAACTGGTCCAAACGGTACCAGAAAAATAAAATGGACAGGCTAATTTCTAAGAACTGTAAAATAAAATGGTATATGGCAACCTGATTTCAAAAAATTCCAAAAAAATTGCTTAGCACTTCCTTGTTGATTATACAACCACAGTACGGTCACGGAAACACGCTTAGTTCAATTTTAAGATTGGAATTAAATTTTGAAGGAAAATCAACAATTGGAATTTATTGATTTTCTTCCAACTTTATGATAGCCGGATAGGTGTAGGATCTAGAATTGAGCAAAACCAACCGATTAGAATCACAATTAAGCAAATAATTGCGAAATATAGGTGCTGGAACAGCAGCTATATTCACGCAAGAAAGTGAAGGAAAATGAGAGAAAATGAAAGAAAAAGTGGAGAGGAAGAAATGGGAAGGACGCCACTGAAGCAAGAGTCCACTTGCAGCAGATAAGTCCAATGCCAGACGCCACTAATTTAGGAGAATTAGATAAGTCTCAGTATGGTTTAAGCAACAACCATCAAGCCTCACTCAACTCACTAAGGGAGGAGAAATTTGGGCATAATGCCTTTACTTCAAAATTCAATGTGTCTAATACAAGAGGAGAAGACTCCTTTATATAGGAGTTGAAGGAGGGAGGGGCGGCCACTACATGGAAAAAGGGAAAAAAATAAAAGATGGGTGCAAACCCATCCTAAGTGGGATTTGAACCCAAGCTCCTAAAGGTTTATGGCTAAGCTAAGCCTTAAGCCAATAAACCTCCTAATTAGCGCCCCTTTTACATAGGCAAATAAAAGGTGAGTAAATTTCCTATCCTAGGTGGGATTAGAACCCATGACTTCCTAAACCACATAGTAAGGCAACCTACTAACCAATAAAACTATACATGTAGCGCCCCTAATTAAGGAAAATGACAAACATGTCCTAATTACAACACAAATCCTAATTACATCATATAAATCCTAATTATATTGATTCCTAATTAAGTTGAGCCTTGCATGTTGACTTTGGCTTCTTGGTCAATGGTCAAGGGTTGACCCTCATGAAGGAAGACTCATGCATAAATCCTAATTATATTGATTCCTAATTAAGTTGAGCCTTGCATGTTGACTTTGGCTTCTTGGTCAATGGTCAAGGGTTGACCAAGGGTTGACCCTCATGAAGGAAGACTCATGCTTGGTTCAGCTCCAAACATTTCAAGCAGCTCCAATGTTGACCCTAGCCATTAGCTGTCAGTTAGAGGTCCATTGACTGGTTGTCATCACTTTATGAACCAAAAAGTAGTCAAATGGTGAGCGTTTTGTAACACTCGCGTTTTTACCATTTTGTCGTATTGTGTGATTTATTGAATTTTGAATGATTAAAATTATTTTTAATCATCAAATTAAATTTTATAAGTTTAGGAATGAATTTCCTATTTTTCTAGAATTTCTGGGAATTTTTGGAATTTTTGTGCAAAAATTACCGTTTTACCCTTACTATCTCTTGAACCGGGCCCGAATACTCTTGATCCGGGCCAAAAAAATTGCACAACCCTTCCCTTCCTTCTCATGTAAGTCGTGCATGTGTGAGTATGTTGCATGGGGGACACTTGTCTCTTCCTTTCTTTCTTCCAAGACAAGTGTCAAGCTTAGGCAATTGGCATTAAAAACACTAAAACACTTATTTCTCCTTGTCTTCCTCACATGCAAACTTGGAAATTATTTCTCTCATTTCTTCCTTTCTCTCCAAGAGCAAGCCGTGAACCCCTCTCTCTTTTCTCCCAAAAATCTTCCACTTCCATCAAACACTTTCAAGCCAAGGTTCCATTTTTGAACCAAAGCTTAAACACCTAGCCTTCAAGCATTGTGAACTCTCGTTTGGTGATCAAAGGAGGGATTTCTGGGGCTGTTTTGGGAGATGTTGTTGCACCTAATCTTTGAGGAATTTCTTTAGGTAAAGGGGGGGGGGGGGGAGAACTTGAACTCTAGTAGGATTGGTGACTAGAGTCAAGGATTACCTTTGATCCTTGTCTTTAATGCTCTTTTCTCTTAGAAAAAATGAGTTGTTGGAACCTATCTCTTGAGAGATTTGGTTCGGCTGTTTGGTGATAGCCTTGTGTGGTTAATTTAAATTGTTGTTTGTTGGATAAAATGTGCTTGGATGATGTTTTGGAATACATGCAAACCATGATTTTAATTGAAAATTTTTTTCCCTTTTTCCTCACAATGGTTCGGCTATTTTCTTTAATAGGGGCTGCATGTGTTTAAAAATTTTTTTTGATGGTTGTAATGAGCTTGGATGATTGATCTAAGAACATGCATGTGGTTGTTTGAAATTATAGAATTGATTGGGTGCTTGATTCTTGGAAAAAAAATGGTGTTTATGAGTTTATGAATAAAGGTGTGAACTTGAAAATGTTTATGAATGAATTTGGGTGAATTAGTATGATATTGGTTGATTAGAATGCTTGTTGACGATTGTGTTAAATTTTGGTGAAGTTTGGAAGTTTTTGGAATTTTGGTGTTTTGATGAACATTCAAAGTGTTCATCTTTGTTCTTGAGTTGTTCATGAGGAAACTCACCAAGAACTTGTTTTGATCTTGAAATGATCAAGAGAAGTTGGAAAAAGGTGTTTTTGGGCCATAGTGGTCCAAAAGGCCAATAAACTAAATTAACTAAAAATGTTTAAATTTCAATAGGAATAAATCTTTAAAAATACCAAGAGGGCTAAATTCGGATTCCAAGCTTAACCCAAACAAAAGTCACCATAAAAGTCAAAATTTTGAGTGGTATTGTGTAAGAATGGACTCCAAAGAGTCATCTAACCTTTGGGCCCTTGGTTCAGGCCCAAAACCTTCAAAAACGAGTCAAAGGACTCATCAAAAGTCAACCAAAAACATTTCATGGATTTGGGCTTAGATTAGAGTTGGACTTTAACTCTAATCCAACCTATCAAGACTAAAACTTAGAAATTAATTAGTGGGATTAGCTAATTCAATTTGTCTAAAATTATTAATTCAATCCACTTAAGTTAATTAAGTGAAGAATAATTAATTAAGGATAAAGTTAAATAACCTTAATGAAGATTAATCTTAATCTTAATCACTAATCACTAATGAGGTATTAATTAGGTAATTAAGCCTTAATGACGATTAAGAACTAGTTAATTATGATTAACCTTAATCAAATGTAATTAAAATCTTAATCCAAGATTAAGGAAGAGATTAAGGGATAATTAGGAATTAATTAGAATCTTAAGTAAGAATTAAGATTAATTATAATTTAGTTAATGAAAACTAATCATAGTTAAGGGTTAAACCCAGTCTTAATTAAACATACAAGACGGGTTAGGGTAGGTAACACTATCCATAAGACACAATCATAAGTCTTAGTAAATTATAGGACTTAAGTGGAAATGATTATTGATTCAAGAAGAACATTAGTACAAACTACCTTAAAAGATTATAACCAACACGCTCTTCTTGCATAAAATTTGAGAAGCTTAGTGAGAGAGTGTGGTTCCAACCCGAGATGGGGTTTGGTTTTCCTTGAAGGGAAAACATTGAATCGGGTCGTACCACGGGTAAGTGGTGACGTAGAATGATTCAATGGGCTTTGCCTGTAAGGATGTGTATGCTGCGAAGCATTATTGAGTGACATGTATCATAAAGCATTGATGATATTCAAGGTTGAAAACCTTACGACCTATATGGCAATGCCACTTGGTAGAGTGTGAAATCGGTTGGGAAGGGTGCAACTGGGTTTTGCAAAGAACGCCAGTGGGTCCTCAAAAGGGACGCCAACCCTGAGGATAGCCTAGCTCCTAGAAGATCTTAGGTGACGTAGGTTAGCTCCCTACTGTCGAGATCGTGGAACCCAGCTTAGCTATTCATGTCGCTCTCATGATTTTCGGGGTCAGTTGAGATTGTCTGAAATTCGGATAAATGATTTGGCCAAAATTGAGCAATGCTCTTTGTACCAGCGCTAGTACAGACTCTAACTCCTGATACGTTGTACATATATGGTCGGGCAGTTACTGTGTGCACTGCGGATGGTGATTTTGCCCGGGCCCTCATGCATTAGTCTGTACGCATCATGATGATATAAATTGTATTCATTTGTTGGTTGAATTGAGTGGAAATTCTATGTGTGTGCTCTAGTTCACTATATCCTATGTGTTGTGAGTTCATGTGATGTGTTCTCACCCTTCCTTTCTGTCTTTGGTTGCTGTGTTCTTCTCATTACATAGATAGCCGGCATTGGAGACCTTTACTATGACATTGATGAGAGTGCAACTGCGGTGGATGCCTAGGGGAACCTGGAGGGGGACAGACGTTCCTCGTAGATGTGAGTTCGCCGGGGAGGTTCGCGTCACCATCACTCATCCCGGCCTCCCGCTCGTACCAGAGATAGATTTTATTGTACGAGTGACCCTCGAGTTTCCGACGCCACCTAACTTGGTGCGCTATACCACTTACCGTCCTTCACGTCATCGTCCTGCTTCTTCCTCGTCATCGTGGTCATTGCGAATGGCGGATATGGTTGGGCCAAACTCCCCCAGATACTCACCCTCTCCCGAGGCATCGGATTCTTAGCCTAGGCATTGTGACGCGTAAGGTCGCTCTCTCTTGAATGAGTTAGAGCTGATTGTTATTGATGATACGTCGGAGGAGGAGGAGGATCCGGAGGAGGAGCCAGAGGAGGACCCGGAGGAGGAGCTGGAGGAGGATTCTTCCAGCGACGAGTAGGATTAGTATGGTTTTAGTCTAGGTAGTAGCAGCTCTGATTTGGCAACCTCTTCTTTTGTATTATCTGAGGTCTTGTTTATTTTGGCTTACTACTAGAACTCATATTTTGATGTAGATATTCAGGTGACTCGAGAGGTACACTACTTTTATGCATGTATGTATATATACATCATGATGTTTCTTTTTCCTTATGCTGATTTTATAAATGCGTGTATGTTGTGTATGTGCGCGAGGTGGTAACCGTCTAGACGTTTTTGGGAAACAAGTTTCAAAAATAAGGAAAGGACATTTCATAAATACTTAAAATAAAATTAGAGATGTAGTAGGTCGATAACGACTAAACCCTTTCCAAAAAAAAAAATATTTCCGCATTTTAACGTTTCTAAAAACAGTAATTTCGTTGGTTACGTGTAACATATGTGATATTCTTAGTAGTAAAACTAGGGTGTCGCACGTTTTGCACAATCAAATAGGGTAAGTCCAAGGTAGAGATATCAGTTAATTCAGATTTGCAATCTGAATGCGAAACAGACAAACAGAACAAGAGTAGAAAATTGAACAAAACGCAGCCCAAAAATGCGCAAAAATGGAAAAATAAAGAAGGAAAATGCGCAAAAATGAAAATAAGGGGGAAACTGAAATTAAAAGGATGGGGAGGACAGAAATGTAAATGGTAGAATGTAAATGGCAGAAAGTAGAGGGGATGGAAGAAATTAAAAGGATGGGGAGAGCAGAAATGTAAATGGCAGAAATGTAGAGGGGATGGTAGAAATTAAAAGGATGGGGAGGACTGAAATTAAATGACAAAATGTAAAGGGGGATGGCAGAAATTAAAAGGATGGGGAGGACAAAATTTAAATGGCAGAAAGTAAAGGGGGAAGAAGAAATTAAAAGGATGGGGAGAAGCGGAATTTAAATGGCGGAAAATTAAAAAGCGGAAAGTAAAGAGATGAATATGGGGGATGAACAAGTAATGGTGAAGGGGAGAAATGTAGGTGAATGATCTTTGGAAAAATAAAGACAACAATGCCTCCTCTTACCACACTTCACCAACAAACGAGCAGTTTATAACAGTTAATTGCAAGAATCACTCAAGAACAAGTATGAGCAATTAAAATAGGCATTTTATCAAACACCTAAGGGATGGGATTAGCGGCCCAAAAACAGCCCCATCTAGCAAGAAATTCACCCAATCAATCAAGATAAACTAGTGCTGGAAGCAGCAGAAAGGCACCTCGGGCCTGAAAACAGTTCAGAGTCCAAGTTACAATTGAAACAAAGGGATGAATTACACTATTTTTGATGAAAATTATGCACCAAGGACAGCCCCAATGCATCCCACAAACAGCCCCCAAAATGCTGAAAAATTGCTCAATTCAACGAAGCTCTAATGACCAATTGATAGCAGGGAAGTATAAGATCTAGAATTGAGCAAAAACAACCAGTTAGAATCAAGAATTAGCACTTAAAATGCGAAATATAGGTGCAGGGCAGCAGCTATATTCACGCATGAAAATGAAGGAAAATGAGAGAAAATGAAAGAAAAAGTGGAAGAGAAAGGGATGGTTGGGACGCCACTGAAGCAGGAATCCACCCACAGCAGATAAGTTCAATCATAGACGCCACTGATTCAGGAGAATCAGATAAGTCTCTGGTTGGTTTAAGCAAGAACCACCAAGCCTACTCTCAACTCACACTTGAGGAGAAAAATGGGCATAATGCCTTTACTCATTCATCAAAGTTGTAATACAAGGGGGGTGGCCTCCTATTTATAGAAAAAGGAAGTGGCTAGGTAGTGGGAAGGAAAATACAAGATGAGTGAAAACTATCCTAGGTGGGAATTGAACCCATGACTCCTAAGCCTTCTAGCAAGGCAATCTCCTAACCAATAAACCCATAAAAAGTAGCGCCCCTCATGAGTACAAAATTAGAAAAATTACAAATAAGTCCTAATTACAAATAAATCTTAATTAACCTTCTAATTAATTGGAAATCTTCATGTTGACTTGGGTCAAGTGGTCAAAGGTCAAAGGTTGAACATGGGAAGGGTGACCAAAAATAAGGTTGACCCATGCCTTGACTCAGCTTCAAGCTTTCCAACAGGTCCAAGCTTGCTAGCTCACCAGCTCCCAGCTGTCAGCTCAGAAATCCACTGACATGTGCCATCAAATATCAATTTTATATTCTTCTTTGAATGAAAGCAAAATCCTTATATATGAAAGTAGTTTTTTTTGGATAAACTTAGTTGAGATATTTCTTCTGAAGACATCTTTCTTCTTCTGGATAGTCTTCTTTAGCATTTTTCATGTTTCTTCTTAAAACAATCTCAATTGAAAACATTAGTACAAATGTTCAGAATTATATTAAGTGTATTTTGATAGCTTGTCATTATGAAAATATCTCAAGGGGATTATTGGACCTTACATGTGTAAGGAAACCCTTATGACTGATATTCTATTAGGTTACTGATATCTATTCATATGTGTGTGTGTGTGTATTTAGTTCATGTAAACGTACAACTTAAGTAACGTTGGATTGCCTAAGTGTTATATATTATGTATGTGACGATATAAAAAATGCGCGAAATACTTTGGTAAAGTTGGGAATGTGTCTCCAACGAACATTATTCCTAGGTTCACGAAATTAGGACGTTATAGATACCACTGTTGAAGCCCTCACACACACACACACACAAGTATTTTCACTGGAAGGTGAAATTGTATTCATGAATTGAATTAAAGTTTACACAAATACAAACTTTATACTAAGTCCCACACTGATAAGGAATTAATTATTACAACAACTAAAAAAACTGACTTTGATAGCAGTTCAAATACAAATATAGAATTGAAGTCAGAATGAAATGGTTAGCTCACAAATCAAGAAAAGGGCAATGGAAATATGTAAATTATAAGAAAAAAAGAAAAAAAATTCAAAAATGGAGAAGAGGAAGAAATGTTGGGAATGCCTCATTTGAGATAACTCCTCTAGCTGATAAGTTCTAGTGTTGAAACACTACCGACTCTTGGAGCTGGATAAGTCTCTTGAATGATTTGGGAAAACATCATCAACCCTTCTCTACTCACACTACGAGGAGGAAATACTAGCACAAGGTTAAGTGTATTCAAATCAACATTAAGGAATACAAAGTATGGAGACCCACCCTTTATATAGCCTAGGGGACGGTCATGGAAGAAAGAAAAATTACAAGGAATTCAAATTCTATCCTAATTGGGTGTTGAACCATCAATCCCCAAGGTCCTAATTACTTATCCTATGCGCCTACTAATCATAAAAAAAGGAGTAAAAATACAACTCAAATAAAATAAAAACTATCAAACTAAAGTACTTAGGCCATGACCATGAGGCCTTTTAGGGAAAGGAAAATAACGCATACAAGGAAAGTCAACTCCTCTAATTTGTAAGATATAGTCCTACACGCCCAAGCTTGGCCTTCTTGTATCACCCATGCACTATATGTCCTTGATCCATTTGCTATCAGTCCCTCCCCCTTAAAAATGATTTGACCTCAAATCTTAACGATAAGGGCCTATAATCAACATATAGAAGAAGGGGTAAGTAGATGATGGATAGAAAGATGGAATGGATGACAAAGTATCAGGAGTTAAGTATTGACTTCCCTTATATTCACAGGACCTAAGTTGTCCTTCCTCAACAAGCTTTCCAAGGCCTAAGACAACTGGTGCAACCCATAAGTGTGGTTCCCAAGCACCAGAAAAAAAATGAGATTTATAGAAAAAAATTCTTGGGAATCATATAAACCAAATGAGTAAAATATTGGGAAAAGGGTAAAGGAGACCCCATTAGCATGATGCACCATTCTTTCTCCTCAACTTCTAGCAGTTGGTCATTCCTTTCTATATCAATACAATAAACAAGATTAGTAGACAAAGGCAATTTAAGTAAGAGCATTACTTCCTTATTTTTAATTCCTTGACCCTATCTTTTTTTCTTTTTGTCGACTTGTTTGTTGCTTACACTCCCTTTTTCATTTTATTTTCTCAGAACCTACACTCATTAGTATTTGGTCCTTACATATTTCTTGAGAAGACCTTGGAATTAGAGTGATTTTCGTCCCTCTATGTTTGAAAGAAAATTAATTATAGAAACCATCATGGATAGCTCTCTTATCATATTTCTAAGGTATACCAAATAAAATATGAGTAGCTTCCATATGAACCACATCACACATAATCTCATCTTGGTAGGTTCATATTGATAAGGCTACTAGGACTTGTTTGTTTACTACCATTTCCCCTTCATCACTTATCCAAGTTAGCTTATAGGGTTTAGGATAAGGGGTAATCTTTAATCCTACTTTCTCTACCATTCTCGCACTAGCTATGTTGGTGCAACTTCCACTATCAATTATTAATGAGCACACATTTCCCTCTACAACACATCTAGTGTGAAAAATAGTTTCTCTTTGATCTTCTTCTATTTTTATGCATTGATTTCCTAGGACTCTTCTAAGCATGAAAACACTTCCATCTGTCCTATAATTTTTGTTCACCTCTTTCTCTCCATTCTTTCCATCACTATTATTGGGTGTTGATTCTTTTCAGCTTGCACTAGTATACTCCCTACTCTCCTTAATTAACATAGTTTATTGTTAGGACATTAGGAAATAATATGACCATTACCTAAACATTTAAAACATTTAATTTATCGAGCACTAGAAATAGAGGCATTCACATTCATAGGTTTAGAAGAGGTAGGGTTAGAGTTTACCTTTGGTCCTTTAGGCATCTCTCTCTCTTGAGTCTTGCTTTTTTCTTTTTGCATTACCTCTTTGTTGGGTTTGGTTGGGTAGTTAGAACTAGCCCTTTTGAAAAATTCCTTCCTCTTGAGTTGGGTTTTCTATTTTAATGGCTTGGTGTGAAATTCCACTATGTCCCCTATGTCAAAATTTAGGCCATTGATAAACCTAGCAATTGCAGCCTCATTATCTTCAATGATGTTGGCACTAATAAATGCAAGTTCCATTTCCTTAAAAAACCCATCAACAATTTTTCATATCCCTTGTGTAATGTTGAGTTACGAACCTCTTTCTCATGATAGTCTTCATTTCCTCCCATGAGAAAACCAAGGGTGCTCCATAAATTCTATCAGTTTGGAGTTGATGCCACCAAACTAAGGCATAATTTTTAAATTCAAGTGAGGCAAAATTTACTTTCTCATCTTCATTATACCTATGGAAACTAAATATTTGTTCTATTTTTAGCTCCCACTCCAAGAATTGTTCTACATCATTTCTTCCATGGAAGGTTGGAATTTCAACCTTCACTCCCTTAAGCCTTTCTTCTCTCCTAGGTTCTTCATTCCTCCTAGGCTTTTTTCTTCTTCTATCTCCCCTCATTCTTCTTGTCTCCCTCTCAACCATCCTCATAATTGTCTTCTCTCCTACCTTCTCTCTAATCTCTCCTCCTCCTATCATCCCTATCATCCTCATGCTCTTATACTCCCTTTTTCCATCCCTCCTATCTCTCCTTCCCTCTTCCCTTCTTTCTCTCGCATGGTATTACTAGAGCTTCTCTCTCCATTGATACTCTCCATATAGTACCTTTCCTACTCCCTTACTCTACTATACCTCCCATCACTTTCCTCCTCTTGAGAAGATTGTCTTCTCTCGCCTCTCCTACTTCCACTTATTTCCCTCATTAGGTTAGCAAACTCTTCTCTTGTCATCCTAGTCAGGTTACGAGAGACTTCCTCCAACTCATTCCTATAACTTAGAGTATTAGGTGAAAGGGGTGTTAAGTTTCTACTTGTCATTTTTAATCTTTCAAAATTTTTGGACCTTTCCACTTCGGTAAGTGTTTCGCTCAAACAATTGAACACTTGTGTATGTCACTCATTTTGGATTTTTTTGTGATGTGTTTTATTGCCTTTTCTTCTCGGTTAAAGTTCGATTATACTTACAAAAACCAAATCTGAGACCTAACCCAAGTACCAAAAGCTAGAAACGCATGAACACTAAGAAATTATCTAAGGTAAGCTAGAGATTACCAAGAAAAAGGAAAACTACAAAGAAAAAACTTGGAATCAATAAAGACAAGCAAGAAAATCTGGCTAGAACAAAGGCTACAACAAAAGAGTAAGAATGCCAAACAAGATAAAAAAACACATAAAGATTGCAGAGAGAATGTTTATGATAGTTTTTTATTCAAGTTTTAAATACCAACTTTGCCAAATTTAGAAAACTGCAAATACAACTGAAAGATGATACATGCAAATGGAAATTACAACAGAAAAGGGATGAAGCTGAGCACTTTCTTATTTCAATTTTTTTTAAATGATGAGGATTTCTTTTCCTCTACACATATTTTTCTTTTTACTATTTTTTTGAATTTTGAATTTTCTTTGACTTTTCTTTTTCTTTTTTTATTTTTTGTATTTTGTCTTCTGACCCAACTTAGGAATTATAGAAATTTGTAAATAAGTCCCTATTCTAAACAAAAAAATTGCGTGTATCTCCCTTAAAAATTGGATCAACATGTGTTCATCCTTGAAGAATAAATTAGCTAAAATTGAGCTTAGACCCATAATTTCTAAATTGGCTTTTGAAAAAAATTGTGGCAACTTGAATAATTATCCTTGAAATTCATCATTCAACAAGGAGTCAAACAACATACAACGCACTTCGTCAATTTTTATGGATCAAACTTGAGTTACAAATTGAATTTCACCATGAACATGATGAACTTCTACAAGATCCTCATGGATTACCCGACCTAGAATTAAACGTTTTTGACGATCAACCACACTTTTCATAAGGATTTGCTAGAATAGAATTCAAATTTGCAATCAAATTAGCAAGAAGACAAACAGAAAATCTAAAATAGATAAACAACACAAGGATGAATAGAATGCGCATAAAATGAAGAAAAATGGAAGAAAAATTGCACAAAATTAAAGGGGGTAAGCTAAAATTTAGATTGTTGGGGAATGACAGAAATTAAATGGTAGAATGTAAAGGGGAATAGCTGAAATTAAATTGATGGGGAAGAACTAAAATTAAACGACATAATTGAAAGGGGTGAGAAGGAAATAAAAGGATGGGGATGAATTGAAATTAAAGAACAGAATGAAAATGGGGATGAGCAAGAAATGTAAATTTGATTGGGGTAGAATAGGTGAACGATCTTTGGAAAATGAAAGCAAGGATGCTTCCACTTACCACAATCCACCAAGAAATATCATAAACAAAAGAAGTGAAGAACATGAAAAACTAGTAAGAACACATGAACATGAAATTAATCAAACACCTAGAGGGGTTAGAAAATCGTGCCATATAGCCCCTATTCTAAGTCAAATCAATCACCAAGGCAAGCAAACAATTGTTGAAGAGTAGCAGAAGAGCACATTGGGCTCAGAACAATCCAACGGTCCAAAAATTACACAGAAAATGAAGTGGAATACAGGTAAAACGTAAGAAAAGGGCGCAAAATTTCTGCACCTATGTGCATCCCAAAAAAATCACACCTCAAGCTGTCCATGGCTCCAATTGGCTTCAATTCAACAAATCTCTTATGACCAAGTGAGAGCAGTTAAAATACAGATCTAGAATTGAAGTCAGAATGCATTGGGTTAGCTCACAAATCAAGAACAAGGCAATGGAAATATGCAAATTCTAAGAACAAAGAGGAAGAAATGGTGGAAACACCACAATAGAGGCAACTCCTCTAGCTGATAAGTTCCAATGTTGAAATGCCACTGACTCTTGCAGCTGGAAAAGTCTCTTGAATGTTGTGGGGAAGCACCATCAACCATTATGAGTAGGAAATACTAGCATAAGGTTAAGTGTATTCAAATCAACATTAAGGAATACAAGTATGGAGACCCACCCTTTATATAGTCTAGGGTGCGGTCATGGAAGGAAGCAAAATTACAAGGAATTCAAATTATATCCTAATTGGGTGTTGAACCATCAACCCAAGGTCCTGATGACTTATCCTATGCGCCTACTAATCATAAAAAAAATGAGGAAAAATACAACTTAAATAAAATAAAAAGCTATGACACTAAAGTACTTAGGCCATGACCATTAGACCTTTTAGGAAATTGAAATTAAACTAAAATAAATAAAATTATCCATTGAGTGTTAATTATGATGCCTTGACCATCAAGTAGGAAGGTCAATGTTGATCCATGCAAGGAAAGTCAACTTCTCTAATTTATCAGATACAGTCCTACACACAAAACTTGGCCTTCTTGTATCACTCATGCACTATATGTCCTTGATCCATTTGTTATTAGACTTTTAACTACTTAACAACCTTTTAAATAACTAAATGACATCAACTAACTTTTTAACAACCAAGTTAAAGTATTTCGATTCATACAAGTACACACTTATTCATATTCTACATCACTTCCTATTAGTGAAAAATATCAAACTTTTATGACTAATTATTCTAAGGGAGTACCGATAACTGGATACACGACCCTGACTTGTTGGCTAGATGACATGGAGTTTCCCTTAGATGGTCCCATGTCATTCTTAGCTTGCCAGACGTATATACGACCCATTTGGTCTTGCGACACTTATACCATAACAGATAGCAACATATATTGTTGTTATTAATGCTTAACACGTCCACTCTCTGACACTGGCACTAATGATCAAGCAATATATGATGATAAACCCGCTTAATAACATGAGGATCTGTGCCTATGCATATCATTTACCATTATAAATACCCCATGCATATACTAAGGTATGTGATTTTTTCCAATTACTTTAATCTACTTACTTCTAGATTGAGTGTCTTGTAGGTACACCCACCACCTGTGATCTGTTGCCATACTCACCCCCTCAGAGACCTTCTAGATTGAGTGTCTTGTAGGTACACCCACCACCTGTGATCTGTTGCCATACTCACCCCCTCAGAGACCTATACTGGATACCATCAAGCTGTTCAGAAGTGTTGGAGAACACTAATAATCAATAACCAACTAAGGAATTTATAATGAAAAAATCAATTAAATATAAACAATCAAGTTGTTAACTATAATGTTAGTTAAATAATTTAATATATAATTATTATAAATGATGTGAAGTGCTGTGTACACTTGCATATATATTTATATTAACAGTCCCCACCACTTAAAAGTTAAAACAACCCCCATCTTGCATCGGGCCCAACACTTCATTAGTTTGCTAAAGATTCTTTGGGTTTAATATCATGCATTTTCTTCTTTCCTTTTCTTATATATAAAAAAAAATTCGTTTGTTTTGTTTGTTCTATTTACCTTTTTTAGCTAAATATTTTACTAGGCACTAACAGTCCCTAGAAAGGATATATATATAATATTAAAAACAGAATAAATAAAAAAAAGTAATTAATCAACGTTTTTCACTGTTACACGCAAGTAGTACTTCAAAAAGTTTCAACGGCTGCAAGTGCAAGTGCAAAGCATGTGTCCTACCACAACCATATTTATATCCTTCACTATCCATTTTCCCATTATCAGATAGAGAGAGATGGGGAGAACAAAAATTATGGTGCTTATGCTTTTTCTCCTTCTTCACTCCTCTAGCTGTAACTCCACTACCTTGTAGACCACACATAGTTCTGACAACTCTTCATGATCTTTTCTGACATCAAACTTTTGGGAGAGGACCTTCATCTTCACTTCAAGGCTCCACAAACCATGAGAGGGACCAAAATCTTATTGTGTTTGTACTCAGATCAAGTGCAAGCAGCAGCTCTGCCACTAGAGTACTACTAAGGTTGGAAGATTAAGCAGTGCTCACTTCTCGTAAGTCTGTCAGGGGTTCAATCCCCATGGATCAATAACCTTGATCTATCTGCAATACCAATATGTTTGACATTTTCATATGATATAAATATCATATTGTAAGTATTAGTAGACCACTGTCTGTAATTAAATTATATATATATTGGTATTTAAATTATTGTTGCTGTTGCATCTAGGGATAGTACCCTGTGTCTCTGTTTGTGTGTGTTTATGTTTCTTTCAGATTTTGGACCTACCTACCTTGAAATTAGCCCGATAATTATGGGAATAATTAATCATTAATCATTTCTAGATCATTTTTAATTACTTTGATGCTCAATGCAAAATCCTCCTCTCAAATTAATACTTGTTCTTTGTTGCATGTTCTTCCCTTTTATCACTGGGGACAATCTTGTGGAGGGAATTGAGGAACCGCTCTTCTCCTCACAGTTTGCAAATTCTTAATTTCTCCTGTGTATAAGAATAAGAAGATTTTTCATATAATTGCTAACTAGAAAGCTTTGTTAAATGTGAATTACATAACTAATATGATTAGCTAGTATTGATTAGGGTATTTAATTAATCATCATCTTGAACAGAACCTTTTGATTTAGACAAAGAACCAATTCAAAAGGATATATATTCTGTCAAAGATTCTGAGGAGTTCAGTTTATTACCTTCTATCTGGCCAGGCCATATCTTATGCGTGAAGCTCTTGCTCTTTGTATGGATTTGCAATATGTTGGGAAAATCTCGACAACTTTATTGTCTCGTGACCAAAAGCTAGCTATCCTAAGTTCCCAACCATTAAATATCTATGAAGTAATTATGACCAGTTGGTCCCAATTTCACACGGTCCACAAATAGTTTGACAATTCATTGTGTGGTAACTTTCACTGTTCTTTTCACATGCATAACAAACAACTCTTTCTTTCTCCTGTTTTTCTTTTTTCTTTTTTACATGTAAAAATGTAAACGGATTTTTTAAACTGGTTAATTGAGACAGAATTTCGTGTGTTTTTGGGAAATAGTTTGTAAATTTAAGATTGAATGAAATTAATTTTAGAGAATTGATTTTATTTAAATAAGTTTAAAGTAATATGATTTATGTTTAAATATTTAAGAATAAGTTTGTAGAAAATTACAGTGCAAAGTTTTTAATTTAATGTAACAGTTATAATTTATTCCTTAGTTTAAAGATAAAAGGCTTAATTGCACTTTTGGTCCCCCTACTATCATCAATCCACAATTTTGGTCCCCTACTTTTTCTTTTCACGATTTTAGTCCTCCTTTTATTCCAAATTCGCGATTTTGGTCCCTCTAACACATACTTGGGAGGTATTGGAGGATCAAAATTTTGAACTACATCGCGAATTTGGAATAATAGGGGGACCAAAATCGAAAAAAAAAAATAGGGGGACCAAAATTACAGATTGATGATAGTAGGGGACCAAAAGTGCAATTAAGCCAAAATAAAATTAATTTTCATTTAGAATAATAAATATATTGATACGAATTTTAAATTACATTTACATTTCCACACCTTATTCTAGACGTACGCTCTTGAGTCTTGATGCTCATCCAAACCGTGTGTTAACTAGAAGGT
The DNA here is from genome assembly GCA_026901365.1 of Sesbania bispinosa. Classification (NCBI taxonomy): domain Eukaryota; kingdom Viridiplantae; phylum Streptophyta; class Magnoliopsida; order Fabales; family Fabaceae; genus Sesbania; species Sesbania bispinosa. The sequence goes on from QLOH01000018.1 coordinate 2,040,563, forward strand.
ACTCCCTCCGATCATATTTATAAGACAAAGTTTGGCACTTTTCAATGGTCCTATTTATAAGATAAAGTACACAAATCTAGAAGCATTTATTGTTTTTTCTCATGTTTACCCTTGTTGATCATTAAATGTTTCAAGGTAACACAATTATCATGGTAGTGACATTTAATTTTAAATAGAGGTAAACTTGTAATCTTATAGACTAATTTCTTGAAAATCAACGCATTGATTACTTTTCTTAATATGTGTGTTTTTGTCTGAATTGTCTTATAAATAGGACGGGAAGAGTATTATTATACTATCATTTAGGGGAAAAAAATCAAAATCAAAGTTGACCAAATCACCTCATACAAATCACCTCATACAAGTGGTAGCCAAATTGCTCTTTAGTCTAATTAATTAAACACCTCAATCACAAAACAGTTGGAATAGCCAAAACAAAGCTCGAGATTGACAGTAGATCAAGTTCCTAGACTTTGGTTTAAAACTTCAAATTAACAACCCCCACCTCTGTCTCCCCCCAAAATAAAAACAGTCCAATTATTTCAAAAGTACAAAACTTCGATTTTGCAAATATTCTAAATTTAAACATTACTCAATTCCATTACTATTAGTGCCAATTTGTTTTAATAATTTTTTTAATAGTGTAGTCTCAATTCCATATAATTGGCATTAAATCAATTCAATTAAATGTGTTTCGTAACCGTTGATTTTAAAATCAATCCTAATCAATTATAGATATAAATTCTTTCAACGATTGATTTTGAGTTCATGCCAAGATTATGTTTGATAAAACTAATTGATAAATTAATTGGTAACTAAGTTAGCAAGGAAATATAAAATTACATATTTATATAAAATTTATTATATGAATTCTATTTTTATTTTATAAACAAAAATATATTATTATGTAATTATATAGACTTTTTATAAATGTTAAATTCTTATTAAATTTTTAGTGATAAAACATTTTATTGAAAATAAAAATAAATAGCATAATATAAATAATAATTTTAAAATTTTAAATAAGAAGATAGCATAAAAAGAAATAATAAAAAAGAGAGAGTGTGAAGGGGGAGAGAAAAGAGGGCTTCTACCGAAAATATTGAAAAAAGATAAAAATAAATTAATTTCAAATAGGGAAAACATATTAAAATTTGAGGGGTACATAGGTTTTGTTTTATATTTGATGTATTTTAAAGATGCAACACAATGCAATATATCAATGAACAAGTGATACACTTTTGTTCCGTGAAAAATGATTGAATCAAAGAGAATATATAGAACAAAACATAAAGTTATTAATTTTTCATTGACAAAACTACCACTCCAAACATTCATCCTAAAATTGTAATCCCCCCATTATCACTATCACTTGACATCTTTTACCATTATCGCGCTATTGTCACCACCATCACCGCTACCACTACTTAACACCCATAACCGTTGTCGTCGGTCACACCCTCAATTGCTACCATCACCACCCAACACCACCAGTTGTTGTGACCGCCACTGTCACATCCTCCATCACCAACCAAACTCTCCACCGCCTCCACTACCAATTTGCCACCACCATTATTTCATTACACTCTCAACTATCACCACCACCATAGCTACCCAAAACTCTCTACTGCCACTCAACACCTTTTATTTCCATCACCATATCCTAACACCCTTCATCATTGCTACCCCCACCCACCACCACCGCCTTACACCTCCTAGAACCGCCCAACACACTTATTCAATTTTTCTGTACTCATTGGAATAATAAATAGAAATAAGAATACGTACGTAATTAATTACTTAACATCCATCTTTTTTTGTGGCGGATTTTTGCACTGTTATTGTTTTTTTCTTGTTAATTTAAATTGTTCATTTATTGTTATATAGTTTTAGAATGGTAAGGCAAACATTGTTCACGTAGGGGAGGAATCTTCCATCATTGACAACCGTCAAACATCCTTTTATTGTCAAAGATATAGTTTTAGGCATTAGATGTGAGGTTTGTGTGATGAGTTGTGTGATAAAAATAGCGGTGGGGATTTTCTAGAGGTGTTGTGTGATAAAATAGTGGGGGGGGGGGTATTTTCTGCACGGATCATGTTCTATGTAGTTCTGTCAATAGAGTATGCATTGTAGCATATATGAGAAAACAACGGTAGGGATTTTCTACATGAAGAATGTTATTTTCAGTTGTGTCAGTAGAGTATGCAGTTGAGGTGTCAGAAAAATTTGAAATTTGAATGTTGGATCCAAGAAATAATACACCAATACTTAAGGTTTGGAGTTCTATAAATATTAGGGTGGGATGGAGTGGGTTGTGTGCATTTTGAAAGAAACAATCGAATTTCAGCTTTTTTGAGCAAATGGAAGGGGTTTACAATGATGTGGCTGATGTGTATCTCGGTCGACAAAACTGGAGATTCAAAGTGAGGTTCCTTAGGCTCTGGGAAATGTTCCCAATTGATGGGCTAGCGAAGCCATTTTCTGTGGAGATGGTGTTGGTGGATAACAAGGTTGTGTTTGTAATTTTTTTTTGCTTTCCTTGGTTGATCATGTAAACATGAGTATTGTCTAATAGGTTGTTGGTTTTCAGGGTGGCAAGATCTAGACGTCCATTAGGAAACCTATGATGCAAAAGTTCAGGGGTGTTGTGGTTGAAGGTGAAGTGTACTGGATGCACTACTTTGGTGTTGTACGTAACCTAGGATCTTATAGTACCACAAATCATGAGTATAAGCTCGTATTTCATCATAAGACCGACATAACTAGGTGCAGGGCTGATAATATCTTGAGAGTTGCACTGACCCCTTCAACTACTGAAGAAGTGATGATGGCAAATTTTCACTGTGACTAGGTTTGTGTTCTTTTCATCATAGTAAATTTATGTTGTTTACTAACGCGTTGCATGTTATTAACAATATATGTTGGGTGTGATGCTTCTACTGTTGTGAAGACAATGTAGGTTTGCTTACTATTGTATCCGATGAGTGTAAAATCCCAAGTTTTAATCATGTTATGCGTAAAATTGGTAATGAAATAAGTTTTGGGAAGAAATAAATTGATTTGGTGATAATTAGGTGGTAAAGGGATGGTTTATGCAGCGAACCAGAAAAATTGCATTCTGGTATGCTCGCTTATGCGATCCAGGGCTCGCTCGAGCGAGCAAGGAAATTTAAGTGCAAAATGCTCTCTAACTTGGTACTCACTCGAGTGAGCCAAGGCTCGCTCAAGCGAGCATATCAGCAGAGAGCTGAGTTTCTGGTTTACTAATATGGTTTTCTGGTTTTTTTCTAGTTAAAGATATGCTCGCTCAAGCGAGCCAGGGCTCACTCGAGCGAGCAAGGAATTTAAATTTAGGGTTGCCCTCTGACTTTGCACTCGCTCAAGCGAGCCAGGGCTCGCTCGAGTGAGTGCAAAGTCAGAGAGCAAAGGGTGTTTTCTGGTCGTCCCTCGCACAAGCTAGCAAGTGCTCTCTTGAGCGAGCCCCAACTCAGAGATGCAGGTATTTTGCTCGCTCAAGCGAGCGAACGCGAAATAAGTTTTTAAAACAGAATCACAGAAACCCTAAAACACATTTACTTCTCCATTAATGTTTTAGAGAGAGGAATTCTAGAGTGAGAAGCAAACCTAGGAGCAAGAGGGAAGCCTTCCAAGCCAATAATCTTTCCACCCAACCTTCTTCAACCTCCTTCCCCTTCTCCGTTTTAGCTCTTGAGGTGAGTATAACTCACACACCAATACCCATTTAGATGGTTTCTCCTCCATGTGCCCTATTTTATCTTTCCCTTGCTTTAACTCTTGTGATGATTGTTGTATTGTGTATTTACTCTATATTGGTATCTTGTATTGTGATATGGAAGTAGGAGCATGAAAAGGGGATACTTTCCCTAGTTAGTGTTTAACTATACTCATCTATTATGACTATAGTGTATGATTCTTAAATTGAACTGTGGTTGAGCCTTTCATTCATGGCTTCAGCCTCAGTTCACCTCTAATTATATAAGATTGAAATTGGACATTTGTTTAAGATTCGGGTTTCGACCTACAATTATTAAGGGTTATTAGTACCCAGGGTGATTAGTACCCAGTGGTGGTGATTAGTACCCAGGGAAGGCATTCCTTGTAGTCTGAGCTCAGGTCTAGCCACACAGTTATATAATGATAGAACCTTGTCTGCTGATTAGTGCAGGTCACACACATCCATTTATAGTTGAGTTGAGTTATTACGATGTAGCCATTCTATTGACTCTGTTGCATTCATTTGTTTGCTTTTCCCCACACTGCATGCTGCATAGTTATATTCACTGAGACTACTTTCTCACCACACGTTTTGTGGACTACATTTTATATGCGCAGGTTTGACCCCGCACTGATCCTTGAGCACGGAGCTTGGGAGTTTTATTTTGGTGTATTTTGAGGATGGCTTAGGTTTCTATTTTGTTGATATGTATCCCTTGAAGATGGGACTGATATGTATTCTTTTGAGGGGATATGATTGTACATTTGTATCTTGAGCCTTCTATTTTGTTAGAACACATGTATGGGTGCATCCCCAGTCGATTCCTATGTGAGGGACAAATTGTAGTCGTAATGGCATTACCATGTATGATTATTCCATTTGATGCTTTTCATATATTGTTTAAGTAATATATGTGATGTATGTATTTGTGATATTAAAATGGCGCGAAATAATTTCAGGAATTCGGGTATTTGGCTCCCGGCGGGCTAAATTATCGAATTTAGAAATTAGGACGTTACAATGAGAGGAGGTCATCTCAAGATGGTAGACTAATAAGGGTTATCTAGATGGAACTCACATATGACAAGAAAATGTTTTGTTTCTTTGTCTTATGTGTAATGTGGTTGTACTATGTTTTTTCTTATATCTATTGATTCTTTAGTGGATATGACACGGATGTCAGCCGAGGAAAGTGGTGAATTTTATCATTGACACTGTTTATTGAATGAATTGTTATGTTGTTGATGCTTCAGGGGAAGGGTGAGTGTGCAATGTTTGGAAACTATATGGATATTATGAATGAAAATTTGGTTGCTGATGCACGTGAGTTAATAATAGTGGTTGTGTAGTTTGCCAAGGTGAAAATTTATAAAGGTGAGTGTGTGTAGATGGTACATTTTTTATAAAAAGGTTTTTGAGTTGCTTTGTTGAATTTGTTGACATCAACTTCTTGATTATACCTCTTTTTTTTGCATGAAGGTGATGTCGTGCTTCAAAACATTATGAACACGACCAATATTATGTGGAACTGTTGGGATTCTGGCAAGCATACCAAAACCTCAGCAGTATAATAGTAAGTAAGAGTATCGTATCCACAGGGAATGATTCAATTTATAAAGGTTAGTGATCACAACTATCAAGTAAGAGCATATGTTTGTTTGTTGAGAATTGCGATAAAAATAAAATTGAACTTGAAGTGAGATAGATAGAGATAGTTACTTGGACTAGGATTGAACTCCGTATCATTGCACCCCTTTCGTATGTGAATTCCAATAATATTTATGAATATGTAATTATGATACCTTAGCCAAACTATATTATTTTACCCTAGTATCCTAGCGATAAAATACTCAGAAATAATTCATGCGGGTTCTCCCAGGCGACAAATTACCCCGGCTTTACAGATCTACTTTTCCGTTTGTTAAAACTATCGGTTTGCCCTATAGCTCTAATCCCATAGTGACTACTTCGAGTATTTTTACCAATCAGAGTTCAAGTTTCCCATGTCTAGGCTCCCCCAAACTCGCTATTGATTTCACAAAACCATTTACCAATGAATAATATAAAATCAACCTATAACTCCGGTACACAGGCGGAAGCTACGCATTAAGCAAAGTATAAAAATATCGATATCATAAAAATAGGGATTCATAAATAGTAAAGAGAATTCACATACAATCGGGGATTGAATCAACTACATTCAATCCTATTGGAGAGTTTAGCTACGCATGGTAGCCATTACACACCAAACGGAGAAACTATCACACTTTTCTCCAACCCTAGCTTTTACTCTACCGTCTATCCAAAATCTCCTTTGATCTTTGCAAAAGGTTCTATTTATAGAGGTTGGAAAGCCATCTGAAATCTGGAAGGAATCTGATTTGAAATCCTTTGAAAAACTGATCCGTATTCCTGCGCTTCATCCTGCGCTCAGCGCGTTTGAAGCGCAAGATTCAGAATGAATTTTAATTGCTGCGCTCCACCTGCGCTCAGCGTGATACACGATCCAGCTTCCTTGATTTCCTCTTTTTCAGCTTGATCTCTTCCTGATCTTATCCTTATTTTCTTTGTTTTCCTTATTTCCCTCTTTTTAGCTTGATCTTGTGTTGATTTGAACTTCAATTTGAATTTAAAATTTAATCTGCAGAATCCTTATCCAAATAATTGTTGATTGTATCTTGATCAGATGCCATTTAAATCCTTATCTTGAAGATTCTCTTTTCAAATACATTGTAACACCCCAACCCTCTCCTGGCACCCCCTCTCAGGGCCCAGGACTTCACTGAGCATGTTACCACACTTTAGCTTTGGCACCCCTTGAAGTTCCTTATTCCCCCTCTCAGGGAACCTCCGTGGGTTTCGAACCCAAGACCTCAGGTATATAGTCTTAGATTCCTCAAACCCACTACCAATTGAGCTATTATTTGATTGGGTACGACCTCAATCAAATTTGACGCCGTTGTCGGGGATCGAACCCGGGTCACCCACGTGACAGGCGGGAATACTTACCACTATAAAATAATATGAATTAAGTGTAGTGAGGATTAGATAACCCAAAGTCATCTCTCAAGAAATTCAAAAGCAATTTCAAATTACAGATTTCAGCAAGTTCACTTAAGAATGTTCACTTCAGGAAGTTCACTTAAGAAGGTTAACTTCAGCAAGTTCACTTAAGAAGGTTCACTTCAGCAAGTTGAAATTCAACAAGTACAACAACTTAAGCAGAATTTTAGAGACCTTCTGAAAAGTGCAGAAACGTAACAGAAACAGGGGGTTTTTGGTTGTTGTTTAAGAACAAAATATTGTAAGTAAAGAAGAAGGAATAAAATGATGTAAGAAAACAGATTGATTCTCTTGTTCATTCACAATTGGATCCTTCATCGGTGAAAAATAAATCGAACTCGATTTCCAGAATAGATTGGAATTAACCAAACAAGCGTCAATTAATTCAACAATAATCTCACTTAAGAACTAAGCGAACTTGCGAGACCAGACTAAGCGTACTGGTTATGAGATTTCTAATCCTTTACCTCTTGAATTAAGCAAATAGTTAGTTGTTCAGAATTAAGCAAACTAAACCAGAATTCTTAGTGAAGAACAGAATTGAATCATCAACAAGCGTTCAAATCCAATGCAAGATTCAAAACCAGAATTCTAAAGGAGAAGATGAAATTGAATCAGTTAGAGAAATTAAAATACGAATTTGAATAGAAATAAACCTCCGAATTCAATTGGAAATCACTCAAGAATCAATCCTCAAGAGTTTAGCAATCCATGAAATGAAGAACAATAAACGAAATGCAAAAGAAGAAGAATAAGAACGAAACCTAGAAAAACCAGAGAGAAGAGAGAGCAAGCCTCCCTAAAACTTCCCTCTGTGTGAAAAATGAGTAAAGTGAAAAATTGCGTCCGCCGCCCCAACAGAATTCTAACAGCCCCTATTTATACTAATCCCTAAACCACAAGATTAACCTAATAGCTGAGGTAAAATGGGCCCAGACTAACAAGTTTCAGGCCCAAAAATACTAAAACTACTTCAACAACTACTTAAGAAACTTGTTATTCCCGCTCAACTTCTGACAACATCAGAACGTCATCTTTAAATTGAAAACTACACCTTGTCTCTCAGTGGAATATAGCTATATAGCATATCAAATTAAATCCTCGGAAGTTAGCTTTCCAGTGCCACTGGAATCACGCAAATCGGACACCTATAGCTTCAGATATCATCAAAACAAGACAGGTAGGTCAATAGGCTTAAAAATCCGAATTTAAACAACATTTCTAGTTAAAGCCCAAACAAGTCCAATTTGGTAAATTCCAATTAAAACAGTGGATTTAATCACAATTATAGTCCAAGAAATCTAAGATTAATTATGCAAAGTGTGAATAAAAATGTGTTCATCAAATTCCCCCACACTTGCCCTTTTGCACTCCGGGTAAAACACCATATGAAACCAAAGATTAATTAGGAGCAAGATGCAAATACAAATTGCATAATTATTAAGAGATCCAAGGAATGCATAGGATTAGGCAAAATACAACATCCAAGAAATCATGGAATCAATAAAAATGTGACTGGAATTCCCAATAATTAAGGAAACAAGAGGGTAGATCAAATCAAAGGGGTGAATCAAGAATGATAGAATCCTCACAAGACAAACTCTCTAACTCTCAAGTGTTTAGGCTTGTGTATATACACTCAAAGCACTCATGTAAGCAAACACTACCATAGGCTTAGCAAGACTCTAATATCCACAACAATTGAAAGACAAGCAGGCAAAGATCAAGAGGACTTTAAATAGGATGTAACGGGGCCAAGGTAAAGGTAGGGAAAATGAAGGATAAGAAGCTAGAAACCAAAGAGGATAGAGGAGCAATGGGGAATAAACCCAAGAAAGAATGCAAGTAGGATACATCTCATGATTACAATTAAACTCCTCTTTTCTACCTTTTGACCCATTTTTTTTTAATTTCTAGCACACTTTATTTCTTTGCCTTTTTTTTTTACACCTTTCTTTTGAGCTTTTCTTTATTCTTTCTTTTCTTTTTCTTTTTACTTTTCTGTCTTTCCTCTTCAATCAATTTTTTTTCTTTCTTTTTGTAACTGGCCAAAGGTCAACAAATTGATATCCACATGAGGAGATAAGATAAGAAATTGAAGTACACCCCCACACTTACTCAAGAACCTATTCCCAAAACAATTTCAAAGCTCCTTTATCCTCTAAGGAACGAACAATCATGTTTTTTTTTTCACTTTCAAGGCTTGTAATGAGCTTTTAAAAACAAGAAATGGGATCCATAGGCTCAAAGGGGCTGACAAGTGGAAAATCATCAAGGTAGGCTAATATGGCTAGTAGCTCAATTATCTACAAAAATGCCTTAATCATCTCAATACATGCATGTCAACAAAGTTTCAAATCAAAGAGTCAAGCCAAGTTCTAGAGTACAAGCAAACAAGAGTGAAATCACACAAGAAAAAGAGAGAATGGCATAGAATGGTCCATCCATCAATAAGGATCAAAATCTCACCAAGGACAACTCTATCACAAAAGATTCAATCCAATAATTATTAAAACCAACTTATTCACCAAATTATAAGGAATTCAATCAAAATAAGTCAAGAAACCAATTATCCAAGAAAGATGAAAATGCAAACTACCAACACAAATCCTAAAAATCCAATGAAAAACATGTCAAATGTATTTTTCTACTGTCAAAAATCTGTTTTTGCTGTTAAGCTGTCAAAGAGAAATGTACTATCTGAAATTCTGCTATAAACAGCAGCAGAAAAACGCAACAGCAGCTACAGTAATTTTCAAGCAGCAATTTCAGAAAGTAGTAGCTACAGAATAGCTATGCAACAACTAACAGTTTCAGCAAACAACAAATTTCAGCAAGTAGTTTAAGCAAATAGTAAACAGTAAAAACACAGTAAAATAGCAGTAGTTTTTTTTTTAATCCTAACAATTACTAAAAATCCTAATCAATATAATCCTAAAGTCCTAAACTACAAATCTCCTCCCCCACACTTAAATCACACATTGTCCTCAATGTAAAAATAATGAAATTGGAGAATAAGAGACATAGTATAATGAAAAAGTGGGGAAAGAGACTCCCTCATCAAGGTGGAAATATTTGCACTTGAGGGAATTTGGGAAGCTCCAAGCCAAGCTCCTCAACCGTCTCATCAACCAAAGTGGGGCTCTCATGAAATAGCTTCAAACGGTGGCCATTGACCTTGAAGGTCTTGTTGGTGGACTCACTTTTCAGCTCTACTACCCCATAAGGATAAACATGAGTAACAAGAAAAGGTCCAACCCAATGAGAATGAAGCTTACCAGGCATGAGCTTAAGTCTAGAATTGAACAACAAAACCTTTTGGCCTACAACAAACTCTTTTCTAGCAATAAACTGATCATGAAATTTCTTAGTCTTCTCCTTGTAGAACTTAGAGTTCTCATAGGCCTCCAGGCGAATCTCATCAAGCTCCTGCAAATGAAGTTTCCTTTTCTCTCCTGCCTAGTCACAATCTAAGTTGCAAGCTCTAACTGCCCAATATGCCCGATGCTCTATCTCCACAGGTAAGTGGCATGCCTTACCAAAAACAACTCTGAAGGGAGACATCCCAAGAGGTGCTTTGTAGGCAGTCCTATGAGCCCAAAGATCATCATCAAGGAGGCGGCTCCAATCTTTCCTAGTAGGCTGCACCATCTTCTCAAGAATCCTCTTGATCTCTCTATTGGAGATTTCAGCCTGTCCATTAGTTTGGGGGTGGTATGGTGTAGAAACTCTATACACCACCCCATACTTCTTCAGCAAAACCTCCATGGACCGGTTACAAAAGTGGGTCCCCTGATCACTAACAATGGCTCGAGGCACTCCAAACCTGCAAAAGATGTGAGACCTGACAAAATCCACAACAACTCGAGCATCATTAGTCCTTGTGGCTATAGCCTCCACCCACTTGGAAACATAGTCCACAGGAAGCAAGATATATGTAAAACCAAAAGAAACAAGAAATGGGCCCATAAAATCAATACCCCATACATCAAAGATCTCACAAAACAACATAGGCTGCTAGGGCATCTGTTTCCTACTAGAAATGGCCGCTCCTGCTCTCTGACACTGCTCACATTTAGAGGAGACTCTCCAGGCGTCTCTGAAAATAGTAGGCCAATAAAATCCACAATCCAGCACCTTCCATCCTGTCCTCTGAGGTCGAAGATGTCCTCCAACAGGTGAGGCATGACAGAACTGAAGTACAAACTGGATCTCATGATCTGGAATACACCTACGAATCACTTGGTCACTGGAAAAACACCACAAATAAGGGTCATCCCATACATAATACTTGGCATCACTCTTAAGTCTATCTCTCCGAGCTCGAGATGCCAAAGGTGGAAAACCAGATGCAACAAGATAATTAACAATATCAGCAAACCAAGGGGTAAGGGGAGGGGGATGGGAATCATGTAAAACCAATAGCTGCTCATCCGGGAAGTCATCCCAAATAGGAAATGCATCCTCTTCCCTCTCAATGCGGCTCAAATGGTCTGCCACTAAATTATGTGCACCACTCCTATCCTGAATATCCATGTGAAACTCCTGGAGTAGTAGCATCCACCTAATCAACTTGGGTTTGGAATCTTTCTTTTTCAGAAGAAACTTCAGAGCAGCATGATCAGTAAAAATAACTACCCTAGAGCCAAGCAAATAAGATCTGAACTTATCCAATGCAAAAACAATTGCTAAAAGCTCTTTCTCGGTGGTAGTGTAATTTACCTGTGCTACATCCAATATCCTAGATGCATAGTAAATCACATGAGACAGCTTGCCAACCCTCTGAGCCAAAACAGCTCCCAAAGTGTAGTTTGATGCATCACACATCAACTCAAATGGAAGAGTCCAATCTGGTGGCTGAATAATGGGAGGGGTGGTGAGAGCTCTCTTGAGGCGATCAAATGCCTCTTTGTACTGCTCTCTAAAATCAAATGTCACATCCTTCTGAAGCAAGATGGACAATGGAAAGGCTATCATGCTGAAGTCCTGAATAAACCTGTGATAGAAACCTGCATGTCCAAGAAAAGATCGAACCTCTCGCACGCAAGAGGGGTAAGGCAAGTGTGAAATAACATCTAATTTCGCAGGATCTACCTCAATGCCCTTCCTAGAGATAATGTGGCCTAAGACTGTACCATGCTCTACCATAAAATGACACTTTTCATAATTCAGAACAAGGTTAGTCTCTATGCACCTATCAAGCACTCTAGTCAAGCTATCCAAACATGCATCAAAGGAGAAGCCATACACACTAAAATCATCCATGAAAACCTCTATTCAATGCTCAAGTAAATCAACAAATATATTCATCATGCATCTCTGGAAAGTACTAGGAGCATTGCATAGACCAAAAGGCATCCTCCTATAAGCAAAGGTACCAAAAGGACAGGTAAATGTAGTCTTATACTGGTCCTCTAGTGCAATACAAATCTAAAAATAACCATAGAAACCATCTAAGAAACAGTAATGTGATTTACCTTCCAGGCGCTCCAGCATCTAATCAATGAAAGGAAGTGGGAAGTGATCCTTCCTGGTCGCCTGGTTGAGCCTCCTATAGTCAATGCAGACTCTCCAGCTGTTCTGCACTCTAGTAGGAATCAACTCATCCTTCTCATTCTTTACAACAGTAATCCCAGATTTCTTTGGTACCACCTGTACCGGGCTCACCCAAGTGCTATCTGAAATGGGATATATGATACCAGCCTATAGCAGCTTGGTGACCTCCTTCTTGACCACTTCAAGAATCTGAGGATTGAGCCTTCTCTGAGGCTGTCTCACAGGTTTAACCCCATCCTCCAACAAGATACGGTGCATACACATGGAAGGGCTAATACCCGGAATATCTGCCAAGGTCCAGCCAAGAGCCCTCCTGCGCTCTCTAGTAACATGCAATAATCGTTGTTCCTGATCATCTGAAAGAGCAGTGGAGATAATCGCTGGAAGCTTCTGCTCATCCTCCAAATATGCATACTTAAGGTGAGAAGGAAGGGGCTTCAGCTCCAGTGATGGGGGCTGGACAATGGAAGGCAGCACAGAGAGTCTTAGCAAAAAGAAATATGGATTGGTCATTGTTGATGACTATACAAGATTCACATGGGTTATATTCCTAAGAAGCAAAGAGGAAACCTTTGAGAATTTCAAAAAATTCTGTAAGAAGGTGTAAAATGAAAAAGGAATCTGCATATCTGCTATCAGAAGTGATCATGGTGGAGAGTTTGAAAACTCAAGCTTCAGACTCTTCTGTGATTAGAATGGGATCTCACACAATTTCTCTGTGGCTAGAACACCTCAGCAAAATGGGGTTGTTGAGAGAAAGAACAGAAGCTTGCAAGAGATGGGAAGAACCATGCTTATTTCAAGCAATCTACCTAGATCCTTTTGGGCAGAAGCTGTTCACACAGCATGTTACATTCAGAACAGAATTTTGGTAAAACCAATTATCAAAAGAACCCCATATGAATTGTGGAAAGGAAGAAAACCCAACATTTCCTACTTCCATATCTTTGGATGTGAGTGTTTTATACTCAACACAAAACATGATTTAGGAAAATTTGATGCTAAGTCTGACAAAGGTTTCTTTATTGGATATTCTGAATCTTCTAAGGCTTACAGAGTGTATAACTCAAGAACCTTAACAGTAGAAGAATCTATCCATGTAAGATTCAATGATTTTAAAGAGACTGATAGGGAACTATCAGATCTTGAAGAGGATTTTGCAGGAATGAAGCTGAATCCCGAACTAAAGTCTGAAGGACCTTCTGAAGGTCATTCTGAAGAACCTTCTGAACAAAAGTCTGAACCTGCATCTGAAGTTTAACCTTCTCAGACCAACATTGTTGAGTCTTAGACAGAGTGTGTACCCTCTCACAATCGTGATTGGAGATACCGAACTCATCATCCAAGAGAGCAAATTATAGGTGACACCTCAGAACGAGTAAAAACATGATCGAGATTCAGAAGCTTGAATAATCTTGCACTTCTCTCTGAGATTGAACCTAAAAATATTGAAGAAGCTCTGCATGATGAAGGTTGGATCCTAGCCATGCAAGAGGAGCTAAATCAATTTGCTAGGAGTGATGTATGGACACTTGTACCTAAACCCCATGGGAAAACTATAATAGGAACCAAATGGGTGTTCAGAAACAAGTTATCAGAAGAAGGAAAAGTAGTCAGAAACAAAGCAAGACTTGTTTCTCAGGGCTATAATCAGCAAGAAGGTATTGACTTCACTGAAACTTTTGCTCCTGTAGCAAGGCTTGAAGCCATTAAAATTTTACTAGCTTATGCAGTAAGTAATGGCATCACCTTATATCAGATGGATATTAAGAGTGCCTTTCTCAATGGGTTTATTGAGGAAGAGGTCTATGTTAGACAACCACCAGGATTTGAAGATACTACTTTTCCAGAACATGTTTTCAAACTGAAAAAGGCTCTTTATGGTCTGAAACAAGCCCCAAGAGCTTGGTATGACAGATTGAGCAACTTTTTAATCAAAAATGGTTTTCAAAGAGGAAAAGTAGATACAACTCTTTTCAGAAAAATATCCAACAAAGACTTCATTCTTGTTCAGATATATGTGGATGACATTATATTTGGTTCTACTGATTCTTCATTATGCAAGGAATTTTATGAACTTATGGAATCTGAATTTGAGATGAGCATGACGGGGGAACTTAAGTTCTTCCTAGGACTTCAGATTAAGCAACAATCTGATTGTATATGGATCCATCAAGAAAAATATACAAAAGAAATGCTTAAGAAATTCAATGAGTGATTGCAGGTCCATGACTACTCCCATGCATCCTTCTGTTGTTTTGAACAAAGATGAAGGGGAAGAACCAGTAAATCAAACTTTGTATAGAGGAATGATTGGCTCATTATTGTATCTGACAGCAAGCAGACTTGACATTATGTTCAGTGTATGTCTTTGTGCCAGATTTCAATCTGATCCAAGAATTACTCATTATAAAGCTGTAAAAAGAATTTTCAGATATTTAAATGGTACTACTAATCTTGGTCTTTGATATAAGAGAAGTAAGGATTGCAGGTTAGTGGGTTTTTGTGATGCTGATTTTGCTAGAGATAAAATTGAGAGGAAATCAACAAGTGGATGTTGTCATTTCATTGGTAACAACATGATCATCTGGTCCAGCAAAAGGCAAAGCACCATTGCTCTTTCCACAGCAAAAGCTGAATATATTGTTGCAGCCAGTTGTTGTTCACAACTGCTATGGGTAAAATATCAATTAGAGGATTTTAACATTAATGTATCTTCTATACCTGTAATGTGTGATAACACAAGTGAAATTAATTTATCCAAGAATCCCATTCAACATTCTAGGGCAAAGCATATAGAAATCAAGCATCAGTTTATTAGAGACTATGTTCAGAAAGGAGTTTTTGATATAAAGTTCATTGATACTGAGCATCAATGGGCAGATATATTCACAAAAGCTCTGACTGAAGATAGATTTAAGTTCATAAGAAATAATCTGAATATCATGGCTTTGTCTGAAATATAATTGTTGCATCTAAATATGCATCTGAAGTTGTTACATCTGAACATGCATGATTATCTGAATAGCATGTATGTGTGAAGCAACTCAGTCTGATGACGTGGCAAGCTGAAACGTTTGGTCTTCTTCTCTGAGTAACTACTCTAAGCATGTTTGCATGATCTCCGAAACTTCAACTGTCATCATTACTATCTGTGACGGCTATTTAAGAGACGTGATTGCTACTGTTACTGGCTATTGCTCTCTCTCTCTCTCCAAGTGCAAGCTACTACCTTTCTTATGCCCTAAGTTCCTTGAAGCCTCTCTGTATTCTTCGTCTCCTTCTTAGTTCATAACAATGACTTCCAAGAAATCGGCTGGTGGTCAGATTGTTCCTTCAAGGACCTGGAGATGCTTCGAGATGGTGGCATTGATCTCACTGATACCTTCGAAGCATGTGGCTGGATTAATTTCTTCTCTGCCATTGACTGTGCATGGCATGAACAGAGTGTGGTGGACTTCTGGAAAAATGCTCGAGATACTTCTTCCCAGGATGGAAGGTATCAAGGCTTTGAAACTAAGGTGATGGGTATAAAAATCTTTGTAGATGCTGACACCATTGTTGCTGTAACCGGTGTTCCCAATACTGGAGATATGTTCATTTCAGAATGGGAAGTAAAGAATGGTGAGGTTAAGAGATTTACCCAGAAGTTGTACGAGATTGAAGACCCAGGTGATCTAAGAAGCTCTTACATACATCATAAGGCAAGGATTCTTCATGCCATCTTGGGGTGTTATATTTTGCCCAAACATGGAAATAAGAATCATGTGTCTGAGCTGGAAAGATTCTGCATAATCCATCTGTTGGACAAAAAGCCTCTTAATCTACCCAAGATCATCCTCTACAATATGCTAAAAAGGTTAAATGATTCTGCCTCAAGCTATACTCATACCACTCTTATCACAAAGATTCTGCTGAAGTTCAATGTTCCCATTGAAAGAGTGTATGACCAAAAAGGTCCTGCTCTCTTCTTCCTGACCATCATCAAGAGGATGGGGATTGCTGTGAAGAAACCCTCACCAGAAAGGACTCTGCTAGAAGAAGCTGTTCAAACCAAGGCTTGCAGAACTGGGAAAAGTCCTTTAGAGATTCTGGAGGAGGAGTTGCAAGGTGACACTCACAAAGACAAGTTTGTGTCTGCTCAGACTCCCACTAAAGTTCTGAAGAAGAAAATAACAAAGTTGCTTTAGAAGAAAGAATCACCAAAAGGAGAAGTTCAGTTCAGACAATCTGAACCTGCTCAGAGTATGTCTGCATATACTTCTGAGATTGTGGGTTAGGTTACTGAGAACCTAGCTTTTGCTACTCAGCCTACTCTCAACTCGGGAGGACAGGTAGAGGACAACAATAGTCTAGAGTCTGAACCAATCTCAGTTGCATTAGATGATTCAATTGAGCCTGTCTAAGCCATCCCTCTTGCTACGAGTCTGCCTGAAGCTGACATCAGTCAAGTGGTCGCAGCGATTGAAGAAGAAGAAAGAAAGCAGAAGGAAGAACAAGAAAAGCAAGACTATGCTCTTGCAGTTGCAGCACAGAAAGTTGTTCTTGAAGATGAAAGGCTTGAGCAAGCCAACAGGCTAAAAAGAATAAGAGCCAGAGCTAAGACTAGAAGAAATCAAAGGAGAAGACTGTTGTCTCCTGCTGCTGATGTCACTCAAAAGTTTACTAGAAGTAAAAGCATCCAACAAGAAGATGTTGTCGAGTTTCAGAAGGTTGCTGAAGCTCAAAGAAAGAAGAAGTTGGAGGAACTGAGGAAGAAGAAGCCAGCTACTGAAGGCTCTACGGCTCGCATTAAGAGACCTAGGGTTCTATTTGGAAATGTCTCATCCTCAGAAAATGAAGCCCCTCCTCCACCTAAAGCTATCAGCACACCAAGAGAAGTACCCCCGCCTTCACCATCTTCTTCCTCTCTGTCAGGTTATTCTGAACTTGATTCATATGTCGAACCAGACTGCATCTGGTTTGGTGGAAATCTTCCTGTTAGCATTATGCTGAAAGAAAAAGAAAGGAACCTGTCAAGGCAACCTACCTATGATCTAGCTTTACCTATTCGCAGCAATGAACACTTGAAGTGGGTTGCTGAAGTGACTCAAAGATACTACAATATGCTCACTTCTGTACGAACCAGAGTACCAAAGTTTCCTAACTTATATGAAGAATTGTTATTCTTCAAGGAAGCTGCACCACTGTTGTCTCACCCACCTTCGAGGTTTTTGCTGGAAACTTCCTCAGAAGCAAGACAAAGGAGGATGCTCAGCTCAGGGGGAGGTGGTCTCTCAGACGCTCTTGAGAAGATCAAATATGGAGTCATCACTCCTTGCCATAAGTGGAAAGCTTTGGATCCTTTCTCACAGGATCAACTCAATCTATCTCCTGATGAGTGGATCGCTGTCAGAATGCAGTGTCTTGAAGTTGAACTAATTGATCAAAGTTGTTCCAGATCCTTTGGTTGTAGAGATTTCAAACCCCCTCTACCTATTCATACAAAGCTGTCAACTACTATTCTGGTGCAACCAGACAAGATAGTACCTCGGTATCCTTATGCTGACTTACATTCTATCAAAGACAAAGGACCTGAGATAGTTTCACAAGGTGCTGGACCTCCAAGAATGTTATCTGAAGAAGACTGGAACAATCTTGCAGAATATATCTTCATCAACCAAGGCATGGATCATTCACTTTATAATGCCATGTGGGACTTTCACTGGAATCTTGTTGAGAAGGAAGGAAGTTCATCAGGAACAAGTTGGGATGATGCTGACTCTCAAGTTGTTTCAGGTTCAACTATAGTAGAAACTGCTACCTTCTTTAGAGGACGTTTTCCATTGTCTGATAGGGATCTCCATTCAGAGTGGATGGTGGCATTCCCTTTTGTTCGCCCTGAATTTTATATCAGAGTGAAGGATTCTTTGCAGTATCATCAACCTACTGGCTTTCAATACTTCCGACTCACCTGCAAGCATATCTCTCTTGTTTTCTATGAAGAGAATCTTGAAGCTGAAGTCAGTGCTTTGATTGAGGAGAATGAGGAACTTCGTCTGAAGAATCAATAACTTATGCAGAAAATAGATCAGATTTTAGAGACTCAAGCTCACATTCAAGCTAGTCAAATTCATCTCCGAGAAGCTGTAGTAGCTAAACTGGAACGGCAGAGACTAGCTATGCAAGAATTGCTTGAGAGAGCTCTGGGAAGCTTAAGACCCAGTTCATGATAATGTCTAGAATGATTCAGACTGAGTTTTACTGTTTATGATAATCCATAAAGTTTTGATTGTTATCATTCTATGTGCTCTCTTTGCTGAACATCAATCTTAACTGCTATCTTACTGCTATCTGTCTGTTGCTTACCCTTTTTATTGATGCCAAAAGGGGGAGCAGTAATATGATGTGATAAATTGGTAGTTATGCAGTATTTACTATGGTACTACTAACAAAATCTGAAAGCAATGCAGCAAGTACTTCAGAAAATGTCTCAGAACTAGAAAGGGGGAGAATACTTCAGAAGGAAAACATTTCAGAAGGAATATGATCATCTCAGATGAAATATCTGTTTAAGGGGGAGAATTTTCTCAACTAAAACCTTTTTCAGATTTTATCATATTTTATATTTGTCATCATAAAAAGGAGGAGATTGTTGAGTCTCAAAGGATTAAATATATGAAATTAAAAATATTTTGAGTCTCACTCTCTTAAGTTTTAATGAACAACAAATATAAAATATAAAAGGAATTTATATGATACTATGCTCTCACAGGATGTTGCACTGTTTCAGATCATATTGTCTGTATAAAGGATCATCTGAAAGATCAACTTCATCTGAAGAGTGTTTATCATCTGAAGACTTGAAGATCATCTGAAGCACTCCTTGCATCTGAACGCTGAAGGTATCAAGTTCAAGGTTTGACCCGTGAAGACGTTACTATGAAAGAAGAACGTTCATCCCAATGGTCTAACCCTTTTCAGTATAAGAATCAGAGCTGCTTTCTCTCCTCGTTCAAATGTTTAGCATTTTTAAGGAATGTCTGCAAAGCTGCTGTACCTGCTCAAAAGCATTGTGTGCGCAGACCTGCTGCACCTAAGACTTCTCAGAACGTGTTGGACAGAGTGTGTCTCAACGTCTCCTGAAGCATTTAATGCTATTTGACAACGGGAAACATTTTCTCGAAGACTATAAATATGCCCATGCAGATTGAAGCAAAACAAGAAGCAAAAAATTATAAAAGAAATCTTACTCTACGTAAACGCTGCAAAAATACTCTGATATTTTCTGCACATTTGCTCATTTTCTTATCCTGAGTAAATCTCAGTTACTTGTACACTTCTGATAAGTTCAATCTATCATCTGAAGATAGCTGATTGAACTTCATCTGTTTTTATCTTAAAACAGTTTGGGTTACAAGCCTTGAGAGTCTTATTGTCTGAAAGAATACTTGGGCCACACTTGGATAAGTGTCTGAGAGCCTGAAGAGGCTTGGTGGAAGAAACAATACTTGTTGTAGAGCCTGAAGAGGCTTGACAGAAAAGAATACTTGTGGTAGAGCCTGAAGAGGCTTGACAGAAAAGAATACTTTGTGTAGAGCCTGAAGAGGCTTGATAGAAAAGAATACTTGTAATCTTGCAAGATTAGTGGAAATCCAATGGTGGTTTGACCTGGGACTAGACGTAGCTCACAAGTGGTAGTGAGTGAACCAGGATAAATTCTTGGCTAAGTTTCCTTTCCCTTAAACTCTTTCAATTCAGTTTTTGAACTAACAAAGGGGTTTAGAAAAGTTTTCAAGAGCGAAAATCTTAACATCAAACAAAACTATTTATCAAAACTGTCTTTGTGTCTGAACCAAGGTTCAGAAGGTAGTAACTAACGTCAGACGATCTTTATCATCTGAAGTTTTTACAGAAACTTTTTAAAGTATTCTCTAAAAGTAAAAGGTTTCCATTGAAACACTATTTAACCCCCCTTCTAGTGTTTCCCTGTTTTTCTTACATCAACATGTTATAAAGCAAGAAGAAGAGGGATTAGAGAATTGGGTTCATGCACAAGACACACATCCATAGAAAGTGCGAGTGTGTGAGTTGTACTCACCTCAGTGGAGTTCAAAGAGAAGGGAAAATGGAGTTGAAGAAGGTTGAAGGTGGAGATCCAAGGCACCCTTTTTCTTCCTCCAAGCTCCAAAACCTTTTTCCCCATTTGAAATCCCTTCCTCTCTCTAAAATATCTCTCTCTCTCTAAGAAGTGAAAAGGAGGAGGAAAATGAAGAGGAATGGAGCCCTAATCGCATTTTATGTTGCTGTTAGTGACTTCTCGCTTAAGCTAGATTCTCACTTAAGCTAGATATTCTCGCTTGAACGAGATGGTCGAGACCCAAAATCCTCTCACATTCCCGCTTGGGCTAAAATCCCTAGCTTAGGCGAAAATAGCCCTGAAAATGCACCATCTCTGGAAAATTCTCATCTGGGCGAGATCCTTCTCGCCTGGGCAAGATATGCAGAATCAAAACTCTCAAATTTTTTCTGATAAACTCGCCCAAGCGAGCCCATTCTCGCTTGGGAGAAAATCCTGAAGTCTAACCACTTAATTTTTCCTTTATTTTCTCGACAACTTTCTTGATTGAGAAAGAATACGCCTATTTGGGGTGCAAATGAGCTCAGAATACTATCATATAGCATATCAAACTGAAGCCCCGAATCTTAGATTTCGAACCCAAGTGGAAACATTTCAATTGGAAACCCATAACTCTAGATATTTGCAATTTAGTGCACCAATGTCATTAGGCTTAAAACTGAAATCAAGCAACATCATTGGTTTTTGCCCCTCTTTGATTTCCAATTCAATCCCCTCCTTCTCAAACCTAATTCCTCTCCTCCAAAACCTTCTTCTAACTTAGTTCTTCTCATCCAAAGCCTTCCCTCATTCACATCTTGCTACACAATTCCATTATTCCTTGGGTAGTCTCCATTGTTAACTTATTTTACTTAATGGCCAAAACCTATGATAATCCACTCGTCCCCAATCATTACTAACCACATACTTCCTAATCTCATTAGATAACCAATTTCCATCCTAAATTCACATTCCAAACTCTAATTCCTCACACTGTTCCCTATCCTCTGACCCTTGGCTAAAACCATAACCTAAGCTTCTATTACAATTCCTAAGCCCTAGATTTGGGATGTTACAGAAATCATTCTTTTAAGATGTGTAGATAGGTACAGAACATTCACAATGAGTTGAAGACATTGTTTCCATTAACTAATTGAATCTTTGTGGAGAAATTATTATATGTACGTTACATTTATAGATTAATCAAGTAGTAAAATAATTATTATATGTGCATTACATTTATAGATCAATCAATCCGTATAATAAAGGTTGTTGATTAGATTCCTTCGTTAGGTTTAATAGGAACGTGTTTCCTACGAGTGTGCGAACATAAATCGAGTATATATGATTTTATTGTCATAATTTCTATATGGTTATTTTTTGTTGGATTAGAGAGATGAGTTGGATGTGTTTCAAGTATACAAAATTAGTTTTTTTTTCCAGTTATGTAAATTAAGGCCACATGGTCGAGGGATGTGAGTGACTGTTGTCAATCTCCATTTTCTTTTTAGTGTACTAATGCCTATTAATATATGTATCTTTTGTTTTTTATGAATTCTGAACAAATTTAATTTTTATTCTGATTGTCGGCTTAAATTTATGCATTTCCATGTCTCGATCTTAACTATTTTATTGAATTGTGTGAGTTGGAAATCAGGGGCTCCAAGTGTTGCTCAATATGGGTAAGACGACTGGGCGACTGATGGCGTTTGACAAGCTTTCTTGTGTCTAGTGTATTGAGGTCTTATTGTTGTGCAAGTTCTATTTCAGTGCCTCATAATATACATTTTTTACTAAGAAATATTATGTTTATTATCATCTATTTGTTGCCTAATGCTTTTAAGTTTAGCAAAATGGAAAGTTTTTTTTAAGTGGTCAATATGCAATTTTAAGACAAAAGTAGTACATTATGAAGTGAAGAGTAGCAATCATTCAAATTTATTGTCATTGAGCTGGCATACTACGTTGATTGAATTGATGTATCAAGATGGTTGAAAAATTTTAAAATCTTGCGATAGATATAAACATGAATGGAATCTATGCGGTTGAAGGAAATCCCGAGGCGTGTTACTTGGGAAATGAGAAGTTGTTGAGATGCGTGTAGATTTGTATTGGTGAGTATTTTTTTAAAAAATTCATTAGCAAGTGTGAAAATTTGTTATGGTTAAAAAATTCATTAGCAAGTGTGAAAATTTGTTATGGGCCTTCTCAAGATAATTATATGTTACGATGTACGTATATTTATCAACGATCTATTAAGATTGCCCAAATTAGTTAAACAGACAAGCTTGAATACTTGAGGAGTTCTGGTGGAGTCACTTTGTCTACAACCCTATCTAAATTAAGTTTGTTATATTGAATATATGAATTGGATTGAAATTGAATATAATGTTTTTATCTAATCTTTATTTTTTTGGTACAAGCTCGAACTTTAAATTTTCACTATTCAAATGTTTTTATGTCATTGATTTTGTCTATTTTTATATTTCTCATAGGCAGTGTCAGATTATATGTGCATTATACCGTATTTTAGTTTTTGATACTTTTAAATGATAATGTGCATTACACTATTATAGGTTTTTGAGTTAGTTGAATATTTTCTTATTCGTCATATGTTTAATATAAAATAAATTGATTTGCAAACGAATAATGAATCACCTACTCATATTGTCAGTTTGACTCTTAGTATAATATTGGAATAAAAATTAATAACTATATTGTTTTGCCTGTGTTGAAAGTGTTCAGATGTTATCATCACAGGTGGAACAACGATTTAAAAATATTTGGCATTTGATTTAATCGTGCTTTTTTGGGCATTTTGACAAAATAAAAAGAATTTTAATATTAAGAGAGTTTTTTATTTTTTCAACAGGTGATTTATTTCTAAATATGTTTTTTTACATTTTGAGGTAGTTATGATTAAACAAGTTAAACAATGTAATTAGTGAGGCAATGTTAAATTCGTGTGAGAATAACTTAATTTTTTTGTATCCTTATATTTCTAATTGGTTTTGACATTCTATGGTATTTGATATAGACATAAGTTAGTGACCTTACTTATACTCATTTGTTTTTTAATTGCTGTAATATGTGATCTTTTATTCTAAAGTTTCCCATGATATTTATTTTACTTTATTGTATATGATTTTATGTTTGACACATGTGTGTATATAACAATGGGTTTACACATATCCGTCATAGTAATTATTAATGATGACATGACTATATTTTTGTTTTCCAAGTGAAGTTAAAACATATATGTGGGGAGCTTCTTGCTATGTTCTACTACATCTTTGCTTTTTGGAAAAAGGATATTTTGTATAGAACTGCATTACATTTAATACGAAAGGCCAAATAATAAGATATGTGTGATCTTTCACTTATCAAAAAATATAATGTGGCAGAGGGATAATAAATGATCTTGCTCTTCCACTTGGCTATATTGCATGTATGTATGTATACACACACACACACACACACTTGCTTATGATATGGTTTAAAATGTCTCACCAACCTACGAGACATTGGTTATTAAAGTTCGTGTGCTTTGAATGTTGTGTTTGACTAATGAATTAAAAGGGAACGAACTTACCTCGACTGAAATGGTTGTTATTGATGCCCAGGTTAGGGTCCTGGGCTAAATATAGCTATACTCGTTTGAACATATTAAATTATATTTGAACTTCAATCTTTGTTATGTGTGATTTATTAACGTTTGTTAGAGTAAAAAATATTTACTTATATGTCATTTACTGGTATTGTACCCGTTGGCTATGTAGATGAGCTTATTTTAATTGTTAGGGAACTGCATATGTTATGTTTTTCACATACCAACTTAGTTTCATTCGGTTGTGTAGGGCAATAAGATCCATGTTACTATGTACAAAGGCTTGCTTTGTTTATTCCACAGAGATATATGTAAAGGTGGGGTTTATATAATCAGAAACTTCTCTATGGTTCCCAACATTGGACGAAACAAAGTAACCACTCATCAATATTAGATCATTTTGCAGTGTCGATCATTAATTTCAAAAGTTGAGCTTGATTTGATTCAAAACCTCGCACTTTCTCCATTGTTAGCCATTGAAATTCAGCATAAGAGGATTTGCAATGAGTATCTTATAGGTTATGCAGTTTTTTGTGATTAATTAATATGGATGTTTTTGTGTGCATAAATGGTCATTGTTTAAATGGAATGCACTGCTAATATGTTTGTTGCTTATAATATGTATTGGTTAACTGATAAATATTGTAGGTATGATTGGACTCTTAACCGCGGTTTCATGTGAGCGTGAATATGTGAAGAATGGGATGGTGAAGCGATTCATCATGTTGGAGTTAATTGATAACACGTAAGTTATCATTCTCATAATGTTAGTTTAAATTGTTTCAAATGTAGTCAACGTTGTTCTCCTATGCTGACTTCCATTATGGTGATGGGCCATTGTTTATATTATTTATTCTTACAGTGAGAAGGTGGAGTTGGTATTGTTTGATGAGTATATAGACAGAGTGGGAGACTAGCTTAGGCAATATGCATGTCTGAAGTCGGTCCTGATTGTGCAATTTGCAGCCATTGGTTGTGTGGATGGATTTCTATTTGGTGTGTATATGTAAACATGTATAAGTATTTGTTATGTTTCATTGAGTCTAAGTGTAGTTAGTTGTAATTTGATACAAGTTTACATAGCAATGCTTTGATAAAGAATTGGTGGGGTATTAATAATTCATATGTAGGTGATATTGTGATCCAAAGTTATTCGACCGTCACTAGACTCTTTTTTTAACCAATTATACCCGAAGTTATTGAATTCAAACAAAGGTATTATTATATTAGGAAAAGCTAGATCTATAGATTTGCAATGTGTGATAACTATTTGCACTCTATTTTTTATCGTTGATAGGCTTGCGCTATAAGGTCTTTATGTTGATGGAAGGGTCACTCAGTTGGGTGGGAATCATAGGTATATATTCCTTAAGGATGATTTTATGGTATTGCACCCTATTAGGAAGATTGTTGAGTTATTGAAAGTGAATTAAGTAATGATTATGTTTTAGATGTTATAACCCACTACATGCTATATTGTGTGTGAGTATGTGAGGTTATAACATGAAATCTATTGTTGTCAATATAGGAAGGAAATTTTGTGGTGTGGGGGAAGATTGGCAGTGATAGATAAAGGTTCATGGTGGTATTTATCATGTAAATGTGGTAGAGTTGTTGAACCTGTTGAGGTTGTCTTTTGAAGTGTTGCTTGTGACAAGAAGACTAAGAATGTGATACCTAGGTGTATTGCATTGAACAATTATATTTCACTATATATTTGTTTATTTTGCATATGTGTTGTTGACCATGTGTTTGAATATTATTTATGGTGTTGCAGGTGTCAGTTGAGGGTCTAGGTTGGGGATGGAAAGGATACTGCTTTATTTTATCTCTTTGATGATGACATTCAACGTCTTATAGGAAAAAACGCGTTGAGTTAATGGATAAAGTTGAGGTATGAAAAGGCCTGTGTCCATGGGCCCATTTTTATGCATTTGATCGAAGTTGTGAGAGATTGATTATGTTGTACTATAAAGGTGTATGTGTTATGTGTTGGTGTATATATTTTGAATCCTTAAATGCTAGGTGGGTATTTACATTAAGTTGAAATTGTTGTAGGATCCCATTGTTGATGAATTGCCTATGTAGTTCCATGTGCTATTGGCAGGAAAATGTTGTTCAAGGTAGATAACATCCATACAACGCTGGATGGAGGTGACTGTTATGTTGTGAAGAGGGTCTGTGACAACATAGATATATCATGTGTATGTTTTAGCGGATAGAGACATTTGTCGTTCCAATGGAGGTTTAATCCCATTATTACTTATTTGGTTTGTATGTATATTGCTTGGTCACATGGGTTCCAATGTTGCATGGTGGTGAGCATGGTTTATTTTGTTTCTATGCAGGTTAATGGTAGGTTGATATTTTCTCCTTTAGTGTCCAATGAAAATCCTCAAATCGATAAAGCTGCTGAAAAGGTGTATGGTGTAAGCATCTTGCGACCAATAGTAATAGTTCCATCATTTAATGGTACTTCATCATATGGGGCTGGCCTAAGTGGGCACGTGGTTGTTATGATGGTATTATAGACAAGGTTTATGATAAACAAGTTGATACAAAGGGTGTTGGATCATTGGAGTAGTAGGGCGTGAATGGGGTGTTGTATCGTTATAGGCATCTTAAGTATTTTGTATTGAAAGGCCATGCTTTTGGGTTTTTTGTGGGTTAAATATGTAGGTGTGGTTTGCTATGTGTTGGGTTTTTTGTTGTCTTAGACTATGGTGTTTCATATGACATGAATATTCTACCTGGGATTGAGTAGTATGTGTTAAAGGTTGTCATGGCCTAACCGATGTAAAATATTATGTTAATTAACGGGATACAACGGCTAAGTTATCTTTTATCATGTTCCCATCCATCGATCTATTTCTATGAATTTTGTTTGTCATATTAAATTACATTTTCTAATCGTGGTAGACAATTTGTTTGATTTAGTGTTCAATTTTTTGAAACCAATTGGGTGAGTTTCTCAATACACCTCGCAACTAATTGATGTATGTTTATTTTTTCAGTTAAAACAATGAATTTTTGAAGATAATTTATTTTTTCCAATTCAAGGGAGAGCCTACCATTAGAAGAGGCCCATAGGAAACCTTAAAGGGAAAACAAAAAAGAAAAGAGAATTGGGAAATATGGTCGTTTGCATAACATGGGAAAGGGTTAGGTAAAAAGGAAAATCTAACATGGATCTAAATATTTATCATAATATAAGTTTGATACTAAAAACTTTTAATATATTATAAAGTTGAATTTAGTTTTTATAGTAAGAATATTAGGGGTTTATAGTAGACCCAAACTCAAAAGGGTCTACTCTATATTTACCTTAAGAAAAAGTGACATTGATTTTATAAAGTTAAATTTAGTTTTTATAGTAAGAAAATTAGGGGTCTATAGTAGACCCAAACTCAAAAGGGTCTACTCTATAATTACCTTAAGAAAAGTGTCATTGATTTTTTAAATATATGATGTGTAATTTTTTCACATTTTTTGTAAAATTGATTTTATAATAATGTTAAATTAATAAATTTAAAATAACTATTATGTTAGTTATTTTTATCTTAAAGAATTGAATTTCTTAAAAATAATAAAATTTAAAAGATTGATACATCAAATATTCAAATAGTAGATAACCACTGAGATCAACCTAGTGATGGCTTGATGGGGGCTTTGAGTAGTTTGCATGAGATCACAAGTTTAAACCTCATTGTCATCATTAAACATGAAAAAAAAGTAAATATTTAATCCCATAGAATTGATCAATTGGAACATAAAGGATCTTATGTTGTATCATTTGACAAATATGTACCAATTATTACCGTAATAATAAAAATATCATCCTCGAGGATTGAATTTGTTAAGTGCTAGTTTACTAATTAACGTTAAGTTTGAAAAATCAGAAGATTGAGTATAAAACACTTAATTTTAAAACTTAACAAAATATATAATGTAAAAGTAAAACAAAATTTAAGATAACAAATTCAATTACTATAAAAGGTTATATGATTGATTTCATAATTTTCCTTATATTTTCCTACCATCACCATTTAATGTGAGAATTCCAATGACTCCTATTATTCATGATAAAGTTAATAGAGAGCTTTCGTCAAAAAAAAAAAAGTTAATAGAGAGTTATTTACCCTATTTCCTTAGACAAGTTAATTATTTCCAATTTCTTTATAAATTTAGAAATTCAATAAGTCTATGAAGTGCAATTAATTATTTCGTGTAAAAAGTAATTAAGTATTTTTAATTTTCCAATTTTAATAAAACCCAATTTATTCTACCTCTACTCGCAAGTAACTTCCAAATTCCCAATTGTAAAACACTTATAAAATAATTATTCATCAATGGAAAAAGACAAAACAGAGACAAAACATAGGGATAATTGGAATTGTTTAACACTAACCAATAAGATTCGAAACATGTAATTCACACCCTACATCAATTCCCTAACAAAGATAAACCAAGAGTTGATGAAGCTGATGATTGCATGAATATAGCTTCCACCTCCCACTATTGACCTTCCCTTCAGTTGCCCAATCATCTTCTCCAAAACCTATCACTTTTCCAAAATCATTTTGATGCACTTTAAATAGTATTCACATTGCCCCATCAACGCTAAGCATTTCATTTGCAACACTCAACGCTTGAGTATTGATAGTGTCACACTCAGTATTAATAAACATAGCTAATTATTTCCAAAATTCTAATTTCCTAAAATAAAAATAAAAATTAAACAAATTAAAAAATTATTAAAACCAAACTTTTCCTAACTAAAATTATTCTAAAAATACCTATTGACAGTGTCTCAGCATCTAACAGATCATACGTTTGAACCCCGAATTCTCTGATTTTTTCAGCTGGGACTTCATGTATTTATTCTAAAGTTTTGTTACTAAAGTATAAAATAAATTTATATTTATTATTATTATAGTAATATCAGTACTATCTTGCAAACTCCATTAAATAGTGGGTCCATTGCTTTTCCCACCGTGTTTTTTGCTATTCCCACCCCCCATATTTTTTGAAAAATTATAAAACCCAAAATTGCCCTTTAGTTAATTGGCTTACGGACAAGGTTGTCCGGGAACTATCCCCGGACCGTAAGTCTTTTTTTTTTAAAAAACAGGGCTTACGGACAAGGTTGTCCAGTAATAATTCTCGGACAACCTTGTCCGGAAATTATAAAAAATGGCTTACGGACAAGGCTGTCAAGGCTGTCCGGGGATAGTTCCCGGACAACCTTGTCCGGAATTTTTTTTTCCAAATTACTTACGGCCTTCCCCTTTTATCTTCTCTATTTTCTTCCTCCTCTGCAAACATCTTTGCTCGTGCGGGGACAGGGACAGAAGCGCTAGTGAAGGGGATGAGGGAGATCTTGCGGGGATGGTGGCTGATTTCGCAGCACGGTGGGGCTGATAGCAAAAGGGAAGGAATCCGTGACGGAGCGGCGGTGATCGCACCTGGGGACGCGGATCGCGCATGGGTCGCGCGCGGTGGTGGTTGGTTAGTTCTGACCGGAGGGGAAGGCGCATGCGTCGCGCGGTGGAGGCCCTGTGCACGGTTGCACGGCGGGCTGCAGCGATGATGGCTGGACTTGCAGCGGGAGGGGGACGCGGCCATAGACGGAGGTGGTGGAGCGGCGGCCGCTCCGTCACAGACTTGCAGCTGGAGGTGTTCGGACGTTCTTCCTCCTTTTTTTATGCTTTTGCCTTTCCCCTCTCTCCCTAACTGTGATTTCTCTGGTTTTTTGGTCATTGGGTGTTTTTGTTTGTGTTTTTGCGAAATCTAGTTGATCTCATAGAACAAGAATACATGATTTCTCTGGTTTTCTGGTATGAAAAAATTTCCGGACAAGGTTGTCCGGAACTATCCCCGGACAGCCTTGTCTGTAAGCCTTAAAAAATGGCTTACGGACAAGGTTGTCCAGGAACTATTCCCGAACAACCTTGTCCGTAAAGCAATTAACTGAAGGGCAGTATTGGGTTTTAAAATTTTTCAAAAAACATGGGGGGTGGGAATAGTAAAAATCCCAGTGGGAAAAGCAATGGCCAATAGTGGTTGGTTGAAGTAGTAAAAGTGGACCTATACCCAATAAACTTTAGGTGAACTGAGTTATAGTTTTCACTTTTCACTCGTACAAAATTTTTATCAGACCATCACATTAATCAAAGCATTAATCCCACAAGTATACTTTTAAAGATTCCTAGTCAGAGACTCAAAAAGTTATCTTGCAAACTCTACCTAGCAAGGAGGAAGGAGGCCAAATTTTCATGGCCTCAGCGTTATCTTTTGACTACCTATTCAAGTTTGAAAACATTTAGAAATATTGAATCCCCATATCTAATATCTAATTTTCAAAATATACTTATGATTGGCAGTTGGCACAGGGACAATGTGACATTCACCAAATAGGTAATATTTCTCCTATTTTTGGCCATCGGTGATCCGTATTGGTTAAACAATTTTCTTTGATTGAATGAGATTTTTCATTTTTCACCTTTAGCAATGATTATCGATTGATTGTAACTAATGCCATTTTTGGGACTTGACATTCAGTGCATTGGTACCAATCCAAGTCCTCCAAAAGCAATCAAGATTCGTGTCATTAGGTAAACACAATCTGAAGGCTTCAACATTTTCCATTTACATCTGTGAACATAAGTCCTATCTAAGTTACACCTTTTCCTCAAGAAGCATGAGCAACAAAGAAGTTTGACAGAAAAAACACAAGGAGAAAAAAGGCAAAAGAAACAAGAAAGAGGAAAGTATAATGGGACATTGAGCACAGATTGTTCAGTACTTTACAGTTAAAACTATGAGGTGTACAAAGACTCCAAGCAGCTTCACATCCTATGAATACATAAATGGAGACTGAATCCTAATTTTATTTACCATATCTCTTGTTGTCACTATTCACATGCCAGTTTTGTGTCAAAGCTAGTCAAGCAAATGGCAAAGGCCTGAAATGCAGATAGGGGATATCTATAGTCCATAGTAAACATATCCTTTCCAACTTTGCCAAACTGAAGAATAACCTTATCATGATCAGTCTGTGATGGCAGAGATGGGGTAGGAGCTCCGGCTGCAGGCTGTGTTGCAGCAATAAGCTGAAAATTCTTGACAGAGGCAACAGTCACCCTTCCCCTAAAGTTGAGGCACCAACATTGCAGTTGCTCATGCCATCTTGGTGCTTTGTTCTTGAGAACTAGGGGTCTGTCCTTTGCCTCCTCTTCATTACCAATCCCAATTATGTCTGAGAACCTAGAACTGCTAAACTCGGTTGAGTTGTCAATTGATCTTGAGAAGGATATGCTCCGGAAGGAATCCTCAAGGGTGCGAGGAAGGAGCTCTGGCTGGCCTGGGACACTACCACCGGGCTCAAGGGCAGACGTAGGGATTGAGTACATGGTGCAGTTCATCCTGCGTGGACCCCTAGTACCCAAGACATTTAACTCATAGGTGACCTGGGCAATATTGTAGCTGCCACTAGGGACTTTGGGAGAAACCTTTTTTGAATAAAACCTACGGCTTCGGCCTGGAGGAGACAGCTGAGCATTGTTATAGGGAGGCTGTGTGTCATAAATTATAAATTTGGTGCCAAGAAAATTTGACCTAAAATGAGGAGAAATTAACACAGTATAAGTTTATAATGCCAGAATACAAGGTTATTAAATCGGGATTCAGATCGTGAATCGGAAAGGCTATTTTCCGAATGCGAATCGAATCGTAAGATTCATGAACAATATGAAGAATATCATATATAGCTAATAGAGACGATTCATGAACAATATGAAGAATAGCATATATAGCTAATAGAGACATATAAATGCCAAAATTCTAGACCAACAACTAAAAAACATAAATGTAGGAGCAATTTAACGTAAAGAAACATGAAAACATGTATTAAGTAGCATTTTGGAGGCAAAGTGACATATACACTGCAAAATAAACAGAAATCCTAATCATAACAGTCACAATTCAGCGGTATAACCCTCCCAAAAAACAAAAAAGGACTATAATTAGTGTCCAAGTCCAAGTGATAATGTGAATGTGATGATGATCAATCATCATCCCCAAGATCAACATCACTAAGAGTCGCACATGTCGCCTTGTCGGGAAGAGAGAAAACAAGAGGGTCTGTGTTATTTTATCAATATAACAGTGGGTGACTTTAGAGGGAAGGAATCGACACTTTTAGTCCCTATTCCACCCTTTTTTTAAAAAAAAATGTTTTTTTTTTTGGGTTTTCAGAACCGGGTCACGTGCTACCCGGATCCATTTTCATTCACAACCCGCCAAACTAGAATCACACGAAACAGAGGGATTCGCGATTCAGGGGCAATTCACTGAGATTCAGGCGATACGAGGTGCGATACAGCACCAAAAACGTTTCGACTTGTAATTCGCATCGCCAGGACCCTAAATCGTATCGAATCACACGAATCGTATCACGATTCATACGATACTAATAACACTGCCAGAATACAGAAAGAAAGTGATTTCTTGTGTATTAATCTGGGAAGGTGAGTAAAAATTAAAAACCAAAACACATCTGGAGTCTAGACACATCACATCCAGATAGACACAGATTAAAATGGCAAAGAAACCACAGGGAAGAAAATTATAATCATTTCAAAATTAGAGACAGATATTAGAAATTTTGGCAGAAATGAGAATGCATCATTCAGAAAAATAAAAAATGCTAAAGAAACATCAAAAGTAATTTGCAGGCATCAGAAATAAGAAGGGAATTTTCAATTAAAGTAAGTATAGATGCCATCAAGAGCAGATAGAAAGTAATTCGATTTACT
Source organism: Sesbania bispinosa (assembly GCA_026901365.1). Classification (NCBI taxonomy): domain Eukaryota; kingdom Viridiplantae; phylum Streptophyta; class Magnoliopsida; order Fabales; family Fabaceae; genus Sesbania; species Sesbania bispinosa. The sequence continues at coordinate 2,073,442 of QLOH01000018.1, forward strand.
TAGACATACAAAACTCTTGTTAAAGTGTGAGCACCTGTTACCTAGACCCTAGTTCTTGTAATTTGCTCTCAAACTGATGTCTGAGCGAACAAAAATTACTAACTCCTACCTACTGTTGGAGCGGCATATATGTTTTTGGATAGTAGTCGCAAACACACCAGAAATGGATCAATTAAAATATTAAAATACCAAGTAGCTGTTCTAGAGCAATATAATGTGGTAGCATTTTGGGGGAGAAAAAGGACACAGGACACACAGAAACATCAATAGATACTCAATACCCAACAACTGAAAGATCTCTGGAAAGTATAGCAACTAAATTCAGCCATCATCAATACCAATGTTCATATTATATTCTGCACAGAATTAACTTTTCAGAAAACTATGCAAAATCATTTTGTTCTTTTCCACCTCATTCAAAACAGAAATCAGTCAAAATCAAAAACCATGATTGATCATACAAAAAGCATCCTGCAAGAAATTAGAATCCCTAAGAAAAAAATATACCTTAGTTTTCCAATGTAAGTGCTACTGGACCTTGATATGTTATCTGCATCCATTGATATAATGTATTCTGTGCAAGTTGTTCTTCTGGTTCGTTTTGCAGATAGAAGAAACTTTCCATTTTCAACGAGCAAGGCTGCAGGAAAAATTATGAATTTGAATTCAAAACAAGTCCCAGGGACAATGACAACCAAGTCCATAAAATTTCTAACACATTTATAGGCTATAAAATTATATTAACCACAATGCAATTGTCAGTTCAAAATATGGAACAACTTGTGCCATTTGAGTAGCCAACGTAGCAAACACCTAAATAAATACACTAAAATTAGAGCTCAGCTAATTCATTTGTTGTTAAAGGAGGATAATAAAATGGAGTAAGAACTTTTGCTTATGATTTCTTGCTTCCAGCAAACCTCAGCTGCACAGAGCTGACTCAAGCATAATACAACTAAATCAGCACATAGTAACAGGAAGTATGCATCTAATCAGCACACAGACACTGCTCTTAATGTAGTTGAAAAGGATGATAGAACAGGTTGTAAAAAGAAGTAGGAAGCGCATCAACACTCCATTAGCTTGGTAACCAGAAGTTATGGTAGCTAACTTATAAATGAACACAATAAACCCATAAGTAGACCACAGCAAAGAACTTGACCATTGTAAAGAACAATCACTAGGTAGCTAAATTGCATATACAAGAATTTAGTTTCAATGTAATAGAATATACAATCACCACTATAACATGGAAATAATAGAATGACACAAGATCTAGTTTGTGGCCGCACAAAATCATATATTTTAGTACATTTGCAATGGTAGACACCCTGTACTTTAGAATGGTGTCACCAAAGTTTGTATGATATGCAAACATTGGATTGAACACAGGATTTGGTCAGTTCACACACTTTGAACAAGATTTAAGCTTTCCAGAATACGATAATATTATTGAGCTCTCCATTTTTCCAAATGGACATAAAGGTCATATGCAATTCAGCAAAATTACAAATCAAGGCAACATAAAAACTTCCACATCAAATAATAAATGAGATTAGATTGGGTTATTAAGGAAAGAAGTATATCAGATCATACACTAAGTTGCATAAGTTATTAAATTACATAGCATAAATATTAAAGTAAATCACAAAACAAGGAAATCAGATAAACTCATATATATGGGTGTTAAAAAGTCAAACTTGAGCTTACCAGGACTAAGACAAAGGAATAGGTGGTAAGTCAGATTAGATTTGTCTCTCTTGATGAAACACTGGATGGGTCCATCCCTAGCACCAGGCTGTATAACAAGAGTCAAACAAAAAGAAAAATATGGTCATGCACTCATGTATAAACTTTATATTTCTCTCCATTGAAACAGTTCCTCTAAAATAAATTTAAACACATGTAGAAGACTATGAAAATGTTACCTGCTTCAAGGAAACAGGGAAAGTAATTTTCCCACTGAACTCAAGACTGCTAACAATTTCTTTGCACATTTCTCTCCAGGATTTGCACACAGCAGCACAAGCAACCACATGTTTCCGAGCAGGCCATGTACTCTCGCTTGCTTCCAATCTTTTAATAACATCACGAAGAAGCTCAGGTGGAAGGCTAGCCCACCGGCTGTTCTGTATTACTTGCAGCTGTTCTTTATCCTCATGGACCGAACTATTTGACTTGCCCCTGTGATGGCCAGGAAGTCTTACCTCAAAACTCCGCCTTGATAAGCTTCCAAATCCATCCCTTACATCGCGAACAATACTGCGGAAGGACATTTGCTACAACACACTAACAGGCTCAGGATTTAATATGTGATCAACACGACCCAAGGGATATTATTGTTCCACTAATCCACTCTAGTTAGAAGATGTCACAATTCACAATTCTTGGGAGTGCGAAATGCTGCAAATAAACCAAACTTTAATTTTAAATTCTAGCTTCAATGCTTAGTTACCAAGAAAGAAAAGAAAAAGAACACAGATAGGGAACAGCACAAAGAAAAAAGAAAAAAAGATTCTCAAAAAAGGAAACCTCACATGAAACTAAAGGCTAAAGTAACCAAAAATTTCTATACTTTTGTCAGAAACATATTTTAACGCTTTTTAAACCTAATCCTCAACAGTTGAACCCCCTAAATCTACTTAAAAGAGTAATCAAACTCAAACGAGAATCTTACCAAAAAAATTAAGCGTGTATCAACCAACCTACCTTTCCACAACAAAGAAAGGAAAAAATATTTAAAGGAAAAGGCAAAAGGGCAAACTAGAGCACCAGCAGGCATTAGTTAATAAGCCTGATTAGTACATCTACTTTATATTAAACAGATAAAGAAATTGTCATGCATCTCTAGACTCTAGTATTGTCTCTCTCACACACACGACCCCACAAGCAGAAAACAAGATATTCAAGGTGCAATTGAAATAACAAATCTCAAATACAGAACTTCGGGGAGAAATTAGGCTCTCTGCCCACCCTAACAGAAGAGATCTGTAAAGAGGGGAAAAAAGTATATATATATATATATATATATATATATATATATATATATATATCAGAGCTCTATACTTCAACCCTCAAACTACAAGAAAATCCTGAAAAAAGAGAGCCCAAACTTTTCCTAAACCCAGAAAACAAATAAAAAACACTGTTTTCATCTCATATACCCAAAAATGAAAACTGATAATAAGCCGATAATTGCAGTCTCCAGGTTTTAAACAACAAAAAGCTTATGACAAATTAAAGCTACAACGGCCCAACCAGAAATTACAAAAAAAAAAAATTGGAAACTTCCAGAAGCTGCAAAGAGAACTCAGAAAAACAAACTTCAAAAACTGATAATCGGACCATGAAAAATCCTGGGTCTTGAAGCTTCCAACACTCCAATCACAGTTGAGAAGAAGAAATGGAAAATAGAAAGAGCAAACAACAAAGACTACATAAAATCAACAATAAAATAAAAAAGGAGGAATTTCAGTTGCAAAATACTAGAAATTTACTCAAAGTAGCATTCAAGAAAAGGAAGGTAAATCAGAAGCTCACCATCATGTTCTAGGAAGCAACGTTTTTCTCGCTTTATCTCTCTTTCTTTTTCCGTAGCCTCTGACTCTGAAAGACACGCACTCAAGCATTTATTAAATCCTACCCAGAACTAAAACCCAACCAGAAAAAGCTGCTTAATTAATTGTTAATTGCCCAATTAGAGAATTTAAAATTTGAAATTATTATCTTAAACTTGAATGAAATGAGTAAACGTTGTTTGACTGTTTCCTGTGATAGCGAAGTTACGGTGTTACCCTTGATGGTTGACTTGTCTTGTATGGTGTTGCCGGGTAGGTACAATCTCCGAACTCCGTTACGTGACCAACGGTGTCAATATTGTCGTACTGTTGTTCTTTCGGTGAAATTTTGACATCACATCTGATTTATTTTTTATTTTAAATTTTTTGGAGAGAAAATTTGAAAAAAAGAAATGTTACCAATCTAACAGTATTTCACTGTTTAATATATATAGTATTACGATAATACTAAAAATATTTTCATAAAGAAACAAATTTTAATCTTTCTGTTAAGAATACTACTTCGATTAGAATTTTGGTATTTGATTTTACATTATTAATTTTTTATTTTTAAAATTTTAAAAGTTGGTAAAATGAAAACCATCAATTTAAATGCATTTTACGAGAGAATAGATATTTATGACAGCAAAAATTTTATTATGGAAGTGGACGGGAGATACAACGGAGCGGTGCTGTCTGACAAATTTGGATTTAGTTGATTCCAGATAATAAAATATTTAAAAAATTAAAAATAAAAAACTCACAACTATCCTAAATGATCTCTTAATTTTAAATTTTATTCCCTAAAATGTATTCCAAACTAAAGAAAACTAAGTGCCTCTTTCATATATTTATCATATCATATCACTTATCATGTGTTTGTTGTACCAACATAATATGATAACTTTATCATGTGACTTCTCCTATCATTTCCTCCTAGTATAATTCTTATCCTAAGGGGGAGTTGGGTTAGAAAGTGATAGGATATGATAAAAAAAATTCTTCCTCATTTGTCATCTCTCTCTCCTTCCTCTCTCTCTTGTTCCCCTCTCGGCTCTCTCCACTCCCTCTCTTTCTTCCCCTCTCATCTCTCTCCTCCCCCTCCCCTCTCTTCCTCTTTCTCTCTCCTCCCTCTCTCCCCCTCTCCCTTCCCCTATCTCCTCTCCTCCCCCTCTCTCTCCTCTCTCCACTCCACTCCGCTCTCTCTGTCCCCTCCCCTCTCTCCACTCCACTCACTCTCCTCTCTCCCCCCTCTCTCTCCTCTTTTTATAATAATTTTGATATTATTTTTAATAATTTTATTCTTTTTTATTAAATTAATTTTTTACGATTAAATAATTTTTTATTCATGTATGCTTATTGAAAAATTAAAAATTAAAATTAATTTAATTTTATAATAAGGGTAATTTTATCATATCAATATTTTTTTATATTTTATCTTATCATCATCTGTCTATTTCAAACGTATGGTAAGATAAAATAATGTCATCCGCCTCTTATCTTATCCTATTACTATCCAACTCACATATCCTATCCTATCATATCATATCCTGCTCACCGAACAGACCCTAAGAGTGTGTTTGGTAAGCCATTTCAACTAACTGAAAGCTAAAATTAGTTGTTGAAACTATTTCAGGTGTGTTTGGTAAGGTACTTTTTTTGGAGAGCTACTAGCTTTTCTTGAAAAGGTACTTGAGGTAGCTTTTTTGAAAAAGCTTCAATTTTCAGTTACTAGCTGAAAATTAATTACAATTTTATCTCTCAACCACCCTCACTTATCATTATTTAATAACTAATAATGTCCTTATATGTCATTTTACCATTTTCAGCTAGTTTTACCAACCACATTTAATACCTTTTAAGCTTTCAGCTAACTTTTCAACTTTCAACTAATTTTAAGTTTTCAGCTAATTTTACCAAACACTCTGACTGTGAGAAGTATAACATAAGTTCAAAAGAAAATTTTGACGGAAATGTTGCATCTATTCTTATGGGATGTTGGACCTGCTGCAAACATCCAAAGTCGCCGAAGCAAAACAATTCTTTTTTTTATTATGCTTTAACTTTACGTTTTGTTTGGATAGGGAAAGAAAATGTGAAGAAAGGAAATAAAAAGAAAGAAAATAGAAAGAAGAAAAAATAAGGAGAAAATAAGAAAATTTTTATGTTGTATAGATTAAGAAAAAGTGAAAGGAAAGAAAATGTGTTTAATATATAATGACTTTTTTACCCTTTAAATAAAATATATGTAATATAATATAATTTAACAATTATATAACTATTATCACTATGTTTATTTCATAATATATGTGATATATATTGCTGGGCCAGGCCAGTGGGCTGTAACATCACTTTGTGGGTGACGAGGATAGTATTGAAAGAGCAATGAAATTTTTGTCCTTTCACAATTTTCTGAGCTTCGGAGGCAAGAAAAACTTTTTGTGCATCGTACAACCCAATTTTCTTTCTTCTTTATTTTCTGCTCTAAAACAAACCGGGGAAAATCTGTTTTTATCACATTTTCACTGCTTTTGTTTTCTTTCCTCCAATTTTCTTATCAACCAAACGAAGTGTTAAGGAAGGATGCGATAAGAGGTCAAATTGACGGGCAGACCTAAATAATTTAATAAAATATATCAGTCAGATTAATAAAAGTACATTAAATAAAAGTGTTTTAAATGGACTTGATTCAGTATCGTTAGGTTTGGTTCCGAGTTGTCAATAGTCAGAATCAATTCTATCTAACATATTTCGTAAATTGTGTAGAATTCATTTTCTATCATTAATTTTATAAATCTATCAAAATCAATTCTACTCAAATATAAATTAAACGAAATGTCAATTTCATTTCACCTGATACGATTTGATTTTGTCAGTAAATTTAATTATATTGATATTAATTATTATAATTATAATTATTAAGTTTATTTTTATATATTTTAAAAGTAAACACTCATTTATCTTAAATAATAAGAAATTTAAATATTTTAAATAATTTTACTTTTAAAAAAGAAAATGATATAAAATGCATGACAGCTAAGGACAAGCTGAAGGTTGCATGGATACAAGTACTCAGGAATGGACATGCAAATTAAAGGACTATTTCCTATTCATTAATTCCAAGGACATTAGATTTTAATTAGGAATTAAAATTTAAATTAGCTTATTTCTATTTTCCTAAGAGGCTTAATATTTATGGCCTCAAGTCTATTGTTTGATAGTTTTTAGAATTCAATTTCTTCCTTGTATTTCTTTTAGTGTAGCGCCTAGTTTAAGGCTTAGGATAGTTTGGGGTTGTGTGTTCAACACCCAAATAAGATAGAATTAATTCCCTTTTTATTTTCCTACTCACGGGCCTTCCCCCATATTTCTATAAATAGGGAGCCTCCCACTCATGTACCTCTCATGTAGGGTGCTAATACCTTCCATTCGCGTAATCGACTCCCGAATCAAACTTTGATTTCACAGACCATTTTTCTATTTTTAAAAGGTTTTTTTTCGAAATTTTCCCTTAAAATAAATTTTGGTGGCGACTGCATTGAATTTTTCTGATTTCGGCTCGCTGCCCACCGCGACCCTAGTTGCGATTCACATGTAATTATACTTGTACAAAATTTAAATCACATGATATGCTTCAAGATATACTTACTCAAAGTGGCTCCTTAAATATTTCACCTTGCATGCAAAACTATTATAATTTTGATATGTGTAAGGTATCACCATTTACGTACTTGAGTAAGTGCAATTGTGTTATATTCTATGACATGGTGGGTTGCTAACTAAAAATATTAAGACATTTATGTCACATAGTTTGAAATGTGTGTTTATTTGGGAATATAGTGTAGAATATTTTGATGAATATAATGTTAGAACCACAGGAAACACTAGAAGGGGGTTGAATAGTGTTTTATAATCTTTACAGATTTTTCTGAAAACCTTTTAACAAGCAAACTGAGTTTGAAAATATTTGGGCAACCTTCCGAAACTGGAAGTTCAGCAACTTGCTAATGCAACTCAGAAGGTTGGATAAAAACAATTTTGAAGTATTTTCGCATGAAGAAAAGATTGTTTTCTGCGTGGATTTATAAAACAACTTTTCTTAAACCCTCATTGGTTATATAAAACATAATATAAAGAGTTAAGGGTTGAGAGAGCTTAGCCACAGAAATTTATCTTGGTTCACCCACTAACTCAGTGAGCTACGTCCAGTCCCAGGGCAAACACTCCACTGGATTTTTCACTAATCCCACAAGATTACAAGTATTGTTTGAACCCAGCCTCTTCAGGATAAACCAAGTATTCTTTGGACACAACCTCTCCAGGTTAAACTGAGTATTCTTTATTCCTCCAAGCCTCTCCAGGCTCTCAGACACTTAACAGTGTTTACAATGATAAATAGTTTAAGTTTCTGAGAAACTTAAACACTGGTTCTCTTATACAAAGGAATGACTGAGTACAACTCGGGATACAAAGGATAAAATCTAAGTATAAGGAATGAAATACAACAAAGTGTTTGGCTTGATAAATTTTCTTATTTAGCTTGGTCGACTCTCATTTGGGTTTTTGCCAGGGCTTCGCCAGGGGTTCACCAAGGGTTCCTTCACTTAAGGTCTTTCAAGTAGGTATATATATAGTCTTGAAATGAATCCGTTGAAGAGAGCTTCATCCACCATTGTGAGATAGCATTAAATGCTTTTTGAGACGTTGTGAAACACTCTTCTGATAGCTTCTGACTTTTGAGATATGCAGGTGTTGCAGTCTGCAACACTGCTCTGATACGAACAACAGTTTCCGTTTAAGGTAATATGACTTTGACATCACAAACGAACTTTGAATTAATTCCTCAAATGAGTCAAACTTGCTTCAGACGTTAAGGATGTGTAATGACTTGAGCAGACATCTTACATGCTTCAGTCAACAGCTAAAATGAGGTTTTCAGCAATTCTTCTCTGAATAATTCTGTAGCACTTCATAAGGTAGAAATGGATTCAGCAGTCTTGACACTTCAGAAGGTTTCCTCACTTCAGTAGGTTCAACTTGAGGCCTCTTCCATATAGCACTTGCTAAAACAATAAAGCAAAATACCTTCAAGTGATAATGTTCTCATAATAAATCATCTCTTTTTAAAATCAAATTTGTTGTCCATTAAAACTTAGGAAATGTGAGTCTTGAATCCGATTTGAATACTTAAATTGATTTTGAGACTCAACATATAAAACATTGAAAAAAACTTGGTGCTTGTGTGAAATCAATTTCTTAAGTCTTCCTTTTGGGCATCTTATTGTTTTATGTATGTGTTAAGGCTTCAAGAGAATAGTTTTTGACCCGGGATCTAACTTCCTGGATGAATTTCCACAAGAGCCTAGGGAGTACATGGACATGATGGTTCAAACGTTAAAGGGGGAGTTTCTTAACCCCTCTCTCAAATACAACTTGTTAATATCTTGTGTTTTTATATTGTCGGTCGTTATGATTCCCGAGTACTTTTGCTATGATTTTATACTTCCAAATGCTTGGGTAACCTACTTGCGGATTTTACATGTCTTTTTAAGCCTTAAAGTTCTTGTTGAGGAGAGGACACTAGTGCCACATTTGTTAAAGGGAAGTCACTTACTACCTCTTACCTACTTGTCATTGATTCTCTAGTTCAATGTCCTACCTACTTTCTTTGGTTGATGATTGTAGACCCACATCTTTTATATTTGAGGTCAAATCATTTTCAAGGGGGGGAGAATGATAGAAAATGAGTGGAAGCTAAGGAAAAGCTGAAGGTTGCATGGAATCCATGGATGTAAGTGCTAAGGATTGATCATGCAAATTAAAGGATTATGTCCTATTGGTTATTTCCTAAGACATTATATTTTAATTAGGAATTAAAATTTAAAATTATCTTATTTCAATTTTCCTAAGAGGCTTAATGTTTATCATCTAAAGTCTATTGTTTTATACTTTTTAGAATGTAATTTCTTCCTTGTATTTCTTTTACTATAGTGCCTAGTTTAAGGTTTAGAATAGGTTGGGGTAGGTTGTGTGTTCAATAGCCAAATAGGATAGAATTAATTCCCTTTTTATTTTCATACTCATGGGCCTTCCCCCCTTTTTTTTCTATAAATAGGGAGCCTCCCACTCACATACCTCATTAATCATTATTTTGAATATACTTAGCTTATGCTAATTTTCCTGCTCAAGTGTGAATAGAGAAGGGTTAATGGTGTATGCCCAAAAAAATGAGAGACTCGTCCAGCTCTAGGGGTTTGTGGAGTTTCTACATTAGAAGTTATTAGCTAGTGGCTTTGCCTCTATTGTGGCGTTCTTCCATCTCTGATCTTTTTCCATTTTCACTTCTCTCTGCATTTTATTTCGCTAAGTCTGAATTATGCATCTCATTTCCTTTATCTTGTGCGCTGATTTTTGTTAAGTCTCAAATATAAATTAAATATTCACTTTGATTCAAGAACTCATTACCCTTGGTTTTAATGCTTAACAAATTTGATTGAGTAGAAACAGATTCTACTGAGAAAGGTAGTTTGCTTTTGATGTTTCAGGAACTCTGAAAAGAACACATCTTCAAGTTAAAGCAACTATCTAAAGGACTGATCAACCTGCTAAAACGCATAAACTTTCAGAAGTATGTGTGTGTACTGAATCCACACTTACCAAAATCTGTGTACTTGCTGAACACATACTCTCTGAATTATCATTTGATGATGTGGCAACATGAGCTGATAAAATGAAAAACTCTCTAAAGCGTTTGGACTTAACTGAAGAATTATCCAGCCTGCTGAAGTGTTGCATCATCTATGTGTTGAGAAGACTTACTGAAGACGCTCAACATAAATCCTGCCAAAGTCAGAAGACACTCTGCACAAAAGAATTAAAGGTCTTTAAACGTCTTCTGCAAAGCATCTACAACAAGGAAGTCTACAGAGTTCTTTCTGCGCTGTTCCCTAAAACATAGTACATGATAAAGAACTTTTATGTCTGTTGTGTGTCAGAACCGTACTGTATCTGCACATCTATTCTGCTCAAGTCAAAGGCTATCAAGAGCTACAAGCTATCTCCCAACGGTAACCAAGCTACCTTCAACGGATACATTTCAAGCTTCAATAAATAGCCTCAAGCAAGACTATGAAGGCGGGCGACTGAAAAAAAGCCCAAGAGAGAATCGACAATAGGTCAATAATGAAATCTTATCAAGCCAACTCTCTTAAGAAGCAATTCCTTATGATCATATATAGAGAAGAAAATGAGCCAAAATTGTACACTTGTATCTCTGTTTTTCCTTGTACTTAGAATCCTCATCTTTGTATCCTGAGTGTTATCTCAGTTATCTCTTTGTACAAGTTACCCAAAAGTTTAAGTCTCTTAGAAGCTTAAACAAACCTTTATTGTAAACACTTTTAAGTGTCTGAGAGCCTGGAGAGGCTTGGAGGAACAAAGAATACTTGTTTAGCCTGGAGAGGCCCAAAGAATACTTGTTGAGCCTGGAGAGGCTAGGTGTGCAAATAATACTTGATGAGCCTGGAAAGGCTAGGTGTGCAAATAATACTTGTAATCTTGCGAGATTAGTGGAAATCCAGTGGTGGTTTGCCCTGGGATTGGACTTTGCTCACTGTGTTAGTGGGTGAACCAAGATAAATTTCTGTGGCTGAATTCTCTCTACCCTTAACTCTTTTACTTTCCGCCGTTATCTGTTTTTATCTAACTAAGGAGGGTTTAAGAAAAGTTGTTTTATAGATCAATGCAGAAAACAATCTTTTCTTTACACGAAAATACTTCAAAATCATTTTTATCCAACCTTCTGAGTTGCATCAGCAAGTTGCTGAACTTCCCAGTTTCGGAAGGTTGCTCAAATATTTTCAAATCAGCTTGCTTGTTAAAAGGTTTTCATAAAAATCTATAAAGATTATGAAACACTATTCAACCCCTTTCTAGTGTTTCATGTGGTCCTAACAGTTGGTATCAGAGCTCAACCTTGAATTGGGCATCTAACAAATGCTAAGGGAAGAAGATCCAGATGTAAACCTCGTCAAGCTATGGTGTTCATATCTTCTGTAAGAAACACGTGAAGTTGCTCGTATTGCTGATATCAAGAATCATCACAAAAGAATGGATGAAAGGAGAGTTGGATGGAAAGAAGGTGTACATGCTGAAAGCTTTAAGCGCGACCTGCTGAAGTTAATCATAACTCTCTCAGAAAGCAATATTGGGTCTCAATATTGTATGGGTAACACCTTTTCTATCTAAGACTCTCTGAAAATTTATTGCTTAAAATTATATGAACCTTCTGAATTATCTTGGTAGAAGTTTATGTGATGAACCTCCTGAACCGTGCATTTGCTGAAAAACTATTTTATTAAAATAATTATTTTTTTTTTAAGAAATCTAAAAAGTTTGAAGACTAACCATCTTCAAAATTTTTATAAAATGACTCTGTGAAACTGATGGCTCTTCAACTATCCACTCCATAATGCGCGATTGCATGACTCTCTATGTCTGCGCATTTAATAACCGCTGTGATCATTGATGATGCGAAGTCTATTTATAGAGTTGTGAATTCAGCATGAAGACTACCTCTCTCTACGATCGGAAAAGTTCTTACGAATCTAAGAGAATTTCAATCATCTCTAAGAACTATGAGCTTCTCCTTCTCCTCCAAATCCTCTTAAATAACTGAAGAATCTGTCTTTTCTTGTGCCCATGCTACATCTAGATACGATGAAAGGATTATCCTCTCCAGGAATGTGAGCTTAGAAGAATTTGATGGGGCTAGTTTTAATGTCTCTGAATTTTTTGATGCTTCCGGATGGACTCCCTTCTTTAACAATGTTTCTTCTCCATGGCATGAAGAGAGTGTTCTAGAGTTCTGGAACAATTCTCAAGTCATTACTGAAAGCCACTCTTGTGGCATCAAAACCTCTGTGATGGGCATGCCTTTATTTGTGGATGCTGAAGTGTTGGAAGAGGTCACTGGTGTTCGTGGTAGAGGAACGCAGTTCATCCCTGACTAGGAGGTCAACAATGGAGGGATGTGGATGTATGACCAGATGCTTTTTGGTCGCAGAATCTTTGAAGCTCCAGAGTGTTCACAGCTCTTGGAGACTCCTAGGACTCTGCTGGCAATCATTAACTGTTGCATCCTTCCCAAGGGAAGTGGAAAAGTTCTCATCTTTGAGCTGGAGAGATCTGTGCTGATTCATCTTCTCCAGAAGAAGAAGTTGAAGCTTCCCAGAATCTTCCTATACCACATGATCAGAAGGTCAAGGGAAGCTGCTGAAAAATTTCCCCATAATACAATTATCATGAAAATCTTGCAGCACAAGGGATTTCCCATTAACGAATTCTTTGATCAGGCTCCTCCTTCCTACTTCACTCCTGCAATGGTTGAACCTATGAAGGGCGCCATCTTAGAAGAGGTTGTTGAGAAAGACTTGGCTAAAAATGTCCCTTCAACCTCTCAAGTCAGAAGGAGAAGAACCAGAGCCTCTGATCCTCTCAGTGCTCATGGAAGGATAAGGAAGGTGTTTGGGGCTTACAATTTAAGAAGGCTGGATGCGCGTGTTGGATGGCTTGGAAGAAAGCTTAATGAAACTCAGAAGGAGTTACTAAAGCTGAAGGCAGAGAAGGAAGCGTCCAGTGCTGTTGAGACTGGATCAAATTAAAAGCCATCAATTATCAAAGGGTCTTTGTCAAAATTTTTGTTATTTTTGAAATATTTAAAAATTTTTTTTCCTGATTAATGAAATTAATGAACAATCCTTTTCGATCTTATTCAAAAATTTCTCTATGATTACTTCATTCTGTGTGTTCTATACTCTCTGAATATTTGCGTGATCCTCTGAATCGTTGCTTGTGCTAATTTATTACTTCAACGCATATCTACTCAAGCAATTGATTTCACCGGAACTTTCTGAAGTTTATTACTCTTGGTTTCCTTCATTCTTATTGTTAGAGAATATCTCCTATTTAGGGAAATTAGAATAGAATAAATGTATTTAAGGAAACTAGGAAACTACATTAAGTGTTGATTTGTATAGCTGTATTTCCTTATTTTTGTATAGGTCTATGTTTCCTTATTTTGTACAGATTATATTTCCTATGTTTCCTTTATTAGTGAGTGTAATCATGTATATAAATATGCAACTGCTGAGGTATTTCTCCTCAAGCAATTCAATAATCCTATTCTCTACTTTTACATGGTATCAGAGCTCACTTCATGTGGGCCTGATAAAAGTCAGAATCCTAGTCCGCTGTCCGTCATCAAAATCCTAGTACTCTATTTGTTGTCCCTGTTCCTCTCTAACAGTCCACTGTCCAGCACTATCCAGAAACATCCGGCCACCTACAGTCACCGTCCGGCCACTTGCAGTCACCGTCCGGCCACCTGCAGTCACCGTCCAGCCATCGTGAAGTCACCATCCGGCAACCAAAACATCAGCAACAGACACAGAAGGAGCCGATCTATTGATCCCCGAAAACAGCGCCGTCGTCTGCTTTCGCACGCGCCATCACCGTCCGCTGTCCTTGTCGGCGCGTGTAAGCCACGCGCCGCCTTCCAGGCCTCCGTTTGCTCCGTCGTCGGTCTCGTTAGCTTCGTCCAGGCCTCCTCTGTCCGTTTTTGGGGTCAAATACCCCAAAAGCCAGATCTCAGTCCGTCGGTCTTCTTCACAGTCGTCATCATGGCGTCATCCACGTCCGATTCTGAGCATGACGATCCTGTTCAGCATGTCGATCCACGTCAGGTTCAGCCAACACCTCAAAATTCTTCCATCTCCTATAGCTTCTCAGGTACTCCTAAAATCACCTCTGAAAAGCTGAATGGAAAGAATTACCTAACTTGGTCAGCTTCTGTTGAACTTTGGTTTCTAGGTCAGGGTCTTATTGATCACCTAGAGATGTCAGTGTCTGAAATTCCTTTGGAAAATCAGAGTCAATGGAAAAAGTTAGATTATCAACTGTGTGCCCTGTTATGGAAATCTGTGGAATCCACTACTTTGATAAATATCAGGGCCTTTAAAACATGTTTCACCTTTTGGAGCAAGGCTCGGAATCTATTTGCCAATGATATTCAGCGTCTGTATGACTCTGCTCAAAAATTGGCATCCCTCAAGCAAACGAATCATGATATGTCAACATTTGTTCCACAATTACAGGCAGCCGTAGAAGAATTGAAGATGTTCTTGCAAGCAGACACTCTTCAGGGCCTCCAGAACAAATTAGAAAATTTGTATGTGGTAATGGCCTTACGAGCCATGCATCCCGACTTTGACCTTCTTCGTGATCAAATTTTGACCGCACAAGACGTTCCTACCATGGAAAATCTTATCACTCGCCTGTTGAGAGTCCCTCCACCCAAAACCTCTGATTCTCATTTTAACACAACTGATGGATCTGTAATGATGACCACTTCAGGTTTTCGTGGAGGACGTGCAAACCGTGGAGGAAGAGGTAGTCGAGGAGGTCGTGGAGGCCGAGGGGGCAATTGTCCCTATTGCACTTATTGCAAAAGACCAGGTCACACTCAGGAGACATGCTATTCTATTCATGGTTTTCCTGAGAAAACGGTCAACCTTACTCAGTTTATGCCTATACAAGAGGATAGTAGGCAGCATGAAGTTATGACAGGAAAGCAACCTATGTCTTTTTCTGAAGATGGAATCCAAGAGTATATGCAGTGGAAGGCAGCGAAATAGGATCAGTCAGCCACAACTACAATTGCTCATACTGATAATCCTACAGTTTGTCTATCTCATACCGGTCATAATCCGACATCTTGGATTATTGATTCGGGTGCTTCTGACCATGTGTCTGGTAATCGATCATTGTTTTCTTCTCCTTTACTTGAGATTTCTCGCTCTATTACTCTTGCTAATGGTACTAAAGTACCTGTCCAAGGCATTGGTCATGCTTCTCCCACTCAATCTCTCTTATTAAAATTTGTACTATTTATGCCTGGGTGTCCCTTTAATTTGATTTCCTTGAGTCAGCTCACTCATTCACTTAATTGCTCAGTCACCTTTAATTCTGACTCTTTCATTATTCAGGATCGCGGTACGGGGAAGACGATTGGCATAGGACATGAATCACAAGGACTCTACTATTTGAAGACCACGTCTCCAATAGTATGTGCTGCTACTGAGTCTCCCCATCTTCTTCATCAACGTCTTGGTCATCCCAGTCTACAGAAACTTCAACTTATGGTTCCATGTCTTGTAAAATTGAAGTCCCTAGATTGTGAGTCATGTCAACTTGGGAAGCATGTCCGTTCTTCCTTTCCTACTCATGTTCAAAATCAAATAGAACCTTTTGCTGTTATTCATTCTGATATACAGGGTCCTAGTCGTGTCTCTAATTCATTAGAATTTAGGTATTTTGTCACCTTTATAGATGACCTTTCTAGGTTTACTTGGTTGTTTCTAATGAAAGAACGGTCTGAGTTATTTTCTATATTCAAGTCATTCTATATTGAGATACAAAATCAATTTGGCAAATCAATTAAGATTTTAAGGAGTGACAATGCCAAAGAATATTTCTCTCACGAGTTTTCATCGTTTATGTCATCTCATGGCATTCTACATCAGTCTACATGTCCCCACACCCGTCAATAAAATGGTGTGGCTGAAAGAAAAAATCGTCATCTTATTGAGACTGCCAAAACTTTGTTATTACATACAAATATGCCTCTACATTTTTGGAGGGATGCTGTTTTAACAGCTTGTTATCTCATCAATCGTATGCCCTCTTCTGTTATTAACAACCAGGTACCTCACAAATTATTATTTCCCACAAAGTCTCTATATGTTGTCCCTCCTCGTGTGTTTGGTTGTACTTGTTTTGTTCATAACCTCTCTCCAGGTACAGACAAATTGTCTCCTCGTGCTATCAAATGTGTCTTTGTCGGCTATTCCAGGCTACAAAAAGGGTATCAGTGTTATTGTCCTTCCTCACATCATTGGTATATTTCTGTAGATGTCACGTTCTTTGAAGAAACACCATACTTCACCTCTTCCGTTGAGTCTAATACAATCTCTGATGTATTACCAATTCCCTATTTTGGTCCACCTCTGTCTCCTTTGTAGGTTTCGTCACCTGGTTCTATCCAGCCCGGAGAGACTCAGTCTGGTACTTCGTAGCACCCTATCATCACATATCAACGAAGAACACAACAAGTTCTTCCACCAACAGAAAACATAATAGAAGATCACAGTGATTCATATCCAACTCCAACGGCTTCTCCTATCACGACCCTGCCAAAGTCCTCTCAATCAAGTCCTCCCATTGCTCTCCGGAAAGGTACTCGATCCACTTGAAATCCTCATCCCATCTACAACTTTCTCAGTTTTCATTGTTTATCGCCATCATATTATGCCTTTGTATCTTCTTTGTCCTCTATTTCTATTCCTAAAAGTGATAGTGAGGCACTTTCTCATTCGGGATGGAGGCAAGCTATGATTGATGAAATGACTGCTCTTGAGCATAGTGGCACATGGGATCTCGTTCACCTTCCTCCGGGGAAGAAAGTTGTAGGATGCAAATGGGTATATGCTGGGAAAGTTGATTCAAATGGTTGTATTGATCGTCTTAAAGCTCGCTTGGTTGCTAAGGGATACACTCAAACATATGGCCTTGATTATAACGACACATTCTCTCCCGTCGCTAAGATGGCTTCTGTTCGCCTTCTTCTTGCCATGGCAGCCATTCGCCATTGGTCGTTACTTCAACTTGACATTAAGAATGCATTCTTTCATGGAGACCTTGCAGAAGAAATCTATATAGAGCAACCACCTGGGTTTGTTGCTCAGGGGGAGTCTGGCTTGGTGTGTAAGTTGAAGAGATCTCTTTATGGTCTGAAACAGTCTCCCCGAGCTTGGTTCGGGAAGTTTAGCACAGTGGTACAAAGGTTTGGTATGACTTGCAGTGAAGTTGATCATTCAGTGTTTTATCAACAGAATTCAGTTGGTAGGTGTATTTATCTCGTGGTTTATGTGGATGATATAGTCATTACAGGTGATGATCATGAGGGAATATCTCGGTTAAAGAAACATTTGTTTGATCATTTTCAAACCAAAGATTTGGGTAAACTAAATTACTTTCTTGGTTTGGAGGTTGCTCAATCTAGAAGTGGTATTACAGTTTCACAAAGGAAGTATGCTTTAGATATATTGGAGGAAACATGAATGATAAATTGTAAGCCTGTTGACATTCCTATGGATCCAAATAGCAAGTTGTTACCAGATCAGGGGGAGCTCTATCCAGATCATGGAAGGTATAGAAAGGTAATTGGGAAACTAAACTATCTTACTATAACCAGACCAGATATCTCTTTTGCAGTCAGTGTAGTAAGTCAGTTCATGCAATCCCCTTGTGTTGATCATTGGAATGCAGTGACTCGAATTATGAGATACATTAAAAATGCTCCTGGTCAAGGTTTGGTTTATAAAGACAAACGAAACACTCATGTTGTCGGATATTTAGATGCAAACTGGGCTGGTTCTCCCATTGATAGACGCTCCACTTCAGGTTATTGTGTCTTTGTAGGTGGAAATCTCATATCTTGGAAGAGTAAGAAACAACAAGTTGTTGCTCGATCATGTGCTGAGGCTGAATATCGTGCTATGGCATTAGTTACTTGTGAACTCATCTGGGTAAAACAGTTGCTTAGGGAGTTGAATTTTGGTAACGTTAACGAGATGAAGTTATATTGTGATAACCAAGCTGCACTCCACATTGAGTCCAACCCAGTCTTTCATGAAAGAACAAAGCATATAGAGATTGACTGTCACTTTATCAGAGAAAAGGTTCTTTGCAAGGAAGTTGTCATTGAGTTTGTTAACTCTAATGACCAACTAGCATACATTTTGACAAAGTCCCTTCGAGGTCCCCGAATGCAATTTCTTTGTGGCAAGCTTGGTGCATATGATTTGTATGCTCCAGCTTGAGGGGGAGTGTTAGAGAATATCTCCTATTTAGGGAAATTAGAATAGAATAAATGTATTTAAGGAAACTAGGAAACTACATTAAGTGTTGATTTGTATAGTTGTATTTCCTTATTTTTGTATAGGTCTATGTTTCCTTATTTTGTACAGATTATATTTCCTATGTTTCCTTTATTAGTGAGTGTAAATCATGTATATAAATATGCAGCTGCTGAGGTATTTCTCCTCAAGCAATTCAGTAATTCTATTCTCTACTTTTACACTTATTATCCTAACCCTTTTGAATAATAACAAAAGGGGGAGTAATAACTAACAAATATGCTAAGAGGTTTTTCAGAAAATATATCAAATATGCTAAGAATTTTTCAGAAAAATGAAATCTTGTGTTCAAGGGGAGTATCACATTCTATCAAGTATCTGAAAGAGGGGGAGAATTTTTCTCTTCAATTTTTCTTTTAGAAAATTTAAATTTCTTCAGATATTTGTTAGTCATATCAAATTTGTCATCATTAAAAAGGGGGAGAATGTTGAGTCTCAAATATAAATTAAGTATTCAATTTGATTCTAAAACTCATTACCCTTGGTTTTAATGCTTAACAAATTTGATTAAATAGAAACAGATTCTTCTGAGAAAAGTAGTTTGCTTTTGATGTTTCAGGAACTCTGAAAAGAACATATCTTCAAATTAAAGCAACTATCTAAAGGACTAATCAACCCGCTGAAACGCATAAACTTCCAGAAGTATGTGTGTGTACTGAATCCACACTTACCGAAATTTGTGTACTTGCTGAACATATACTCTCTGAATTATCATTTGATGATGTGGCAACATAAGCTGATAAAATGAAGAACTCTCTAAAGCGTTTGCACTTAACTGAAGAATTATCCAGCCTGCTGAAGTGTTGCATCATCTATGTGTTGAGAAGACTTACTGAAGACGTTCAACGTAAATCCTGCCAAAGTCAGAAGACACTCTGCACAAAAGAATTAAAGGTCTCTAAACGTCTTCTGCAAGGCGTCTACAACAAGGAAGTTTACAAAGTTCGTTCTGCGCTGTTCCCTGAAACATAGTACATGATAAAGAACTTTTATGTTTGCTGTATGTCAGAACCGTACTGTCTCTGCACACCTATTCTACTCAAGTCAAAGGCTATCAAGAGCTACAAGCTATCTTTCAACGGTAACCAAGCTACCTTCAACGGATACATTTCAAGCTTCTATAAATAGCCTCAAGCAAGACTATGAAGGCGAGCAACTGAAAAAAAGCCCAAGAGAGAATCGGCAATAGGTCAATAATGAAATCTTATCAAACCAACTCTCTGAAGAAGCAATTCCTTATGATCATATACAGAGAAGAAAATGAGCCAAAATTATACACTTGTATCTCTGTATTTCCTTGTACTTAGAATCTTCATCTTTGTATCCTGAGTGTTATCTCAGTTATCTCTTTGTACAAGTTACCCAAAAGTTTAAGTTTCTTATAAGCTTAAACAAACCTTTATTGTAAACACTTTTAAGTGTTTGAAAGCCTATAGAGGCTTGGAGGAACAAAGAATACTCGTTTTAGCCTGGAGAGGTTGTGTCCAAAGAATACTTGTTTAGCCTGGAGAGGTTGTGTCCAAAGAATACTTGTTTAGCCTGGAGAGGCTGTGTCCAAAGAATACTTGTTGAGCCTGGAGAGGCTACGTGTGCAAATAATACTTGTAATCTTGTGAGATTAGTGGAAATCCAGTGGTGGTTTGCCCTGGGACTGGACTTTGCTCACTGTGTTAGTGAGTGAACCAAGATAAATTTCTGTGGCTGAATTCTCTCTACCCTTAACTCTTTTAATTTCCGCTGTTATCTATTTTTATCTAACCAAGGAGGGTTTAAGAAAAGTTGTTTGATAGATCAACGCAAAAAACAATCTTTTCTTTACACGAAAATACTTCAAAATCGTTTTTATCCAACCTTCTGAGTTGCATTAGCAAGTTGCTAAACTTCCCAGTTTGGGAAGATTGCTCAAATATTTTCAAATCAGCTTGCTTGTTAAAAGGTTTTCAGAAAAATCTGTAAATATTATAAAACACTATTCAACTCCCCTTCTAGTGTTTCCTATGGTCCTAACAATTTTTGCCTTATATGGTTCCAATTCAAGTTCTATAATTGTATTGCTATCAGGATCAGAAGGTAAGAGACCAGATTCGAGGTATGTATGAATGTCAGAAAACATTAGTTCTTATTTTTTTCTCCTTCACAATGGTCGGAGCCGAGACAATTTCATAGATGACATACTTGTTGTTCCTGAAAGATCTCATGCTGACAAACTTTGAGAGAATGTCGGCCCTCGCATTTCTCTCCCTTGGAATGTTATTGATTTGGGCCTCGGAGAATCTCTAGAGCAGTTCCTTCACCTTCTCCAAATATTTATGTAATAGGGGATTCCTTGACCTGGTAGTCTCCCTTAACCTGCAAAATAACTAACTAGGAATCTCTGTTATGTGTGATATTTTTCTCCTCGAATTTTGCTGCCATTATGAAGCCCACAATAAGGGCCTCATATTCTATCTCGTTGTTAGAAGTAGGGAAACAAAAATTGAGGGGAATGTTCAAGGACTACTCCCTGTGAGTTTTCGAGGAGGGTGCCGGTGCCATTTCCTTTGGGGTTGGAAAATCAGTTGACATGAATTTCCCACAGATCCTCAACTTCAGGTTTCACCAGGGTGAGCTTGGTGATGAATTCGGCCCAGACTTGTGCTTTAATCATTTGTCGAGGCTCATACAGAATCCAAATCTGAGATAGCTCCACTGCTCATGCAATCATTCTTTTGCCTAGGTCAGGTCGATGAAGAACCTATTATATTGGTTGGTCAGTACGAACCATTATTTGGTGAGCTTGAAAGTACTGTCAAAGGCGGGGAGTTAGGTGTTACCAACTTCTCAAACCAAAATGAAACTGATGGCCACCTCTACAACAAAAAGATATAAATAAAGGGTTTCTCTTAGGGTCAACTTTATCAAAACGGAGGTGAAGCTAGATTTGTTTTATCTATACAAATGCTTCTTCACATTCATCGCTACAACAAAAGTCTTTCCCTTTCTTGAGAAGCTGAAAGAATGGTAATGCCTAGAATGCCGACTTTGCCACAAATCTTGTGAGGGTGGCTAAGTGCCCGGTAAACTTTTGGACCTCCTTGACAGAGACCGGACTCTTCATCTCTAGTACTGCTCAACATTTGTTGGGGTTGGCTTCTAACCCGCATTTAGTCAACATAAACCTCGGGAATTTTCCGGCCTGGACTCCAAAAGTGCATTTTGAGGGTTGAGGAACATGTTGTATTTTCGAAGTTGGGAAACGACCTCGACAAGGTTGGAGACATGATCAGAATTGGAGGGCATTATTTGGTAGCAATAATTGTATACCTCAATAACTTTCTTGATTTGCTCACGAAACACCAAATTCATCATCTGCTGGTAAGTGGCCCCAACATTCTTGATATTGGAGGGCATCATTTGGTAGCAATAATTAGTATTCTCAGTCATAAAAGCGGTCTTTTCTTGATTGGCGGGTACATGGGGATCTAATTGTACTCTAATAAGCGTCCATGAATGACAACAATTGATAGCTAAAAGACTGGTCGAAAAGTAGCTCAATTTTGGGCAGGGGGTAAGAATCTTTAAAACAAGCCTTGTTTAGATATGTGTAGTCGATGTAAATGCGCCATTTGATGGAGGATTTCTTACTAGGACGACATTGGAGAGTCAGGTCATATACTTCACCTTTCCCTAATGAATCTAGTATCCAACAACTCTAAGGCTTGCTGGTTAATTGCTTAAATTCTCTCTAGGTCCATTTTTCTTCTTTATTGTGAAACAAGCTTCACCCGAAGGTCGATTGATAATCAGTGGAAAATAAAATCTGGATCCAAACATGGAATATCAAAGGTTGTCCAAGCGAAGAGGTCAGTGTTCTGCTGAATGAGGGTGCTGGGTTTTGGAAGGTCAAACGTAGCGGAGCTGAACTTTTAAAATTTAAAAATATCCTAAACCCTCCATGATCAATGCAAAAGCCATAAATTGTAACGTCCTAATTTCTTAATTCCAGAATAATGTCCGTTGGAAACACTATTCCGAATTTCAGAAATTATTTCGCGCTATTTTCGATATCATCAAGCAAATCACACCATTGCTTAGGCAATCCAACGTTTGCTTAAGCTTCCATGGAATTCATACATCAATGCTTTCAATACAAATTCCTAATTAAGAGCCTAGGGAATGAACCTACACTTTGGAGTGTTATGGTTCATAAAACTCCTACCGGAAATCCGGCAGAGTCTCCCCTAAAAACTGGACATTTCCCAATTTCTAACTTAACCTGAAATCCAGAAAAACCACCAATACAGTTTATAATAACACAATACAATCTTAAACTACAATTAAGCCTCCATGGCAAATCTAAAGTCTCTACATTAATACATCTAATTACAAATAATTCTCCAATAAGAATTTCCCTCTGATCACTGGGAGTGTGTGGATCCACCCCAAGAGCTTCCTTTCCCTTGAACATAAATCTGGAATAACCTGCATAACTAAAATATATCCCCGAAACGTAGGGTCAGACTACGGTCTCAGTGAGTAAAGCATGCAACAAGCAGTGTGGGGAGAGCAAGTGATAGCACCTCTCAGTAGAATTCTAAGCTGACAACTGGGAGCTATGGAGCATGGAGCAAGCTTGGACCAGTTTGGGGTTGCTTGGAGCTGAACCAAGCCTTGGTCAACCTTTTCTTGGTCAAGCTATGGTCAACCTTTGACCTTTGACCAATGACCCAAGTCAACATGAAGACTCTACTTAATTAGGATTAATAGATTTTAAGAATTGTGATGTAATTAGGTTTTATGATGTAATTAGGACTTGCTTGTAATTTTCCTATTTCTTCCTAGTTTGGGGCGCTAATTTGTGGCTTTATTGGCTTAAGCGTTAGCTTAGATAAATAGCCTTAGGGACATGGGCTCAAGACCCACTAGGATAGCTTTTTCATCATCTTTATTTTTCCCCATTTTCCTCCCACTTGGCCGCCCCCTCCTACTGCTATATATAGGAGGCTCCTCTCTTGTATTTCACAACACTTATGAAATAGTAAAGGCATTATGCCCATTTTTCTCCTCTTGGTGAGTTGAGAGTAAGGCTTGGTGGTTGTTGCTCAAACCATACTGAGACTTATCTAATTCTCTTGAATTAGTGGCGTCTGGCATTGGACTTATCTACTGTGGGTGGATTCCTGCTTCAGTGGCATCCCTACCATTTCTTCCTCTCCACTTTTTCTTTCATTTTCTCTCATTTTCTTGCTCTTTATTGCGCAAATATAGTTGCTGCCCTGCACCTATATTTCACAATTTAACCACTATATTTTGATTCTAATCGGTTTACTGTCAGAAAATTCCAAAAAAATTACAGTAGTATATTTCTTTTTATTCATTATTTTGATTTTCTAGTACCACTTGGACCAGTTTACTGTCAGAAAATTCCAAAAAAATGACAGTAGTTACAGTTTATTTTCTTTTCATTGTGTACAAATTTCTGTAATTTTCTGTTGGGGAAAAAGACAAAAAAAGAAAGAAAAGGCAAGAAAAATACAAAAAGTATGTACGTGCCAAAAATACAAAAAAAGGTGTAAAAAGCAAAAAGGGGTGCAAAAGTCAACAACAAGGAAGAAAAAGTCAAAAGACACCCAAAAAGAGTAAAAAATAAAAAAAAATCAGAAAAATAGAAAAATAAAAACAGAGAGTTATCCCAACAATACAGTGACAGTTTTACTGTAATTTTCTGTTTCATTTCACTGTATACCGTAATTGAGTTGTATTTGCTGTTTTTTTTTCAAAAAATGACAATTTTGGCAACTCTTTTCAAAAATCACCAAAAACAATTCTCTTTGCAATTTCTTCCGTCTTGTCTTGTTTGTTGTCTGTTCTTGTGTATAAGCGTGTTTGAGTGCCAACTTTTCTTGTTTGTCATATCAATTCCTTGTTTTGTCTTAGGATTTTCCAATATTCCTTTAGTAGGTATTTTCTTTGTTAGTGCACTTCTATTTGGGTAAGGGTTAAGACTTAGTCTCACGTTGGTCTTTGCAAGATCTAACCAACCTTCAACCGAGTAGAAGAGGCAAGAGTGTCTCATTATAGAAAAAGCCAAAAAGAGTGACATACACGAGTGATTACATTCCATTGAGTGTAAACACTTAGTTAGTGGAAAGGGCCTTAAAAGTTTTCACATAAAATTCAATTTAGGAGAATGGAAGAATGGAGGCAAGGGGAAAGAGAATCACTAATGCTTAGGAAAGCCATAGAGACACCCTTGGGAAATGAAGGAGAGAGCCAAAGAGAGAACCTATTCCACACTAGGTGCCATATTGAAGATAAGCTATGCTTAGTAATTGTTGATAGTGGAAGTAGTAACAACCTAGCTAGCCTTAGGTTAGTTCACAAGCTAAACTTACCTACTCCCCACACCCAAAACCTTATATACTTCAATGGGTGAGTGATGAGGAATAAATTATGGTGGATAGGCAAGTGAGGCTAAGGTTTAACATTGGGAGCTATAAAGATGAAATGACCTTTGATGTTATACCCTTAGAAGCTTCACACATCCTATTAGGAAGACCTTGGCAATATGAGAGAAAGGTAAAATATGATGGGTTTTCCAATACCTATAAGTTCTGCCACCAAGGAATAAAATTCACACTCATGCCTATGACCTCAAAGGAAATAAAAGAATATCAAAGCACACTTAAGAGGTTAATAGAACAAGAGAAAAGAGAACAATTAGAAAAAGAAAAAGAAAAAGAAGAAAAGCTTAAGAGAGAAAAAGAAAAGGAGGTAGAAAGAGTGCAAATAGAAGAGAAGAAAAAAGAAAATTTAGGGAAGTAACCAATTCCATTGAATGAACAAGTAAATGCTAACCCTTTGTGTGAAAACATGAATATGTTGATGGCAACTACTTCTAGTGTTGCAAAGAGGACAACTCAAGCTATTGAGAGGGAGTTTCCTAAACTAACTTTCTTTATGCATGACATACCTCTTTCTATGCACAATTATATGCATCAAAGCATTACATGTTTGAAAGAAATAAACAGTGTTGATAATGCTTTAAAACCTATTGCATGTTTAGAAAAGCAAACTATGTTTAAGAGTGCCATGAAACTTACTAAAGATGCATGTTTAGTCAATTCCTTTGGTCAATTTAGATTGCATGATAGGAATGATAACAAGGTTGGATTGAATATGCATGTACCTTTGGTTTGTATCTATAATGTGCATACACATTTTGGACCTAAAATAATTGTTTCATATAAAGATATGTATTATGCTCTTGAACTAGTTAGTAAAAAGGATAAAAATTTGGATGAAGCTATCACATGTAGGAAAACTTGTTTGACATCTAATTCGAATGATGATATGCTTCTTGATATGCATACTCACTGTGATTCTTTTGGTATTTCACCTTTCATGAACTCATATGATAATATGCAAAAGGTGTCATCTTACCTGAGTGAGTGCTTTAGCATGGATATGGCTCTTGAGCAAACTTGCATGAATACTTCATGGCATGAACATATGCACTATGATTTTTACAATAATACTCAAAATGCGTGTCTTATGTTCAATTAGCATGATGGGATCTCACTTCCAAGAAATAGGACATTCATACCACATAGTTTTAATTGTGCATTCATTTGGTAATATATTGTGGATTATTTTGTTGGTTTGAAACATGTATATCACTTGTTTAAATTTCGTTTTAACCAACTAACCCCTTTACTTGAAAATAAGGGCTTCAAAAGATTAGTCATTGATCCAGGATCTAAATCCACAAAGTACATGGACAAGATGGTTTAATCTTCATTGAGGGAGTTTTCTATCCCTTATCCCAAATACCTCTTGTTCATCTCCTATGTTTTTCTTCTGCTAATCTTTATTATCCCTAAGTATTTTTGTTATGAGCCTTCACTTTGCTTGCTTTGGAATAATACTCATGGGTCTTCTTTGTTGTCTAGGTTCAAGGGAATCATTTAATGCTTGAAGAATCTAGCAAGAACTCTCCATCTCCTAAGGGAAGTACCTACCTACCCCTCTAATGTTGTCATCCAATCCCTTCTTCTCTTTTCTTTTCCTCATGGCTTCTTTTTGAATTTTCAGATTTGAGGTCAAATCCTTTCTAAGGGGGAGGGAATGATAGCACCTGTCAGTAGACTTCTAAGCTGACAGCTGGGAGCTATGGAGCATGGAGCAAGATTGGACCAGTTTGGGGTTGCTTGGAGCTGAACCAAACCTTGGTCAACCTTTTCTCGGTCAAGTTATGGTCAACCTTTGACCTTTGACCAATGACCCAAGTCAACATGAAGACTCTACTTAATTAGGATTAATAATTTTTAGGAACTGTGATGTAATTAGGTTTTATGATGTAATTAGGACTTGCTTGTAATTTTCCTATTTCTTCCTAGTTTGGGGCGCTAATTTGTGGCTTTATTGGCTTAAGCGTTAGCTTAGCTAAATAGCCTTGGGGACATGGGTTCAAGACCCACTACGATAGCTTTTTCACTCATCTTTATTTTTCCCCATTTTCCTCCCACTTGGCCGCCCCCTCCCACTCCTATATATAGGAGGCTCCTCTCTTGTATTTCACAACACTTATGAAATAGTAAAGGCATTATGCCCATTTTTCTCCTCTTGGTGAGTTGAGAGTAAGGCCTGGTGGTTGTTGCTCAAATCATACTGAGACTTATCTAATTCTCCTGAACTATTGGCATTTGGCATTGGACTTATCTGCTGTGGGTGGATTCCTGCTTCAGTGGCGTCCCTACCATTTCTTCCTCTCCACTTTTTCTTTCATTTTCTCTCATTTTCTCGCTCTTTCTTGCACAAATATAGTTGCTTCCCTGCACCTATATTTCGCAATTTAACCACTATATTTTGATTCTAATCGATTGGTTTTGCTCAATTCTAGATCCTACAACTACCCTGCTATCAGCGAGCATATGAGATGCAACATGAAACATCCTAAAATTTCTAGGATAGATAAAATAAGATAAAAAGGAAAAATATTATTATTATTATTATCTTTAATTATTATTATTCATAAATAATATTAATATTTTGAATAATGTTATTTTAATAAAAAGAGGAATGAGTAGGTTGGGGGTAGGCCCAACCCAGGTAAGTGTTTATTTAAGGAGGGGTTATCAATTCACCCTAATCCTTATTTTTCAAATCGTCAGAGAGCAAAACCTTAAGGAGGGGAGAAACGACTTCGTAAGGGGAAGGTGCTGCAGAGTAATCATCAAGAGAGAGCCTACCATTTTCTGTTTGATCTTCACCTCTAAGGTACGGGGGGGAAAAAGGTGCTGCTTATATGTGTATGTTGGGGTGCTTGGGTAGTGATGGGAAACCATAAGACCCTCTAAGAATTATAAATTTGAGAACCTCTCTATTAATCATGTGTTGTGTGTTTGGAATGTGTTTGATTTGATGTATGCACGTGATATTATTGATGAATTGAGTGATGGTAGCGAGACTATCGAAAAAGGGGTCAAATTAGGATTTGGGGGTGAGATTCATAATTGAACGATTGTTGAATTAACTGTAATCCATTGAAATAATTGATGTTTTCAGTGAATTTAATCGGTAAAAATGAGTTTAATTGAATTAGGAACTTGGGAATTTGGGTAGGGATTGAAGAAGAGGGTAGAGGAAAGTCATTCTCGTTTTTACACAGAGCAGCGACTGTAAAACAGCGACTTCAGCTTCATTCACCGTTGGATCGGACTGACATTTTGACAGCTGGTTCGGAACGTCTGGTTATTTATTCTGAACGGTTGGATCGGTGATAAAATGTCTGGGTTGGGAGATATGTAGTTCTCACTGTAGTTGTATATTTGGGGGTTTTATTGATGAAATTAAATTGGATGCCGAGTCTATTAATTGTGATATGAGTATTGTGATGTGAATGTCTAATGTGATATCCTATGTTTATAATAATTGTTATGTGATGTGGTGTGATTAGAATAATAGAGATTGTATGAGATATATGTGAATTGATGATGATGCTTTGAGCATAGAGATTGTGTTTGTGGCATGAGTATTGTGGTGTGAGTATCTTATGTGATGTTATATGTTTATAATATTATGGGATGTGGAATGATTAGAGTATGTGTCTTAAAGATGTGATGTGGAATGAGTAGAGTAGACTATGTTGTATGAGAAATGTATAAATGATGATTGATGCATTGAGCATGAGCATATGAGATGTGACTGTATGAGATGACGTTGATGTAATGAGCATGAGTATATGATGTATGAGATATATGAGATATATGAGTAGCCGAATGTGGCTTAAATACCCTAGCCCAAGAGAAGGGCAACGAGTAGGGTTCGGTGACCATGATGGGGGACATTCTATGCACGAGCCCAAGAGAGGGGTGTTGTGCAACCTATCGGCCAAGAGAGGGCATTTAACGGTAGGGCCATCATTGGTAACAACTAGGGAGATTGATGAGGTGATTCATGTTGTTGAGTAAAGATTGAGGAAATCTGTTTTAAGTGCCTTACATGGCCAAGTTAGATTTTTAAGATGTTGATATTTTGATATTTTAATTTTTGTAATTCGCTGATTTTACTTTTTACTTGCATTGAGTTTAATTTGAATTATATAGATGTTTAAAGAGAGAATTGTGAACCTTTTTACCCGATGTGGATCTACAACTTTTCCTTATTTTCCAATTCATGATTGTATTAATAGTTGGGGTAGAAGGGTGTCACACAACACAGAACGCAAGTCAACATAAAACTCATAAATCATTCTAATCTTCTTTCATAATGAAATCTCTTCTTAACTTAATAAAGAACATATAAATACAACTTAGTTTAGCTATTTAACAGTCATAAATCATATATTCCAAGTCTAAATGCACACACATGCTCATGATGCAATTCTCACTGTTGTGCCCAGCAGGCATATTCTCACAGCTGATCCCAGCCGACAAGGTCTTTTCACTGATTTTGGAGTTAGAATTGAGCTCAGACTACAGGGAACGTCTTCCCTGGGGACGAATCCCACCCTTATTCTAGACCGAAGTCAAGTTTTCAAACAATTTCTAACGGCCGAAGCCGGCTTAACTATTCTCACGGCCAAAGCCGACTTAGTTATTAATTATTCTCACGGCCGAGGCCGGCTTAGTTATTCTGGGCCGAAGCCAAATTTTGATTCTAACTGAGAGATATTTTTGCATAAATACATAAAGAGTTTTTCTGAAAAAGCTTAGCATGTAAACTAACTTCATAAAAACTCATGCTCAAATTGACTATGCTCATATACTTCATGTCATGCCAAACTTACACATACATCAAACAAAATCATCATGGAACATGAAGAATCATTAAGAAATTTACCCAATAGCAGCCAATGCAAGAAATCCCAAAATCCCCAATTTATTCTAACCTAGGGTTTTCACATACAACCAATAGTCACCTCAAAGCATGTATATTTTCTAATTCAACCATAAATCAACATCCACAAAACCAAAGGGAAGAGGAATAGAAGGATAAGGGTTATATTGGAAACATACACAAGATGAGGTGGAAGTGTGTGAGCTTCACTCACCTTTAATGGAGGAACAATGGAGGAAGAGGAGGAAGGAGGAGATTGAGCACAAGCCTAGGAGGTGATGGGGAACCTTCAATCCAGATCTTCTTCTTCCTTTTCTCTCTTTCTCTCTAATTTCTTCTCTCTCTCACTCTAAAACCCTAGAAGAAAGGGTGGGAATGAAGAAAATGGGGCTGCACGCTCTTTTTTAAAGAAAACAGCTCGCGTGCGCGCTCGAGCGCACCCTGGGTGCGCTCCAGTGCACTAAACTCAGGGGCCAAAATTGATTCTGCTGCCCTGCGCGCTGAAGCACGTAAACTTATTGTTTGAAGGTGCAAACGAACTCAGAATACTATCATACAAAATATCAAACTAAAGCCCCGGATCTAAGCTTTCTAATGCAAGTGGAGTCACCTTAATTGGACACCCATAACTCTAGATATTATCAAATTAATGCACCAAGGTCATTAGGCTTAAAACCCAAAATCAAGCAATAACCTTGCTTTAGCCCCTCTTTGATTTCCAATTCAATTCTCTCCTTCTCAAACCTAATTCTCATCCACGAAAACCTTCTTCTAACTTAGTTCTTCTCATCCAAACCCTTCCCCACTCTAATTCTTGATAAATCAATTCCCTTGACCATAAAGCTTATTCATCCACACTTAATGGCTAAGATTTAGGGTGTTGCTCTTCTCCTCAACTCTTCTTTACCCAACCTCATTTCTTTACCCTTAACCACTATATTCTCTGACTCAGGGTGTGATCCCTTCTAGGTTTGACCTACAGTTGATTGACTTAACTCTTGTTCTCCCTTCTAAACTCTTTTAAAATTCATGGTTCCTAATGGATTCCCTAATTTCTTGTCTGAAAACACACTTAACCTCTGGATCCTATCCTACATCTAACTTCCCCCTCTTAGTTGGGTTCACCACTTAAGGCTTCTCTTATGTTTTCTAGATTCCAGTTTCCGGGATGTTACATAAATCGTGTTAAAGAGTATACTTTTTAGTGCGACAAGTGATTGTCATTTTTCACAATAATACTTGATTGGGGACGATTTGAAAATGACATTCTAAAGTAGCTTATAGAATCTCATTATCAAGTCAAATTTGATATCTTGCAGCCACGGACAAGTCATTCTAAGGACTTTATCATATTAATTAATTAATATAATAAAGAATGTCTTTTATAATTAAGATGACATATATTGTATGCTAAAAGGGGTCAATATCGCAGAATAAATATCATATTATTAAATATTTAATAAAGATTTTTATTAAATATTACTCCCACTATTTTAATTCAAAGCACCTACCCTCAACATTGATTTGGAAAAATCCCATTACTAGATTTTTCTAGTGGGCCAAGATCCATATTTCATATAGTCCTAAGTTAGTTTTGGTTGGTCACTTAAAAATAGGTTATTTAGGTAGGAAACGATTTCCAATTGTATCACATACAACTCTTGGATAGTTAGGTGAATAACTCTTATTCTAATTTATCCTATGAATTAATGCCTTACTTAGTGCCTCTAGGTTTTCAATCCTATTGAATTTACCTAGTTAAGTCAAAACCCGATGGTTGACAATTGGATATTACTGTTATCTTATCGCGCCTCACTAGTATAGATAAAGGTACCATGCTTTCGCAGATCTATACACTTAATCGATTCTAGCTTTGACGAGTGTCATGCATTGGAAGACATTTGATCACAACTTAATATTTATTTGAGGAATTTACATGTTAATTTATCTTACCAATTTTAACATTATCACATTATATATATAAGATCACATACATCTACATTATGCATCTCATACGCACAATAAATATAAATATGTGTGATATGGTTATGGTCCCTAAAACATTGATTCTCCCAAGCTAATGAGAGAATCAGTAATTAAACCAAAGGTACAAATATTTTCTCCAAGTGTCTTCCTTTGGGTGTCCTCATATGTCATTCAAACGTTTGCCTCTTACACCTCCTTATATTTGTCTTTCCATTATGATGACTGTTATTTTACATTACATTAATACAAATAAACCTCTCTTACATAGAGGAGCATGTGATGAGAAGAGAAGTACAATTAAAGGATTGAGAGAAAGGCATGACACACAGACCGTATTTGAAAAACCCAAAAGGCAAAATAAAATACATAGACAAGAATCAACACATATTAACTAATATTAATATTAATATTAATATATTTTGAAGTTCTCTTTGATTCCAAATCAAAGATAACCCTTTGCAATATCCTTAAATCAACTCTTGATATCCAAACAAACACTTGTTTTCAATCCTTAATTGGAACCATTTCAAATATTATTAAATGTAATAAAAAACAAATCTTTAATTTGAAACTTTTACAAATTCTATTAAATTTAGTAAAGATCAAATCTTTAATTTATGAATCTTATTAAATTTATTAAAGATCAAATCCTTAATTTAAAATTTTCCCAAATCGTATTAAATTTAACACAAATCAAATCTTGTAACGTTTACAAATCCTATTAATTTTGATAAAAAAAAATCTTTAATTTGTAACTCTTACAAATCATATCCTTTTAAATTTAATAAAGAATAGATCTTTAATAGTAACATTTACAAATTTTATTAAATTTAATAAAGATCAAATATTTAATTTGTAACTATTACAAATGCTATTAAATTTAATAAAAATCGAATATTTAATTTGTCAACGTAAAAAATATTATTAAATTTATAAATTGTAACCATTATAAATAATAATAAATTTAATAAAGATTAAATCTTTAATTTATAACTATTACAAATATTATTAAATTTAATAAAATCAAATTTTTAAATTGTAACGACTACCAATAATAATAAATTTAATAAAGATCAAATTATTAAATTGTAACGATTTCAAATAATAATTAATTTATTAATTTAATAAAGATTAGATCTTTAATTTGTAACCATTACAAATTATATTAAATTTAATAAAGATAATATCTTTAGAATGAAACCATCACAAATCTTAATCAAATTAATAAAGATCAAATCTTTAATTTGTAACCATTACAAATCATATTAAATTTAAAAAAGATGAAATCTTTGATGTATAAAATTTGCAAATCCTATTATTATTAATAAAGATTCTTTTTTTTAAAAAAAAAATCTAGGTCTAGAAAAATACCAAAAGGATTAAAAAATTGAACCTTTACATTGTAATTCTTTCAAAAATTGAACTTTTATTTGAGAAAGATTAATCGTTCATAAAAAAGCCAAACTTTTACATTGCAATTCATACAAAAATTGAATTTTTTATTGTAAAATGATTCATCTTTCTTGAAAAGGTCAAACCTTTATATTGCAACTCTCGCAAAGATTGAATTTTTTAATGCAAAAGATTGAATCTTTATTTACTACGCAACTAAAATCACATTTAAATTAAACATACTAAGTGAAACAATAACCAATTTATGGCATTGCAAGTGACTCTTGTAACATCCGGAATTTAGGAATTTCTGTATTTCAGGTAGGGTTTAGAAGGTTAATTATGTGATAAGTAAGTGAGGAAAATAGTTTGGTAAGTTTGGAAATGTAATTAAGGCAAAGAAACTTAAAAATAAAAAATCAGTATTTTAACTTAGGCTAGAATGGGCTAGCTTAAGCTAAATATGCAGAAAAGATTACACTTTCAGTTTCTGCAAGTTTAGCTTAGGCGAGATCTAGCTAACTTAAGCTAGAATCAGGGGACTTTGTACATGCTCTCTGGACTTTTTTCGCTTAGGCTAGAAATGTTTAGCCTAAGCTAGCCTCTGATTCTGTGTTTGTGCATGTTCTCTGGACTCTTTTAGCTTAGGCGAGAAATGGTTAGCTTAAGCTAGAATGGCCTGACAGCATGCAACCTGTCTTCTCCTCTTTGAGTATCCTTTAGGTAAGTGCAACTCACCCACTTTCACATTATATGGTTGAATGGCCTAGCATGATCCTTATTCTTAAATCCTCTTCTTATGTTGTAAATTTGAATACTTGGTAATTACCAAAGGTTCTTGTATGATATAGGTTAGGGAGCCTCTTAGGATTTAGGGTTTAGTATCCACGTTGTTGCAATTGTATGATTTAGGAGCATGAATATAGGAATTCTATGGAAATTATGTTGGTGTATTTGTGTAAATTGGCTATTTAAGTTGTTAAGGAAATGATATCTCTAAACATAGTTTTATGAGTATGAAGTATAAGTATTTGATAATTGAGTTCTCATGGAGCATAATTAGCATTATAACATTTTAAGCCGGTTTCGACCGTGAGATGATCAGCCGGTTTCGACCGTGAGTAATTCAAGTTGGCCTTTGCGTTGTGAGTTAAAAACTAAATAATTAAGTAAAACACGACTTCGGTCCAGTATGGGTGGGATTTGTTCCCAGGAAAGCCGGTTCTCGTAGTCTGAGCTCAGGTGTAACTCTAGAAAGTGATAAGATCATACCTGTTGGGCATAACATTGAGTGCATCATGAGCATCATAATTCACATCATTCATCAGTTCATATTAATTGTTATATATTGCTTTTAGTCTGTTGTTAACTATTGGTAAATATATTTTATGTATTTAGATTTTGAATATGTCACATGTGATGTTTGATAAATGTTGTTTGATTTCCCACACTTTATATGCTTGGTTGTACTTGTTGAGACTGTAGTCTCACCCCACGTTTCGGGGATCTTCTCTAGTTGTGCAGGAACACTAGATATTGTAAGAGCAGGAAGAGGAATTGTGGAGTCGAGTTCTTTTTCTGATGGAGTTTGATTCATTAGAAGTAGATCCTGATGTAATTAAGTTTTAGTGGATTATTGATGTATATGTAAGATTTATACTTATTTAGGGATTTCGATGTATGTTTGTGATGGCAGACAAGGAAGCAAGATAAGGGTTCAAACTAAAGAGAGGAAAGTCAAAGCTAAATGGAAAAGAATTAAAGTCAAAATCAAGGTCAAGGGAGTTAAAGGAAGAAAGGTCAAGGTCAATAGGAAGGTTCCAAACTAAAGTCAAGACCAAGGATGGTTTACTTGAGGAGGTCAACCCACCCTTAATTTGAAGGCACTTAAGGCCACTTGTTCCTTAATGTTTGACTTCCATTTATTAAATGTAATTCCTCATGAACCTCACGGTTAGTGGCCTTTTCATTTCCTTAGCTCTTTAATTTGAGTTTCATATTGTAATTAGGATTGGGCTTAGATGAAGCCCATGCTTCTCTTTTAGGAACAAATTGTTAGAACCACAGGAAACACTAGAAGGGGGTTGAATAGTGTTTCAAGCTTTTTGATTATTTTTGGAAATCTTTAATTTAAATCATGAAGATGAACAATGTTCAAAACAAGTCTTAAGATCAGAGATAATTAAAACGTGCGGAAGATAAGAAAAACAGAGTTTCTTCTAAAGCTTAAGACTGTTTTAAACAGAGGCTTCTCAAAGTATCTTTTGAAGATTATTTCAAAGAGTATTTTAAGGACGGTTTCTGAAATACTTTAGATGACTAGAGGCTCTCTGAAGTCTGTTCCCGATTTCTGAACTGAGCTCTTTCCAGACTCACTTCAGAGAATTATTTCAGAAGTTCTTCAAGGAACATTCTTTGTAATGCTTCAGACGACATAAGAGATGTTTTATGTTATATTTGTTTTAAAACTTCTTTTATTTAAATCACCGTGTTAAATTTATTATGAAAATAATTTTCAATCCCCAACATAAATATGAAAACTGTAAATAAAGAGATTAAGGGAAAGAGAACTTAGGCACAGAATTTATCCTGGTTCACCCACAAACCCGTGAGCTACATCCAGTCCCAGAGGCGAACCACCACTGGATTTTCCATTATCTGAATCCACAAATACAAGTATTATTCACAGTCTCTTCAGGCCAACACAAGTATTACTTTGTTTTCAACTGCCTCTCCAGGTAACTCATTGCAGTATTCTTTTACAGACAAGCCTCTCCAGGCTCAACAAGTATTCTTTGTTTTCAACTGCCTCTCCAGGCAACTCTTGAAGTATTCTTTTACAGACAAGCCTCTCCAGGCTCAACACCGAGTATTCTTTTACAACTATATCCTTCTGAAAGATGCCTTGTATGAATAATGAGTTTTAAGAAGAATGATTTTCTTTTCTCATTATCATTCTTCAGAGTTGCTTCAACTTGGTGAGATTTCCATCTTCTGAGGATCTACTCCTTCTGCATTTGTTAGATGCTCAACCCGAAGGTGAGCTCTGATACCAATTGTTAGAACCACAGGAAACACTAGAAGGGGGAGTTGAATAGTGTTTCAAGCTTTTTGATTGTTTTTGGAAATCTTTAATTTAAATCATGAAGATGAACAATGTTCAAAACAAGTCTTAAGATCAGAGATAATTAAAACGTGCGGAAGATAAGAAAAATAGAGTTTCTTCTAAAGCTTAAGACTATTTTAAACAGAGGCTTCTCAAAGTATCTTCTGAAGATTATTTCAAAGAGTATTTTCAGGACGGTTTCTGAAATACTTCAGATGACTAGAGGCTGTCTGAAGTCTGTTCCCGATTTCTGAACTGAGCTCTTTCCAGACTCACTTCAGAGAATTATTTCAGAAGTTCTTCAAAGAACATTCTTTATAATGCTTCAGACGACATAAGAGATGTTTTATGTTATATTTGTTTTAAAACTTCTTTTATTTAAATCGCCGTGTTAAATTTATTATCAAAATACTTTTCAATCCCCAACATAAATATGAAAACTGTAAATAAAGAGATTAAGGGAAGGAGAACTTAGGCACATAATTTATCCTGGTTCACCCTCAAACCCGTGAGCTACATCCAGTCCCAGAGGAAAACCACCACTGGATTTTCCACTATCTGAATCCACAAATACAAGTATTATTCACAGCCTCTTCAGGCCAACACAAGTATTACTTTGTTTTCAACTGCCTCTCCAGGTAACTCATTGCAGTATTCTTTTACAGACAAGCCTCTCTAGGCTCAACAAGTATTCTTTCTTACCAAGCCTCTCCAGGCTCTAAACCAAGTATTCTTTGTCAACCAAGCCTCTCCAGGCTCAACAAGTATTCTTTCTTCCACCAAGCCTCTCCAGGCTCTCAGACACTTAACCAAGTGTAGAGTATTCTTTCTTCCACCAAGCCTCTCCAGGCTCTTAGACACTTAACCAAGTGTAGAGTATTCTTTCTTCCACCAAACCTCTCTAGGCTCTCAGACACATAAAGTGTTTACAAATTAAACTAAGTTTAAGTTTCTACGAAACATAAACTTAATATTTTCCTGTACTAGAGGTTAACTGAGTACTACTCAGGATACAATGAATGAATTCTAAGTACAAGATTAAGACAGTGATACAAGTATATAAGTTTAAGTACAATCCCTGTCTCTGATATGAGGAATAACATCCTCTGAGAATTAGCTAGGTAGATACTGACTTTAAGCTCCAGCCTTGTTATCCAACCATTGGTTTCCATGGGTTACATTCTCACCTGTATCATTGGAATAACCAAGGTACATTCTATTAGCGCAAAAACCCTTTGAGATTTGGTTTTAATGACAACAAACCTTTTGATCAAACTTAATGTTTTCTGTTCTTGAAGTTACTGATGTTTTGTATGTGAGATCTTAAGAAAGACAGGATTCTCATGAAGAACTTAGAAAGATCAACCATGACCAAGCTCAGACTGAGATTGAGAGGCAACCACAGATTGAGACTGGTAGTAATCCTCAGACTAAAAACGAAGAAAAAGGTCAGCCTGAGTTTGAACAATCAATGCAAGTCTTTCCTGAGATTCAGAGAGATCATAATCCTATGTCAAGAAACATCAGACTTCAAAATTTTCTTTGGAGAATAAGGCAGAGCTTAGAAGTTCTATATGCTGAAGGAAATTTTAGAAGAAGGCCTTAGACACATTCTTTATCAGAAAGTCTTCAGAAGCTTAGAATGGATGAATCTGAAGAAAGCCTATGTTGAGAGAGATGCACATCAGAATGAAGTCTTAGTTGCAGTCAGAAAGAGTCTCTACTAGAAATGCCAATCATCAAGTCAAGTCAAGTCAAGATGAGCTCAAACAGTTAACTAAGTTGCATCAGGAAGACCAATATTTGAGACTCAAGATGAGACGCAGACGCAGACCTAAGCACGGATGCTATCTCATGTTCAGATGCAGACTCAGTCTAAAAATTAGCTTGAGACAAATGCTCAAAGAAGAGACTCATGTACAAACGTAAAAGGAAGGATCAAAAGTCAGATGCAAGATCTGCCAAGAGATGAGACTCTAAACTTAGCTTCAGAATCAAGAGATAAGATCAGAATAGAAGATGTTAAACAAAGAAGAGATTCAAAGTCAGCTTGAGACAAGCTCAAACTGTAAAGTCAGATTGAGACAAGCCCAAATTCATTGTAAAATCATACTCAGTCCAAGCATGACAAAGAAGCACTTTGAAATATGAAGCTGAGCAAAGATGAGATTCAAAGTCAGACTTGAGATGCAGACTCACTTGAGATGTAGAATCAGACTTGAGATATAGACTCAACTTGAGATGCAGAATCAGACTTGAGACGGTCTCAAGATCAGATGCAGTCTCAAGATCATACGCAGTCTCAAGTTCAGACGTAGAGATCATATGCAGATATGAGACTCAGACTTGAGATGCATAGATCAGATGCAAACATTAGACTCAGACATAAGACACAGAGATCAGATGCAAGCATGAGACTCAGACTTGAGATGCAGACAGAGTCTCAGCAAGAAAAGCAAGTCAATGCAAGTACACTGTCACAGCAGAGACAACATCAGAAAAGCATTGATCTTATGTCAAAAAAGTGAAAAGCCCTCTCTCTCTCTCTTCTAACGGCTAGTATAACGTCTAGTTTTCTGAAGACTATAGAAGGAAGTCTCATTATGATGAGATGCGTGTGAGACACAGGTGAGACTCAGCAGAGATGCTGCTGCACAACCAGAAAATCTAAGTCTCAAGTGAATCTCAACCTACCTACCTATGCTATCTTAGCTAATATCTTGTAGTAGGTTTTGCTCTTGTTTTGTACTGATTTGTATACACTCTTTGAGTGATTTAGAGAGCTATCATCTAGCTGAGCTCACGATTTATCCATACTTTGTATGTAATCTAAGCTAGATCAATCACATCTCATCTCATACCATCAAGTCTCAACTAAGCTAGGAGGTGCCTGAGCTTAGTGTGAGCATTTGTAAGGCCTGGAGAGGCACTGTAAGATACTCACTGAGTTGCCTGGAGAGGCAGTCGAAGACAAAGAATACTGCATGTGTTGCCTGGAGAGGCAGTTGAAAATAAAGAATACTGCATGAGTTGCCTGAAGAGGCAGTTGAGAACAAAGAATACTTGTGGCTCAACCAAGGTAGGAGTGCCTATGCTTGGTGTGAGGGACGTCCTGAAGAGGCTGTAAGAATACTTGTATTGACGAGTTTGTCAATAGTGGAAATCTCACGAGTTGTGAGGACTGGACGTAGCCCAAGGTTGTGGGTGAACCAGTATAAATCTCAGTGTGCATCTCTTCTCCTTATCTCTTTATTTATATTACACATCTCATATCTAAAATCTGTTTGTTAATATAAATTAAATCTGTTCAGAGAAAACCAAGTTGTAATTACTAAAATCTGTCCATGCATCTCATCTTACATCTCATCTCAGATCCTATCTCAACCTGAGAATCAATCAATAGTCTCACTCATCCTCTTTTAATGTCTTAACATTTGCTGAGCTAATTAATCTTACATCTAAAGATCTGTTTGCTAAACTAAATATTAAGAGATAATCAAGTTTCATAAATTAACAAATCATCTCTACTTGATTATAAAATTATTGTTGAGACAACATCTCATCTAACCTATTTGAGACTCCAAGTGTCAAACTTGAAATCATGTCTCAACGTGAATTTAAGTGTGAATTTTCAGGTACAATATTTTCAAGTCTCTATTCAACCCCCCCTTCTAGAGACGTTCAGCCAACTTCACATTCGTGGCTTCAAACCATTATTGGTTCATTGTCATTTTGGCCAGCTTGGTTGGTTGTTCTTCCGAACAATCTTTGACTAACTGACCAATAGGTTAGCAGCATGGTTGATTCTTTTTCAACTTTCTCAACATCTTCAAATTCAATCTTGAGGCTATTTATATGTTCTGTTGGAATATAGCCGTTTGAAGATGATTCATAATACCGTTGAGATGTTGATGATGTGGCTCATATAGCCGTTATGTAATAGTGTCTCAAACAGTTGCTTCTTCTTAAGCAAATAAGTGTTCAGACAGTCTTGTTCTGACACTTCTGTAGATGAGCTCTTTAGAGAGATTTTCTTGATATTATTTTGCATGTCTCTCTCTTGATTTCCTTTTGCTTTTCTTCAGCTGTCTTCTGATTTCTTCTGCGTTCCTCAGCTGACTTCTGATTTCTTTGCTTTTCTTAGGAGTGTATATGAGGAGATATCCGTTGGATTTGTCCTTTTGCTTATTTTGTATATGCTCCTTTTCTGTTTGCTTCCTGACACCATTTCTTCTTTCTTCTTTGAATGAGGTGTCTTGTCGAATAACTGTTGTTGCAGTTTCTTCTTTGAATAAAGACATATGATATTATAGTCGTTGAATCATATAGTCTTAGCTTCTGTTTTGATTTCTTCAATGTTGAAATCTGTTCTATGCACTTAGAGAGTTTATATGTTCAGACAATTAATTTCTTCACATATACTCAAATGCTTGCTTTTAGCTCATTGTAATTTTATCAGCTTCAACATGTGCTCATCTTATATAATTGTTTCAAGCTTATGTTAATTCTCCAGCTTGAGATGCTTTCAATAAGCTCTTTTCTTCAGATAATATATTTATTTTTTTCTTCAGACGATTGCTGCTCTGTTCTTCTTTGCATTTTCTTCTTCTGAGATATAGATGAATAAAGATGTTGAATTTTAATATGTTTTATTCAAACATCTTTCTGGTTGCTTTTACTTAGTCTTCTGATCAGTTCTGGGCAGCCAGCCGGTGCAGGAGGTCTGCGCACACAAAAATGCCTTTTGTTGCAGGTGCACCAGGCGTTGCAGAAAGTCTTTGCATAGTTTCCTTATTTGTGCAAGACCTTGATCGAGGCATAAAAGCATGTTTAGCTTTTATACTGAAATAAGTGTACTCCATTTTGGTAGAGTGTGCTTTACACTTTAGCAACGTCTTCAAGAGATAAATTCTTAATTCTGTTTGTAGGCTTCTTCAGATAGTCTTCACGTCTTCATACGGTCTTCACATCTTCAGATGGTCTTCATGTCTTCAGACGGTCTTCACGTCTTCAGATGGTCTTCACGTCTTTAGATGGTCTTCACGTCTTTAGATGGTCTTCATGTCCTCAGACGGTCTTCACGTCTTCAGACGGGTTGCGCACTTCAGACAGCTTCAGCACTTCAGATGAGTTGCGTTCTTCAGACAGCTTCATCACTTCAGACGAGTTGCGTTCCTCAGACATCTTCAACACTTCAGACGAGTTGCGTTCTTCAGACAGCTTCTATGCTTCAGACGAGTTGCTTACTTCAGACAACTTCTGCACTTCAGACGAGTTGCTTTACTTCAGACAACCTTATATTAAATCCTGCATTTGTTCTTCTGATCCTGATCTTCTGATTCTGATTCTGTTCATCAAATCTTCTTCTTCTAATGAATATTTCAACCTGAAACACAATCAACAAACCAATACCTTTCTCAGTAGAATCTGTTTATATAATCTTATTTGTTCTTATTATGTTCTTATATGTTCTTTATATACTCTTATTTGTTAATCATTAAAACTAAAGGATATTAAGTCTTTGAGTCAAGTATGAATGCTCAAACTGATTAATAGACTTCACACAAATAACTCTAATATAAGTAGAAGCTCAAACACTCTTGTAAGCTAACTTGAATGAATATTAAATTGCTCAGTCTCCTTCTTGGATTAGAAGTTGAGAGTTCTCGGTTCTTGCTTGAACCAATACTGATTCTTATCAAGTTCCAGGAACTTGTGGCGAATCCTCATTCCTAGCTTATCAATTCTCAGGGTTGCGGAATTGTGGCGCTAGCTTTCATTCCTTTTCTCATCCGCCTATTCTATTTCTTCTTCCTTTTTCAATTCGGTTCTGCTGTTCCTAATTTCTAACTTGTGTTTTGGTTTATTCAAATCCATAGATCCGGTCGATTGCTATCAATTTGGTATTCAGAGCTTGCTAGGATTTGGATCGATGCATTCTTGAGCTAGCCATCTTATGCGATAAGTTGCTGCACTTAATCTGATTTTTCTTTACTCAATTTCCTTGATCAAATTGATGATTGTAGACTGTATTTGTACTATTCTAAGTGGTGTTGTTGGTTGGCTTTAATTTGAGCTTGTTCGAAGCTTAATTTGTTAATTGACGTCATTTTCTAGTCTTGGACAGCTTGCGACACGTTCTTGAAATTGATAGATTCTGTCCAATCTGTTTGTTCTGCTCTAATTTCGACCTCTTTTTTGGGTTCCTTGATGTTCAAATACCTTGGATCAATCCTTGTTTGTTAAAATTCTTCGCATTCAAGTTTGGGTTGTTCTTAGTGTTCTTGAGTTATTCTTGGTGTTCTTGATTCTAGAACCATTCGATCTTTGGTGTTTGTCGATAAACTTGTTTAGGTGTTAGTCAACCACTGGTTTAGGACAGAATCTCATGTCCTACAACCTGATCTAGGTGTGTTCTTGACTCAAGTCTTAGTTTAATCACAAATTGCAAAAGAAAATTCATGGTCCAAGCTTTTACATAATGTTCATGAAACATGTTCTTCATCATATGCTAGTTTGATCTTCTTTGCTGGGTGAATTAGCATGGGGGATGTTCTGTAAGAAAAGAAAAGAAAATAAAAGAAAAACATAAAAGAAGGGAAAATTTGCAAAAAAAAAAAGAAAAAAAAGAAGATAAGAGAAAAGTGTAAAAAGAGAAAGTTTTGGTGCAAAACATATAAATTCAAAAGGCTAAAAAAAAATTACGACCACAAGGCAGGCCCTAAGTAACATGGTTTGAGTGCTATTTTGGTGTTTGGAGTTCATTTACAAACATATCTTGAAAACTAGCTTATGTGTTAGTTGATCAGGAACACTTAGTTCCTTCTTTAGCTTGGTTTCTTTGAATTTTGTGATTAATACTTGGGCTACACCTAGTTGTTTTCTTTTCTATCATTCCTTTTTGTCTTTTTGGCTTTCTATTCATTTGTAGAAGCTTTCTTGTTAGCTTTTCTTGCTTCTTTTGAATTTTTGTAGTTTTGTCTTGAAGTTGTCTTCCTTGTTTTCCTTGAACTATTTGAAATTACTAGGTTGAGTTTGTCATTGTTTTTGATTCTTGATTGGAAGTTTGTATTGGTGCTTGCAAGTGCTAAAGAACTCAAAGAGGAAAAAAAGGCAAGAGTGTACATTAAAGAAAAAGCCTTCAAAGTGTGAAACACGAGTGATTCCATATTTGAGTTTAAACACTTAGCGAGAGGTGAGGTCCTTTTTTTTCATTCTTATTCATTGCATTCTTGAATGGTTAATTGTGAAATCATGGAGGATTTGACTAGAAATCTAACAAGGGCAATTAAAGAAGGATTTGATGATATAAAGAGGGAGATAGGAGGAGAACTTAGAGGTAATAAAAGAGAAATAAAAGATAAGGGGATAAATTGTGATAGAAAAGAAAGGAGGTGTGAGAGAAAGAGATATTATGATAAAAACTGTGATTCAAGAGAGAATAGAAAGGATAGTTTGTTTCATACAAGATATCTTGTTGAGGGGAAGGAATACATACTTACAGTAGATAGGATTAGCAGTCGCAATTTAGTGAGTGAGAGAGTTGTAGAAAAGTTGAAGATACCCACCACCAAACACCCTAGACCTTATATAATTCAGTTGGTGAGTGAAGAAGGATGGATCATGGTGGATAGAAAAGTTAAGATAAAGTTTTCAATAGATATATATGAGGATGAGGTGGTTTTTGATGTAGTGCATTTGGAAACCTCCCACCTAATACTTGGTAGCCCATGGCTATATGATAGGAGAGTGAAACATGATTTGTATGCTAACACCCTTACTTTTCATCATAGAGGGAGAAAGAACATTTTAATGACCATGTCATCTTGTGAGGCTTTGAGGGACCAAGTGACCTTGAGAAAGTTGTTAGAACAAGAAAGAGAAGAAGAACACAAGAGAGAAAAAGAAAAGAAGTTTGAGAGAGAAAAAGAAGAGGTACTCAAGAGAGAAAAAGAAGAGAAAATGAAGAGAGAACAAGACTTGGCAGACCATAAAAAAAAAAGAGAAAATAAGAGATGAGGAGGTAAAAGTAGAGAATAATAAAATTCTGTTTTTGACAGAAAATAAGAGTAAGCAAAAACAAGAAGAAGACAAAGAAAGCAAGAGAGTAGAATCAATATTAATGATTGCTGCACCTTATGCTACTAACTTATGTGGATTTGTTAGCTATAACAGACAGCTACT
The DNA here is from genome assembly GCA_026901365.1 of Sesbania bispinosa. Lineage (NCBI taxonomy): Eukaryota > Viridiplantae > Streptophyta > Magnoliopsida > Fabales > Fabaceae > Sesbania > Sesbania bispinosa. The sequence continues at coordinate 2,118,021 of QLOH01000018.1, forward strand.
GCACCTTTTGAAGGAAAAAGCAATTGTGGCCACCAATCTAGACTTCAATTCGGGTTGCCATATTTCAACGATGAAGAAGTCTACTACTTCAATTAAACATCATTTGCAACCTAACTTGACATGTGATGCACTACAATTAATTGAACATGTGGCTGTATGTTATGGAAAGAAATTCAACATGAACTTGTATTCTCTTGGAAGCCTAAGACCGAACAACACCTATTTAGACAAAGGGAAGCATTTTTCCTTATTTGAGCCACACATACAACTTGATTGTCTTATTGAATGGCTGAAACTAATTGTACAAAATTCTGCACTTGTTGACAGGGGCTGGTGCGCAAGAAATGGAGGAAAGGAACATGTTTGGATTCCTTCAAAGGTTCTAAGAGACAAAAAGGTTCTAAAAGGCAAAATGCTAGAAATGAAGGTTTACATGCTTCCTAAATTTGTGTGTTATGAGCTGGATTTTTCTAAAGAATTTGATTTTAAATGGATTAATTTTAAACACAGGGACTGCACTTTTATCCTAGTTTACATGAAACACCAAGGAGTATGTAAGGGTCAAATTCAGATTAGAATCAATAAGGAAAAGGATAAGAATGCATTAGAAAATTCTGCATCTAAGAAAGGAAAGGAAAAGAAAGTAGGGGCTGCACCTACAAGTTTTAAAGAATTCATGCTTCTCTGTGAAATGCTTGATGCTAATAAAATTTTGTACCTTAAGAATGAGTTTCAGCTGCTGCACCTAAACAAAAGGGCTAAATCCGCTACTGTTTTGAGCTCTTCACATTTAGGATTCAACACCCCAATGCAAGGGCAGTTCACCAACACCTACTGTGCAGATTTTGTGTCTTTTCCTCTGCTTACTAACCATTATGAAGTGCTGGAATCAAGTAATTTGGAACAAGTACAAGTTGGCCAACTAAATCACACAAGGTTACACAATTTGTGCATTGACATATGGAAACTCTATGCCAAAATATTTGGGACAACATCCTACCATTCCAGGGATATTTTCTTTCTCCCTAAACACTTTTGTTATGATGCAATGCTGCCTGTTTGTGTGAAAATTATTTCTTGGTTTGATTGTATTTGTGTAGGAGTTTTGGCACTCATACGAGAAGAACAAGGAGAGTTGCTTGCTTCACCTTGTTACATTTCTCAACAATTCTCCATGCCTGATTGTTATAAAATTGTGCTGCTTCCATTTGTGTATACACATGTGCAGGTTGTTTTTTTGGAACACATTAGGTTACAGTTTTGGATTGCTACATCAAGCTTAGATGGTCTTGCTTCACTTGGAGTTATACCTTATTCTTTTAAGGATGTTTTCACGCTTCCAAAGTACTTTACTGCAAAGAAAGTAATGGTCGAATGTTTAGGAACTAATCCTTGGCTTGTTTATCATTTTGTAGGAACCTTCACTATCAACTCTTTTGACAAGGCGCTATGAATTTCCCTTCTCCTATTATTTGCCAATCGGCTCGTTGAGCAAAGGGATATCTCTTCTTAAAATCATTCACTATGTCATCCTTTAGATTCGCCCTTGTTGAGAACTAAACCATGCTTGTTCTACTCCTTTGTAGGTCTCTCAAATTTGAGGACAAATTTCTTTCAAGAAGGAGGGGATGATGACAGACAAGGAAGCAAGATAAGGGTTCAAACTAAAGAGAGGAAAGTCAAAGCTAAATGGAAAAGAATTAAAGTCAAAATCAAGGTCAAGGGAGTTAAAGGAAGAAAGGTCAAGGTCAAAAGGAAGGTTCCAAACTAAAGTCAAGACCAAGGATGGTTTACTTGAGGAGGTCAACCCACCCTTAATTTGAAGGCACTTAAGGCCACTTGTTCCTTAATGTTTGACTTCCAATTATTAAATGTAATTCTTCATGAACCTCACGGCCAGTGGCCTTTTCATTTCCTTAGCTCTTTAATTTGAGTTTCATATTGTAATTAGGATTGGGCTTAGATAAAGCCCAAGCTTCTCTTTTAGGCACAAATAACTCTAATATAAGTAGAAGCTCAAACACTCTTGTAAGACAACTTGAATGAATATTGAATTTCTTAGTCTCCTTCTTGGATTAGAAGTTGAGAGTTCTCGGTTCTTGCTTGAACCAATACCGATTCTTATCAAGTTCCAGGAACTTGTGGCGAATCCTCACTCCTAGCTTATCAATTCTCAGGGTTGCGGAATTGTGGCACTATCTTTCATTCCTTTTCTCATCCGCCTCTTCGATTTCTTCTTCCTTTTTCAATTTGGTTCTGTTGTTCCTAATTTCTAACTTGTGTTTTGGTTTATTCAAATCCATAGATCCGGTCGATTGCTATCAGTTTGTAACTGCTTAAGGTAATCATTGGAAAGCCTAAGCTTTTTGTTTGGCGATATCGGAAATTTAACGAAATAATTTCAAGAAATTTTAGGAATAGTGTCTCCAATGGGCATTATTTCTGAGTTAGGAAATTAGGGCGTCACATTTTAGTATCAGAGTAGTTCAATCCAATTGGACTGTGGTTAGGTTAGTTGCCTGTGACTTACTATGATCTTCTAGTACATGTACTCATTATAGAAACTGATCACTCCTATGGTGTGTGATGTAAATGGAGATTATGGTCAGTTTTGTGAGTAGGATACTTTGGTTCGGAAGTTAGGATACTTCCCTAACAAAGTTAAAGCCACCCATTTTTGTGTTAGAAAGAGAGTAACTTAGGTAATTTCTGAGAACGGAATCCTTACCTTAAGAGTCTTATAGAGTGTGACCCTGAAACCCTAATGAATGTAAGACACCCCTTAGGTAGTTAGTTAAGACAGATTCACCACTTGTGGAGGATGGTATGTTGTTTGATCTATGGTATGGTCCTGATTGTGTAATTTGTATAATTTGAACGTATTGTGTGTGCTTGTTTGGTAGTAGTCCTCATAGTTAAAATTTCTTTTGATGCAAACACTTGTTAAGGTCACACTAGAGGGAATATGGGAATGTTAGTCTAGATTAGGATAGTTATCCTACTTAGAGTGAACCAAAGCTCATTTAGGCACGCAGGAGGAATAGGAACTATTGGAAGGATGTTAGGGAGGGCCTGAAGCCTTAAGGGGGTAGCTTTATAGTAAGGACATGGGAAGCCACAGAGGGAACTCTTTTATTTCCTTCAGATCCTAATAGGTAAGTTGTCTAACCAAATTAGTTGAGTATATTAGAATGGAGTGAGTAGTGTGAGAACCTGTTAGAGAAACCAATTTATGATCTTGAGGGAGAGGTATAGGTTTCGGAACATGTATTCCAAGGATAAAGGAGATAGGAGGTGAACTGATGTTGGAAGATGACTAGAGCGAATTTTGGGGACAAAATTCATTTTTAGGGGGGTAGAAATGTAACATCCGGAATTTAGGAATTTTTGTATTTCAGGTAGGATTTAGAAGGTTAATTATGTGATAAGTAAGTGAGGAAAATAGTTTGGAAAGTTTGGAAATGTAATTAAGGCAAAGAAACTTAAAAATAAAAAATTAGTATTTTAGCTTAGGCTAGAATGGGCTAGCTTAAGCTAAATATGCAGAAAAGATTACACTTTCAGTTTCTGCAAGTTTAGCTTAGGCGAGATCCAGCTAGGTTAAGCTAGAATCAGGGGACTTTGTACATGCTCTCTGGACATTTTTAGCTTAGGCTAGAAATGTTTAGCCTAAGCTAGCCTCTGATTCTGTGTTTGTGCATGTTCTCTGGACTTTTTTAGCTTAGGCGAGAAATGGTTAGCTTAAGCTAGAATGGCTTAATAGCATGCAACCTGTATTATCGCCCAGGCTAGAATATTTAGCTTAAGCTAGAACACACTTAAGTGGGTTTTTAGCGATTTTTTCCAACAGAATTATTAGATTCTTTAGCTTCCTCCTTTGACATTCTAGAGAGAGGTCAGAGAGTTTAGAGAGAGGAAAGGGTTTTTTTTATGGAATTGGGTGTTTTGGGGCTTGAAGGCTTGGATAGGAGGATGGATCTTCACTTCAAGCTTCTCCTCTACTTCAATTTCTCCTCTTTGAGTACCCTTTAGGTAAGTGCAACTCACCCACTTTCACATTATATGGTTGAATTCCCTAGCATGATCCTTATCCTTAAATCCTCTTCTTATTTTGTAAATTTGAATACTTGGTAATTACCAAAGGTTTTTGTATGATATAGGTTAGGGAGCCTCTTAGGATTTAGGGTTTAGTATCCACATTGTTACAATTGTATGATTTAGGAGCATGAATATAGGAATTCTATGGATATTATGTTGGTGTATTTGTGTAAATTGGCTATTTGAGTTGTTAAGGAAATGGTATATCTCTAAACATAGTTTTATGAGTATGAAGTATAAGTATTTGATAATTGAGTTCTCATGGAGCATAATTAGCATTATAACATTTTAAGCCGGTTTCGACCGTGAGATAATTAGTCGGTTTCGACCGTGAGTAATTCAAGTCGGCCTTTGAGTTGTGAGTTAAAAACTAAATAATCAAGTAAAACACGACTTTGGTCCAGTATGGATGGGATTTGTCCCCGAGAAAGCCGGTTCCCGTAGTCTGAGCTCAGGTCTAACTCCATAAAGTTATAAGATCATGCCTGCTAGGCACAACATTGAGTGCATCATGAGCATCATAATTCGCATCATTCATCAGTTCATATTAATTAAGTTATATATCACTTTTAGTGTGTTGTTAACTATTGGTAAATATATTTTATGTATTTAGTTTGTGAATATGTCATATGTGATGTTTGATAAATGTTGTTTGATTTCCCACACTTTATATGCTTGGTTGTACTTGCTGAGACTGTAGTCTCACCCCACGTTTCGAGGATCTTCTCTAGTTGTGCAGGGAACACTAGATATTGTTAGAGAAGGAAGAGGAATTGTGGAGTCGAGTTATTTTTCAGGTGGAGTTTGATTCATTAGAAGTAGATCCTGATGTAATTAAGTTTTAGCGGATTATTGATGTATATGTAATATTTATACTTATTTAGGGATTTTGATGTATGTTTGTAACTGCTTAAGCTAATCATTGGAAAGCCTAAGCTTTTTGTTTGGCGATATCGGAAATTTAACGAAATAATTTCAAGAAATTTCAGGAATAGTGTCTCCAACGGGCATTATTTCTGAGTTGAGAAATTAGGGCGTTACAACTCTGATACCACTATTGGATTTTGGATAGGGATGTCAACGGGGCGGGGCGGGGGCGAATAGTACACTACCCGTATCCATACCCGTTCAAATTAACGGGTACCCATGCGGGTAACGGATATTCACGGGTATTCGTGAGTATCCATTAATATTTAAAAAATCAAAACTTATAGAAAAAAGAGAGGAAATGTCATATAATATACTATACTATAATATCATATTATCTAAATTATCTAAATATATATCTAATAAATCTGAATATTGTGACACCCTTCTACCCCAAACTCTTATACGTTTTATAAATTGAAGTGTAGAAAAGGTAACGTCACACAATGGATAAAAGGTTCACATAACTCTTTTATTAAAAACCTCATTAGTTCAAAACAACTTAAATAAAATAAAACGAACTCAATGTATTCAAATACTCATGCAGCGAAATCTCCAAAAATATAAAAGTAACTAAACATCCTACTTGTTGTGCAAGGAATCGAAAACAGTGTACAAAAACCTTCCTAACTAGAAACATAAAGAAAGAACCCCCAAAATTACGCCCTGATGTCACATATACCAGAGCACACTTCCTTTAATCAAAACTCGACACCAATCGTGTCATCATCAATACCTGTAAAAATATCCACAGTATAACGGTGAGGAAAAGAATACCACTCATACATACACATAGGAGGCTACCCTATCCTCACCCACATATAAACAACATCATCGTCAATCATACCACATACCCAAACATCAAATAATCCATCAGATAATAATCATCTATAAATCAACATATAACTATTCATCTATATCATCATATAAGTCTCATACCGTCATTCACCAATGGAATCACATACTCTATTTTCACACATAATACTCAATCATCATTAATACTCGTAATATCATTATTTACTCAGTTTCATCATCAAATATATCACATATATACATCCATCACGCATACATCAAAACCCATCATCATCATATTATAACTCAATTCATCATTAAGTATAGATCATCATCTCATGCACCAAAACTCATCAACAACATTATATAACTCAATACCATCATCGAGTATAACACATTATCATATGCACCAAAACTTATCACCACATTATATAACTCAATACCATCATTGAGTATAACACATTATCATATGCATCCAAACTTATCACCAACATTATATAACTCAATACCATCATCGAGTATAATACATTATCATATGCATCCAAACTTTCACCTCACCTACCCAAAGATCATGACTTGGAACTCCGCACAATGGGTGCACCTCGTCAATCACTCTAGTTAGTACCAAGATAGTCTACCGGTGTCACCACACACAATCCGATAGGTTGTAGCCCCTCTATGGGCCCGCACAACGACATTCGACCCTAGGTTGCACCCCCTCTATGGGCCAGTACAAATCACCCCTAGGTTGCACCCCCTCTATGGGCCCGTGCATCGAACGTATAACGTCCTAATTTCTAAATTCAGAAATAATGCCGGTTGGAAGCACTATTTCCAAACTCGTGAAATTCATTCGTTAATTTTGTGTATCGGCATATAACACAATCGCTTGAGTAACCCAACAATTATTAAAGCTCCAAACAATACATACATAACTAAAAGAAAATACCAATAGAAGGTCGCCATCAAGGCTCCAATACAAAGTATTAAACTAACATAATGATTCCTAAGGTCGTCCTAACAACTAACACCAGTGGTCCTAAGCAACATTAAATACATCAAGGTAAGTAAAACTAAACTACTATCCTCCACATGTCATCTACTGCTCGTCATAATCCTGATGAGTATCCTGCACCACTGAAATATTGTTCCCATGGAATGGGGTGAGACCAACGTCCCAGTGAGCGTAACAAGTGTGTGCAGTGTGGGGGAAAACAACCAAGAACCACAATAGCATACATATTATTTCAAGAGGCATAAATGAAGACAATTAAACATAATCAAACATATTTAACATCAATAGTTATGATGCAATGCATGACTGTGAGGTGTTGTTACCAGACACCCGGGGTCTTATCTCTGTAACGTGACTGTGATGAGCGCTCGGCCGTGTAACCAAGGACCGTCGTCCAGGGCTACCTATGATTAAGTATTAATTTAACATTTGTATTTCCCTATGTGCTTGGGGACCCCATCTCCCTCTTGGCCATGAGTTTGATGTGGTTACCCCATCTTTCATAATTAAATTGCCTGAAGGCCTGTGACGGTCAATGACCCTGTGATAGCTCAAAGGCTCTGTGATTTTTTAAATTCATAATTCCATGGCTATGTTGGCCAAAGGCCCATGATTTCAGAATAATATAATCAAAGTTCATCATACATAATCATCCAAGTCATCTACCTTATGGTTTTGGGCAATTCAATACAAACAATTATCAATGCATTCATATTTCCTATATTCATACCATACATATATCATGATTCCATGAAAGAAGAGGGAAAAAATAATAGGGAACATGCTATTGCAACAATCAAGACAAACAAGTGAGAGTCACACCCACCTGAGAGTCGAGAAAACAGAGGAAGAATGAAGAGTAGAAGGCCTTGATGGAGGAAAGATTGATGAAAGATTCGTTCTTGGAGCGTATGGATCGTTCTTGATCGTCACCAGGATGTTCTCTCACTAGAACCCCTCTCTCCCTCTCTCTAAAAGTGTGAGGAAACGAATGAGAAAATGAGTGAAAACTGACTGAGTTCGAAATTTAAAAGTGCAGTAACCGTCTTCTCGCTCAAGCGAATTAAATTCGCTTGAGCGAATGGTCTGAATCCTCGTTCCCCCCTTGAATTTCGCTTGAGTGAAAATCGTCCAGAGAGCACTCTAAAACCCCCTTTTTCGCTTAAGCGAATTGCTTTCGCTTAAGAGAATGTTGCAGAACGAACCTGTGCAGTTTTTTACTGCATAATTCGCTTGAGCGAATTTCATTTGCTCGAGCGAATTTCCTGATGGCTGAAACTTTATTTCTACTCTTTAAGCTTTCCTGTGCCTATTACTCACTCCATTCTATTTTAAGTTATAACTTTCCTATATATTAAGGTCTTAATCAGCGGGATGTTACAATTCTACCCCCCTGAAAACAATTTTGTCCCCAAAATTGGTTAAAGAAAGTTGAGTAAAGAAGATAATGGGAAAAATGAACTTCCTTACCTTAAACGAATAACTCTGGAAACTGAGAGCGGAGATCTTCCACTTTCTCCAAAGTTGCGTCCTCTTGCGTTTGACCCTCCGTAAACACCTTCACTAACGGAATGGTCTTATTCCTCAGGGTTTTGACACTTCGGTCAATAATCTGTGTCTGTCTCATGGGGATAGTCAAATCCTCCCTCAATTGTACTGATTCTGAACTTATGATGTGAGAAGGATCATGAAGGTATTTCTGAGTTGTGAGACATGGAATACATCATGGATGTTGGCTAAATGGGGTGGAAGGGCTATTCTGTATGCAAGGGGACCAATCCTTTGCAATATTTGAAAAGGACGTACAAAACGGGGATTCAACTTTTTGGCTTTAATGGATCTTCTAATGCCAGTGATGGGAGTAACTTTCAAAAACACATGGTCACCTTCCTCAAACTCTAAGTCCTTCCTTCTCCTATCAGCATGGCACTTCTACCGGTTCTGGGCAGTTACCAACTTTTCCCTAATTCTCTTAATCTTTTCTGTAGTTTCTTGCACCAACTCCGGACCTAAAAAGCTTTTCTCTCCCACCTCACACCAACATAAAGGCAAGTTACACTTCCTACCATACAAAGCCTCATAGGGTGCCATACCTATGCTGCTATGAAAACTGTTGTTGTAGGCAAACTCTATGAGAGGTAGGTACTTATCCCAACTACCCTTCTCTTCCAAAACACAGGATCTAAGCAGGTCCTCTATGGTCTGGATTGTCCTCTCAGACTGTCCATCAGTCTGAGGGTGGTAAGTGGTGCTAAACTTCAGTTTAGTACCGAAGGCTTGGTGTAAGCCATTCCAAAACCTAGAGGTAAATCTGGGATCTCTATCTGACACTATGCTGGAAGGTACACCATGGAGCTTCACAATCTCCTTGATGTACAAGTCTGCTAATTTGGTCAAAGGGTAATGATGACATTTGTCAGTGGACTTCTGAGCTGGCAACTGGGAGCTGGGGAGCTAATGGCAAGTTGGACCTGTAGGGGGATGCTTGAACCTGAGTCAATCCTTGGTCAACCATGTTGGGTCAACCCTCCCATGGTCAACCTTTGACTTTGACTAATTGACCCAAGTCAACATGAAGACTCCACTTAATTAGGAACTTAATTAGAGTTTTAATTGTAATTAGGACTTATTTGTAATTTTCTTAATCCTCCTCCTAATGAGGGGCGCTATTTTTAAGTGGATTATTGGTTAGGAGGTTGCCTTGCTATAAGGCTTAGGAGTCATGGGTTCAAGACTCAATTAGGATAGTTTTTCACTCATCTTCTATTTTTCCTTCCCACCTAGCCACCTCCTTTTCCTATAAATAGGAGGCCACCCCCCTTGTATTATAACTTTGATGAATAGTAAAGGCATTATGCCCAATTTTCTCCTCCTTTGGTGAGTTGAGAGAGGCTTGGTGGTTGTTGCTCAAACCATACTGAGACTTATATAATTCTCCTGAATTAGTGGCGTCTGACATTGGACTTATCTGTTGTGGGTGGATTCCTGCTTCAGTGGCGTCCCTACCATTTCTTCCTCTCCACTTTTTCTTTCATTTTCTCTCATTTTCTTGCTCTTTCTTGCGCAAATATAGCTTCTGCCCTGCACCTATATTTCGTAATTTAATCACTACCTTTTGATTCTAATCAGTTGGTTTTGCTCAATTCTAGATCCTACAACTATCCTGTTATCAATTGGTCATCAGAGCTTTGTTGAATTGAGCAATTTTGGAGCATTATTGGGGCTGTTTTGGCGCTGTCTTACTGCAGTTTTTGGTTCAGAATTTTCGCTCCATTTAGTGTAATATCATCTTTGTTTCACTTGTAATTGGACTTGGACTGTTTCCCGGGCCCGAGGTGTTTTCTGCTGCTATCAGCACTTGTTTGTCTTGATTGATTTGCTTGAATTCTTGCTAGTATGGGGTTGTTTTTGGGCCGCTAATCCCACCCCTTAGGTGTTTGTTAAAATGCCTATTCCAATTGCTCATACTTGTTCTTGAGTGATTCTTGCAAATTGATTGCTATAACTGCTTGTTTGTTGGTGAAGTGTGGTAAGAGGAGGCATTGTTGTCTTCATTTTTCCAAAGATCGTTCACCTACATTTTCTCCCCTTCACCATTACTTGTTCATCCCCCACATTCATCTCTTTACTTTCCGTTTTTAATTTTCCGCCATTTAAATTCTGCTTCTCCTCATCCTTTTAATTTCTGCTTCACCCTTTACATTCTGCCATTTACATTTTTGTCTTCCCCATCCTTTTAATTTCTGTCATCCCCTTTACATTCTGTCATTTACTTTCAGTCCTCCCCATCCTTTTAATTTCTGCCATCCCCTTTACATTTCAGTCATTTACATTTCTGCTCTCTCCATCCTTTTAATTTCTGCCACCCCCTCTACTTTCTGCCATTTACATTCCGCCATTTACATTTTTGTCCTCCCCATCCATTTAATTTCAGCTTCCCCCTTTACTTTCATTTTGCGCAATTTTCTTCTTTAATTTTGCCATTTTTGCGCATTTTTGGGCACTGTTTTGTTCAATTTTCTACTCTTGTTATGTATGTCTGTTTGGCATTCTGATTGCAAATCTGAATTGACTGCTATCTCTACTTTGAACTTACCCTGTTTGATTGTGCAAAACGCTCACCGTTTGACTACTTTTTGGTTCATAAAGTTGGTAGAAAATCAACAAATTTCAATTGTTGATTTTCCTTCAAAATTTAATTCCCATCTTAAAATTGAACCAAGCGCGTTTCTGTGATCGTAGTATGTTTGTATAATCAACAAGGAAGTGCTAAGCAATTTTTTTGGAATTTTTTGAAATCAGGTTGCCATACCGTTTTATTTTACAATTTTTAGAATTCAGTCTGTCCATTTTGTTTTTCTAGTACCGTTTGGACCAGTTTAGTATAAAAAATCTCAAAAAATTACAGTCGTTGCAGTTTAGTTTTTTGTAATTTTGTACAAATTTCTGTAATTTTTTGTTGGGGAAAAACACAAAAAAAGAAAGAAAAAAGGCAAAGTAAAATACAATAAAATTATATTGCCAAAAATACAAAAATAGGTGTAAAAAGCAAAAAGGGTGCAAAAGTCAACTACAAGGCATAAAAGTCAAAAGACACCCCAAAAGTCAAAAAAATTAAAAAAATTCAGAAAAATAGAAAAACAAAAACAAAGAAATATCCCAACAATACAGTGATAATTTTACTGTAATTTTCTTTTTCTTTTCCCTGTATACTGTAAATTGAGTTGTATTTGCTGTTTTTCAAAAACGACAATTTTGGCAACTCTTTTCAAAAAAAATCACCAAAAACAATTCTCTTTGCAATTTCTTTCGTGTTGTCTTGTTTGCTTTCTACTCTTGTGTATAAGCCTTGTTGAGTGCTTGCTTTTCTTGTTTGTCATATCAATTCCTTATTTTGTCTTAGGATTTTCCAATCTTCCTTTAAGTAGGTATTTTTATTTGTTAGTGCGCTTCTATTTGGGTAAGGGTTAAGACTTAGTCTCATGTTGGTCTTTGCAAGATCTAACCAACCTTCAACCGAGTAGAAGAGGCAAGAGAGTTTTCATTATAGAAAAAGCCCAAAAAGAGTGACATACACGAGTGTTACATTCCATTGAGTGTAAACACTTAGTTGAGTGGAAAGGTCCATAAAAATCTTAAAGACTAAAATCAATTTAGGAGAATGGAAGGTAGGAGGCAAGGGGGAAAGGGCAACCATGTTGTTTAGAAAAGCCTTAGAAACACCTTTGGGTGAAGAAGAGAGCCGCCAAAGAGACAACCTATTCCACACTAGGTGTCACATTGAAGATAAGGTATGTTTAGTGATAATAGATGGAGGAAGTAGTAGCAACTTAGCTAGCCTTAGGTTAGTTAACAAGCTAAACTTACCTACTACCCCACATCCAGAACCTTATACACTTCAATGGGTGAGTGATGAGGAAGAATTTATGGTGGATAGGCAAGTGAGCTTAAGGTTTAAAATTGGGGATTACCAAGATAAAATGACCTTTGATGTTATACCCTTAGAAGCCTCTCACATCCTTTTAGGAAGACCATGGAAATATGAGAGAAGGGTAAAATATGATGGGTTTGCCAATACCTATAGGTTCCGCCACCAAGGAATAAAATTCACACTCATGCCTATGACCTCAAAGGAAATAAAAGAAGATCAAACCACACTCAAGAGGTTAATTGAACAAGAGAAAAGAGAACAAATAGATAAAGAGAAAGAAGAAAAACTTAAAAGAGAAAGTGAGGAAAAAGAATTAAGAGTAAAAGAAGAGAAAGTATGTTTTTCTTGTGATCATTTGAATGCTAACTTTTCTAGTGAAAGCATGAATAGGTTGATGGAAAATACTTCTAGTGTTGCAAAGAGGACAACTCAAGCTATTGAGAGGAAGTTTCCTAAACTAGCTTTCTTTATGCATGAAATGCCTCTTTCTATACACAATTATATGCATCAAAGCATTACATGTTTGAAAGATATAAACAGTGTTGATAATGCTTTAAAACCTATTTCATGTTTAGAAAAGCAAACTAAGTTTAAGAGTACCATGAAACTTACTAAAGATGCATGTTTAGTCAATTCCTTTGGTCAATTTAGATTGCATGATAGGAATGATAACAAGGTTGGATTGAATATGCATGTACCTTTGGTTTGTATCTATAATGTGCATACACATTTTGGACCTAAAATAATTGTTTCATATAAAGATATGTATTATGCTCTTGAACTAGTTAGTAAAAAGGATAAAAATTTGGATGAAGCTATCACATATGAGAAAACTTGTTTGACATCCATTTCACATGATGATATGCTTCATAGCGTGCTTGCTCAATGTGATTCTTTTGATGTTTCGCCTTACATGAACACACATGATAATATGAGAAAGGTGTCATATTACTTGAGTGAGTGCATTAGAATGGATATGCCTCTTGAACAAATTTGCATAAATACCTCATGGCATGAACATATGCACTACCCTTTTGACAATCATACTCAAGATGCATGTGTTATGTTCAATAAAAATGTTGGGATGTTATTGAAAAATATTAAGACATTTATGCCACATAGTTTCACTTGTGCATTTATTTGGGAACATAGTGTAGAATATTTTGATGAATATCGCACATTGAAACACATTTTGTACTTGTGTGGAGTTTATTTCCTAAGCCTTCTCCATGACCACTTACTTCTCTTACTTGCAAGGGGGGGCTTCAAAAGATTAGTCTTTGATCCAGGATCTAAATCCACAGAGTATATGGACAAGATGGTTCAATCTTCATTGACGGAGTTTTCTAACCCTTATCTCAACTACCTCTTGTTCACATCCTATGTTTTTCTTTTGCCAATCTTTATGATCCCCAAGTATTTTTGTTATGAGTCTTCACTTTGTTTACTTGGGAATAATACTAATGGCTCTTTCTTTGATGACTGGGTTCAAGGAATTTGTTCATAGCTTGTGGAATCTAGGAAGGGCTCTCCATCCTCTAAGGGAAGTACCTACCTACCTCTCTCTACTCTTGTCATCCATCCATTCTTCTCCTATTCTTTTCCTTATGGCTTATTTCTAATTTTTAATATTTGAGGTCAAATCCTCTCTAAGGGGGAGGGAATGATGACATTTGTCAGTGGACTTCTGAGCTGGCAACTGGGAGCTGGGGAGCTAATGGCAAGTTGGACCTGTTGGGGGATGCTTGAACCCGAGTCAAGCCTTGGTCAACCATGTTGGGTCAACCCTCCCATGGTCAACCTTTGACTTTGACCAATTGACCCAAGTCAACATGAAGACTCCACTTAAGTAGGAACTTAATTAGAGTTTTAATTGTAATTAGGACTTATTTGTAATTTTCTTAATCCTCCTCCTAATGAGGGGCGCTATTTTTAAGTGGATTATTGGTTAGGAGGTTGCCTTGCTATAAGGCTTAGGAGTCATGGGTTCAAGACTCAATTAGGATAGTTTTTCACTCATCTTCTATTTTTCCTTCCCTCCTAGCCACCTCCTTTTCCCATAAATAGGAGGTCACCCCCCTTGTATTACAACTTTGATGAATAGTAAAGGCATTATGCCCATTTTTCTCCTCCTTTGGTGAGTTGAGAGAGGCTTGGTGGTTGTTGCTCAAACCATACTGAGACTTATCTAATTCTCCTGAATTAGTGGCGTTTGGCATTGGACTTATCTGTTGTGGGTGGATTCCTACTTCAGTGGCGTCCCTACCATTTCTTCCTCTCCACTTTTTCTTTCATTTTCTCTCATTTTCTTGCTCTTTCTTGCGCAAATATAGTTGCTGCCCTGCACCTATATTTCGCAATTTAATCACTACTTTTTGATTCTAATCGGTTGGTTTTGCTCAATTCTAGATCCTACAACTATCTTGCTATCAGGTAAGTTGCTTTGATTGGTAAGAAATGGGCTGACTTGGTCAGCTGATCCACTATCACCCAAATGGCATCAAAGCCTGCTGGGACTCTAGGTAGTCCCATCACAAAAGTCCATGGATATGGCTTCCCATTTCCACTCGGGAATTTCTAATGGTTTGAGCATACCTGTGGGCTTTTGGTGTTCTATCTTAACCTGTTGGCATACAAGACACCTAGAAACAAAATCAGCTATCTCTCTCTTCATTCCATCCCACCAAAACATGCTCCTTAAGTCTTGGTACATCTTGGTCATACCCGGATGTACCGTGAACTTGCTCTTATGAGCCTCCTCTAAAATCTCCTCTCTGATGCTACCTTCCCTTAGGGATACAGACTCTCCCTTGGAAGAGAATCATCCCATCTCCTGATTCAGAAAACCCTGTTTGTCCCTTCCGGGACTGGAGTTCTAAGTCTAAGACCTGAGCGTCTCTAATTCTAGTCCTCAGATCATTAATCACATTTAGCCTGTAGAGTCTCATACTATCTCCCTCACAGTTTCCCTCAAGTTTCAAATCCCTAAACTTCTCTAACAATTCCAGCTCATGGACTATCATGGATGACGCATGCAGGGATTTTCTACTTAAGGCGTCGGCCACTACATTGGCCTTGCCTGGGTGGTACTTAAGCTCAAAATCATAGTCCTTTAAAAATTCCATCCACCTTCTCTGCCTCATATTAAGTTCTTTCTGATCAAAGAGATACTTAAGGCTCTTATGGTCACTAAAGACCTCAAACTGCACCCCATACAGGTAGTGCCTCCACACCTAAAGAGCAAACACTACTGCAGCTAACTCTAAATCATGGGTTGGGTAATTTACCTCATGGGGTCTAGGTTGTCTAGAGGCATAAGCCACTACTCTCTTATCCTTCATCAAGACACAACCTAATCCCTTTCCTGAAGCGTCACTATACACTTCAAAGGATTTTGACAAATCCGGTAGTACCAATACCAGGGTGGTGGTTAACCTCTCATTGAGTTCCTTGAAACTCTTCTCACACTTCTCATCCCAAACAAAAGCACGACCTTTACGGGTCAGCCGGGTGAGAGGTAAGGCCAACTGGGAAAAACCTCTAATGAATCTACGATAATACCCGGCTAATCCTAAGAAACTCCTAATTTCAGTGACTGACTTGGACCTCTCCCATCCAATCACCGCCTCTATCTTACTGGGATCCATTGACACACCTTCACTAGATATAACATGTCCTAAGAAGTGAACCCTATCCAACCAAAACACATTTCTCAGGGTTAGCAAACAGTTTCTTATCTCTCAACACTTCCAAAACCACCCTAAGATGTTGCTTATGTTTTTCTAAGGTTTTAGAATAGATAAGAATGTCATCGATGAACACAACCACAAACTTATCCAAGTAGGGCCTAAAGATTCGATTCATGTAGTCCATGAACACAGCTGGAGCATTGGTCAAACCAAATGGCATCACCAAATATTCATAATGCCCATACCTAGTCCTAAAAGCAGTCTTGGGGATATCCTCACTCCTAATCTTTATTTGATGGTAACCTGACCTCAAGTCTATCATTGAAAACACTACTGCCCCTCTAAGCTGGTCTAACAAGTTATCTATCCTAGGCAAAGGATATTTGTTCTTAATTGTTACCTTGTTCAACTGCCTATAATCAACACACAACCTCATGCTACCATTTTTCTTCTTGATGAGTAGCACTAGAGCTCCCCAAGGGGATACACTAGGTGATAACACTCTGCTAGGAGCTTGGACCTGCAAGACCTACATTGGAGGATATGCACCAACTTCAAGCAAGGAAGAGTTGGAGAAATTAGTATCCTACAAATAAAGGGACACTACCCTACAAAATAAAGGTCACTACCCTACAGAAGGACACCTTGAACCTGGATAGGACCCTTGTCCTATGGACCACCCTTAATTAGGACTCTTTTGTATTTTCTTTTTATTTTTGTATTTTCCTTTTTATTTCATTCAACTTGGGTGCTAATTGTATGGGTTTTATTGGTTAGTAGGATACCTTGCTACAAGGTTTAGGAGGTCATGGGATCTAATCCCACCTAAGATAGAAAATTACCTCATCTTTCTTTTCCTTGTTAAAAGGGGCGCTATTTTTTAGGTTTATTGGCTTAAGACTTAGCTTAGCCATAAACCTTTGGGGTCTTGGGTTCAAAACCCACTTAGGAGTGTTTTCACTCATCTTTTATTTTTCTCCCATTTTATTCTCCTAAAAATCCGCCCCCTTCCCCCTCCACTCCTATATAAAGGAGTCTTCTCCTCTTGTATTTCACAATTGAATTTTGAAGTAAAGGCATTATGCCAAATTTTCTCCTCCCTTTGTGAGTTGAGTGAGGCTTGGTGGTTGTTGCTCAAACCATACTGAGACTTATCTAATTCTCCTGAATTAGTGGCGTCTGGCATTGGACTTATATGCTGCAAGTGGATTCTTGCTTCAGTGGCGTCCTTCCCATTTCTTCCTCTCCACTTTTTCTTTCATTTTCTCTCATTTTCTATCATTTTCTTGTGCATTATAGCTGCTGTTCCAGCCACTATAATTCGCAATTCAAGTGCCTTTTATTGATTCTAATCGGTTGGTTTTGCTTAATTCTAGATCCTACAACTATCCGGCTATCAATTGGTCATCACAGCTTGTTGAATTTGAGCAAATTTGGAGCAAAATTGGGGCTGTTTGGCGTGGGTTTGCTGCACCTATTTAGTGCAGAATTTTCATCATTTTAGTGTAATTCCATCCCTCTTTTCAATTGTAATTTGGACTTGGACTGTTTCCCGGGCCCGAGGTGCCTTTCTGCTGCTATCAGCACTTGTCTGTCTTGATTGAATTGCTTGATTTCTTGCTAGTTGGGGGCTATTTTGGGCCGCTAATTCCCACCCCCTAGGTGTTTGTTTAAATGCCTCTTTAATTGCTCATACTTGTTCTTGAGTAATTCTTGCAAATTGCGTGATATAACTGCTTGTTTGTGGTGAAGTGTGGTAAGAGGAGGCATTGTTGTCTTCATTTTTCCATAGATTGTTCACCTACATTTCTCCCCTTCACCATTAATTGTTCATCCCCCATATTCATCTCTTTACTTTCCGCTTTTAATTTTTCGCCATTTAATTTCCGCTTCTCCCCATCCTTTTAATTTCTGCTCTCCCCTTTACATTCTGCCATTTACATTTCTGCTCTCCCCATCCTTTTAATTTCCGCTTCCCCCTTTACTTTCAGTCATTTATTTTCAGTCCTCCCCATCCTTTTAATTTCCGCTTTCCCTTTACATTTCTGCTTTCCCCATCCTTTTACTTTCTGCCATCCCCTTCTACTTTCTGCCATTTACATTTCTGTCCTCCCCATCCTTTTAATTTCAGTTTCCCCCTTTAATTTCTTGCCATTTATTTTTGCTCAATTTTCCTCTTTATTTTTGCCATTTTTGCGCATTTTTGGGCTCTTGTGTTGTTCAATTTCTTACTCTTGTTATGTCTGTTTGATTGGCATTCTGATTGCAAAATTGGATTGACTGCTATCTCTACCTTGGACTTTCCCTGTTTGATTGTGCAAAATGCTCACCTATAGGATCTTTTTTGGTTCATAGTATTGGAAGAAGATCAACAAATTCTAATTGTTGATTTTCCTTCAAATTTTATTTCCAATCTTAAAATTGAACCAAGCGCGTTTCTGTGACCATACCGGTTTTGTATAATCAACAAGGAAGTGCTAAGCAATTTTTTTGGCCATTTTTTAAATCAAGTTGCCATTACGTTTTTACAGTTTTTAGAAATCAGTTTATTCATTATTTTTGCTTTTCTGGGCCACCTGGACCAGTTTACCGTCAGAAAATTCCAAAAATATTATAGTAGGTACAATTTATTTTCTTTTCATTGTGTACAAATTTCTGTAATTTTTTGTTGGGAAAAAAGACAAAAAAGGAAAGAAAAGGCAAGAAAAATACAAAAGATACGTACGTGCCAAAAATACAAAAAGAGGTGTAAAAAGCAAAAAAGGGTGCAAAAGTCAACAACAAGGAAGAAAAAGTCAAAAGACACCCAAAAAGAGTAAAAAATTCAAAAAAAAAAAATCAAAAAAATAGAAAAACAAAAACAAAGAGTTATCCCAACAATACAGTAACAGTTTTACTGTAATTTTCTATTTCATTTCCCTGTATACCGTAATTGAGTTGTATTTGCTGTTTTTTCTTAAAAACGACAATTTTGGAAACTCTTTTTCAAAAATCACCAAAAACAACTCTCTTTGCAATTTCTTCCGTCTTGTCTTGTTTGTTGTCTGCTCTTGTGTATAAGCTTGTTTGAGTGCCAACTTTTCTTGTTTGTCATATCAATTCTTTTGTTTTATCTTAGGATTTTTCCAATCTTCTTCCAGTAGGTATTTTCTTTGTTAGTGCGCTTCTATTTGGGTAAGGGTTAAGACTTAGATTCACGTTCGTCTTTGCAACTTCTAATCAACCTCCAACCGAGTAGAAGAGGCAAGAGAGTATCATTATAGAAAAAGCCTAAAAAGAGTGACATATACGAGTGTTAACATTCCATTGAGTGTAAACACTTAGTTGAGTGGAAAGGTCCTTAAAAGTTTTTAACATAAAATCAATTAGGAGAATGGAAGGAAGGAGGCAAGGGGAAAGGGCAACCATGTTATTTAGGAAAGCCTTAGAAACACCTTTGGGTGAAGAAGAGAGCCAAAGAGAGAACCTATTCCACACTAGGTGCCAAATTGAAGATAAGGTATGTTTAGTGATCATAGATGGAGGAAGTAGTAGCGACTTAGCTAGCCTTAGGTTAGTTAACAAGCTAAACTTACCTACTACCCCACATCCAGAACCTTATACACTTCAATGGGTGAGTGATGAGGAAGAATTTATGGTGGATAGGAAAGTGAGCTTAAGGTTCAAAATTGGGGATTACCAAGATGAAATGACCTTTGATGTTGTACCCTTAGAAGCCTCTCACATCCTTCTAGGAAGACCATGGCAATATGAGAGAAGGGTAAAATATGATGGGTTTGCCAATACCTATAGGTTCCGCCACCAAAGAATAAAATTTAAGCTTATGCCTATGACCTCAAGTGAAGTTAGGAAAGATCAAATCACACTGAAGAGGTTAATAGAACAAGAGAAAGGAGAACAAATAGAAAAGGAAAAAGAAGAAAAGCTTAAGAGAGAAAAAGAAGAGGAGATCAAAAGAGTTCAAATGGAAGAAAAGAAAGACAAAGAAAACTTAGGGAAGCAACCAATTCCATTGACTCAACAAGTAAATGCTAACCTTTTGTGTGAAGACATGAATAGGTTGATGGCAAGTACTTCAAGTGTTGCAAAGAGGACAACTCAAGTTGTTGAAAGGGAGTTTCCTAGACTAACTTTCTTTATGCATGACACGCCTCTTTCTATGCACAATTATATGCCTCAAAGCATTGCATGTGTGAAAGAAGTAAACAATATTGATAATGCTTTGAAACCTATTGCATGTCTAGAAGAACCAACTAAGTTTAAGAGTACCATGAAACTTACTAAAGATACATGTTTAATCAATTCCTTTGATCAAATTAGATTGCATGATAGGAATGATAACAAAGTTGGATTGAATATGCATGTGCCTTTGGTTTGTATCTATAATGTGCATACACATTTTGATCCTAAAATAATTGTGTTATATAAAGATGTGTATTATGCTCTTGAACTAGTTAGTGAAAAGAATAAAAATTCTGATAAAGCTATCACATATGGAAAAACTTGTTTGACATCTAATTCAAATGATGATATGCTTCTTCATATGCATACTCAATGTGATTCTTTTGGTATTTCACCTTTCATGAACGTATATGATAATATGCAAAAGGTGTCATCTTACTTGAGTGAGTGCTTTAGTATGGATATGGCTCTTGAACAAACTTGCATGAATACTTCATGGCATGAACATATGCACTACACTTTTGACAATCATACTCAAGATGCATGTGTTATGTTCAATAAAAATGTTGGGATGTTAATGAAAAATATTAAAACATTCATGCCACATAGTTTCACTTGT
This sequence comes from Sesbania bispinosa, assembly GCA_026901365.1. NCBI lineage: Eukaryota > Viridiplantae > Streptophyta > Magnoliopsida > Fabales > Fabaceae > Sesbania > Sesbania bispinosa. The sequence continues at coordinate 2,138,774 of QLOH01000018.1, forward strand.
GCATTTATTTGGGAACATAGTGTAGAATATTTTGATGAATGTTGCACATTGAAACACATTTTGTACTTATGTGGAATTTATTTCCTAAGCCTTCTCCATGACCACTTACTTCTCTTATTTGCAAGGGAGGGCTTCAAAAGATTAGTCTTTGATCCAGGATCTAAATCCACAAAGTACGTAGACAAGAGGGCTCAATCTTCATTAAGGGAGTTTTCTAACCCTTATCTCAAATACCTCTTGTTTATCTCCTATGTTTTTCTTTTGCTAATCTTTATGATCCCCAAGTATTTTTGTTATGAGCCTTCACTTTGCTTGCTTTGGAATAATACTTATGGGTCTTCTTCTTGTTGTCTAGGCTCAAGGAAGATGTTCAACTTGTGGACCTCTAACTCTACTCTCTAAGGGCTAAGGGAAGTATCTTCTTACTTCCTAATTTTTGTCATCCATCCCCTTCTTCTACCCAGTTCATTACTCTTAAGGCTTCTTTCTAAATTTTCAGATTTGAGGTCAAATCCTTTTCAAGGGGGAGGGAATGATAACACTCTGCTAGGAGCTTGGACCTGCAAGACCTACATTGGAGGATATGCACCAACTTCAAGCAAGGAAGAGTTGGAGAAATTAGTGTCCTACAAATAAAGGGACACTACCCTACAAAATAAAGGTCACTACCCTACAGAAGGACACCTTGAACCTGGATAGGACCCTTGTCCTATGGACCACCCTTAATTAGGACTCTCTTGTATTTTCTTTTTATTTTTGTATTTTCCTTTTTATTTCATTCCACTTGGGTGCTAATTGTATGGGTTTTATTGGTTAGTAGGATACCTTGCTACAAGGTTTAGGAGGTCATGGGATCTAATCCCACCTAAGATAGAAAATTACCTCATCTTTCTTTTCCTTGTTAAAAGGGGCGCTATTTTTGAGGTTTATTGGCTTAAGACTTAGCTTAGCCATAAACCTTTGGGGTCTTGGGTTCAAAACCCACTTAGGAGTGTTTTCACTCATCTTTTATTTTTCTCCCATTTTATTCTCCTAAAAATCCGCCCCCTTCCCCCTCCACTCCTATATAAAGGAGTCTTCTCCTCTTGTATTTCACAATTGAATTTTGAAGTAAAGGCATTATGCCAAATTTTCTCCTCCCTTTGTGAGTTGAGTGAGGCTTGGTGGTTGTTGCTCAAACCATACTGAGACTTATCTAATTCTCCTGAATTAGTGGCGTCTGGCATTGGACTTATCTACTACAAGTGGATTCTTGCTTCAGTGGCGTCCTTCCCATTTCTTCCTCTCCACCTTTTGTTTCATTTTCTCTCATTTTCTATCATTTTCTTGCGCATTATAGCTGCTGTTCCAGCCACTATAATTCACAATTCAAGTGCCTTTTATTGATTCTAATCGGTTGGTTTTGCTCAATTCTAGATCCTACAACTATCCGGCTATCACTAGGTCTAATGAATTGCTTCTCTATTAATTCCTCTAGCTGCTTCTTAAGTTCACTCATCTCTAAGGGTGACATCCTATAGGGAGCCTTAGAAATAGGCCCTGTGCCCGGCACAAGGTCTATAGAAAACTCAGTCTCTCGATCCGGAGGTAGGGTGGTCACCTCTCTAGGGAAAACATCCTGGAACTCCCTAATAATGGCTATGCTGTCTAGGTCGGGTTTCGACACTACAGTTGAGGAAAGCAGTAATATAAAACAATAACTACCATCAGTTAGGCATTCAGAAATTTGAGTGGAGCCAGATAACAAATATGATGGCCTTTCCTTTGGGGAAGGAAGAAGAGTAGGGAAAACAATTTCTTTATTGCAACAATCAAGCATGACCTGGTTACGAGATAACCAGTTCATACCCAAAATAACTTCAAGCTTCTTCAATGGCAAACAAATCAAATCAACTTTAAAGATTCTACCTTGGATTTCTAAGGGACATGTAAGACACACTGAGGAAGTGGAAATGGCTTCCTTAGCAGGGGTGTGGACATTAAAATGAAAAGGTAAGGGAGTAACGTGCAATTTCATCCTTTCCACACAGTCACAAGAAATGAAGGAATGAGTTGCTCCAGAATCATACAGTACAATCAAAAGAAGTATCACTTAGATTACATGTACCTTGCATCAGATCATCGGCCTGAGTCGCCATCTCACCGCTGAGGGTAAAGACCCTACCGGTAGCTTGGGGTTTGAGTTGGTCCTTCTTCTTCTTTGGGCAGTCCCCAATCATATGACCTAGATCCCGACAACAGAAACAAACTCGTTGCCCTGCTAGGCACTCGCCCCGATGATTCTTGCCACACTTGGGGCAAGCAGAAGGAGCTGGAGTGGAGGGAAGGGCGACCTGCTTGCCCCTTCCTCCCTGGAACTGAGGTGGCAAATTCTTACTGGTAGGTGTATCGTCTCTCTTCTTCTTACCCTCAACCCAAGTCTTCACTGTCAACCTGGGTGTCTCATCCACCAAACTTTGCTCGACGACCAGACACTTGGTCACCAAGGCTGAGAATTCCTTAAGCTGAAACAATTTTCCTAATCTCGGGCTTGAGGCCCGCCTCCAAGTGAGAGCATTTCCAACCCTCATTAGGATTGGCTTGCAGCAGGGAGTGATACTTGGAGAGTTCTTCAAATTTGGACACAAACTGGCACACGGTCATGTTGCCTTGCTTCAGTTGGAGAAACTCTAGCTCTTTCTGTTTCCTGACTGTCTCAGGGAAATACTTCTCCAGGAATACATTTTGGAATGCATCCCAAGAGAGTAAGGTTTCAGGAATGCTCAAACTGACTTTCACATTCTTCCACCAATTCTCTGCTTCTCCTTGTAAAATGTAGGTAGCAAATCTCACTTTCAGGTCGTCCGTGCAAGCCATCACCTCAAAGATTTTATTCATGGCATTAAGCCATGAGTCTGCTGTTGCTGGATCATAAGCTCTATTAAAGGCTGGAGGGTGGTGTTTCCTGAACTCAGCTAATCCCTGAAGGAAGGGATCCACTACTGTCCCCGGTGGAGGAGTACCGGTAGACTGCTTTTGCAAGGCCTGGAGTACTGCGACATTAGAAGTTGTTTGCTCCCCCATGATTTGAGTGAGCATTTGAAGGGCTACCACCACGGTATCCTGAGATTGATCTGGTGGGGGAGGAGGTGAATTGGCACGAGGACGTCCCCTCCTACCGCTAGCCATGTCCAGGTGATTAGTCTATCAATTCCCTAATAATGCGTATAAAATTATGACTAACATAAGAAGTAATACATAATCATAGTCCAATTGGATTGAACTGCTCTGATACCAAAATGTAACGTCCTAATTTCTAAATTCAGAAATAATGCCTGTTGGAAGCACTATTTCCAAACTCGTGAAATTCATTCGTTAATTTTGTGTATCGGCATACAACACAATCGCTTGAGTAACCCAACAATTACTAAAGCTCCAAACAATACATACATAACTCAAAGAAAATACCAATAGAAGGTCGCCATCAAGGCTCCAATACAAAGTATTAAACTAACATAATGATTCCTAAGGTCGTCCTAACAACTAACACTAGTGGTCCTAAGCAACATTAAATACATCAAGGTAAGTAAAACTAAACTACTATCCTCCACATGTCATCTACTGCTCGTCATAATCCTGATGAGTATCCTGCACCACTGAAATATTGTTCCCATAGAATGGGGTGAGACCAACGTCCCAGTGAGCGTAACAAGTGTGTGTAGTGTGGGGGAAAACAACCAAGAACCACCATAGCATACATATTATTTCAAGAGGCATAAATGAAGACAATTAAACATAATCGAACATATTTAAAATCAATTGTTATGATGCAATGCATGACTGTGAGGTATTGTTACCCGACACCCGGGGTCTTATCTCTGTAACATGACTGTGATGAGCGCTCGGCCGTGTAACCAAGGACCGTCGTCCAGGGCTACCTATGATTAAGTCTTAATTTAACATTTGTATTTCCCTCTGTGCTTGGGGACCCCATCTCCCTCTTGGACATGAGTTTGATGTGGTTACCCCATCTTTCTTAATTAAATTGCCCGAAGGCCTGTGACGGTCAATAACCCCGTGATAGCTCAAAGGCTCTGTGATTTCTTAAATTCATAATTCCATGGCTGTGTTGGCCAAAGGCCCATGATTTCAGAATAATATAATCAAAGTTCATCATACATAATCATCCAAGTCATCTACCAAATGGTTTTGGGCAATTTAATACAAACAATTATCAATGCATTCATATTTCTTATATTCATACCATACATATATCATCATTCCATGAAAGAAGAGGGAAAAAAGAATAGGGAACATGTTGTGACAACAATCAAGACAAACAAGTGAGAATCACACCCACCTGAGAGTCGAGAAACTGGATGAAGAATGAAGAGTAGAAGGCCTTGATGGAGGAAAGATTGATGAAAGATTCGTTCTTGGAGCGTAGGGATCGTTCTTGATCGTCACCGGGATGTTCTCTCACTAGAACCCCTCTCTCTCTCTAAAAGTGCGAGGAAACGGATGAGAAAATGAGTGAAAACTGACTGAGTTCGAAATTTAAAAGTGCAGTAACCGTCTTCTCGCTCAAGCGAATTAAATTCGCTTGAGCGAATGGTCTGAATCCTCGTTCCCCCCTTGAATTTCGCTTGAGCGAAATGCTTTCGCTTGAGCGAAAATCGTCCAGAGAGCACTCTAAAACCCCCCTTTTTCGCTTAAGCGAATGTTGCAGAACGAACCTGTGCAGTTTTTTACTGCATAATTCGCTTAAGCGAATTTCATTCGCTCGAGCGAATTTCCTGATGGCTTAAACTTTATTTCTATCCTTTAAGCTTTCCTGTGCCTATTACTTACTTCATTCTATTTTAAGTTGTAACTTTCCTATATATTAAGGTCTTAATCAGCAGGATGTTACAGAACGCCCCATCTTGATCCCCTGAGTTGTACCTCGTCTATGGGCCTGCACAACTCTGTTCACCTCCTGATTTGTACCCCCTCTATGGGCCCGCACAATTCAGGTCTCATCACATATGCTCAAGGCATTTCTCTTAAGTTGTACCCCCTCTATGGGCCCACACAACTTAGGTAACATCATCATCAAAAGGTGATATACACCATCATCATTATCCTCATCATCATGCATTATTATGTTCATCATTAAGCACCATCATCATAAAATGATATACACTATCATCATTAACATCATCATCAATAAGTGATATACACTATCATCATTAACATCATCATAACATTCACCATCATCATTAATCACATTGCATATTATGCACACCAAAACATCATCAATCACATGGCATTTCACCAATCATTATGCACACCCAATCATCATCAATCACATTGCATATTCACCGATCATTATGCACACCAAATCATTATCAACATCATTAATCATCAACACCATAATCATAATAAAGCATTATCAAACAACATCAATCATCATCAAGCACTTAGGATCTCAAAATCCACTCTTGTAATCGATTACCAACCTCTAGTAATCGATTACTTGCAAACAAGGTCTCTGGTAATTGATTACAGCATCCCTGTAATCGATTACCTGCAAGCAATCTCTCTGGTAATCGATTACCACAATCCTGTAATCGATTACCAGCGAACAAACAACACTTATGGGCTACCCAGAACACACTGGTAATCGATTACACACCCTGGTAATCGATTACCCGCGACGCAGATCGCAGTTCTCACGATTTTTATCATCTCTAAACCTCTCTTTTCAATCCCTAATCAATCATCTTTGTTAAATATTCATTCTTATGCGTTTATAACATCAAAACTCAGTAAAACAACAATCTTTTCACAGATTATACAACCAATCCATCAAAATCCCAAATCCTCAAATCCCTAATTTCCCTCTTTTCATTATTCTCAATATCCTCTTTAATTTCATCGAATAAATCATCAATATTTATCCAATCAATCATAAATCAACAGTTTTAATCATTCATTCTCAGTTATAACATATATCAATACAATTTCTAGTCTTAAATTACTACCCAAGCACCCCTACATGCATATACAAGCAGTACCCTCTCCCCCGCCGTACCTTAAGCGAAGATCGATTAACCGCAAGGAAGTCCCATTCTTGGTTCTTGATGCTCACTCTGCAGTAATCCCCTCTTGAGACTCGGTTTCTCCCTTCCTTAGCGTTTCGCTCTCTGACGATTATACGAATAAGGATTAGGGTGAACTGATAACCCCTCCTTACTAAAATGCCTAATTGGGCTTGGGCCCACTCTCAACCCCCTTCTCCTCATTTTAAATTTAAGCTAACTTTATGGACAAAACTAATAATAATATTGATCCTATTATTTATTCATCTATTTAATTAATTATTTTCTCTACTTATTTATTTAATTTAATTAATATTTTACTTAATAAAATTTTAGGATGTTACAAATATTGTACTGACACGTGTCAAAATATTATACAATCCTTTTTTTAGTTTCTTTTATTATTTTTTCTGTTTTTTTTTAACCGTTCAAACCCAACCCACTAACTCAAAATATACACACTTCATACGGTTGACATTTAAATTTTGAAACTAAGCAGTTGCTAACTTGCTATACAAAATCAAATCCAAGTCTCTCTCAATCCCTCGGCCTCAACCCACCAAAACCCCATTTTTAACCACCCCCTCCGTGAGTTTGCAACACTGTTCCCCATATCTTCTTCAACTTTTATCTATTTGCTATCTCTGGGTTGTTATGGCCATGATCTTACTATGTATTTTTGCATTAGGTTCTTCATTTTATATCTTAAATTTGGATTCTTTTAGACACCTATTTTCCATCTTCTTTCACCCCTTCTGTTTTTCTCTGTTTTAGTGCACATCGGTCTTCAATTGCTCCGCTTAAGTTCAGAATTTTATACATTCATTTACCATCTTTTGTCACTTTTTTTTTTTTTTTGCTTTTAATTTGTTCAAATTTGACCATCTTTGACTATCGACTTCTTTTTTTTTTTTTGTGTTAAAGTTGGTTTAGACGTTCACTTCTTCTTCTTCTTCTTTTTTTTTACTCTTGATTTTCCTTCGTTTAGCTCAAGAATTTATTTTACTGTTTCAGGCACCTAGGACTGTTGATTTTGAGTGAGATGCGGGACAAGTATATTTACTTGAAGGAGCATAAGGTGATTTCCGACCAAGTAATTAAGGGTCCTTCAAACGTTGGACCAATATAGTTTCAGATGTTACTTTAAGGCGTGTGAAAAAGAAATGACACCAACAATTGTCTTTTACAAGGTAAAAAGTTTATCTTTAGGTGTGAGGCTACAAGTTCAACCAGTGTGAGGAATCATCTAGCATGCAAGTGAATTGACATTAAAATTTAATGACTGTTTTATTATTAGTATTGTTTTTAGTTTAAACAAAATACAATATTTACTTTAAATTCACGTCAATCTAAATAACTGTGTATGCAAATGGATTGCTGATAAAAGAAAAATTAATATGGATTTTCATCATCTTAGTTTAATATTGAAAAAAAAAAATATATTTCATGAAGTATGAATTTTATTTTTGAGGATTATAGGTTCTAAAAACAGGTTAATATTTCCTCCATTTATGTGCAGACAGTTTTTTTCAGTTTAGAATTTCTGATTAGGTGTTCAAACTCGCTTCTTTGGTTTGTGAAGCCTACAAGTATATTGATATTATAGACTTCTTTATAGGTCAAGCTATTTTTTGAGAACACAATACAACCAGGAGTGTGAAATTGTATTTTTGCTCTTTTATAATGTTTTTTATTAATGATTGTTTCCTTGGTCTATTTTGATTTTGATGCAGGCAAGAGGCACACTTATGATCAACTTGAGAAGTAAGTGAATCCAAGAAGTAGAAGTAATAAGTGATATGATGTAATGTTAATTCGAAATTTAAAGTTTGCCATTTTTTAGACTAAAAAAATAGAGTTGTACATAGTGTAATTATAAACAGTTTTAGGAAACTTCATGTCAACTATTCTATAATCAGTTTGTTATCCCCACAACATTAATTATTTCATAGTTCTTTGACTTACAATTTGAAAGTTGTTCCATGACTTGGTGTCAACTATGTTTAATTTTTTATTTATTTGAAGGCTGCTTATTTTTAATTATTCCATAGTTTTATGACTTGCCTTTGAATTTGACACCGAGAGCTAGATATTCAACAAAGGGCAGGCTCAAAATGCTGGTGGTGCCAATTTCATTTATACTCACACAGTATTTAACCCGTTTCATTGTTTGGTGATTTAGAATGGTCATGGAAATTTATAAATATTTTTATTTCTTTCTAATGATAAAGAATATTTAGTTATTTACTATACATAGAGCGGGACAATAATGACGTAGCTTTGTGCACTATGCATCTACCGTATTTTGTATTTATTGTTGATTTGAGAATTGGATTTGTGTTTTATGGATAATTCTTACTGAAATTTGAAGCCTATTAATTCTAATTTATTATACTAGAGAGAAGCTACCTGCATGCTTATACTTCTAATAGTATGGTGGGCATGCGTAATCAAAGTATATACCTTTAAATTCCTTTGTATTCGTTTTCTATTTGTTGATTGTAATACTTAATGAGAGTAGTTTTTATAATCTATTATTATATTTATATCGGTTCTTATAACATATTAACATTAGCCTATGGATAAGATTATAAAAAAATTAAAAAAAAATTAATGAAATTTTTTTATTATTCAAGTATGTTTTGATATATTAATAGAAATTTTAATACAATAAAATAATAAAGAGTTTTATTTAAATAAAATTTAATTATTTTATTTAAAATAATCTATTTTTTATTTTAATTTTTTAATACTCCATTTAATATAAAATAAAAAAAATGTTTTAACCTATATATTTAAAAGATTTCTATAAATTCCAAATTTATCCCTATTTTAATGTTAATTTTCGTATCAGACTTTAACTATATTTTTTAGACACTGAACATATAAATATTTTCTAGATAATTATTTAATGATTTTACTTTTCTAAATATTTGTTCTTTATTGTCTAAGTAAATTGGATAAAGATTTGTTTATAATATATAATTGGTATAAATTATTGATCAATTTTAAAAGTTACTTATTTCTGTGCGTAATTTATCCCAATTTAACCCGTGTGTTGGTACGGGTGCAATGCTAGTATAATATAAATTAACATTATATAATATCATTACGTGTTAATATATAAAAAATATTATTATCAAATAATGAAAAATAAATTTTATCTCATAAAAAAAATACTAAATAGTTTTTAATATTTTAATATATTTAATAGAAAATATATTTTTAATTAATATGCGCGTACCCATTGCGGGTATATCCGTGGGTATCCACGGGCACAGGTGTTTTTGACATCCCTAATTTTGGAAGATCAAACGCAGTGGAAGAACTAGACTTTTAAAATTTAAATATATCCAAAACCCTCCAAGGATCCATGCAAAAGGCATAAATCATGTTATAAAGTATACCTTTTAGTGTGACAAGTGATTGTTTCATTTTTGCCAAACCATGTGCATGCAGGACTAGCTATGCCTCCACCGTTATCTATAGGAACACACGAGAAAACATTAGAAGGGGGTTGAATAATGTTTTTATAAAAGTTTGCAGTTTTTCAAACAGAGTTTATAAAACTTCAAACAGGTTATGAACTTGTCTGAGATTTTGTCTATAATCTGAAATACTTCACACATTGGATCAGAAAATATTTTCTTAACAATTTTTCACAAGTGTTTTATATAAACTCAAGTTCAGAACCCTCTTCTCATTAGTTAAAACTGAATATAAAGAGATATGGGTTAGAGAAGCATTCAACCAAGATTTATCCTGGTTCACTCACTACCACTGCGAACTACGTCCAGTCTTAGAGCCAACTAGCTACTGGATTTTCTCCACTAATCTGAACAAATTACAAGTATTGTTTTCACCCAAGCCTCTTCAAGCTCTAACAGCAAGTATTATTTGCACACCTAGACTCTCTAGGCTCTAACAAGTATTGTTTTCTAACCTAGTGTCTTCAGGCTCCAAAACAACAAGTGTTTATAAAGAAAGATGAATTTAAACACAAAGTTCTTCGTTCAGAAAGATGTACAAAGATAACAGTGATCTAACATTGGATATGAAAGTGTTTGTACAAAGAAATCAGAGTAAATATAATAAGATTTTAGCAGCGTTTCCTCTTAAAGATTTTGTGCGTATATTTCTTCTATTTTGCTTCACAATGACCACTTGTATTTATAGGCTTTGAGCGTGAGAACGACGTTGAGAAGTCCATTGAGAGATAGCATTTAATGCTCTTCAACTCGTTGAGACACATCTCTGACACAATACAAGGTTGTAGCGCTGTTCTGACTTCTATAACTCTTGCAACATAATATTTCCTCATTTGTGCTTGTGTTTTAAATTTAAACCAAAAGTGATCTTTTGTTATTCCTGATTTGTGTTCTGAGGTTACGTGAAAGAAAGAACCTGTCTTTGACTTGCCACGTCAGAAAAGGTGTTGGCTTCAATCAACACTTCAGTCTTCAGAAGATGATTCAGAACCAGTTACTTCAGAATGACTTGAACTAGGGGTGTAAGTGGGTTTGGGTTGACCCACCAACCGAACCGATCCAAACAGAAAAGGATAAAAGGTTGGGTTTCGAGTCGGGTCAGGCCATTTCAAGAACAAATCGAGCTACTTCAGTTCGTGTACCGGGTTGCAATTTTTATAAACCAAGCAACCCAAAACCGAAGTAGGGGATTGCTTTCTAAGGTTATTCTGCTTTCGCGAGACTCATTTGTCATTTCCTTCAAAAAAATTTCGTGCTATAGCCTCTCTCACCCTTACTGCCTCACACCCTCATAGAGTCATGTTCATGCCCTGGTCCTCCTCCTCGTCTCGTCGTCGCCACTGTGGCCGTCACCGTCACTGGAGTCTTCTTCGTCTTCCCCAAAGTTGAGCACCGTTCTCACTTCTTAGGTAAGGGTGTTTTTTTTTCCAGATTCGTTCTCCTCCCTTCATCATTATTGCTTCCTCTCTTGATTTGTTTCTTCTTCTTTTGCACAAATTCATCGTTCTCACTGTGCATCGTCCATTGTTCATCGCCACTATCCATTTCACAGATTCATTGCTGAGAAGGGTAAGTGGTTTGATTTTGTGGTTTACTCCCTTGCATAGATTTGGGCAAACTAAATTAATAAACCACCACCTTCAATTGCTGCTCTAAGTAGCTTCCACCTTTGCTCCATAATCTTGTAGTTGTACTTGAAAAATGAGTCCCCATTGCAGGAGTTTTCTTGTTCACAGCCATTAGACACTGTCTTCAAAACTTTGGCAGCTCTGAGTTGAGAATCCTTCGAGACCCCAATTGTACTTAGCTCTATGAATTTAGTCATTTTCTTTGCTACCTCTTGGTCTTTCAAAATAGCCCACCTACAAAGTATAATTAATGTGAAAACTCTTAAGCCATTCATCTTATGTATTGTGTTTTTTATTAAATGCTTTGCACTGTTATTCAATCAAGTATCATGTGTTACTTCATTAAATAATTTAACTTCTAAGAGTAGTATTATCATAGTCAAAAGGTCTTAAATGATAAATACATTAATGATGTAATAAGTCATCATTGATATTTTACATTGTATAATTTTATTGACCTTATTTAAATGTTGGAACTTCTTATTTTTAACCTAATGTCCATTCCTAAGTCCTATCCATATCTTCTTTTATGTTATTTAGTAAAGTTTAAGCTAATTTTTGAAAGGACTACTTGACATGAATAATTGAGGAGGGAAAAGTAGTATTATCAATTTGTTTATTGCACAGATTCATCACTCATTGCACAAATTCCTCCCTTCAATCTTTGTCCCTTTTAGTGGTTTACTTTGTGCTTATAGTGGCTTTGGTTTAGTGGTCTACTCTGTTGCCTACTCTGCATTAATAGGAATGGACCAAATGGTTTAGTGGTTTACTATAATAATAATAATAATGAGATATATCAATAAAGGTTAATAAGTCTAAGCATGTAGCTAAATTTTATGTTATTTTGCACACTTTTTAGTTCTATGAAAATCTTTTACTATTTACACATAATTACAATGTCTTATATAGTTTTTATGTTCAGTATTCACAAATTAGCATGAGTAAATCATTTCTCAAAATTTAACCATGAAGTGATGAAACTTTTCAATTGCCATATTGTTCAGCTTATTACTCAGTGTCTGACTCTGTTGTTTTTATTTATTAAAGCGTTGTTTGTTTCTAATTGTGGTTTTATGCTCTGTTTTGGTGTGGGAAAGAACCACTCATCAATAAAATTGGGTTTCCTATGTTTCCAGAATTCTATGCTTTAGAAGTTTCTAATAGTGCCTTATATCACTCAAGATCATGGATATCTCCTAAAGTTTCTAATACTGCTAGTTTTCTTCCTTCTGAAGTCGAGATTCACAAATTATGATAAAACTTAAAACTGTATTTGGTTGAATAGTTTATTTGAACAGTGATATTGATTATTGATGTGTATTTCTAATTGTTTGAAAATTCATCAAATTTCACCTTATATATATATATATTGATTACCACTGTTATGATTATTTGAATGTTTATTAGTCAATTTGAATGTTCATTATTTAGAAGGTAGCAACTAGCCTTATTTTTTTGGGTGTAATGAGAAAAATAAAACACAACTCAACAAGCAATTGAAATACAAAACCATGTTGTTTTATGGGTAAAATATCATTTTAGTCACTACAAAATATGTGAGATTTGAATTTGGTCCCTACAATTTTTTTATTTTCATCTTTACAAATATTTTACGTTTTTATTTTGGTCCCTGCCATTAAGGTTGGATGTTTTTTTGGTGACGTGGAAAATAGAGTGCACAGTCAGCTACTCCTATGTGGCCTTTATTAAGGGAGGGCCTCACAGTCCCCACTAGACCGGCACAGATTATTGACCGGAGTGTCAAGTCCTTGAGGAATAAGACAATCCCCTTGGTGAAGGTGTTCTGAGAGGGTCAGACACCTAAGCAGGCGACGTGGGAGAAGGAGGATGATATCCGCTCTCAGTTCCCTTAGTTATTTTCTTAAGGTAAACCCAATTTTGCTTCTTCTTCATAGCCAATTTTGAGGACAAAATTGTTTTAAGGGGGGGTAGAATTGCAACATCCCAAATTTATCAATCTTTTGGTAAATAGAATTAATAAAGGAAGATGTTTTATAAAAGGAATTAAGGGAAAAAGGAACTAGAAATGAAAATTGGAAAAATAAGGATTCTGATGTCCTCTCTCAAGCGAGAAGGTCTCGCTCGAGCGAGCATATCAGAAAAAGGGGGAATTTTGGGCATAGTCATGCTCGCTCAAGCAAGAGGGGCTCGCTTGAGCGAGCATATCAATAAAAGTTGGGGAAAAATGTTTCTGGTTTGCTCGCTTAAGCGAGGATTGTAACGTCCTAATTTCTCAATTCTAGAATAGTGTCTGTTGGAAACACCATTCCTGAATTACTAAAATTATTTTGCACCATTTTTTATATTGTCACACCATTCATACAATAGCTTAGGCAATCTAACGTTTGCTTAAGCTTTCACACAGTTCATACATCATTATTCTCATTACAAAACTTTAACCAAAACTCGGGGAATCAACCTACACTTGGAGTGTCATGGTCCACAAAACCCATGCCAGAAATCCGGCAGAGTTCCCCCTAAAACCGAATGTTAATCCATTTCTCTCTCTATTTACTAAAAATCAACAAAACCACCAGTACAGTTTACCATCACACAATACAATCTTAACTACAAGTGAGCCTCCGTGGCCAATCTAAAGTCTCTACATTAATACATCATTAAACTATTAATTACATTTAATTAACGACTAAGAAGTTCTCTTCACCACTGGGAATGGGTGAGTCTACTCCAAGAGCTTCACTTCCCTTCTGAACATGTAGCTGGAACGTCCTGCATAACTAAAATATATCCCCGCAACGTGGGGTGAGACTACAGTCCTAGTGAGCAAAGCATGCAGCAGGCAGTGTAGGGAATACAAGCAGATACAATGCACAAATAATTCACCTAAAGAATAAATCATGAACTTTGGAATACATATTAGCTCTGAAATACATGGTAATTCTGAGATACATATTAACTTTGATAGTATGCATGAACTATATTTCCCGGCAGTCCGTTACTCTGGGGACCGAAGTCCAATTACTCTGGGGACCGAGTCCGTTATATCTTTCTTAATCTTTGGGGGCTAAAGCCCAAGTGTTTTATTAATCATTAACATGTGTACAGGACCATCATAATACATGACATATTGAGGAAAAGCTAACACAAAGGGGAAAATCCCAATTAGAAACCCTAACATAGATCTCTAATCACAATCTAGATGTAAATCTCCAAGAAAACCCTAACATCATGCTCATATCTAAGCTACCAACAATTTAATCACACAACAATCACATACAAGACCTGGAAAGGGGAAGAGAAGAGTTAGGGTTCATGAGAGAGAGCATTCACCAAATGAAGTGAAAGTATATGAGCTTCACTCACCTCAAATGGATAAAATGGAGGAGAAATGGAGATGGTGGAGGGAATGGAGATGATCCCAATCTTTTGAGGGACTGAAGGCTCCAATCCAGGCTCCTCCTCCTTCTTCCCCTCCTTTCCCGAATAGAGAACAAAGGAGATGAAAAACCCAAAAACGCAGCTACTGTTTGGGCTGGATATCTCCCAACTAAGACATCGTCTCGACGATCCGACCGTTCAGAATGAAGAACCAGGTGTTCCGAACCACCTACCAAATGTTCAGCCCGATCCAACGGTGAACGAATTTGCAGTTGTGATTTTTCCGCAGCAGCTTTGTGGAAATACGGGAATGGCTCTCTCTCTCTTTTTCTCTCTCAAAGTGTTTGTGTTCCTCTTTCTTCTTACTCACCCTATTACTTCTCTTATAAGCTTAAGACCTCTCCCCATGTAGTTAAGTGGAATGTCAAGTGGGCTTCCCAATTTGGGCCTATTCTGTCTTCTCTTTTCCCAGTTACTTTTATGAAATTATTCTCTAGTCCTACTTTGAATTATGAGAGTGATTTATTTTAATTTGTTATCTCTTAAAGATAAACTATATTTATTATGATAAAGTGAAATTCATTTCTCTTGACTAAAATTAAGGTTTAGATATCATATCTTTATAAAATATATACCTTATTTTATAACTCACTATTTGACCTATTTTTCTAACATATTATTATTTTAACTAATATTACTATTATTATAATGCAGTGCTATTCAATTTCCTTAATTTAATTATTTATAATCCATGATGTTGCACCATCCTTATTTATACTCAAATTCAAATCTTATAATTATCATAAAATTGTTATTACCTTCCCTCTAATCTCTGTAATCTCACCATTCCTAGCTTATCTCAAGATCTTATCTTAAATTAAAATATTAATACATATCCCTCTAATTAATCCCTTCCCTTGGTCGGATTCCCAGCCTAAGGCTTCCATTAGATTTTCCTAAATCCTACTTTTTGGGATGTTACAAGGATCCCTAGTTTGAGCGCAATTTAAGGGAAATTCTCTCACTTGAGCACAATTCCAAGAGTTGCTCTTTGGAATGTTCTCACTCAAGCGAGCTTTCTCTCGCTTGAGCGAGGAAGCGTGCACTCCAGGATTTTGTTTTCCCTCGCTTAAGCAAGAAGGCCTAACTTGAGCAATAGTTCGCGTATCTGTTTTTTAAAAATCAGATTTTAGGGCTTGGCCCACATTTATTATCTTCCACCCCCATTTCTAGAGAGAGAGGAGCTTTCAAGAGAGAGAATGAGTCTTTAAGCCAAGAGGAAGAAGAGAAAGCCAAGGATCTCTTTCCCCAACCTCCCTCAACTCATTCCCCTTTCTCTTTGAGCTCTCTTGAGGTGAGTATAATTCACACACTTCCACTCATTTGGTGTGATTTTCCTCCCATGTTCCCTATCCTCCCTTTTCACTTCTTTTAGACTTGTGGTTGAATATTTGGTTGTATTTTCTCCTTGTATATGCTTGTAGAGTTGAATGGAACTAGATACATGTGTTAGGGTCTCCCTCAAATTAGGGTTTCATCCTATGATTATGTTTAGTGGGTTTTATTGCATGATTCTTGTGATAGATGTTATGGGTGAACAATGCGTTAAGGCCTTTGGCCCTAGTTAATCAGAAAATGATTTTGGCTTCGGCCCCAGTTTCGGCTTCAACCCAAATTATCCTTAATTAATCAAGATTAGACTTCGGTCCCCAGTTAAAACTGGGGCTTCGATCCTCAGTTAATGGTGGTGATTAGTACCCAAGGAAGACTCCTTGTAGTCTGAACTCAGGCCTAGCCCCAGTTTAGTGATAAGACCCTGTCTGTCGAGTAATGCAGGTCATGCACGTCATGTTTATGTCCAGTTGAGATATTATGTCATGAATTGTTTTAATTATCCTGTTGCATTTCATTTGCCTGCTTACCCACACTGCATGCTAAATAGTTATATTCATTGAGACCTCTATCTCACCACACGTTTTGTGGGATATATTTTAGATGCACAGGTTCCTCCCTGCATTGGTCAGTCAGCATGCAGCTTGAGAGATTTTCTTATACCCCATTTATGGTTGGATCTTAATGTATGATGTTTACTAATTTTTTGTGGGACATGACTTTACATGTGCAACTTTCGGGGCACTTGGGAATGTCCCCTTGGCGTTGGGTTGACCGTGTGACTAAAGTGGTGTTGTTTTTCCACTTAGGCCTAGAGCCCTTACCCTAGCTGGGCTCCTCCAGTTTCCTCTTCCCCTTGTTGTCTAGCTGTGGGGGTGGTGCAACTCCCCTTAGGTTCTTCTCAGCAATGTAACACTTGTTGATTAGGGTAGGGAAATCCCTGATCTCAAGTGTCCTGACCCGGTCCAGAATCTTTGGTCTCAATCCTCCCTCAAACTGAGTGCACCTCCAATTCTTGTCAGGGATAGTCTGTAAGTACCTGGAGTACTTAGCAAGCTCTGCTTGAGCTGAAGAAACACTGCCTCCTTCTGGCTCCACACTAAAGCTGGGAAGTACTTCTCAAGGAAGGTGGTCTGGAAAAATCCCCAAGTGAGTGGGGTTTCTGCAGCAGTCACCCGGATACTTGCCGACTTCCACCAATCTTCGGCCTCTCTTCTAAGCATATACACCGCATAACCCACCTTTGAGTCATCGGTGCACCTCATTACTTCGAAGATTCGGTTCAGATCACGGAGCAAATTTGGTGCCACATCCGGATCATAAACCCCGTTGAACTAGGAAGGGTTATGTTTCTAGAACTCCATTAGTCCTTGGACAAACGGGTCCACCGTAGGAGGAGGTGGTGTCCCCATTGGCCTTCGAACCAACTCTTGCAGGACGACAATGTTAGAAGCAACCTGCTCCCGTGCCGCCTCAACCTGTTTGTGGTTGGCCTCCACTTGCGCACAGTTAGATGCTGATAAGTGAAAATTAGTTGATAAATTAGAGCACTTTTTAATTCACTTATCAACGATAAAATGGTAATTCTGCCCCAGTTTAATCCCTTTTTATTAAATATTAGATAATTTATATTTATTAATCTTGGATTTGAATTTGATGCTATTTTGATAGAAATATTGCAAATTTTTGCAGAATATTGCAAGGATTTGATTTGAAGGAAAGATAGCATTAAATGAGGGAGATATCTACGAGATTTGAAGTTTGATTGAAAACATTTAATGAAGATTTGAAGATTATTTGAAGCGATTAATGAAGATATCACTGCCAATCAAACAAGGATTCTACAGACAACCTTCCCAAATAAATCCAAGATGCTCAATAAATGCAAGATTTCATCAAGAAAAAGGAAACAAGGAAAAACAAATCAACCAAAACCAGTCTCGGGGAGAGATCAAGTTAAAAAGAGAAAGATTGGAGCTGCAGGATGCATCTTGCTCTTTAACCTGCGCTACAGCGCAGGGTGAAGCGCAGCTCTCTGGAACCTGCGCTGCAGCCTGCGCTGTAGCACATCTTGAAGCATAGGTCACACAGATTTGTTCCCTGTTTCCGTTTTTAGATAGATTTCTCCCCAATTTTCTTTGTCTTTCCTTAACTATATATAGGAACCTCATTACACCAGATCAAAGTGTGCACGATTATTGTAATTCAATCTTATTTCAGTGATAATGCACCAAAGCTAATTTTAGAGTAGGAGAGGAGGAGCACTTCACAAGGATTGAAGATGGTGACAACATCTTCGGTGGTTTGTATGGCTACCTTGTGTAGTTAACTCTGCATTAGGATTGGATGTAATTGATTCTATCCCCAAGTGTATGTAAACTATATATTATTATTTCCTGAGTCCTCTGTCTATAATATTGGTAATCTTATTCTGTGCTTAATTCCTAACTTTCGCGCTTGCGCCGGAGTTATAGGCTAGTTTCGACTAGGATTGAGGATGGGGGAGCGGATTCTGAAAAAACCCATTCTCTGAGTAAATAAGAGGACTCTGTAGCCAGTGAACTGAAACATGGGCGTTGCTAGTGATTGATGGGTAGTGTGAGTACTCTAATGAAGGGCGTCTACAGGATAGGCATGGTTATTAAAATACCGATAGCAAAGGTTAGTTGATTGTCAATCCAGGAAGCGAAACGTGGATGTATTCTGATGAGTGATGGGTAGTGACAGTACCCTAGCGAAGGTGTGTCCAGAGTAGTAGGCCTCGTTTATCAACTAATTCTTTTACAAATGGAATAAAAGAAAGCAAAATAAGTCGAGGCTAAGTCTATCGCCTGGGAGAGCCCGCATAGATTACCTTTGAGTGTGTGAGGCCGCTGGTAACTCGGGGTCTTAGCAATATAGTTTGTCTACAGTATTATAGAGTAAACCTAAAATAATAGATAGTTTTTACATGCACGAAGGGTGTGATGATATGAAGTCCAATCCTAATCCAAGTAAAGTGTGTCTAACTCTTCCTTTCTAATTCAATTGATTATTTATTTGCTATTTACAATTTACGCAAAAATAATCTCAAAACAGTTATTTCCCTTGATAAATAGACCATAAATTTACGCGAATTGATTGTTCCCTATGGATACGATAACTCTTCTTACTATTATACTACTGGATTTTTGGTTCGCTTGCCAGAAACCCATCAAGTATTTTTGGCGCCGTTGCCGGGGAACGATTTCCAATTCGTCTAGACCTTGGCGGTCTAATTATCAAGTCATATCTATCTTAGGATTTCATTTATTTATTCTTATTATTTTAGGAAAATTTTATTATTTAGGAAATTGAAAGTTTTTCTATTATTATTAAAATTCTCTTCCACACTTACCCTTTTCAAGTTTTCTTGTTTATTCTTTTGAGAGGTCAGGTGTCCCAAAATCAACTACAATTTGATCCAGAAATAGAAAGGACATCAAGGAAGAACAGGAGCAGAAACAAGAAAAGGAGACAAGGAAGAAGTCGAGAAGAAAACAAAAATATTTTATTATTTTATTATTTTTATTTTATTTTTTTTATTTTAGGATTTTGAAAAAAAAATTATATATATATATTGATTATTATTATTTTTTTTAAAAAATATATATATATATATATTATTTTTCGTTATTTTGTTCTTCTCTATGTTTGAGTTCCTTGATTATTTCTCTTGAGAAGACAGGTAACAGAAAAAGGGGCAGAGCTCAAGGAGACAATCTCAACACTCTCTGTTCAACCAACCCAAGTGAAGTAAATGAAAAATATGGAGGACACTCAACCAAAAAGAGTCTTGGGGGACTACATGAGGCATCAAGGGCTACGTATTGTCCTCCCAACTCACCCAAATTCCTTGGAATTAAAAGCATGGCATATCCAGCTTGTTCAAGCTCATCAGTTTGCAGGATTAGAACACGAAGATCCAAATGACCACTTGTCTACATTTTTTGATTTAGTTGAAACTATGGGTTTTGACGAAAAAGACAAAGAGGTTGCTCACTTACGTTTATTTTCCTTTTCTCTTACAGGGAAAGCTAAGGAGTGGTTGAAGTCACAACCTAGTCAAGGTATGAATAATTGGAACATGGTAGAAGAGAAATTCTTGGGAAAATTCTTTCCCCTACCACGTTACTTTCAAGCCCAAACTAACATCTCCTCATTCAAGCAAGAAGCAAACGAACCCTTATATGAAGCTTAGGAGAGATACAAATCCTTGCTGCATAAGTGCGCTAATCATGGCTTTGATGATGCTATACAAATCAACATTTTTTGCAATGGACTCAAGCCAAAGTACAAATCCTTCATAGATGCCGCAGCAGGAGGAACAATTCTATCAGTAAATGTAGAAAAGGCACTTACAATCATTGACAACTGTGCTCTGCGCTGTCAACAGGATCTATGTTGGGGACAGGATATTCAAAAAGAAGAGCTTCTTCAAGATAATGTCAAATTCCTTGAGCAAAAAATGAAGAAATTAAGCCAACAAGTGCAAATGATCCTCCAACAACAGCAAGTGATGCAAACTGCCGCAGAAATGACTTCAAGCTTGGTATGCAACTTTTGTAAAGAAAATCACTCCAGTGGGCATTGTGCTTACCCCGAATCCCGGATGGAACAAGTTTGTTTCTTAGACAGCATAAGGAGCCATGACCAAAATCAGAATCAAGGGAGCAGCACCACAGTGCCTGATATCACTTCCAGTATTGAAGAAAAGCTCCACAGGCTCATACAAGATATGATAGCCAATCAGAAAGCAATACAAGAACCATTCATGCATCTAGCAAAGCAAGTGGAGAAGATCATAAGGGAGTTCGATGAACAACAAGCAATCTGCAAATCAATATCTACTAGAAGTGACAAAGAAATAGGAAAGGGTATTGGTGACAACTTGACAACAGAAAAGGAGGGTCCTAGAAAGAAAGGAACAAGAGGTTGAAAAAGAGAGAGATGAACCAGAGCACCAAGTTAAATCAAGAAATAAAGAAAAAGAACCTTCACCAGAGCCTCATCACCGAGAGCTACCTTACCCAAAGATTCCCACCAAAAAGAGTCGTGACAGGGAATTTTTCAGCTTTCTGGATGTCATGAAGAAACTGCGGATCAATATCCCTCTATGGGAAGCCATGGAACAAATGCCAACTTATGCAAAATTCATGAAAGAAGTGCTGACCAAGAAGAGGAAGATCCCTGAAGAGACTATAGAACTGGAAGCAGGATGTAGTGCAATCATCTATGAAGAACAACCGCCCCAGGACGACACATCCAAGGAGATTGTTCAGCAAGATGAAGAAAAAGCAGCACAAGAGGAAGAATATCATGAAGAAAAGGTCTATATCACAAGTAAGTCACTTGACCCAGGTAAGTTTACTATACCTATCTCTATTAGTAATCTACCTCCTACTCAAGCTTTATTGGATCTTGGAGCGAGCATCAATTTGATGCCGCTATCGTATTTTAACAAGTTGAGTAATGTGAAGGTCAAGCCTGCAAGGGTGAAGTTGCTTCTTGCAGATAAATCTGCTCAATGCCCTTATGGGATAATAGAAGATATTCAAATCAAAGTGGATAAATTTGCATATGTTGTAGACTTCTACATTGCAGAGACAGAGGAAGAGGATACTGATGTCCCCCTAATTTTAGGAAGACCTTTCATGAAAGCTGCTAAGATGATTATTGATGTTGATCGAGGAAAATATGAATTGAGCTCAAAAGATGAAAGTATTGTGTTTCATATTGATAGAGGTATTCCCAAATTACAACAAACTGATGCCATTTTCAAAAATCAAACAAAGCCGCCAGGCTCCGAATTTCTGAGGAAGCCTAGGATGAGGGTAAAGAAGCCAGAGCCAATATGGGAATTCAAATTCAAGAGAAGGAAAGGATCAACATCTGATACTGAGGAAGACAGTGACAATGATGGAAGAATCAAGAATTGGCATGGAGGATGGGATCTTAAAGGAAGAACTGGAATGGAGCCAGACATCATCCTCCACTTGAGGCCACCATAAAAGGGTTGATTAACCAGGCGTCGAGCTAAAAGACGTTAAACAAGCGCTTTCTGGGAGGCAACCCAGAGATTTTTAAAGTTTTTAATTAATTTTAGTTTTGTTTTATTTATTTTGTTTTTATTAGGATTTTTCATTTTTTTTAGGATTTAGGAAATTTTCAAAATTGATTGGAATAAGTTTGTGGAAAATAAAATTTTTAAATAATAGGAAGTAGCAAAAAACGTGACTTAAAATTGCAAAATTGCATTATGTTTTCTGCGCTTCACCTGCGCTGTAGCGCAGGTAAAGCGCAGAAATGCAATTTTAATCACTGACTTCTGCGCTTCACATGCGTTGTAGCGCAGGGTGAAGCGCATCAATACGAATTTTTTTAAAAATCTTCTATTTTCTCATGTACTGTTTCTCTATTTCCTAAGCTTTTCTTTTCACTTTTTCCACTCACAAATCTCCATCAATTTTGAAACTTTCCAGTTTGATTTTTACCAATTGAAATCTTCATTTAATCTATGATTTGAATTTAGGATAGCAACTTTAGGATTATGAATGTGTATAATGTTGAAAATTGCTATCTTGAATATGATTATGACTATGTGGAACATGAAGAACAATTTACTTGATTGGAATGCCCTTTGTTTTGTGAGTTATTGAATTTGAAAGTGTTATGCTCTGTTTCTTTCAAAAATCATGAACTTTCACTTTCCATGGATTGATTGAATCCTTGCAAAATAAATGAGTATGATTTGTTTTTAGGAAGTCATTACCAATTGCACTGAACTTTTGTTATGAAAATATTAATTCTTTGAATTATGCATGCAAATTGGTTAATGATAGGCTTCCATGTTCTTCATGAATTGCACAGACTGCTGCAAAGTATAAAGACTAGTTGACCTTAAACCAATCAGGAGTACTAGACCCATACCCAAGCATGCTGCTTGAAGAGTTCCAGATATTCTTGTAGTGGCCTGGGGACAGGCCTATTCATCCAGGGGGAGGTGGAGCATCAGCAGGACAAGGACTTATAGGATACAGAGGATGAAGATTGATACTGGTGTTTTCTTTCTTTTAGTTTTTCTTTTATTTTATTTTATAGAATATTTTTTAGTTAATTAGGATTTTTGTTTTGTATTTCAATTTTTTTTTAAATTTTTAGAATTTTTAAAATATTTTAGAACTTTAGGAAATTAGGATTTAAGGCAACTTTTTCAAAAATCTATGTAATTAAGTAGTTTAACTAACCAAACTAGGAAAGATGATAGGGTTTTGTGTTAATTCCATCATCAGTTAGAATTAGGATACTTCTCAGAGGAACCTATCAGGATAGTTAATTAAAACCATTAAGTGCTTTATCAAGGAAATTTTAGCCAATAACCGGTGAGCTGAGAGCCCAAACACTGAAATTGAGAGCTTTTCACCGCTGCTTGTCAACTGTTATTGCTTGAGTTTCTGAATTTTGTCTTTCTAGTGGAAGATATGGAAGTGACAAAGGCATATTTTGTGATTATAATATTTTGCTCAGTGCCAAATAACCAACCTTGATTACATTATTCC
Organism: Sesbania bispinosa; assembly: GCA_026901365.1. Taxonomy (NCBI): domain Eukaryota; kingdom Viridiplantae; phylum Streptophyta; class Magnoliopsida; order Fabales; family Fabaceae; genus Sesbania; species Sesbania bispinosa. The sequence goes on from QLOH01000018.1 coordinate 2,162,284, forward strand.
AATTTTTTGAGTGCCCATTTGAGCCTTAATATTTCCTTTGATGCACCCCAGCCATGATTAATGATCATACTATGTCCCTTCACACTTGGGATAGAGAGCAAGGTGTAACACAACAAAATGGGACAAAAGGTTGGTGAATTGAAAGATTAAGAAAATTCAAAGAGCAGGCACAGAAATTCAAAAAGAAGAGTACTCCCTCATGAAAAAAAAATGTCTGCAAACAGTGTAAAAAAAATGCACAAAAAGCGTGGAAATTGAATAAGTTGGGGGGGGGTACTTCTTCAAACAAAAAGGCCAGCTGAAAAAGGGTGACAATTCAAGAATGACATGGCAGATTGAGAGAAGTTCCAAAGCACAACCACAAGATTCTCTCTATTCAAAGTGTTCTTTGCATATATAGAAAAACCATGATTTCTTGATAGCCCAGCCTCATTACAACCAAAGAAAAGACCTTTTGATCCATATTAACTACTTGCAGGGTCAAATGTTGGAAACGACTATCAATTCTAGTTGTTCAACGGTGGTGAAAAAGATTGAGGGAAACACTTACCCGTGAGAATGAGAGATTTCCTTGATTTATCACTTACTGCTTTAATTGCTATTTTTGAGAATTTTGACTGATCTTTGTGTTCTATTCTAATTGAGGATTGGTAACATCTCTTAATCTTGATTTTTTCTTATGTTTGGAAAGTGACTGCTGCTTAACAAGGAGATGATGAAGAGTTCCTTGAATTTGATTTTGAATTATTTGAATTACACAAGGAATAGAATTGATTTGTCGATTGCAAAGAGGTCTCTTGCTTGAGGACAAGCAAGAAGTTAAGTTGGGGGGTATTTTGATAAGTGAAAATTAGTTGATAAATTAGAGCACTTTTTAGTTCACTTATCAAGGATAAAATGGTAATTCTACCCCAGTTTAATCCCTTTTTATTAAATATTAGATAAATTGTATTTATTAATCTTGGATTTGAATTTGATGCTATTTTGATAGAAATATTGCTAATTTTTGCAGAATATTGCAAGGATTTGATTTGAAGGAAAGACAACATTAAATGAGGGAGATATTTGCGAGATTTGAAGTTTGATTGAAAACATTTAATGAAGATTTGAAGATTATTTGAAGCGATTAATGAAGATATCACTGCCAATCAAACAAGGATTCTGCAGACAACCTTCCCAAATAAATCCAAGATGCTCAATATATGCAAGATTTCATCAAGAAAAGGGAAACAAGGAAAGACAAATCAACCAAAACCAGTCTCGGGGAGAGATCAAGTTAAAAAGAGAAAGATTGGAGCTGCAGGACTCATCCTGCGCTTCAACCTGCGCTACAGCACAGGATGAAGCGCAACTCTCTGGAACCTGCGCTGTAGCGCAACTTGAAGCGCAGGTCACGCAGATTTGTTCCCTGTTGCCGTTTTTAGATAGATTTCTCCCCAATTTCCTTTGTCTTTCCTTAGCCTATAAATAGGAACCTCATTGCACCAGATCAAAGTGTGCACGATTATTGTAATTCAATCTTATTTCAGTGATAATGCACCAAAGCTAATTTTAGAGTAGGAGAGGAGGAGCGCTTCACAAGGATTGGAGATGGTGACAACATCTTCGGTGGTTTGTATGGATACCTTGTGTAGTTAACTTTCCATTAGGATTAGATGCAATTGATTCTATCCCCAAGTGTATGTAAACTCTATATTATTATATCTTGAGCTCTCTGTATATAATATTGGTAATCTTGTTCTGTGCTTAATTCCTAACTTCCGCGCTTGTGCCAGAGTTATAGGCTAGTTTCAACTAGGATTGAGGATGGGGGAGAGGATTCTGAAGAAACCCATTCTCTGAGTGAATAAGAGGACTCGGTAGCCAGTGAACCGAAACATGGGCGTTGCTAGTGATTGATGGGTAATGTGAGTACTCTAATGAAGGCGTCTACAGGATAGGCATGGTTATTAAATTACCGATAGCAAAGGTTTAGTTGATTGTCAATCCAGGGAGCAAAACGTGGATGTATTCTAATGAGTGATGGGTAGTGACAGTACTCTAGCGAAGGTGCGTCCAGAGTAGTAGGCCTCGTTTATCAACTAATTCTTTTACAAACGGAATAAAAGAAAGCAAAATAAGCCGAGGGTAAGTCTGTCTCCTGGGAGAGCCCGCATAGATTACCTTTGAGTGTGTGAGGCCGCTCGTAACTCGGGGTCTTAACAATATAGTTTGTCTACAGTATTATAGAGTAAACCTAAAATAATAGATAGTTTTTACATGCACGAAGGGTGTGATGATATGAAGTCCAATCCTAATCCAAGTAAAGTGTCTCTAACTCTTCCTTTCTAATTCAATTGATTATTTATTTGCTATTTACAATTTACGCAAGAATACTCTCAAAACTGTTATTTCCCTTGATAAATAGACCACAAATTTACGCGAATTGACTGTTCCCTGTGGATACGATAACTTTTCTTACTATTATACTACCGGATTTTTGGTTCGCTTGCCAGAAACCCATCAGACGCTACTTGCTCTCCCATCATCTGCGTGAGTATCTGAAGGGCTGCTGCCACAGGATCCTGAGGTTGATCCCGTGGTGGAGAAGGTGGGTTGGTTCGGGGACGACCTCTCCTGCCGCCAGCCATAATCCTATCATTAAGCAAACATCGAGACGATCAGTCTCTCGATTTCATAATAATTCCTAAGAGGATAATAACTAACTTCAGGAACTAAGTAGTCCACAACCCAATTGGATTGAACTGCTCTAATACCAAAAAGTAACGTCCTAATTTCTAAATTCAAGAAATAAGCTCTTTGGAAGCAAAATTCCTAAATTTCTGAAATTATTTCGCGCCATTTTAAATATCGCAACACGACATCATATAACGTTTAAGCGTCCAACGATTACTCAAGCAATATATGAAAACATAAACTGAATAAATAACGCCTCAAGGGCACGAACATACATAATATGTAGACATCAACTGGGATACTCCTATACATGCGCTCTAAACAAAATAGAAGGGCCCAAAGGCTACGCATGTACAGTCATATCCCCTCAAAATAATACAAGATTAATTCTAACCATCAAAATAAATAACTAACTGCATAAGCATCTAAATACATCAAAATGACTAAAACTCCCGAGCGCCTCCAAGCTCACTGCCCTGGCCGGGGAGGGACCTGTGCATCTAAAAGGTAACCACAAAACGTGTGGTGAGACTAGAGTCTCAATGAGTAAAGCATGCAATAAGCAGTGTAGGTAAACAAGCAAATGCAATGCGACATACACGGGTAAACATAGAGGTACAAGCTCTAACATACGTAATCTCATTAAACAACTCTAATGATATGCATGTTCTGCATTTCTCGGCAGGACGAGGTCTTATCTCTATCTCTAGGGCTAGACCTGAGCTCAGACTACAAGGGACGTCTCCCATGGGGTTGTACCTGCCATTGCTCTGGGGACCGAAGTCCAAGTTTTACTCTGGGGAACGGAGTCCATTATCTCTTTCTTAATCTCTGGGGGCTAAAGCCCAAGTGTCTTATTCATTCTCAGTATGCTCATAACATAAACAATAGCATACATAAACTTCACAATTAAGGCTATGATAAATAAAACCCTCCAATCAAAGCCCTAATTAACAATATCTAAGCATATAACCAATAAATTCTCATACATTAAGCATAAACAAAAACTAATCAGAGATATAACCAAATACAAGCCCTAGAAACCGAAAGGAAGGAGTAGGGTTCATTGGGGAGATATCACACAAGACTTGGTGAGAGTGTATGAGCTTTACTCACCTCAAGGAAGCTCAAATAGAAGGGGGAAGAAGTTGAGGGAGAATGGGGGGAGGAGATCCTTGGCTTGCTCTTCTTCTTGGCTCCAAGGGCATTTCTCTCTCTTGAAAACCTCTCTCTCTAGAAAGTGGAAGGGAAATGAAAAAATGAGAAACAAGAACCCTAACTCTATTTTTAAAAATGAGGCCTTCTCTCTTGAGCGAGAGAAAAAGAAATTTTGAAACATACGCATCCTAGCTCAAGCGAGAGAACACTCGCTTGAGCGAGAACATTCTAGAGAGCAACTCTTGGAATTGCGCTCAAGCGAGTGAATTGCGATTCAGCGAGGGATCCTTGCTTGATCGACCAAACCAGAAACTTGTTTCCCCAACTTTTACTGATATGCTTGCTCAAGCTAGCCCCTCTCACTTGAGCGAGAATATCAGTATCCAAAATTCTCCCCTTTTTATGATATGCTCGCTCAAGCGAGACCTTCTTGCTTGAGCGAGGATACTAGAATCTTATTTTTCCCACTTTTGATTCTTAGTTCATTTTCCCCTAGTTCCTTTTATAAAACTTTTCCCATTATAAATTCTATTTACAAAATAGTTTTGATTTGGGATGTTACAATTCTACCCCCTTAAAACAATTTTGCCCTCAAAACTTTCTAAGAAAAGCATGAAAACCAAACTTACCTCAAGTGAATAGCTCTGGAAACTGAGAACGAATATCATCGTCGTTCTCCCACGTTGATTCCTTAGGTGTCTGACCCTTTGTTAGTAGTGGAAATTTCAGGTGCTTCTAGGGTGTGTCACTTTTTTTCCAGGTTATAGCAGGTTAGTTAACCTGTTAGAATAAAATAATAAACAATGATACTGTCTTGCTGGACCAAAAATAATAACACTATTAATGGATACTTCAAACCAAAAATCGATAAACACCGGTACTGTCTTGCTGTATGATCTTCTTCGCACCATTTGGTCCATTTCGTTCGCTTGGTTGCTAGACCACTAATGAAGGTTGCCAATAGATAGTAGTTTAAAATTTCACAAGAGGGGCACCTGAGCAATTTTTGCACAAACCGGTTTACCAAGTAACAGGTAACACTGTTAGGTATATGCACTAGAGACTTATATGTTTTTGAAACATCCATCAGATGTATCATATTATTTTATAAAGGAAATTCATTCTTTTAAGAATACAATTAATGTCCTTAGAATAGTAAGCTCAAACTTCATATCATCTTAGGACAAAGATGCATTTAGACTAGTATGTGAGTCCATTGATGATCACATCTCACGAATCATAGATATGAGATATCATGTGCTCACATAAGTACATATTAAGAGTAATAGTGTACTGGACAGACCCACCTTAAGAGCATTGAATGGATTGTTACATAAGTGTCATGAACGTTTCTTAAATTGATAAATGTTATATGAAGTCCTTTGACTTGAAATCACTACGATTCCTACATAAGGAATTATGTGTTTTGAATATCATCAAACATTTCCTGTAACAAGGTGATCATAAAGTTGGTATTTGGACATATAATAAATTATGTGGTGGGCTGTGAGTGACCTGGATGGAATTTGTCCCTTCTATGTAATAGGAGTTATATCTGTAGGCCTCTTGATAAAGTGAGACTGCAAAATGCATGGCCATGTTCAGGAGGATAAACATGAGATGTTTATTTTTTGTACAGTCTACTTGGGGATTAAGAAAACATAAATTGAACTATACAAGGTTGACACATTCCATGCTCTTGTGTTAAATTAGATATTTGGACAAAGGGACAGATCATATAAATTATCATAAAATAGGATTCCTCAAAAGTTCTTGACATTCTCAATATTTGGGTGGTAGTGATGTATTTCTAGATATCGCTCACTATTATGATATTAAATATAAAAGAGTTTTATTTTAATATCATAACCAAATATTAAAAGCCTATTGGGTTACACGCATACAACAAGCCATTAGGAAAGATATGAATTCTAATTTGATTAGGATTATAACAAAATGGGCCAGGCCCATATATGTTAGGGTTAATAGAGTGAGGGGTCAAACCCTAGCCACCACTCTATAAATATAGCATAAGATGCATTACCCTGTACAAATGAGCAGTCACTCTTACACTCTAAACACTACTAGCAGAGTTGAGGAGGGTTTCCTAGTTCGGCTGTTGGCATGGACACCACTAGAGACGTGGATGTTATTACCTCGTTCGCAATCCTTAAAAGGTACGATCTTTTGTTTCATGCCTTTTATGCCTTAATTTGTGTTTTCGCATTAACGATCATAACAAGGGAGGGAATCCATTTATTCCGCTGCACCCTGACCACATGTTTGATTCCCTTCAAACACATCAGGGACGTTCATGAAAAAACAAATAAATCTAACGGCTCAAAGAAGGTGGAACACCGGTGTGTCACCCTCTGTGTGTCCCTAGACGTTGCCGGAAATTTCTCTAAATTATATTTATAAGAGATTCCCTCTGTGAATAAAAGATTTGAATAGATCTTGGAAACATAAAGGCTAATTAACTTGAAATATTCTAAGTTAAAGCAATTCGAATTTACAGTAGTCATTATCTGAGAATTATTTTTTGAATTTCTTAGAAAGATCAGATTTATTTTCTTTATTAAACATTCAAATCCTTGTTTAATTGTGGTAAGATATTTCGAATAAAGCTTGGGTAGTTAAAGCTACAAAGATTTTGAATTGTATTAATGCAAGGATAAAGAATAAAGACTTGTACGAAAAAAAAAGTAATTTAAAGCTAAACTTTTATTCCGTGAAGCAGGTTACAAGAGAAATTTCGAATTACAATAGAACTCTTACAAGTTACAAGAGAAATTTCAAACTGGATAGTAAAATTACAAGTAAAATGGTAATGAATTACAAGAAGGAAAGATATTAGTTCGAAATAGAAGCCTTCATCTCTTGGTCTTCTGGAAATTCTGGTGTAATCAAATTTCCATTCTTTCGACCCTCTTGGTCCTCGAAAAGAAGGAAAAACTCTTCGGAGGATAAGGCTTCTGAGTAAGCATTCTTTATCACTAACCTTCTCATACATAATTCTTCTTTCCTCATTCGAGTAAGGGAATTAATCAGATAAAAGGCCAAAAGACAAACGTCCCCTACAATTCGAAAAGAAGATAAAAGTTAAGTGGAGATCTTCCAGGAAAATTCGAAGAAGACGCAAACATCTCCACCTAACAATTTACACAAAAGAGGTCATCCTACATGTGTTGATTCTCCTTCTTCTCCCTCTTCTTTCCAAGATTTGGGCGTTAAGCAACGATAAGGAGGAAGATGGAAGTTCCACAAAAGACATAGGCACCTTTTCATAGAAGGAGAAATCGAAGGCATCATTAGGTAAGAATACCATTTAAATGCCTATTTTTGGCTACAACGTTCGACCCAAAGGCCATAAACTTAGAAACATTCCTAGCATTGGCCATTACGTCGACTTAAATCGAATGAAATCACTCAAAACTTAAGCCAAACGTAATAACCAATATTAGAAACCTTGCTATATTTTGAAATAGAAATAGAAAGAATAAGAATTCGAGTAATAGATACTCGAAGAAAGAAAAGAAAGAATGAGAGTTTTACTATCTAAGAAGGGAGGAAGAGAGGTAATGAGAAGGAAGATTTACTTCTGGGGTGAATGAAGGTAAATAGAGAAGGTAACTCTATTTATAAAGGAATTTCACAAGCAGTAACATAAATGTTTAAACATGAGAATCAGTGAACTGACAAATTTATTAGGAGTTTTTTACTAAAATTAGTTTCTGATCAAAAGTGTGAAGCAGGAAAGCCAATCACACGTTGACACGTGGCATGAAATAAACGTCCAAAACATGATAAACGTTTCCAAAGTAAACTTCGAATTTACTGTGTTAACAAAGCACAAAGGAGTTCTCAGACTTAGAATATTTTCTAAGGTTTTAGAATTATTGAAGGTTTCGAATTTGATATAGCCAAAAGACTTCAAGAATTTCGAATCCATACTTAGACATTTTGGCTGAAGATTTCGAATAAGAGGTATTGACCATATTGGTTGAAGATTTCGAATCCTACATCTATAAAGATTTTGAATCTAGTATTACCAGAGTAACTCAAATTTTTGAAGACCTGACTCTAGCAAATATGAAGTTGGCTAAAGGTCTCTAGAAGGGGGGGTTGAATAGAGACTTCTCAAATCTGTTCCTGCTATTCCACACTAAAATTGATTGTTGAGATGCGCTCTCAAGTTCGTTGACTTGGAGTCTCTGTAAAGACAGGATATATAAATAAATACAATTTTAGTGATGATTCATATTTCTAGATTAATTCAGAATCTTATCTTCAATATTGGTTCAGTTATTGCTTTTGTTACTAAGTTGTTTTAGTTATTTCAAGATAAGCTTAGTAAAGACAAGATAAGAGACAGGGGGCAGAGATCTTATCCTGGTTCACCCACTCCTTGGGCTACGTCCAGTCCTCACAACACGTGAGATTTTCCACTATTGACAAACCCGCCAATACAAGTATTCTTACAGCCTCTTCAGGACGTCTAACTCACACTAAGCCTAGGCACTCCTATCTTAGCTGAGCCAAAAGTATTCTTACAGCCTCTTCAGGATGCAAACACCTCACTCTAAGACTAGGAACCTTCCTATCTTAGATAAGACAGGTTACAGTAAATGTTTATGATGAGTCTAGCTTACAAGCATACACAGTATGGATATAGAGATGGGTAAGCTAGGTAATCTCTCTACTTAAGATACAATATAATAGTGATGCACACAAGAGAGATGAGAAGAGACAGGTGATCTCAAGATGAGATGAGTCTGTTCACAGACAACTGAGATGTGCACTTGAGATGTCAGTTGAGATGTGATAAGATGCTTGATGATCGTACAGTAATGCAGGCAGTCTCTGTCATACCTTTCAGCATTTGATCTTGTCTCTTTTATATCAACAGTTGGAAAACTAGCCGTTATGTGGCCATTGCAAACTGTTAGAGCACACATCAGTAGGTACAGTCTTTTCAGTAGGGAGGCAGCAACTTTTCAGGCTAAGTCACTATGTCAGTGTCCTTGTGTCCTTGTTTGACTTTATGCTGACCCCACATGCTGTCTTCTATCATTGAGCATGCATTCTTGCTTCTGTCCAGATTCTGTTACAATTTACTTGCATCTTTGATGAGATCCCATCTTGCTTCGTCTGTTCTTGAGACGACGTCTTAAGCTGTCCTTGCATCTCAAGCTGAACTTGCATCTGTTCATGACTTGCATCTCAAGTAGTGCTTGAGTCTCTTTTGGCTTCATGTTGAGATCTCTTCTATTCTTAGGATATCATCTGAACATAGGCTTGCATCTCAGGCTGTGCTGGCATCTTAAATCATTTGAGTGCCTTTTTTACTGACTTAATGATTGAGTCCAATTTTCTTAGATTCTGGATCAAGACATGTTGTCTATATCTAACTGATCTTTGAGCTTGCATCTGATCCTTTAAACTATCATGGACTTGTTGCAAATTTCCTTGAATCATGACATCTTGCAGTTTATGCTTCTTGTGTTTCTTTATCCATGACTTGGATTATCTTAGTGGTCTTTCAGATTCTTTCTAGTCTTCATGTATTCCTGTAGTAACTTAGATACAAAAAGTCTCTGCCACACTTGAGCACACAGTCAGCAACACAAGATGCATCTCATATATATATATATTTAAACTTAGTCAGTTTATCATATTAAAAACTTCCTGGAGGTGAGCTTGTCTCAACAATCTCCCCCTTTTTTGATGATGGCAAACTATGAGTTTAAATATCTGATGAGATAAAATGAATATGATGTATATCTAAGGTTAACTCCCCCTGAGTTCAGCAATCTCTTTGTAACAGAAATACTTGAGGGAAAGAACTCCTCCTGAGTGATAAGCTTATTTTTCTGTTCTGAGATTTAATATTCAATTGTGAGCTAAAATGTCAATTAGATTGCTAAACAAACCAAACAGAAAATATACTGCAGATATCTGAGAGTCAATTTTTATTAATCATAAATTTAGAGGATTTCAAAGCAAAAGATGCCACCGCATCTCGACAAAAAAACTGTGAAAAGATGCCAATTACATCTTTAACTGTCAAACTGATCATATCCTACAAAAACTGTGAAGTTTTCCTACCTAAGACTCTCATTAGATATATCTATCTAACCTACTCTCCCCCTTTTGACATTATCAAAATGAAAGACTAGCATAGCTAGGATGAAAGGGAAGAGGATGAGGCTGAGCTAGGTCCAGATGGTCGCAGCACAGTTTGAGGAAACTCAGGCAGAGGAGGCAAATTGGAAAGATGAAGGTTCATCCTCTTGTGAAATTCATTCGATGCATGCATTGCTTGCAGGACTGTGTCGAATCCTGAAAGAATGGCCTCCTGCCTCTTCTTGTGGTGCTTTAGTTTCTTTAAGATCTTCTTCTGATTCTGTTCAATTCTGGCTTGGAGGGTCTGGTGTTGTTGTTGTTGTTCCTCTTGTAATTGGTTCAGAAAAGTATTGATTGAATTGGACAGATGAGTAGGAATGGATGGTTCAGATGAGGGTGCCTTAGCTGGCTCAGGTCTGTCAGTGGGAGGTGCAGACTGATCATATTTGGGTTGTGGTGAGCTGAGCAGGATGGTCTCAACAAAGAATTTTCCAGGAGTGGGAAATGAAGTAGGAATGGAAGTAAGTTGGCTTTGGACTTACTGGAGTAGCTTGTTGAGTGGTGGTCACTTCAACAGTCTCAGTCTCAACTTGCTGCGGCTCTTGGTGAGTCTCAAAGCTTGAGGTTGTGGTATCCTTTTCTAAGCTCATCAAAGTTTCAACAACAATCTTACTGATAGGAGAGACTTCCTGTGGACTTATCTCAGGTAGGAGGAGATGGAGGAGGTAATTGAGGAGATGTTTGCTGCAGTGGTGAATGGTGCTCAGTTTCTTGTTCAAACATAGCTCTTCTTCTTCATTCCTTACTTCATCTTCTTCTTCTTCTCCTTGCTCATGGAGTTTCTCAACTGTGAAAGGTGTTGGTTCAGTATGAGCTAGAGCAGTGTGATCAGGCTTGGATTTCTTCTTCTTCTTTCTCCTAGTCTCAGTCTCTGTAGAGACAGAAGGCTGAGCTTTCCTTTTCTTTTCCTTAACAGGGATCTCTGAACCTTCTGAGATCCCTCAGAAACTTCCTTTGAGACCTTCTTCTTCTTTTTCTTCTTGACTTCAGACAGTTTGGATGAGGGAGAAGCCTGTGTTGTGGTAGGTACAGGAGGAGAAGGATCAGATAAAGGAAAAGTAGGGGAAGGTATAGTCTTACCATCTAAGCCAAGAGATTTCAAGTTTGTCTTTCCAACATAGCCTGGTCTCTCATCAGACTTGTCACATCCACTGAAATCAACTTTGAAATGCCTCATGATTCTGGTAGTGAGCATTCCAAAGGGAAGAGATGCATTGATCTTGGAGTTGTGGAAGGCATGCTCCATGTGCCTGAGAATGAGGAATGGGAGATTCAGAGGAATTCCATGCTTGAGGTGGTACATCACCATCAAGTCTTGATGATAGACCTTGTTGAAAGTGCCAGCCCTTGGCATGATGCACTTGACAACAAGATGGAACAGGAACTTGCCAAAATGGTTCAGGGATGAGGCAGCATCTGTGATGAGACCACCTTTGAAAAGGGAGGTCCCTACATTGGCTGAAGGGATTCCAATATTGTTCCACCAGAGCTCTTCATTGTAGAGTCTGTTTCCAGCTACTGGTGCCTGAATGATTGCACCTACGGTTTCTTCTGTTAGTTCCATGTGAACACCTCTGATGTCAGAGATGATGTAGGGGCTGACCCTGGGAGGATCCCTTAGCTTTGTAGCAGGCTGCATAGAATGCCCTCGTCATCTTTGGAAATACTGAATCTGTCATAGTCAGATAGTCCTTCCATCCTTGCTTTTCCAAATAAGGACTCATGTCCCACCCTTCATCTTTCAGTTCCTGGGATGAGATAACCCTTCCCACAATGATTTTCTTTTCAGCAAATCTCTTTGTAATCTTGTCTTCAACTTCTGCATTGTTGAAAAGATCTGATTGGAAAGAGAGCTTTTTCCCTTCTACAGCCTTTTCTTTCCCTTTCTTAGAGGATTCTGGATTGAGTTAGGTCTATGTGAACAGGGGATTTAGGAGGTGCAGGTTGGGTGACTTGGGAAGCAATCCTTTGGGATTTCATTCTGGGAGGCAGAGGAGTGCTCTTCTTGGAGGATGTGGATTTAGAAGATGGAGAAGGTTGGGTAGGTTGAGTGGATAGTGAAGGCTCAGTTTCTGTGCTAGGCTGTGGGGATGGGGAACGACTTAAGTTTTCTTGGCTTGAATGTACACTAAGAGATTGAGTTTGTTCAGAGGAAGACATTTTATCAGGTGAGGAAGAAGATGAAGATTTGTCAGAATAAGGAAGTTTCAGAGCAGTGAATTTGATACGCATTGAGAGAGAAGAGAAAGTGAGAATAGAATGTGAGAGGAGACTTAAATAGTCTAAGAGCAGAGAGAGAGAGTAGAAGCAGTAACTGCACTTCGTGGGGAGTTATTGTGGTGGTTGAGCACGTTCTTTTATAGTTGTAACGTACTAGTCTTAATGAAAGGACAGTTACTGACCGTTTCTCAACGACACATTTTCTCTCATTACCTTCCTTAATGACGTCTCAGTGATTTCATGAGACGTGAGTTGAGACGTGTCATGAGATGCGTCTAATAAAAGATGCATCTGAGACCTTGTCTCTTCACAGATGACCCCTGAGTCTCATCTCTGACGAGACTCTCAGCATATAACCCAGTACTAAGTTGAGCTTAGTTCATCATTTTTAATCAAGACATCACACATTTAACAATTTTAAATTTTCAATGAATCTTTCTTCTACCAAGGGTTTTGTAAAGATGTCAGCTAGCTGACTTTTGGTATCTACAAATATTAATTCAATATTTCCTTTTTGCACATGATCTCTTATAAAGTGATGTTTGATGTCAATGTGCTTAGACCTAGAATGGTGAACATGATTCTTTGCAAGGTTTATGGCACTAGTGTTGTCACAGTAAATAGGAATTTTAGAGTACCTGACTGTATAATCTTGCAATTGAGATTTGATCCATAGTACTTGAGTACAGCATGCAGCAGCTGAGACATACTCAGCTTCTGTAGTGGACAAGGCAATGGTATTTTGCTTTTTGCATGACCAGGAGATAAGGCATTTTCCTAAGAATTGACAGGATCCACTGGTGCTCTTTCTATCCATCTTGTCACCAGCAAAATCAGCATCCCTGTATCCTATGAGATCAAAACTTTTTCCTTTCTCATACCATAAGCCAAGATTAGTGGTTCCAATCAAATACCTAAATATTCTTTTAACAGCAGTGAGATGAGATTCTTTAGGATCAGATTGGTACCTTGCACATATTCCCACAACAAACTGAATATCAGGTCTGCTGGCTGTTAAATACATAAGGGAACCAATCATACCTCTGTAAAGCTTGTCTGAGACAGCTTTTCCAGCTTTATCTTGGTCAATTTGAGTTGAGGGGTGCATAGGAGTCTTCATTGGTCTGGCCTCACTCATTTTGAACTTGTTGAGCAGGTCTCTAGTGTATTTTTCTTGACTAATGAAGATCCCATCAGTCAGTTGCCTAATCTGTAGCCCTAAGAAGAATCTCAGCTCACCCATCATACTCATCTCAAATTCTCCCTGCATGAGACTTGAGAATTCTTGGCATAGAGATTTATTAGCTGAACCAAAAATGATATCATCAACATAAATTTGAACAATTAATAAATCTTTGTTGATTTCCTTTTTAAATAAGGTAGTGTCAATCTTACCCCTGGTGAAACCATTTTTAATTAAAAAAGAACTCAACCTGTCATACCAAGCTCTTGGAGCCTGCTTGAGACCATACAGAGCCTTGGAGAGTCTGAGCACATATTCAGGATGGTCAGGATCTTCAAAACCAGGAGGCTGTCTCACATAGACTTCTTCTTCTATGATTCCATTTAGGAAGGCACTTTTTACATCCATCTGGTACAATTTGAAGTCCTTGAATGCAGCAAATGCCAACAGGATCCTTATAGCTTCAAGTCTTGCCACAGGTGCAAAGGTCTCATCATAATCTATTCCTTCTTGTTGATTGAACCATTGTGCCACCAGTCTGGCTTTGTTTCTCATGACCTTCCCTTTCTCATTTAGTTTATTTCTGAAGACCCATCTGGTTCCAATTATGGATTGATGAGATGGTGGAGGAACTAAATTCCAGACTTGGCTTTCTCAAACTGATTTAACTCTTCCTCCATAGCCTTAACCCAAGATTCATCATGGAGAGCTTCATCAATGTTCTTTGGTTCAGTCTCAGATAATAAGACCATTAAGTTTTCATTGTTTCTGAATGAAGACCTAGTTCTGATTCTGTCTGAGGTTTCTCCAATGATTTGTTCTCTAGGATGAGATCTCACTAATCTCCAGCTTCTAGGCAGTTGAGATGCATGCTCATTTTGGATCTCAATATTTTCTTGCCTTGTTTCTTGAGTTTCAGTTTCATCATCTGGCTTGTTTTCTTCTTGGAGGTTATGAGATGTCTCAAGGTGGCTGCTTCTGTGAGACAGTCCTTCAGATTGAATATTTCCTCTTTGCTCAGATTGAGATGATCTCACTAGCTTTTGGTCAGGTGAGGATCTTTCCTCAGCTTCTTGTGTTGAGATCTTTAGTTCTCTCATCATTTCTTCAATCTCTTCATCAACTTCTTTTTGGAAGTTTCCCTGTATCTCATTGAACACTACATGCACAGATTATTCAGTAGTTTTGGTTCTCAGATTATATATTCTATAAGCTTTAGATGTTAGTGAATATCCCAGGAAAATTCCTTTATCAGATTTAGTGTCAAATTTGCCTAACTGATCTTTAGTATTTAAAATATAACAATCACATCCAAAAGCATGAAAGTAAGAGATTGAGGGCTTTCTGCCTTTCCAAAGCTCATAAGGAGTTTTATTCAAGATCTTCCTTATGGTAACTCTGTTTATAATGTAGCAGGATGTGTTGACAGCTTCTGCCCAAAAGTATTTCTCAATTCCAGAGTCACATAGTAAAGTTCTTGCCATTTCCTGAAGAGTTCTATTCTTCCTCTCAACTACCCCATTCTGTTGAGGAGTTCTTGGACAAGAGAAATTGTGAGTGATGCCATTTTTGTCAAAGAATTTTTTAAACTTGGCATTCTCAAATTCTCCACCATGGTCACTCACTCCTTACAGATCCAATTCCATATCCTTTCTCAGATTGAATCTTTTTGCAAAAGGTTTTGAAAGAGTCATAAGATTCATCTTTCTGAGATAGGAACAGAACCCAGGTGAACCTTGAGAAGTCATCCACTATCACAAAACCATATTTTTTATCACTGAGACTGGCAGTCTTAGTTGGTCCAAACAAGTCAATGTGGAGAATCTCAAGTGGCCTGGTAGTTGAGACATGAGTCTTGGATTTGAAACTTGATTTGTTGTACTTGCTTTTTATGCATGACTCACAAATCATATCCTTGTCAAATTTAACTTTAGGTAGTCCTTTGACAAGAGATTGATTTGCAAGCTGACTCATGGTTCTCATGTTGATATGTCCAACTCTTTTGTGCCATAGCCATTTTTCATGGTCATGAGACATGAGACATGTGAGATCAGACAGACTCTCAAGAGAGACTGAGTAAAGATTTTTATTTCTAGTTCCAGAAAAGACCTTGTTTCCAGTTTTTGAGATCTATGATCTCACAGAAATTTGGTTGGAAATTCACATGATAACCATTGTCACACAGTTGGCTAATGCTCAGTAAATTGTGTTTCAGACCTTCAACAAAATATACATTTTCAATTTGAGCTGAGTTGGTCTTACCAATCTTACCAATGCCCTTAATCTGGGCCTTACTGTTGTCTCCAAAAGAGACAACCCCAGTAGCCTTCTCTTCAAGTGACAGAAACTTGCTTTTGTCTCCTGTCATGTGTCTTGAACAGCCACTGTCCAGTACCCACACCTTCTTTGACTTGGCTGCTGCCAGGCACATCTGTCACACAATGAGGTTTAATTTTAGGTACCCATTTATACTTGGGTCCTTCATAGTTAGTGACCTTTCTCTTGGATGCTACATGTCTTAGGTAGCATTCAGTGGCCTTATGACCAAATTTACTACAACAAGAGCATCTTTCTTTCTTCCTTTATCTTGCAGGAATGAAGAAATCCTTGTACCAGATCTCACTGGAGGACTTCTCATAGCCTAGTCCAGCTTTATCAAAAATTCCTTTTTGAGACCCAATGAGTCTCTCAAGGTTTTTTGTTCCCTTAACAAATTTTGCCTAGATCATCTATGAGAGTTCTGTTTTGTTTCTTGAGATTCTAGTTTTCTTCTGAAAGATGCTTTAGCCTTTGCTCATCAGGAGGCTGCCTCATACTTTTAGTAAGTTCAGACAGCTTCATGTGAGACAACATGAGACTACTATTTTTATGATTCAAATTCTCATTTTCTTGTTCCAGAAATTTAACCTTTTCAAGAGCTATATCTAGCTCTGATTTTAAATGAGAGCTTTTTGAAACTAGGAGATTTGAATCATAAAGAAGATTCTCAAAGGCACACTTGAGTTCAGTTAGAGTCAGTTCAGAGTCTGAGTCACTTACCTCATTCATTATCTGATGAGTCACTATTTGCCATAAGATATATGTTGGCTGATTCTTCACTTGGACTGTCATCTCCTTCAGTGTCATCCCAAGTAGCCATCATTGCTTTCTTCTTAGGACTTTTCTTCATCTCTCTTCTGAGCTGAGGGCACTCAGATTTCATGTGTCCAGGTTTTCTGCATTCATAGCAGATGAATTGACCTTTCTTTTCTGATTTGATTTCTCCTCTTCTTGATGGAAACCTTTTCCTTCCACTTCCTCTAGCCCTCCACATGCGTCTTATCTTTCTTGAGATCTAAGCCAGCTCATCATCCAATTCACTTTCATCATCTTCTTCAGTTTCTGTGTCATGAGATGAGTTTAGTGAAGTCTGTTGAGATGAGCTTACCTTTTTACCTTTGTAGTTGCTAGAGTTTGCTTTCAGAGCTAGAGTCTTGGGACGTCTTATGTGGTCCTCTTCCATCAGTTCCTGCTCATGAACCTTTAGTGAACCAAGGATTTCATCCAGTCTGAGGGTGCTCAGGTCTTTGGCTTCCTGAATAGCCGTGACCTTAGGTCTCCAGGGCTTGGGTAAGCTTCTCAGGATCTTTCTTACCATGTCTTGGTTAGAGTATGTTCTTCCCAGAGATTTTAGGTCATTTGTTATGACAGTGAATCTTTTCACCATGTCTTCAATGCCTTCATCTTCATTCATCTTGAAGAGCTCATACTGTCTTACTAGTATGTTGATCTTGGCTTCTTTGACTTGATTTGTTCCCTCATGTTCAACCTCAAGAGCATCCCATATTTCTTTGGCTGTTGTACATCCTCCTACCTTATCATATTCACTGCGACTAAGAGCACAGGTTAGCAGATATTTAGCTCTTGAGTTTATAACATACCTTGCCTTTTCAACATCTGTCCATCTGTCTCTAGGCTTAATTATTCTTTGTTCAAGCTAATCAGTGATGTAGGGTGTGTAGGGTCCATATTCTATGATTTCCCATAGATCAACATGTTGGGACTCAATGAACAGTCTCATCCTATTTTTCCAGTAATAGTAATCAGTTCCATCAAGGGCAGGTGGCCTGTTGGTGGAAGCTCCTTTAGGTATGAACAGACTTGCACTAGGTCCAGCTATGGATATTTTTCCTCTTCACACACAGGTTATATAAATAAATACAATTTTAGTGATGATTCGTATTTCTAGATTAATTCAGAATCTTATCTTCAATATTGGTTCAGTTATTGCTTTTGTTACTAAGTTGTTTTAGTTATTTCAAGAAAAGCTTAGTAAAGACAAGATAAGAGACAAGGGGGCAGAGATCTTATCCTGGTTTACCCACTCCTTGGGCTACGTCCAGTCCTCACAACACGTGAGATTTTCCACTATTGACAAACCCGCCATTACAAGTATTCTTACAGCCTCTTCAGGACGTCTAACTCACACTAAGCCTAGGCACTCCTATCTTAGCTGAGCCACAAGTATTCTTACAGCCTCTTCAGGACGCAAACACCTCACTCTAAGACTAGGAACCTTCCTATCTTAGATGAGACAGGTTACAGTAAATGTTTATTATGAGTCTAGCTTACAAGCATACACAGTATGGATATAGAGATGGGTAAGCTAGGTAATCTCTCTACTTAAGATACATTATAATAGTGATGCACACAAGAGAGATGAGAAGAGACAAGTGATCTCAAGATGAGATGAGTCTGTTCACAGACAGCTGAGATGTGCACTTGAGATGTGATAAGATGCTTGATGATCGTACAGTAATGCAGGCAGTCTCTCTCATACCTTTCAGCATTTGATCTTGTCTCTTTTATATCAACAGTTGGAAAACTAGCCGTTATGTGGCCATTGCAAACTGTTAGAGCACACATCAGAAGGTACAGTCTTTTCAGTAGGGAGGCAGCAACTTTTCAGGCTAAGTCACTATGTCAGTGTCCTTGTGTCCTTGTTTGACTTTATGCTGACCCCACTTGCTGTCTTCTATCATTGAGCATGCATTCTTGCTTCTGTCCAGATTCTGTTACAATTTACTTGCATCTTTGATGAGATCCCATCTTGCTTCGTCTGTTCTTGAGACGACGTCTCAAGCTGTCCTTGCATCTCAAGCTGAACTTGCATCTGTTCATGACTTGCATCTCAAGTAGTGCTTGAGTCTCTTTTGGCTTCATGCTGAGATCTCTTCTATTCTTAGGATATCATCTGAACATAGGCTTGCATCTCAGGCTGTGCTGGCATCTTAAATCATTTGAGTGCCTTTTTTACTGACTTAATGATTGAGTCCAATTTTCTTAGATTTTGGATGAAGACATGTTGTTTATATCTAACTGATCTTTGAGCTTGCATCTGATCCTTTAAACTATCATGGACTTGTTGCAGATTTCCTTGAATCATGACATCTTGCAGTTTATGCTTCTTGTGTTTCTTTATCCATGACTTGGCTTACCTTAGTGGTCTTTCAGATTCTTTCTGTCTTCATGTATTCCTGTAGTAACTTAGATACAGAAAGTCTCTGCCACACTTGAGCACACAGTCAGCAACACAAGATGCATCTCATATGTATATTTAATCTTACTCAGTTTGTCATATTAATAACTTCTTGGAGGTGAGCTTGTTTCAACAAAATACGCTAAAGATTTCAAGTCAAGACTTATCAAGATCCCCTGAAGATTTTGAATTAAAGCAAGACTAAAGTCATTTAGATTTCGAGTAAAGACTTATACAAATCAGATGAAGATTTTGATTCAAAATTCAAACAAGAGCAGGCACGTGGAAAGCATTTAATGAAATGAAGACACCTATTCGGCCACAGATTAGGCAGTTAGGATTTTGTCTTACGTGTCTGCTGTAAACTAGTTGACCGTTCGTGTCAAAAGTCTATAAATAGGGCAAAGTAGCAAGTCCTAGGGACATATTTTTCTCCATTCTACATACTTAAGATTTACTCGAAAAAAGCATATTGTCTATCATTATCACGACTACTTGCTCATCCGAGAATACTAAAAAAGTATGTCAGTTTGAGAATTCGTCAAACCTTTTCAATACATTACTTTTAAACTTTCTTTTACTTTCTTGCATTTTCTTTTACTTTTACATTTACATTGTTCCTAGTCATTTTGTTGAAATCTTGGCAAGCGTACCAAAATCCCAGCAGTATAATAGTAAGTAAAAAGGGTTTTCGTATCCACAGGGAACGATAGAATGTAAATTCTAGTGGTCACACTTATCAAGTATGGAGAGGGGGTTGGTTGTGTAGATTGCAATAGTAAATAAACGAGTGAGATGAGGTTGAGCAAATTACTGGAACTAGGATTGAACTTCGTCTATCGCACCCTTCTTGTATTTGGAAACCAATGAAATCTAAGAATTTATAATTATAATTATTGAAGCCCAAATAAATATCATTCATAAAGATTCCTCAACTATGAAATCCTTAGAAATAACTCCCTAAATCCCAATTCCTTGGCGATTTAACAAATTAATCTTAGCAGTAAGATCAATTGTTAATAGCTATCCATAAATTAAACCCTATTCCTAGGCATTTAACCTACAGAGTGATCTTACCCAAATCAAAATTCAAGATCCCTATTCCTAGGCTCCCAAGAACTCGCTCCTGATTTAACAAAACCACCTTCCAGTGCGCCCCATAAAATCATATCATAACTCCGGCACAAAGGCAGAAGCTAAGCATTAAGAACAGAGTAAAAACACCAATATATTATAAAAATAGAGATTCATAGATAACAAAGAGAATCTAAATACAATAGGGGTTTGAATCAACTTAATTCAATCCTATGGGAGAGTTTAGCTACTCATGGTAGCCATTACAAACCGATAGAGAAACTGTCACACTTTTCTCTAGCTCCAGATCTGCTCCGCCGTCTCCTCCTCTTCTGATATTGCTGAAGGTCCTTTAAATAGAACTTTGAAAAGCCCGTTGAAACCTTGCTTTGGCCCATTAGAAATTAGGGTTCCGTGTTCCTGCGCTCCAACCTGCGCTCAGCGCAGATGAAGTTCAGGAAACAAAATTGATTTTCTAATTCTGCGCTTGCAGACTTCCGGATCTGCTTTCCTTATTCTCTTCCTTTTTAAGCTTATCTTGTGTTGATCCTATCCTTATTTGCTGCTATCTTAATATGGGATTTGAATTTAAACCTTTTATCTGTAAAAATCAACAAAATCTTTATCAAAATAGCATCGAATTCAAATTTGGTTTAAATAATTACAAGAATCACACTTTAGCCGAAAAGGGATAAATTGGGGTATAAATTTATCATTTTGTCCTTAATAAGTATTAAAACTATATGATTTTTACATTAATTTAACACTTATCAAATTCCCCCAACTTAGCTTCTTGCTTGTCCTCAAGCAAGAGAACCTTCTGCAATCAAATGAATTCAATTCCCCAATCATGGTTCTCAATAATATGGAAATAATTTCATCATCTCTTTGCTAGGCAGCTGTCACTTTCCAAATTTCAGATTGATAATCAGAATTAAGTGGTTTTTCCAATACTCAATCAAAACAGGATAAACATACATTCAAACTTTTTCAAAAGTAGTAACCAAAACAATAAGTGATAAATCAAGGAATTCTCTCATACTCACAGGTAAGTGTTTCTCTCAAATTTTTTTCACTGTAGTTGAACAACTGAAATTGATAGTCATTTCCAGTTAATAATCATGCACATGGTCAACATGGATCAAAAGGTCATTTTCAGGTTGTAATGAGGCTTGACTATCAAGAAATCATGGTTTTTCTGGATATTCAAAGAAACACTAGAATAGAGAGCATATTTGCGGTTTCACCATTTCTCAAACTTTCTCTCAATTCTCCAATACATTCTTGACTTGTATCATTCAATTGGCCTCTTTTTGTTTGGTAACTCACCGACTTATGGCTATTTTCCTTGATGAAATCACTTATTGAAATTAATTAACTACCCTGATATATTTTCCTGCATAATATTCTAATCCTAACTGATTATGGATTCAATCACAAAATTCCTTTCGCTTTCCTAATTCAGTTAGTTAGACTGCCTAGCTTTGAGATTTTAAATTTATTTCCTTAAATCTCTATTTCCTAAATTCCTAAAAAAATGAAATACAAAACAAAAATCCTAATTAACTAAAAAAATTAATCCTATAAAATAAAAGAAAATAGAAAATTAAAGAATGAAAAGAAAGAAAAATACCAGTCTCAATCTTCGTCCTCTGTATCCTGTAAGTCCTCATCCTGCTCTCCAGCTGCTGCTGCTCCACCTCCCCCTGGATGAATAGGCTTGTCCCCAAGCCACTGCAAGAATGTCCATAACTCATCAGGCAACATGCCTGGGTATGGGTTTGGACAAGTTTGGTACAGATGCTTCTGAAGGTGGGAAATCCCTCTGTGGATGGGGAAGTTCTGTCTGCAGATGTGCTCCATGTAAGCTTGGAGTGGGATGTCAGCTGGTGGTTGTGGCTGTTGTGGTTGATGATCTCCTCTCTCCTCTATCACTGGGCTCTCCAACTGTGTTGGCGTACAATTCCCGGACCAGCTCCGGGCCGAATATTCTATAAGGATCAGCTATCTTACTCCATCCGCGTCGAGTAATCTCCATGTTGAACTCCTCATACTCCCCTGGTTTTGAGGTCAACTGGTCTCTCGAGTACAAAATTGCAAGGTCTGAGAGCTTTATACTTTGCAGCAGCCTGTGCACTATTGAATCTCATGGGATCATAATGGGGTTCATCTCTAACCCTCTTCGCCATGCCTTTTCCTCGTGAGCTAGAGCTACGGGAAAGGCCAGCAGTGTATTTAATCCTAGGCATCTGAAAAGTCAAATAATCAACAGTTAGTTGCTAAAAACACATTCATTTCAATGATACCTTATTGCAAACACTAATTCATGAAGAACATGGAAACCTATCATTAACCAATTTGCATGCAAAATTCATAATACTTTGAAAAGAGTCAATATATTCACAACAGAATTTCAGTTGCACTTGGTAATGGTTTCCTAAAAACAGAACATTCCCATTTTTTTTACAAGCATTCAAATAATCCATGGAAAGTGAAAGTTCAAAGTTTTTGCAAGAAATAGAGCATAACACTTTCAAGCTCAATAACTCACAAACAAAGAGCATTTCAACAGATAACTTGTTCTTCTTATTCCACACAGCCATAATAACATCCAAGATAGCAATAATTAACAATATCTACATTTTCAATCCCAAGGTTGCTATCCTAAAGTTCAAATCATAGAAACAGAGGAAAACGAAAATTTCAATTGGTTAAAACTACTTAAAAACAAGAAAACGTACCTTGAACTTGAAAGATTAAAAAATGAAGGAGGTTTGTAAGTGGAAAAAGTAGAAAGAAAGGGCTTAGGAAGTAGAGAGATGGTACAAGAGAAAATAGGGGAGGAATGACTTCCCCCTATTTTTAGTTCAATTTAAGCAACAACACGTTCCTGCGCTCCACCTGCGCTCAGCATGAGTGGAGCGCAGGTTTCAATTTTGAAATTTTGTACCGCCGCGCTTCACCTGCGCTCAGCGCAAGAGAAGCGCAAAAAATAGTGACTAAAATTGTATTTTTGCGCTTTTCCTGCGCTCAACGCAGATGAAGCGCAGAAAGTAGAATGGAATTTTGCAATTTTCAGTCAAGTTTTCCGCTACTTCAAACTATTTAAAATTTTATTTTTCCACAAACTCATTCCAATCAATTTTGAAAATTTCCTAAATCCTATAAAAAATGAAAAATCCTAATTAACAAACAAAAACAAATAAAAAATTAAAAATCTTTGGGTTGCCTCCCATGAAGCGCTCGTTTAACGTCATATAGCTTGACACCTATTTTTCAAGGTGGTTGATATTGGAATCCTTTAGCGACCCTTTGTGCTGCACCTTTGACTCCTTTGGTCAGTGACCCTACCCATATTCTTGCCTTGGACCAATTGTGAATGTGACTTGAATCTACCCATTTGGTCTTGTGTCTGGAGTTAGACCATGTTACTGACTCCTTTGGCCTGACTTTTCTTTTCTTTGGAATCTTGTGTTGAGTTTCATGTGTCTTCTCCTCCTTGAGTTTAGAGAATGCACAGTTGACATATCTTACTATTTTTGTTTCACAAGGGTCCTTGGTATATGATGGCACCTGCCAGTAGAACTCTGAGCTGTCAGCTGGAGGCTAGGATCAAGCATGGAGCTGCTAGAATTGCTTGTAGCTTTGCCAAACATGAGTCACCCTCAACATGGTCAACCCATTGACCTTTGACCTTGGACTCAAGTCAACACCCAAGACTCTACTTAATTAGGATTAATAATTTTTAGGAATTATGATGTAATTAGGATATGCTTGTAATTTTCCTATTTCTTCCCATGTTGGGCGCTAATTTGTGGCTTTATTGGCTTAAGCATTAGCTTATCTAATTAGCCTTGGGGACATGGGTTCAAGAACCATTAGGATAGCTTTCCCACTCATCTTTTACTTTCCCCATTTATTTTCCCACTTGGCTGCCCCCTTCCTACTCCTATGTATAGGAGGCTTTTCACTTGTAATTGACAACTTTGATGAATGAGTAAAGGAATTATGCCCATTTTTCAGCTCAAGTGTGAGTTAGGAGTAGGCTTGGTGGTTCTTGCTTAAACCAACCAGAGACTTATCTGATTCTCCTGAATCAGTGGCGTCTATCGATTGGACTTATCTGCTGTGGGTGGATTCCTGCTTCAGTGTCGTCCCAACCATCCCTTTCTCTTCCACTTTTTCTTTCATTTTTTCTCATTTTCCTTCATTTTTTTGCGTAAATATATCTGCTGCCCTGCACCTATATTTCGCATTTTAAGTGCTAATTCTTGATTCTAACCGGTTGTTTTTGCTCAATTCTAGATCCGTACCTTCACTACTATCAATTGGTCATCAAAGCTTTGTTGAATTGAGCAATTTTGGAGCAATTTGGGGGCTGTTTGGGAGCTGCACTTTGCTATCCTTGGTGTAGAATTTTCACTCATTTTAGTGTAATTCCATCCCTTTGTTTCAATTGTAATTGGACTTAGACTGTATCCCGAGCCCGAGGTGCCTTTCTGCTGCTGTCAGCATTGTTTGGGCCGCTAATCCCACCCCTTAGGTATTTGATAAAATGCCTATTCTAATTGCTCATACTTGTTCTTGAGTGATTCTTGCAATTAACTGCTACAAACTGCTTGTTTGTTGGTGAAGTGTGGTAAGATGAGGCATCATTGTCTTCATTTTTCCAAAGATCGTTCACCTACATTTCTCCCCTTCACCATTACTTGTTCATCCTCCATATTCATCTCTTTACTTTCCGCTTTTTAATTTTCCGCCATTTAAATTCCGCTTCTCCCCATCCTTTTAATTTCTGCTTCCCCCCTTACATTCTGCCATTTACATTTCTGTTCTCCCCATCCTTTTAATTTCTGCCATCCCCTTTACATTCTGTCATTTACTTTCAGTCCTCCGCATCCTTTTAATTTCTGCCATCCCCTTTACATTTCAGTCATTTACGTTTCTGCTCTCCCCATCCTTTTAATTTTTGCCACCCCCCTCTACATTCTGCCATTTACATTCCGCCATTTACATTTCTGTCCTCCCCATCCTTTTAATTTCAGTTTCCCCCTTTAATTTATTTTTGCGCAATTTTCTTCTAATTTTTGCCATTTTTTGCGCTTTTCTTGGGCACTGTTTTGTTCAATTTTCGACTCTTGTTCTGTTTTTCTGTTTGGCATTCTAATTGCAAATCTGAATTGACTGCTATCTCTACTTTGAACTTACCCTGTTTGATTGTGCAAAACGCTCACCGTTTGACTAGTTTTAGGTTCATAAAGTTGGAAGAAAATCAATAAATTCCAATTGTTGATTTTCCTTCAAAATTTAATTCCCATCTTAAAATTGAACCAAGCGCGTTTCTGTGACCGCAGTGTGTTTGTATAATCAACAAGGAAGTGCTAAGCAATTTTTTTTGGAATTTTTTGAAGTCAGGTTGCCATACCATTTTATTTTACAGTTTTTAGAAATCAGCCTGTCAATTTTGTTTGTCTGGTACCGTTTGGACCAGTTTAGTGTCAAAAATCTCAAAAAAATTACAATAGTTGCAGTTTGGTTTTCTATAATTTTGTACAAATTTCTGTAATATTCTGTTGGGGAAAAGGCTAAAAAGAAGAAAAGAGGCAAAGAAAAATACAAAAAAATTATATTGCCAAAAATACAAAAAGAGGTTTAAAAAGTAAAAAGGGTGCAAAATCAACGAAAAGAGAAAAAAGTCAAAGGACACCCAAAAAGTCAAAAAAATAAAAATAAAAAAAATTCAGAAAAATTAAAGAAAAACAAAAGAAAGCATCCTAACAATACAATTGACAATTTACTGTAATTTTTCATTTCATTTCATTTCTCTGTATACTGTAAATTGAGTTGTAATTTTGCTGTTTTTCTAAAACAATAAATTTTGGCAACTCTTTTCAAAAAATCACCAAAAACAATTCTCTTTGCAATTTTTTTTGTCTTGTCTTGTTTTCTTTCTACTCTTGTGTATAAGCCTTTTTGAGTGCTTGCTTTTCCTGTTTGTCTATATCAACTCTTTGTTTTGTCTTAGGAAATTCTAAATCCTCTTTCAGTAGGTATTTTCTATTGTTAGTGCGCTTCTATTTGGGAAGGGTTAAGACTTAGTCTCGCCGTTGGTCTTTGCAAGATCAAACCAACCTCAACCGAGTAGAAGAGGCAAGAGAGTCTCATTATAGAAAAAGCCAAAAAAGAGTGACATACACAAGTGTTAAACATTCCATTGAGTATAAACACTTAGTTGAGTGGAAAGGTCCAAATTATAAAAATAAAAACTTAAAAACAATGGGTAGTAGGAACTCACCCCCACCTCTTTCACCTAGGACTTTAAGATATAGGTCCGAGTTGCAACATGCAATTCAAGACATGGCCAGAATGATGAGGCATGAGATGAATGAACTTAGGCAAGAACTAAGTGGGAATAGGAGGGAGAGAAGACACTCTTCTCGAGAAGGAGGAAGTGAGAGTAGATATAGCATGGTGAGAAGTGAAGATAGGTACCACCTTGAGAGTAGTGAGGGAGAGAGACATTCAAGTCATACCTTTAGGAGAAGAGGAGTCAGGAGAGAACATAGAAGGCCTAGGAGGCGTGAGGAAGCTAGAAGGTATAGGGAAGAGTACTATGAGGAAGAGCCTAGGAGGGATAGAGAAGAATACTATGAAGATGCCCATAGGAGACCTAGGAGAGAGCATAGGAGGGAAGGGGAACCTCAAAGGGAACAAGGATTTAAGGGAGTCAAAATAGAAGTCCCCACCTTTAATGGGAGAAATGATGTAGAGCAATACCTAGAATGGGAACTTAAAATTGAACAAATCTTTAGTTGCCATAGGTATAGGGAAGAAGAGAAAGTTAAGATAGCCTCCCTTGAATTCTAAAATTATGCTCAAGTTTGGTGGCATCAGCTTCATGCTGATAGAAGAAGGTGCAATGCTCCTTTGGTTTCCTCTTGGGAGGAAATGAAGTCCATCATGAGAAAGAGGTTCATACCTCAACACTACACTAGGGAGTTGCACATTAAACTCCAAACTCTTAAGCAAGGTTCTAAGAGTGTAGATGAATATTTTAAGGAAATGGAACTTGCTTTGATTAGTGATGTGAACCCAACCGGGTAAGAATAAAGAAGATGGTGACATGGCTTTAAATGAAGTGACAGTTGCATTTAATGCAACTACCAGTTGAAGAACCATCATTTATCATGGAGGAGGGCCATGTGGGGCGGCCAACATAGTCCCTAAATTGCTGATTTAATTTGATTTATTTTGTTTCAATAAACTTGTGGGAGTTACAAGACAGAAGGCTTTAATTTCTGGTGGTTACGTTTCCTATTCTGGTGGTTACAAAACATGGTTATAATGTACTTTATAATTGCATTAAAACCTTATCTACTAGCCGTTAGGTAGGCTTGTTTCTGGTGCATGAACCTGGTCCATTTTGAAGCCACATGAAGACCTTCCAACAAGCAAAAGGTGGGCAGCTACATGTGCATGGAAGGGTGAGTCATATTCCTTCAATGTTGCGGCCAACAAATGAGTAAATGGCTGAGTTATATGCCATTATTTTGTGTGGCCAACATATGCTATTCACGTGTCATCAAATAGGGTTTATGATGCTTGTAAATGGATGGTTAAATTGTCATCAAAGTTGTGGCCACATTCAAGAGATGGAGGTTACAAATTGAAGGCAATCTTGAAGAATTGTGGGCTGTTTTGTGCGGCCACTGATTTGGCTGAATCAAGAGCCATTTTAATCCATGTTTTGTAGTTACAATTCATGTAATAAAACAGCCACATGTGCCAAAGAATCTGTATAGGATTTGCGGCCAAATAAGCTAGTTAGGGTTGAGTTTTATTAGCTTAATTTACTTAATTCCTAAGTCGTGTATTTAGGGTTGCATGGGAAGTGTGTAAGGGGTATTTTTGGGAGTATTTGGGCGTGAATATGCAGCTGATTGCATGGCCCTAATTCACCTTGTAAACTCTATAAATACATGCTTCATGCATGCAAGAAAGATAAGATGAAATATATAAAGTTTTTGCTTATAACTTGAGAGTGATTTTCTCTAATTTTCATGCTAGTCAGGAGTGAAGATTATCAAAGGTTCCTTACCTTTGTGTGTGTATCTTCAAGGACTTATCTTTCAAGTCTTGAAAGTGTGACGTCCACCTTCTATCCCTTTTACTTTTCCTACTTCTTCTATTTTGTTCAAAAACCTATTTTCCTATACGTACTACTTGAATTATATGTGACTTATCTTTCAAGTATTCACGGTTGAATTTCGTTTTTGTCAAAGTTAGAATTTGTTATCTTCTATCTTATTTTATTTGTTGCTCCAAAACAAAAGAAAGAAAAAGAAAAGAAAATAGAAAAAGAAAAAGAAAAGAATTGAAAGAAAATATTGAAAAGACAAGAAAAATTGTTTGCCAAGGAAAGTGTTGTTTTATTCAGAAATTTCTAAGGTCCACGCAAAATAGAACCTTAAGGTTCATATCAATTAGGGTGAACATAGTTGAGGACAGTGAAGCAACTATGGCTAGGTTTATCAATAGACTTAATTTTGACATAAGGGACATAGTGGAGTTGCATCCTTATGTTGAAATGGAGGACTTGGTACACCAAGCCATTAAAATTGAAACTCAACTAAAAAGAAAGGGTAACTATAAAAGAGGTAATTCTAGTTATACAACTAGGATCAAAGAAACCCTAAAGAAAGATGAGGGAAAAGGCCAGGAGAAGGAAGAACCTAAGGGTTCTAGGGTTGCTCCTAACCCACCTCCTTCCAGAAAACCAAAAGAGGATCCCTCTACTTTCACAAGAAACATCAAATGTTTCAAGTGTGATGGAAAGAGACACATAGCATCTCAATACCCAAATAGGAGGGTGATGTTGTTGAAAGACAATGGTGAATACACTAGTGCTAGTGAAGAAGAGCTTAATGAAGAGGAAAAAGAAACTAGTGAAGAAGAAAATGAGGTTAAGAAAGAAGTGTTTAGGGCCAAGGGCAAACTTTGCATGGTGAGGAGGTCCTTAGGAAATCAAATAATTAGAGAGGATGAAGAAAGGCAAATTGTCTTCCACACTAGGTGCATGGTTGAGGGATGAATTTGTTCTCTAATTGTAGATATTGGAACTTGCACTAACATTGCAAGCGCAAGAATGGTAGAGAAACTTGGGTTGTCTACCACTCCCCACGCAGACCATACAAGTTATCTTGGATATGTGATGATGGGGAAAGGGAAGTAAGTAATCAAACTCTCATCTTTATTTCCATAGGTGATTATGATGATAATGTTTTATGCGATGTTGTACCTATGGATGCCACACATATCTTATTGGGTAGGCCTTGGCAGTTTGATAAGAGAACCATCCATGATGGGCACTCTAATCAAATATCTTTTAAACATGATGAAGCTAAAATTACTTTGATGCCAATGTCAATCCAAGAAATATGTGAGGATCAAGCTCATATGAAGAGAGAGGTTGAACTTGAGAAAATTAAGAAACTAAAAATAGAAGGTGAAGATAAAAAGAAGAGGAAGGAAGAAACATCAAGAGTGATGGTTGAAAAGGTGAAAACAAAGGAAAGACAAAAAAATAAAAGGGAGGAAATGTTACTACTCCATCAATTTAAAACTACTGACCTTAGTTGTTTTGAAGGGGAACAAGAAAAGGAGCTGCTGAACAAGGAAGGAGGAAGTGGCGACACTATAAGGGAGTTTCCTCCATCCTTTTCTGATCCTTCTTCTTCTTCTTCTTCTTCTTCTTCTTCTTCTTCTTATCTTGCTTCTACTACTTATTATTTTCCCAAAACTCCCCACATGATTCCCAAGTATTATTGTTATGAGCATTAGAGTCTAAGTGCTTGGGAATAATGAGTCTTCTTTTGTTGGCTAAGGTTGCATGAGGATGTCCATGATTGAAAACCTAGCAAGGACTTACGAGTCCCAAAGGGAAGTCTCCACCTTCTCTTCTTGTCATCCATTCCTATTACTCTCTTCTACCCCTTATACTCTTTAACTTTCAGATTTGAGGACAAATGCTTTTCAAGGGGGAGGGAATGATGGCACCTGTCAGTAGAACTCTGAGCTGTCACCTGGAGGCTAGGATCAAGCATTGAGCTGCTAGAATTGCTTGGAGCTGAGCCAAGCATGAGTCACCCTCAACATGGTCAACCCATTGACCTTTGACCTTGGACTCAAGTCAACACCCAAGACTCTACTTAATTAGGATTAATAATTTTTAGGAATTATGATGTAATTAGGATATGCTTGTAATTTTCCTATTTCTTCCCATGTTGGGCGCTAATTTGTGGCTTTATTGGCTTAAGCATTAGCTTAGCTAATTAGCCTTGGGGACATAGGTTCAGGACCCATTAGGATAGCTTTCCCACTCATCTTTTATTTTCCCCATTTATTTTCCCACTTGGCCACCCCCTTCCTACTCCTATATATAGGAGGCTCTTCACTTGTAATTGACAACTTTGATGAATGAGTAAAGGCATTATGCCCATTTCTCTCCTCAAGTGTGAGTTGAGAGTAGGCTTGGTGGTTCTTGCTTAAACCAACCAGAGACTTATCTGATTCTCCTGAATCAGTGGCGTCTATCGATTGGACTTATCTGCTGTGGGTGGATTTCTGCTTCAGTGGCGTCCCAACCATCCCTTTCTCTTCCACTTTTTCTTTCATTTTCTCTCATTTTCCTTCATTTTCTTGCGTAAATATAGTTGCTGCCCTGCACCTATATTGCGTATTTTAAGTGCTAATTCTTGATTCTAACCAGTTATTTTTGCTTAATTCTAGATCCGTACCTTCACCAGTATGGAATATGCCTGACCACTTTGTCCTCAATCGGAACTTAGGCTTCGATTGTGATGTTAGCTTGACTTTTCTTCTCTTTGCCCTGTTCTGGTCAATGTGTTCGCAGGCCTTTCTTTTGTGATTCTTGGAAGGTTGAACATTTGCATGTTGCTCGTCTTTGCCTTCCTTCGGAGGGTTGTCAAGATCTGGTGGATTCTTCACTACTTCCCCTCTTCTCTTAGTTCTTTGCTCGCTTTTTTTCTTTTTTTCTTGTTCTTTTTCTACAATTACATCATGTACAATCTCATATGTTTTGTTCTCTTCCTCCCCTTCACAATCACTCTCTTCTTTAAGCATAATTTTCTTTGTTTCATCCTCTTCTTTTTCTTCTTCTACTTCTGCTTCACCTTCTTCTTCTTCTTCTTCTTTTGCTTCTTCTGGTTCCCCTTCTTCAGCTTCCTCTTCTTCATCAGCCATATTGTCATTTATTTCCTCCCCTATATTTTGAACACTTATGGTGGTCATGTCATCACACCGTTCTTCGGGGTTGGGTTGAGAATTTGCCGCAATTTGTTCTGACTTTTGGTCAGCTAAAAGTTTAGCTATCTGTTCAACTTGAGTCATAATATTGCTTGTTGATGCTTCTATATTTTTCTCAGAATCCTTAAGAATTTGCAAGGATTTTTCAAAAGCATCATCATCTAATCTTGATCTTCCTTGTTGAACTGAAGAGTAACCTTGTTGTTGTTGGAAAGAAGGTTGCATGTAAGAAGGCTCTACGTCTTATCTCCAACCAGAATTATTGTTTTGGTTATTTTTCCAACCTTGTGAATAATTGTTTACAAAGTTGTTGCTGTTGGAGAAGTTGCCTGGTCTTCCTTGATTGCCCATGTAATTAACTTGCTCTTCTTGAGGGCAGGATAAGAGCAGTAACCATTGGGATGGTCACCTCCACAAAAATCACAAATTAATTGTAGGGACTGGTCAGGATAGGATTGCACTGCCTGCAATTGGTGAGGAAGATTAGCTAGCTGCTTGTTGCATGCTTCTAATTGCTGGGTGAGAATCTTTTTCAGAACAAGATTCTGAGCCAATAGCGCATTTGCATAAGTTTGCATGTGGGGCGAGACAACATCTTGTTGCCACCCAAAATTCTGATTCTGGTAACTTCCCCAATCCTGCGAAAAATTGTTAGAGTAATTGTTGTAGGTATAAAAGTTACCATGAATCAGTGTGTGGGAGAAATATTCTTGTTCTTGCTTCTTAACATAATCTCCAAGGGTTCTTCTTGGTGGATTTTGATAATCTCCAAGCATTCTTCTTGGTGGATTTTGCCATTCAGTAGACATTCATTTACTTCATTTGGGGTGGTTGAACAGAGAGTGCTGAGGTTGTCTCCTTGAGCTCGTCCTTTGGATGTCTTTTCAATTTCAGGGACAAATTCCAATAGCGCTCTTGATACCTGACCTTTCAAAAGTATAAATCATAAGGGCTAAAACAAGGGTTAGTTAAAAAGAGATAAAATAAAAAAATAGAAAATACAAATTAATTACAGAAAAAAATAAAATACAAATATTTACAACTCAATAAGATAGACCTCCTAAGAATTTACATTGAGACACCGTTCCTCGACAATGGCGCCAAAAATACTTGTTGAAATCTTGGCAAGCGTACCAAAATCCCAGCAATATAATAGTATGTAAAAGGGGTTTTCATATCAACAGGGAATGGTACAATCTAAATTCTAGTGGTCACACTTATCAAGAATGGAGAGAGGGTTGGTTGTGTAGATTGCAATAGTAAATAAACGAGTGAGATGAGGTTGAGCAAATTACTGGAACTAGGATTGAACTTAGTCTATCGCACCCTTCTTGTATTTGGAAACCAATGAAATCTAAGAATTTATAATTATAATTATTGAAGCCCAAATAAATATCATTCATAAAGATTCCTCAACTATGAAATCCTTAGAACTAACTCCCTGAATCCCAATTCCTTGTCGATTTAACAAATTAATCCTAGCATTAAGATCAGTTGTTAATAGCTATCCATAAATTAAACCCTATTCCTAGGCATTTAACCTACAGAGTGATCTTACCCAAATCAAAATTCAAGATCCCTATTCCTAGGCTCCCAAGAAATCACTCCTGATTTTACAAAACCACCTTCCAGTGCGCCCCATAAAACCATATCATAACTCCGACACAAAGGCGGAAGTTAAGCATTAAGAACAGAGTAAAAACACCTATATATTATAAAAATAGAGATTCATAGATAACAAAGAGAATCCAAATACAATAGGGGTTTGAATCGACTACATTCAATCCTATGGGAGAGTTTAGCTACTCATGGTAGCCATTACAAACCGATAGAGAAACTGTCACACTTTTCTCTAGCTCCAGATCTACTCCACCGTCTCCTCCTCTTCTGATCTTGCTGAAGGTCCTCTAAATAGAACTTTGGAAAGCCCGTTGAAACCTTGCTTTGGCCCATTAGAAATTAGGGTTCCGTGTTCCTGCGCTCCAACCTGCGCTCAGCGCAGATGAAGCGCAGGAAACAAAATTGATTTTCTAATTCTGCGCTTCACTTGCGCTCAGCGCAGGTGAAGCGCAGACTTCCGGATCTGCTTTCCTGATTCTCTTCCTTTTTAAGCTTATCCTATGCTGGTCCTATCCTTATTTGCTGCTATCTTGATACTGGATTTGAATTTAAACCTTTTATCTGCAAAAATCAACAGAATCTTTATCAAAATAAAATCAAATTCAAATTTGATTTAAATAATTACAAGAATCGCACTTTTAGCCAAAAAGGGATAAATTGGGGTATAAATTTACCATTTTGTCCTTAATAAGTATTAAAATTAAATATGATTTTTACATTAATTTAACACTCATCATATTTACATTTTCTACTTCTTACTTCTCAAAACGCATCACATTATCTTAGAATCCACCAAGAGGACTTGATTCTAGTATTAGATTGTTCATAGGAATCTTTAACTTGATTTATCAAAAAATCACCACAAACACCCTCCCAAAACACCTTCACTAAGGGTACCGTCTTGTTCTACTGGGTTATGACACTCCGGTCGAGAATCCGTGCAGGTCTAGTGGGAACTGTGAGGTCTTTCCTTAATTGTACCGATTTGGAGCTAATGATGTGTGAAGGGTCGTGGACATATTTTCTCAGCTGGGAGACATAGAATACATCATGGACTCGGGATATAATGAGGGGGTAAGGCTATCCTGTAAGCTAGAGGGCCAACCCTCTGTAGGATATGAAATGGGCCAATGAAACTGGGGTTGAGCTTTCTGGCCTTGATGGCTCGCCTATTGCCTGTGACATGAGTTACTTTATAAACACATGGTCTCCTTCCTCAATTTCTAGATCATTTCTTCTCTTGTCAGCATAGCTCTTCTGCCGACTTTGGGCAGTGACAAGCTTTTCCTTAATGAGCCTAATCTTATTCGTGGTCTCCTGCACCAAATCCGAACCTAACAGGATTCTCTCACCCACCTCATACCAGCAAAGTGGGGATCTACACTTCCTACTATACAGGGCCTCATAGGGTGCCATTCCTATACTTCTATGGAAACTATTGTTATAGGCAAACTCTATGAGAGGTAGGTACCTATCCCGACTACCCTGCTCCTCTAACACACAAGCTCTAAGCACATCCTCTAGGGTCTGGATGGTCCTCTTAGACTGACCGTCAGTTTCAGGATGGTAAGCGGTACTAAACCTAAGTTTAGTCCCGAAAGCCTAGTGAAGTGCATTCCAAAACCTAGAGGTGAACCTAGGATTTCTATCTGAAATGATGCTAGAGGGAATGCCATGGAGCTTAACAACCTCCTTAACATATAGGTCTGCTAATTTACTAAGGGAATAGGTATTCCTAATAAGTAGGAAATGGACCGACTTAGTCAGCCGGTCCACAATGGCCCAAATGGCGTCATACCCTGCTTAGACTCTAGGTAATCTCACCATAAAGTCCATGGCTATACTCTCCCACTTCCACTCTGGAATTTCTAATGGTAAAAGGGTTCCTGATGGTTTCTGGTGTTCTATCTTAACTTGTTGACACACTAGACACCTAGAAACAAACTCTGCTATCTCACCCTTTATACCATCCCACCAAAACATCTTCCTTGAGTCTTGATACATCTTGGTGGTGCCAGGATCTATCGAGAACTTGCTCCTGTGGGCCGCCTCTAGAATCTGATGCAATAGGCTACCCTAGTTAGGGACACAGACTCTCCCTTGGAAGAGAATCATCCCATCATCTTACTCAAAGAAGCCTGACTGCCCTCTTCTAGCTTGGCGGTCTGGGTTTGAACCTTGTGCCTCTCTAATCAGAGCTCTAAGCTCATTGGTGACCTCTAACCGGTAGAGCCTCAAGCTACTCTCACTAACCTCAACATTAAGGCTTAGGTTCCTAAATTCTTCTAACAACCCCATCTCATGCACCATCATGGACGTCACATGCAGGGATTTCCTACTGAGTGCATCAGCCACTACATTGGTTTTTCCCAGATGGTATCTCAACTCAAAGTCATAGTCCTCTACAAACTCCATCCACCTCCTTTGCTTCATGTTGAATTCTTTCTGATCAAAGAGGTGTTTCAAACTCTTATGCTCACTAAAAACCTCAAACCTAACACCATACAGGTAAAGTCTTCAAATCTTGATGGAAAATACCACAACTGCTAACTCTAAGCCATGGGTAGGGTATTATCCTCATGGGGCCTCAACTACCTGGAGGCATAGACCACCACTCTCTTCTCCTGCATCAA
Source organism: Sesbania bispinosa (assembly GCA_026901365.1). Lineage (NCBI taxonomy): Eukaryota > Viridiplantae > Streptophyta > Magnoliopsida > Fabales > Fabaceae > Sesbania > Sesbania bispinosa. The sequence goes on from QLOH01000018.1 coordinate 2,197,877, forward strand.
CACACACCCTAGCCCCTTTCCAGAGGCATCACTATAGACCTCGAAGGTCTTGGACAAATCCGGTAACACAAGTACCGGGGCAGTGGTCAACCTCTCCTTGAGATCTAGGAAACTCCGCTCACACTTCTCGTCCCACACAAAGGCTTGACCCTTACGAGTCAATCGAGTGAGGGGCAAGACTAGCTGGGAGAATCCTTTGATGAATCTCCAATAGTAGCCGGCCAATCCTAGGAAACTCCTAATTTCAATGATAGTCTTAGGCCTTTCCCATTTAAGAACGACTTCTATCTTGCTAGGATCAACTGAAACACCCTCTCTAAAAATTATATGCCTTAAAAAATGGATCTTGTCCATCCAAAACTGATGAGGTCATGACCCAAAATAAGGCACTTGAAGGACTTGGGGGACCCATGACTAGGGCAAGGGCAAAGAAGGCAAAAGAGGCTTTGCAGCTGATAGTGACAACCCTACAAGCCAAGGGCGCAAACTTTAAAGAACAAACCCCTAAAATTGTTCTTTGTCTCAAGCATGAGGAAGAGTATGGTAGCATGGAATTCAATGAAGTCCAGTTGCCATTAATGTACAAATCCACTTGAAAACAAGGAAAGGGGGAGAAGGGGGCGGCCAAGTAGGTTGGGGCGGCCAAAAGGAGTGCAAGGCTGAATTGTTTTCTTTATTTTATGGCTTTCAATAAGAGTTATGTGGTTGTTACATGCATATTGAAGTGGCTGGTTGGTTACAAAAGAAGTTGAAGGGAATTGAAGCTACAACGGTTACAAGGAGACAATGCATTAAATGCTGGCAGTTACAAATTGAAGCACATGTTTGTGCTCTTAATCATGCGGCCAACATGTGAAGAAAATGGTTGAATGTTAACCTATTTTGAGCGGCCAATGAAGAAGCAATAAAAGCCTAATTCATGAGCCATTCAACGTGTTTAACATGTGAGGAAATTAGCTACTTGAAGACCCTTTATGGGGGCGGCCAACACATGATTATTGTGTGTTATTTCCATTCATTTTGTAACCAATTTTGCTGAGTTGTTTTACCTAAGGTGGGCAACCAATATAGGTTATAGTTGGCTGAATTTTATTGTTTCATTAAGGGTTTTGATGACTAGTCACTAGGGTAACAAAGTGGGCGGCCACATAGGAGAAAATAGGTTTAGTTTAATTATTTTATTTCCTTTTTCTACATTGTAATATTGCATGGTGCACATGAGACTATTTAAGAAACATGCAATCCATGCAAAAGTTTTTAGAATGTTTATGCTAAAATTATCAATCAAAGGGAGTGTTTCTCTTATTTTCTTGACTTATCAAGAGTGAGGTTTATCAAAGGTTCTTCACCTTTGTGTGTGCAATCTCAAGGACTTATCTTTCAAGCCTTGAAAGTGTGACGTCCAACTTTCTCTTCTTCTTGTTATTCTTCTACTTTCTAAGACAAGAAACTAAATTCTATGTGTGGATGCTTGATTGTATGTGAATTACTATTCAAGTTCAAAATGGCTTAGTAACATTTCTTGTTAAGAAAAAGATTACTATCTTCAAGTTATAATTATTTCGTTTATCAAATTTTAGAAAAGAAAATCAAAGAAAACAGAAAAGAAAGAAAATACAAGTGTTTCAAGAAAAGTACAAGATTCAGCCTCATATTTCTAAAAGTTCCTTATTTCGAACATTATGGTTCATATAAAAAACTCACACTTCTCCAGCTTGGCAAACAATTTCTTCTCTCTCAAAATCCTTAAGACAACCTTAAGATGCCGCTCATACTCTTCTAAGGTCTAGGAGTAGATCAGGATGTCATCGATGAACACGACAACAAACCGATAAAGGTAGGGCCGGAAAATCCGGTTCATGTAGTCCATGAACACGGCTGGAGCATTGGTTAAGCCAAATGGCATCACCAAGTACTCGTAGTGCCCATAGCTTGTCCTAAAGGAAATCTTGGGTACATCCTTACCCCTAATCTTGATCTGGTGGTAGCCAAATCTCAAATCTATCTTAGATAAAATCGAAGCCCCTATAAGTTGGTCTAGGAGGTCATCTATCCTGGTTATGGGATACTTGTTCTTAATGGTGACGTTATTGAGTTGCCTATAGTCTACACACAACCTCATACTCCCATTCTTCTTTTTCACTAAAAGCATTGGCACTCCCCAGGGACACACTATGCCTAAGCACCTCTTAGCTATAAGGTCTTGTAATTTTGTCTTAAGTTCCCTAAGCTCTGGTGGGGACATCCTATAAGGTGCCTTGGAAATGGGCCCTATGCCCGCTACCAAGTCAATGGTGAACTCAATCTCTAGGTCCAGAGGTAAAGTGTTTACCTCACTAGGGAAAACGTCTTGAAACTCCCTAACCATGGCTACACTATTCAAATCAATACTAGAACCTAGAGTTGAGGAAAGTAACAAAATAAAACAACTACTCCCATCAAATAGACATTGGACACTTGGGTGACACTAGATAAAAGTATATGTGGCTTCTCCCCCGGACGAGGAGGGAGAACCGGAAAGTCAATCTCTTTGCTGAAACAATCAAGCATGACCTGGTTCTGAGATAATCTGTTCATGCCAAGGATTACATCTATGCCTCTCAATGGCAAACAAATCAAATCAACCTCAAAGGCCCTTGATTGAGGTCGTACTCAATCAAATAAAAAGGATTAAAGTGCAGTGAGGGTTAGTTAACCCAAAGTAATCTCTCAAGGAATTGAATTACAAAATCTAGGTTTCAAATTCACAGTAAGTCACACACACTCAGGGGGTTTTGTTTGTTGTTCATGCCAATTTCTCAATATCTAAAAAAAAATTAAAATTTCAGAAAACAATTCAAGAAAAATGAATTATTTCTCTACCTCATTCACAATTAGATCTATAATTGATTAATACGAAATTCCTCAAATTCTTGACAAATTTAAATCCAGATTAAGCATCCTTGATAATTTTCACACATGAATTAAGCAAAATTGCATGAAACCTAATCTCTAATCCTTGGAATTAAGCAAACCACAAATTCATTTCAGATTAAGCAACCTAAAATGTGAGTTTAGATTCAAAATAGAATTTGAATTTCACTAAGCATGCAATTCAATTTTAAGATTCAAACATAAACATCAAGAAATCAAGAGAAGAATTCAAGAATCTATCAAGAGAGTAGAAGCATAAAATAGAATGTAAAACCTCAATTTCCAATTTGAATTCAGTAGAGAAGCAATCCTTAGATCTTAGCCTTCCATTTCCATGGGGGTAGAATTCAAAAATTCAAGAAGAGGAAGAGAAGTCCTAAACCGTGTGAAGCAAGGAAGAGAGAAAAAGAGAGGGAAAATGAAGAGTCTATTTTCTAAAATCTGAAAAATGAGAGAAAAGTTCTCAAACTATTCATCAATACACTTATTTATACTACCTAAATCACTAACAATCTGATTAGGCCTTAATTGGGCTGAAATTAATTAGTACAGGCCCAAAAACTAATTACAAAACTAAGCAACTTGAATTTCCAACAGACAACAACAATAGGCGATCTTCAAATTGAAACTTCTTCTAATTCCTTCATGGTAATGGCATCTTATAGTATATCAAATTAAAACCCAAATCTTATCTTTACAATGCCACTGGAATCACCCAAAACGTCCACCTACAACTCCAGATATCATCAAAACAAGACAGGTAGGTCAGTAGGCTTAAAAATACGAATTTAAACAACATTTACAGTTAAAGCCCAATTAGGTAAATTCCAATTAAAATAGTGGATTTAATCACAATTATAGTTCAAGAAAGCTAAGATTAATTGTGATAAGTATGAATTAAAATGTGCTCATCAAATTCCACCACACTTGCCCTTTTGTACTCGGGACAAAATACCACATGAAGCCAAAAATCAACTAGGAAGCACAATGTAAACACAATGGCATACTCATCAAGAGATCCTAGGAATGCATAGGAGTAGGCAAAATACAACATCCAAGTAATCAAGGCATCAAGAAAAATGTGAATGTAATTCCCTATAATTTAGCAAACAAGAGGGTAAGTAAAATGAAAGGGGTGAATCAAGAATGATAGAATCCTCACAAGACAAATTCTCTATCTCTCAAGTGTTTAGGCTTGTGTATATACACTCAAATCACTCATGTAAGCAAACACTACCATAAGCATGGCAAGATTCTAATATCCACAATTGAAAAACATGCAACCAAAGATCAAGAGGACTTCATATATGATGTAATGGGGCCAAGGTAAAGGTAGGGAAAATGAATGATAAGAAGCTAATAACCAAAGAGAATAGAGGGGCAATAGGGAATAAATCCAAGAATAAATGCAAGTACCATACATATCAAGATTACAATAAAACTCCTCTTTTCTACCTTTTGACCTATTTTTTTAATTTCAAGAACACTTTATTTCCTTGCTTTTTTTATATGGTTTTCTTTTGAGCTTTTCTTTATTCTTTCTTCTTTTTTTTTTTTTACTTTTCTTTCTTTCCTTTTCCATTTTTTTTAAATAGCCAAAGGTCACCAATGAATTGTCCACATGAGGAGATAAGATAAGAAATGAAACACACCCCCATACTTATTCAATAACCTATTCCCAAAACAATTCCAAAGCTCCTATCCTCTAAGGAAAGGACAATCATTGTTTTTCTCTTTGAAGGCTTGTAATGAGCTTTTAATAACAAGAAATGGGATCCATAAGCTCAAAGGGGCTAACAAGTGGAATAACATCAAGGTAGGCTCATATGAAAGGGAATCAAGCATGTGGTCAGGGTGCAACGGAAATAAATGGATTCCCTCCCTTCTTATAATCGTTTTGCAAAAACATGAATCAAGGCATAAAAGGTATTAAAACGAAAGGTCGTACCTTATTATGATTATGAACGAGGCAATAGCAGCCACGTCTCTAGTGGTGTCCACGCCAACAGCCGAACTAGGAAACCCTCCTCAACTCTGCTAGTAGCCTTAGAGAGTAAAAGGCGATTGCTTATCTACATAGGGTAGTGCATCTCATGCTCTATTTATAAAGTGGTGGCTAGGGTTTTACCCCCTCACTCACTTAACCCTCACACTTATGGGCCTGACCCATTATGTTATAATTCTAATTAAATTAAATTAGAATTATTATCCTTTCCTAATGGCATGTTGTATGCGTGTGACCCAATAGGCTTTTAATATTTGGTTATGATATTAAATAAAAATCCTTTTATATTTAATATCATAAATAGTGAGCGGTATCTAGCAATACATCACTATCCAAATATTGAGATTATCAATAACTTTGATAAATCCTATTTTATGATAATAATTTATATGATCTGTCCCTTTGTCCAAATAATCGTAGTGATTTTAGGTCGAAGGACTTCATATAACACTTATCAATTTAAGAAACGTTCAAGACACTTATGTAACAATCCATGCAACGTTCTTAAGGTGGGTCTGTCCAGTACACCATTACTCTTAATGTGTACCTATGTGAGCATATAATATCTCATATCCATGATCCGTGAGATGTGATCATTAATGAACTCACATACTAGTCTAAATGCATCTTTGTCCTAATATGATACTTGACTAGGGACTATTTAAGAATAGTTCTTCATAAGATCTCACAATCAAGTCATCTACTTGATTTCTTATGAAATTTGAGCTTACTATTCTAAGGACATTAATTATATTCTAAAAGAATAAGTTGCCTTTATAAAATAACATGATACAAATGATGGATGTTCATAAACATATAAGTCTCTAGTGCATATTCCTAACAATTTCCCACTTGAACTAGAGACATTCAGACATAACTCTCATGCCTAATGATCTAGTGTGCCCTCCATGCTTCTGCTGCACAAGGGTTTTTGTTAGTGTGGTAGAATCAGCGACTGTTTTCCTGCTTGGAACTTTTCCAGCTCACAGCGCCACCATTGAAACAAAACACATAACATGATTGCGATCTTTAATCATCTTTGTCGGTTTGGAAGCTAGCATCAGTGTAACCCTTTACAAGTAACTCTTCCTCACCTCTATATATATATCAAGAATGAATCCTTAGTTCTTCTCAAGTACTTAAGGATGTTCTTGATTGTTGTCTAGTGACCTTCACCAAGATCAGACTGGTATTTGCTAGTCATGCTTAAAGCATATGATATTTCTGGTCGAGTACATAACATGGCAAAGAAGATAGACCCTATAGCAGATGCATAAGGAATCTCACTCATGTGACCTCTCTCTTCTTTACTGGAAGGAGATTGAGCCTTAGATAGGCTTATACCACGTGACATAGGCAAAATTCCCTTCTTAGAATCTTGCATGTTAAACCGTTTTAACACCTTATCTATGTATGTACTTTGACTTAGGCCAAGTAATCTTTGAGATCTATCATCCTGATACCTAACACATAGGTTGCTTCGCCCAAATCTTTCATAGAAAAACAATTTCCTAACCAAGTCTTTACAGACTGAAGGGTAGGAATGTCATTTCCTATGAGGAGTATGTCATCTACATACAAAACCAGAAAAATCACTATGTTATCACTAACCATTTTGTAGTCACAAGGTTCATCTTCACTTTTAATGAAACCAAACTGCTTTAACAGCTTCATCAAAATGAAGATTCTAGCTTCTAGAAGCTTGCTTTAATCCATAAATGGATCGTTGCAACTTACATACATTTAGGTATAACAAAACCTTCAGGTTGTATCACATAAACATCTTCAAGAAGGCTTCCATTTAGGAAGGCTGTCTTGACATCCACTTTCCAGATTTCATAATCATGGTAAATTGCAAATAGCAAGCAAGATCCGAACAAATTTGAGCATGGCAACTAGGGAAAAGGTTTCATCATAGTCCACACCATGAATTTGCATGAAACCCTTAGCCACCAACCGTGCTTTAAAGGTACTTACATTACCATCCATGTTAGTTTCCTTTTGAAAACCCACTTGCACCCTATGGGTTTTATCCCTTCGGGTGGATCAATCAAGGTCCATACCTTGTTAGTGTACATGGAATCCATTTCAGATCTCATGGCATCAAGCCATTTCTCAGATTCTGGACTCAAAAGAGTTTCTTAGTAAGTCACTAGGTCATCTTGATCCATTAGCAATACATCGCCTTCCTGAGACACATAGAACCCATATCTCTCAGGTTGGTGACGTACCCTGTCTTACCTACGCAAGTCTTGCGCTACTTGAGCAGGTGGCTCCATAACACTTTGTGGTATCTGTTCTCATTCCATCATTGGCTCATTGCTACTCTGTGCTACTTGAATTTCTTCAAGTTCTACTTTCCTCCCACTGTTTTTCTTAGAGACAAATTCCTTCTCTAAGAATACAGCAGTCCTAGCGACAAACATTTTGCCTTCGCTAGGATTATAGAAGTAGTAACCCTTAGTTTCTTTTGGGTATCCCACAAAATAAGCACTTATCTAATTTGGGTCCTAGTTTATCTGAAACTTGGAGTTTCACATAAGCTTCACAACCCCAAATCTTTATCAAAGACATACTAGGTCGCTTCCCAGTCCATATCGCATATGGTGTCTTTATGACAACCTTAGATGGAACACGATTTAGTGTGAAGGATGTTGTTAACAAAGCATGACCCTAAAAGGAGTCGGGGAGATCAGTATGACTCATCATAGATCAAACCATATCTAATAGAGTTCGATTTCTCCTTTCCGAAACTCCATTCCATTGAGGTGTTCCGGGAGGAGTGAGTTGGGATACTATCCCACACTTTTTTAGATAGTCATCAAATTGTTGGCTCAAGTATTCTCCACCTCGATCTGATCGAAGTGTTTTAATAGTCTTGCCAAGTTGGTTTTGTACTTCATTCTTAAATTCTTTGAACTTTTCAAAGGATTCAGATTTGTGTTTCATTAGATATACAAATCCATATCTACTGAAATCATCAGTAAAAGTGATGAAGTATTGAAAACCTCCTCTAGCCATTGTGCCCATGGGCCCACATACATCACTATGTATGAGACCAAGAAGATCACCAACCCTTTCACCTTTTCCAGTGAATGGGGTTTTGGTCATCTTCCCTAATAGACAAGATTCACATGTCTCAATTGATTCAAAATAAAAAGAGTCTAAATAACCATCTTGATGGAGTTTAGATATGCATTTCTCGTTTATGTGGCCTAAGCGACAATGCCAAAGATAAGTTGGGTTCAAATCATTTGTTTTGAACCTCTTAGAATTTACGTTATAGATAGGTACTTCGAAGTCAAGAACATATAGTCCATTGTTTAATTTTGCACAACCATAAAACAAATCATTTAAATAAATTGAACAACTGTTGTTCTTTATTATAAATGAAAAACCATTCTTGTCTAAACCAGAAATAGAAATAATATTCCTACTAATGGCTTGCACAAAATAACAATTATCTAACTCAATAACTAGCCCAGTTGGCAAAGTTAAATAATAAGTTCCTACGGCTAAAGCAGCAACTTTTGCTCCATTTCTCACTCGCAGGTCGATTTTGCCTTTAGTTAGCCGTCTACTCCTTTTTAGACCCTGCACATTCATGCAAATGAGAGATCCACATCCAGTATCTAATACCCATGATGCACAAGCAGATAAATTGACATCTATAACATAAATACCTGAGGTGGAAGTCTCACTTCCCTTCTTCTTGATCTCCTCCGGGTACTTTGCACAGTTTCTCTTCCAATGTCCTGATTGGCCACAATGGAAACATTTTCCTTCCTTAGCTATCTCGCCAGTAGGCTTCAAAGCAGAGGTACTAGGCTTGTCTTTGCCCTTGCCCTTTGATTTGCAATAGGGCTTCTTGAACTTCTTCTTGCCCTTGCCTTTGTCAGGTTGGACCATCAATATGGCCTTCCCTTTACCTTTATTAATGTTTTGCTCAGCCGTTCTCAACATGCTCAACAATTCTGGCAGTGGTTTGTCAAATTCATTCATGTTGTAGTTCATGAAGAATTGACTATAGCTGTCCGGCAACGATTGCAAGGCAAGATTAGTGGATAACTCTTGGCCTAATGGGAATACAAGCCCTTCTAGGTTTTCAATGTACCCAATCATTTTGAGTACATGAGCACCAACAGGACTTCCCTCTGCCAGTTTACACTGATAAAGTGCCTTTGAGACTTCAAATCGTTCATGTCTAGCTTGGCCTTCATATAGTCTCTTTAAATGTACGATCATATTGTATGCATCCATGTTCTAATGTTGTTTTTGGAGTTCAGCATTCATGGTAGCAAGCATAAGGCAACCTACATCGAGAGCATCATCCAGATGCTTCTTAAAAGCAACCTTGTCAGCTTTCGAAGCAGTTGCAATGGGTGTTTCAGGAAAGGGCTCTTCTAGGACATTCAGCTTCTTTTCATGCCTAAGGACAATCCTTAGGTTTCTGTACCAGTCTAGAAAGTTAGTTCCAGACAATTTGTCCTTCTTAAGGACGGATCTCAGTGAAAGGTTACTTGTTGTGTTCATTGTCGTGTTTATCTATTAACAGAAAATTATGCAAGTAAGTATCATATAACAAACATATTTAACAAGGGCTTTAATTAAATATGCCTCCCACTATTTTGATTCAAAATAAGTACCCTCAATAATCAGAAAATCCCATCACTAGATTTTCAAGTGGGCCAAGATCCATATGTCACCTTATTTTAAGTCAGCTTTGGCTGATCACTTAAGAAAAGGTTATTTAGGTAGGAACACGCTTTCCAATTGCATCTCATACAACTCTTGGATAGTTGGGTGAATAACTCTTATTCTAATTCATCTTATGAATTAATGCCTCTAGGTTTTTCAATCCTATTGAATATACCTAGTTAAGTCAAAACCCAATTATTAACAGTCGGATATTACTTTTTATCCTATCGCCTTTTACTAGTATAGATAAAGGTACCCTGCTTTGGCAGACCCACACTTCATCGAATCTAGTCTTAACGAGTGTTAATCATTGGAAGGCAAAAAGACTTAATATTTTCTTTGAGGGATTTGATCGTTTTAATTTTACTCCTTTGTTAAATCATTTAACAAAAACAAACAAGCATGCATCTCATACAAATACATGATATGGTTATGGCCTCCTAAAAACAAATACAAAATTACATCAACTATATAATCTTGTATATAATCTTGAGCTCTCCAAATCTCCCACTGAATCCATGCACCATGACCTCCCGATTATATTACATAGCAAGAAGAAACCTCGTTTAACATACGAGGGGATAGAGATGAGAAGAGAATTACAAGAGGAATGTTAAGAGGTAAGGCACGACACGCAGGTAGTATTTAAATTAACACAACTAAGGCCATAACCAATCATCATGCAAACTCAACATTTATTGATTGTAAAACAAGTGATATAATAAGATGTATATATTAAGCGAGGTTTGATTACGCGCATACGAAATAACATACTACGCAGTGTAGCATGGGGTTAGGGGAGGCCGATCAGCGGGCGGGGTCAAGGGGAGGCCGCCCCTTGCGGGGATCGGGGCAGCGCCCCAAAACAAAAATTGGATTTGATAAACACTCAACCAATCATCAATAAGTGTCTTGCATCAAACTAATACTTCACGAACCTGTAAACAGGTAAGTCCCTCGTATCATTCGAATACGTTCTTGTCAGCAAATTGATAGGTGGCATGTTTATCGTAGCCAACATTTGAGTCGAGGCAAGGCTTCAACAATTGAACCCTTTGACACCCAATACATGAACTCTTCATGTTCCATGGGACCCTCAAATATAAGAACATATAAATATATATATATATATATCGCACATATAACAATCAATAAAGGAATCAAAATAATTGAAACGCGAACTTGCGTTTCACCTGCGCCCAACGTGGGTGAAGCGCAGGTTCCAGTTTTAGATTCTGTAATTTGCGCTTCACCTGCGCTTCACTTCCGCTTCACATGCGCTTTACTTGCGCTCAGCGTGAGTGAAGTGCAGTTTCAAGATTCAAAATCCTGTATGCTGCGCTTCACCTGCGCCCAGCGCAGGTAACAACGTTCGATGCGCAGACTGCGTTTTTCAGCAGAAAAATAGAATATCAACTTATTCAAAACGATTAAAAGCCTAAAACGTGCTTATCGCAAACCAGGCTCTGATACCAATTGAAAGGGAATCAAGCATGTGGTCAAGGTGCAGCGGAAATAAATGGATTCCCTCCCTTGTTATAATTGTTTTGCGAAAACACGAATCAAGGCATAAAAGGTATTAAAACAAAAGGTCGTACCTTATTAGGATTATGAACGAGGCAATAGCAACCACGTCTCTAGTGGTGTCCATGCCAACAACTGAACTAGGAAACCCTCCTCAACTCTGCTAGTAGCCTTAGAGAGTAAAAGGCGATTGCTTATCTACATAGGGTAGTGCATCTCATGCTCTATTTATAAAGTGGTGGCTAGGGTTTTACCCCCTCACACTTATGGGTCTGGCCAATTATGTTATAATTCTAATTAAATTAAATTAGAATTATTATCCTTTCCTAGTGGCATGTTGTATGTGTGTGACCCAATAGGCTTTTAATATTTGGTTATGATATTAAATAAAAATCCTTTTATATTTAATATAAATAGTGAGCGGTATCTAGCAAAACATCACTATCCAAATATTGAGATTATCAATAACTTTGATAAATCCTATTTTATGATAATAATTTATATGATATGTCCCTTTGTCCAAATATCTAATTGAACACAAGGGCATGGATTGTGTCAACCTTGTATAGTACAATTTATGTTTTCTTGTTCCCCAAGTAGACTGTACAGAAAATAAACATCTCATGTTTATCCTCCTGAGCATGGCCATGCATTTTGCAGTCTCACTTTATCAAGAGGCCTACAGATATAACTCCTGTTACATAGGAGGGACAAATCTCATCTAGGGCACTCACATTCCACCACATAATTTATTATATGTCCAAAAACCAACTTTATGATTACCCCGTTACAGGTAACGTTTGATGATAATTAAAACATATAATTCCTTAAGTAGGAATCATAGTGAGTTCAGGTCGAAGGACTTCATATAACACTTATCAATTTAAGAAACGTTCATGACACTTATGTAACAATCCATGCAACATTCTTAAGGTGGGTCTGTCCAGTACACCATTACCCTTAATGTGTACCTATGTGAGCACATGATATCTCATATCCATGATCCGTGAGATGTGATCATCAATGAACTCACATACTAGTCTAAATGCATCTTTGTCCTGAGATGATACTTGAGTAGGGATTATTTAAGAATAGTTCTTCATAAGATCTCACAATCAAGTCATCTACTTGATTTCTTATGAAATTTGAGCTTACTATTCTAAGGACATTAATTATATTCTAAGAGAATAAGTTGCCTATATAAAATAACATGATACAAGTGATGGATGTTCATAAACATATAAGTCTCTAGTGCATATTCCTAACATCATATGGCTAATAGCTCAATTATCAACAATGAATGCCTCAATCATCTCAACACATGCATGTGAACAAAGTTTCAAAAAAAAGAGTCAAGCCAAGTTCTAGAGCACAAGCAAACATGAGTGTCACACAAGAAAAAGAGAGAATGTTATAGAATGGTCCATCCAACAATAAGACTCAAAATCTCACCAAGGACAACTCTATAACAAAAGATTCAACCCAATAATTATCAAAACCAACTTATTCACCAAATTACAAGGAATCCAATCAACACAAGTCATGAAACCAATTATCCAAGAATGATGAAAATGCCAACCACTAATTGCAAATCCTAAAAATCCAATGAAAAACATGCCAAATGTATTTTTTCCTATTGTAAAAAGTATGTTTTTGCTGTAAAATTCGGATAACTGTCAAAATTCTACTGTAGAATGAAATTTTGTTGTAAAAATACTGCTGTATATAATTCTATTCTAAATAGCATCAACAAAAACGTACAACAACCTACAGTAACGCATAAAAAGTAACAACAACAGCAAAACAAAAAACACAGACAATTTACAGTAATTACAGACAACATAAAAACAACAATAATAGCTACAAAATAGCTACGCAACAACGTACAACAACTGAAAAACAACAAATATCCTACAGAAACAACAAAAATATAGTAAAACATCATATTTTTTAACAGTAAAAACAACAAACAACAATTTTTTATACAATCCTAAAAATCCTAATCAATATAATCCTAACAACATACTAATTCCTAAAACTACAAATCTCCTCCCCCACACTTAAATCACACATTGTCCTCAATGTAAAAATTATGCAAATAATGAGATCAAAAGGCATAGTGCAATGAAAAAGTGGGGAAAGAGACTCCCTTATCAAGGTGGAAAAGTTTGCACTTGAGGGAATGTGGGAAGCTCCAAGCTAATCTCCTCAACCGTCTCCTCTACCAAAACGGGACTCTCATGAAAGAGCTTAAGACGGTGGCCATTGACCTTAAAGGTCTTGTTGATGGACTCACTTTTCAACTCTACAACACCATAAGGATAAACATGAATAATAAGAAAAGGTCCAATCCAATAAGAACGAAGCTTACCAGGCATGAGCTTAAGTCTAGAATTAAACAATAAAACCTTTTGGCCTACAACAAACACTTTTCTAGCCATACAATGATCATGAATTTTTTTTGTGTTCTCTTTGTAGAACTTAGCGTTCTTATAGGCCTCCAAGCGAATCTCATCAAGCTCCTGCCTGGTCACAATCCAAGTTGCAAGCTCTAACTGCCCAGTATGCCCGATGCTCAATCTCCACAGGTAAGTGACACACCTTACCAAAAACAACTCTAAAGGGAGACATCCCAATTGGTGCTTTGTAGGCGGTCCTATGAGCCCAAAGAGCATCATCAAGGTGGCAGCTGCAGTCCTTCCTGTTAGGTTGCACCATCTTCTCCAGAATCCTCTTGATCTCTCTGTTGGAGATCTCTGCCTGTCCATTAGGCTGAGGGTGGTATGGTGTAGAAACTCTATGCACCACCCCATACTTCTTCAATAAAGCCTCCCATGGACCGGTTATAGAAATGTGTCCCCTGATCACTAACGATGGCTCGAGGCACTCCAAACGTGCACAAGATATGAGACCTGACAAAATCCACAACAACTCGAGCATCATTAGTCCTTGTGGCTATAGCCTCCACCCACTTGGAGACATAGTCCACAACAAGCAATATATATATATATATATATATAACCAAATGTAACAGGGAATGGGCCCATAAAATCAATACCCCACACATAAAAAAATCTCACAAAATAACATAGGCTGCTGGGGAATCTGCTGCCTGCTAGAAATGCCCGCTCTTGCTCTCTAACATTGCTCACATGTAAAGGTGACTCTTCAGGTGTCTCTGAAAATCGTGGGCCAATAAAATCCACAATCGAACACCTTCCATCCTATCCTCTAGGGTCCAAGATGTCCTCCAATAGTTGAGGCATGACAGAACTGAAGTACAGACTGGATCTTATGATCTGGAATACACCTACAGATAACCCAGTCACTACAAAAATGCCATAAATAAGGGTCATCCGGAACATAATACTTGGCATCACTCTTAAGTCTATCTCTCTGAGCCCTAGATGCAAAAGGTGGAAAAATAGATGCAACAAGATAATTAACAATATGAGCAAATCAAGGGGTAAGGAAGAAGGATGGGAATCATGCAAAACCAAAAGCTGCTCATCCGGGAAGTCATCCCGGATAGGAAATGCATCCTCCGCTCACTCAATGTTGCTCAAATGGCCGACTATAAGATTATGTGCACCACTTCTATCTTGGATGTCCAAGTCAAACTCCTGGAGCAGTAGCATCCACCTGATCAACCTGGGTTTAGAATCTGTCTTTTTCAAAAGAAACTTTAGAGCAACATGATCAGTGAAAACTACTACCCTAGAGCCTAGAAAGTAAGATCTAAACTTATCTAATGCAAAGACAATTGCTAACAGCTCTTTCTCAAGGGTAGTGTAATTTACCTGTGTTGCATCCAAAGTCCTAGATGCATAATAAATCACATGAGACAGATTATCAACCCTCTGTGCCAAAACAGCTCCCAAGGCGTAGTTTGATGCCTCACACATCAACTTGAACGGAAGCATCCAATACAGTGGCTGAATAATGGGAGTGGTGGTGAGAGCCCTCTTGAGGCAATCAAATTCCTCTCTGCACCGCTCTCCAAACTCAAAGAAAATATCCTTTTGCAACAAGTTGGACAGCGGAAGTTCTATCCAACTGAAGTCCTGAATGAACCTGCGATAGAAACCTGCATGTCTAAGAAAAGATTGAACCTCTCGCACGCAAGAGAGGTAAGGGTGTAGAAACCACAGGAAACACTAGAAGAGGGGGTTGAATAGTGTTTTATAAATTTCAAACTAATTTTGGAAAACCTTTTACAAGCAACACTTTTCACAAAGAGATTTTTATAACTTGCTGAAACTGGGAGCTTTGTACTTGCTTAAGTAACTTCAGCAGGTTCAATAAAACAGTTTGAGAAACTTGTTTTTCAATATGTTTAGATAAATTTTCAGCTTAAAGTTATAAAACAATATACTCAGAACCCTCCAAGTTAGTATAAACCAAATATAAATGAGTTAAGGGTAAGAGAAGGCTTAGCCAAAGATTTATATTGGTTCACCCACTACCACTGTGAGCTACGTCCAGTCCTAAAGCTAACCAGCTAAGGATTTCCACTAATCTCAGAGATTACAAGTATTCTTTTATAGTCAGGCTCTACAACAACAAGTATTCTTTCCTATCAAGCCTCTCCAGGCTCTACAACAAGTATTGTTTTAACCACAAGTAGGCATGGCATCGGGGCAGGGGGGGTTTAGCCTTCCCCATCCCCGACCCCGACACCCAACTTAATCCCCGACCCCGACCCCAAACCCCAATGGGGATACAAAAAAGACTCCCATCCCCGACCCCGTTGGGGTTCGGGTTTCCCCGCCCCTCCCCCGCTATAGCAGCTTAGTTTTTACTTGATAGGGTTGGGTTTGGGGAAAACCCGACCCAAACCCGAACCCAACCCTTTTTCTATCATGTTATAAAATCAAATTTCCTGTTGTAAAATCAAAATAAAATCCAGAATGCTATAAAATGAAATTTCATGTTGTAAATTCTCAACATTTAACAACATTGCCACACGAAAATAAATTTCATGAACATCAAAAGCTACAACTAAAATACTCCATAATCTAAACATACATGAAATTTATATCATAAAATATAGCACATACTATATAAAAAAAAGATTATATTTTTAATACAAATCAAAATTAAAACAATCCTTATGTTGAAAAAAGAAAAACCTGAAGGATTGAAAGTATTATTAGATATTAGATATGTGAATAAAAACAGAGGAACTAAGAAGAACAGCGGTAGAGGAAAAGAAAGAACAGAACATCACAGGAAAATGAGTTTTTGGCCTCTTAGTCTTAGCACTAAAACTAATGAGAGAAAATTAAAATCTACAAACAACCTAGAAGAAGAATATCAAATCTAGTGGCAGATTGCACATTAATAGAGAAATAGAAAAATCACCCATTATCAGTTATTAAAAAAAAAAAGATGCATTATTGCTCAATAAGAAGATCAAACAGACAACAACACAATAGATAGTCATAGCTCACTCCCAAATAGCCAAATGTACTAACTGCACAACTGCAAACCAAATTCTATATGAAATTCAGATCTAAGAGGATATACAAATTTACCTGTCATACCCAGAAAAAGTGAAAAGTAGTACACCACAGAAATTGAAAAATGTTATTTGGTTATCGCATATTTTGAATTGATTACCCATAACTTATAATCACATTTTCAATTCAAACAGACTGCACACCTGGGCGTAGCGGATTGCAGAGCTAGGCACGACGGAGCAGAGCTAGGCACGGCGGAGCAACTACAGGACGACGGACGACGGAGCTGGAGTACCGATCAAACATGTTGGAGAAGCGAACTCGAGCAGAAGCTTCTTCGGCGGATGACGGAGCAGATCGGTGGGGGTGGACGGTGGCCTGATGGATGATGTCACTCACTAGGGATGGAGGCGCGGCGCACCTAGGGCTAAGAATGGGAGTGGAAATTGGGGAAGAAATCTGAAACTGAGAGAACTAATACGGCTATACCTAATAACTCTCCAAGCAAGAATATATATATATATTTATATATATATTTGAGGGCATACATGTAAAATCCTATACTTCGGGGCGAGTTCGGGGACGGGGGTGGGGCGGGTATCAGTGTCCCCAACCCCGACCCCGACCCCGGTTATTTAATTCGGGGAAAACCCGAACCCAAACCCAAACCCCGGTCAACTCGGTTTTTCCCTATCAAAATCGGGGCAGGTTCGGGCGGGTTCGGGGTATTATGCCATGCCTAACCACAAGCCTCTCCAGGCTCAACAATGAGTATTCTTTCTTCCACCAAGCCTCTCCAGGCTCTCAGACACTTAATAGTGTTTACAAAGAAATTGGTTTAAGTTTCTGAACTAAACAAGTTCCTAACTTAAACTGAAAAAGCTTGTACAGAGAAATTGAGGATAACTCAAGATAAATGAAATTTGTGTACAATATATCAGAGAGTATGTACCGTAGATTTTTGCAGCATTTTGGCTTGATACAATATCTTTTCTCTCACTTTTGAAGTCCTTCACAAAGCTATATATAGGGATAAATTTGAGTCCGCTGAAGATTGCTAAATTCACCGTTGAGAGATAGCATTAAATTCTGTAGGAACCTTTGTGAGACAATCTTCTGATAGCTTCTGACTTTGAACAGTGTAGGTGAGCAGGGATGATTCAATTCCGACACACTGCAGGTAATATGATACAGAGGTTTCCCTTTCTAGTAAGCTGATTCAAATCATTCAAAAGGACTCTGTAATCTTTTCCTTAAAAAGACATGCTTGCAGAAGACGTTGAGGATGCATTTAAGTCTTGAGTAGAAAGCCTTCTGACTTTAGACAAAATGCCACATTGGATGTCTTCAGCAGGTCTTCATGATTCAAATAGTACATCTCTTCAGAGGGTTGATTTGCTTCAGCAGGTCCTGACTTTTCAGCAAGTTCCTCTCCTTCAGAAGGTTGCACCACTTCAGAGGGTTGCATAACTTCAGAGGGTTGCTGAAACACAGTAAATACCTTTAAGAGAATTTGAACTATTTTTTAGAATACTTTAACCAAATTTTTTATGCATTAAAACTTAGGATTTTGAGACTTAAAACATTATTAATTTCTTAATAATATTTTTGAGACTCAACATTCTCCCCCTTTTTAATGATGGCAAATTTTCTTAAACTTGAAAATATCTGAAGGGAAATTTAAAAGAATTAAGATTAAAGAATTCTCCCTCTTTCTCAGATACTTAAGCAGAGTGCTTGCTCCCCTTGAATATAAGATTTCTTCTCTGAAAAATACTTAAACTTCAGATTTTGTTAGTTTACATTACTCCCCCCTTTGTCATCAATCAAAAGGGTAGCCAGTGCTTGCTGAAGTAATAAATGTGCAATCAGAGTAATAAATACAGGGTATAATTGCAGCAAACAATCAGTTAATTTTAGGAATATTCAGTTCTTGTAATAACAATAAATATTTTCAATCAATCATTAGAGCAATTAAATGCATTTACTCAGCAAAATAAATACACACAGAACAATGCATCACGTAGTCAAATCAACAACTCATTCATTAAATACTTTCAGAGAGTTTAACAGCAAAAACATGAACACATAATACTTTCTGAAGTCACTTCAGTTATCACAGACTACAACTCCCCTTATGCTTTGGCTTAGATTCTTGAGTTTGCAGTGGAGCTGGAGTGGCTTGTAACTGTTTCATTAGCCTCTGAAGCTTCTCATTCTTGTTTCTCAACCTTCTTATTTCCTTTTCTATTACTTCAAGGGCTTCAGTGAGGTCAGCTTCTTTGAAAATGATGGATAAATATTTTCCAGTAAATACAATCTGCCCAAAACCACTTGGCAAGCCATAGTCAGCAGGTTTGACTACGAGACAAGTAAAGATGGCAGGGGTCCATTTCTTCACAATCCAATCCTCGTGAAGTTCACGGTTTGATCCAGGGAATTTATTAGAAACCAAGTTCTGAACTCTTGAACAGATAAGGTGCTCTTGGTAATGGAGTTAGAAAAGTAGTACTTGGTCCCCGAGCAAGATCATTCCTTTTCTCTTTCATGCCAGTAGGAGTTCCACAACCAATCGCTGTAGGAGTGATCCAATCCACCATAAGTCTCTATACCTTTATGATTATACAATTTTTTTTCTTTTTTTTTGTAAGGAGTGCATTCCATTACTCATCATGCCTCTTTTTCAATAACAATTAACCAACCAATACCCATTCTTATTGAATAAAATGCACCTATGCTCTTTATCCCTAAGGGTGTGAATGGAAAGGATTACAATGAATAACAAGGCTAAGGTGCAAAATCCAAGAAAATTTTAGGCTCAAATGGGCTATCAAAAACAGGAAATATTATTCACAGGTTGTCTATTTGGCACAAAGTAATTTACATTTTAAACAACGTGGCTTAGTCACTTCCATGCTTTTCATAGCAGTAATAAAATAAAAAACTCAAGCAATAACAATTGACAAACAACAGGCAAAACACTCAAAGTGTTTGGTCACACACACTCATAGGCTTATGGCTATTTTCCTTGATTAAATTACCTATTGCACAATTAGCTATCTTAATTAACTTTCCTACAAAAAATCCTAATCCTAATTGATTATGAATTCAACCACTTAATTCTTTTTTCTCTTCTTAATTCAGTTGGTTTGGATGTACTAGCTTTGAGACATTTAGTTGAACTCCAATCATCAAATGCTTTATTTCCTAATTCCTAAGTCATAACTTAAAAATATTAAATCTAATTGAATAATCTGCATAAGGTTCATGATTATCAAATAAAGAAGAAAAATAAGAATAAAAAGAAATAAAAACACCGTTGCTCCAAAATCTGCTGCAACTACATAATCATCAGGTGGTCCAGCTCCAGCTGCTCCACTCCCCCCTGAAAGAGAGGCCTGTCCCCAGGCCACTGCAAGTAAGTCTGGAATTACTCCAGTGGCATGCTTGGGTGTGGTCCATGGACAGTTGGAGTCGCCTGATCTGCCCCTCCAATGGCTGGTGTGGCATGTCAGCTGCCAAAACATAAAAAGAGAGGAATTTGAACTGTGAAATTGAATAAGAAACGCAAAATCATACCTTGTACAATAGATTAACTAGGAAAAGAAGAGGTTTTAATGGTGAAAAGGGGAGAAGAAGGGTTCTCTTTGTAGAAAATTTTTACGCTCCAAAATTTCTGAAAAAACAAGGGAACGGTTGAAGTGACCTTCCCTCTATTTAGATTTTGAATTTTTGCTGGAACGCGTAGATGCGCTCAGCCTGCGCTCAACACAGGTGAAGCGCAACAAACAGAACCAAATTGTATTTCCTGGGCTTTGCTTGCGCTTAGCACAGGTGAAGCGCAGGAAATAGAGGCCTACTGTCCCCAACACCTAGTCAATTTTCTGTTGTCTCCAATGATCAATATTTCCACTTTTCTCTCCCTTACACTCACTCAACCAATTCCTAATAATTCCTAAACTAAAAGCACACAATCCTAACTAAACAAAATAACACACAAAATTTGAAATTAAAAAATGCAAAAATGATAAATAAAACACTGGGTTGCCTCCTAGGAAGCGCTCGTTTAACGTCATATAGCTTGACGTCTATTTCTTTCAAGGTGGTTGGTACTGGAATCTCTTGGTGATCTTTTGTGTTGCACGCTTGACCTCGTTGAGTAGTGGACCCCCCCCATAGTCTTGCCTCGGACCAATTGTAAATGTCACTTGAGTCTAACCATTTGAGCTTCTTTCTGGAATTAGACCATGTTTCTGACTCCTTTGACTTGACTTTTCTTTTCTTTATTGTCCTGTGTTTATTTGCATGGGTCCTCTTCCCTTGAAACTTATATGATTCACAGTTGTCCGCTCTTAATCCTTTTGCTTCACAAGGATCTTTGGTAGGGAATATGCCTGACCACTTTGTCTTCAATCTGACTTTAGGCCCTAAATTTGATTTGCTTGGCCTGATTTTTGTTCTCTTTGCTCTGCTCATGTCAGTGTATTCACAGGCCTTTCTTGTGAGGTTTGGAAAGTTTAACATTTTTACACTGCCTTTCTTTACCTTCCTTCGAAGGGCTGTCACGATATGTCAAGTTCTTCACTACTCCCCCCCCCCTCAGTTTTTTGCTCACTGTTTTTGTTTTTCTACATTTACACTATGTACACTCTCACATGTATTATTTTCGTCTTCCTCTTCACAATCACTCTCCTCTTTAAACGCAATCTTTTCTGTTTCATCATCTTCTTTCTCTTCTTCTACTTTTGCTCTACCTTCTTCTTCTTCTTCTTCTTCTTCCTTTTCTTCTTCATCCTCTTCAGCTTCTTTTTCTCCATCAGTCAAATAGTCATCATTTCCCTCCCCTATCAGTTGACCACTTATGGTGGTCATGTCATCACACTGTTCTTCGGGGTTGGGTGGTGCATGTGCTGAGATTTGTTCTGACTGTTGGTTAACTCTGATTTCTGCTAGCTGTGCTATCAGAATGTCAATAGTTCTTTGTGCTTATTATCTATCCTTCTCATATTCCGTACAGTATTGCACGTATTCTTCAAGAGTGTCATCCAATTTTGATCTTCCTTGTTGAACTAAAGAGTAACTTTGTTGCTGTTGGAAAGAAGGTTGCGTGTAGAATGAAACATCATCTTGTTGCCACCTAAAGCTCTGATCTTGGTTACTTCCCTAATCCTGCAAAAAATTGTTAGAATAATTGTTGTAGGTAGAGAAGTTACCATGAATCGATATGCTGGAAAAATATTATGATTCTTGCTGCATGACATAATCTCCAAGTGTTCTTCTTGTTTCTTGCTGCATAACAAAATCTCCAGGTGTTCTTCTTGATGGATTTTGCCATTCTTGTTGCATAACATAATCTCCAAGTGTTCTTCTTGGTGGATTTTGATAATCTCCAAGTGTTCTTCTTGGTGGATTTTGCCACTCACCAGCCATGGTTTAGCTTTTATCTCAGTTGGGATAGATGATAAGAGAGTGTTGAAATTGTTTCCTAGAGTTTGTCCTTACTTCTTCTTTTTCAACTTTTATCTCACTTGGGATGGGTGATGAGAAAGTGTTGGAATTGTCTCCTTGAGCTTTGACCCCTTTTTTTGCTTTGGTTCCTTTTGGCTGTCTTTTCGATCTCAAGATCAAACTCCAATTGCCCTTGATGTACCTGACCTTACAAGATCATAAATGACAAAGAACTAGAGCAAGGATTAGCGTAGCAAGGTTAAATAAAAAAAATTACTGCAGAAAATAAAGAAAATAAGAAAAATCAATTTACAACTCAATAGAAAGAACTAAGAATTTAAATTGAGACACCGTTCCCCGGCAACGGCGCCAAAAATACTTGTTGAGATCTTGGCAAGCGTACCAATATCGCAGCAGTATAATAGTTAAAAAGTAAGGGTTATCGTACCTATGAGGAACGGTACAACTTAAATTCTTAGTGCTCACACTTACTGAGTAAGAAAGATTATGAAGGGTTGGATTTGTTTGTGAAGATTATAATAGTAAAATAAAATAAATTTGAGACAAAGAGAAATATGGATGAAATTGAGCAATAAAGAGAAACTAGGATTGAACTTCGTCTATTGCACCCCTTTTGTATTTTGGAAATCAATGAAATTTAGGAATTTATAATTATAAATATTGAAGCCCAAATAAATTTCATTCACATTGATCCCTCAAGTATTAAATTCTTAGAACAATCCCCTAAACACCAATTCCTTGACTGCTTAACAAATTGCCTAGCTTTAAGATCAGTTGTTAATAACTATCAATAAATTGAACCCTATCCCTGGGTATTCAACCTATCAAGTGTTTTTACCCAAATCAAATTTAGAAAATTACTTCCCAGCTAATTCAATAAATCAGATCATAACTCCAGTACAAAGACGGAAGTCAAACATTAAGAACAAGAATAAAAACACCGATATTATAAAAATAGAGATTCCTAAATAACAAAGATCCAAAATACAATTGGGGATTAAATCGACTATGTTCAATCCTAAAAAGTGGTTTGGCTACTCGTGGTAGCCATTACAAACCAACTAGAGACTGTCACACTTTTCTCCAGTTCCGTATTTTCCAAAAACTTTGTACGTCTCCATCCCATTAAAAATTAGGTTACGTTTCCTGGCTTTGCCTGCGCTCAGCACAGGTGAAGCGCAGGAAACAGTAACTGAACAGGCATTCTTGCACTCTACCTGCGCTCAACGCAGGAAATAGCAACTTGCTCCTTTAAATTGTCATCCTTTGAAGCTTGTTCTACACTGTTTCTGTCCTTGCTTAGTATTCTCTTGATGCTTCACTTGTACCTTAGCTTTTTATCTGTAAAAATCAACAGATTCTTCATCAAAATAACATCAAGTTCAGATTTAGTTTTAATAAATACAAGAGCCATAATTTAAGCTAAGAAGGATGAAATTGGGTTATAAATCAGCAATTTATCATCAATAAGTGTTGTAATTTATCTGGAAATTTACGTAATTCTAACACTTATCAATATTGTTTTTAGGTATGGGTACATACACCTTCTTTCCATCAAGAGTTCCACGCATCCATTCCTCTGTGGTAATTCTGGGTGTCTTCTTTGATTTATCTAAGACATCTGCAAGTGTAACAATTGAAATCTTTGGTACCCATACATTCTTTGGTCTACTTGGGTTAGTTTTGGGTGTGGATTTTTCTTTATGTTTACACTTAGACACATGTTGTCCAGGTTTATCACAGTAAATGCACCCATCTACCTTCTTTTTAGCCTTTTTGGGAAATTTAGAAGTTGATGATTTTGATGATGATTTGCCAGAGAAACCCAAGCCACTTTTGTTTTTAAATCTTCTTTGAGTTCCCAATAATCTGTTAAGATTATTAGTTCCTTCAACAAAATTGGCTAGGTCTTTAGAAAGCTCCTTAATCTATTTTTGAAGACTTTGATTTTCTTCAAATAGATTTTTGTAATTACTACTTTCATGTTCCTGAAACTTTTCTTTAAGTATAAGATTCTTTTTTTCAAGACTTGTTTTCATTGCATATAACAGTGTATGCATTAGAGAGTTTCTTATACTTTCTAAAATGTTCCTTGGAACTATCTACCAAATCATCATACTCATCTTGAAGAGCTAGAGATATTACCTTAGAATTTTTACCTTCTGAAGAGAGTTTTTTGTCATCAAGCACAAGTTTGTCTCTTCAGATGAGTCATCTTCATCTTCTGAGGTAAAATCCTCTAGTTCTGATTGTACAAATTTAACATCCATAACATCTTCATGAATAGATAAAGCCAACAAGTCCCATATTTCCTTAGCAGAGGTGCATCCTTGAACCTTCTCTTACTCAGTCTTGTTCAGAGAACGAATTAAGTAGAGTTTGGCTTGAGCATTGAGTTGAACTTAAATTTTTTGCTCATAGGACCACTCAACTTTAGGAATAGGTACTCCATATCTGATAGGAACATAATCACCTTCAATAGTTATATCCCAGAGATCCAGATTGTGGCTTTCAATGAATAGCTTCATGTGTTCTTTCCAGAAATGATAATCACTTCTGTTGAAGACTGGAGGTCTGGTGACAGATGCCCCTTATGAAATGTAGTGATCATAGCTTGTTGAGGTTTCCATATAGGATCTTCTTCCTCAGCACTGTTACATGCTCAACCCGAGGTTGAGCTCTGATACCAACTGTAGAAATCACAGGAAACACTAGAAGGGGGGGTTGAATAGTGCTTTATAAATTTCAAACTGATTTTGCAAAACCTTTTACAAGCAGCACTTTTCACAAAGAGATTTTTATAACTTGCTGAAACTGGAAGTTTTGTACTTGCTAAAGTAACTTCAGCAAGTTCAATAAAACAGTTTGAGAAACTTGTTTTTCAATATGTTTAGATAAATTTTCAGCTTAAAGCTATAAAACAATATACTCAGAACCCTCCAAGTTAGTATAAACCAAATATAAATGAGTTAAGGGTAAGAGAAGGTTAGCCAAAGATTTATACTAGCTCACCCACAACCACTGTGAGCTACGTCCAGTCCCAAAGCTAACCAGCTAAGGATTTCCACTAATCTTAGAGATTACAAGTATTCTTTTACGGTCAAGCCTCTTCAGGCTCTACAACAGCAAGTATTCTTTCCTATCAAGCTTCTCTAGGCTCTACAACAAGTATTGTTTTAACCACAGGCCTCTCCAGGCTCAACAATGAGTATTCTTTCTTCCACCAAGCCTCTCCAGGCTCTCAGACACTTAATAGTGTTTACAAAGAAATTGGTTTAAGTTTCTAAACTAAACAAGTTCCTAACTTAAACTGAAAAAGCTTGTACATAAAAACTGTGGATAACTCAGGATAAATGAAATTTGTGTACAATATATCAAAGAGTATGCAACATAGATTTTTGCAGTGTTTTGGCTTGATACAATATCTTTTCTCTCACTTTTGAAGTCCTTCACGAAGCTATATATAGGGATGAATTTGAGTTCGTTGAAGATTGCTAAATTCACCATTGAGAGATAGCATTAAATGTTGTGGGAACCTTTGTGAGACAATTGTCTGATAGCTTCTGACTTTGAACAGTGCCTGTGAGCAGGGATGATTCAGTTTTGACACACTGAAGGTACTATGATACAAAGCTTTCCTTTTCTCGTAAGATGATTCAAATCGTTCAAAAGGACTCTATAATCTTTTCCTTAAAAAGACATGCTTGTAGAAGACGTTGAGGATGCATTTAAGTCTTGAGCAGTAAGCCTTCTGACTTTAGATGAAATGCCACGTTGGATGTCTTTAGCAGGTCTTCATGATTCAGATAGTACATCTCTTCAAAGGGTTGATTTGCTTCAGCAAGTTTCTCTTCTTCAGAAGGTTGCACCATTTTAGAGGGTTGCATAACTTCAAAGGGTTGCTGAAACACATAAAATACCTTTAAGAGAATTTGTACTATTTTTCAGAATACTTTAGCAAAATTTCTTATGATTAAAACTTAGGATTTTGAGACTTAAAACATTATCAATTTCTTAATAACATTTTTGACACTCAACAAAGGCAAGTGTGAAATAAAATCTAATTTTGTAGGATCTACCTCTATGCCTTTCCTAGAGATAATATGGCCTAAGTCTGTACCATGTTCTACCATAAAATGAAACTTCTTATAATTCAGAACAAGGTTAGTCTCTGTACACCTATCAAGCACTCTAGTCAAGCTATCCAAGCATGCATCAAAGGAGGAGCCATACACACTAAAATCATCCATAAAAACCTCTATGCAATGCTCAAGTAAATCAGAAAATATACTTATCATGCTTCTCTAGAAAGTACCAGGAGCATTACATAGACAAAAAGACATCCTCCTATAAGCAAAGGTGACAAAAGGACAGGTATATGCAATACATATCTGAAAATAACCAGAGAAACCACATAAGAAACAAAAATGTGATTTACCTGCCAGGCGCTCCAGCATCTCATCAATGAAAGGAAGTGGGAAGTGATCCTTCCTGGTCGCCTGGTTGAGCCACCTGTAGTCGATGCAGACTCTCTAGTTGTTCTATACCCTAGTAGGAATCAACTCATCCTTCTCATTTTGTACAACTGTAATCCCAGATTTCTTCGGTACCACCTGTATGGGGCTCACCCGAGTGCTATCTGATATTAGATATATGATACCAGCCTATAGCAGCTTGGGGACCTCCTCCATGACCATGTCAAGAATTTGGGGATTCAGCCTTCTCTGAGGCGGCCTCACAGGTTTAATGTTGAGATCTTGGCAAGCGTACCAATATTGCAACAATATAATAGTAAGAGAAAGGGTTGTTGTACCCACGAGGAACGGTATAAAATAAAATCTCGGTGCTCACTCTTATTGAGAAGAAGAAAGAATTGCGGCCACATTTTCATGTAATAATGCAGCCACATTTGCCAAGGAATCTGCATGGGAATTGCGGCCAAATAAGCTAGTTAGGATTGAGTTTTATTAGCTTAATTTATTTAATTCCTAGTAGTTAAATTCGGGTTGCATGGGAAGTGTGTAAGGGGTATTTTTGGGAGTTTTTGGGCGTGAATATGCAGCTGATTGCATGTCCCTAATTAACTTTGTAAACTCTATAAATACATGCTTCATGCATGCAAGAAAGGTTAGATGAAATATACCAAGTTTTTGCTTATACTTGAGAGTGATTTTCTCTAAGTTTCTTGCTAGTCAAGAGTAAAGATTATCAAAGGTTCCTTACCTTTGTGTGTGTATCTTCAAGGGCTTATCTTTCAAGTCTTGAAAGTGTGACGCCTACCTTCTACCTCTTCTAATTTTCCTACTTCTTCTATTTAGTTCAAAAACCTATTTTTCTCTACATACTACTTGAAATATATGTGACTTATTTTCAAGTATTCCAAGGTTGAATGTCGTTTTTGTCAAGAATGGAATTTGTTATCTTTCTATCTTATTTTACTCAGTATTCGAATGCCAGAGAAAAATAGAAAAAGAAAAGAAAATAGCGAAAAGAAAAGAATTGAAAAGAATAGAAAGTTGTCCATCAAGAAAAGTGATACTTTACTCAGAAATTTCTAAGGTCCATACAAAATTTGAACCTTAAGGTTCATATCAGGTAGAGCCCATGAAACGTAACCTAATTTTTATTGGGCTGCAATCAGAGTCTCAAAAGCCCATCAAAACAGTTTATAAAGGCACTTTTAGGGATTGAGACGACAGACAGAGACGTATGGAGCCGTTGAGCAAATCTGGAGCTAGAGAAAAGTGTGATAGTCTAGCTATTGGTTTGTAATGGCTACCATGAGTAGCTAAACTCTCCTTTAGGATTGAATGTAGTCGATTCAATCCCCAATTGTATTTTGGATCCTTTTTGTTATTTATGAATTCCTGTTTTTATAATATTGGTGTTTTTATTCTATACTTGATGCTTAGCTTCCATCTTTGTACCAGAGTTATGAAGCGAATTCTGAAATGCATTCAGAAACTATTTTCTAAATCTAATTGGTGAAAACACTCAATTTGTCACTGTGGAGACCAGGATGAATTGATAGCTTTAACAACTGATCTTCAAACCGGGGCAATTTATGACTGTGGAGACCAGTGTAAATTGTTTCTGAGTATTTCATAGTTGTTGAGACCTTTATGAAATAACATTTATTTGTGCTTCAATATTATAATTATAAATTCATAATATCATTGGGTTCCAAATACAAAAAGGGTGCGATAGACGAAGTTCAATCCTAGTTTCCGTAATTTGCTCAATCCTATCCATATTCTCTCTCTCTTATCTTTTCCTTTATTTACTATTGCAATCTTCATAAACAAGCTTTTAAAATTTGTCTTACTTGATAAGTGTGATCACTAGAATTTATTTTGTACAGTTCCCTGTGGATACGATAACCCTTCTCTCTTACTATTATACTGTTGTGATATTGGTACGCTTGCCAAGATCTCAACAAGAATTTTTGGCGCAGTTGCCTGTCAGTAGAGTTCTGAGCTGACAGTTGATGGCTAGGATCAACTTTGGAGCTGCTTGAAGTGTTTGGGGCTGAACCAAGCATGAGTCTTCCTCATCAAAGTCAACCCTTTGACCATTGACCATGAAGTCAAAGTCAACAACTCAAGACATAAATTAATTAGGACTTTGTAAGTAGGAAAATAAAAGTAATTAGGATTTTTGATGTAATTTTCCTTTTTCTCCTTAAGTTGGCGCTAATTGTGGGGTTTATTGGCTTAAGACTTAGCTTAGCTATAAGCCTTGGGGTCATGGGTTCAAGACCCACTAGGATAGCTTTCCTACCATCTTTTATTTTCTCCCCATTTATTTCCCAACTGCCCCCCTCCTATAAATAGGAGTCTTCTCTTCTTGTATTTCACCTTACATGAATATAGTAAAGGCATTATGCCCAATTTTCTCCTCCCTTGGTGAGTTGAGTGAGGCTTGGTGGTTGTTGCTCAAACCATACTGAGACTTATCTAATTCTCCTGAATTAGTGGCGTCTGACATTGGACTTATCTGCTGTGGGTGGATTCCTGCTTCAGTGGCGTCCCTACCATTTCTTCCTCTCCACTTTTTCTTTCATTTTCTCTCATTTTCTATCATTTTCTTACGCAAAATAAGCTGCTTCCCTGCACCTTATTTTCGCAATTCAAGTGCCTTTTATTGATTCTAATTGGTTAGTTTTGCTCAATTCTAGATCCTACAATTATCCTGCTATCAATTGGTCATCAGAGCTTTGTTGAATTGAGCAAATTTGGAGCAAATTGGGGCTGTTTTGGTGTGGGTTTGCTGCACATTTTGGTGCAGAATTTTCGGCCTTCTTAGTGTAATTCCATCCCTTTGTTTCAATTGTAATTGGACTTGGACTGTTTCCCGGGCCCGAGGTGCCTTTCTGCTGCTATCAGCTTGTTTGATTTGCTTGCAATTGCTTGAATTAGAGGGGTTTTTGGGCCGCTAATTCCCACCCCATAGGTGTTTGATTAAATTCCTCTTAATTGCTCATACTTGTTCTTGAGTGATTTTTGCAATTAATTGTTATAAACTACTTGTTTGTTGGTGAAGTGTGGTAAGAGGAGGCATTGTTGTCTTCATTTTTCCAAAGATCATTCACCTACATTTCTCCCCTTCACCATTACTTGTTCATCCCCCATATTCATCTCTTTACTTTCCGCTTTTAATTTTCCGCCATTTGATTTCCGCTTCTCCCCATCCTTTTAATTTTTGCTCTCCCCTTTACATTCTGCCATTTACATTTCTGCTCTCCCCATCCTTTTACTTTTCGCTTCCCCTTTACTTTCAGTCATTTATTTTCAGTCCTCCCCATCCTTTTAATTTTCGCTTCCCCCTTAACATTTATGCTCCCCCCATCCTTTTACTTTCTGCCATCCCCTTCTACTTTCTGCCATTTACATTTCTGTCTTCCCCATCCTTTTAATTTCAGTTTCCTCCTTTTAATTTCGTGCCATTTATTTTTGCGCAATTTTCCTTCTTTCTTTTGCCATTTTATGCGCATTTTTTTGGGTTCATGTTTTGTTCAATTTTCTACTCCTGTTTGTCTGTTTGATTGACATTCTGATTGCAAATTTGAATTGACTGCTATCTCTACCTTGGACTTTCTCTGTTTGATTGTGCAAAACACTCACCTATAGGCTTTTTTTGGTTCATAGTATTGGAAGAAGATCAACAAATTCCAATTGTTGATTTTCCTTCAAATTTTAATTCCAATCTTAAAATTGAACCAAGGGCGTTTCTGTGACCGTATCGCTTTTGTATAATCAACAAGAAAGTGCTAAGCAATTTTTTTGGCCATTTTTTAAATCAAGTTGCCATTACGTTTTCACAATTTTTAGAAATCAATTTATTCATTATTTTGTTTTTTCTGGTACCACTTGGACCAGTTTATTGTCAGAAAATTCCAAAAAAATTACAGTAGTTACAGTTTATATTCTTTTCATTGTATACAAATTTCTGTAATTTTCTGTTGGGGAAAAAGACAAAAAAAAAAGAAAGAAAAGACAAGAAGAATACAAAAAGTATGTACGTGCCAAAAGTACAAAAAAAGGTGTAAAAAAGCAAAAAAGGGTGCAAAAGTCAACAATAAGGAAGAAAAAGTCAAAAGACACCCAAAAAGAGTCAAAAATTCAAAAAAATTCAGAAAAATAAAAACAAAGAGTTATCCCAACAATACAGTTGATAGTTTACTGTAATTTTTCTTTTCATTTCTCTGTATACTGTAAATTGAGTTGTATTTTCTGTTTTTCAAAAATGACAATTTTGGCAACTCTTTTCAAAAATCACCAAAAAAATAATTCTCTTTGCAATTTCTTTCGTCTTGTCTTGTTTGCTTTCTACTCTTGTGTATAAGCGTTTTTGAGTGCTTGCTTTTCTTGTTTGTCATATCAATTCCTTTGTTTTGTCTTAGGATTTTCCAATCTTCCTTTAGTAGGTATTTTCTTTTGTTAGTGCGCTTATATTTGGGTAAGGGTTAAGACTTAGTCTCACGTTGGTCTTTGCAAGATCTAACCAACCTCCAACCGAGTAGAAGAGGCAAGAGAGTCTCATTATAGAAAAAGCCTAAAATGAGTGACATACACGAGTGTTGCAATCCATTGAGTGTAAACACTTAGTGAGTGGAAAGGTCCAAATTCTTAAAAAAAAAAAAACTTAAGAATGGGTAGTAGGAACTCACCACCTCCTTCACCTAGAAATTTGAGGTATAGGGCCGAGTTGCAACATGCAATTCAAGATATGGCCAAAATGATTAGGCATGAGATGAGTGAACTTAGGAAAGAACTAAGTGGGAATAGGAGGGAGAGAAGACTTTCTTCTCGAGTAGGAGGAAGTGAGGATATATATAACATAGTTAGAAGTGAAGATAGGTACCATGCTGAGAGTAGTGAGGGAGAGAGACACTCTAGCCATACCTATAGGAGAAGGGAAAGGGAAAGAGAGCATAGAAGGCCTAGGAGGCGTGAGGAACCTAGAGGGTTTAGAGAAGACTACTATGAGGAAACCCCTAGAAGAGAAAGAGAGGAGTATTATGAAGAGAACCCTAGGAGGCATAGGAGAGAGCATAGGAGAGAAGAATAGCCTAGGAGAGAACAAGGGTTCAAGGGGGTAAAAATAGAAGTCCCAACCTTTAATGGAAGGAATGATGTAAAATAATACCTAGAATGGGAACTTAAAATTGAACAAATTTTTAGTTGCCATAGGTATAGGGAAGAAGAAAAGGTAAAGATTGCCTCCCTTGAATTTAAAAATTATGCCTTATAGTTTGGTGGCATCAGCTTCATTCTAATAGAAGAAGGTGCAATGCTCCTTTGGTTTCCTCTTGGGAGGAAATGAAGTCCATCATGAGAAAGAGGTTCATACCTCAACATTACACTAGGGAGTTGCACATCAAACTCCAAACTCTTAAGCAAGGTTCTAAGAGTGTAGATGAGTACTTTAAGGAAATGGAACTTGCTTTAATTAGGGCCAACATAGTTGAGGATAGTGAAGCAACTATGGCTAGGTTTATCAATGGACTTAATTTTGACATAAGGGATATAGTGGAATTGCATCCTTATGTAGAAATGGAGGACTTGGTACACCAAGCAATTAAAATTGAAACTCAACTAAAAAGAAAGGGTAGCTATAAAAGAGGAAACACTAGTTTTACAACTAGGAACAAGGAAACCCTAAAGAAAGATGAGGGAAAGAGCCAAGAGAAGGAGGAACCTAAGGGTTCTAGGGTTACTTCAAACCCCACTCCATCTACTAAAAAGGAGGAGCCCTCTACTTCCACAAGAAACATCAAGTGTTTCAAGTGTGATGGCAAGGGACACATAGCTTCCCAATGCCCAAATAGGAGTGCGATGTTGGTTAAGGAAAATGGAGAGTACACTAGTGCAAGTTAAAATGAACAAAGTGAAAATGAGGAAACTAGTGAAGAAGAAAATGAAATTAAGAAAGAAGTATATAGGGCCGAAGGAAAACTATGCATGGTTAGAAGGTCCATAGGAAATCAAATAATAAGAGAAGATGAACAAAGACAAATTGTCTTCCACACTAGATGCATGGTAGAGGGACGCATTTGTTCCCTAATTGTTGATAGTGGAAGTTGCACTAACATTGGAAGTGCAAGAATGGTGGAAAAACTTGGTTTATCTACCACTCCTCACCCCAGACCATACAAGTTATCTTGGATATGTGATGGTGGGGAAAGGGAAGTAAATAAGCAAACTCTCATCTTTATTTCCATAGGTGATTATGATGATAATGTTCTTTGCGATGTTGTACCTATGGATGCCACACATATCTTGTTGGGTAGGCCTTGGCAGTTTGATAAGAGAGTCATCCATGATGGATACTCTAATCAAATATCTTTTAAACATGATGGAGCTAAAATTACTTTGATTCCACTGTCAATCCAAGAAATATGTGAGGATCAAGCTCACATGAAGAGAGAGATAGAACTTGAGAAAATTAAGAGGCTTAAGATAGAAGGTGAGGATAAAAAGAAAAAGAAAGAAGAAACATCATGAGTAATGATAGAAAAGGCGAAAACCAAAGAGAAACAAAAAAATAAAAGGGAAGTCATGTTATTACTTCATCAATTCAAAATTGCTAACCTTAATTGTTTTGAAGGAGATCAAGAAAGGGAGTTGCTGATTAAGGAAGTAGGGCATAACAACACTACAAGGGAGTTTCCTCTAACCTTTTCTCCTATTTCTTCTTCTTCCACTTCCCTTCTCTCTTCTGTAGAAACATAGGGAAACACTAGAAGGGGGGTTGAATAGTGTTTCTTAATAATTTATGGAAGCTTTTCGTAAATGGTTAAGTTTACAACAGTTTCAGACAGGTTTAAGAGGTTGTCTGAAGTTTCTTAAGAAGGCTTCTGAAAAGATCTTTAAAAAGGTTTCTTGCTTTTTAAAATTATCAGAACAGTTTTCAACACCCTTTGGTTAGTATAAATAAATTGACAAGAGATAAGGGATAGAAAACTTAGCCAAGGAATTTATCCTGGTTCACTCACTACCACTGTGAGCTACGTCCAGTCCCAATGCCAACTAGCACTTGGATTTTCTCTTAATCTTTACCAAGATTACAAGTATTCTTTTACAGTCAAGCCTCTTCAGGCTCTACAACCAAGTATTCTTTTACGGACAAGCCTCACCAAGTATTCTTTTACAGACAAGCCTCTTCAGGCTCTACAACCAAGTATTCTTTTACACACAAGCCTCTCCAGGCTCAAAGACAATTTTTACAAAGAGATATATCTAAGCTTTTAAACTACACAAGTTTGAAGCTTAAATAGAGACGATGTACAATAAAAACTGAGGTATGCTCAGGATATACAAATGATGTACACTGAATATGAAATCAGAGTGTTTTTACAAAGAAAAACTTGTAGCGTGATTTCTCTTAGACTTTCTTGTATATCTAGTCTCTCTCTTGATGGTCTTCATGAAGGGCTATTTATAACCAATCTTCAATCCGTTGAAATACCACCATTTAGAGATAGTATTAAATGCTATTTAATCCGTTGTGAGATATGCTTCTAAGAGTTCTGATTTTTCTGACACAGTACAAGGTTGTTGCTGCCATAAAGTTGCCACTGTTGTTGCTGTAAAGGCTGCGTTGCAGGGATTTCCTCAGTGGTGTATGAAATTCAAATATACCAGGAAAGGTCTCTGTGTTCCTTGCCATAAATATGTTTGAAAAGGTACGTGCAGCAGAGAACGCTTGACTCAGCAGAATTTCAGAGATGTCTTCACATACTTCAGCAAAGAGTGCCACGTCATTAATGAGACTTCAGACGGCTTCAACACTTCAGACTGGTTGCGCACTTCAGATGGCTTCAACATTTCAGACAGGTTGAACCTTCAGAAGGCTTTTCCACTTTAGACAGGTTGACAACACTTCAGGCGACTTCAACACTTCAGACAGGTTGAACCTTCAGAAGGCTTTTCCACTTTAGACAGGTTGACAACACTTCAAACAATCTTTATAAGTTCAGAATGGCTTTCTGAAATCATAGATAAGTCATTAAACATTTATGTATCTATGATAAGTATTTAACCCAAATTTGTTAAGCATTAAAACTTGAGAAGTGAGCTATCTAAAAGATCATAATTTACCTTATGATATTTTTGAGACTCAACATTCTCCCCCTTTTTAATGATGACAAATTTGTTTAAAATAAAGGAATCTAAAAGAAGTTTTAAAATAAAATAAACTTAAAAAAAATAACTCCCGCTCAGATAAAGATCTCTCAGGTCAAACAGATTCTGATCAATTACTCTTATCAAATACTCCCCCTGAGACCTGTAATTACTTCAAATTTTGTTAGTTTTAATACTCCCCCTTTTGTCATCAATCAAAAGGGAATTTCAGAGCATAACTTCAAAATAATCACAGTAAAAACATGGAGATACCAGCATTCATGAGAACAAACAGAATATATTATCAGGCAAAAGAGTTCACATAACCGAAATTAAGCACTCAAAATGAAGTTAACACCAAACATGGCTAAACATCATAGACTATCCATCTTTCTTCAGCAAGGCCTCTTTCATAAAGGAGAGCAATTCTTCCTTTGCCTTGTCAATCTGAGAAATGACAACAGTCTTCAATTCTTCTTGCCCAGTTCTGATGTGTTGTTGCTCTTGAAGGATTTGATCTTGCTTAGCAACAAGAGTAGCATTTCTTTTCTCCAAGCTCTTCACTTGATGCCTCAGCTTCCTGTTCTCTTCCTCAAGATTCAGTTCCACATCATATAGAATGATCTGAATGTGCCTGCAAACGAATCTGAGCAGATCGAATCCTGGATGCAACCCATAATCTTCGGGATGACTCACAGGAAAGAAGAAAGTTCTGATAGGGCAGATTAGCTTTCAGTCTTCATTAAAGGGTTCAGACATGGGGAATCTGCCTCTGATATACTAATACTGCACATTGGTGGAGACACCATAGTCTATGATGGAGTCATCATCTGGTCTTGAAGATCCAGAAGAGGATCCAACATCCTCTCTGATCTTCCAATAGGATAACCATACCCTATCCCTGTAGTTGTGATCTAAACCTCCACCTTGTCTTTTGATCTGAGCAGGTAGCTCCTTCCATTCTGTTGGAGTTAAAGGTTTCTGGGGAACTTGATAAGCTTTAGGTTCCTTGAACTTGTCAGCAGGGCCTTCTTCCAGGGGGTACCTAGGAACAATCCTGTCAGGTTGCACCAGAATCTCTGTGGTTGGCCTGATGGAGATTGTTCTAGGTGGCCTATAGCCTCTCATGCCTACTGACTTCATGTAGTCCCTCTCAAAAAGTTCAGCTTTAGTAGACAGTTGCCTGAAAAAAACACCATTCATCATTAGACAACCTGAGGGAGTCACCAGAGAAGGGGTTAAGTGGAGCCCACTTATGAGCAGGTGGAACTGCACCCTTTCTGATCTTTTCAATCTGGCCTGAGTAAAACTGATCTGAACTACCTTGATACTTTGCCCTTTCTTCACCAGCAGTGTGCTTGATAAGACCATGGTGAAGAGAGATGGAGGGTTCATTTCTGAAAAACTGCAAGCTCTTCAAATAAGTTGGGGAACTTGGGGACTCTGACCCTATCACTGAAAGGTTCCTCATACTTTTTGTGGGGTACTTCAGCAGCTTCATCATATTGGTGCTGAGTGAAAGGAAAAGCATAACGATCAAATGTAGGCTCTGTGAAGAAGTCCCTACTTTTGGGTCCTAGCCTTATATGCTCAAGCAGCATGCTTCCTTTCCATACTTCAGAGCTGTCACCTTGCTAATGTTCATCTGTGGGGTCTTCAAACTGAGTGGATTCTGAAGATGATGAAGGTGATGAAGGTGGTGATGAGGGAGGTGATGGAAGTGCTTCTTCTTCTTTCTCCTCTACTGTTTTCTTCTCAGGTGATGAAGGTGGTGATGGGGTCACATTATCAAACCTTACCCTAAGCCTTTTCTGAGGAGGTTTAGCTTTCTTAGGTTCCCTCTCCTTTTCCTTTCCAGCTTGCTTCTCTTCTCTTTTTCTCTTGAGATACAGGTTTGCTTTGACAAAAATTTGATACTTTCCAGCCTCATCCATTTCCTCTAGTTGACTTGCAATGCTTATTGTAATCCTAACAGAAGGTTCAGGAGTTGGCTGAAATAACTTTGTTTTTGTTCTCCTTCTTTATTGTGTACTGGATCTTTTTCTCTTCTTGGTCTCTTGAGCAATGGAAGCTAGCCTTTCATCTTCAACAAGAGCTAGCTGAGAGGCTACTGCAAGAGCATAATCAATCTTTTCTTGCTCAGCCTTCTTATCCATTTCTTCATTCTCCAAAGCTGTAGCAAGGGTTGCTACTTGAATAAGCTCAGGATCAGAAGGACATGCATCCAGAGGTGCTGCTGCCAAAGCTTCAGGATCAACAATCTCAGTTACCTCTTCCTCATGAGCCTTTCCTTCTGTTTCAGAAGTAGGCTTAGGAGTAAGAGTTCTTACACCTTCAAAACCCTGACCCACAATTTCAGATGGCTTTTGCAAAGCCTTCTGAACAGGTTCAGATGTCTGAGTGTGCAAGTCCATAGCTTCTAGAGACACCTTTGCTGAACTCCTGACAGGGAGCTTCTTCCTTTTCAGATGAGGGGATGGCTTGGAGGGCTTGAACTCATTTTTCTGATATCCCCCTGAAGCTCTTTCTCAAGAATCTCAAAGGTGGTTCCTCTTCTTGAGGCCTTCTCCATAAGAACACTCTCCTTCAGAGTAGGAGATGGAGGTCGTGGAGTGAGCTTGATTCCCATGCTCTTCAAGTTTGACTCACCAAAGAACACAGGAGATTTATGGTCACATAATCTTTCAACAGGTACCTTAAAATGCATAAGTACCTTCATGATTAGAGTGTTGTGGGGAAGATTTCTAGCAGAGTCTCAAATATTCTTCTGCATATGGATCATGATAATGCTTGGGAGATTGACTTTCTTCTTCTGAAGCATGTGAATCAGACAGAACCTTTCCAATTCTGAGACATGGTTTCTGCTTCCACTCTTAGGGATTATTGTACACCCTAAGATAGCATAAAGAACTCTGACCTTCTCTAGCAAGAACTTGGAATCCAGGCTTTTGGGTTCTTCTGTTCCATACAGCATCTTTGTAAACAACTTGTGCCCACCATTCTTCATCTCCCACCCAGGAATGAAGGTTGCACCTTCAGCGTTAACATCAGTGATTGTGGAGAGAATGCCTTGATCAACAAAAACTGAAACCCCTAGAACAGAGGCTTTGATGCTTACATACACTCCCTTAGAATTAGGTATTCCTCGAGCAGAAGACCAGAAATCTACCACACTTTGTTCATGCCATTGACAGTTAATGTGGTTGAAGAAAGAAGTCCACCCAGCTGCATCAAATTCCTCAACCAAATCCATGCCAATGTTGCGAAGCTCGTCAACATTCACTCCCTTTGATCTAACCACATTTCCACCAGAACCAGCGGTCTTCTTGGGTGCCATTGTTGAGTTGCAGGGAAACTTTGAGAGAAAAAGGGTTGCTTGAGCAGTGAAGAAGATCAAACGGAATATTAAGGAAAGAGAGTGTAAGGCTTCCTCGACACACTTACTCCTGCATTTATAGACCCATGATGCAATGATGCCCTGTACCGGCTGCGCAGACTTCGGGTAACGTGCGAAGTGGAAGAGACAAAAATTTTAAAAGAAGGAATTCAACCGTCTCAGATAGCCACATCAGCCAGTTACTTCAGATAGGTGAAAATTTCAGACACACAAATAAATTTCAGATAATCTAAAATTTCAGACATGTTACTGTTTCAGACACACTGAAATTTCAGACGCACTAAAAATTTCAGATAACATAATAATATCAGACACAATTAATTTTTAGATAATGAATGTATATTTAAGTTGTTGCGTATGAACTTAAATCTATCTTCAGCCAGAGGTTTTGTGAATATATCTGCCCATTGATGCTCTGTGTTAATGAACTGAATATCAAAAACACCTTTCTGAACATAGTCTCTAATGAAATGATGTTTGATTTCTATATGCTTTGCCCTAGAATGTTGAATGGGATTTTTGGATAAATTAATTGCACTGGTATTATCACAAAGAACAGGTATAGTAGAGATAGGAATATTAAAATCCTCAAGCTGATACTTAACCCATAGTAGTTGTGAACAACAACTGGCTGCTGATATATACTCTGCTTCTGCTGTTGATAAAGCAATGGTGCTTTGCCTTTTGCTTGACCAGCTGATCATGTTATTTCCAAAGAAATGACATCCTCCACTGGTGCTCTTTCTTTCTATTCTATCTCCAGCAAAGTCAGCATCACAGTATCCTATTAACCTGCAATCTTTGCTCCTCTTATAGCATAAACCAAGATTAGTAGTATCTTTCAGATATCTAAAAATTCTTTTAACAACTTTGTAATGAGTAATTCTTGGATCTGATTGAAATCTAGCACAGAGACAAACACTGAACATTATGTCAGGTCTACTTGTTGTTAGATACAACAAAGATCCAATCATTCCTCTGTATAAAGTTTGATTCACTGGTTCTTCTTTGTCATCTTTGCTCAAAGATGCAGAGGGATGCATAGGAGTTGACATGGGTTTGGAATCACTCATGTTGAACTTCTTAAGCATTCTTTTGTATATTTTTTCTTGATGGATCCATATACAATCAGAATCTTGCTTAATTTGAAGTCCCAAGAAAAATTTTAGTTCTCCCATTAAACTCATTTCAAATTCTAATTGCATCAACTCAGAAAACTCCTTGCACAGAGAAGAATCAGTTGAACCAAATATAATGTCATCAACATATATCTGGACAAGTATAAAATCTTTGTTAGACTGTTTTCTGAAAAGGGTGGTATCTACTTTTCCTCTTTCAAAACCATTTTTGATAAGAAAACTGCTCAGTCTGTCATACCATGCTCTTGGAGCTTGTTTCAGACCATAAAGAGCCTTTTTCAATATGAAAAAATGATCAGGAAACGCAGTGTCTTCAAAACCAGGGGGTTGTCTAACAAAAACTTCTTCTTCAATGAAACCATTGAGGAAGGCACTTTTGACATCCATTTGATATAGTTTGATGCCATTATTTACAGCATAAGAGAGAAGAATCCTAATTGCTTTTAATCTAGCAACAGGGGCAAAGGTTTCAGTGAAGTCAATACCTTCTTGTTGATTGTACCCTTGAGCCACCAATCTTGCTTTGTTTCTGACCACTTTTCCTTCTTCAGACAGCTTGTTTCTGAACACCCATTTGGTTCCAATAATTGTTTTCCCATGGGGTTTAGGAACAAGTGTCCAGACATCACTCCTAGCAAATTGGTTTAGCTCCTCTTGCATGGCTAGAATCCACCCTTCATCATGCAGAGCTTCATCAATGTTCTTTGGCTCAATTTCAGACAGGAGAGCAAGAGAATTCAGATTCTTGAATTTTGATCTTGTCTTAACTCCTTCTGAAGTGCTGCCAATGATTTGCTCTTCTGGATGATGTGATTTGTATCTCCAGTCAGGTTTCTGAGGTGATATCAAATCAGTCTTAGACTCAACATTGGTCTAAAGAGGTTCAGTGACATATGGTGCTTCAGACACCTGTTCATCCTTGATGTTGTCATGATTATTCAGCTCCATTCCTGCAAAGTCATCTTCTAGATCTGATAATTCCCTACTAGTCTCTTTCTTGTCATTAAATTTAACATGGATTGATTCCTCTACAGTTAAAGTTCTAGAGTTATATACTCTATAGGCTTTAGATGTTTCAGAATATCCTATGAAAATTCCATTGTCAGATTTTGCATCAAATTTTCCAAGATCATCCTTGGTGTTGAGTATAAAACACTCACAGCCAAAGGTGTGGAAATATGATATGTTGGGTTTTCTTCCCTTCCACAATTCATAAGGAGTCTTTTTCAGAATTGGTCTTACCAATATTCAAGGTAGCAAGCTGTGTTAATAGCTTCTGCCCAGAAAGATCTTGGTAGATTGCATGAGTTGAGCATGGTTCTTCCCATTTTTTGCAAGCTTCTGTTGTTTCTCTCAACAACCCCACTTTGCTGAGGTGTTCTTGCCACAGAAAAATTGTATGAGATCCCATTCTCATCACAGAACAGTTGAAAGTTTGCATTCTCAAACTCTCCACCATGATCACTTCTGATAACAGATATACAGAATCCTTTTTCATTCTGTACCTTCTTGCAGAATATTGTGAAATTCCTGAAAGTCTCATCCTTGCTTCTTAGGAATAACACCCATGTGAATCTAGAATAGTCATCAACAATGACCAAACCATATTTCTTACCACTAATGCTTTTTGTTCTAATAGGACCAAACAAGTCAATATGTAACAATTCTAAAGGTCTGCTAGTGGAAACAACATCCTTACTCTGAAAGAGTGTCTTGTTTGTTTTCCTTTCAGACAGCTTTCACATAAAATGTCAGATTTGTAAGAAAGCTTGGGCAGTCCTTTAACAAGATTGTGTTTTGCTAACTTTGAGATCAATCTCAAGCTGGCATGCCCAAGTCTTTGGTGCAAATCTGTTTTTCATCTTCAACAGAGAGAAAACATTTTACATTTTGACTTGCCAAATCCTCTAGATCAATTTTGTACACATTGTTGTGTCTCTTAGCAGTAAAAAGAATTTGATCACGAGAGTCTTTGACTATACATCCTTCTTTAGTAAAGGAAACCACATATCCACTGTCACACAATTGACATATGCTCAGTAGATTGTGCTGAAGTCCCTCTACTAGAAGAACATTCTTAATAAGGGATAGAGGAGACATACCTACAGTCCCTATTCCTGTGATCTTCCCTTGCTGATTTCCACCAAAGGTGACCACACCTCCTGCTCTGGGCCTAAGGTTTTGGAACAAAGACCTTTCTCCTGTCATGTGTCGCGAGCACCCACTGTCCAGGTACCATTTGTGGGGTCTCCTTTGTCCTGTTAAACACATCTTCAACAGGAATGATCAAGTTCTTAGGTACCCATATTATTTTGGGTCCTTTCTTGTTATATTTGGGTTTTGCCTTTCCCTTGTGTTTACACTGAGCCACATTGTGTCCAGGCTTGCCACAGTGAGAACACCCAATTGCTTTGTTTTTGCCTTTAGTAAAATTTTTGAAAATATGAGGTTCAGAGGTATCATGATCACAAAAGCCTAATCCACTTTTGTAAAGGGGATCCCTTTGATTGCCAAGCAATCTGTTAAGGTTTTTGTTCCTTTGACAAATTTAGCTAAGTCTTTTGTCAGTTCCTCAACTTGTTTATGAAGTTTTCTGTTTTCTTCAGAGACAGTTTGTGAACTGCTGCTTTCAGTCACAAGAATTCTCTCCTTGAGCATAATATTTTCTATCTCAAGAGCCTCATATTTACTGCATATTTCTGTGTGGGCCTTGGACAGATTCTTATACTCTTGGAAGAGTTCCTTGGAACTTTCCATCAGGTCATCATACATCTCTTGAAGAGTTAAGGGAAATACCTCAGATTCTGAGCTATCTGATGAGGGCAGGCTGGTCATGAGACACGGATTGGCCTCTTCTGAAGTGTCTTCCTCTTCTTCTGAGGTAGACTCATCAAGATCCTCCCATGTTGCCATCAGACCCTTCTTCTTCTTGAAAAATTTCTTCCTTTTGAAGTTGTTATTCTTCAGTCTTGGACATTCAACCTTCATATGACCTGGTTGTTTACACTCATAGCATATAATTTGGTCATCTTGAGAATCCTTACCTGACTTACTTGATTTAGAGGTTGAGGGTTGGTTATTTCTAAACTTTCCTCTGTTCTGCAACATCCTTTTGATTTTCCTGCTGAGAAGAGCAAGATCATCATCTTCTGAGCTACCTCCAGAATCTTCATCTGCTTCTGAAGTTTCCTCAGCTTGCATGGCTTTAATGCTGCCATGCCTAGGGTGTTTGGCTTTGGAGTTTAATGCCAGAGATTTCTTCTTGATGTCATCTTCCCCAAGTTCAAGCTCATGAACTTTGAGAGATCCCAACAGTTCTTCCATTCTAAGAGAGTTTAAGTCTCTGGCCTCTTGAATGGCTATAACTTTGGGTCTCCAGGACTTTGGCAAACTTCTCAGAATCTTTCTATTATTGTCGCCAGATTCAAAAGTTCTACCTAAAGACCTGAGTCCATTAGTTATAGTCTGAAACCTCCCAAACATTTGATCTATGGTTTCAGATTCTTCCATCTTGAACATCTCATATTGATGTATAAGCATGCTGATTTTGGATTGCTTGAAAGTCTCTGTCCCTTCATGGGCGGCTGCAAGTGTATCCCAAATCCCCTTGGCAGATGAACATCCATGAACCTTCTCATACTCTGATTGTTTAGAGAACATATCAAATAGAGTTTGGCTTTAGCATTTAACTGAAATCTAGCCTTCTGCTCTAAGGTCCATTCAGCCTTAGGTATTGTGATATGAACCACAATGTTCGAAAATAAGGGACCTTTAGAAATATGAGGCTGAAACTTATACTTTTCTAAAACACTTGTATTTTTTTTTCTATTTTCTTTGATTTTCTTTCCTTGAATTTGATTAACGTACTAAATTGATACTTGAAGATAATGCACTTTTCCTCAATAAGAAATGTAACTAGGCCCTTATGAACTTGACTAGTAAATCACATACAATCAAGCTACACGCATAGAAATAAGATTCTTGTCTAAGAAACATAGAAGATTAAGAAGAAGAAAAAAGTTGGATGTCACACTTTCAAGGCTTGAAAGATAAGTCCTTGAGATTACACACACAAAGGTGAAGAACCTTTCATAAACCTCACTCTTGACAAGTCAAGAAAATAAGAGAAAACACACCCTTTTGATTGATAATTTTTAACATAAACATTTTAAAGTTCTTGCATGGCTTGCATGCTTCTTAAATAGCCTCATGCACACCATGCATGGCTCTTAGTATTCAGCCCATTACAATAAAAAGAAATAAAAATGCTTAATAAAGTAATTAAACTATGCCTAAACTCCTATGTAGCCGCCCCCTATTACACCCTTGTGGTTAGTCATCTTTCTCTTAATTAAGGCAATTGAAATTCAGCAATTAGAACCCTAAGATGGCCGCCCATGTGCCTAAACAATTCAACTACCATATGTTACAAATTGAAAGAAATTAACCCACATTAACCATGTGTTGGCCGCCCACCATAAGTGGTCTTCACTCTCTCAATTCTTCACATGTTGGACACCCTTTTAATGATAATGAATGAGCCATTTTGTGCACATGTTGGCCGCCCACTTTAGGTTGAGAAATCAGCCAAATTCATCACTTGTTGGCCGCAACAATGAGAGCCAAAAGTAACTCCCAACAAGTGCTTCATTGTCATTAATTTCTTGTCTCCTTGTAACCGTTTTGACTTCAATTCTTTCAATTCTCCTTTGTAACCAACCAGCCACATGAATGAGTATGTAACAGCCACATAATGCTTATTGAAAGTCATAAATTAAGGAAAATAA
This sequence comes from Sesbania bispinosa, assembly GCA_026901365.1. Classification (NCBI taxonomy): domain Eukaryota; kingdom Viridiplantae; phylum Streptophyta; class Magnoliopsida; order Fabales; family Fabaceae; genus Sesbania; species Sesbania bispinosa. The sequence goes on from QLOH01000018.1 coordinate 2,241,897, forward strand.
CTAAGCCATGCATTCCCTTGGCCGCCCCCTACTTGGCCGCCTCCCTTCTCCCCCTTTCCTTGCCTTTAAGTGGTGGATGCATTAATGGCAACTGGACTTCATTGAATTCCATGCTACCATTTTCTTCTTCATTCTTGAGACAAAGAACAACTTTAGGGAATGGTTCTTTAAGGTCTGCGCCCTTAGTTTGTAGGGATGCCATTATTAGCTGCAAAGCCTCTTTTGCCTGTTTTGCCCTTGCCCGGGTCATAGGTCCCCCAAGTCCTTCAAGTGCCTTTTTTCTGGTTCATGTCCTCATCATTCTCCCCCTCTTGGAAAGGATTTGTCCTCAAAGCATGATATCGTTCATCTGTATCAAATAGAGACAAGTCAGAAACATTGAAAGTAGCACTAATCTGATACTCACCTGGAAGGTCAATTTTGTAGGCATTGTCATTGATTTCGTTCTAGAACTTGAAAAGGTCCATCTCCCCTAGGTTGAAGCTTAGACTTCCTTTGTTCAGGGAACCTTTCCTTGCGCATATGCACCCAAACCCAATCACCAGGTTGGAAGACAACCTTCTTTCTTCCTTTGTTGGCTTGCTTGGCATAGCTTTCATTCTTCTTCTCAATTTGTGCCTTCACTTTTTCATGCATTTTCTTGACATATTCTGCCTTGGCTTGTGCTTCATCATGCTTAAACATAGAAACGTTAGGCAAGGGTAACAAATCAAGAGGAGATAGAGGGTTAAATCCATAAACTATCTCAAATAGGGAACAATTTGTGGTACTATGGATAGCCCTATTGTAAGCAAATTTAACATGAGGCAAACATTCCTCCCAAGACTTAATATTTTTATTCAAAATAGTCCTAAGTAATGCGCCCAATGTCCTATTCACCAATTCAGTTTGACCATCAGTTTGGGGATGGTAGGTAGTAGAAAACAACAGCTTAGTTTCAAGCTTTCCCCACAAAGTCCTCCAAAATGGCTAAGGAATTTCACATCTCTATCACTAACTATGCTTCTTGGTAATCCATGCAGCCTCACTATTTCTTTAAAAAATAAATCAGCCACATGACAAGCATCATCCACTTTCTTGCAAGCTATGAAATGCGCCATCTTTGAGAACCTGTCCACAACAACAAACACAGAATCTCTTCCATTCTTTGTTTTAGGAAGTCCTAGAACAAAATCCATGGAAATATCAGCCCAAGGAAATTCTGGTACAGGCAAAGGAGTATATAACCCATGAGGCTTAACCTTTGATTTTGCTTTCTTGCACACAATACAATTTTCACAAAATTTTTGCACATCACGTTTCATATGGGGCCAAAAGAAATGTTCTTGTAAATTTTCCATGGTCTTTTGAATTCCAAAATGCCCCATCAATCCCCCCTCATGTGATTCATGCAAAAGTAATTCTCTAATGGAACTTTTAGGTACACACAATCTATTCATTTTAAACAAAAATCCATTTTGCTTAAAGTACCCATTTTCAGAGAATTTTTCACATGCAGCAAAAATTTCAGCAAAATCTTCATCATTTTCATACATACTCTTCAAAGGTTCAAGACCAAACAATTTTGTTTCTAACATAGATAATAATGCATGCCTCCTAGAAAGCGCATCAGCCACTATGTTTCCTTTACCTTTCTTATGCTTGATCACATATGGAAATTGCTCTAAATATTTCTACCCACTTAGCATGTCTTTTATTTAGTTTTCCTTGTCCTTTCAAGTATTTCAAGGACTCATGATCACTATGTATAACAAACTCTTTGGGTAGCAAATAATGTTGCCAAGTTTTTAGAGCTCTAACCAAAGCATACAATTCCTTATCATAAGTAGAATAATTAAGTGCAGCTCCACTTAATTTTTCACTAAAATAAGCAATTGGATGTCCATCTTGTAACAAAACAGCCCCTATGCCTACATTTGATGCATCACATTCCAATTCAAAATATTTTGCAAAGTAAGGCAAGGCTAGAATAGGCGCATGAGTGAGCCTATTTTTAAGGGCAGTAAAGGCCGCCTCTTGCTTCTCTCCCCATTGAAATCCCACATTCGTTTTAACAATTTCATTTAATGGTGCAGCAAGGGTACTAAAATCCTTAACAAATCTCCTATAGAAACTAGATAATCTATGAAAACTTCTTACTTCACTCACATTTTTAGGTGTTGGCCATTCTTGAATAGCCTTTACCTTTTCTTCATCCACTTGTACCCCTTTAGAACTCACAACAAATCCCAAGAACACAACATGATTGGTACAAAAAATACATTTATCAAGGTTGGCATACAAATTCTCTTTCCTAAGCACAATCAAAACCGATTTCAAGTGTTCAACATGCATATCAAGATTGGTGCTATAGATAAGAATATCATCAAAATACACAACCACAAATTTCCCAATAAATTCCCTCAAAACATGGTTCATTAATCTCATAAAGGTACTAGGAGCATTAGTTAACCCGAATGGCATAACCATCCATTCATACAACCCATATTTAGTTTTAAAGGCTGTTTTCCATTCATGTCCCTCCCTTATACGAATTTGATTATATCCACTTTTAAGGTCAATTTTAGAAAATATGCATGCACCATGAAGTTCATCAAGTAAGTCATCTAACCTGGGAATAGGATGACGGTACTTAATGGTGATGTTGTTGATGGCTCTACAGTCAGAACACATTCTCCATTATCCATCTTTCTTTGGTACCAAATGACAGGTACAGCGCATGGACTCATACCGTTTCTCACCCATCCTTTGCTTATTAATTCAGCAACTTGTCTTTCAATTTCTTTGGTTTCTTGGGGATTGCTTCTATAAGTTGGACGGTTGGGCAATGATGCTCCTGGAATGAGGTCAATATGATGCTCAATCCCTCTCATAGGTGGTAATCCATCAGGAACATTAGCTGGAAACACATCTTCAAAATCCTGCAAAAGAGATTTAATAGACAAAGGCAAATCATGGTTATCAAATTGGTTAGCATGTAGTAATTGATTTTGACAAATCAATAGGTAGAGAGGTTGTCTTGCGCAAAGCTCTCTCCTCACTTCTTTTTCTCTTGCTAAACACAACTATTTGCCCTCTAGTATTTCTCTCTTTTTCTTTTTAATTTCCTCACCCTCAAGTGTTTCACTCTCTCTCTCTTTAGCTATCTTTTCTCTCAATTTCATTTGATCCTCACTCACTTCCTTTGGTGACAAAGGCTTTAGGAGCACCTTCTTATCCTGAAAAGTGAAAGAAATTTTGTTAATAAAACCATCATGGATGGCTTTTGTATCAAACTGCCACGGTCTTCCCAAGAGGATATGACTGGCCTCCATTGGAACTACGTCACACAACACTTTATCTTTATATTTTCCAATAGAAAATGGAACTTCAGCTTGCCTCTTCACATGCACCTCATCTCCTTCACTAAGCCATTGAAGCTTGTATGGCCTAGGATGTGGTTTTGTGTCCATGTTCATCTTTGACACCATTCTAGCACTGACCACGTTAGTACAACTGCCACCATCAATTATAACTAAACATATCTTACCATTGACAGAACATCTGGTATGAAATATGTTCTCTCTTTGGTTTGCTTCCATGGCCGTGGTTTGGCTTCCAAGAAGTCTCCTAATCATGTAAACTTCTCCAACTTCAGCACCTGTGTGTTCATCACTTTCCTCCCTCTCATCCTCTGATTCACTGGTGTACTCCCCATTGTCTTTAAGAAGAATAGTCTTCTTGGTAGGACATTCAAAGGCATAATGTCCCATTCCTTGGCACCTGAAACATTTAACATCCCTCCCTTTCTTAGGTACCTGTTCAGCGCCTTTTTGAGGTAGTTTCCCTTGAGAAGATGATGCTCCTTGATTGGATAGTTCAACTACTTCCTTCTTGACTTTGTCCTTCCAATTTGTTGGTAAAGTAGTAGGACTCTTCCTTGCTCCTTTTCTTTTAAGTTGTTGTTCTACTTGAAGTGCTTTGTGTAACAAGTCATCCATCTCCACATATTCCTGCAACTCTACAATATCTCTAATATCATGATTTAAACCACTAAGAAAACGTGCCGTAGTTACCTCAGGGTCCTCATCAATGTTAGCTTGCATCATAAGCACCTCCATTTATTTGTAGAACTCATCAACTCCTTTACTTCCTTGGGACAACTTCTGCAGCTTCAGCTTGAAGCCTCTTTGGAAACTAGAGGGAACATATCGTTTCCTCATAATTCTTTTCATTTCAGTCCACGTCTCCACCAATGGCTCCTCATCTCTACGCCTTTCCCTTTGCAATTTGTTCCACCAAAAGAGAGCATAGTCAGAAAATTCAGTAGTAGCAAGTTTTACCTTTTGCGCCTCTGTGTATGTATTACAAGCAAATACATGCTCAATCTTGAGTTCCCACTCCAAGTAGGCTTCTAGATCACTACGACCTTTAAAAGGTGGTATAGTCAGCTTGACCCCTTGAATTTTTCCTCCATCTCTAGGTGGTCTTTCTTCTTCTTCTGGACGATGTTGTTCAGGTTGTGGTTTGATCTCCAATTGATCCAACCTAGCATGCAACTCATCATATTGTTGCTTCATGATGTTCACCAATTGCTGGTACATAGCAGTGATTTGTAGCTGGAGATCACGATTCTCTACCTTCCTTTCTGCCATAGTAACAAAGAACACGTAACAGAGAAAGAAAATAAAATTTAACTGTTTAGAAACCTCACCACACTCTAGTGTTTGCACTCAACAATTGGCTTTTTCTATGATGTATCCCTCTTGCCTTTTTCCACTCTATTTCTCTTTGAATTCTTACCAAATTAAGAAGAGGAAAAATCAATAAGTTCACCAACCTGTGTGCAGTCAAGAAAAAATAAAACAAGAAAAGCTAAAAATAATAAAATAAGAACAAATGTTAGAAAGAGTAGAAATAGCCTTGAATTTCTAATAACCGGAGCTTTGATACCAAATGATATGAACCACAATGTTCGAAAATAAGGGACCTTTAGAAATATGAGGCTGAAACTTATACTTTTCTAAAACACTTGTATTTTTTTTTCTATTTTCTTTGATTTCTTTCCTTGAATTTGATTAACGTACTAAATTGATACTTGAAGATAATGCACTTTTCCTCAACAAGAAATGTAACTAGGCCCTTATGAACTTGACTAGTAAATCACATACAATCAAGCTACACGCATAGAAATAAGATTCTTGTCTAAGAAACATAGAAGATTAAGATGAAGAAAGAATGTTGGATGTCACACTTTCCAGGCTTACACACACAAAGGTGAAGAACCTTTGATAAACCTCACTCTTGACAAGTCAAGAAAATAAGAGAAAACACTCCCTTTTGATTGATAATTTTAACATAAACATTCTAAAGTTCTTACATGGCTTGCATGCTCCTTAAATAGCCTCATGCACACCATGCATGGCTCTTAGTATTCAGCCCATTACAATAAAAAGAAATAAAAATGCTTAATAAAGTAATTAAACTATGCCTAAAACTCCTATGTAGCCGCCCCCCCTATTACACCCTTGTGGTTAGTCATCTTTCTCTTAATTAAGGCAATTGAAATTCAGCAATTAGAACCCTAAGATGGCCGCCCATGTGCCTAAACAATCCAACTACCATATGCTACAAATTGAAAGAAATTAACCCACATTAACCATGTGTTGGCCGCCCACCATAAGTGGTCTTCACTATCTCAATTCATCACATGTTAGACACCCTTTTAATGATCATGAATGAGCCATTTTGTGCACATGTTGGCCGCCCACTTTAGGTTGAGAAATCAGCCAAATTCATCACTTGTTGGCCGCAACAATGAGAGTCAAAAGTAACTCCCAACAAGTGCTTCATTGTCATTAATTTCTTGTCTCCTTGTAACCGTTTTGACTTCAATTCTTTCAGTTCTCCTTTGTAACCAACCAGCCACATGAATGAGTTTGTAACAGCCACATAATTCTTATTGAAAGTCATAAATTAAGGAAAATAACTAAGCCATGCATTCCCTTGGCCGCCCCCTACTTGGCCGCCTCCCTTCTCCACCTTTCCTTGCCTTTAAGTGGTTGGATGCATTAATGGCAACTGGACTTCATTGAATTCCATGCTACCATTTTCTTCTTCATTCTTGAGACAAAGAACAACTTTAGGGAATGGTTCTTTAAGGTCTGCGCCCTTAGTTTGTAGGGATGCCACTATTAGCTGCAAAGCCTCTTTTGCCTGTTTTGCCCTTGCCTGGGTCATAGGTCTCCCAAGTCTTTCAAGTGCCTTTTTCGGGTTCATGTCCTCATCATATTGGCACTCCGTTATGTATAGGCACATAGTCTCCATCAGTGACCACATCCCAAACATCAATGTTGTTGCTCTCAATGAACAACATCACACGATCCCTCCAATAGTGGTAGTCCACTCCATTGATTGTTGGGGGTCTTGTGATAGAGGCTCTTTCAGTGATGTACTGTCTGTTGTTGGAAGCTTCCATCTGGATCTTTAATCCTCAAACTCTTGTAAGGTGCTAAACCCTGAGTTGAGCTCTGATACCAACTGTAGAAACACAGGGAAACACTAGAAGGGGGGTTGAATAGTGTTTCTTAATAATTTATGGAAGCTTTTGCAAACAGTTAAGTTTACAACAGTTTCAGACAGGTTTAAGAGGTTGTCTGAAGTTTCTTAAGAAGGCTTCTGAAAAGATCTTTAAAAAGGTTTCTTGCTTTTTAAAATTATCAGAACAGTTTTCAACACCCTTTGGTTAGTATAAATAAATTGACAAGAGATAAGGGATAGAAAACTTAGCCAAGGAATTTATCCTGGTTCACTCACTACCACTGTGAGCTACGTCCAGTCCCAATGCCAACTAGCACTTGGATTTTCTCTTAATCTTCACCAAGATTACAAGTATTCTTTTACAGTCAAGCCTCTTCAGGCTCTACAACCAAGTATTCTTTTACAGAAAAGCCTCTTCAGGCTCTACAACCAAGTATTCTTTTACAAACAAGCCTCTCCAGGCTCAAAGACAATTTTTACAAAGAGATATATCTAAGCTTTTAAACTACACAAGTTTGAAGCTTAAACAGAGATGATGTACAATAAAAATTGAGGTATGCTCAGGATATACAAATGATGTACAATGAATATGAAATCAGAGTGTTTTTACAGAGAAAAACTTGCAGTGTGATTTCTCTTAGACTTTCTTGTATATCTAGTCTCTCTCTTGATGGTCTTCATCAAGGGCTATTTATAACCAATCTTCAATCCGTTGAAATACCACCGTTTAGAGATAGCATTAAATGCTATTTAATCCGTTGTGAGACATGCTTCTAAGAGTTCTGATTTTTCTGACACAGTACAAGGTTGTTGCTGCCATAAAGCTGCCACTGTTGTTACTGCAAAGGCTGCGTTGCAGGGATTTCCTCAGTGGTGTATGAAATTTAAATATACCAGGAAAGGTCTCTGTGTTCCTTGCCATAAATATGTTTGAAAAGGTACGTGCAGCAGAGAACGCTTGACTCAGCAGAATTTCAGAGATGTCTTCACATACTTCAGCAAAGAGTGCCACGTCATTAATGAGACTTCAGACGGCTTCAACACTTCAGACGGGTTGCATACTTCAGACGGCTTCAACACTTCAGACAGGTTGAACCTTCAGAAGGCTTTTCCACTTTAGACAGTTTGACAACACTTCAGACGACTTCAACACTTCAGAGAGGTTGAACCTTCAAAAGGCTTTTCCACTTTAGACAGGTTAACAACACTTCAGACAGTCTTTATAAGTTCAGAATGGCTTGTTGAAATCATAGATAAGTCATTAGACATTTATGTATTTATGATAAGTATTTTAACCCAATTTTGTTAAGCATTAAAACTTGAGAAGTGAGCTATCTAAAACATCATAATTTACCTTATGATATTTTTGAGACTCAACATCTTCCACCACTCTTTCTTTCCCCAAAACTCCATACATGATTCCCAAGTACTATTGTTATGAACATTAGAGGATGAATTCTTGGGAATAATAAGTCTTCTTTTTGGTTAAGGTTGCGCGAGGATTGTCCATAGTTGAAGGCCTAGCAAGGATGTCCATAGTCCAAAAGGGAAGTCTCCACCTTCTCTTTCCTTGTCATCCATTCCTTTTAATTCTCTTCTACCCCTTATACTTCTCTAATTTTCAGATTTGAGGACAAATGCTTCTCAAGGGGGAGGGAATGATGGCGCCTGTCAGTAGAGTTCTGAGCTGACAGCTGATGGCTAGGATCAACTTTGGAGCTGCTTGAAGTGTTTGGGGTTGAACCAAGCATGAGCCTTCCTCATCAAAGTCAACCCTTTGACCATTGATCATGAAGTCAAAGTCAACAACTCAAGACTCAAATTAATTAGGACTTTGTAATTAGGAAAATAAAAGTAATTAGGATTTTCAATGTAATTTCCCTTTTTCTCCTTAAGTTGGGCGCTAATTGTGGGGTTTATTGGCTTAAGACTTAGCTTAGCTGTAAGCCTTGGGGTCATGGGTTCAAGACCCACTAGGATAGCTTTCCTACCATCTTTTATTTTCTCCCCATTTATTTCCCAAGTGGCCACCCCACCCCCTCTCCTATAAATAGGAGTCTTTTTTTCTTGTATTTCACCTTACATGAATATAGTAAAGACATTATGCCCATTTTTCTCCTCCCTTAGTGAGTTGAGTGAGGCTTGGTGGTTGTTGCTCAAACCATACTGAGACTTATCTAATTCTCCTGAATTAGTGGCGTCTGGCATTGGACTTATCTATTGTGCGTGGATTCCTGCTTCAGTGACGTCCCTACCATTTCTTCCTCTCCACTTTTTCTTTCATTTTCTCTCATTTTCTATCATTTTCTTGCGCATAATAAGTTGATGCCCTGCACCTTATTTTCGCAATTCAAGTGCCTTTTATTGATTCTAATTGGTTGGTTTTGCTCAATTCTAGATCCTACAACTATCCTGCTATCACCAATCGTCATTGCTCTTTTCAAGAGATTCAGGAAGAGCAAGTTAACTATATGGCAATCAAGGGAGGCCAGGAAATTTCTCCAACAACAACCAATTCTCAAACAACTATTCACAAGGTTGGAGAAATAATCAGAACAACAATTCTGGATGAGACAAGATGCAGGGACATCCAATAGACAAACTCGCTATCAGTAGCAACAGTAACAAAGCAACACTCCAGTACATGACAGGTTGTCAAAACTAGATGAGAAAATTGATGCTCTTATGCAGGCGTTTGAAGCCTACAAGAGGAATACAGATGCATCCCTCAGACTTGTAGAGACACAAGTTGTCCAGTTAGCAAAGGATATAGCAGAGCACAATAAGGGACAATTTACTGCTAACACCCAAACAAATCCCAAGGAGCAATGTAATGCAGTTACTACACACAGTAACACATCAGAGGGACGTGATTTGGAGGACGACTTGACATTTGAAAAGGAGCTGCTAGAAGAGGATATTGTGGAAAGATGTATCCAATCAAGTATAGATCAAGAGGAAGCTGATGAGAAGGTAGAAAAATCTGATGGGATCTACAAACCAGAGAAGTCATTAGATCCAGGTAGATTCACTATACCAGTCATTGTTGGTACTCTACAGTCACAAAGGCATTGACCTTGGAGCTAGCACCAATCTGATGCCTTTATCAATGTTCAAAAGATTGGGTGATTTAAAGATTAAACCTACAAATGTAGCCTTACTACTTGCAAACAAGGCTACAACATATCCTTATGGTATAATTGAAGATATGCCTTTAAGAATAGACAAGTTTATGTTTCCAGTTGATTTTGTGGTGATTGATATGGAGGAGGATACTGATGTCCCCCTAATTCTAGGAAGACCTTTTACGAAATCTGCCAAGATGATGATTGATGTTGATAAAGGAAGGTTTAAACTTAGCTCTCAAGATGAGAGTGTTGTCTTCAATCTGGACAGAGGGATTTTCTAACAATCTGAACCACCAGATAGACTGGAATTAGATCCTACTGATGGGATCTGTCGCACTCATTTTGAACCACAGTTGCAAGGAGTAAAAAGAAGAGGAACTGACTACAAAAATGTTCCTAAGTATCGGGGGAAGAAAGTCTTCAAGAATCTTTAGAAGAAGCCCACAAGAAGGAAGAAGCAACTGCAGGAATCCATGGTGGAATTTCGTTTCAAAAAGAGAAAAAGATCAACATCATCTAATGATGAAGAGAGTGAAGAAGTTGAGGACAAAACAAAAGGATGATATGGAGGGTGGATTTCAGCTAGTGGAAAACCAGAGTCCACTATCATTCTCCAAATGAAACCTCCTTGAGAAACACAGACGTCAAGCTACATGACGTTAAACGAGCGCTTCCTGGGAGGCAACCCAGTGTTTTAAATTTTTTTAAAAAGATTTAAATTATTTTTGTTTTGTTTTTGTATGCATAAGTTTTGTTTGATAGTATGATTTTATTTTTTAGGATTTAGGAAATCTCAAGAATTGATGGAGTAAGTTTGTGGAAGAACAAAATAAATTTTCAATCAGTAGGAAGTAAAAGAAAACTTGACTGGAAATTGCAAAATTTCATTCTGTTTTCTACGCTTCACTTGCGCTGAGCGCAAGTCAAGTGCAGAAATAGCAATTTTGTCACTGTTTTCTGCGCTTCACTTGCGCTGAGCGTAGGAGCTCGGTATTTTGAAACCGTCACCTGCGCTCCACTTGCGCTGAGCGCAGGTGCTTAAATTGAACTAAAAACAAGGGAAAGCCATTCATTTCTATCTCCCCTATTTTCCCTTGTGTCGTTGCTCTGTGTCTTACAAGCTTTCTTCCACTATTTCCACTGACAAACCTCCATTAATCTTGAATCTTGAGAGTTTTAAGGTATGTTTTCTTGTTTTTAAGTAGTTTTAACCGATTAAAATTCTTGTTTACTCTTTTTTTTTGTTTGATTGATAGAACCTTAGGGTAGTAAACTTAGGCTCTTAAGAATTACATGTTTATGAGGTTTATCTGTTGATAAAGCCTTTGGATGAATACTGGTTGTGGTTAAGTGGTGATTGTTATCATGCTCAATGAGTTTTGCAAGTTATTTTGGTTAGTGATATTGATGCTCTGTTTTTTTTTTTAAATTTTACACTGACCATTGCATGAATAATTTGCATTATTGCATGCATGAATATATTTGTTATCTGAGCCTAATACCATTTACCAACTGAATGCCCTGTTTTGATTTTGTTGGTTTAATTAAGGGACATGCTTTAATTGATCACTTGGCTTATAGTTTAGCATGCTCTTGAGATTATTGATTTGGCATTTGGTAATATGGTGGTTGAGATTGATCAATCAAATTGGTGACTGTTGTTGTGTTCATTGATTCTTACAAGCTGTTATTATTGAAAATGTTAAGTGCTCTGCTTTTGTATCAAATGTTTGCACTAACTATTTCATGAAATTCAAATTCATTCTTTCTGAATCATTGAACCATCCTGTTTGATTGAACAATCTTGTTAGAATGAACCTGACAATGCATGATAAATGATTGCTCTATTTTTGGAATTAAATTGGTTTCCATGAAAATTGCTTTCATTAATTGTGCATGTATTGCATAGTTGTTAATACTGATCATTGGGCTGAAAAATTCTGTTTACATGCATTAAATTAATTCTGGTTATATTAAATTTTTGCAGATGGCTCGCACCAAGATCACCGACAAAGCTGGCACCTCTAGGAGAGGCAAGGAAGGAAAGAGGGCTCGTGGTGAGCCGAACTATGATCCAATGAAGTTCAAGAGTTTCAAAGCTGTTGAGGCATACAGTTCCCTTCTGAACTATAACTTCATCAAGGAGAGGCTAGTATCACTCAAACATGTGGAGTTTTTAGACTTCAACATGGAGATCACCAGGGAGGCGTTGGAGGAGGGTAGCTGAGCTCGATAGGTACTTTGACCCGAAGCTGGTCCGGGAATTCTATGCCAACGCCATCGGCGACCATGGTGGTGGTGTTGAGAGACGATCCTATCTGAGAGGCCATTGGGTGACTTATGATCACGATGTGATCAATGATTTTCTAGGCGACCTGGTCCTGATGATGAGGAGCAGATGGTCTGCCAATATCATCAACTGCTACATGATATTGGTGTATATGGTAATGAGGAACTTGACAGGATGACAGCCGAGTACTTGTGTTTACCAGGGCGTACTTATGACGTCAACGCCTATAGGGAGGCTGCTAGGATTTTCAGGAAGGACCTCAGGAGAATTTCTCGAATGTGGACGGTCCTAGTGTTGGCTAACATCAAGCCAACCAACCATGTGTCAGATATTATCATTGAGATGACACACTTTATATATTGTGTCCTGACTAGGCAGGACATCGACAATGCCATAGTTATATCTCATAAGATATACCAGACGATGTCTGCTGTGGGGCGTCACAGTGCACGCTCCAGGATCAATCTAGGATTCCCTTCGCTTATCACTGTTTTGTGTCGGTCTTAGGGGATTGTTGTACACCCCACTGGTCCTATCAAAACCCCTATGACCAAGGGGTATATTGAGGTCAACTGCATACCACGGGAAGAGTTGGATCCACCACCAGAGCCTTAGGATGCACCATTGCAGCCATCTCCAGATGACATTCCACAACACTTGTGGAATGAGCACCTATGTCAGCAGAACATAGCTGGTCATCGAGGGATGATGTACATACAGCAAATTTTGTACCACAACCTGCAAGGCCCCTTCCCTGTTATGCCACCAGACCAGTGTCATGATTATGTGTAGTGGCCCGGGGACAAGCCTGTTGTTCCGGGAGGCGGTGGAGCAGCAGCAGCTGGAGATGGACATGGACAGGATGAGGACTTACAGGATGCTGAGGAGGATGAGGATTGATTTCGGTGTTTTTCTTTTTTTTTACTTTTCATTTTTTTGTCTTTTATTTTCTTTTAGTTCTTTTTTTTCATTTGATTTGTACTGTATCTGACACATTTCTTGTACAACATTCCTATATAGTATGGAATTTTAGGATTCATTTTTCTTGTTATTTTAATAATTAAGGATATTTGTTTTTAATTTTATTAGGATTTAAGGAATTCAATTTCAAAACCTTAAAACTAGGCAGCCTAACCAACTAAACTAGGAGAGAAAAAGGAATTTTGTGATTGAATCCATAATCAGTTAGGATTAGGATATTGTGTAGGAAAAGGCATCAAGGTAGTTAATTAATTTCAATGGTGACTTTATCAAGGAAAATTAGCCATAAGCCGGTGAGTTGTGAGACTAAACACTTTGAGAGTTCTCACCGTTTCTTATCAACTGCTATTGCTTGAGTTTCAAGATTTTATTCTGCACATGAAAAACATAGAAGTGATTAAGGCATCTTGTAAATATATAAATTGCTCAGTGCCAAATAGCCAACCTGTGAATAAATTTTTCCTATTTTTTTGATAGCCCATTTGAGCCTGAATTTTTATTTCCTTGATGCATCCCAACCTTGTAAATGATTATATCTCGTCCCTACACACTTAGGGATAGAGAGCAAAGGTGCAATTTATTCAATAAGAATGGGTATGAGTTGGAAGATTGAAATTGCAACAAAAAGGCATATTGAGTACTGGAATTCACTCCCTTATTGACATAAAGTGCATGATTACATTTAAAGTTAAATGAAAGGGAGTGAATTACCAAAAGGAGGCCGATTGTGTATAAATGTTCAAAGTCAAGAATGACATGGTGAATTGAGAGTGACCTAGAACACTGGTTTAGATTGTAGATATGCTCTCTTTTCTTAAAGTTGTGTATTTTGAATTATCCAGAAAAACCATGAATTCTTGATAGCCTGGCCTCATTACAACCTAAGAAAAGACCATTTGATCCATGTTGACCATGTGCATGATTATTAACTAGAAACGATTAACAATTTTAGTTGTTCAACTGCAGTGAAAAATTTAAGGGAAACACTTACCTGTGAGAATGAGAGAAATTCCTTGATTTATCACTTATTGTTTTGATTACTGCTTCTGAAAAATTTGAATGCATCTTTATCTTGTTTTGATTGAGGATTGGAGTCACCACTTGGTTCTGATTATTAATATGAAATTTGGAAGGTGACAGTTGTCTAGCAAGAGATACTGAATTTGTTTCCTTATTAGTCAGGACCATAACTTGGGATTAAAGTCAACTGTTTGTAGGAGATTCTCTTGCTTGAGGACAATAAAGAAGCTAAGTTGGGGGGAATTTGATAAGTGTTAAATTTACGTAAAATTCCTGTATAATTACAACACTTATTGAGGGCAAAATGCTGAATTTATAACCCAATTCAATCCTTTTTGGCTTAAAATGCAATTCTTGTAATTATTTAAGTCAAATTTGAATTTGATGCTATTTTGATAGGAAATCTGTTGATTTTTCAGGTAAAAAGCAAAGTTATAAATAAAGCATCAAGAAAGCAATAAACAAGGACAGGAACAATATGGAACAAGCTTCAAAAGAGGATAATTTAGGAAAGACAGAAGTTGTTTCCTACGCTCCACCTGTGCTGAGTGCAACTGGTGCGCAGAAAAGACTGTTAGTCACTGTTTCCTGCGCTTCACTTGCGTTGAGCGCAGGAAACGTAACCTAATTTTTATTGGGCTGCAATCAGAGTCTCAAAAGCCCATCAGAACAGTTTATAAAAGGCACTTTTAGGGATTGAGACGACAGACAGAGACGTACGAAGCCGTTGAACAGATTTGGAGCTAGAGAAAAGTGTGACAGTCTCTCTATTGGTTTGTAATGGCTACCATGAGTAGCTAAACTCTCCTTTAGGATTAAATGTAGTAGATTCAATCCTCAATTGTATTTTGAATCCTTTTTGTTATTTATGAATACCTGTTTTTATAATATTGGTGTTTTTATTCTATACTTAATGCTTAGCTTCCGTCTTTGTACCGGAGTTATGATGCTATTTCTTAAATGCGTTGAGAAACGGTTTTTTTAAATCTGACTGGTGAAAACACTCAATTTGTCACTGTGGAGACCAGGATGAATTGATAGATTTAACAACTAATCTTCAAACCGGGGCAATTTATGACTGTGGAGACCAGCGTAAATTGTTTCTGAGTATTTCATAGTAGTGGAGACCTTTATGAAATAACATTTATTTGTGCTTCAATATTATAATTATAAATTCATAAATATCACTGGGTTCCAAATACAAGAAGGGTGCGATAGACAAAGTTCAATCCTAGTTTCCGTAATTTGCACAATCCTATCCATATTCTCTCTCTCTCTTATCTTTTCCTTTATTTACTATTGCAATCTTCATAAACAAACTTTCAAAATTCGTCTTACTTGATAAGTGTGATCACTAGAATTTATTTTGTACCGTTCCCTGTGGATACAACAACCCATCTCTCTTACTATTATACTGTTTTGATATTGGTACGCTTGTCAAGATCTCAACAATAATAAAAAGTAAAACTGAAACATAGAAATAAAGATATTGAGCAATAGAGAGAAACTAGGATTGAACTTCGTCTATCACGCCCCTCTTGTATTTTTTAAATCAATGATATTTAAGAACATATAATTATAAATATTGAAGCACAAATAAATATTATTTTATAAAAGGTTCCCATAAATATGAAATACTCAGAACAATTTACCCAAGTTACCACTGTCATAAATTGCCCTGCGTGAAGATCAATTGTTAAACCTATCAATTCATGCTGGTTCCCACAGTCACAAATTGAGTGTTTTCACCAATCAGATTTCAGAAACCCCATTCCTAGTGTATTCAAGAAATCGCATCATAACTCTGGTACAAAGATGGAAGCTAAGCATTAAGAATAGAATAAAAACACCAATATTATAAAAATAGAGATTCTTAAATAACAAATACAAACCAAAATACAATTGGGGATTGAATCGACTACGTTCAATCCTAAAGAGGGATTTAGCTACTCATGGTAGCCATTACACTCCAGAGAAAATGTCACACTTTTCTCCTAACTTCGTAGCTACTCAACGACTTCATACTCTCTGAATGCCTTCTCAATCCCTAAAAGTCTCCTTATAAACTGTTCTGATGGGCTTTTGAGACTCTGATTGCAGCCCATTAAAAATTAGGTTACTTTTCTTGCGTTCTACCTGCGCTTAGCGCAAGTGAAGCGCAGGAAATAGTGACGAATTACTATTCCTGCGCTCAGCGCAGGTGGAGCGCAAGAAACAACAACTTTCTTTCCTGAATTTTCCTGCGAATAAGCTTCCCAATTTAAAGATAAGATCACCAGCCATTTAAACAAGGATTCTTCGAATAAGCTTCCCAATTTAAATTCAAAGTCAAGATAAACACAAAAATCAGATCATAAAGAGGGAAACAAGGAAAACCAAGCAAACAAAGATAAGATCACGAAGAGATCAAGCTAAGAAAGGGAGAGAATCAAGAGAAGCTGATCGAGAAATACGCTCCACCTGCGCTCAGCGCAGGTGAAGCGTAACTATCAGGATTCCACTCTGGATCCTGCGCTTCAGATGTGCCAAGCGCAAGTAAAGAGCAGGAACATGTATTTGTTTTCTAATCTGATTTCAAAACAGATTCCTTCCAGACTTCAGATAGTTTTCCAAACTCTATAAATAGGACCCTTTGTAAAGATCATAGGAGGCAGACAGGTGAGGAGAGAGCCTAGGATTGAGGAGCTTTTAGAGAGACAGCAGAGCAGAGCTAGGATTGAAGAAAAGCGTGACAATTTCTTCATTGGTCTGTATGGCTACCATGCGTAGCTAAACTCTCCAATAGGATTGAATGTAGTTGATTCAATCCCCAAATGTATGTGAATTCTCTTTATTAATTATGAATCCATATTCTATGATATCGATACTTTTATACTTTACTTAATGCGTAGCTTCCGCCTGTGCGTCGGAGTTATAGGTTGTTTTTGTAAAATGCATTGGTAAATGGTTTTGTAAATTCAACAGCGAGTTTGGGGGAGCCTAGGAATAGGAAACTTGAATTCTGATTGGTAAAAGTACTCATAGTAGTTACTATAGGAATATAGTGAGAATTGATGATTGAAGAAGAAGTGTGACAGTCTCTTCATAGTAGTCACTGTAGGAATATAGGGTGAATTGATAGTGTTAATGAACGAAAAAAGTAGAGCAATCAAGCCAGGGTAATTTGTCGCCTGGGAGAACCCACATGAATTATTTCTTAGTATATCGTGATATGGGGAATCGGCATGGGATAATATAGTTTGGCTAGGGTATTATAGAAATATATTCATAAATAATATTGGGATTTACATGCATAAGGGGTGCGATGATACGAAGTTTAATCCTGATCCAAGTAACGCTATCTTACCTTATCTCTATTATCTCATTTATCTTATGCAATTTACTTCCTGCACAACAAAAATCATCAAAAATAGTTTCTCACTTGATAGTCTGATCACTAATACATACGAAGTGAACTGTTCCCTGTGGATACGATACTCTTTACTTACTATTATACTGCTGGAATTTTGGTACGCTTACCTAAATCCCATCATGTATTTTTGGCTCCGTTGCCGGGGAACAATGTATCAATTCGTATAGACTTGGGAGGTCTAACTATCAAGTTGTATATACTCTATCTTAGGATTAGTTTTTTCTTTTATTTTTTAAAAATTTTTAGGAATTTTTCTTTTTAATTTTATTTTTCTTAAAAAAATTAAAATTAATTTATCTTCCACATTTACCCTTTTTAAGTTCTTGTTTATGCTTTTGAGAGGCCAGGTGTCCTCAAATCAGCTACAATTTGATCCAGAAATAGAAAGGACAGCCAGGAGGAACAGGAGCAGAAACGGAAGAAGGAGAAGAAGGAGAATTTTGGAGAACCCAAAAATATGGAAGAAGAACAACCAAGAAGAAGAACTTTGGGAGAATATGTTATGCATCAAGGACCTCGCCATTATTCAAGCATTGTTCTACCAACAACAGTGAAGTCCTTGGAATTAAAGGCTGCTCACCTCAATCTTATCAGTGCCCATCAATTCGCAGGATTAGATCATAAGGATCCACGTACACATCTTTCAAACTTTTATGAATTAATTGGCACTATGGGTTTTGAGGAAGGTGATTTAGAGTCTGTATATTTACGCTTATTTCCTTTTTCATTGATAGGAAAAGCTAAGGAGTGGTTGAAGTCACACCCAAATCAAAGTCTGAATAATTGGGAAGTGATTGAAGACAAATTTTTTAGAAGATTTTTCTTAGAAGATTTTTCCCACCAGGAAAATAAATTCAAGCTAAATCAGACATCTCCACATTCAGGCAAGGAGCAGATGAACCATTATGTGAAGCCTGGGAGAGATACAAATCTTTGCTGCGCAAATGTCCTAATCATGGCTATGATAATATTGCTCAACTTAACAGTTTTTGCAATGGACTCAGGCTTGATTCCAAATATTTCATAGATGCTACAACAGGAGGAACTATCTTATCAGTGGATGCAGAGCAAGCAATCTCAATCATTGACAACTTCGCTCAAAATGATCAGCAAGCTTAGTGCGGACGATAACCAGCTCAAATACAGAAGAAAGGAGTGTTGGAACTCAATAGTAGTGATGTTATTCTAGCAAAGAACAAGCTTATCAAAATAAAGATAGAGGAACTCACTGAAACATTAAAAGCACTCCCTCAACAATTAAAAGTTGTCCAATCCCAACCTATTCAAGCCCAACCTTTGATTTGTGACTTTTATGGAGGTGACCATCCCAATGGTCAATGCTCTTTTCAAGAAAATCAAGCTGAACAAGTCAATTTCATGGGTAACCAGGGGAGGCAAGGAAATTTCTCCAACAATAACAACCAGTACTCACAAGGATGGAGGAACAACCAAAACAACTCTGCTTGGGGGCAGAATGGAGGAAATAGACAGACACCATATCAGCAGCAAAACCATCTACGTATGACAAATTGAACAGGTTGGAAGAGAAGATTGATGCTTTCTTACAAGGATTTGATGGATTTAGGAAGAACATAGAAGCATTAATCAAATCATTAGAAAGTCAAGTGGGCCAATTAGCAAAAGAGATGGCAGAACACAAGAATGGCCACTTTAGAGCAAACACTTAGACCAATCCAAAGGAGCACCACAACTTGATTGCTACTGATGGCAACATTATAGAGGAAAGTGATATAGAAGAAAATATCACATTTGAAGAGCAAGTGCAAACAGAAGAGATTGTCCAGAAGAGTGTTCAACAAAATGAAAAGCCAGAAGCAGTGCAAGAAGAAGAGGAAGAACCAGAAAAGGTCTACACTACAGGTAAGTCACTTGACCCAGGTAAGTTCACTGTACCACTTTCTATTGGTAATCAACCAGCTACACATGCTTTATTGGATCTTGGAGCGAGCATCAATTTGATGCCACTATCGTATTTTATCAAGCTGGGAATTTTGAAGGTCAAGCCTGCCAACGTGAAGTTATTGCTTGCAAACAAATCCACTCAAAGCCACTATGGGATAATTGAAGATCTACCAATCAAAGTGGATAAATTTGTATATGTTGTTGACTTCTATATTGCAGAGATTAAGAGGAGGATACTGATGTAGGAAGACCCTTCATGAAAGCTGCCAAGGCAATAGTGGATGTTGATCGGGGAAAATACCAATTGATCTCTAAAGATGAAATCATTGTGTTTCACATTGATAGAGGAATCCCCAAATTGCATAAAACTACAGAAAAATTAAAAATAGATCCTATTGATGGGATCTATCAATTTCAATCAAAGCTGCCAAAAGTAAGAAAGAAAGAAGCTCCTCCAAATACTGTCAAGCAAAAGAAGAAAAAGGTTTCTGGATTTCTGAGGAAACCAAGGGTGAGAGTTAAGCAGCCAGAGTCTATCATGGAGTTCAGATTTAAGAAGAGGAAAAGGTCAACATCAGACACAAAGGAAGATAGTGATGAGAGTGATAACAAATTGAAGAATTGGCATGGAGGATGGGAACTTAAAGGAAGAACTGGAACAGAGTCAACCATCATCCTCCAATTGAGGCCACCATAAGTGAACCAGGCGTCAAGCTATAAGACGTTAAACAAGCGCTTCCTGGGAGGCAACCCAACATTTTTTGTTTTAATTTTTCTTTGATTTTTTTTGTGTGTTAGAGTCTATACCTTTGCAGAATAAGAAGTTGTTAAGTAAAGGATTAAATTTAATAAGGAATGGATGAAAAACATTTAAAGTTAAGAAGCAGCAGAAAATAGAAAGAGAAATTTCAATTCTGTTTATTGCGCGTCAATTGCGCTTAGCGCAAGTGAAGCGCAGATTGTGCAAATAGTTTTTGTTTTCTGCGCTTCATCTGCGCTTAGCATAGGTGAAGCGCAAAATTACCAATTAGTCTCTATTTTCTGCATTTCACCTACGCTGCAGCGTAGGTGAAGCGAATGCGCTACGCTTCAAATTCCATGAAGAACGCGCTACACTTTCGCTGAGCGAATGTACAGCGCAGGACCCGCGTTCAGGATTTATTCAAAATCCTGAACGAGGGAAGGTCATTCAAACCTTCTCTTGTTCTCTAACTTCCGTATTCTATGAGATTTCAAACCTTTCCTTTGTCCTTTTTACTTCCATATCCTTTCCTTTTCAATTTCTAAGGCTATACAAGGTATGTTTAGTTTTAGTCATTTTGCACCGATTAAAAATTTCAGTTTTTCATTTATTTGAGCAAAACCTTAGGGTAGAGAACTTAGACTTTTAGGACCCTTTAGAATAGAAATATTTGTCAATAGAGTATTAGTTTTGTATGTTTGCTACTATGGTATGCTTTGTGGTATGTTTGGTATGTTTAGGTGGTAGTTTTTAAAGTGCTCAATGAATTATTGAAAATTATTCTATTTGGTGCATGTATGCTCAATTTATGCCATATTATTTTTGCATGACCATACTTGAATAATTGTGCTTTATTTCATGTTACTGATAACATGATTTTTTAGCTTAATTTTTGTTACCAATTTTTGCCCTGTTTAAAAATTAATTAGGACTTGCTTTAATTGATCACTTTAGCACGCTCTTAATAAATTAATTAATTGGAATTGGGTAACTTTAAAATCAAGATTTTTGTGCAAGTGCGTGATTGGTTGAACGCTCTGATTTCTGAATTAAATTGGCCACTTATTTCATTAATTATGAGTAATCTATTATTTGCATGAAAATGATCTTGGTTTGATTTTGTTTTACAGATGGCTCGCACTAAGATAGTTAACGGAGCAGGCACCTCCAGCAGAGGCAAAGGGGTGCCAAGAGAGCTTGAGAGGCACCCCAGGAGGACCCAGAGTTTGATGCTCACCGATTCAAGGACGCTAAGTCCTCAGTGGCTTATAGTGCACTGATGGACTGTAACTTCATCAAAGAGAGGCCAGTGTCATTGCAGCTTGGCGAATATGAGGAATTCAGAGCTGAGATACACAGGAGGAACTAGTCCGCCTCAGTCGCCTAGACACCCACTTTGACCTTGACATTGTTAGGGAGTTCTATGCCAATGCCATTGGAGACCATGGTATTGATGTGAGGCGGCAGTCTTATGTCCGAGGGCATGTTATTTCTTATGATCGCGATGCATCAACAGACTTTTATTATTTTCAGGACTTGAGGATAGAAGACTTATGGCGTGTCAGCATCGTGAGAGGATGAGGGCTGTGGGGGTCTATGGGAATGATCCCCTAGATACTCAGACTGCAAAGTGACTATGCCTGCAGGGACGTTCCTTTTAGAGGAATGTTTATGGTCATGTTGTTCGCATTCTCAGGCGTGACATGAGGGACATAACGCGGATGTGGACAGTGTTGGTGTTGGCTAACATCCAGCCCACCAACGATGTATCAGACGTCACCATGCCAGTAGCCCACCTCATCTACAACATCATCACTGGCGCAGACATAGATATTGCCAGTATCATCGCACAGAAGATAGCAGACTTTGTATCTTCAGTGGGGTACCGCAGCGCCAACTCCAGGATCAGTTTGGACTTTCCTTCACTTATCACAACCCTCTGTAGTTCTAGGGGTGTTGAGGTGTTCCCTTCGGTTCGCATCTTCAACCCCATGACCAGAGGGTATATAGAAGCCAACTGCATCCCGGAGGAGGAGGATGAAGAGGATGAGCAGCAGCAGCAGCCACCACCACCAGCAGGCGCCTCTATCCCATTTTGGGCACAACACATTAATTCTCACCCAGAATGCATCCATTGCCAGAGGTTTATCCCATATCTAGGAGTTCCAGTACTGTTCCAGGCATGATCCAGATTTTGGCATGACTCCGGAGGAGTTCCATGCATATATGCAGTGGCCTGGGGACAGGCCTGTTTTTCCGGGAGAGGGAGGAGCGGCTGATGGAGATGGAGCAGACTGATATTTTTTGATTTGGTGCTTTTCTTTTCTTTTCTTTTTCTTTTCATTTTTCTTTTATTCTGGATATGTACAGCATATATGCCCCACTGATACGTTACATTTTGATGCAGTGCATTTTCAGCATTTTCTTTCTTTTTCTTTTAATTTTTAGGATTTTTAAAATTTTTAGTAATTAGGAAATTAGGGATTTAGGGGTAAAATTTTTTCAAAATTCTCTGAAATTAGGCAGTTTAACTAACCAAATTAGGAAAGAAGAAAGGGTTTTGTGATTAATTCCATAATCAGTTAGGATTAGGGTATTTTTCAGGAAGACCTATCAGGATAGTTTATTAAAATCAGTAAGTGCTTTATCAAGGAATTTAGCAAAAATCCGGTGAGTTGTGAGTCCAAACACTTAAAATTGAGAGTTTTTCACCGCTGCTTGTCAATTGTTATTGATTGAGTTTTTGGATTTTATTCTGGTCATGGAAAATATGGAAGTGACAAAGGCAATTTTTGTATTTAAATTATTTGCTTAGTGCCAAAAAGCCAACCCTTGATAAAAATTTTCCAAATTTTTGGTAACCCATTTGAGCTTTAATGTTTCTTCTTATGCACCCAAAGCCATAATTGATGATTATATCATGTCCCTTACACACTTGGGATAGGGAGCAAAGGGGCAATCATATAAAATGGGAAGAATTGGTTGGTGATTTGAAAGTCAAGAAATACAAAGAGCAGGCACAAGAAAGCAAAAGAAGATCACTCCCTCAAAAATCAAAAAAGAAAAAGTGAATCAATTGAATAAGTTGGGGGGAGTGCATGCATTTTCAAACAAAGAAAGAGGCCAGCTAAATGAGACAAATCAAGAATGAGATGGAGAATTGAGAGAAGTTCCAAATTCAAGAAAAATCAAAAGATGCTCTTTATTCTAAGTGTTCTTGCTTATCCAGAAAAACCATAATTTCTTGATAACCCAACCTCATTATAACCAAGTAAAGACCTTTTGATCCATATTAACCATGTGCATGTTTAGAAACCAGAAATGACTATCAATTCTAGTTGTTTAACTGTGGTGGAAAAATTGAGGGAAACACTTACCCGTGAGCATGAGAGAATTCCTTGGTTTATCATTTATAACTTTAATTGCTATTTCTGAGAAAGTTTAACTGATTTGATTGTATCCTGTTCTGATTGAGTTTTGGTAACATCTTTTAATTCTGGTTTTTTCTTATATTTGGAAAGTGACTTCTGCCTAGTAAAGAGATGATGGAAATTTGTCCTTATTTCTGAGAATTGCAACAGGGGGACTGAATCCAATTTTTGATTACAAATAGGTCTTTTGCTTGAGGACAAGCTAGAAGTTAAGTTGGGGGTATTTGATAAGTGCCAATTATATGATATATTCTTGTATTTTTACTGCACTTATCAAGGGTAAAATAGTAATTTATGCCCCAAAATAATCCCTTTTTATTCATAATTGAAATAATTGTATTTATTTAATTTGAATTTGAATTTGATGCTATTTTAATTAGAAATCTGTTGATTTTGCAGATTTATGAGAGAGATTTAAATGAGAAAAGAAGATAGCATTATTTGAGGAAAGGATCTGCAGATTTGAAGTTTAAATGAGAGCAAATAAAGATAAGATCAACAGCCATTTAAACAAGGATTTTGCAGATAAGCTTCCCAATTTAAATTCAAAGTCAAGATAAACTCAAAAATCAGATAAAAAGAGGGAAACAAGGAAAGCCAAGCAAACAAAGATAAGATTAGGAAGAGATCAAGCTAAAAAGGGAGAATCAAGAGAAGCTGATCGAGAAATACGCTCCACCTGCGCTCAGCGCAGGTGAAGTGTAACTATCAGGATTCTTCTCTGGATCCTGCGCTTCAGATGCCCTGAGCGCAGGTAAAGCGCAGGAACACAAATTTGTTTTCTTATCTGATTTCAAAACAAATTCCTTCCAGATTTCAGATAGCTTTCCAATCTCTATAAATAAAACCCTTTGTAAAGATCATAGGAGGTAGACAGGGGAGGAGAGAGCCTAGGATAGAGGAGCTTTTAGAGAGACGGCAGAGCAGAGCTAGGATTGAAGAAAAGTGTGACAATTTCTTCATTGGTCTGTATGGCTACCATGCGTAGCTAAACTCTCCAATAGGATTGAATGTAGTTGATTCAATCCCCAAATGTATGTGAATTCTCTTTATTAATTATGAATCCCTATTCTATGATATTGGTACTTTTATACTTTACTTAATGCGTAGCTTCCACCTGTGTGCCTGAGTTATAGGTTGTTTTTGTAAAATGAATTGGTAAATGGTTTTGTAAATTCAACAGCGAGTTTGGGGAAGCCTAGGAATAGGAAACTCTAATTCTGATTGGTAAAAGTACTCATAATAGTTACTATAGGAATATGGTGAGAATCGATGATTGAAGAAGAAGTGTGACAGTCTCTTCATAGTAGTCACTATAGGAATATAGGGTGAATTGATAATGTTAACGAACAGAAAAGTAGAGCAATCAAGCCAGGGTAATTTGTCGCCTGGGAGAACCCGCATGAATTATTTCTGAGTATCTCGTGATATGGGGAACCGACATGGGATAATATAGTTTGACTAGGGTATTATAGAAATATATTCATAAATAATATTGGGATTTACATGCATAAGGGGTGCGATGATACGAAGTTCAATCCTGATTTAAGTAACGATATCTTACCTTATCTCTATTATCTCATTTATTTTATGCAATTTACTTCTTGCACAACAAAAATCATCAAAAATAGTTTCTCACTTGATAGTCTGATCACTAATACATACGAAGTGAACCGTCCCCTGTGGATACGATACTCTTTACTTACTATTATACTACTGGATTTTTGGTACGCTTGCCTAAATCCCATCAGTAATTCTAACACTTATCAAATTCCCCCCAACTTAGCTTCTTGCTTGTCCTCAAGCATGAAAATATAATACAAACAGTATGTTTCAATCCCCAATCATAAATTTGACTAATTAAGAAACAAATCCAATATCCTCTGCTAGACAACTGTCACTTTCCAAATTTCAGATTAATAGTCAGAACTAAGTGGTGACTCTAATCATCAATCAAAACAAAATAAAAATGCATTCAAATTTTTCAAGAGTAGTAATCAAAACAACAATTGATAAATCAATAAATTTCTCTCATTCTCACGGGTGGGTGTTTCCCTCAAATTTTTCACTGCAATTGAACAACTAAAATTGCTAGTTGTTTCCAGTTAATAATCATACACATGGTCAGCATGGATCAAAAGGTCTTTCTCAAGTTGTAATGAGGCTAGGCTATCAAGAATTCATGGTTTTTCTGGATAATTCAAAATACCCAACTTCAAGAAAAGAAAGCATATCTACAATTTTAACCAGTGTTCCAAGTTACTCTCAATCCATCATATCATTCTTGACTTTGAGCAAATGTACACAATCAGCCCCTTTTGGTAATTCACTCCCTTTTAATTAACTTTATATAACTTTACACTTTTTTTATATAAATAAAGGAGTGAATTCCAATACTCAATATGTCTGCTTGTTATAATTTTAGTCAGCCAACTCATACCCATTCACATTGAAATAATTGCACCTATGCTCTCTATCCCTAAGTGTGTGGGGACATGATACAATTATTTATAAGGCTTGGGTGCATAAGAGAATAAAAATTCAGGCTCAAATGGGTTTTCAAAATAGGAAAAATTATTTACGGTTGGCTATTTGGCATTGAGCAATTTATGTATTTACAAGTTGCCTTGATCACTTCCATTCTTTTCATGTGCAAGATAAAATCCAGAAACTCAAGCAATAGAAGTTGACAAGCAACGGTGAAAACTCTAAAAGTGTTTAGTCTCACAAACTCACCGGCTTATGGCTATTTTCCTTTATATAATCACCATTGAAATTAATTAACTAACTTGATACATTTTCCTGTACAATATCCTAATCCTAACTGATTATGGATTCAATCACTAAATTCCTTTTTCTTTCCTAATTCAATTAGTTAGGTTGTCCTAGCATTGAAATATGAATTAAATTCCTTAAATCCTAAAAAAAAAATGAAATACAAAACAGGAATAACAAAAATAATAATCCTAAAAATCCTTACTGCATAGAAATAGTGTGTCAGATACAGTACAAATCAAATGAAATAAAAGAAAATAAAATAAAAGAAAAATAAAAAGGAAAAAGTAAGATAAACACCAAAATCAATCCTCATCCTCCTCTGCATCCTGTAAGTCCTCGTCCTGCTCTCCAGCTACTGCTGCTCTACCCCCTCCTGGTACAATAGGCCTGTCCCCAAGCCACTGCAAATAATCCCAAAACTAATCAGGTGGCATGACAAGGAAGAGGCCTTGTAGGTTGTGGTATAAAATCTGTTGCATGTAGAGCATCCCTCGATGAGCAGCTATGTTCTGACGACATAGGTGCTCATTCCGCAAGTGTTGTGGAATGCCAGCTGGTGATGGCTACAATGGTGCCTGTGGTGGTGGTGGTGGCTGATCATACTGGGGCTCCAGAGGTGGGTCCAACTCCTCCTCTGGTATGCAGTGAGCCTCAATGTACCCCTTGGTCATGGGAGTCTTGATGGGAGCAGTGGAGTGTACAACAACCCCCTGAGATCAGCATAAAGCAGTAATGAGCGCGGGGAATCCCAGACTAATCCTGGAGCGTGGACTACGACTCTCCATAGCAGTCACCGTAAGGTATATCATTTCAGATATAACCTTGGCGATGTCGATATCCTTCCCAGTCAAGACACAATATATAAAATGTGCCGTCTCGATGATAATGTCTGACACATGGTTGGTTGGCCTGATGTTAGCCAACATCAGGACCATCCAAATCCTAGAAATGCTCCGCAGGTCCTTCCTAAAAATCTTGGCTGGCTACCTGTAGACGTTGACATCATAAGTGCACCCAGGCAAACACAAGTGTTGGGCTGTCCTCCTATCCAGCTCTTCATTCCCAAATATGCCAATGTCATGTAGCAGCCGGTGGTATTGGCAAACCATGTGCTCCTCATCATCAGGACCAGAGCTGCCTAGAAAATCATTGATCGCATTGCGATCGTAAGTCACCCAGTGACCTCTCACATAAGACCTCCTCCCAACTCACCGCCAGACTCACCCGTGGCGTTGGCATAAAATTCCCGGACCAGCTCCGGGTCAAAATACCTATCAGGCTCAGCTACCCTCCTCCAACGCTTCTTGGTGATTTCCATGTTGAAGTCTTCGAACTCCCCAGGTTGGAGTGATACTGGCCTCTCCTTAATGAAGATACAATTCAGAAGAGAACTATGTGCCTCAGCAGCCTTGGAACTCTTGAACTTCATTGGATCATAGTTAGGCTCACCGCGAGCCCTCTTTCCTTCCTTGCCTCTCCTAGAGGTGGAGGTACCAGCAGTGTTGGTTGTAACATCCCAATAATTAAAGGCTAATTACATATATAAGACTGTAGGTTAATGATTCTAAGAATGACAACAAAGAAAAGAGTAAAAGTGGAATAAGAGAAAAGGACTTAGGATAAAATCCAACGTCTAGAGTATTCAGCATTCTCGCTCAAGCAAGAATATCTCGCTTGAGCGAAAGATGCAGCAAAAGTATGAAAAATGATTTTATGCATATCTCGATGAAGCGAGATACAAAGGAGTTTTGGGTGGCTCTCTGGACATTTTTTGCTTGAGCGAGAAGGGATCGCCCAAGCGAGAAACTTCCAGAGAGGGTAAATTCTGGTCCAGTCTCACCCAAGCGAGAAACCGCTCGCTTGAGCGAGAATGTGATGAGAAAGTTTTCCCCGACCCTTTCGCTCAAGCGAGAATGTCTCGCTTGAGCGAGAACCCACTTATAGGTTTAAAACCATTAATTAGGGCACCATTTTTACGGATGTTTCCCCTTCCTCTTTTATTCTAGAGAGAGGGTCCGGTTCCAGAGTGAGAAAGAGGCATTTTAAGCTTGAAGGATGGTTTCCAAGCCAAGAGACTCAACTCCAATCCTTCTCCAATCTCCCTTCGCGACCTTTGAGGTTCCCTTGTGGTGAGTAGAGCTCACACACTTTCACTTCATTTGGTAAATGTCTTCCTTCATGAACCCTAACTCTTCTCTTCCCTTTTCTAATAATTGTATGTGATTGTTGTGTGATTATATACTCGTGATAGCTAAGGTATGCGGATTTGGCATGATTTTACTAGAAATTGATGTTAGGGTTTCAATATGGGACTTTTTATCTTTACGTTATTTCCCCCTCTAAATACCCTGTCTTATGATTGTATTGTATATATGTTAATGATCAACAAAATACTAGGGCTTTAGCCCCCAGAGTTTAAGAAAGAGATAATGGACTTCAGTCCCCAGAGTAAAACTTGGACTTCGGT
Organism: Sesbania bispinosa; assembly: GCA_026901365.1. Classification (NCBI taxonomy): domain Eukaryota; kingdom Viridiplantae; phylum Streptophyta; class Magnoliopsida; order Fabales; family Fabaceae; genus Sesbania; species Sesbania bispinosa. Next base: position 2,270,588 of record QLOH01000018.1, read on the forward strand.
CCCCAGAGTAATAGTGGGATTCATCCCCAAGGAAGACGTTCCTTGTAGTCTGAGCTCAGGTCTAGCCCCAAAGATAGAAATAAGACCTCGTACTGCCGGGAAACGCAGTTCATGCATAACACTAGAGATATTCAAATTATAATGACTACGATAGAGTTTATATGTAATGCCTTACCTTATTATATGTGCATTGCATCTGTCTCCTTCCCTACACTGTCTGTTGCATGCTTTATTCACAGAGACCTTGTCTCACCACACGTTACGTGGACCACATTTTAGATGTGCAGGTTCCCCCACGCACGGGACCTTGAGCTAGAAGCTGAAGTTGTATAGTGTTTTGTTGCAGACTTATTGTTTGGGCAATGTTAGCCCGTTTTGATTTTACGATTATGTATCGACATCTATTTTAGGAGGATATGACTGTATATGTGGGTTCCTTAATTCTTCGTTGTAGGACACATGTACGAGGGTATCCTCAGCTTGTTGTTGTATGTGGCATGTTTGTAGCCCTTGAGGCAATTATGTATGTATTCACTTCATATATTGTTCAAGTTATCGTTGGTTGCTTAAACAAGTATGTTGTGGATGTATTCGATATTTAAAATGGCGCGAAATAATTTTAGGGATTTAGGGTTTTGCTTCCAACGAGCAATATACTCAATCTAGGAATTAGGACATTACATTTTGGTATCAGAGCAGTTCAATCCAATTGGACAGTGGCTTAGTGTTCCTGAAGTTTGCCATTATTCTTTTATACATTATTATGTGAATTGAGAGACTGATCACCTCGATGTTTTCTTAATGATGTGTAGAGGATATGGCAGGCGTCAAGAGAGGTCGTCCTAGGACCAATCCCTCCTCTTCTTCTTCTCGTGAACCATCCCCCGATCCAGTGGCTGCAGCTCTGCAGATGCTCACTCAGATGATGGGAGAACAAGTGCAGTCCAACCGCCAACAGGCCGAGGCGGCCCGGGAGTTGGCTTCTGCTAATGCGGCCATCTTGTAAGAGCTTGTCCGAAGACCACCGGGAACACCTACTCCTGCTGTGGTGGACCCGTTTGTCCAAGGAGTAGTAGAGTTCCGAAAACATACTCCTCCTCAGTTCAACGGGGTGTATGATCCGGATGTGGCGGTGAACTGGCTCCGCGACCTCAATAGAATCTTCGAAGTAATGAAGTGTTTTGATGAGTCCAAGGTGGGGTTTGCAGTCTACATGCTTCAAGGGGAGGCAGAGGATTGGTGGAAGGCGGCGAGTGTGAGGGCTGCTGTTGCTGACACCCTGATTACTTGGGGAACATTTCAGACCTTATTTTTGGAGAAGTACTTTTCGGCGACAGTGTGGCGGTAGAAGGAAGCTGAGTTCCTCAACTCAAGCAAGGGAACATGACTGTAGGCCAGTACGTGACCAAGTTTGAAGAATTGTCCAAGTATTCGAAGTACCTACAGACGGTTCCATATGAGGAGTGGAGGTGTACACAGTTTGAGGGAGACTTGAGGCCCGAGTTGCAAGACCGTGTTGGGACACTTGAGATCAGGGATTTTTCTACCCCGGCTAGCAAGTGCTACATTGCTGAAAAGAACTAGAAGAATGTTGCACCGCCTTCACAACCTTACAATAAGAAGAAGCGGAAGCTGGATGAGCCCAGCTAGGGTAAGGGCTCAAGGCCCAAGTTGCAAGGCACAACCGCCTTGGCCCCTCGACCAGCCCAACGCCAAGGGGACACTCCCAAGTGCCCTAAGTACAGGAAGGAGCATCGTGGAGAATGTCTCTTTGGTCAGAGGGTATGCTATTGGTTGAAGGAGCCCGGTCATGTGAGGGACAATTGCCTGAAGAGGAAGGACACTCCTAAGCCCCAAACCACCGAGAGAGTCTTCACCCTTAGTGGTGAAGTGGCAGCTTCTGTTGATAACTTGATGCGAGGTATGTGCACCCTAGGAGATAAGACTTTAATTGTATTGTATGATTCAGGGGCAACCCATTCTTTTGTTGCTTATGATTGTGTGAAGCGGTTAGATTTGCATGTAGTTCCGTTACCGTACAGCTTAAATGTAATAACCCCCGCCAAGGAGGCAATTTCCACTTCCCTTGTATGTTCCAAGTGCCCCATTGTTGTACAAGGGAAGCCCTTCGAGGTTGATCTGATCTGTTTGCCATTAAGGGGCATAGATATCATTCTTGGCATGAATTGGTTGTCTCAGAACCATGTCATGCTTGATTGTTTCAATAAGGAAGTTGTCTTCCCGGTTCTCCCTCCTCTTTCGGGGAAGAAGCCACCTGTACTTCTATCCAATACCACCCAAGTGTCCAAATGCCTAAGTGACGGGAGTAGTTGTTTTATTTTGTTACCTTCCTAAACTTTAGACTCTAGTGTTGACTTGAGCAGTGTAGCCATGGTTAGGGAGTTTCAAGATGTGTTCCCTAGTGAGGTGATTACCTTACCTCCGAACCAAGAGATAGAGTTTACCATTGACCTAGTACCTGGCACAGGGCCCATTTCCAAGGTACCCTATAGGATGTCTCCACTAGAGCTTAGTGAACTTAAGACTCAACTAGAAGACCTTATAGCTAAGAGGTTCATTAGGCCTAGTGTGTCACCCTAGGGAGCGCCAGTGCTCTTACTGAAGAAAAAGAACGGGAATATGAGGTTATGTGTAGACTATAGGTAGTTGAATAAGGTTACTATCAAGAATAAGTATCCCTTTCCTGGGATTGATGATCTCCTAGATCAACTTAAAGGGGCTTCGGTCTTCTCTAAGATAGATTTGAGGTCTGGCTATCACCAGATCAAGATTAGAGGTGAGGATATACCCAAGACTGCCTTTAGAACTAGATATGGGCATTATGAGTACTTGGTGATGCCTTTTGGCTTAACCAATGCTCCTGCTGTTTTCATAGACTACATGAATCGGATTTTCCGGCCCTACCTGGATCAGTTTGTGGTTGTGTTTATCGATGACATTCTGATCTACTCCCAGAGTTTAGAAGAGCATGAGCAGCACCTTAGGGTTGTCCTGGGGACCCAGAGGGAGAAGAAGTTGTTTGCCAACCCGGAGAAGTGTGAATTTTGGATGGACATGGTCCATTTCTTAGGACATGTGATTTCTAGAGAAGGTGTGTCAGTTGACCCTAGCAAGGTAGAAGCCGTCCTTGAATGGGAGAGGCCTAAGACCATTACAGAAATTAGGAGTTTCCTAGGATTGGCCGGCTACTACCAGAGATTCATTAAGGGATTCTCCCAGCTAGCCTTGCCCCTCACTAGATTGACTCGGAAGGGTCAAGCCTTTATGTGGAACGAGAGGTGTGAATGGAGCTTCTTAGAGCTCAAAGAGAGGTTGACCACCGCCCCGGTACTTGTGTTACCAGATTTGTCCAAGACTTTTGAGGTTTACAGTGATGCCTCTGGGAAAGGGCTCGGATGTGTGTTGATGCAAGAGAAAAGGGTGGTGGCCTATGCCTCCAGGAAGTTGAGGCCCAACGAGGAGAACTACCCTACCCATGACTTAGAACTAGCGGTCGTGGTATTTGCCCTCAAGATATGGAGGCATTACCTCTATGGTGTAAGGTTTGAGGTCTTTAGTGATCATAAGAGTTTGAAATACCTTTTTGATCTGAAGGAACTTAACATGAGGTAGAGGAGATGGATGGATTTCCTTAAGGACTTCAATTTTGAATTGAAGTACCACCCGGGCAAGGCAAATGTAGTGGCTAATGCCCTCAGTAGGAAGTCCCTCCATGTATCTTCGATGATGGCGCATTAGATGAGTCTATTAGAAGATTTTAGAAACCTAAGCCTAAGTGTGGAGATCAGAGAGTGTAGTTTTAGACTATACAGGTTAGAGGTCACTAGTGAGCTCAAAGATCTTATTAAGGAGGCCCAGGGTTCGGACCCGGACCTCCAAGGTAGGAAAGGGCAGTTAGGATTTTTTGAGTTGGAGGATGGGATGATTCTCTTCCAATGGAGAGTTTGTGTCCCTAAGGGGGGTAGTCTCTGGCTGCAGATTTTAGAGGAGGCCCACAGGGGTAAATTCTCCATACATCCTGGCACTACCAAGATGTATCAGGACTTCAAAAGAATGTTTTGGTGGGATGGCATGAAGAGGGAGATAGCAGATTATGTTTCTAGGTGCTTAGTGTGCCAACAAGTTAAGATAGAACACTAGAAACCATCAGGAACCCTTATTCCCTTAGAGATCCCTGAGTGGAAGTGGGAGAGTATAGCTATGGACTTTGTGGCAGGATTACCTCGAGTCCAAGTCGGGGTGGATGCCATCTGGGTCATTGTGGATCGGCTGACAAAGTTGGCCCATTTCTTACCAATTAGAAATACCTAGTCCCTGAGTAAGTTAGCAGACCTATATGTCAAGGACATCGTAAAGCTCCATGGCATTCCCTCTAGCATGATGTCAGATAGGGACCCCAGGTTCACATCTAGGTTTTGGAGTGCGCTTAATCAGGCCTTCGGAACTAAGCTCTGGTTTAGTACCACCTATCACCCTCAAAATGACGGTCAGTCTGAGAGGACCATCCAGACCCTAGAGGATATGCTTAGAGCATGTGTGTTAGAGGAGTCAGGTAGTTGGGATAGGTACCTACCTCTCATAGAGTTTGCCTACAACAATAGTTTTCATAACAATATAGGCATGGCACCCTATGAGGCTCCATATAGTAGGAAGTGCAGATCTCCTTTGTGTTGGTATGAGGTGGGGTGAGAGAACCCTGTTAGGTCCAGAGTTGGTTCAGGAAACCACAAATAGGATTAGGGTCATTAGCGAAAAGCTTGCAACTCCCCAAAGCCGGCAGAAGAGCTATGCTAACAAGCGAAGAAAGGACCTAGAGTTTGAGGAAGAAGACCATGTATTTTTGAAAGTAACTCCTGTCACGAGAATTGGGCGAACAATCAAAGCTAAGAAACTTAATCCCAGATTCATAGGCCCATTCCAAATACTACAGAGGGTTGGCCCTCTGGCTTACAGAATAGTGTTACCACCCCATTTGTCACGAGTCCATGATGTGTTCCATGTATCCCATATGAGAAAATATGTCCATGACCCTTCACACATCATTAGTTCTGAATCAGTTCAATTAAGGGAAGATCTCACCATTCCTGCTAGACCCGCATAGATTATTGACAAAAGTGTCAAGACCTTGAGGAGTAAGACAATCCTTTGGTGAAAGTGCTTTGGGAAGGCCAGACGCCTGAGGAGGCAACTTGGGAGAAAGTGGAGGATCTTCGTTCTCAATTTCCAGAGATATTCAGTTAAGGTAGAGATTCTTGTACGTCCTTTTCTTAGGCCAATTTTGGGGGCAAAATTGTTTTAAGGGGGGTAGAATTGTAACATCCCAATAATTAAAGACTAATTACATATATAAGACTGTAGGTTAATGATTCTAAGAATGACAACAAAGAAAAGAGTAAAAATGGAACAAGAGAAAAGGACTTAGGATAAAAACCAAGGTCTAGAGTGTTCAACATTCTCGCTCAAGTGAGAATATCTCGCTTGAGAGAAATATGCGGCAAAAGTATGAAAAATGATTTTTTATATATCTCGCTTAAGCGAGATACAAGGGAGTTTTGGGTGGCTCTCTGGACATTTTTCGCTTGAGCGAGAAGGGTTCGCCCAAGCGAGAAACTTCCAGAGAGGGGGTAAATTCTGGTCCAGTCTCGCCCAAGCGAGAAACCTCTCGCTTGAGCGAGAATGTGATGAGAAAGTTTTCCCCAACCCTTTCGCTTAAGCGAGAATGTCTCGCTTGAGCGAGAACCCACTTATAGGTTTAAAACCATTAATTAGGGCACCATTATTACGGATGTTTCCCCTTTCCCTTTTATTCTAAAGAGAGAGGGTCCGGTTCCAGAGTGAGAAAGAGGCATTTCAAGCTTGAAGGAGGGTTTCCAAGCCAAGAGACTCAACTCCAATCCTTCCCCAATCTCCCTTCTCAACCTTTGAGGCTCCCTTGTTGTGAATAGAGCTCACACACTTTCACTTCATTTAGTGAATGTCTTCCTTCATGAACCCTAACTCTTCTCTTCCCTTTTCTTATAATTGTATGTGATTGTTGTGTTATTATATACTCGTGATAGCTAAGGTATGAGATTTTGGCATGATTTTACTAGAAATTGATGTTAAGGTTTCAATATGGGACTTTTTCTCTTTACGTTATTTCCCCCTCTAAATACCCCGTTTTATGATGGTAATATATATATGTTAATGATTAACAAAATACTTGGGCTTTAGACCCAGAGTTTAAGAATGAGATAACGGACTCCGGTCCCTAGAGTAATTGGACTTCGGTCCCCAGAGTAAAACTTGGACTTCAGTCCTCAGAGTAATGGTCGGATTCGTCCCCAAGGAAGACGTTCCTTGTAGTCTGAGCTAAGGTCTAGCCCCAGAGATAAAGATAAGACCCCGTACTGCCGGGAAATGCAGTTCATGCATAACACTAGAGATTTTCAAATTATAATGACTATGATAAAGTTTATATGTATTGTCTTACCTTATTATATGTGCATTGCACCTGTCTGCTTCTCTACACTGTCTGTTGCATGCTTTATTCACTGAGACCTAATTGTCTCACTACACGTTACGTAGACCACATTTTAGATGCGCAGGTACCCCCACGCACGGGCCCTTGAGCTAGAAGCTGAAGCTGTATAGTGTTTTGTTGCAGACTTATTGTTTGGGCAATGTTAGCCCCTTTTGATTTTATGATTATGTATCAACATCTATTTTGGGAGGATATGACTGTACATGTGGGTTCCTTAGTTCTCCGTTGTAGGACACATGTACGGGGGTATCCTCAGCTTGTTGTTGTATGTGGGATTATTGTAGCCCTTGAGGCAATTATTTATGCATGTATGTATTCACTTCATATATTGTTCAAGTTATTGTTGGTTGCTTAAACAAGTATGTTGTGGCTGTATTCGATATTTAAAATGGCGCGAAATAATTTCAGGGATTTGGAGTTTTGCTTCCAACGAGCTAAATCCTCAAATCTAGGAATTAGGACGTTACATTGGTGATCTTGGTATGAGCCATCTGCAAAAGTTTAATATAACCAGGATCAATCCAATGCATGTAAACAAAAATTTTCTCAGCCCAATGATCAGTATCAATAAATATGCAATGCATGCATAGTTCATGAAAGGAGTTTTCATGGGAACAAAATTAACTCCTAAAACAGAGCGGTCATTTAATATGCATTGTGAGGCTCAATCATACAAGATTGTTCAATCAAAGTGGATTGTTCATTGATTTCAAGAGGAATTAATTCAATTTTCATGAAATGATTAGTGTGAAAATTTTAAACAAAACAAAGCATTAACACTTTCAATCATAACAATTTGTAATAATCAATGAACGCACCAATAGTCACCAATTTGATTGATCAATCACAACCACCAAATTATCAAAGGCCATACTAACAACAACTTAAGAGCATGCAAAATTATAAGCCAAATGATCAATTAAAGCACATCAACAAACTCAAAACAAGAATTCACTTGGTAATTGGTATTAAGCTCAGATTAACCAATGTATTCAAACATACAGTAATGTTAAAGTATTCATGTAATGGTCAGTTGAAAATTTTGAACAAAAACAGAGCATCAATGCTACCAACCAGAATAACTTGCAAATAATACTGAACATATCAAAAATCAACATTTGCACCACTTAGCCACAAGCAACATATTACCCAAAGGCTTCATTGACAGATAATACCAAAAACATGTAATTCTAAGAGCCTAAGTTTACTACCCTAAGGTTCAATCCATCAAAACAGAGGACAACAAGATTTCAATTGGTAAAACTTACTGAAAACCATAAAAACATACCTTTGAACTCTGAAGACTCAAGATTGATGAAGGATTGTGAGTGGAAATGGTAGAGGGAAGTTCTTGAGACTTAGAGAAATGGCACAAAGAAAATAAGGGAGAGGAAGAAACGAATGACTTCCCCCTGTTTTCAGTTCAATTTAAACTGAAGCGCGCACCTGCGCTTCACCTGCACTCAGCGTGAGTGAAGTGCAGGTGTCAGTTTTCAAATCCCATGTCGTTGCGCTTCACTTGCGCTAAGCGCAGGTGAAGCATAGAAAACAGAATGAAATTTTGCAATTTTCAATTAAGTTTTCTACTATATCCTACTAATTAAAATTTTATTTTGTTTTTCCATAACTTATTCCAACAATTCTTGAAATTTCCTAAATCCTAATTAAATTAACAATCCTAACTAACAACAAAAAGTATGCATATAGAAACAAAATGAAAAAAATTCAAATCGTCAAAATTTAAAACACTGGGTTGGCTCCCAAGAAGCGCTCGTTTAACGTCATATAGCTTGACGCCTGTTCCTTTTAAGGTTATTGAAGATGGAGCTTTGTGGTTAACCTTATTGAAGCACCACTGACTTCCCTTAATAATTCTCTGAACACATTTCTTGTTCCTCCAGTATCTTTATCAGCAATTGATGTCGGTTCTTGTATTTTTCATTTGAAGTTAGATTCAATAGTTGATTTCAGCAGTTGCTTTCTTCTTTTTTTAATTTCTTATCAAGAATTCTTATCTTTTTCTTCCGCAGCCTGTGATTGCTTCGATCATCAGCTTCCTCTCTCTTCACCCCCTGCAGTGGTAATTCAGTGTTGATATATGAGACTCCTTTAGTAGAATTTATCTGTAGATAATCTAGAGGTTCCTTTTGTTGTTGAATTGTCCTGGACATATTGAATGTCACCTCATCATCATGTGTGCTGACTGTGAATTTTCCCCTGTCAACATCAACTATGACTTTTCCTGTTTTCATGTATGGTCGTCCCAGAATCAATGGAACATCAGCATCTTCCTTCATATCCATGATGGTGAAATCTACAGGAAACACAAATCGGTCCACCTTAACTAGAACGTCTTCAGCTATCCCATATGAGTGGTTGATGGACCTGTCTTCCAGTTGTAGACTCACTCTTTTAGGTTGTACCTTCACATCACCAATCTTCTTGAGCATGGATAAAGGCATCAGATTTATGCTAGCTCCAAGGTCTAACATTGCCTTTTTCACTGTTAAATTTCCAATGGTGACTGGGATTGTGAAACTTCCAGGATCTTGCGTCTTCTGTGGTAATGACTTCTGAAGATCAGCATCAAAGCCAGCTTCTATCTGTACTTTTTCTTCATTAAGTATCTTCTCCTTCTTAATCAGAAAATCTTCAACAACCTCTGTATAGTTGGGTGATCCTCCATTGCTTCAAGAAAAGGAATACTGATTTGTAATCCTTTGGATATTCTTATGAATTGATCAAACATTTTGTTCTGGTCTCTTTGTGATAGGTCTGGTGAATATGGTAGCTTCCTTTCTGATTCATTCTGCTCTGAACCTCCTGCTATCTTTTCATACACTTTCAATTCTTCGTCTTTCTCTTTTTTTGGTAGGATGTACTCCTCATCTGTTAAGTTGGCCCCCATGTCAATTCCCTCTGTTGAATCATTACCTGTGATGATTGCATTGCATTGCTCATTGGGATTGGTTTGGGTGTTAGCTGTGAACTTTCCTTTATTATGCTCTGTTATGTCCTTTGCTAATTGACCAACTTGTGTCTCTACATTTCTAAGGGTTGCATCAGTATTCTTCTTATAGGTTTCGAGAGATTGTATGAGAGTATCCATTTTCTCCTCCAGTTTTGATAGTTTGTCATGTATTGGAGGGTAGCCTTGCAGCTGTTGTTGAAAAGGTGCTTGCCTATTAGAAATCCCTGCATCTTGTCTCCAACCAGAATTGTTGTTCTGATTATTTCTCCAACCTTGTGAATAGTTATTTGAAAACTGATTGTTGTTGGAGAAGTTGCCTTGTCTCCCTTGATTGCCCATATAATTAACTTGTTCTTCCTGAATATGTTGATAAGAGTAATGACCATTGGGATGGTCACCTCCACAAAAGTTACAAGTCAATTGTCGGGTCTGGCCAGGATGAGACTGTACTGCTTGCAACTGTTGAGGGAGCTTAGACATTTTCTTGGTGAGTGCTTCTATCTGTTGAGTAATGATCTTATTCTGAGCCAAGATTGCATCATTAGTGTTCAGCTCCAACACTCCTTTCTTCTGTACCTGTTGTCTTCCATGCTGAGCTTGCTGATCAGTTGATGCAAAGGCATCAATGATTCTGGTAGCTTGTTTTGCATCCACTGACATAATTGTTCCTCCTGCTGCAGCATCTATGATCATCTTGGTGTCAAGTCTAAGTCCATTGCAGAAGATATTTAGTTGTGCAATATCTTCTAAACCGTGGTTTGGACACCTTCCCATTAAAGATTTAAATCTCTTCCAGGCTTCACATAGTGGTTCATCTGGTCCTTGCCTGAATGTGGAGATATCTGACTTGGCTTTGATATAGCGAGATGGTGCGAAGAATCTGTTTAAGAATTTTTCTTCCACATTGCTCCAGTTAGTCAGACTTTAATTGGGATGTGACTTCAACCATTCCTTAGCTTTTCCTATCAGAGAGAAAGGGAATAAACGTAAGTATACAGATTCAATATCACCTTCCTCAAAACCTATTGTACCAATCAATTCATAAAAAGTAGAAAGATGAGTATGTGGATCTTCATGATCCAATCCTGCAAATTGACGAGCACTGATGAGACTTAGGAATGTTGGCTTCATCTCCAAGGAATTTGCAGTAGCGGGTACAACTATACTTGAAAAATAGCGTGGTCCTTGTTGGATGACATAATCTCCCAATGTTCTTCTTCTCTCTGCCATATTGTCAATTTTTATCTCACTAGGGGTAGTTGAACAGAGAATGGTGAAATTATCTCCTTGAGCTTGTCCTTGCTTTCTTCTCCTATTTTTACTTCGTTTCCTTCTAGATGTCCTTTCAATCTCAAGATCAAATTCTAATTGATTTTGAGACACCTGACCTCGCAAAAGCATAAATCAAATGACTAGAACAAGGATTAGCTTGAAAGAGATGAATAAAAAATAAAATATTTACAGATCAATAAGATGATCCAAGAATTTAACTTTCAACACCGTTCCCCGGCAACGGCGTCAAAAATACTTGTTGAGATCTTGGCAAGCGTTCCAATATCGCAGCAGTATAATAGTAAGAGAAAGGGTTGTTGTACCCACGAGGAACAGTATAAAATAAATTCTCGGTGCTCACACTTATTGAGAAGAAGAAATTTAAATGGTTGTTTGTGAATAATAAAAAGTAAACTAAAACAAAGAAATAAAGATAATGAGCAATATAGAGAAACTAGGATTGAACTTCATCTATCGCACCCCTTTTCTATTTTGGAAATCAATGATATTTAAGAACATATAATTATAAATATTGAAGCACAAATAAATATTATTTCAAAAAAGGTTCCCAAAAATATGAAATACTCAAAACAATTTACCCAGGTTCCCACTGTCATAAATTTCCCCGCTTGAAGATCAGTTGTTAAAGCTATCAATTCATGTTGGTTCCCACAGTCACAAATTGAGTGTTTTCATCAATCAGATTTCAAAAACTCTATTCCTAGTGTATTTAAGAAATCGCATCATAATTCTGGCACAAAGATGGAAGCTAAGCGTTAAGAATAGAATAAAAACACCAATATTATAAAAATAGAGATTCTTAAATAACAAATACAAACCAAAATACAATTGGGGATCGAATCGACTACGTTCAATCCTAAAGAGGGATTTAGCTACTCATGGTAACCATTACACTCTAGAGAAACTGTCACACTTTTCTCCTAACTCCGTAGCTGCTCAACGGCTCCGTACTTTCTGAATGCCTTCTTAATCCCTAAAAGTCTCCTTATAAACTGTTGTGATGGGCTTTTGAGATTCTGATTGCAGCCCATTAAAAATTAGGTTACGTTTCCTGTGCTCTACCTACGCTCCACGCAAGTGAAGCACATAAAACAGTGATGAATTAGTATTCCTGTGCTCTGCCTGCGCTCAGCGCAGGTGGAGCGCAGGAAACAACAACTTTCTTTCCTAAATTTTCCTCTTTTGAAGCTTGTTTTGTGTTGTTTCTGTCCTTGCTCGTTACTCCCTTGATGCTTCTTCTGGACTTTGCTTTTTGTCTGTAAAAATCAACTGATTCTTTATCAAAATAGCTTCAAATTCAAATTTGATTCAAATAAACACAAGAGCTGCAATTTAAGCTAAAAAGGGTTGAATTGGGTTATAAATTCAGCAATTTGTACTCAATAAGTTTTATAATTATATAGAAATTTTACGTAATTCTAACACTTATCATTTAACCCCATCCTCCAACAAAATATGATGCATACACATGGAGAGGCTAATATCGCAATGTCTGCCAAAGTCCAGCCTAGTGCCCTCATGTGCTCTTTAACCACATGCAACAACCTCTGTTGTTGATTAGCAGAAAGGGCGGTAGAGATAATCACTGGGAGCTTCTGCTCATCCTCCAAATATGCATACTTGAGGTGAGAGGGAAGTGGCTTCAGCTCCAATGATGGTGGCTGGACAATAGAAGGCAGTAATCTGGTACTGGTGGAAACTTCTGCAACCTACAAATCAACCAAGTCAGATATATCTGTAATTGCTATAATCAAGCCAGTGCATTCTAACTCAATTGATTTTGTTGGTGCATAAATACTAGAACCTGCAGAGCAAGAAACACAATCTGCACAATCAATAAATATACACTCATCTATCTCAGCACACATACTACACATAGAGGAATCAGAACATAAATCACAAGTGCAGACATCATTGAAATCAGACAAGTCCTAAAAGTCCAAATCTCCTACAAACTCAAACAAACTATTATCTACAAGTTCAGCAAGCATATCAATATGGAATACAAAATGGTCCTCAACAGGGTGCCTCACAACATCTGAAATATTAAATTGAATCACACTGTCTTCAAACTCCATAGTAAGTGTGCCCGCATGAACATCAATTTTTGTCTGAGCTGTCTTCAGGAAGCGCCTGCCCAAGATGACGGGAGCTTCACCAATGAGTGAATCTCCTCCCTCCATATCCAGTATGTAGAAATCCGCAAGGAGCATGAGGTCATTCACTCGAACTAGCACATCCTCAATAAGACCTGCAGGGTGGGCAGTGCTCCTGTTTTCCAACTGAATGACAACACATGTTGCCTGCAAAGGACCAAGAGACAAAGGTGAAAATAGATAAAAGCATAACATTAATAGATCCTCCTAAGTCAAGTATAACATTATCAAACTTGTAACTGCCTATAATACAAGGAATAGTAAATGTCCCTAAGTCTTTGCATTTCTCAGGAATAGTAGTCACAGGTCCCTCAATGAGTGCAGAGACATTCCTTCCCATGCTAATCCTCTCATTACCCTTCAACCGCCTCTTATCGGTGCACAAATCCTTCAAAAACTTGGCATATCTCGGGATTTGCTTTATGTCCTCAAGCAAAGGTATATTGACCTCTACATTTTTGAAAGTCTCCAAGATTTCCTTGTCAGCCTCTTCCATATTTTTACTCTGATTGACAACTCTCTGTGGAAAAGGAAGAGGAATAGAAGACTACACATTGCTTGAGGAACTGGGGTTGCTCAAAGGACTAGGACTAGCTCTATCTTGCACAGGGTTCTCTGTAGCTGTATGAATCTCATCTTCTTGCATAGGCTGTTGACTATCAGATTCTTGCTCACTCTTACCCGACCTCAAAGTTATGGCACTAACATTCTTCGGGTTGACAATTGTCTAACCAGGAAGCTTATCTGAACCCTGAGACTGCAGCTGATTAAGAGTGGTAGCCATATGACCAATCTGACTCTCCAAGTTCTGAATAGTTGCCTCTATCCTCTGCTGGAAATTCAGATTATTTACTGCCATTTGCCTCATCAATTCTTCCAAGGAAGGCTCACTCTTGGAAGGTGCAGCAGCTGGTGGTGTAGGTTGTTGTTGTTGTTGATGATGTAAATGTGCAGGTCGGTATGGTCTGTTAGGTCCAACAACATGAGACTGATAAGGAACATAAGGGTCAGGCTACTGCTGCTGTGAAGAATTCCCCAATCTCAAATTCAGATGATTACTCCAACCCGATTGTACCTGTTAGAAGAAAGATCCCGGTTGTACTGCTGCTACTGAGGGGGCCTGCCATTACCATAAATATTTGCAACATAAGCCTGAGGAGGAACAACACCATCTCCTTCAGACTCATGTAAGGTGGGACAAGAATCGGTGGGATGATAAGGAGAAGTACAAATCCCACATAATTTAGCAACCTTCTGAGACACTGCCAACTACTTAACCAAGGAAGCCAAATCATCTAGCTTGTTCTCTAACTTCCTATGATCAGCAGCATAGGTTGTCTCCATTTCATGAACTCCTTTAGTCAAGGCCACTAAATTGCTTTTGGTACTGAACTGCTGGTTATTAGAAGCCATGTTCTCAATTAATTGCCTTGCTGCAATTGGAGTTTTATCCACCAAAGCTCCTCCACTGGTTGCATCTATCATTTGTCTATCCATAAATATAAGGCCTTCATAGAAATTTTGGATGAGAAGCTGCTCATGAATCTGATGACATGGACAGCTTGCACAAAAGTCTCTTGAACCTCTCCCAATACTCATAAACTCTCTCTGTCCATCTGCCTTATACTACAAATCTACTTCCTGATTGATGTTACTCTAGATGCAGGGATTTTTTTTTCCAAAAACAGCCTCTTCAAATTATCCCAACTAGTGATTGATCCAGAAGGAAGGTAATACAACTAGTCCTTTGTTGTATCGTGCAGGGAGAATGGAAAAGCCTTAAGCTTAATGTGATCCTCAGGAACTCCAGGTGGTCTCATAGTGGTGCAGAAAATATGAAATTCCTTGAGGTGTTTATGTGGATCCTCACCTGCAAGACCATGAAACTTGGGCAACAAATAAATCAATCCAGACTTTATCTCACAAGGCACATCTATATCAGGATATTGAATGCATAAAGTCTGAATAGAAACATCAGGTGAAGCAAGCCCTCTCAAGGTCCTCTCATCTATGATATCACAATTAAAATCAGAATCAAGGAAAGAAGAAGAAGAAACAGAAACAGACTTGCTATCACTTATACTAACAGTAGAGTATACACTACCAGACAATGACTCACTATCACTAACAGAATTATGCACAAATGGAATCCTAGACTGCCTAACTAACCTATGATATGTATGACCAATTACGGGATCAAATGGATATAAGTCACCTGGATTTGCTCTAGTCATACACTAAATGCACACAAAAATGCATAAAATAAGGCATACAACATGTTTGCATATAAATGCAGGCTATATCAAATGAACATAAACCAATGAAATGAATACATGGAAAGCAATATAATATCATAGGAGTGAACACAAAAAAATTCAAAACAAAATTCAAATCCTAAGTACAAAAAGTTCCTAAGGTAAGAAAGTAAAAATACACCAATAAAAACTTCAAAATTCCAGAGAAAATAGAAAACGACTTTTTTGGATTTCTAGGGTGCCACTCCTATTGTAGGGAGGACAGGTTGCCTATGTATATTTTTCTACCCCAAAAGCATATAAAATATGTCCAATTTTGATATTCCTAGCTCAAGTTATGATCAGTTGAAGTCAACAAGTCAAAATAAGCCAGTACAAAGTGTCATTTCATAATCAGGACCTATCTAAGTGCAGCTGGGGTATCTAATATTCATTATTAAACTAAAGAAGTGTGGACACAAAAATTGGCACAAAAATTCGACCCACAACAATGCTAAACAAAAAGTCAGATTCAATTGCAATAGTCAACAGCAGAAAAAGTCAACAACAACTTGATCAACTTATGTAATTCAATCCAAATCACACCAAATCAATTCTAACTTCATCTAAACAATATCTAAACATCATGACATGACTAAACACACTAATCACAATGACTCAACACATTACACAAAACAAAACACAAATTAAACTTCACAGAATGCAATGAAACAGTAACTATGCAAATGACAGATTAAGCTTCTTACCTCAAACTGTGAATAGAATTGGATCAAGCTAAATCTGCACAAACCAAGGTTGGTGATAAGTGAAAATCATATGATAAATTAGAGCACTTTTCAGTTCACTTATCAAGGATAAAATGGTATTTTTGCCCCAGTTTAATCCCTTTTTATTAAATATTAGATAAATTGTATTTTATTAATCTTGGATTTGAATTTGATGCTATTTTGATAGAAATATTGCTGATTTTTGAAGGATATTGCAAAGATTTGACTTCAAGGAAAGATAGCATTAAATGAGGGAGATATCTGCAAGATTTGAGTTTGATTGAAGACATTTAATAAAGATTTGAAGAAGATTTGAGGCAATCAATGAGAAGATCACTGCCAATCAAACAAGGATTTTGCAGAAAACCTTCCCAATTAAATCCAAGATGCTCAATAAATGCAAGATTTCATCAAGAAAAGGGAAACAAGGAAAGACAAATCAACCAAAACTAGTCTCGGGGAGAGGTCAAGTTAAAAAGAGAAAGTTTGAAGCTGCAGGACGCATTCTGCGCTTCAACCTGCGCTGTAGCGCAGGGTGAAGCGCAGCTCTCTGGATCTTGTGCTGCAACCTGCGCTGTAGCGCAGGGTGAAGCGCAAGTTACGAAGATTTTTGCCCTGTTGCCATTTTTAGATAGATTTCTCCCCAATTTCCTTTGTCTTTCCTTAGCCTATAAATAGGACCTCATTGCACCAGATCAAGGTTTGTACGATTATTGTAATTCAATCTTATTTCAGTGATAATGCACCAGAGCTAATTTTAGAGTAGGAGAGGAGGAGCGCTTCACAAGGATTGAAGATGGTGACATCATCTTCGGTGGTTTGTATGGCTACCTTGTGTAGTTAACTCTCCATTAGGATTGGATGTAATTGATTCTATCCCCAAGTGTATGTAAACTCTATTTTATTATTTCATGAGCTTTCTGTCTATAATATTGGTAATCTTATTCTGTGCTTGATTCCTAACTCCCGCGCTTACGCTGGAGTTATAGGCTAGTTTCGACTAGGATTGAGGATGGGGGAGCGGATTCTGAAGAAAGCCATTCTCTGAGTGAATAAGAGGACTCGGTATGCAGTGAACCGAAACATGCGCGTTGCTAATGATTGATGGGTAGTGTGAGTACTCTAATGAAGGGCATCTACAAGATAGGCATGGTTATTAAATTACCGATAACAAAGGTTAGTTGATTGTCAATCCAGGAAGCGAAACGTGGATGTATTCTAATGAGTGATGGGTAGTGACCGTGTTCTAGCGAAGGTGCGTCCAGAGTAGTAGGCCTCGTTTATCAACTAATTATTTTACAAACGGAATAAAAGAAAGCAAAATAAGCCGAGGGTAAGTCTGTCGCCTGAGAAAGCCCGCATAGATTACCTTTGAGTGTGTGAGGCCGCTGGTAACTCGGGGTCTTAGCAATTTAGTTTGTCTATAGTATTATAGAATAAACCTAAAATAATAGATAGTTTTTTCATGCACGAAGGGTGTGATGATATGAAGTCCAGTCCTAATCCAAGTAAAGTGTCTCTAACTCTTCCTTTCTAATTCAATTGATTATTTATTTGCTATTTAATATTTACGCAACAATACTCTCAAAACTGTTATTTCCCTTGATAAATAGACCACAAATTTACGCGAATTGACTGCTCCTTGTGGATACGATAACTCTTCTTACTATTATACTACTGGATTTTTGGTTCGCTTGCCAGAAACCCATTAAGTATTTTTGGCGCCGTTGCCGGGGAACGGTTTCCAATTCGTTTAAACCTTGATGGTCTAGTTATCAAGAATATCTATCTTAGGATTTTTCTTATTTTTATCTATCTTAGGATTTCTTTTAATTATTCTTTTTGTTACTTTAGGAAATTTATTGTTTTTCTATTATTATTAAAATTTTTCTTCCACACTTACCTTTTTCAAGGTTTCTTGTTTATGTTTTTGAGAGGCCAGGTGTCCCCCAATCAATTACAATTCGACCCGGAAATCGAGAGGACATCTCGGAGGAACAGAGGCAGAAACAAGAGAAGGAGACGAGGGAGAAGTCGAGAAGAAAACAAAATATTTTATTATTTTATTATTTTTATTTTAATTCTTTTCTTTTTATTTTAGGATTTTGAAAAAAAATATATTATTTTTTTTGTTATTTTTTTCTTCTCATCTGAGTTAACATTTGTTTGAGCTTCTTGATTATTTCTCTTGAGAAGACAGGGTAACAGAAAAGGGGGCAAGGCTAAGCTTAAGGAGACAATTTCAACACTCTCTATTCAACCACCCCAAGTGAAGTAAATGTTGAATGGCTTATGAATGGCAAAATCAACCAAGAAGAACCCTTGGAGATTATGTTAGGCAGCAAGAACCAAGATACTCCTCTCATGCACCGATTCAAGGTAACTTCTCTAATTACAACAATTATTCTAACAATTTTTCACAGGATTGGGGAAGTTAGCAGAATCAGAATTTTGGATGGCACCAAGATGATGTTTCACTCCTCATGCAAACTTCTTTTCAACAACAACAAAGTTACTCAAAATATGATGAGTTTTTGGAAGAACTCGATCGATACAATATACAATTTTAGAAGGAGAGAGAAGAAGCAAGAAGAAAAAATGATGCTTTGATAGCGCAGCTAGCAGAACAAAGGGAGTTAAGACTTCAAAAGGAGAGCGAAGAGCGAAGGCGAAACACTGACACTTTGTTAAAGCAGATGGCGGAACAAAGGGACTTAAGACTTCAGAAGGAAAGAGAAGAAGCAAGAAGAAACACTGACACATTGCTGGAGCAATCAACAAAAGCAGAAGTCAACCAACACTCAGAACAAATCTCAGCAAGTCATTCAGATAGTGATGGCACACTGTTAGAAGCTTGGACCTGCAAGACCTACACTAGAGGAAATGCACCAACTTCAAGCCAGAACTTCAAGCAAGGAAGAGTTGGAGAATTTAGTGTCCTACAAATAAAGGTCACTACCCTACAAAATAAGGGTCACTACCCTACAAAAGGACACCTTGACCCTGGATAGGACCCTTGTCTTATGGACCACCTTTTATTTGGACTCTTTTGTATTTTCTTTTTATTTTTGTAATTTTCCTATTATTTTCCTCCTACTTGGGTGCCCACATGTATGGGTTTATTGGCTAGTAGGTTTCCTGCCTAAAAGGTTCAGGAGTCTTGGGTTAATTCCCACATAGGATAGAATTTTTATTCATCTTTTTATTTGTTTTCATGAGTGGGGTGTGAGAGGTTTATTGGCCTAAGACTTAGCTTAGCCATACACCTTTAGGGTATTGGGTTCCAAACCCACTTAGGAGTGTTTTCACTCATCTTTTATTTTTCTCCCATTTTATGCTCCTAAAAATCTGCCCCCTTCCCCCTCATTTCCTATAAATAGGAGTCCTCTCCTCTTGTAATTCACACATTGAATTTTGAAGTAAAGGCATTATGCCAAATTTTCTCCTCCCATTATGAGTTGAGTGAGGCTTGGTGGGTGTTGCTCAAACCATACTGAGACTTATCTAATTCTCCTGAATTAGTGGCGTCTGGCATTGGACTTATCTGCTGCAAGTGGATTCTTGCTTCAGTGGCGTCCTTTTCATTTCTTCCTCTCCACTTTTTCTTTCATTTTCTATCATTTTCCTTCACTTTCTTGTGTGAATATAGTTGTTGTTCCAGCACCTATATTTCGCAATTAATTGCTTAATTGTGATTCTGATCGGTTGGTTTTGCTCAATTCTAGGTCCTACACCCATCCGGCTATCAATTGGTCATCAGTGCTTGTTGAATTTGAGCAATTTTGGAGTTGAATTGGGGCTGTTAGGGCGCGCAAACACTCCTAGGTGCCTTTCTGCTGCTATCAGCACTTGTCTATCTTGATTGAATTGCTAGATTTCTTGCTAGTTTGGGGGCTGTTTTAGGTCGCTAATTCCCACCCCGTAGGTGTTTGTTTAAATGCCTCTTAATTGCTCATACTTGTTCTTGAGTGATTCTTGCAAATTAATTGATATAACTGCTTGTTTGTGGTGAAGTGTGGTAAGAGGAGGCATTGTTGTCTTCATTTTTCCAAAGATCGTTCACCTACATTTCTCTCCTTCACCATTAATTGTCATCCCCCATATTCATCTCTTTACTTTCCGCCTTTATTTTTCCGCCATTTAATTTCCGCTTCTCCCCATCCTTTTAATTTCTGCTCTCCCCTTTAAATTCTGCCATTTACATTTCTGCGCTCCCCATCCTTTTAATTTCCGCTTCCCCCTTTACTTTCAGTCATTTACTTTCAGTCCTCCCCATGTTTTTAATTTCCGCTTCCCCCTTTACATTTCTGCTCTCCCCATCCTTTTACTTTCTGCCATCCCCTTCTACTTTCTGCCATTTACATTTTTGTCCTCCCTATCCTTTTAATTTCAGTTTCCCCCTTTAATTTCTTGTCATTTAATTTTGCGCAATTTTTCCTCTTTATTTTTGCCATTTTTGCGCATTTTTTTGGGCTCTTGTGTTGTTCAATTTCCTACTCTTGTTATGTCTGTTTGATTGGCATTCTGATTGCAAAATTGGATTGACTGCTATCTCTACCTTGGACTTTCCCTGTTTGATTGTGCAAAATGCTCACCTATAGGATCTTTTTTGGTTCATAGTATTGGAAGATCAACAAATTCTAATTGTTGATTTTCCTTCAAATTTTAATTCCAATCTTAAAATTGAACCAAGCGCGTTTCTGTGACCATACCGGTTTTGTATAATCAACAAGGAAGTGCTAAGCAATTTTTTTGGCCATTTTTTAAATCAAGTTGCCATCACGTTCTTACAGTTTTTAGAAATCAGTTTATTCATTATTTTTGCTTTTCTGGGCCACTTGGACCAGTTTACTGTCAGAAAATTCCAAAAATATTACAGTAGGTACAGTTAATTTTCTTTTCATTGTGTGCAAAATTCTGTAATTTTCTGTTGGGGAAAAAGACAAAAAAAGAAAGAAAATGCAAGAAAAATACAAAAAGTACGTACGTGCCAAAAATAAAAAAAAGGTGTAAAAAGCAAAAAAGGGTGCAAAAGTCAACAACAAGGAAGAAAAAGTCAAAAGACACCCAAAAAGAGTCAAAAATTCAGAAAAATAGAAAATTCAAAACAAAGAGATATCCCAACAATACAGTGACAGTTTTACTGTAATTTTCTGTTTCATTTCCCTGTATACCGTAATTGAGTTGTATTTCTTGTTTTTCTCAAAAAACGACAATTTTGGCAACTCTTTTTCAAAAATCACCAAAAACAATTCTCTTTGCAATTTCTTCCGTCTTGTCTTGTTTGTTGTCTGCTCTTGTGTATAAGCTTGTTTGAGTGCCAGCTTTTCTTGTTTGTCATATCAATTCCTTGTTTTGTCTTAGGATTTTCCAATCTTCTTCCAGTAGGTATTTTTCTTTGTTAGTGCGCTTCAATTTTGGGTAAGGGTTAAGACTTAGACTCACGTTGGTCTTTGCAACATCTAACCAACCTCCAACCGAGTAGAAGAGGCAAGAGAGTCTCATTATAGAAAAATCCAAAAAAGAGTGACATACACGAGTGTTGCATTCCATTGAGTGTAAACACTTAGTTGAGTGGAAAGGTCCATAAAACTTAAAAAAAAACTAAAATCAATTTAGGAGAATGGAAGGAAGGAGGCAAGGGGAAAGGGGAACCATGTTGTTTAGAAAAGCCTTAGAAACATCTTTGGGTGAAGAAGAGAGCCAAAGAGAGAACCTATTCCACACTAGGTGCCATATTGAAGATAGGGTTTGTTTAGTGATCATAGATGGAGGAAGTATTAGAAACTTAGCTAGCCTTAGGTTAGTTAACAAGCTAAACTTACCTACTACCCCACACCCAGAACCTTATACACTTCAATGGGTGAGTGATGAGGAAGAATTTATGGTGGATAGGCAAGTGAGCTTAAGGTTCAAAATTGGGGATTACCAAGAGAAAATGACCTTTGATGTTGTACCCTTAGAAGCCTCTCACATCCTTTTAGGAAGACCATGGCAATATGAGAGAAGGGTAAAACATGACGGGTTTGCCAATACCTATAGGTTCCGCCACCAAGGTATAAAATTCACACTCATGCCTATGACCTCAAAGGAAATAAAAGAAGATCAAACCACACTTAAGAGGTTAATAGAACAAGAGAAAAGAGAACAAATAGAAAAGAAGAAAGAAGAAAAACTTAAAAAAGAGGAAAAAGAATTAAGAGTGCAAGAAGAGAAAGTATGTTTATCTTGTGATCATTTGAATACTAACTCTTCTAGTGAAAGCATGAATAGGTTGATGGAAAATACTTCTAGTGTTGCAAAGAGTACAATTCAAGTTGTTGAAAGGGAGTTTCCTAAACTTACTTTCTTTATGCATGAAATGCCTCTCTCTATGCACAATTTTATGCCACAAAGCACTACTTGGTTGAAAGAAATAAACAATGTTGATAATGCTTTGAAACCTATTGCATGTTTAGAAAAATCAAGTAAGAGTACCATGAAACTTACTAGAGATGCATGTTTAGTCAATTACTTTGATCAATTTAGATTGCATGATAGGAATGATAACGAAGTTGGATTGAATATGCATGCACCTTTGGTTTGGGTTTATAAGTTGAATACACATTTTGGTCCTCAAATAAATAAAGATGTGTATTATGCTCTTGAACTAGTTAGTAAAAAGGATAAAAATTTGGATGAAGCTATAACATATGAGAAAACTTGTTTGACATCCATCTTACATGATGATATGCTTCATAGTGTGCTTGATCAAAATAATTCTTTTGATGTTTCACCTTACATGAACACAAATGATAATATGCAAAAAGTGTCATATTACTTGAGTGAGTGCATTAGAATGGATATGCCTCGTGAACAAACTTGTATGAATACCTCATGGCATGAACATATACACTACATTTTTGACAATCATACTCAAGATTCATGTGTTATGTTCAATAAAAATGTTGGGATGTTATTGAAAAATATTAAAACATTCATGCCACATAGTTTCACTTGTGCATTTATTTGGGAACATAGTGTAGAATATTTTGGTGAATGTTGCACTTTGAAACACATTTCGTACTTATGTGGAATTTATTTCCTAAGCCTTCTCCATGACCACTTACTTCTCTTACTTGCAAGGGAGGGCTTCAAAAGATTAGTCTTTGATCCAGGATCTAAATCCATAGAGTACATGGACAAGATGGTTCAATCTCCATTGAGGGAGTTTTCTAACCCTTTTCTCAAATACCTCTTGTTCATATCATATGTTTTTCTTTTGCTAATCTTTATGATTCCCGAGTATTTTTGTTATGAGCCTTCACTTTGCTTGCTGTGGAATAATAGTTATGGGTCTTCTTCTTGTTGTCTAGGCTCAAGGGAGTTGTCCAACTTGTGGATCTATGACTTTACTCTCCAAAGACTAAGGGAAGTACCTTCTTACTTCCTGAATTTGTCATCCATCTCCTTTTTCTGCCAGTTCATTATACTTATGTCTTCTTACTGAATTTTTCAGATTTGAGGTCAAATCCTTTTCAAGGGGGAGGGAATGATGGCACACTGTTAGAAGCTTGGAGATGCAAGACCAACACTGGAGGAAATGCACCAACTTTAAGCCAGAACTTCAAGCAAGGAAGAGTTGGAGAATTTAGTGTCCTACAAATAAAGGTCACTACCCTACAAAATAAGGGTCACTGCCCTACAGAAGGACACCTTGACCCTGGATAGGACCCTTGTCCTATGGACCACCTTTTATTTGGACTCTTTTGTATTTTCTTTTTATTTTTGTAATTTTCCTTTTATTTTCCTCCTACTTGGGCGCCCACATGTATGGGTTTATTGGCTAGTAGGTTGCCTGCCTAAAAGGCTTAGGAGTCTTGGGTTCAATTCCCACATATGATAGAATTTTTATTCATCTTTTTATTTGTTTTCATGAGTGGGGTGCTAAATTGAGAGGTTTATTGGCTTAAGACTTAGCTTAGCCATACACCTTTAGGGTCTTGGGTTCAAAACCCACTTAGGAGTGTTTTCACTCATCTTTTATTTTTCTCCCATTTTATGCTCCTAAAAATCCGCCCCCTTCCCCCTCATTTCCTATAAATAGGAGTCCTCTCCTCTTGTAATTCACACATTGAATTTTGAAGTAAAGGCTTTATGCCAAATTTTCTCCTCTCATTATGAGTTGAGTGAGGCTTGGTGGTTGTTGCTCAAACCATACTGAGACTTATCTAATTCTCCTGAATTAGTGGCGTCTGGCTTTGGACTTATCTGCTGCAAGTGGATTCTTGCTTCAGTGGCGTCCTTCTCATTTCTTCCTCTCCACTTTTTCTTTCATTTTCTATCATTTTCCTTCACTTTCTTGCGTGAATATAGTTGTTGTTCCAACACCTATATTTCGCAATTAATTGCTTAATTGTGATTCTGATCGGTTGGTTTTGCTTAATTCTAGGTCTTACACCTTTCCTGCTATCAGATATTGATAATTTTATTGAAGACAAGTAGGAGGAATTTATACAATTTAAGTTGTATTGTGAAAGAGAAGGACTAATCGTTGACCTCGCACTAAATGAGATAGAAAAGATGATCAAGCAATTAGAAAATGTACTACCCAACCCTGAAGAACAGTGTGACGACATTGTTCAGCTGATAGGGCAGGAAACCAATGGCAATCTGGCTGATGAAGATGAAGAAAAGGAAGAAGAAGAAGGTGCAACAGAAGAAGAAGAAGAAGAAGAAAAATGAGAGGAGGAAACATAACAGATGGTGCTTAAAGAGGAGATTGACTATGAAAGGAAGGAAGAGAAAAAGAGTGAACAGGGAGATGGAGAATCAAAGCCCGAAGAAGGAAGAGAAGTGGTATCAAGATCAAAGACCTTGCCTTATCAAACCAGTCCTCTAAAGGAAGATCAAGAAAGGCATGGTACAAGTGATAAACCTTCCAGACCTCACAAAATAAAGGCCTGCGAGCACACTGACCAGGACAAGGCAAAGAGAAGAAAAGTCAAGCTAGAATCAAATTCAGAGCCTAGAGCCAGATTGAAGATCAAGTGGTCAGGTGTGTTCCAAGGACCCCCCCTGAAGCAAAGAAATTGAGAGCAATCAATTGTAAATCATCAAAGCTTCACGGTACAGGTTGTTTCAAGGCAAGAATATGGGGAGGTATATGGGCCAAAGAAAGGAAGGGTGCAACATAGAAGCTCACCAAAATATTTTAGTTTCAGCCACCTTGAGAGAACATGCATCGAGCTAGAAGACGTTAAACAAATGCTTCCTAGGAGGCAACCCAGAGATTTTTAAGTTTTTAATTGTTTTCAATTTTATTTTGTTTTTATTAGGATTTTTCATTTTTTTAGGATTTAGGAAATTTTCAAAATTGATTGGAATAAGTTTGTGGAAAATAAAATTTTTAAATAATAGGAAGTAGCAGAAAACGTGATTGAAAATTGCAAAATTGCATTATGTTTTCTGCGCTTCACTTGTGCTGTTGCGCAGGTAAAGTGCAGAAATGCAATTTTAGTCACTGACTTCTGCGCTTCACATGCGCTGTAGTGCAGGGTGAAGGGCAGCAGTACGAATTTTTTTAAAAAATCTTCTATTTTCTCATGTACCGTTTCTCTACTTCCTATGCTCTTCTTTTCATTCTTTCCACTCACAAACTTCCATCAATTTTGAAACTTTCAGTTATGTTTTCTTTATTTTTTATCAATTGAAATCTTCATTCACTTTATGATTTGAACTTTAGGATAGAAACCTTAGGAATGTGTATAATGTTGATAATTCCTATCTTGAA
Organism: Sesbania bispinosa; assembly: GCA_026901365.1. Classification (NCBI taxonomy): domain Eukaryota; kingdom Viridiplantae; phylum Streptophyta; class Magnoliopsida; order Fabales; family Fabaceae; genus Sesbania; species Sesbania bispinosa. The sequence continues at coordinate 2,296,346 of QLOH01000018.1, forward strand.
TATGATTATGATTGTGTGGAACATGAAGAACAATTTGCTTGATTAGAATGCCCTTTGTTTTGTGAGTTATTGAATTTGAAAGTGTTATGCTTTGTTTCTTTCGAAAAATCTTGAACTTTCACTTTCCATGGATTGATTGAATGCTTGCAAAACAAATGAGTATGATTTGTTTTTAGGAAGTCATTACCAAGTGCACTGAACTTTTGTTGTGAAAATATTAATTCTTTGAATTATGCATGCAAATTGGTTAATGATAGGCTTCCATGTTCTTCATGAATTGCACTGACTGCTGCAAAGTATAAAGACTAGTTGACCCCAAACCAATCAGGAGTACTAGACCCATACCCAAGCATGCTGCTTGAAGAGTTCCGGATATTCTTGCAGTGGCCTGGGGACAAGCCTATTCATCCAGGGGGAGGTGGAGCAACAGCAGGACAAGCACTTACAGGATACAGAGGATGAAGATTGATACTGGTGTTTTCTTTCTTTTCATTTTTCTTTTATTTTCCATTTTATAGAATTTTTAGGATTTTTATTTGGTATTTCATTTCTTTTAATTTTTAGAATTTTTAAAATTTTAGGACCTTAGGAATTATGATTTAAGGTAAAAGTTTTTCAAATTCTCTGTAATTAAGTAGTTTAACTAACCAGATTAGGAAAGATGATAGGGTTTTGTGATTAATTCCATAATCAGTTAGGATTAGGATACTTCTCAGGAAAACCTATCAGGATAGTTAATTAAAACCAGTAAGTGCTTTATCAAGGAATTTTAGCTAATAACCGGTGAGCTGAGAGCCCAAACACTGAAATTGAGAGTTTTTTACCGCTACTTGTCAACTGTTATTGCTTGAGTTTCTGAATTTTGTCTGGCTAGTGGAAGATATGGAAGTGACAAAGGCATATTTTGTGATTATAATATTCTGCTCGGTGCCAAATAGCCAACGTTGATTAAATTTTTCAAATTTTTTTGATTGCCTATTTGAGCCTTAATATTTCTTTTGATGCACCCTAGCCAAGATTAATGATCATACCATGTCCCTTCACACTTGGGATAGAGAGCAAGGTGCAACACAACAAGATGGGACAAAAGGTTGGTGAATTGAAAGGTCAAAGAGATTCAAAGAGCAGGCACAAGAAATCACAAAGAAGAATACTACCTCATAAATAAATTCTCTATGTTATTGTTTATGAAAAAAAATCTGCACAAAAGTGTGGAATTGAATAAGTTGGGGGGAGTATTTCTTCAAACAATGAGGCCAGCTGAAAAAGGGTGACAGTTCAAGAATAACTTGGTGAATTGAGAGAAGTTCCAAAGCACAACCACAAGATGCTCTCTATTTAAAGTGTTCATTGTATATCTAGAAAAACCATGATTTCTTGATAGTCGAGCCTCATTACAACCAAAGAAAAGACCTTTTGATCCATATCAACTGCTTGCAGATTCAGATATTGGAAACGATTATCAATTCTAGTTGTTCAACGGTGGTGAAAAAGATTGAGGGAAACACTTACCCGTGAGAATGAGAGATTTCCTTGGTTTATCACTTATTGCTTTAATTGCTATTTTTGAGAAGTTTGACTGATGTTTGTGTTCTATTCTGATTGAGGATTGGTAACATCTCTTAATCCTGATTTTTTCTTATGTTTGGAAGGTGACTACTGCTTAACAAGGAGATGATGAAAAGTTCCTTGAATTTGTTTTTGATTTTTTAGTTATTCAGGGGATATAATTGATTTTTTGATTGCAAAGAGGTCTCTTGCTTGAGGACAAGCAAAAAGTTAAGTTGAGGGGTATTTTGATAAGTGAAAATCATATGATAAATTAGAGCACTTTTTAGTTCACTTATCAAAGATAAAATGGTATTTTTGCCCCAGTTTAATCCTTTTTATTAAATATTAGATAAATTGTATTTATTAGTCTTGGATTTGAATTTGATGCTATTTTGATAGAAATATTGCTGATTTTTGCAGGATATTGCAAAGATTTGATTTGAAGGAAAGATAGCATTAAATGAAGGAGATATCTGCAAGATTTGAGTTTGATTGAAGACATTTAATAAAGATTTGAAGAAGATTTGAGGCAATCAATATGGAGATCACTGCCAATCAAACAAGGATTCTGCAGACAACCTTCCCAATTAAATCCAAGATGCTCAATAAATGAAAGATTTCATCAAGAAAAGTGAAACAAGGATAGACAAATCAACCAAAACCAGTCTCAGGGAGAGATCAAGTTAAAAAGAGAAAGTTTGAAGCTGCAGGATGCATTCTGCGCTTCAACCTGCGCTGTAGCGCAGGGTGAAGCGCAAGTTACGAAGATTTTTGCCCTGTTGCCATTTTTAGATAGATTTCTCCCCAATTTTCTTTGTCTTTCCTTAGCCTATAAATAGGACCTCATTGCACCAGATCAAGGTGTGCACGATTATTGTAATTCAATCTTATTTCAGTGATAATGCACTAGAGCTAATTTTAGAGTAGGAGAGGAGGAGCGCTTCACAAGGATTGAAGATGGTGACAACATCTTCGGTGGTTTGTATGGCTACCTTGTGTAGTTAACTCTCCATTAGGATTGGATGTAATTGATTCTATCCCCGAGTGTATCTAAACCCTATTTTATTATTTCATGTGCTCTCTGTCTATAATATTGGTATTCTTATTCTGTGCTTAATTCCTAACTTCCGCGCTTGCGCCGAAGTTATAGGCTAGTTTCCACTATGATTGAGGAAGGGGGAGCGGATTCTGAAGAAACCTATTCTCTGAGTGAATAAGAGGACTCGGTAGCCAGTGAACCGAAACATGGGCGTTGCTAATGATTGATGGGTAGTGTGAGTACTCTAATGAAGGGCGTCTACAGGATAGGCATGGTTATTAAATTACCGATAGCAAAGGTTAGTTGATTGTCAATCCAGGAAGCAAAACGTGGATGTATTCTAATGAGTGATGGGTAGTGACAGTACTCTAGCGAAGGTGCGTCCAGAGTAGTAGGCCTCGTTTATCAACTAATTCTTTTACAAATGGAATAAAAGAAAGCAAAATAAGCCGAGGGTAATTCTGTCGCCTGGGAGAGCCCGCATGGATTACCTTTGAGTGTGTGAGGCCGCTGGTAACTCGGGGTCTTAGCAATTTAGTTTGTCTACAGTATTATAGAGTAAACCTAAAATAATAGATAGTTTTTACATGCACGAAGGGTGTGATGATATGAAGTCCAGTCCTAATCCAAGTAAAGTGTCTCTAACTCTTCCTTTCTAATTTAATTGATTATTTATTTGCTATTTACAATTTACGCAACAATACTCTCAAAAATATTATTTCCCTTGATAAATAGACCACAAATTTATGCGAATTGACTGTTCGCTACGGATACGATAACTCTTCTTACTATTATACTACTGGATTTTTGGTTCGCTTGCTAGAAACCCATCAGTTGACTATACCAAAACACAATATGAAATATGACTCAAACCTCACAAATAGAGAACAACACACGAATTACAAAAATAGAATTCAAAACACAAACAAAATTGAAAATGAAAACTGAATTTGAATTGAATTCCCCGGCAACGGCGCCAAATTTGATTTAGGTCGCACTCAATCAAATAAAAAGGATTAAAGTGCAGTGAGGGTTAGTTAAGCCAAAGTCATCTCTCAAGGAATTCAATTACAAAATCTAGGTTTCAAATTCAAGTAACTCACACACTCAGGGGGGTTTGTTTGTTGTACATACTAATTTCTCAATATCTAAAACAGAAACAAAATTTCAGAAAACAATTCAAGAAAAATGGATTAATTCTCTACCTCATTCACAATTGGATCTATCATTGATTCATACGAAACTCCTCAAATTTCGTGACAGATTCAAATTCGGATTAAGCATCCTTGATAATTTCCACACAAGAATTACAAACTTGCATGAAACCTAATCTATAATCCTTGGAATTAAGCAAACCGAAAATTCATTTCAAATTAAGCAACCTAAAACGTGAGTTTAGATTCAAAACAGAATTCGAATTTCACTAAGCACACAATTAAATTTTCAGATTCAAACTTAAACATCAAGAAATTATAGGAGAAGAATTCAAGAATCTGTCAAGAGATTAGAAGCATAAAACAGAATGTAAAACCTCAATTTCCAATGTGAAATCAGTAGAAAAGCAATCCTTAGAGCATAGCCTTCTATTTCCATATAGGTAGAATTCGAAAATGCAAGAAAGGAAGAAGAAGAAGAAGAAGAAGAAGAAGAAGAAGAAGAAGAAGAAGAAGAAGAAGAAGAAAATCCAAACCGTGTGAAGCAAGGAAGAGAGAAAAAGAGAGGGAAAATGAAGAGTCTATTTTCTAAAATCTGAAAAATGAGGGAAAGGTTCTCAAACTATTCAACAATACACTTATTTATACTACCTAAATCACTGACAAACTTATTAGGCCTTAATTGGGCCGAAATTAATTAGTACAGACCCAAAAACTAATTACAAAACTAAGCAACTTGGATTTCCAACAGAAAACAACAGTAGGCGATCCTCAAATTGCATCTTCTCCTAATTCCTTCATGGGAATACTATCTTATAGTAGATCAAATTAAAGTCCCAGATCTTAGCTTTCCAATGCCACTGAAATCACCCAAAACCTTCACCTACAACTCCAGATATCATCAACATAAGACAGGTAGGTCAGTAGGCTTAAAAGTCCGAATTTAAACAACATTTACAGTTAAAGCCCAAATAGGTAAATTCCAATTAAAATAGTGGATTTAATCACAATTATAGTTCAAGAAAGCTAAGATTAATTGTGATAAGTGTGAATAAAAATGTGCTCATCAGCCCTCCCTTGTATTACAATGGGGCATTTAGAACGCACAAGGGAAGTAGGGATTGCCTCCTTGGCTAGGGTTATTACATTTAGACTATAGGGTAAAGGGGTTACATGCAAATCTAACTGCTTCACACAATCAAAAGCAACAAAAGAATGGGTTGCCCCAGAATCATACAATACAATTACGGTTTTACCTCCTAGGGTGCACGTACCTCACATCAGATTATTAGCATAAGCTGCCACTTCATCACTGAGGGTGAAGACTCTCCCGGTGGCTTGGGGTTTTGGAGTATCCCTCTTCTTCGGGCATTCGTTCTTCATGTGACCGGGCTCCTTGCACCAATAGCATACCTTCTGACCGAAGAGACATTCCCCTCGGTGGTCCTTTCCGCACTTGGGGCACTAAGGAGTGTTCCCTTGGCGTTGGGTTGGCCGAGTGACTAAAGAGATGTTGCTTTTGCCACTAGGGTCTAGAGCCCTTGCCCTAGCTGGTCTCCTCCAGTTTCCCCATCCCTTTGTTGTCTGGTTGTGGGGGTGGTGCAGTTCCCCTCAGGTTCTTTTCAGTAATGTAACACTAGTTGATCAGGGTAGGGAAATCCCTAATCTCAAGTGTCCCAACCCGGTCCAGAATCTCTGGTCTCAAGCTTCCCTCAAACTGAGCGCACCTCCACTCCTCATCAGGGATAGTCTGTAAATACTTGGAGTACTTAGCAAGATCCTCAAACCTGGCCACATATTGGACTACGATCATGCTCCCCTGCTTGAGCTGAAGAAGATCTGCCTCCTTCTGCCTCCGCAATGAAGCCGGGAAGTACTTCTCCAGGAAGGTGGTATGGAAAACTCCCCAAGTGAGTGGGGTTTCTACAACAGTCGCTCAAATACTTTTTGACTTCCACCAATCTTCGGCCTCTCCTCTAAGCATATACACTTCATAACCCACCTTTGAGTTATCGGTGCACCTCATCACTTCGAAGATGCGGTTGAGATCGCAGAGTCAATTTGCCGCCAAAACCGGATCATAAACCATGTTGAACTCGAGATGGTTATGTTTTCGGAACTCCGCTAGTACTTGGACAAATGGGTCCACCGTAGGAGGAGGTTGTGTCCCCGTTAGCCTTCGGACCAACTCCTGTAAGACGGCAGCGTTAGCAGCAGCCTGCTCTCGTGCCGCCTCAACCTGTTGGCGGTTGGCCTCCGCTTGTGCCCAGTTAGACGCTACCTACTCTCCTATCATCTGCATGAACATCTGAAGGGTTGCTGCCATAGGATCCTGAGGTTGATCCCCCGGTGGAGAAGGTGGGTTGGTCCGGGGACGACTTCTCTTGCCGCCAGCCATAATCCTCTACACATAATTAAGCATACATCGAGGTGATCAGTCTCTAAATTTCATAATAATGCATAAGAGGATAACAACTAACTTCAAGAACTAACTAGTCCATAGCCCATTTGGATTGAACTACTCTGATTCTAAAATGTAACATCCTAATTTCTAAATTTAAGAATTAAGCTCATTGAAAGCAAAATTCCCAAATTTCTGAAATTATTTCGTGCCATTTTAAATATTGCAACACGAAATCATATAGCATTTAAGCGTCCAACGATTACTCAAACAATATATGAAAACATAAACTGAATAAATAACGCCTCAAGGTCAATAGCATACATAATCTCTATACATCAACTGGGATACCCCCATACATGCTCCCTAAATAAAATAGAAGGGCCCGAAGGTTGCGCATGTATAGTCATATCCCCTCAAAATAACACAAGAGCAATTCTAACCATCAAAATAAACAACTAACGGCATAAGCATCTAAATACATCAAAATTACTAAAACTCCTTAGCACCTCCAAGCTCACTGTCGTGAATGGGGAGGGACCTGTGCATCTAAAAGGTAACCCCAAAACGTGTGGTGAGACTAGAGTCTCAGGGAGTAAAACATGCAACAAGCAGTATAGGTAAACAAGCAAATGCAATGCAACATACACGGGTAAACATAGAGGTACAAGCTCTAATATATGTAATCTCATTAAACAACTTTAATGATATGCATGTTTTGCATTTCCCAGCAAGATGGTGTCTTATCTCTATCTCTAGTGATAGACCCGAGCTTAGACTACAAGGAACTTCTCCCTTGGGGTTATACCCGCCATTACTCTGGGGACCGAAGTCCAAGTTTTACTCTGGGGACCAAAGTCCATTAATTCTAGGGGCTGAAGTCAATTATCTCTTTCTTAATCTCTGGGGGCTAAAGCCCAAAGTGTCTTATTACTTCTCAGTATGTGCATAACATAAACCATAGCATACATAAACTTCACAATTAAGGCTATGATAAAGAAAACCCCCCAATCAAAGCCCTAATTAACAATCTCTAAGCATATAACCAATAAATTCTCATACATTAAGCATAAACAAAAATTAATCAGAGAAATAACCACATACAAGCCCTAGAAAGGGAAAGGAAGGAGTAGGGGTTCATTGGGGAGTAATCACACAAGATTGGTGATAGTGTGTGAGCTTTACTCACCTCAAGGAAGCTTAAATAGAAGGGGGAAGAAGTTGACGGAGATTGGGGGGAGGAGATCCTTGGCTTCCTCTTTTTCTTCCTGGCTCCAAGGGCGTTTTTCTCTAGAAAACCTCTTTCTCTAGAAATTGGAAGGGAAAGGAGAAAAATCAGAAACAAGAACCCTAACTCTATTTTTAAAATCTGATGCATTCTCGCTCAAGTGAGGCCTTTTATTTTGAGCAAGAGAAAAAGTAATTTTGAAACATATGCATACTCGCTCAAGCGAGAGAACGCTCGCTTGAGCGAGAACATTCCAGAGAGCAACTCTTAGAATTGGGCTCAAGCGAGAGAATTGTGCTTGAGGGAGGGTATTCTAGAGAGAAATTGTGGAATTGCTCATGAATTGCGCTCAACCAAGAGATCCTCGCTTGCGCGACCAAACCAGAAACTTGTTTCCCTAACTTTTACTGACATGGTCGCTCAAGTGAGACCTTCTCGCTTGAGCGAGGCTACTAGAAACCTATTTTTTCCACTTTTGATTCTTAGTTCCTTTTACCCTTAGTTCCTTTTATAAAACTTTTCCCCTTATAAATTATATTTATAAAATAGCTTTGATTTGGGATGTTACAAACATTCTTCTCCCTAAAACCAAATCTTCTGCTTCATTCTGATTTTTGGTAACAACGCCTCAAGGATGCTTTTGAATGGAAAAAATTACTATTTTTATCCCCTTCTTTCAACCATATTGCTCAAGATCTTTGCGTCTAATAAATGTAGAACACCCGAAAACACTAGAAGGGGGATTGAATAGTGTTTTACAAACTTCTATGATTTTTTCAGAAACCTTTTTCAACAGTAAGTCAAAATTCAGACAAGGTTTTTAAAAGTCGTCTTAAGTTATCTTTTAGTTTGGAAAGTTCAGACAATGAAGTTTTATAAGAAAGTTGATTGTGAAATGTTCGAAAATTATTTGTAAACTTATGCTTTCAATTCCATTTGTGTTAGAGATAAGGATAAAGAAACTTAACCACGAGATTTATCCTGGTTCACTCACCACCACTGTGATCTACATTCAGTCCTAGTGCCAACTAGCTACTGGATTTTACACTAATCTCAAGAGATTACAAGTATTATTTTTAGACAAGCCTTTTCAAGCTTAAATACAAGTATTATTTGCTCACCTAGCCTCTTCAGGCTCTACTCAAGTATTTTTTACTCACCTAGCCTTTCCAAGATCAACTCAAGTAATTTTGCACACCTAGCCTCTTCAGGTTCTAAACAATAAAAGTGTTTACAGATGAAAAATGAACTTGAACTTTTGCAAAGTTTTAGTTCAAGAAATAATACAAGTAACTGTGTAAGACACATGATATGAAAATGTTTATTAGAGTTTGATTTCAATATGAAATCTGCAGCGTATTTGCTTGGCTTGTTCTGTTCTGCTTGACTCTTTTTCTCTAACCTTTTCTCTATCCAGCCAATAACAACAATAGTCTCAGCAGCATGATCCTTAAAGATCTTCAGCTATTTATAGGCTTGGTTCAGGCTGATTTGAATTTTTCCGTTGGAGGTAGTGATAGTGAAATCATTTGAATCCATTAGAGACAATTCTAACAATAGTACACTGAGTGTAGGTGCCATCTTCACCTCTGCATACAAAGACGCTTCCTCACCTCTGAAAATTGTACAGGAATATCAGAAGTTTTCGCAGAATATTCTTGCCACGCATTTCAGTCGTGCATTAGGTAATTGATCAATAAGTCCATTTGTGGATAAAACATGCTTAGTCATGGCTAAGTGGTCATGTTTGGAATGACTAGGGAGAAGATCATCCAAGTTGTAGTAGAAATTACTACGAGTTTTATTTACTTTTGTTCATCTTTTTATAAAGTCTTCATGGAAGGCTAAGTTTTTATTCAATTCAAGGAGTCAAGCTTACTTTCATCTTAGTTTTGAGGTTTGATCTTCATTCGCATGCTCATTGAATTAAATCTACCTTTTCTACTCCACTTGCTTCAATTTCATATTTCTTTTATCAAAGCTTGATTGGTTAACATGTTTTGGTTATGAAATTTGTTATTGATGTATGTTGTACTCTTGATTGGTTTATCATCATACAACAATTAAAAAGCATAGAGTAAGCAATTAAATTAAAGGTGTTCATTTAATTATTTACTTCAATTAGGTTCCGATTATAAAATTGATTTGGATCTAACATAAGATTTTATGGTTATTTGATATTGTTAATCTTAATCAATTGAATTCTGGAAATTATTTCAGTACTGAATCCGGGATCATTGTAAGGGTTCCACATGATTCTAAGTTGAAAGATTTAACCTTTTGAATGCATGTTATTAATAACCAATGATTAACCATGAAAATAGCCTCTGAATTCCTTGGATTGATATTGTCTTGAATTGATTCAACCTTTGCTTTTAACTTGATCTTTGTTTTCTTCAGTTTATTCCAATCAATCAAACCCCCACAAAGAAGGATTAATTTGAGTGGATATTCAGGGTTCAACCCGGTTTGTACCATTCTACTATAAGTAGTTTGTAGATCGGAAAATTATAATTATAATTTTGTGCAGGTTTGACAACTGCCAATTCTCAGAATAGATAAATTTGGGGAGAAAAGAGTTATTTTTAAAAAATTATTAGCGACGGACAGGACGTCGCTAATGGCCGACGCTATTAGCGACGACCTTTAGCGATGGCTTGGCTGTCGCTACATAGCGTCGGCTGTAAAATGTCGTCGCTACTACATTAACGACGGGGCTTTTAGTGATGACTAGTGGATCGTTGGCCGTCGCTAGGTCGTCGCTAATTATGAAATAGCAACGATTTTTTCCCTGTAGCGACGACTTTTGGCCGTTAGTAAAAACCGATTTTCTTTTAGTGGATGGCTAACAATGTGCAGGATAGAACTTTGAGAGAGTTGGATGCTCCTGATGTTACATACCAACCTTTGTGCATTCAATATCCAAACTTGGATGTTGATTTTGAACTTAAATCTGGTTTAATTCACTTGCTTCCTAAATTTCATGGTCTTGAAGGAGAAGATCCACACAAACATCTAAAAGAGTTTGAAGTGGTTTCCTCCTCAATGAAACCTCAAGGAGTTTTTTAGGAGCACATCAAATTGAGAGCTTTTCCTTTCTCACTTACTGATGTTGCTAAAGATTGGTTGTTTTATCTTCCTGCAAGTTTCGTAACGTGTTGGAATGGCAGGAAGAAGCTATTTCTAGAGAAATACTTCCCTGCTTCAAGATCATGTGCTATCAGAAAGGAAAATTGCAGAATTAGGAAAATGATATTAGAGACCCTGTACGAGTATTGAGATAGTTTTTTTAAGTTGTGCGCTAGTTGTCCACACCACCAAATTAGTGATAAACTTTTAATCCAATACTTTTTTGAAGGATTATTGCCTATGGAAAGAACCATGATCGATGCAGCAAGTGGTGGTGCATTAATGAAGAAAAGCATTCTTGAAGCAAGAAGCCTTTTCTCTACCATGGCTTCCAACACCTAAAAATTTGGGACCAGGATTACGCCAACTCGGGCGGTGAACGAAATTCAAGTGTCACAAACAGAACAATAAAGGCTGCAGAATAGACTTGATGAACTAACATCCTTAGTGAGACAAGTAGCAGTACCTCAACAACAACCTTCTTAAACACAACAACTACATTTGAAAGCACCGGAAAAGGTATGTTGTATCTATAATTGCTCATCTCATCCAATTATCGCTTGCCCTACCATTCAAGTAGGTGAATCTGTTGTTGCAACAGAAAAGCTTTCCACGAGCTTCACGCTGACACAGACAGTCCACTTATATGTTGACTCCATCTCTCTGTGTAATACGCCTCATCAAATGGTCGTCAGAGGAAGCATCGCGTTTGGCTAGTTCCCCAGGCAAACTTTCCAGAGCCTTGTTCTACTCTCGTAAGACCCCCTACTACCTGGGTGCATGCCATCATGGCCTCAAGAATAAATCATCCAATAGACTGTCATTGGGCCTCTTCGATCACGTTTCGGATCAGCATGTTCTGCCTATAAACCGGCCTAAACGTTTTCACAAATAGGAAGTGTGCACGTAGGAACAGTACATAGATATCCCAAAAAATACTAAAATTGTAGAAGTATTGATTTCAATACGACTTCGTCCAAAGAAAAAAATTCAATACGACAAAAGTCAAAGTGGAGGCAAATGGCAAAATATGGGATAAAACAGGTTAAAATGACAAAAATATAAAAATGTACAACATTTTCAAACTCCAAACTGCAATAGGTAACTGATAATTGCAGTCGTTCAATATAATAATATTAAATATAACAATTCTAAAAGGGTCCGGTATTGGTTCAAGACCTGACATCTAAAGTACTGTAGAGTGTAGACGCATCTAGCCCTTCTTTGTTTCATCATAGAGAAGAAGATATTACTTTAAAAAAAGCAAGACATGTTTTAGAGAAGAAGATCAAGATCAATGGGATTGGTTCAAGTGGTACATGTTTGATTCCTCTTAAGTAATATCTTGGGTTCGAGTTTTGTCTGTAGAAAAAATCTATAAACTAGTTCCACCATGATATGGATGTTCTCGTCTCGAGCAAGATTATCTGCTGTAGAGGATACTTGTGATTTAATTAAAAAAGCTGAAAAAGTTCAAGGTTTTGAGGAGTTGCTGATGAATGTAAACGACAATAGCCTAAATCATATTCAGATAGATACAAGAATATAGCATACTCATGAAATACAATACCATAATAGATTGTGTACCTGGAACAAGGGAATCAACCATTACAGTGGTGTCAATATGACAAGCAAGAGAATACTGCTCTTTTCCTGGTAGGAGATCAAAAGACAGAGTACGAAGGGTCTAAGCTCTGACTGTCTAAACTGACTAATGGGGTATCAGTTTATATCCTTACCAATAGAGACCAGGGACCTCTCAACGGGCTACTGAACTGAACAGCCCAACCCATCACAGGTTATTCACAATAAAAGGCCAATATATCATCTATCTTTATATTATGTGTTATACTTAAATAATTAATCTATAATTGATATTAATAATTCACATAAATATAATTCCAAATAATTGATTAATGCTAATCCACAAAATATAATTAGGGATAATCTAACCTTCTCCCACTTGGATAGCATTAGTCAATTATCAGAACTACTAGGAATTATTAAAACCAAAGTATCAATTATAGCCAATGCACATAACATTCAATAATTCTAAGAAATAAGAGCATTAATAATATAGAAGATAGCATCTGATAGGGATACATACCATATGCTTATATTTCATAAAATGATGGATAAGAGAAAACATAATTCAATAAAACAATATGCAATCCAATAATGGTCCCAGCATCTTAGATGCTATAAGAGATATGATAGTAAAAGTAAACTAACACATATATCATAATATTGAGCAAATACAAACACGATTGACTCCCAATAACCCAAAACACCAAAAGACTTATACAAACACACATGAGTTATGACAAACTCTAATAATCAAGTCTTTGGTCAGTGGATCTACTAAAATGCTCAACATACATGAAAGTTGCTGTTAATTTCCTTTCACCATCACAATAGGCCACAGCTCTGACACAGTCCACATAAGCTTAAGTACTCACAATAGCCCAGTAACAAAAGTAATTACATCAAGGGAAAACCCAATAACAAAAGTAATTACACATGGGCAAAGTCAAGAATGCTCGAAAACAATTGACATTTAATTAATCTGAGTTTTACTAAATAAGTGACTATGCATGTTCAAGTAGAATAAATAAATTTAACAAATTTCCCACTCGAACAACATAGACACTTAGTTTAAACAAAATAAAACTCAAGATTAATATAAACAAAAAATGTTAATAATGAGCAAGCACTTACAACAATTGGTTCAAACAAAAGAATACAAGTATCTCAACAATGCAGAAAATCATACTCAATAGGAGTACTTATATCATACATGCAAGATACTCATACATCTGTAACCTTATGAAATGTGGAATATCGGTCAAAGAAAAATTACAACAAAGTTGCATACTAAAATAATCGAAGTGTCTTTCATAACACAATGGCCAAAATAATAATAATAACATAGTCCACATAAACTCAAGTGCCTATAATAGCCCAATAACAAATAACAAAAGTAATTACATATCGACCCAAATAATAAGATTTACAAGCACCTTATCGATCCAAAGAAATCATACTTGATAGGAGTATTAATTTCATATAAGATACTTATAAATCTGTGACTTATAAAATGTGGAATGTTGGTCAAGAGAGAAGCATAATAAAATTGCAAGCCAAATGTGCAATACCAACAAAATAACCTTAGCGTACACTTAATGTGCCTTACTGAGATTCAATAAAATTGCACATAATAATATATATCAACAATTTGTGCATAAGAATACATCTCAATAATATGGAATGAGATTTCTTTCCAAAATCTCTAAGAGCATGTCATATGATTAAGCACGCATAAGAACATAAGACAACCAAAAAGCTCAAAAAAAATATTTTAATACAAAAGTGCACACAAAGATATATAGCAATGCTATTATCTCATGACAAACAATTGTGTGCACACTCCCACTAATAAAAATTAATATATTATTATGATTCTCATTAATAGTGGGATTGTAATTTTGCTAAGGTATTCATTATGAGTCTAAAACTCAAAATTTCTCTCTCTTTAAAATTTGATATTGAGAGAAATATACTAAAACAAAGTCAACAAAAATGGTTACGAAACAAAATATGAAACTCAACATAGAACCTTAACCATGGTTTTACAAAGGAGTTTCATAGTTAACCATATACTTTGCTTACAAAATGAAGGAAATCATAAATTTCAACATGACATTTTAAAATAGAAAATCTCCTTCAAAAAATATTGTAACACGCAATTTTATAAAATGATGGCTATTTGAAAAATTGCCAACATATGAGTGAGATTATAATCTCCAACATATTTAAAAATGAGATCATAGAAAAATTCAACAACTCACTCCTATGACTCAAGTGTTACAATTTAAATAATAGCAAAACACTCTTTAGCGGAAGCGGAAGCAAAAGTGCACAAGACATTGACTATTATTGAGGATACAATAAAGGATTTATGAAGTCTCTAACTCCCACTGTTCTTATAATATCAAAATTACAAGATAACAATATTGTATTGTATACAAAATTTATCTATATATATATATATATCCCAAAATAGTTTGACATATCATTGATGATAAGGAAGATTAATGGTATGTAATATAGAAATTAATCTCTTCAAACAATAAAAAATAATTTGGGATATCAACATATTGTCTGGTATAATTAATTACCCATAATATAAGACAATAATAGGGAGTTTGACTATAATGTTCTCAAAGAGACTTAACAAACAATATACCCAATATAAAGCCTTGACAATAAAGGGTTGACTATATGAAAGTAGTCATTGCATTACTACTATCTTGCTTGACAAAATCATCACATAATATATGTAGATTTCTCCCACTCGATAGAGAAAAGTATTAAGAGATAATATAATATGAAAATCATATAAAATATTATTTTCTCTATCATACAATGATGATGTCAAGCAATACAATACCGATAGAGAATGTCCATGACCTACACAATTCAATTCAACTTATTTCAATAAAATAATTTACTAAATTTAGGTCATATTCAAAATATTGACAAAAATGGGCATGGGCTAACACCAAAATAACAAAGAAACATTTAATATGCATAATATCATATGCTAACACAAAATTAAATGAATTTGTGTGTCTAGCCAAAATAATAAGGTGCCCATTAACCAATATTTCTTATTTACAATGATCTTGCCTAAGGGTCCCGAATCATAATAAATAAGAAATAATAAATGATATAATATCAATTCTCATGTCCCAAAACATATATTCTAATACCGATAGGGTACTAAAACAAAAAATTTGACATGAATTAAACAACAAGATATATTGCATAAAAACAAATCACATTAATAACAACACACTGATAGGGTATAATTATTATTAGTGCAATATAAATATAATTCAAAATAACTAATTTTCCATAAAATTTTGCATCATTGTACTTACGATAGGTGAGCTCACAATTATACAAAATTTAAAAATAATGCCAAACATAATTTAATTTAATAAATAAAATTGCATGATTAACAAACTATATGTATTATAAATACATAATATATGATTTCAAAATGGCCAAAATTAATTTCATAACATTGGCTCAATACCAGGGAGAGTGAAAAATTCCAAAAACTCTTTAATAACATACGAAATATACACAAAAAATTTCAGGCCAAAATTCTAAGAGTAACATTTCCAAAATTATAAATTACTCTCAAAATAATTAAAATAAAATATTTCCAGGCATCCAAAAATTACAAAAAGTATACCAAAAAATCAGAAATTTAATTATTTAATTTTTGGTATAAAAAATAAAATTTTTCAGACGAAAACAGGGGGCGCATGCGCCCCCACGCGCCTGGCCCTGCGAGTGGGCATGCACGCCCGATACTGTTCATCTCCTTCTTCACCTAGAACAGCAAAACGGGTTGCGTAGAACCCGCGAATAGACCCGATGCGTTCGGCCGCTACAGGCAACGAAACGCCACGATTTTCCAGCCAGAGGACCGCCCCACTTCGCCGGTCGGAAGCCCCAAGTTAATTTCCAGAATGATCCGTCCAAGTGGGAGAATTTACAGATTTAAAATTCAAGGGTTTATAAAACCCGCGATGAAGAACAAACAGAAAATCTCGAGATTGTGCGAACGAATCAAGCTGCAGAACTCCAGATTCATTCAAGTTAGATAGTTGAACAAAAGCCCCAAAACAATTTCAAAAATGATTGGCTTAATTGTGAGATAAAAAACTAGGCTTAAAGGTTCGAACCCGTGAAGAAAACGGTCTATTCTCGCGAAATACTAAACGAAATCGCACCAAAATTTGGCTTATGATTCGAAACTGTATGGGTAATAAAACCCCTAAATCAATTTTCTATTTTGAAAACAAAATATTGAGAATAAAATTTCGAATGATTTTGTGTTCGTTCTTCAAAATTTCGTCACTCACAGGCAGTTTAAGGCTACGAAATATTCTCAATTCAATTCAATTATGTAAAATCAACATAAACACTCATAGCTTGTACCTATTTTGCTCTGATACCAATTGATAAATGTAAACGACAATAGCCTAAATCATATTCAGATAGATACAAGTATATAGCATGTTCATGAAATACAATACCATAATAGATTGTGTACCTGGAACGAGGGAATCAACCATTACGGTGGTGTCAATGTGACAAGCGAGAGAAGACTGCTCTCTTCCGGGTAGGAGATCAAAAGACAGAGTAGGAAGGGTCTAAGCTCTGACTGTCTAAACTGACTAATGGGGTATCACTTTATATCCTTACCAGTAGAGACTAGTGACCTCTCAATGGGCTTCTGAACTGAACAACCCAACCCATCACAGACTATTCACAATAAAAGCTCAATATATATATCATCTATCTTTATATTATATGCTATAATTAAATAATTAGTCTATAATTGATATTAATAATTCTAAATAATTAATAATATTAATCCACAAAATATAATTAGGGATAATCTACCCGTTGCCACTAATATTAGCACGTAGTTTCCGTTTTCTTTTTCCCATGACATGTGTGTATACATTCACCATATTATACCTTCCAAACACGTGTTAGCTGAGGCACCCACAGTTATGTAGATCATGTGCTGAACCACTTCACGCTAAATAAAACTCAATAATTTGCCCATAAGCTGGTGTTCCCTCCTCCACCACCATATGAGGTCCAGGTTTCGGTACTCTTATCCTCCCCATAATTTCCCATCTGTTTCAGCTTACAAAGTTTAGCATGCTATTTTTCTGTGATAGAAAATGGAAACTATATATGACGAAAAAAAAAGACAATTTTCTATTCAAATACAAATCAATTTAAAAATTATAAACAAGGATTAGCTTGCATGTATAGAAACTTTTTAAAGTTATATATTATAGAAACTTTTTGTTGGTACAATAAAATATATTTAATATACTTAACTCTGATTAGAAGAGTGTAAAAACCTTACCAAACAATGGTTGGTCGTAGTGGAAGTGGATTGTGAACACCAGACCTACTTTACATGTAAGGTAGGTTCGAATCTGAAGTCGCTATTCTTGGGAGAGTTTCACCTAACCACCACCCCCGATCCAAGGGTTAAACCCCCAACTAAGCCTGTAAGAGATTCCCGGTCAAAGACCCCCGATCCGAGGGTTAAACCCCCAACTAAGCCTGTAAGATATTCCCGGTCAAAGACTTAAAAAAAAAGGTCTAAAAAACTTGATTTCATAAACTCAACGACATAAAAATTTAATGCTACGTTTTTTTATATTTATTTTAATACCTGATGTGAAGCATCATTTCTGTTTAAATTTTTTTGGACTTCATACATATATGGAAAACAAATGAGAGATAAGAAAATGAAAAGGAGAGTACAAATAAAGAGTGAGTATTTTATACCGTCAAAAAAGAAAGAGTGAGTAATTTTTACCTTATTTTTGTTCATCGAAACAACAATACATCACTACATAATTAATTACAAAAATTTTAATTTATTAATTGTCTGTATTTTATTGTGAACAATATTTCTGTATATATTTGCTTGTGCAAAAGGTCCTCTTCTAATTTTAACAATTTAATTATAGTTAAATTTAATTGTTAAGATTCCTCTCACTTTAACTAATTAACGGATGGTTTGGTTTTAAGTGATATACACTGAATTTTTCTTAAATAAGGTTTTATATTTGAGACATGCGTGTAGAAAAAACACTCCACCATAATGTGAATATTTTCTACTTAATCAGAATTATATTGCCTGCAATAAAAAATACATGTAGTTTACACAAATAAAAAGAAACCGTGTACTCTGTAATTTGTGAAATATATTCCATTAATTTCATATTTTTTTATGTTAATTTTAAAATTTTTGTTTTTTTTAAAATTTAAATCTAAATTAATTCTTTTTTAATTATAATCTTATTTAAAATCATGCATAATTACTTAAATGAACTACAATAAATGAAATAAATGAAGTATAAATGGGATATTTAAATTAAAATATAATAAAATTAATTACACATCAATTAAATATTTTTAATTTTTATAAAAAAACTAAAATAATAAAATATATGGAATGAAGGAAGTAACTTAAACAATTAAATACATCAGAAAAAAAACATATATAGTATTCAAAAGATATTTACTCATATTCTACAAGAAAATAGGAGAAAACAACACTAAAGGTGGTTAAAAGTTGACATGATATACATGATAATGTAAAGAAGCATAAAAGATCGAGCATTCAATATATATATATATTAGAGGACATCTTTTGCTTAATTTTGTCTAATCAATCAGTGCTGTATAATGCACTCCAATCTGGTTTCCGCTTTTGCTTGTTCAGCTTCACGGTTTTCCACTTTTACACCTTCCTTCTTCTTCCCCCACAATACACTGTAGAGTCCAACTACTAACAAAATAGTTCCACCAATACTGCCATAATCAATGAAAAGAAAGCAAAAAAAAAAAAAACAATTAACCTCGTTAGTTTCATATCATTTTACATAGTAAATAAATTCAACATTTAATAACTGTTTTGAAATAGGAAGAAGAGAATATGAACCTTCCCCAGTGAAGTGTTTCTTTCCAACATAGTGCTGAGAATATTGCTGTGATTACGAGAGCTAGAGGGGTGAACATTGCTGTGAAAACTGGACCTTTCGTCTCTATCGTGCAAACTTGCAACCAATAACAAATGGCTGTTACAATTACACCCTGTCAATAACAATAAACTGTTAGTGATGAAAAAGATAAAACACCACCAGATAATGTCATTTAGTTTCCTGCATAAACAACATCAATGATGTATAAAAGTTTTTTACACCATTAATTAATTATTAGATAAACTTCATGTCAATTTTAGTAAATAAGTTACTTTTAATTATTAATTGGTCTAATATAATTTTATTTGATTAAAAAATACATAAAAATGTTAAAAATAAAATGAGTGAACACTCAATTTGGTCCTTATAAAATCTAAGGTCGATCACATTAGTTCCTTAAAGATGAAAATTGCATTTTCGATGGTTCTGAAAGATAAAAAAATTATTTAATTTAATCATATTTTAGACATTTAAAAAAAAATTTTAATTACAAAAGTGAATGACTTTATATCTTTTAAAAATTAAATTGAATAATTTTTTAGGATAAAAAATACAATTTCTTTCTTTCAAAAACTACTTTTAGCTGCTCCAAATTTCTCATAGAGCACAGTGAGCGTTAGTCAAAACAAAATATAAGGTAAAAAGGTAATGATGTTAACCAATGCATAAGGTAAAATTAAATGACGTAAAAGCCATCAAGTAAATGAAATATAGATGACATCAGATGATGAGTTTAGTGCAAGAGATGCGCATAAATTTAGATCAAAATTATCTCTTACTGTTTTTGTTAATTAAGGTTATACATGTTAACCCAACATGTCTTTTCAGTAATAGAGTGTAAGCTTTGTGCTAAACAAGAATTGGTTGTAAGTGTGTGTGGCCCATTAAGATCTTATATGTCAACGGTGTTCTCATTTGATGTGACAAGGGCATCATTATGAGTATAAGATGATTAAAATTCAGTTGGCTTTGAATATGACATTCCCCTATCCCATAGAAGAGAAATGCAACCACATTTGGTCTAGCAAGCCTTCCACTAAACTCTATTTCAAAAAGATATATAGGGCACTCAGCAATTGATCAGGAGAAGAATAGTATGAGTAAGAGAGTTGTTCAAGATTCTCTGTTTATTGTGGTCTAAGCAAGCAAAAAATCAATACCAATTCAAGGTCGCTTCCAGACATCAACTGCAGACAAACAAAAAATGTCTACAAAGAAACATAACTTTTTTTTCTATCGTACACTAAAGATACAACTTTTTTAATTCTTTTATTTTAATTTTTGGTATTAATCACATATATTATTCTTGAAAGATAATTTAGTTCAAGCTGAAAACATTAATTACATATATGATCAGGTGAGATTAGCTTTTTAGTGGAGACTTTTTCTATCAACAAAACTCAAAAATCTTACTTGATGATAATCAAATATGTACTATCTACCGTTAGAATTTTAATTCTTTTATCACATCAAACTTTTATTGACCAAGTGTTGAAAGTTTAATATTCTTTATGCAGTTTTTCATATGGCCAGGGACATATCCTTTAACTTTTCACTAGGATTTTAGATTAGTTTCTTAACATTTTAACTTTATAATTTTATTTAGGGATGATAACTTAGATCAAATAAATATAATTAAGTTCTAATCTAAATAACTATTCAAAAAAATTTGAAGGTACAAGTGAGGATCTTAAGTCTTAACCTATCCTATATGTCTTTATAATATATTTATAATATTTGATAATTAAGATTTAAAATATTTTTAATTATTTTAAAATTAACTTAGATGTTACACTACTTTTGATTTATTTTATTAATTTTCAATAGTTAAATTTATTAATAAAATAAAATTGTATTTTACTAATTTGTAAAATAAAATAAAAGGGCAAGCATTCTTCACTTAATTAAAATAGGGATAATAGTTGTGAATGTATAATATAAGTAAAGGTATTGGCACTAATGTCACCATCCAACCATGGGCAAGCATTTTGTTTTGTTTTCCCCTTAAATGCAGGTACAGTTAGGAGTTACTACTCTAGTACCTTCTCAGTGCAGGAACAGTTAGGGGTTACTACTCTAGTACCTTCTTAGTGAGGCCTATCTATTTGTTTTTGTTGATCTTATTATTCATTATTCAAAATTGCTTTACTGATGTAAATATTTAGATTAGATAATAAAAATACATACACAATAAGCCACTGAAAGAAGATGAAAATCCCATCCAAGCCTCCATGCAGAAGGATTCCTCTCCACTACAACAGCCAAAATAGCTGACTGTATGAAGCTAAAAAAACATTGTAGAATAGTGAGGCGAAATTTTGCTGGGTATTGCTTCACAGCAAATCCCTGAGACAAGTACAATAGTGAAAAATATTAGATAAAAGCCAAATGCTTATGGTAAAATAATGTATCATATTCATATTATGTTTTAATATGAAGGAACAGAGCAATTAGAATTTAGATACCTACCTGTAAAATAAGCCACAAGGACCAAGCAGTGTTAGCTGAGAGCATCATAAGAGAGCCTTTAATACAATCCCCTTTGGAGTGAACTGTTGTTAATGAATGAGAATTTTGGTTCTGATTTTCTGGATACCAATTCATAAAATGTAAAGGAGGTCCTTTGACTAGAGCAAATACTATTGCCCCTGAAAGGCTCAGAACAGAACCTAAAATCTTAGCCACACCATGCATATGTTTTATTGAAATGCTTTCCATCCTGAAATTTCCAAAACCATTTTCAACAAATCAGAACTATGATTTGTCTAGCTAGGCCTTGATTCTAATTCAGATATATAATTGGTTATTTCTCATTTACCCAATTAAAGCTGCCATGATGAAAGTAATAGAAGGGACAGTGTTTGTGCTTGCTGCAGCAAAGGTTGCAGAGGTATAGTTGATTGAAACATAGTAAAGGTTTGAACTTGCTGTTAGCCTACATATATTAGGCACAAATAAAAAAGATTTGTTAGAATGTTATGTCACTATCAGGGAGTATAAATTATAATTTAGAATTTTCAATTTGGTATTGACAGTGTTAAATAAGTAATAAGGTCAAGAAAGAGACATCCATACCCAACAAGGGAAATTAGAAACAACTTGCACAACAAGTTGCATGACAAAGGAGCAGCATGCTTACTGCAAAAGTGCCAAATTAAAGGAAAAGTAAAATTCGTTAAGCCTAATTGTATAGTAAGGATTGAGTGAAAGGGGAGGGTGTAAAGTGAAATATAAAAGAACTCTTGAGAAATGAAAACCTGTCAAAGAGAGCAAATGGAGATAAGGCAAGTGATGCAAAGGTTTGTCTATAAACAACAAACACATAAGGGCTCATTCCCTTTGAAATTGCTGCCTTAGATAACAGAGCCATTCCTGCATATACAAACTGAATGAAGAGCATTGCAACATAAGGTTTATGTTTTTCCAAGATTGCCATACAGCCTAGCAAACTCTTCATTTTCTAGCTACTATATCTCTTTGCCAACTTGAATGGCCTCCAAAGAAGGAAACTTGCTCAATATATAGAGGTTTTGAACTCAATATATGTATTGCCTTTAAGCTTTCCTTTAATGTCTTTAAGCTTTATATATATTTATATATATATATATAGCTTGAAATCAAAGTGGCACCAATTAGGCCCATCAAATGGAAAAAGTTAAATCACTAGGCACTAGTATCATTTTCAGTAGAAGGGTATAGTGGGGCTAATTGGCGCATGCTGGAGTGTACCTTTGTATAGCAAAGGCAGCAACACAGTCACTGTATAAGAGGACAAAGTGTGATGTTATGTTACCAAAATAGCAGAATTAAGAGGAACCTTTTGCAAGCACTATAACAGTGCAAAGAAGCAATCATTCAGTAAGTAATTACTAGTACACGGATAACTTAATTTTAATTTGAACTTAATGTGTGAACAAACACACCACACCTTATCAATTTAATAAATTACAATTACAAAAGTTGAAGTTAATTAATAGGTCCAGACTCAACTTTTATTTCAAGTGAGTTTTATTATATATATATATATATATATATATATATATATATATATAAACTTATCAATTCTGTATCTGAAACTACTAAAGTTTATCAAATCCTAACAGCTGCAAGACATGATCTCGTATCTTACATGTGACAGGTTTAAATCTCCTTAAAGTGAGGTAAATGTAAGTTTCTCAATAAATACTCTTTGAGTTTGGAAGTTTTCCCTATCTTAAACTGAAACACCATGTCCTCATCCTAAATTTTTTTGTTACCGAAAACTTCTAAAATTTATCACGCACTCCAATTTTAGAAAAATATAAAATTTATAAAGCCAACATTACTTGATAAAGCCAGTAGAATTTCACGAGTCATGGTTTTTTTGGTATACATTATTTTAAAGTAAGGGAATGAGGCCCCAACTCAAGCCAAGAAATTCATTTGGGTCTTAAAGAGCACTTATAAACGACTTGTATTTACCCCATCTCAAAAGTAAGGGTAGGTATTCTAACGTGTGACGGATACAAGGTCTATTATGTTCCACTCCATCAACCCTTATGCCGTGTTTGTTATCATTGATTTAGAGAGGAGAGAATCAGCGGAGAGAGAGAGAGATAGAGGTAGTTTCCACCTTGTTTGGTTATCATTTAATAGAGAGAGAGTGAGTGAATATAATACATGAGACCCATATAAATTGAATCTCAGGGTGGATGAGGATAAATGTGGGAGAATGATAGTGTTTTACAATATTACCCTTACATTTCACACACTCCCATAAAATAGCACTCTATTTTATTAATAGTGTTGGGATAATTTTGTAATCTCCAATATTTACAAATTTCTCTCTTCTCTTTTTTATCTCTTTCCTATTTTTTCAAACTAAACAACCTCTATTTCTATCCAAATTTACACCCCTTTCTCTCTTCTCACTTTTTTTTTTTATTTTTCTAGTTAAATCAAACACAATGTTAAGGTTGTCACATGTCAATTGTTAGTCATCATCAATTTATACGAATATAATAATATTTAATGAATTTAAGGTTTTACTAAGCAACTTTTACAGCTTTGTAGTACTGCTAATGATTCTAAAATAATTGATCATCATAAAAGTGGCAGTAGCATTACCCAACCCATCATCAGTTTGTTATGGGAATATCGGTGGAACTCGGGAGTATCATTACTTGAAATTTGTAATAATAAAAGATTGAGTTTGACAACTCAATAAGAAAGTAACCAACAAAATAGAAGTAGGATATATAATACTTAAGCAGTTAAGCTTGATCTTTATGGTACTTTTATCATCACCTTCGATCATATATACTGCACACATATATACATGTGATATGTTTATCTTTAATATGACATCCCTCGCTAATTGAAAGTTGTATTGGATCCCAATTAATCTATTTAAGGGGACAGAGCTCTTTTAGTATTTATTTTTTCTATCATAAGTTTTGAATCCAAAATGTAATAACTTAAGGTGAACCAATATCCTTATCACTTGGACCAATAAGTGTTGGTTGTGATATCTCTCCTTATGCTTACATCATTTATCATTTCTAATATTATTTTCACATGTCTCACTTGGATAAGGCTTCTAAAGTCAAAACACATAAGCAATCAAAACATTATTCAACATACTTGCATAGTAATAGGTAACTTAGAGGTGGCGGCCCTTCCCTTTGAATTCCACCTGGTTTAAAATAATCGTCTTAACATTTTGGTATAAGGATTAAAATAATACTCTTAACATTTTTTATAAGGCCTAAGAAATATAATTAATATTCTTAATGTAAAAAAGTTTTTTTAGTTTCCTATTATATCTTATATGTATTATTCATTAATTTCTCTATCATTCTCACTAACAATTAATTTATTTTCACTCTTCAAATAGTAATAGTTATCTAAAAATAAAATTCATAAAAAGAAATTAATTCTACGCGAAAAAGTTAAATGAACAAATAATTTTAAAAAATTAAATTTATTAAATAGACTATTATTTTAAATCCGAGGGAGTATATAACATAAATTTATTTCTCTCTTACAATTGTGAATCACAATCTCCTAGAATGTGGTTTAGTAGAGGTCTCTAATAAATAGTTGGTTTACTAGAGGTCCTTTCTTCAAATTAAAGGTAATTAATTATTGATATAGAAGACCTTAAACCCTCCAATTAAAACATTGTGTATGCGAAATTTTTAAAAATAAAGGGTTGTATTTTTTTATGAAAAATTATATTGTTTCATTTGAATGAAAAGTTGTATTGCTTTATTTAAAATGATTAGTTTATTCCTTCATTCAAATTGAAAATACATGTCTATTCATAATTGAAAAGGTGTGACTCTTCACTAAAAGATACCTCTTGGAAAAGGTGTGACTCTTCATTAGAAGGGACTTCTTGGAAAATTAAAGGTGTGACTTTCATGAAATAACATCTTGAGTAGATATGACTCTTCATGAAAAGATATAAAGTGACTATAAATAGGGCTTTTCTCTTGCACCCAAACACAATTTTTCCCTAATCCATTCTCTCCTCTCATTAAAAAATTCATTTGCTTTTGCTTCTAGCGCACAAGAAGTATAGAAACAAATTATTATTTTGTAAAAGCCATTGTTGCTACGACTTGAGTTTTGGAAGTGCAAGACATACTCAAGGGTCTTCATTGTATCTTGAAAGAAATTTTGCATCAAACTCATCTTGCATCCATGTTTGTCATTGGTGGGGGAAAATTAAGCCTAAAGGAAAATGTTTACATGCCTCGAAGACATTGTTCACACTTTCTTTCTATTTATTTCATCTTCTTCTACACTTCAAAGATCCATTTATTTCTAACAATCTTTAGGATCAATTTTCTTTGAGTTCAATTGGCTTCTTTGAAGGACATGACAAAAAACTTTGTGAAATTGGAAGTGTTTGAAGGAGGTAACCTTCTAGGATGGCAAAAGAAGATAAAATTTCTCCTTACTACTTTGACGATAGTCTATGTCCTCACCACTCCTAAGCCCCAAGAAAGAGAAGAAAAAACAATAGGCGAATTTAGCAGAATCAAAGTGCGCAACAGAAACTTCAAACAATTACCAATAGTCTTTAGAAACCTTAACGAAGAGGGAGTACCTGGGAGAGGTTTGGGTTTCATGAAGGGGGCCGATAGGAGTGGAGTACCAATAGTCTTGGACCCTTGCGTTAGAACTTAGCAAAGTCACTCACTGACTACTATTTCCACCTATCATCATCAATGGGTGTTCACCTTGCTACTTCGACCTCCACCTGTGCATACAACTTCGTATCGCAAGCACAACACACACAACTTCAACCAGCACCGGTACGGTGCAAGCTACACGCAAACCAAATTCAGTATGCCACCAGTCTTGTTCCTAGTGGTGGTTGTCCCATTCGCCAGCACTCACTATAACGCACAGATTCAACTACTTGCAGCTAGTGTTAGGGACCAAAAGTATGAGTTTGGAGTGCCTGTCCTTCCAATTTCCGAGTGGGTTGGAAAGTACAGTGAACACCCCGAGGGAACCGTTCTTGATAGAAATCGAGGAGGGGGAGTCAACATCAGTTACCCTTTTTCCCGTTGCACTCAAGTATTGTTTCTTATTCCTGGAATTCAAAGTTTTGGCTTGTGCCTAGCTTCAGCTCCCCGTACGTCACTCTGCACTGATCATCGATCACCCACTAGTCTCTCTAGTGCTCTCTCGACTGCCACTTCATCATGCACTACGGAAGAAATAAGGAAGAGAAACATGTTTACCTCGGAAGTCAACTTACATTTCTCCCCATCACTTATCCTCTCCACCCCTACGATTCATGACTCATCGGCTCACCAGAAATCCCTATCCTTTAGAGTTCAACTTCAAACGTCTTGGAACAAATGCAATCGGATGGACACCCTGAGTATTGTGGTTAGTGGTACATTTTGAGTGTCGGAGCTAATCCAACAATCATGGTAGATGTTGATACCTATTTAAGGGGGGTAGAAGCGCAGGGATAGTCCGTCAAATCCCTAGTCATGTGGGAAATTTCTCAGCCAAGTAGAATTAGGTAGCTGCCCGCATGTCCTCTCAAGTCTCATCACCAAGTTAGAAGAGTAGATTACGGTCGTACACCAGAAAAAGGATAGTTGGGTTAGGCCATGAACCTTAATGCACGAAGTAACTTAGTTAGAGGCCATAGAGAGTATGTACCACAAGATATATAATAATACACTTGAGAACTTAGAGTCAGGTCCGCATAAAAAATCTTAGAAGGTGAAGAATAGGAACACTAAACTAGTAGTGAATCCCAAGGTGGAAAATAGGAACACTCCTAAGTATTTTTCTGACTTGGTCTTGGTTTGTGTAGCTTTTTCCAAGAGACTTTAAGTCATTGACGATGATGATGAATCTGATGAACATCTCATCTACTGAATCATCTTCCAGCATATTGAACATTTCATATTGATGAATCAAAAAGTTTATTTTTTATTCTTTAACTTGATTTGTTCCTTCATGTGCTATTTTAAGAGTATTCCTTATTTCTTTTGCACTAACACATCATGCTACTTTATCGTATTCTTCTCTAGCTTTAGGTTGAGGTGACTCTTCTTCTACTATTTGGACAAGTTCATCTCCTTCTTTGGGTTGAGATGTTATTATATATGGTTCTTTTGGAGATAGGAATGAAACTTCCTTTTTCAAAAATTTCCCATAGATCAATATCTTGAGATTCTAAGAATAATTTCATTCTATCTTTCCAATAATAGTATTCCTTTCCAACAAAGGCAGGAGGCTTATTTGTGGAGGACCCTTATGGAATGAACATTCCAGCTCCATGGTTTACCATATTCTCTTTGTTGATCTTTTTCCTCTCACAATGTTAAGTGTGTTCAACCCTAGAGGCAAACTCTGGTACCAATTGAAGTAAATATTGTTGTCACAAGAAGGAGGATTGAATTGTGACCAGTTAAAACTTTGGTAATTTATGAAAGAACTTCTAATTATATTTGCTCAAGAGTATCTTATTGGCTAATATTAGAAGCTTAATATTCATGTTAGATACTATACCACAATTATAGATATTCCAGTTATGAATCTATGACTTAACGTATGCTTGTGTAATGAAAATAGAGTCTTTTCTTTTGAAAGACTTATTTGGAAATTGACAAGTGATGTTTTATGAAATCACATAGGTATTAGGTAGATTTAAAAATGCTTGATACGCAATTGTAGAAGATTATCTTATCCTTTTTAGGGAGATTAATAAGATGCTTTAAATATAAAGAGTTTAAGAGAAGAAGAGTATGCTCAGTGACGGACCCAGAAATTTTAAGTTGTGGGGGCAATATACATAATAATTATATGGTATCATTAAGAGTATGAATATACATCGTAAATGTTCTCTAAAGGTTTCATATTTTAAAAACACTGAATGATTTTCTTCTTAGTGTCTAGTGATTTCTTGTTATTCTTATTTCTATGATTAAAAAGTTAAGTGACAATGAGGTAATTAACATAAAATGTTGGGGATATATATAGGGGACATTATAAATTGACACCATGATTTAAACTTGTAGAGTTAGTGTCTGTTTGGTTTATAGTAGAGTAGGATTCATTCTAGAAATCCATGGTTGAGATGAGTGATGCACGTTCTATGAAACACGTTAGACGAAAGTGATTTAAAATCAATTCCGCGAAAGCATGATTTTGCACTGTTAAAATGTCAAACCAATCGGAGGCTTACACCACTCAATATATTTTTTTATAAAATGAGAATTTGACCAATCTAACCGTTGAATTTTATTATATTATGTTCATGATCATATAAATCAAATTTAAGATAATTTGGATATTTGTAGGTATGTTATCTAATAGTGGACTTTTACTCATATTTTGAAAACATATTATATGTCAAAATAAATTAATTTGATGAAGTATCAATTAGTTTTTTATTTTTATAAAATTTTATAAACCTGATCTACATTATAAGAACTTTCAATTCAATGATTGTATTGATTAAATTATCATTTTACAAAAAATTATTGAGTGGTGTAACTCTACAAATTTAACACCGAGTATCAATTGATCATGTCTTTTATATATGTGAAAAATTTAAATCCTAGTGGGGGCAATTGCCCCCACAATGCCACAAGTGCATCCACCCCTGAGTATGCTCACAATATTTTATACTAGTTCACCCTTTAAACCTTAAGACTACGTCCAGTCCCTACTCTCGGTAGGATTTTCACTATGTCAAGCTTGATATACAAGTATTCTTTCTTCTTCACAACCTCCTAAGGCTCCTTGGTGCAACACACCACCTAGTATTCTTCTGTAGCCTCTACAGGCTCCCACAGAGTATTCTTCTGCAGCCTCTGCAGGCTCACAATACAATATTGAGATTCTGTAGTTTCGTCTCACCCAATACAAGCACAAGTTTCTGCAGAATGTACACAGACCTCTAAAGTACAACTAACACTACCTTGTTAGTCTTGAGAGTTACAATCAATAATTTGAAAGATAAATACAACCAAAGACTCAAGATTTAACAATAAAATAAGCACAACTAAAAGATAATGAGCCTAAGAACACCCTTTTTGAATTTCCCAACAATTATAGCACGAGAATACTGATTTAATAGAAAGTGGTATTTCTCCAAACGGATTGTAATTTTTAGGCACTGGAATGCTTCTTCTGGTTCTGTGTGTTTTCGAATTGAGAGGGGACTCATATTTATAGTCAGGGAATGAGAAAACTAGACTTTGGAGTGCCTTGGAGAGTAGTTAACCTCTTAGCTGGCTGTTCAAGAGATGTCACTGTCATGTGGCAGTTTTTCTCTTTCATCAGGTTTGACCAAGCTTCCTTCTGCAGGGCCATTCTTCTAGAGCCAGGATTTTATTTCTGTTTAAGCACTCTTCTTCTGGAGCAGTATGTGAGGAATGAAGAAGTACTGGGCAATTTCTTATTTTCAGATTTAAATGTAATTTATTTCGGTAATTTAAATCTATCACTTTATTCATCTATTTCAATCTTCTGGAGGTTTCTGGGAGTATGCCTTTCTTCTGAGGCTATTCTGTGAAATTGGTAATAGCTTCTTTTGGATCTTCTAAAGATCTTTTCTTCTTTTATATATCATCTGTACAAGAATATTGCTTCCTCTTCTAATTAAGTAGAGGCTTCTCATATCAGGACCTTCTTCTTTCCATACACAGTTCTAATTCCTAAATTGTTTCTTCTGGACAGTTAACTCTGTTGCAGAACTATTTCTTCTAAATTTTGTTATTAGATTGTTTCTTTTGAACATATTCTTCTTTAAGGATTCATTTGAGATTTTCTATTTTTTTTCAAGGCAATCTCAATTGCAACCACTAGTCCATAATGTTTCATAATTACATTTAGCTTATTTTGAAAGTTTTTCATTATGAAAACACCTCAAGAGGATTTTTGTGTTGAGTCTTAAGACTCTGAAAGTCTAAGACACCCCTATGATATGATTTTGATGAGTATAAACATAAAATAAACTCTTTAAGACTTCACAGTTTTATTAATGATTATTCTGATATTTCAGATATGCTAAACATCTGGACCTTAAAAGTTGTCTGAAGTACATCAAGGTTACGAAGGAAGCTCTGTTTGAAGTTTTCAAGGCGTTCTGAAACAACTGGTTCTGAAGCATCTTCTGAAGTCTGATGTTTGATCTGAAGCCAAGACCTTTTATGACGTGGCAAGTCAAAGACTAGTTCATTCCTTCATGCAACCTCAGAACACAAATCAGGAATGACAAAAGATCACTTTTGGCTGAAATTTGAAATACAAGTACATATGACGAAATACAACGCTGCAGAAGTTGCAGAAGTCAGAACAACGCTACAACCTTATACTGTGTCAAAGTTGTTTCTCAATGAGATGAAGAGCCTTAAATGCTATCTCTCAACGGACTTCTCAGTGATGTTCTCATGCTTAAAGCCTATAAATATCAGTGGTATTTGTGAAACAAAGAAGAAGCAACATACACACGAATTCTTTGAAAGAAAACACTGCTAAAATCTTATTAGTTTACTCTGAATTCTTTGTACAAAAACTTTCATATCGAGTGTTAGATCATTGTTCTATTTGTACATCTTTCTGAACAAAAAACTTTGTGTTCTAAGTTCATCTTTCTTTGTAAACACTTTTTGTTTGGATCCTGAAGAGGCTAGGTTAGAAAACAATACTTGTAAAAGCCTGGAGAGGCTAGGTGTGCAAACAATACTTGCTGTTAGAGCCTGAAGAGGCTTGGGTGAAAACAATACTTTGTAATCTGTTCAGATTAGTGGAGAAAATCCAATAGCTAGTTAGCTCTGGGATTGGACGTAGCTCACTGTGGTAGTGAGTGAACCAAGATAAATCTTTGCTAAGTGCTTCTCTAACCCTTATCTCTTTATATTGAGTTTTAACTAACAATAAGGGGTTCTGAACTTGAGTTTATTTAAAACACTTGTGAAAATCTGTTACGAAAATATTTTCAGATCCACTGTCTGAAGTATTTCAGACAAAGGACAAAATCTCAAACAACCTCAAAACCTGTCTGAAGTTTTATAAATTCAATTTGCAAAAAGGTTTCTGAAAAATTGTAAAGTTTATAAAAACAGTATTCAACCCCCTTCTAGTGTTTTCTTGTGTGTTCCTTCAGTTGGTATCCGAGCTCAGCCTCTATGACAAGGCCTCCAACTTTCAATGGTGTTGACTACCATTACTGGAGAGATCGTATGAACTGTTCATTGAGAGCAGTAACATAGATCTATGGGATATAGTTATTGATGGAGATTATGTTCTCATGCATGGTTGTGTTCCCATACCAATGTCTGAGTGGATAGGTGATCAGAAAGCTCATGTGCAACTTAATGCCAAGGCTAAACTCTACTTGGTTTGTTCTCTGAATAAACTTGAGTATGAGAAAGTTCACGGGTGCAACACTGCCAAAGAAATTTGGAACACATTGGCTTCAACCCATGATGGTCCTGGAAATGTCAAATAGTCTAAGATTAGCATGCTTGTTCATCAATCTGAGATGTTCAAGATGCATGAGTCCGAAACCATTAACCAAATGTTTGGTAGGTTTCAAACAAGAACAAATTGACTAAAGTCTCTACGAAGAACTTATGAATCTGGAGATAATAATTGAAACATTCTAAGAAGCTTACCCAAGGCTTGGAGACCCAAGGTCACTGCTATCCAGGAGGCAAAAACTTAATACCTTGAGAATAAAGGAACTGTTGGGATCACTTAAGGTCAATGGGTCAGAACCTGGTGAGGATGTATCCAAGAAGAAATCATTGGCACTGAACACCAAAGCCAAACAGACAAGGCATGGAGCCTTGAAAGGCATGCAAGTTGAAGAAACTTCAGAAGCTGATGAAGAATCTAAAGAAAGTTCTGAAGATGATGATCTTGCCTTGCTGAGCAGGGAGATCAAGAGAATGATTCAGAAAAATGGAAAATTTAGAAAATATCTACCTTTCAGAAGCAAGAATGGTAAGTTAGGTAAGGAAGCTTCTAGCACCGACAAAATTATTTTCTATGAATGCATATAGCCAGGTCACATGAAGGCTAATTGTCCCAAGTTGAAGAAGCCTACCTTCAAGAAGAAGGGGCTCGTGGCTACCTGGGAAGACCTGGATGACTTAACTTCAGAAGAGGAAGAAGAGTCAGCTGAAGAAGCAAACCTCTATCTAATTGAAAGCTTGCCCTCTTCAGACAGCTCAAACTCTAAGGTAAGACCTCAATCTGATCTTGATTTACAAGAGAGATATGATGATTTACTGGATAGTTCAAAAGAACTCTTCCAAGAATTTAAGGATCTTTCAAGAGCATACACATAAATATGTAATAAGAGTGAGGCTCTTAAGAAAGAAAACATTATACTCAAGGAAGAACTTGAGAACTGCAAGAGGGGTGGTTCTGAAGACCAATCTGAAGAAATTTCAAAACTTCAGAAGAAGGTCAAATAACTCACTTTAGATCTTGCAAACTTTGTTAAAGGAACTGAAAACCTAAACAAACTGTTAGGAATTCAGAAAGTTTCCAATAAAAAATGTGGGCTAGGATACTCTAAAAGTGAATCATCATATACCTTTGATATTAAAGTTAATAATTCCAAGAAGGCTTTCAAGAAAGGTGAAGAGTGTTCTCGTTATGGCAATCCTGGACACCATGTGTCTAAATGCAAGCACAAAGGGAAATTATAACCCAAAGCCAACAAGAAAGGACCCAAAAACTTATGGGTACCTAAATCTTTGATCATTTCTGTTACAGATGTGTTTTACAGGACAAAGGAAACACCACAAATGGTACCTGGACAGTGGCTGCTCGCGACACATGACGAGTGAAAGGTCTTTGTTCCAAAACCTTAGATCCAAGGATGGTAGAGTGGTCAGCTTTGGTCGAAGTCAACAAGTGAAGATCACTAGAGTAGGTACAGTAGGTGTGGCACCTCTGTCCTCTATTAAAAATGTTTTAATTGTTGAAAGACTTCAACACAACCTACTAAGCATAAGCCAATTATGTGATAGTGGTTATGTAGTATCCTTCACCAAGGATGGATGCATAATCAAGGACTCAGATGATAAAATCCTCTTTATAGCCAAGAGACACAAAAATGTGTATAAGATTGATCTAGAGGAACATGCAAATCAAAATGTGAAATGTTTTCTCTCAGTTGAAGATGAAAAACAAATTTGACATTGAAGACTTGGGCACGCTAGCTTGAGATTAATCTCAAAGCTAACAAAACACAATCTTGTTAAAGGATTACCGAAGCTTTCATTCAAATCTGATATTTTATGTGAGAATTGTCTAAAAGGGAAACAAACAAGAAGCTCATTTCAAAGCAACAACGTTGTATCCACGAACAAACCTCTTGAACTGCTTCACATTAATTTGTTTGGTCCAACTATAGAACTGAAAGTCTTGGTGGAAAGAAATATGGTTTGGTCATAGTTGATGACTATTTCTAGATAGACATGGGTGATATTTATCAGAAGCAAGGATGGGACTTTTGAGAATTTCACAATATTTTGTAAGAAGGTAGATAATGAGAAAGGATTTTGTATTTCTGCAATCATAACTGATCAAGGAGGGGAGTTTGAAAACAAAAACTTCAGACTGTTCTGTAAGGAGAATGGGATCTCTCACAATTTCTATGTGGCTAAAACACCTCAACAAAATGGGGTTGTTGAGAGAAAGAACTAAATTTTGCAAGAGATGGGAAGAACCATGCTCATTTCAAGTACTCTTCCTAAATCATTCTGCCAGAAGTTGTTCACACAACATGCTACCTTCAAAACAAAATATTGGTAAGACCAATTCTTAAAAAGACTCCCTATGAATTGTGGAGAGGAAGGAAGCCCAACATATCATACAGAGTGTATAAATCTAAAACCTTAGTTGTTGAAGAATCAATCCTTGTAAAATTCATTGAAAAGAAAAAGACTGATAGTGACCTATCAGATCTAGAAGATGACCTTCCAGGTATGGATCTGAACTAGCAATCTGATCAGATCAAGGTTGAAAGCATGTCTGAAGAACCATCTGAAACCAAACCACTTCAGAAAACCAATGTTGAGTCTCAGACTGAAGGTACATCTTCATTCAGAAATGCTTAGAGATACACACCTCGTCATTCTAAAGAGCAAATCATAGGTAGCGCTTCAGAAGGAGTGAGAATAAGATCAAGACTTACAAAAGTCAATAATCCGGCACTATTATTTGAAATTGAGCCTAAGAAAATTGATGAAGCTCTGCATGAAGAATGGTTGATCCTAGCCATGGAAGAAAAGTTAAATCAGTTTTCTAGGAGTGATGTCTGGACTCTGGTTCCTAAACCCTATGAGAAAACAATTATTGGAACCAAATGGGTGTTTAGAAACAAGTTGGATAAACATGGTAAGGTTGTAAGAAACAAAGCCAAACTTGTTGCACAAGGCTACAATCAGCAAGAAGGAATTAATTTTACTGAAACCTTTGCTCCTATAGCTAGGCTTGAAGCCATTAGGATTTTTCTCTCTTATGCAGCAATTAATGACATCAAACTATATAATATAGATGTCAAAAGTGCTTTCCTTAATGGAATCATTGAGGAAGAAGTATTTGTTAGCCAGCCCCTGGTTTTGAAGATGTTGCCTTTCCAAATCATGTTTTTAAACTAAAAAAGGCTCTCTATGGTTTGAAACAAGCTCCAAGAGCTTGGTATGACAAATTAAGAAACTTTCTTATCAAAATTGGTTTTGAAAGAGGAATGATTAACACACCTCTTTTTAGAAAATCTGCCAACAAAGAATTTATTCTGGGCCAGATATATGTTGATGACATTATATTTGGCTCAACAAATTCTTCTTTTTGCAAATAGTTTTATAAACTTATGCAATCTAAGTTTGAAATGAGCATGATATGGGAGAACTAAAATTCTTCCTAGGACTTTAGATTAAGCAAGAATCTGATTGTATATGGATCCTTTAGGAAAAGTATACAAAAGAGATGCTTAAGATGTTCAACATAAATGATTGCAAACCTATGTCAACTCCAATACATCCTTCTACTATCTTAAGCAAAGATGAAGGAGAAGAACTTGTTGACCAAACAATGTATAGAGGAATGATTGGTTCATTACTATATCTTACAGCAAGTAGACCTGACATTATTTTCAGTGTTTGTTTGTGTGAAAGATTTCAGTCTGATCCAAAAATTACTCATTACAAGGTTGTAAAGAGAATTTTCAAATATTTAAATGGTACTACTAATCTTGGCCTTTGCTATAAGAAGAGTAATGATTGCAGGTTAGTTGGTTACTGTGGTGCTGACTTTTCTGGAGATAGAGTTGAAAGGAAAAGCACCAATGGTGGACGTCACTTCATTGGAAGTAACATGATCATTTGGTCAAGCAAAACGCAAAGCACCATTGCACTATCAACTGCAAAAGCTGAGTACATTGCTGCTGCTAGTTATTGCTCACAGCTGTTATGGGTAAAATACCAGTTAGAGGATTTTAATATCTCTGAGCATTGTATTCCTATGATGTGTGATAATACTGGTGCAATAAATTTGTCTATCCCATTTAACATTCTAGGGAAAAGCATATAGAAATGAAGGATCATTTCATTAGGGACTATGTTTAGAAAGGTGTTTATAATATTAAATTCATTGACACAGAGCATCAATGGGCTGACATATTCACAACAACCTTAACTAAAGATAGATTTAAGTTCATTAGAAACCATCTTAACATTCATGTATTGTCTGAAATTGCATGATTGTCTGAACTTGCATGAGTTGTCTGAAGTTGCATGATTGTCTGAATTGAATTATTTTTTGAAGGAAATTCAACAATTGGGATTTGTTGAACTTCTTCCAACTTTATGAACCAAAAACCAGTCTATTAGTGAGCCTTTTGCGTAATCCAACAGGGAATTCCTAAGGTCGGAATAGCAGTTAATTCAAATTTGTAATCAAAATGGAAGAGAAATTGAACAAAATTAAATGGCAACAAAATAGGATAGAAAATTGAACAAAACAAGGACAAAATAAGCAAATAAATGGAAACAAAATGGAAGAGAAATTGCGCAAAATTAAATGAGAAGAAAGTAAAGGGAGAAACTGAAATTAAAAGGATGGGGAGGACAGAAAGTAAATGGCAGAAAGTAAAGGGGATGGCAGAAATTAAAAAGATGGGAGAAGCGAAATTTAAATGGCGGAAAATTAAAAGATGGAACAGTAAAGAGATGAATAAGATGAACAATATATGGGGATGAACAATTAGTAGGTGGATTGGGGGAGAAAATGTAGGTGAACGATCTTTCGGAAATGAAGACAACAATGCCTCCACTTACCACAATCCACCACAAACAACAGTTATTTCAAGCAAGCAGTTTAAGAACAATTATGAGTACTTGTGGAAATTTGAGCAAGCATATCATCAAACACCTAGAGGGGGAATTAGCGACCCAATACAAACCCCTATACTAGTTCAGATCAAGAAATCAAGCAGGCAAAAAAGAGCTGCAGTGCAGCAGAAGAGCACCTCGGGCTCACAACAGTCCACAAGTCCAACAGTTACATGGAAATTAAGCTTGAATACATGGAAAAAATAAGGAAAATAATGGAAATTATGCACCTATTTGATGCAGTAAAACTGTGAAGATGATGATGGAATTGACCCCAAACAACTCCAAATTCAAGAAGCTCTGATTACCAATTGATAGTACCACCTTTCCTGGATCTAGAATTGGAGCCAATGACTGTAAACAAGCAAGAAAATCGGTCAATATGAGGTAAGTTGAGGCAGCTAGGCCGCAACCTTAAGTAATCAAAAAGAGGGAAATTGAAAGAGAAAATGGAAGAGAAAGAGATGGTGTGAACGCCACTGGTGTAGGCAACCCCCACAACAGATAAGTTCAGGTGCTAGACGCCACTGATTCAGGCGAATCAAATAAGTCTTTGGTTGGTTTGATAAAGAACCAGCAAGCCTTCTCTACTCACAAGATGAGGAGGAGATTTGGCATAATGCCTTTACTATTAATTAAAAGTTACAAAAATTAAGAGAGGTCACCTCTATTTATAGCTAAAAGGGGCGGCCAAATAAGAGGAAAAAGAAGGAAAATAAAAGATGAGTAAAAAGCTATCCTAAGTGGGTGTTGAACCCCTAACCTTTGGCTAATTTAGCTCAAGAAGTTACTTAGCCACTAAAACCACTAAAAGGTAGTGCCCCTCTTAATGAGGAGAATTAGGGAAAATTACAAAATTAATCCTATTACATTAATCCTAATTAAATGGAGTCTTGTATGTTGATTTGGGTCAAAAGGTCAAAGGTCAAAGGTCAAAGGTCAAAGGTCAAAGGTTGGCCATGTGTGGGTTGACCAAAATAAGGTTGACCCATGCCTGGCTCAGCTCCAAGCACTTCTAGCAGGTCCAAACTTGCCACCAGCTTACCATCTCCCAACTATCAGTTCAGAAGTCCACTGACAGATGCCATCAATACTGAATGTCGAATTCAGATAACTCAATTGACCACTTGATCATTATTCCAGTCAACTCTGGTTTTTTCAGGATTTGCCGAATGGGTTGATCAGTTAAGACGATCACTTGATGAGTCTGGAAGTTAGGTCTTAATCTTCTGGCTGTCATGATTAAGGCCAAGATGACCTTTTCAATTCTTTGGTAATGGTTTTATGGACCTTGCAAGGCTCTGCTTATAAAATTCATAGGCTCCTGGCCAACTGGAAATTCTTGTACTAAAACAGCAGATATTGCATTGCCATTAACAAATAAGTTTAATAGTAGTTCTTTACTTGGCTTTGGTCTCCTTAAAATCGGTGGAGAGGCGACGTATGCCTTGATGTCTCCAAATGCCTTTTCACAATCGTCATTCCACATAAAATTTCCTTTCTTCCTTAATGTTTGGAAAAAAGGACGAAGTCGTTCTCCTGACCTTGGCAAGAATCTTGCTAATGCGACGATCTTTCTGGCTAACATTTGAACTTCTTTAGTTGTGGTTAGGCTACGCATGTTGATTATAGCTTGACACTTTTCTGGATTTGCTTCAATTCCTCGTTCTATTAACATGAAGCCGAGGAATTTGCCTGATTGAACAGCAAAAGAGCACTTATCCGGGTTTAATCTCATATTGAATTTTCGGAGTTGATTGAAGATCTCTTGAAGGTCGGCTACATGATCTCCGTGCGGAGATGTTTTGGCCACCATTTCGTCTATGTAAACTTCAATATTTTTTCCGATATGGTTGGAAAACACCCTGTCCATCAAGCGTTGATATGCTACCCCGACATTTTTCAATCCGAAGGGCATAACCTTGTAACAATAATTTGCATTATTAGTAATGAATACTATTTTTTCCTCGTCTACCGGATTCATTCGGATTTGATTGTAGCCGGAGTACGCGTACATGATGCTTAAGAACTGGTAACCTAAAGCTCCATCTACTAAACGATCTACACTTAGAAAGGGGTATGCATATTTCGGGCATGCTTTATTAAGATCAGTAAAGTCAGTACACATTCGCCATTTTCCATTGGACTTCTTGACCATGACTACATTTGCTAGCCATGTCGTGTATTCTCATTCTCTGATAAAACAAGTATCCAATAGCTTCTTTGATTCTTCAATATCAGCCTTTCTTAGTTCTTCTCCTAGTTTGCATTTTTTCTAAGCTATCGGCCTGATATTTGGGTCAATCATTAGCTTATGACATACGAAATCAGGATTAGTACCCGACATGTCTGATGGTGTCCATGCAAACAGGTCGGAATTGTTTTTAAGTAATTGGGTCATCATCTCCTCTAATTCTAGGGGAACTTTAGAGCTGATTCTAGTTGTCTGATAAGGCTCGACTCCTATCTGGATTGTTTATAAGTCTCCTGTTGGCCGAGGCCTCCACTGTGTGAAGTCTTCTCGAGGGTCGAGTTCTGTAACATGAATTCGTAATGAATTCCTGACAGGCTGCACTTCTTTGTTTGCTTTTGTGAGTTTTAGACTGTTTATGTAACACTTTCTCACCTCATCCTGCTCTGCTTTCATGACCCCTATTATTTTATGATCAACAGGGAACTTCATTGTTAAATGAGGTTTTGATACGACCGCTCCTAAAGCATTTTAGTGTTGGTCTCCCGATTATCATATTATAAGAAGTAATTGCGTTAACCAAAAGAAATTTAACGTTTACCGTTTTGTATACTCCATGGGATCCAAAAGTGGTATGGAGATTGAGATACCCTCTGACCTCTACTTGTTCTCTTGAGAAACCAACAAGGTTTCCTTGAAAGGGCTGTATTACATCTGTTGGTAGCGCCGACTTTTCGTATGTGCTCCAGAATAAGACATCGGCTGAGCTCCCTTGATCGATCAGGGATCATTTAACTTTGCAGCCTTCAATATTAACTGTGACTACCATAGGATCATCTTGATTGATGTCCACCATTCCCTGAAAATCTTTTTCAGAAAAAGTAATGATAGGAGAAGCATGTGTCGGGTTCTAATTACCATTCATGTTAACCGAACAAATAGTTCGAAGATGTCTTCTCCTTGTCCAGCTTGAAGATCCTTCTCATGTGAAACCACCCGAGATGGTGTGAATAGATCTTGCTCGTCTTCTGGGGGTACTGGATCCGGGATCTTGTTCATCATTATCTTCCCTTGGTCTTCTTATGTAATTATCTACCCTTGCAGCATCTCTCTTCTCCCTTGCTTGTCTCCCATCATACACGTATCGACTAAGGTGACCCGATTTGATTAATTGCTCGATTTGATTCTTAAGAGTCCAACAGTCCTCTGTGTCGTGTCCAAAGGCTCTGTAGAATTCCCACCGCTTTGTTTTATCCACTCCTTCAGGAATATGCTTTGGTGGTGGAGGTAGCTCTATTCTTCTAGAGTTGTAGACCTCTCTCAGCAGTTATTCTCTCCGGACATTAAGTAGTGTGAAGCTGTTGAAGGTTGGTCCAGGCCGTGGGGGTCTCATTGTTCTTCCTCCCTTTCTCCCATGATCTTTGTGGATTGGAAATGTTGCTTGTTGATTTACGAAAGAGTTAGGAGTGTTTTCATGGGATGTACCCTTAACTGTTTTAGATAACATGGCTCTGAGATGCCTCTTAGCTACCGCTGCCTCCTCAGCATTAATTTGAGCCGACGTTTTTTTCCTAAAATCGGCTAAATGAATAGGTTTTGAATTTGCCAATTCATCAACGAATTGCCCTTCTTTGAGGCCATTGATTATGGCTCTGAGATGAATCTTTTGGTCTAATTCCTTCACCTCCATTGCTTCTTTGTTGAACCTTTTTATATAATCTTTAAGTGGTTCTTCGTCTCCTTGGAAAATGATGAAGAGTCCGTCTTCGGTTTTCCTGAATGGGAAGCTTGATGAAAACTGGTTTAAAAAAGAGGTGCTAAATTCGCTGAAATCATGGACCGACTTTGGTGCTAATGTTGAATACCACTGTTGTGCCGGTTCTGAGAACGTGCCTGTAAATATTTTACACAGAATTGGGTCAGTAGCACCTGTTGTAAACAAGACAGTATGGAACTTACTTAAATGAGAGTTAGGGTCAGAAGTTCCATCACATTTTGGTAATTTAGGGTATTTAAAGTGCTTAGGTAAAGAAACAAACATAATGAAATAAGAGAAAGGGTGAAAATACTTATCCGAATGTTGTGTATTCTGGACTGGTTGTGGTTGTTCATGATTTATTGTCTGCTAAGTTTCTGAAGAACTCGAACCTCCTTCGTTCGTATCCTCTATTTCTTCAGTTCTGGAATTCTGTAATTCTTCTATTTGTTCTTGCATTCTTCTATTTTCTTCCTGAACCCTTTCATTTTCTCTGCGTAGCTGTTTAATTTATTGGACAAGTTCCTGTAGCGTATGAGTTCTAGCATCATTGTTGCTTGACCTAGTCCTTTCCATTTTGCTTAAGAAAGCTTGTGGTTCACTGGGAAAGTTTTACCAAAGCACCATGGTGGCCACCAGATGTTCT
This sequence comes from Sesbania bispinosa, assembly GCA_026901365.1. NCBI lineage: Eukaryota > Viridiplantae > Streptophyta > Magnoliopsida > Fabales > Fabaceae > Sesbania > Sesbania bispinosa. The sequence continues at coordinate 2,337,917 of QLOH01000018.1, forward strand.
TACAAAGACCAAAAACCTGAATCTATACAAGAGAGTTACAATCAAAAAGAGTCACAGTCTAGTCTTTAGGGGGTGTCTAAGAACGTGTTCTCCTATGTCCGATGTAGCTCCATTTATAGGTTAGGTTGTTGACTTGTCAGGTGAGTAATTTCCTCTCACCAGGTTGTAGAAACAACAGAAAACACTAGAAGGGGGGTTGAATAGTGTTTTATATTTTTCAAACTGATTTCGGAATACCTTTAACAAGCAAAACTTTTCACAAAGATTTTTGAACAACTTGTTGAAACTGGGAGTTAGGTACTTGCTTAAGTTACTTCAGCAGGTCCAATAAAACAGTTTTAGAAACTTGTTTTTCAATTTGTTTGAGTTTGTTTTCAGTTTCAACTTTATAAAACAGATTACTCAGAACCCTCCAAGTTAGTTTAAACCAAATATAAAGAGATAAGGGTAAAGAAAACTTAGCCACAGATTTATACTAGTTCACTCACTACAACTGTGAGCTACGTCCAGTCCCAAAGCCAAACCAACAATGGATTTTCCTCTAATCACAAAGATTACAAGTATTCTTTTACAGTCAAGCCTCTTCAGGCTCTAAACCCAAGTATTGTTTTACAGACAAGCCTCTCCAGGCTCAAACCGAAGTATTCTTTAAACACAAAGCCTCTCCAGGCTCAAACAGAAAACTATTTAATAGAAGGATTGCTTAAGCTTTGAAACTACACAAGTTAAAAGCCTAAACTGGGTAAGATGTACAAATAACTGAGTATAACTCAGGATATAGAAATGGTGTACAAATGAAATAAAATGAAAATATTTCACAGAGAATTTAAGCAGCAGTTCAACAAGTTTGTATTTGTAAAGGTAGAGAGATAAGAGTGGTTAAACTTCTCTAAATCCTATTGAGAGATAGCCTTCTTCCCGTTGAGAGACAAAGTTCTGATAGCTTGCAGCAGCAGGAACAACATGAGTAGGTGTCAGCAGTGTTGACTCTACTTTTCTGAACAAGGTGTACTTGTGCAGCAGGAGTTGCCTTTTTGGTGAACAGTGATTTGAAATATGCCAAAAAGTTCCTGTGTTGCCTTTCCAGAAGAAGTGAAGTGCAGACAGTTGGCAGAGAGCTATGAGAGACTTTGTGATAGCCGGATAGGTGTAGGATCTAGAATTGAGCAAAACCAACCGATTAGAATCACAATTAAGCAAATAATTGCGAAATATAGGTGCTGGAACAGCAGCTATATTCACGCAAGAAAGTGAAGGAAAATGAGAGAAAATGAAAGAAAAAGTGGAGAGGAAGAAATGGGAAGGACGCCACTGAAGCAAGAGTCCACTTGCAGCAGATAAGTCCAATGCCAGACGCCACTAATTCAGGAGAATTAGATAAGTCTCAGTATGGTTTAAGCAACAACCACCAAGCCTCACTCAACTCACAAAGGGAGGAGAAATTTGGGCATAATGCCTTTACTTCAAAATTCAATGTTTAATACAAAGAGAGGGCCTCCCTATTTATAGGGGGAAGGGGGCGGCCACATGGAAGAGAAAAAGGGAAAAATAAAAGGATGGGTGAAAATACTCCTAAGTGGGATTTGAACCCATGATCCCAAGGCTTATGGCTAAGCTAAGTCTTAAGCCACTAAAGCCATAAATGTAGCGCCTAAAAATAAGGAGGAAATGAAAGATGATTAAAATTCTATCCTATGTGGGAATTGAACCCAAGACTCCTAAGCCTTTTAGCAAGGCAATCTACTAACCACTAAACCCATACAATTAGCGCCCAACTAGGAGGAAAAATACAATCAATTAAGAGTATCCTAGTCTAGGGTGGTGCATAGGACCATGTGTCCTATTCCAGGGTCAAGGATGTCCTTCTGTAGGGCAGTGGTGTCCTTCTGTAGGGTAGTATCCCTAAAAATGTAGGTTACCAACTTTCCCATCTCTTCCTTAATCTTCTTAGCTCGTCCTCTAGTCATTGGTCCAGTGATATCCTTGACTGCTTCAGTATGAGGCTGCTGTTGTGCTATGTCATCATCCCCTCCCCCTTGCGAAGGATTTGACCTCAAATCTGGATAGTCATCTCCTACATCAAAGAGAGAGAGACCAGAAACATTGAAAGTAGCACTTACACCATACTCACCAGGAAGATCAATTTTGTAGGCGTTATCATTTAAGCGCTCCAAGACTTGAAAGGGTCCATCACCCCTAGGAGAGAGTTTGGATTTCCTTTCATTTGGGAATCTTTCCTTGCGGAAATGAACCCAAACCCAATCCCCAGGTTCAAATATCATCCGCCTACGCCCTTTGTTAGCGGCCTTAGTTTGGGAAGCCAATCTGCGCTCAATATTAGCCTTTACTCTAGCATGAAGTTTCTTAATAAACTCAGCCTTAGCTTTACCATCTTTGTGCTCCACAAAAGAAGAGTTAGGGATAGGCAAAATATCAAGAGGAGTTAAAGGGTTAAAACCATAAACAATCTCAAATGGAGTATGCAAAGTAGTAGAATGCTTGCTCCTATTATATGCAAACTCTATATGAGGCAAATATAAGTCCCATGATTTTAAACTCTTTTGAACCATAGCCCTTAATAATGTGCCTATTGTCCTATTGACAACCTCTGTTTGTCCATCAGTTTGTGGGTGGCATGTGGTAGAGAATAGTAATTTGGTGCCTAGCTTGTGCCATAGTGTGCGCCAGAAATGACTAAGGAACTTAGTATCTCTATCAGACACTACGCTTCTAGGTATGCCATGTAAGCGTACTATTTCACTAAGAAAAGATCAGCAATTTCTTGTGCATCGTTTACCTTTTGGCATGGAATGAAATGTGACATCTTTGAAAAGCGATCCACTACCACAAAGATTGAATCCTTTCCTCTTTGGGTCCTAGGTAAACCTACAATAAAATCCATGGTTAGGTCTAACCAAGGTCCTTCAGGAATAGGGAGAGGAGTGTAGAGGCCATAGGGATTTACCTTTGATTTGGCACTTTTACATTTTATACACCTATCACAATTTGCTTTAACGTGTGTGCTCATATGTGGCCAATAAAAGTGTTCTTGTAAAATCCCTAAGGTTTTGGGTACACCAAAGTGTCCCATAAGCCCTCCCTCATGGGCTTTCTTAACCAAAAGCTCTCTAATGGAGCAATGGGGAATGCACAACTTATCCCCTTTGAAGAGAAACCATTCATGTCTATAGAATCCATCTTTTGCCATTGTTTCACAAGCTTTGTACTTTTCGGCAAAGAAGGAATCATGCTCATATAACCCCTTTAAGTTTTCGAAACCAAGTAGTTTTGCATCTAAGGTAGCTAACAAACTATACCTCCTTGAAAGAGCATCGGCCACTATGTTGGCTTTTCCTTTCTTATTCTTGATGACATAGGGAAATTGTTCAAGAAATTCAACCCATTTTGCATGTCTTTTGTTAAGTTTCCCTTGTCCCTTAATGTACCTTAAGGATTCATGATCAGTATGTATCACAAATTCTTTAGGTAGGAGGTAATGTTGCCATGTTTGAAGTGCCCTCACCAAAGCATAAAATTCTTTGTCATAGGTGGGGTAATTCAACATTGCACCTTTGAGTTTCTCACTAAAATAGGCTATAGGATGTCCATCTTGCATTAAGACAACTCCTATTCCTACATTAGATGCATCACACTCGATTTCAAAAGATTTAGAAAAATCTGGTAGTCCTAAAATGGGAGCTTGCATAAGTTTTTCTTTGAGTTCTTTGAAAGCATCCTCTTGTGCTTTCTCCCACTTAAAACCCACATTTTTCTTAACCACTTCATTGAGGAGAGCAACTATTGTGCTAAAGTTCTTGACAAACCTTCTATAGAAGCTTGCCAAACCATGGAAGCTCCTCACATCTCCCACGGATTTTGGGGTGGGCCATTCTTTGATGGCTTTGATTTTCTCTTCATCTACTTGAACCCTTTGAGAGCTAATGACATAGCCTAGGAAAGTGACACTTTGTTTATAAAAAAAACATTTTCCAAGATTAGCAAATAAGTGTTCCTTTCTTAGTGCCTCAAGTACTTCTCTAAGATGATTGATGTGATCTTCACAGCTTTTGCTATAGACAAGTATATCATCAAAATAAACAACCACAAACTTGCCTAAGGAAGCTCAAAGCACATGATTCATTAATCTCATGAACGTACTTGGTGCATTAGTTAAGCCAAAAGGCATGACTAGCCATTCATACAACCCATATTTTGTCTTGAATGTCGTTTTCCATTCATCCCCTTCCTTGATTCGAATTTGATGGTAGCCACTTTTTAAATCAATTTTTGAAAAGATGCAGGCTCCATGTAATTCATCAAGTAAATCATCCAATCTTGGAATGGGATGCCGGTATTTGACTGTTATGTTGTTAACAGCACGGCAGTCAGTACACATTCTCCATGTACCATCTTTTTTTGGTACAATGATAACAGGAACAGCACAAGGACTGAGAGATTCCTTGACCCAACCCTTACTAATTAGTTCTCCTACTTGTCTTTGTATTTCCTGGGTTTCAACTGGATTTGTCCTATATGCTGGTCTATTGGGTAGAACAGCACCGGGTATGAGATCTATTTGGTGCTCAATTCCTCTAAGAGGTGGTAATCCACTTGGGATATCTTTTGGGAAAATGTCCCCAAATTCTGCTAAGAGATCTCTTATGTTTGGAGGAAGATCAAGAGCGATCAAGGGATCTTCTTCTTCTTCTCCATTGGTTTCCTTACTATGTAGTAGGAACCAAGGTTCTTCTTTGGTGGCTTCTTTTTTTATCTTATTTTTTTTATTACGTGAATCCTATTAATCTCTTTTTCTAATTCCTTTTCTATTTTTCTAGATTCTTCCTCTTTTTCCTTGTCTATGATCTCCTTAAGTTGGATTTGGTCTTCTCTAATTTCACTAGGGGTCATAGGCATTAAGGTGAATTTAACCCCTTGGTGGCGGAACCTATAGGTGTTGGAATACCTATCATGTTTCACCCTTCTCTCATATTGCCATGGTCTTCCTAAAAGGATGTGAGAGGCTTCTAAGGGTATGACATCAAAGGTTATTTCATCTTGGTAATCCCCAATTTTGAACCTTAAGCTCACTTGCCTATCCACCTTAAATTCTTCCTCATCACTCACCCATTGAAGTGTATAGGGTTCTGGATGTGGGGTAGTAGGTAAGTTTAGCTTGTTAACTAACCTAAGGCTAGCTAAGTTGCTACTACTTCCTCCATCTATGATCACTAAACATACCTTATCTTCAATTTGGCACCTAGTGTGGAATAGGTTCTCTCTTTGGCTCTCTTCTTCACCCAAAGGTGTTTCTAAGGCTTTCCTAAACAACATGGTTGCCATTTCCCCTTGCCTCCTTCCTTCCATTCTCCTAATTGATTTTATGTTAAAACTTTTAAAGGACCTAACCACTCACTAAGTGTTTACACTCAATGGAATGTAATCACTCGTGTATGTCACTCTTTTTGGGCTTTTTCTATAATGATACTCTCTTGCCTCTTCTACTCGGTTGGAGGTTGATTAGAAGTTGCAAAGACCAACGTGAGTCTAAGTCTTAACCCTTACCCAAATAGAAGCGCACTAACAAAGAAAATACCTACTGGAAGAAGATTGGAAAAATCCTAAGACAAAACAAAAGAATTGATATGACAAACAAGAAAAGCTGGCGCTCAAACAAGCTTATACACAAGAGAAGACAACAAACAAGACAAGATGGAAGAAATTGCAAAGAGAATTGTTTTTGGTGATTTTTGAAAAAGAGTTGCCAAAATTGTCGTTTTTAAGAAAAACAGCAAATACAACTCAATTACGGTATACAGAGAAATGAAAACAGAAAATTACAGTAAAACTGTCACTGTATTGTTGGGATACTTCTTTGTTTTTCTATTTTTTTGAATTTTTTTTTGAATTTTTTTTGACTCTTTTGACATTTTGGGTGTCTTTTGACTTTTTCTTCCTTGTTGTTGACTTTTGCACCCTTTTTTGCTTTTTACACCTCTTTTTCTATTTTTGGCACGTACGTACCTTTGTATTTTTCTTGCCTTTTCTTTCTTTTTTTTTTGTCTTTTTCCCCAACAGAAAATTACAGAAATTTGTACACAATGAAAAGAAAATTAAGTGTATCTACTGTAATATTTTTGGAATTTTCTGACAGTAAACTGGTCCAAGTGGCTCAGAAAAGCAAAAATAATGAATAAACTGATTTCTAAAAACTGTAAAAATGTAATGGCAACTTGATTTCAAAAATGGCCAAAAAAATTGCTTAGAACTTCCTTGTTGATTATACAAAACCGGTATGGTCACAGAAACGCGCTTGGTTCAATTTTAAGATTGGAATTAAAATTTGAAGGAAAATCAAAAATTAGAATTTGTTGATCTTCTTCCAATACTATGAACCAAAAAAGATCCTATAGGTGAGCGTTTTGCACAATCAAACAGGGAAAGTCCAAGGTAGAGATAGTAGTCAATCCAAATTTGCAATCAGAATGCTAATCAAACAGACATAACAAGAGTAGGAAATTGAACAACACAAGAGCCCAAAAAAATGAGCAAAAATGGCAAAAATAAAGAGGAAAAATTGCGCAAAATTAAATGACAAGAAATTAAAGGGGGAAACTGAAATTAAAAGGATGGGGAGGACAAAAATGTAAATGGCAGAAAGTAGAAGGGGATGGCAGAAAGTAAAAGGATGGGGAGAGTAGAAATGTAAAGGGGGAAGCGGAAATTAAAAGCATGGGGAGGACTGAAAGTAAATGACTGAAAGTAAAGGGGGAAGCGGAAATTAAAAGGATGGGGAGAGCAGAAATGTAAATGGCAGAATGTAAAGGGGAGAGTAGAAATTAAAAGGATGGGGAGAAGCGGAAAAATAAAGGCGGAAAGTAAAGAGATGAATATGGGGGATGACAATTAATGGTGAAGGGGAGAAATGTAGGTGAACGATCTTTGGAAAAATGAAGACAACAATGCCTCCTCTTACCACACTTCACCACAAACAAGCAGTTATATCAATTAATTTGCAAGAATCACTCAAGAACAAGTATGAGCAATTAAAGAGGCATTTAGACAAACACCTAGGGGGTGGGAATTAGCGGCCCAAAACAGCCCCCAACTAGCAAGAATTCAAGCAAATCAATCAAGACAGACAAGTTCTGATAGCAGCAGAAAGGCACCTCGGGCCCGGGAAACAGTCCAAGTCCAAATTACAATTGAAAAGAGGGATGGAATTACACTAATTGAATGAAAATTCTGCACTAAATAGGTGCAGTACCCGCGGCCTTGTAGCTCCAATTTTGCTCAAATTCAACAAGCTCTGATGACCAATTGATAGCCGGATAGGTGTAGGATCTAGAATTGAGCAAAACCAACCGATTAGAATCACAATTAAGCAAATAATTGCGAAATATAGGTGCTGGAACAGAAGCTATATTCACGCAAGAAAGTGAAGGAAAATGAGAGAAAATGAAAGAAAAAGTGGAGAGGAAGAAATGGGAAGGACGCCACTGAAGCAAGAGTCCACTTCCAGCAGATAAGTCCAATGCTAGACGCCACTAATTCAGGAGAATTAGATAAGTCTCAGTATGGTTTAAGCAACAACCACCAAGCCTCACTCAACTCACAAAGGGAGGAGAAATTTGGGCATAATGCCTTTACTTCAAAATTCAATGTTTAATACAAAGAAAGGTCTTCCCTATTTATAGGGGGAAGGGGGCGGCCACATGGAAGAGAAAAAGGGAAAAATAAAAGGATGGGTGAAAATACTCCTAAGTGGGATTTGAACCCATGATCCCAAGGCTTATGGCTAAGCTAAGTCTTAAGCCACTAAAGCCATAAATGTAGCGCCCAAAAATAAGGAGGAAATGAAAGATGATTAAAATTCTATCCTATGTGGGAATTGAACCCAAGACTCCTAAGCCTTTTAGCAAGGCAATCTACTAACCACTAAACCCATACAATTAGCGCCCAACTAGGAGGAAAAATACAATCAATTAAGAGTATCCTAGTCTAGGGTGGTGCATAGGACCATGTGTCCTATTCCAGGGTCAAGGATGTCCTTCTGTAGGGCAGTGGTGTCCTTCTGTAGGGTAGTATCCCTAAAAATGTAGGTCACCAACTTTCCCATCTCTTCCTTAATCTTCTTAGCTCGTCCTCTAGTCATTGGTCCAGTGATATCCTTGACTGCTTCAGTAGGAGGCTGCTGTTGTGCTATGTCATCACTTTGAGTCTTCAAAAGGGATCAGCAGAAGAGCTCTTTTCCATAAAGATACCAGTCTCAGTACGACGTTCCTCATCTTCAGAGGGTTTACTGGCTTCAGCAGGTCTTGATCCTTCAGCAGGTTCCTCCTCTTCAGAAGGTTGCACCACATCATAGGGTTGCATAACTTCATAGGGTTGCTTTATCAGAAGGTTGCTGAAACACAGAAAATACCTTTTAGCAGAACCTGTTCCTTCTTTCAGGAAACTTAACCAAATTTGTTAATCATTAAAACTCAGGGTTATGAGACTTAAACATTATTAACCATTTATTAATATTTTGAGACTCAACACAGGTGTGATCTTTTCTTTAGCTTTAAAGTCCCTTCCCTTTTCGTACTTCGTCTGTCTCTTGTGATTGATCTGATTGACCTACATAATCTCCAATCAAGGTGTTTGTCTTAAATACATGTCTATTCAATGAATGTGGACCTTGTAGGTGATCATTAGGAGGTAGATTGGTGAGTTAATTTTAAGGTCAACCGAACGTAGGGTATGGCTCGGCCTAGTGAGGTCAGCCTGGTACAATACACATATCATTATTGACCTCTATCTGTTTCTTAAACCCTTTTAATTTCTTTCTCAAATATGTTATCATTACCATTTATGAAATCAAAAACCTCAAATTGTCAAATGACGATGTTTCATTACATTTCATAATAATATATCAATTCATTACAATTCAGTACATGATCACATTTATTATATATAAATGGTCTACTTAACTTCCAAATAATCCCGATCTTTTGTATGAAAAGTTGCATATGCTCGTCATTATGTAAAAGTTTCTCTGTAAAAAAGCTAACAAATACAATTTTTAAATTGGGTTAAATATGATTTTAGTCTCTCAAATATAGTCGAGATTTGGTTTTAGTCCCTGTAATTCAAAACCAGTGGATTTGGTCCCTCAAAAAGTGAAAATACCTATTTTTAGTCCTTATCGATGAAATTTCGTAGCTAACCCGTAGCAAAATCTATAGCTAAACTATGCAAAAGGACTAAATTGATGTATTTTTAATTTTTGAAGGATCAAAACCATTTGTTTTAAATTATAGGGACCAAAACCAAATCTTTACTATATTTCAGGGACTAAAAACATATTTAATCCTTCAAAATTTGTAGTCATTAAATTTGAAATTGCACATTTAAGACTATCGGTTTAAATTACTACCATTACAAGTAAATACACAAATTAAAAAATACAATGAATATGTTCATTCACATTAAATTTATTACATGTGTTTTTTATTAATATATCATTTATCTCTCTATTTTATTTATTAATTATTTCACTTATTGTCTTTGTAATTAAGGGTAAAAGTAGAAAACAAGTAATTAATACTCTCTTCAATTTTCAAATGGGACTGATAAAAAGAAACAAAATAATTCTTCAAAAGGGAAAAATAAATAAGAATAAAGGAAGTACAATTTATATCATTAATTATTAATACTAATTATTTTAGTCAATACTAAATTATTTTGCAATGCAATAACTTGTTAATCCATGAATGCAAGATAATAATTCATTAAGAATATTTTAAGGACCATAACATAATTAGCTTATACAAAATAGAAAACTTTGAATTTTATTGATATAATTAAGTTATTGACATGAGTTCTTAATCAATTAACAAAATTGAATAAGGGGCCGTTCGGGGTGGTTGCGAGTTTTCAGTGTTTGGTTTTTAAAAATTTTCAATCAAGTTTTTACAACTCCAAACCAGAAACTGAAAACTTGTTTTTGTGGTTTTCAAAACAAATATTTTGAAAACCACAAAAAGTGGTTTTCAAATTTTGGTTTTGAGTTGTAAAAACTTCATTGAAAATTTTAAAAAACCAAAAACTGAAAACTCACAACCACCCCGAACGACCCCTAAGATAGTAAGTGTAGTTTACTATGTTATTTCATTTACTACATTATTAATTTATTTGAATAAGCATAATAAAATCCTTAGAATAGTAAGTCTAGTTGGTATCAAGTGCATAACTTGATAACTTAATAAACCAACGGTGTTAAGACAAGCCCCCTTAAGTTTAGAAGTTTTAATGATGACAACCCTTCAAGAATGTAAAAATTTAAGAATCATTATGACATTTTTTACTATCTAATCAAGATGCTCGAGTGTGTAGAAAATAAACTAGATAGGCAATGGGATCAAGCAGAGAAGTCTAACAAAGGTTAAGAGGCATGCTTCATCAAGCTAAGAACCACCTCAAAATCAAAATTTCAAAACACAAAAGGATGAAATCTTCAACCGAGAAGACTAATAAAGATTTGGGCAAAGCTAAGAAGAAAAACATATTGAGAAGCAAATCAAGAAGGAAGATGAAAAGCGTGTTAAGTCTCAGACTTAAGTTCAGAAGCAAATCAACTAATGCATATGTGGACATATACGTTGACACAAAAGCAAAAAAGAGTTGTTGAAGTTTCCAATGGCTATAAGATGACTATGTTGACTCAGAAAGCTATAATAAAGCATGAGAAACTCAGAAGCAACTAGAGGAACAAGTTGAAAAGTGAAAAAAAGTTGCTCAAGTGAAAATCCATCTATTTCATCAATCTTCCTGCTTCTTATCCATTGTATTATTATATGTATCAACTCTGTGAGCTTTTTATTGGATTGTAATCATTAACCAGCTTGAGAACCTTATAGTTCATCCACACAGTGTGTAAAGAACTCAAACAAACCTTATTTCTTCATCATATTCTGTTGTATCTCCCAAACCTAGCAAGAGAGTGAATCTTAATGTAGGTGTGATTTAAGAAGCTAGAGAGGTTAGGAAACACTACTTACACACTTGGAGAGGCTTAGTGGAGAATAATATTTAGAAACCTGAAGATGATCTGTGACAGTTGTCAAACCTGAACAAAATTATAATTATAATTATCCGATCTGCAAACTACTTGTAGTAGAATGGTACAAACCGGGTTGTGTAAGGTCCAAAATATAGGAACACACAGGGAAACACTAGAAGGGGGGTTGAATAGTGTTTTTATAAAACTTTTCAAATTTTCAGAAACCTCTTTGCAAACTGAGTTTAGTAAACTTCAAACAGGTTTTGAGGTTATCTAAGATTGTGTCCTTTGTCTGAAATACTTCAGAAAGTGGATCTAAAATATTTTCATAACATATTTTCACAAGTGTTTTATATAAACTCAAGTTCAGAACCCCCTTCTTGTTAGTTAAAACTGAATATAAAGAGATAAGGGTTAGAGAAGCACTTAGCCAATATTTATCTTGGTTCACTCACTACAACACTGAGCTACGTCCAATCCCAGAGCTAACTAGCTACTGGATTTTCTCCACTAATCTGAACAGATTACAAAGTATTGTTTTCACCCAAGCTTCTTCAGGCTCTAACAGCAAGTATTGTTTGCACACCTAGCCTCTCCAAGCTCTTACAAGTATTGTTTTCTAACCTAGCCTCTTCAGGCTCCAAACAACAAGTGTTTATAAAGAATGTTTAACTTAGAACACAAAATTCTTCATTCAGAAAGATGTACAAATAAAACAGTGATCTTATACTGGATATGAAAGTTTTTGTACAAATAATTCAGAGTAAATCCAATAAGATTTTAGCAGTCGTTTCTTTCAAACAATTTGCGTTTATGTTGCTTATTCTTTGCTTCACAAAGAACACTGGTATTTATAGGCTTTGAGCATGAGAACGTCGCTAAGAAGTCTGTTGAGAGATAGCGTTTAATGTTCGTTATCCCGTCAAGAAAAAGCTCTGACACAATACAAGGTTGCAGCGTTGTTCTGAGTTTTGCAACTTCTGTAGCGCAATATTTCCTCATATGTGCTTGTATTTCAAATTTCAACCAAAAGTGATATTTTTTCATTTCTGATTTGTGTTCTGAGGTTTCATGAAGGAATGAAATAGTCTTTGACTTTCTACATTAGAAAAGGTCTTAGCTTCAGACAACACTTCAGTGATCAGATCAGACTTCAAACTTCAGAAGATTCTTCAGAACCAATTGCTTCAGAATGCCTTGAACACTCCAGACACAACTTCCTTAAGAACCTTGATGTACTTCAGACAACTTTTAAGGTTAAGATGTTTAGCATATCTAAAATATCAGAATAGTCATCAGTAAAGCTGTGAAGTCTTAAAGAGTTTATTTTAAGTTTATACTCATCAAAATCATATCATAGGGGTGTCTTAGACTTTCAAAGTCTTGAGACTCAACGTTCTCCCCATTTTTTATGATGACGAACTTAAATAAACTTTTTAAATCTGACTGAGTTACAGGGTTAAGATAATAGAATTAATTAATGCTCCCCCTGAGTCAGATAGCTAAGGGTGGGAAGAGGCCAGGCCAGGCTTTGGCAGGCTTGAGCCTGGCCTGACACCTAATCTTTATGCCTGGGCTTAGGCTTGTTACCTGTTTTTAAAAGGCTCGATTTGGCTTGTATAAAAGCCTGGCCTGAAAGCCTTTTTAGAAGCCTGTTTGCTGGTACATAAATCTCTATGTATCCCAAAATTTCTGCTCTCTCAATGGCTGGAAGAAATCATAGTTAAATCAGGACAAAATTAAACAAAATAACAAGGAATATACCCTAATTATTAATTTCGATATTAATGAATTATTTTGAGCTATGGGTGCTTTATGACTGAAATGGTGGGCATGAGTTGTTTGAAAATCCAGAAATTGGGTTGCATTAGATTAAGGATTTTCTTTTAATTTCGTTGGCAAACCCAAAAATATTGAACCTAATTGGCTAACTTCAAACAAATCGACACTTGCCACTGTGATCCATAAATTTGTGGATTTCTTTTGAACAAGTGTACATCAGGTCAACCGTTCAATATTTAAAAGCAAAAAAAATAACATAAAGGACAAGAATTGTTATATCACCTACAGTTCTACACTGTTTGTTTGTTTTTTATGAAAATATATTTTTCTACACTCAAATTTTTTAGTTTAGGTAAAGAAAAGAAAGATTAGAAAAGGGAAATCATTTACTATACAGGAGTCTAAAATGTAAATCATTGCTTTAAAATTAAAGCGATAAATCATTGCATCTTTTCTACAGAGAAGCTAGGTACGAGATTAATCAAGAAATGGAAAGCATTAATAGACAGACCTACCCAGAACCTAGCAGTTAAAGGTAACTAATTTTGATGTCTATCTAAATAGTACAACTACAACACCATCAAACATAACAAAAACAAAAACTTTTTTCCCACATAACAGCAATAGGGAAGAATAGGGAGGAAAAACCAAACAACGGATGAGTTACGAACTTAAGAACAGGGAGGAACAAGGAATTTTCAGACGCAAAAGTGAAGAACAGGATTGAACTCACCTTGCGTCGACAATGGAGGAAGGATGCGCCGGAGGTGAAAGGGGACGAGCACAACAATCTGCAACTACACGAAAAGGGGATGTGTTACAAACTTACGAACAGGAAGAACAAGGATTTTTCACACACAAAAGGGAAGAACAGAGACTCACCTGCACGCTGGCAACAAAGGGAGGAACCGCCATAGGTCGAAGGCCTGCAATGCAGCTGCGATGAAGCTTCAATGGGCGGCAACGAAGAACTTTTAGAGAGAAAGATTTCTACAGTGCGACATGAAGAGAAAGTGACCTAGGGTTTTTTTATTGTTTCACGTTTTAATTTGATTGTTTCATTTGTTGGTTTATTTTTAGTTTCTATTTGTTAATTTAATTTTTGATAATCAGAAGATAGTTATTTTTTAATTACTCTTATTTGATTTTAAAAATTTATTATGTTATTTAAAAATTATATATATAATTAATTTATTAAATTATATATTATATATATTAAACAGGTCGGCCTGTCAGGCCTAATAGACTTTTTTACAAGCCTGGCCTTTCTATCTAAATATGTTTTTTAAAAAGCCTTAGCCTGACCTTTTTAATAAACGAACCAGGCCAGGTCAGGCCTTAAATAGGCCAGGCCGCAGGGCCCTAACAGGCCGGCAGGCCTATTCCCACCCCTATAGATAGCTTGTTTCAACTTGCTCCTCCTGAACTGCACACTTTAGATTTAATGTTAGAATAATAACTCCCCCTTTTGGCATACATCAAAAGGGTTTTGTAGATCAACTAAAGTAGTAGAGCATAAATCTAAGAACATAAGTTCAGAACATATGCACTGAGAGCATATTCAGATAAAAATTAGAGCAAATAGTGTAAATAAAGCAAGTATATCATAGTAATGGTATAAAACGCAAGAAATGATCTGAAATACTCATTTTATATAAATAGTGAAGTGACTTTTTAACATCAGAAACATAAAAATATTCACTTCTTCATCATCCCTATTATTGCTTCCAGCAAGGAATCCTTAGTCTTAGCAATCTCAGAGAGCACATCATACTTGAATACTTCATTATCCGCTCTTATTTGTGCAGTTTGTGCCAACAACTGTTCTTGCCTTTGGATAAGCTCTTGCTGATGCCTTTCCAATTCTCCTTGAGCTCTTTCCATATCTTTTAATATTCTTCTTAAGGCAACATTTTCTTCTACCAAAATAACTTCACGTTCATGGAAGATAAGATTGAGGTAGAGAGAGGAGAATTTGAAGTAGGTTTCATCCTTAGGAAAACCAAAATAGCACGATACCTTAATAAGGTAAAAATACCAGTCATTGGTCTTCTTTAGTAGCTCCCAATCTTCATAAGGATATTCTCCCATAGGAAACTTCCCTTTGTGATAATTGAAATCAATCCATTGTTGAGAAAATGGACCATTACTCACAGCAACAAAATGATCCTTCAGCTCCATAAGTTCAGCTCCAGCGGTTCCACTATTTGGATCAGGAGAAGAACATTCTTCATCTGCTTCCCTCAGCTTCCAGTAGGACTCCCAGACCCATTCAATCTTAGTGTGGTTCAGTACTTCCATCTTTAAGATTTGCTTCCATTGCTTAGGAGTGAGAGGTTTCAGAGGTTTAAGCCCAGTAGAACCTGTGTAGAACTTCTTTTACTTAAAGCAGAACATATGTTCCAAGGGGATTCTTGGAATGAGTTTATCAAGGTACACAAAAATAGTAGTGTTGTTATTTACATTACATGGCAGATGGGGATTGTATAATTTGCTTCCAAAGCATTTCTTATTATGTTGTGTTACAACATCTCCTTCAGCTTCTAGTGACTTTAACATGTACCAATCACTTTCAGATACCAAGTTACTATGTATCTGTGCATAGGGGTCCAATACTTGCAGATTGTGGTTTAGAATAGGAGGTCCATACCTTATCTTTTGCAGCTCCATGTCAGTGTGAGAGTCCTTCTCACACTACAAGAAAAATGGTTTTTAGCGATGGCTGGTTAGCCGTCGCTAAAAGCCTCATCGTCAATGCAGTAGCGACGACATTTTACGGTCGACGCTATGTAGCGTCGGCTTGGCCGTCGCTAATGGTCGTCGCTAGTTCCATGGCCATCACAACATAGCGATGGTCATTAGCCTACGGCCTGGCTGTCGCTAATAATTTTTCCGAAAAATATATCCTTTCTTCCCGGATTTATCAATTGTGAGGATCGAACCCACAATCTGCATGATACGAAGAAGGAGCATTACTATTACACTATATTTGTTTTTTGAAACATATAGTGCAAAATATCATATACATAGTGAAAAATAACAAGAAATTAGCGACTGTCAGGCGGTCACTAACTTTACGAACACTGACGCTAAAATTTTTTTGCCTTTAGCGTTGGCCAGGCCGACGCTAAATTAAAAAATTACAAAAATATTATTTTACCATTAGCGTCAGCCTAGGCCAACACTATTTAATGGCCGAAGCTACATAAAAAAATGTAAAAAAAAATTAAAATTTAGCTTAGTGACGGCTTTGCTTTGGCCGTCGCTAAGTACTCGCGTCTAAAAACGCGCATTCTTGTAGTGTCAGGCCATTGAGGAAGCCATGTCTCATAGGTCAGGGTTGTTGGCTCCAAAAGCAATCTATCCCATACATGAATCAAAGGTTTGTCCATTTTAAAGTAGGCTAACTCATCCTTAATCATTTGAACTTCGTGACTCTTAGCCTATTTTCAGAGGAATGTTATATGGCTTGAGAGGCACTTCTTGTGATGGCCTCAAGGTTTCTTTAGATAAAAGTTAGAGTGCTAGATCTAATGTGGTTCCAGCAAACTCCAATGGTACAATTTCACACACCGCTTCTAACCATGTTCTGGTCCCACCAACTATGCACGGGATATCACCGACAATATCATAAGTCACCTCTTCTTCAGAAGGAAGCTTTTCAGATTCCTTCATGATTTCATATGCCTTTACTACTATAGGTGTTGGGGATTCTTCATCAGAAGAACTCACATTACCCATAACTAGTTTAGGTCTCTTAGTCATGTTAGTTTCTTCAAGGTCCTTCTTCAGAAGGTTTTGCCTTTTTTCCTCCCTGTTTTTCTTTTTGAGTTCAACCAAGGCAGCAACATTAGACTGTACCGATGTAAACTTGGGCAGCTTTGGCACTGGCCATCCTGCTTACCCTCTTCTCCACATGAGCATCAGCAGGGAGAGTGTATCTAGGTTTCTTCTTAACAACAGACCTCTTCTATTTCCTCTTCCTTTTCCTTTTCCTTTGAGAGGCTTCTTCTTGTTCCAGCCTTAAGTCTTTAGCAAAGGCTTCTTAAGCAGCCCTAGCCGAGGTGAAATCAATATTTTCTTATTCTTTCTTCTTTCTCTCCTCTTCTTCCCTCTCCTTCTCCTCTAAGACATTAGCAAGAGCAGCTATCTTCTGCATTTCTAGGTCAGGATAGCTCTCAGCTAAAGGTTCGACAATGATGATCACATCTAGTTCAGTAATAGGTGTTTCACCCTCCATAACTGGACCTGGTTGAGCACTTGCCTGCCTTTTGAAAGTGAAGTAGGCAAGGTTTCAGCAGGTGCAGTTCCCTTAGAATCGTCTAAAATTTTTTAGAATGCCCTAGGACATCTGTATGAACTTCTTTAGACACTCTAGGTTGTGTAAGTGGAACAATTTTAGCAGCTTGCTGAGAGTCCAAGTGTTTTGTATTGTCCAACTTGGCCTTCACCATTATGGACTGAAGCTTTGCTCTCACCAACTTCAGCTTCTTGCAAGAAGGATCTTCAGAAACAACCTTGGTGCATTCAAGCTCAACCGTCTTAGGGTCTCCATACAACTCATTTTCTAAAATACTGAGTGCACTTCTCCTAGTAGACCGAGCCTTCATATTTGCCAATTCTTCTCTGGTAGTTGGTTTAGGAGGAGGGGCAATCACAGGGATTCCCACATACTTTACATTTTCATCACTATAGAACTGAGGTTCTTTATGTAATTTAGTCTGGTGAATTGGAACTTTGAAATGAAACAAGATTTGCTGAATAAGTGTGGTGTGAGGAAAGTTGGATACAAAATCATTGATCCTCTTCACCATGTGAGACATAATCAGCTTGGGGAGATCAATATGTTCTTTCTTCAGCAGATTGATTATACAAAACCTCTCCATCTCAGATACATAGTCCCTGCTTCCGGACTTAGGCAAAATCAGACACCCAAATATTGCGTGGATAATCCTAGGCTTGTCAAGCATAGCTTGGGACTTTATGCTAGAAGGTTCAGCTTCCCCATACAACAAGGGGTTAAACTTCTTGTATTCTCCATTACTCTTCTCTCACCTAGCGTAGATGACGGTTCCGGCAGATGCTATCCCAGTAACGGTAGAAATGATGGTGTCATCAACAAAAATATCAACACCCATCACCCTACTGGTCACAGAACGATAAGTGGGATTGTCCTTGCTGAATTGAGCTTTGGCATTTTTCCAGAACTCCATCACTCCAGCTACTGACCAAAAGCTATTAACCTTGTTGAAGTAGGGAATGAATCCAGCTGCTTCGAATTCAGCCACCAGATCAACTCCCTCATTCCTCAAGCTGTATACATTGACAACTTTACTTTTAACGATGGTTCCACCAGCTTGGTTCTGATTCTTCTAGTTCTTCTTGGTTACCATTGCAGAGATGAAAAGTTGCAAAGAAAACTAGGCTTGCAGAGAAAGCTTGAAGAGAGAATACGCAGAGAGCAAATGAGAGTAGTGCCCTAGCCAGCTTCTATTTCCAAATATATAGGGTACGGACCCTCTGATTGTTACAACATGATTCCACTTTTTGAAAAAGGTAAATCTTAACCGTTTCGTTCAGACAACCATATTACTCATATGAGATTTTACATCATCATTAAGAGTTTAGACGCATATTCTTAAAATTGAACCCAACACGTTAGAAACAACGTTTTGTTACTGTGTAATCAATAAGGAACTGCTAAGCAATTTTTTTGGTCAATTTTTTAATCAAGTTGCCATACCGTTTCTCAAAACAGTTTTAGACAACAGACAATCCATTCAATTTTTTGGTATCATTTTGGTCCAATTGTTTTGGAAACTTTTCAAAAATCAAACAAAAAACAAATTCTCTTTGCAATTTCTGTTTGTCTTGTCTTGTTTGCTTTCTTATCTTGTGTATAAGCTTTGGTTGAGTGCCTGCTTTTCTTGCTTGTCTCATCAATTCTTAGTTTTGTCTTAGACAATTTCTAGCTTTCTAGTAGATAAATTTTTGTGCTCGTGCCCTTCAATTTGGGTATAGTTAACATTGAGTCTCATTGTTGGTCTTTGCAAAATCAAACCAACCTTTCCCGAGTAGAAGAGGCAAGAGAGCTTCAACTTAGAAAAAGCCAGAAAGAGTGGCAAACACGAGTGGATACATTCTTTGAGTGTAAACACTTAGATTGAGAGGAAAGGTCCTTTAAAAACTTAAAAACTTAAAAATGGAAAGTAGACACCTATCCCTCCCAATGCCTCGAACTTTGAGGCATAGAGATGAGATAGAGGAGTTGACCCAAAGATTCACAAGGGTCATGGAGGAAAGGTTAGCTGATATAGGGAGGGAGATCAATCATAGTAGAAGGGAGAGAAGACATTCTTCTCATGATGAGGAAAGTGATGGTAGGTATAGCAGAGTTGGAACTGAGGATAGATACCATATGGAGAGTATTTAGGGAGAAAGGTTTTCAAGTCATACCATTAGAGGACAGGATGAAGGGAATAGAAGACATAGGAGGCATAAGAGGCGAGAGAGAAGGGTAGAACCTAGGGGACATAGAGAAGATTATTATGAGGAAATACCTAGGAGGCATAGGAGAGAGCATAGGAGGGAAGAAGAGCCTCAAAGGGAACAAGGCTTAAGAGAAGTTAAGATAGCAGTCCCAACCTTCAATGGAAGGAATGATGTAGAACAATACCTAGAATGGGAACTTAAAATTGAACAAATATTTAGTTTCCATAGGTATAAGGACGAGGAAAAAGTTAAGATAGCTTCTCTTGAATTTAAGAATTATGCTTTGGTTTGGTGGCATAAACTTCAAGCTGATAGAAGAAGATGTAATGCATCCTTGGTTTCCTCTTGGGAGGAAATAAGGTCTATAATGCGTAAGAGGTTCATACCTCAACATTAAACAAGGGAGTTCAATTCTAAACTCCAAACACTTAAGCAAGGGTCTAAGAGTGTAGATGAGTATTAAAAAGAAATGGAACTTGCATTAATAAGGGCTAACATAATTGAAGAAAGTGAAGCCATTATGGCTAGATTTATCAATGACCTTAAATTTGACATAAGGGACATAGTGGAGCTGCACCCTTATGTTGAGATGGAGGACTTGGTACATCAAGCCATCAAAGTAGAAACCCAACTCAAAAGGAAGGGAAGTTTTAAGAGGAACAACTCTAGTTACTCAACTAGGAACAAAGAAATCCCAAAGAAAGATGAGGGAAAGAGTCAAGAGAAGGAAGAGCCTAAGGGCCCTAGGGTTACGTCGAACTCTACTCCTTCCAAAACACAAAGCACAAATCCCTCAACTTCCACTAGAAACATCAAATGTTTCAAGTGTGTTGGAAAGGGACACATTGCTTCCCAATGTCCTAATAGAAGGGCAATGTTGATTAAAGAGAATGGGGAGTACACTAGTGCAAGTTCACAAGAATCATCTAATGAAAGTAGTGAAGAGGAGAATGAAAAGGAAAAGGTGTATAGACCTGAGGGCAACATTATGAGGATTAAAAGGTCTTTAGAAAGTCAATCAATTAGCGAGAATGATCAAAGGGAAACAATCTTCCACACTAGGTTTCTAATTGAGGGGCAACTTTGTTCCCTTATAATTGATAGTGGAAGTTGCACTAACATAGCTAGTGAAAGAATGGTTGAAAAACTCGGTTCAACTACCACACCCCACCCCAAACCATGTAGATGCATATACTTGTAGATATATTATATGCAGGTTTTGATGATGCCAATAGAAAGAAAATGAGATTGCAAGATTGATTAAAAGAAATTTGCAAAGAAAGAGCAAGGAGCAAGTTTAATGAAAGATCAAAACTACAAGTAATGTTAGATAAGTATTAATCTAGTTAGTATCAATGTTAAAAGAATTCTAGACTTTGCAAGTAATTTGGTCTTAAAAGTGAAATTTAAGAAAA
The DNA here is from genome assembly GCA_026901365.1 of Sesbania bispinosa. NCBI lineage: Eukaryota > Viridiplantae > Streptophyta > Magnoliopsida > Fabales > Fabaceae > Sesbania > Sesbania bispinosa. The sequence goes on from QLOH01000018.1 coordinate 2,358,650, forward strand.
ATGTTTTATGAACCAAAATTAAGTTCAAAATAAATATTTTGAACTGGTAATCGATTACTAGTTGGATCGTAATCGATTACCAGCAAGCATTCAATTTCTAGAACGAAATTTTGGTTCTAGTAATCGATTACCATTTGTAATCGATTACCAGTGTGCAAAAAATACAAAATTTGAATTTCAATCACAATGGTTCATAATCTATTTGAATTTTTTAAATGTGTAATCGATTACCAGTTTCTTATAATCGATTACCAGCGAGGATTTTCAGAAAAATGTGAAAAGTCACAATTCCTTATCAAGAGACACAAAGCTTCATTTGTTCTACTATAAATATGTGTCTCCATTTTGAAAAATTAGCAGAACATAAAAATGCAATAAAAATGTGAAGAATCTTTTTAAAAATCATTTTGGCCAACAACTTGCAAAATCATTGAGAATTCTCATAGGATCTTCAAGTTGTATCATCTACTCTAAAAGAGAGTTCATCTTGTACAAACAATTATTCTCATACTGTGTGGTTAAGAGGGGGTGCCTCTCGTAGATTGTGGGTGAAACTAAACACAAGGGATAGGTTTCCAAGGTGTGTGAGTGTTCATCTTTTGTAAAGGATTTTACAAATAGTGGAAATCTCAAGTGGGTGACTTGAGGACTGGACGTAGGCAAGGGTTGGCCGAATCAGTATAAATTGAGTTTGCATTTCTTCTTCCCTTAACTTTTACTTATTTCTTGTGATTGCTAATTTATTATATATTGAGAAATTAGGAGTTTGCATTAATATTTCATCATAAAAGAATTGTTGTAAGTATAGTAAAAGATAAAAGAAGTAAGTGAACGAAAAAGAGATAATTTGGATTAACTTAATTTACCCCCCCCCCTCTTAAGTTACTTGAGGCTGCTTGTGTAACAAGTGGTATCAGAGCTTGTATCTTGTATAAGGATTAGAAGCCTCAAGATCAATTATGGCCTCATCCAATTCCATTTTCACAGAAGGAAACTCGTTTAATAGACCCCCTGTATTTAATGGAGAAGGTTTTCACTATTGGAAATCTAGAATGCAAATCTTCATAGAATCAATAGATCTAAATATTTGGGATGCTGTAGAAAATGGTCCTTTTATTCCTTCAATACAAGTAGGGAACGAAGTTAAAATAATACCTATAGATCAATGGATTAAAGATGACCAAAGAAAAGTCCAATACAATTTAAAAGCCAAAAACATAATTACATCTGCATTAGGCATAGATTAATACTTTAGAGTTTCAAATTGCAAAAGTGCAAAAGAAATGTGGGATACATTAGAAGTAACACATGAGGGTACAAGTGATGTTAAAAGATCTAGAATAAACACCCTTACTTGTGAATATGAATTATTTAGGATGAATCAATGTGAAAGCATACAGGACATGCAAAATAGATTTACACATATAATTAATCATCTTGCATCTTTAGGAAAAAATTTTCCAAATGAAGATCTTATTAACAAAGTGTTAAGATGTTTGAGTAGGCAATGGCAACCAAAGGTGACTGCGATTGCAAAATCAAAAGATCTCACAATAATGTCTCTTGCTTCACTGTTTGGTAAACTTCAAGAACACAAATTGGAACTATTGGGACTCAATCAAAATGAAGAAAATGACAAAAATAAGAGAAGCATTGCACTTAAAGCATCATAACTTGTCTATAAAGAAAATGACAAAAAAGATATCATTGAGGAAGAAGATTTAGATGATGATGAAGAATTTGATCTCTTGATAAAAAGGTTCAACAAATTCCTAAGGAATAGAAGAAATCGAAAGAGGTCTAGAAAAATGAAAGGAGAAGATTCCTCCTCAACTCCAAGGTGCTTTGAATGCAATCAACTTGGCCATTTGAGACTAGAATGTCCATTCTATAAAATGAAAATGGAAAAATCCAACAAGAAGGCCTTCAAAGAAAAGAAAGGAAAGAAAGCATATATTACTTGGGATGATAATGACATGGACTCTAGTGACTCAAAAAATGAAGTTGTGAACTTGGGACTCATGGCCAGAAATTATGATAGCGAAAAAGAGGTAACATCTTCAAACAATGACATCTCTATTACCTTTGATGAACTTCAAGATGCTTTTAATGATTTACATAAAGAATCATTTAAACTTGCAAAATTAGTATCATCCTATAAGAAAACAACTTCTAAATTAGAGAAGGAAATCTCAAAGTTAAGTGAAGAATTAGATAGTCTTAAATATGAACTTAAGTTAATAAATTCTAAAAATAAAAATCAAAGTTCTACTAATAATTTAGAAATTAGTAAAGAAACTCATTCTTGTATATCATGCCACAAATACAAAGAAGAAATTAATAAGTTAAATAATACTCTTGCAAAATTCACTATTGGGAAAAATAACTTAGATATAATATTAGGAAATCAAAGATGTGTATTTGATAAAGCTGGATTAGGATATGATCCTTCAAAGCAACAAAAGCTTTACAAAAATTCTTTATCTCATATAACATGTCTACTAGCCCATTTATTAAATGTAACTATTATGGTAGAAAGGGACATAGTGCATCTACTTGTAATATAAGAAAGAATGGTGTTCAACATGGACATATGATTTGGGTTCCAAAAAGAACCCTCCCCCAAAACTAACATTCAAGGACCCAAGATGATATGGATACCAAAAGTTAAGAATTGTGTTGTAGGTGTGCTTGATGGCAAGGCACTCACAATGGTATCTTGATAGTGGATGCTCCATGCACATGGAGGGAGATACTTCAAAGTTTATTGACATTACTCCCAAAAATAGTGGACATGTCACTTATGGAGATAACAACAAAAAAGATACTCACAATACATGAAGAAGTCCACAAAGATAAGGAAGAAGTAAACATAAAAGATTCTACGAGTAAAGAAAATCAAACCAACATGGATCTTCCAAGAAAGTAGAGAACTTTAAAGAGATCATCCTCTTGACAACATCATTGGAGATTTTTCAAAAGGGGGTAACAACTAGACTCTTTCTTAAAGATATATGAAATAATATGGTTTTTGTTTCTAAAATTGATGTTAAAAATATTGATGAAGCCTTAAAAGATGAACAATGGATTAGTGCTATGCAAGAAGAGTTAAATCAATTGAAGAAATCATGTATGAAAACTAGTTGATAGACCAAGTGATCATTCAATTATAGGAACAAAATGGGTATTTGGAAATAAATTAGAAGAGAGTTAGGAATCTTAGATTTCTCTAATTAAACTCCTAAAATTTTTAGATATGAAAAAATTTTGCACATGTAATCAATTACAAAGGTATTTGTATCAATTACAAAGATATGGAAATTTTTTTTTCTTGGCTAATACACTGTTTCACTAATACTTTACTACTTATTTTTTATGATGCCAAAGGGGGAGAGAAAGGAAAAAGAAAGGGAAAGAAAAGGAAAGGACTATGAAATTTTATTTATCCCCAAATATTGTTTGTCCCCAAAATATAACATTGTTTCTAAAAAGACAAATACTAAGGGGCAGACTAAAGAGGAAGTGATCGATATATGTATAATTAAAATTTTATTTTCTTTCTTCCCTTAAAGATGGTTGTCATCATCAAAAAGGAGGAGATTGTAGATGTATATACTTGTACATATATTATATGCAGGTTTTGATGATGCCAATAGAAAGAAAATGAGATTGCAAGATTGATTAAAAGAAATTGGCAAAGAAAGAGCAAGGAGCAAGGTTAATGCAAGATCAAGACTACAAGTAATGTTAGATAAGTATTAATCTAGTTAGTATCAATGTTAAAAGAATTCTAGACTTTGCAAGTAATTTGGTCTTGAAAGTAAAATTTAAGAAAAATATTTTATGAACCAAAATTAAGTTCAAAATAATATTTTGAACTGGTAATCGATTACCAGTTGGATTGTAATCGATTACCAGCATGCATTCAATTTCTAGAACGAAATTTTGGTTCTGGTAATCGATTACCATATGTTGTAATCGATTACCAGTGTGCAGAAAATACGAAATTTGAATTTCAGTCACAACGGTTCATAATCTATTTGAATTTTTTAAATGTGTAATCGTTTACCAGTTTCTTGTAATCGATTACCAGTGAGGATTTTCAGAAAAACGTGAAAAGTCACAATTCCTCATCAAGAGACACAAAGCTTCATTTGTTCTACTATAAATATGTGTCTCCATTTTGAAAAATTAGCAGAACATAAAAATGCAATAAAAATGTGAAGAATCTTTTTAAAAATCATTTTGGCCAAACACTTGCAAAATCATTAAGAATTCTCATAGGATCTTCAAGTTGTATCATCTACTCTAAAAGAGAGTTCATCTTGTAAAAACAATTATTCTCATACTGTGTGGTTAAGAGAGGGTGCCTCTTGTAGATTGTGGGTGAAACTCAACACAAGGGATAGGGTTCCAAGGTGTGTGAGTGTTCATCTTTTGTAAAGGATTTTACAAATAGTGGAAATCTCAAGTGGGTGACTTGAGGACTGGACGTAGGCAAGGGTTGGCCGAACCAGTATAAATTGAGTTTGCATTTCTTCTTCCCTTAACTTTTACTTATTTGTTGTGATTGCTAATTTATTATATATTGAGAAATTAGGGGCTTGCATTCATATTTCATCATAAAAAAAATTGTTGTAAGTATAGTAAAAGATAAAAGAAGTAAATGAACGAAAAAGAGATAATTTGGATTAACTTAATTCACCCCCCTCTCTTAAGTTACTTGAGGCCGCTTGTCTAACAAACCATACAAACTATCTTGGATTAGCGATGATGGGCAAAGGGAAGTAACTAAACAAGTCCTAATTTTCATTTCCATAGGTGCTTATGATGATAATGTTTTATGTGATGTAATCCCTAACGAAGTGACACATGTACTATTGGGTAGACCTTGGCAATTTGATAAGAGAATTATCCATGATGGTTACTCTAATCAAATCACTTTCAAAAATGAAGGAGTAAAATTAACTTTGATGCCAATGTCAACCCAAGAGATATGTGAGGACCAATCTCTTATGAGGAAAGAGCTTGAACTTTAGAAAATCAAGAAATTAAAAATAGGAAGTGAAGATAAAAATAAAAGGAAGGAAGAAACTCAAAAAAAATAAAGTGGATAAAGTGAAAAATAAAGAAAAACAAAAAAATAAATAAAAGGAAAACAATGCTCTTGATTCATTCTTTTAAAATTGTTGACCTTAGTTGTTTTGCAGGTAAACAAAAGGAGGAGCACCTGCTCAAGGGAGAAAGAGGGCGCATCACGCCAAGGGAGTTTTCTTCACCCTCTTCTTCTTCTACTACTCCTTCTATTTACATGATTCCCAAGTATTTTTGCTATGAGGATTGAAGATAGATTGCTTGGGAATAACACTAATGGGTCTTCTTTTTGTTGGCTAAAGTTCAAGGAAGATGTTCATAGCTTAAGAAATCTAGCAAGGACTCTACATCTTCTAAGGGAAGTTCCTCCTTACCTCTCTACTCTTGTCATCCATTCCCTAATTCTCTCTTCTTTTCCTTATGGCTTTTCCCTAAATTTTCAGATTTGAGGTCAAATCCTCCCTAAGGGGGAGGGAATGATGGCATCTGTCAGTGGACTTCTGATCTGATAGCTGGGAGCTGGTGAGCTATTGGCAAGCTTGGACCTTCTAGGAGTGCATGGAGCTAAGCCAGGAATAGGTCAACCTTATTTTGGTCAACCCACTCATGGTTAACCTTTGGACCCAAGAAAACAGATAAGTCTCCATTTAATTAGGATTAATGTAATAGGATTAATTTTGTAATTTTCCCTAATCCTCGTCATTAAGAGGGGCGCTACTTTTTAGTGGTTTTAGTGGCTGAGTAGCTTCTTGAGCTACATTAGCCAAAGGTTAGGGGGGGTTCAACACCCACTTAGGATAGCTTTTACTCATCCTTTATTTTCCTTCTTTTTCCTCTTATTTGGCCGCCCCCTTTAGCTATAAATAGGGGTGACCTCTCTTCATTTTGTAACTTTGAATTAAGAGTAAAGGCATTATGCCAAATTTCCTCCTCATCTTTTGAGTAGAGAAGGCATGGTGGTTCTTGCTCAAACCAACCAGAGACTCATCTGATTCTCCTGAATTAGTGGCATCTAGCACCTGAACTTATCTGTTGTGGGGGTTGCCTGCACCAATGGCTTTCACACCATCTCTTTCTCTTCCATTTTCTCTTTTAATTTCCCTCTTTTTGGTTACTTATGGTCGCGACCTTGCTGCCTCAACTTACCTCATCTTGTCCGATTTTCTTTCTTTTTTTAGTCATTGACTCCAATTCTAGATCTTGGAAAGGTGGTGCTATCAAGTACCAACCTCGAGGTCCAATAAAATCTCAGGTGTTGGTCGATTTCTTAGTGGAGCTAACTCTAGTAGAAGAACCCGGGAAACCAGAATGATGGATCCTTTACGTTGACAGTTCTTCTAATATGAAAGGAAGCGGAGCCGAAATAATCTTGGAAGGTCCTAATGAAATCATCCTCAAGCAATCACTTCGTTTTGTATTCAAAGCAAGTAATAATCAAGTGGAATACAAAGTCTTGATTGCAGGACTATTGCTAGCAAAGGAGGTCGAAGTATAAGAAATTGAAGTCTTCAGTGATTCACAAATTGGTAACTTCTCAAGTCAACGGTGAGCACCAAACTCAAGATTTATTGTTATCCAAATACTTGAGTAAGGTAGCATCCATCAAGCAGGAGTTCTCAAATTTCGAAATTCAGCATATAACCAAAGAGCAGTATTTGAGAGCAGACTTATTGGCAAAACTAGCCAACACAAAGAAATCGGGAAGCAATAAAACTGTTATCCAAAAAAGTTTATCCAAACCGACTGTCAACCAGGAAGAAATCTTTGTAATTTCACAGGGCACTTTGTGGATGACTCATTTCATTAAATACCTCACACAAAGATCTCTCCCTAAAGACAAGATGGAAGCACGAAAAGTCATTCATTAGGTCAGCTTTTTTACAATGATCAACAATGAATTGTATAGAAGAGGATTTTCTTCTCCATTACTCAAGTGTATTCTGGAGAATTTAGCTAATCATGTGATGAAAGAAGTACATGGTGGAGTCTGCGCAAGTCACATAGGTGGGAGATCTTTAGCAGCAAAAATTTTAAGGGTCGGCTTCTATTGGCCAACCTTAAGAGCAGATTGCCAAGAATTTGTTAAGAAATATGACGCATGTCAAAAGTTCACGCCGTTACACCATACAAATCCAGAGTAATTGCATCATATCCCCTCCCCTTGTCCTTTCTCTATATGTGGAATGGATTTTCTTGGCTCTTTTCCCTTGGCTCCGGGGTAGTTGAAGTTCTTGGTGGTGGCAATTGACTATTTCACCAAATGGATAGAAGTCGAGCCCTTAACAACCATCTCTGCTAAAAAAAATAAAGAAATTCACATGGAAAAGCATCATATGCCGGCACGGGATACCGAGTTCAATCATCACCGATAACGGTAAGCAGTTTGATTGTAAAAAATTTTATGATCTTTGAAGTAAGTTCAACATCAAGCATGTCAAGACCTCAGTAGAACATCCCCAATCTAATGGACAAGATGAAGCAGCGAATAAAGTCATCTTGACAGGATTGAAGAAGAAACTAGGAGATGCAAAAGGATTATGGGCTGAAGAACTCCCGACAATCCTATGGGCCTACCACACAACGCCACAGTCAACAACAAATGAGACACCTTTTCGTCTCACATATGGATCGGATGCAGTAATTCCAATATAGATTGAATGGTCAAATATTAGAGTGCAACGATTTGAAGCTTCTCAGTCAAACAACGGGATCTTGGTAAACTTAGATCTAATTGAAGAAACCCGGAGGAAAACATATATCAGAACAAGAATGCAAGTCAAGAGTAGCAAGAAGATACAATAGCAAATTATTTCCAAGGAAATTTAAAGAAGGGGACCTAGTACTCCCGAAGATCGAACAACCTAGAAAAGACACTAGAGAAGGAAAGCTCGGACCTAATTGAGAAGAACCTTTTAGAGTCGAAAAGGAAATCGGAAGGGGAGCTTATCAGTTGGAGAAATTAGATGGAGGCAAGATTCCAAGAACGTGGAATACAACACACCTTCATTTCTATTTCAGTTAATATGTAAAGAAAGTCAGTTAGTGTACTCTTTTTCCTCACCTGGTGTTTTATCCCTAAGGAGGGTTTTCACCGGGAAGGTTTTAACGAGGCCTGACCATGACTATAAACCAGAATAAATATTTGAGTTTATAGATCTTTGTGCAAATGATACTTAATCTATCCAGTTATATACCCTAAAAACCGAGATCATTCTTGGGGTAACCGGTTAAATAATTATTTTCGCCGAGTTGTTTCGCCAAGTTATATACCCTAAAAACCCAGATCATTCTCGGGGTAACGAGTTAAATAATTATTTTCGTCGAGTCATTTCGCCAAGTTATATACCCTAAAAACCGAGATCATTCTCAGGGTAACGAGTAAAATAATTATTTCCGCCGAGTTGTTTCGCCAAGTTACATACCTTAAAAAACGAGATCATACTCGGGGTAACGGGTTAAATAATTATTTTCGCCGTGTTGTTTCGCCAAGTTATATACCCTAAAAACTGAGATCATACTCGGGGTAACGGGTTAACTAATTATTTTCGCCGAGTTGTTTCACCGAGGTCTTTCGCCATAAAACAAATCTTGCCATTATGATTAACTTAGTTTTGACAGAAAGACAAGTGCTTTACCAAAAGGAAAATCTTATTACACCATAAGACCACCAACCACACACAAGTTCGCTCCAGGCAACCTTGCAAAAACAAAGTAAAAGCTACAAAAAAGAAAAATAAAGACACCCCACCCCACAAATCAAACTCGAACCTTGCTTTCTTGCGAGGTCTCAAACATAACTCCTTAAGGGAGGGTGTCACAAGACTAACAGAAAGAAAGAATTCGGCTGAGAAGACCTAGGTTTCCAAGGAAACTTACACCAAAAGATCACCTCAGCCAAATACATCCTTCCATGAGCCTTGCTTCCTTGTGAGGCCATCCACCACCAGACGATTGTAGAAACTATTTTATGAAGAGGAACCAAAATCTGCATCCTTCACCAGCGATGTAGCCAAAGGAAGCCGAAACAAACAGTTAGTTTATGTCATCCGAAGAAACTCTCCTCCTCCAACTATGAGAGAAACTAGTTTCCCAAGACTTCGAATAAGAACGGACTGAAGCGTCGTTACATCAGTTAGTTTATGGATCCGATCACTCCTAACAAAAGCATAGATCAGATCACATAAACTAACTGATCTTACGAAACATCCTCTATTAAGCATTACCAAAAGAAAGAAGCAAGAAAGCAATTCGCAGATTAAGAAGGCAATTCGTAAAAGGCTCAGAAACTGACCTATTTATAGAAGCAAAATACCATACATGCATCAAAGTTAACGGAAATGCAATAAATTAGCATTCATTGCGCAAAAAGGGATGGTGGAATAGTGTTAGTAGTTGCGCATTCAATAATTCAAGTCAAATGGATTTTTGCCCCACGTGAAAGAAATAGCAAGGTCCAAAAACAAAAGAAAAATGATAAATACATTTAATTACAAAGGGCAATCCCCAGGACTTCCTCAACCAGCTCGGTCTCCACTACACCCACCTCAGAATCTACATTCTCAGCCTCTTTGTCAACAACATTTTTATCTTCAACATATGCTGCATTTCCCCCTGATTCACCGACAATCAGGTCAACCAAAACACCCTCCACAACCTCCTTTAAAATGTCACAAACCGAGGTGTCAACATCCGGGTAGAATATCTTAATCTACTCCAAAGCTTGGTTGAAATCGGAATCATATGAGTCAGCGGCTTCAGCAATGAGTTGATCTTGGTCCGCAGTCGACTTTGCTTTCGTAACTTCATGATTGGCCTTTTCTTGAAGTAAAGAAGCATCCACATTCTTCTTATTAGTCTTCGCCTGGTTTAACTCACCAGAAAGAGTCTTGTTCTTCTGGACTAAATCCTCATTTTCCTGGTTCAGCAAAGCAACTCGGCCTTCCAGTCCAGCTACCTTGGTACGTAACTCCTTGTACCTAGTTAAATCCTTTTCTAAGGTAAGCTGTCTTCTTGCAGAGTTTATCCACTTCCGAAGCTCCTTTTATGCTTGCAATTCAAGATAATGACCCAAATAGGACGAACGGATGCCCTGAATTTGTAGCATGACATGAGTAGAAAGAGGACCCCACTTGTCCAGTTGACTTTGATCCCCATGAAGAGAAGATTCAACATCAATCAGATTCCCGAATTCAAATAAAAAATCCCATAAATATCTCACCTCACAAGAAGAACCAAGTGATGGCAACTGCCAGTGGAACTCTGAGCTGACAGCGGAGCTGAAGGGGAGCTTGGGCCTGACTTAGGCGCATGGAGTTGGACCAAGCCTTGGTCAACCATGTTTTGGTTAACCCTCCCATGGTCAACCTTTGACCACCCTTGACCAAGTCAACAAGAAGACTTCATCTTAATTAGGAAGTATTAAATAAATAATTAGGAACTTAAGTAGGATTTAATTCTATTAGGACATGTTTGTAATTTTCCTAATTTTCCTTCTTGTAATGGGCGCTACTTTTAGATGGCTTTATTGACTAAGAGTTAGCTTAGCTAAGTGGGTAGGAGGTCATGGGTTCAAAACTCATTTAGGATAGTTTCCACTCATGTTGTATTTTTCCTTCCCACCTAGCCACCTCATTTTCTTATAAATAGGAGACCACCCCCTTTGTATTTGACAACACTTATGAAATAGTAAAGGCATTATGCCCATTTTTCTCCTCTTGGTGAGTTGAGAGTAAGGCTTGGTGGTTGTTGCTCAAACCATACTGAGACTTATCTAATTCTCCTGAATTAGTGGCGTCTGGCATTGGACTTATCTGTTGTGGGTGGATTTCTGCTTTAGTGGTGTCCCTACCATTTCTTCCTCTCCACTTTTTCTTTCATTTTCTCTCATTTTCTTGCTCTTTCTTGCGCAAATATAGTTGCTGCCCTGCACCTATATTTCGCAATTTAATCAATACTTTTTTATTCTAATTGGTTGGTTTTGCTCAATTCTAGATCCTACAACTATCCTGCTATCAATTGGTCATCAAAGCTTGTTGAATTTGAGCAAATTTGGAGCTAATTAGGGGCTGTTTTGGCTCGGCCTACTGCACCTCTTTTGTGCAGAATTTTCATCATTTTAGTGTGATCCCATCCCTCTTTTTCAATTGTAATTGGACTTGGACAGTTTCCCGGGCCCGAGGTGCCTTTCTACTGCTGTCAGCATTGTTTGTTTGCTTGTTGATTGCTTGATTTCTTGCTAATATGGGGCTGTTTTTGAGCCGCTAATCCCACCCCTTGGGTGTTTGATTAATTGCCTATTCTAATTGCTCATACCTGTTCTTGAGTGATTCTTGCAATTAACTGCTATAAACTGCTTGTTTGTTGGTGAAGTGTGGTAAGAGGAGGCATTTCTGTCTTCATTTTTCCAAAGATCATTCACCTACATTTCTCCCCTTCACCATTACTTGTTCATCCCCCATATTCATCTCTTTACTTTCCGCTTTTTAATTTTCGGCCATTTAATTTTCGCTTCTCCCCATCCTTTTAATTTTTGCTCTCCCCTTTACATTCTGTCATTTACATTTCTGTCCTCCCCATCCTTTTACTTTCTGCTTCCCCCTTAACTTTCAGTCATTTATTTTCAGTCCTCCCCATCCTTTTAATTTCCGCCATCCCCTTTACATTTTCGCTCTCCCCATCCTTTTACTTTCTGCCATCCCCTTCTACTTTCTGCCATTTACATTTTTGTCTTCCCCATCCTTTTAATTTCAGTTTCCCCCTTTTAATTTCGTACCATTTATTTTGCGCAATTTTTCCTCTTATTTTTTTGCCAATTTATGCGCATTGTTCTGGCTGTGTTTTGTTCAAATTTTCTACTCCTGTTATGTCTTTCTGTTTGGCATTCTGATTGCAAATTTGGATTGACTGTTATCTCTACCTTGGACTTTCTCTGTTTGATTGTGCAAAACGCTCACCTATAGGTTCTTTTTTTGGTTCATAGTATTGGAAGAAGATCAACAAATTCTAATTGTTGATTTTCCTTCAAATTTTAATTCCAATCTTAAAATTGAACCAAGCGCGTTTCTGTGACCGTACCGCTTTTGTATAATCAACAAGGAAGTCCTAAGCAATTTTTTTGGTCATTTTTTAAATCAGGTTGCCATTACGTTTTCACAGTTTTTTAGATTTCTTTTATTCATTATTTTGCTTTTCTGGTACCACTTGGACCAGTTTACTATCAGAAAATTCCAAAAAAATTATAGTAGTTACAATTTATTTTCTTTTCATTGTATACAAATTTTTGTAATTTTCTGTTGGGGAAAAAGACAAAAAAAGAAAGAGAAGGCAAGAAAAATACAAAAAGTACGTACGTGCCAAAAATACAAAAAAAGGTGTAAAAAGCAAAAAAAGGTGCAAAAGTCAACAACAAGGAAGAAAAAGTCAAAAGACACCCAAAAAGAGTCGAAAATTCAAAAAAAAATCAGAAAAATAGAAAAATAAAAACAAAGAGTTATCCCAACAATACAGTGACAGTTTTACTGTAATTTTCTGTTTTCATTTCTCTGTATACCGTAATTGAGTTGTATTTGCTGTTTTTTTCAAAAAACGACAATTTTGGCAACTCTTTTCAAAAATCACCAAAAATAATTCTCTTTGCAATTTCTTCCATCTTGTCTTGTTTGCTGTCTGTTCTTGTGTATAAGCGTGTTTGAGTGCCAGCTTTTCTTGTTTGTCATATCAATTCCTTGTTTTGTCTTAGGATTTTCCAATCTTCCTTTAGTAGGTATTTTCTTTGTTAGTGCACTTCTATTTGGTAAGGGTTAAGACTTAGTCTCACGTTGGTCTTTGCAAGATCTAACCAACCTTCAACCGAGTAGAAGAGGCATGGGAGTTTCATTATAGAAAAAGCCAAAAAGAGTGACATACACGAGTGAATACATTCTCTTGAGTGTAAACACTTAGTTTGAGTGGAAAGATCCATAAAACTAAAATCAATCTAGGAGAATGGAAGGAAGGAGGCAAGGGGAAAGGGAAACAATGTTGCTTAGAAAAACCTTAGAAACACCCTTGGGAGAAGAAGAGAGCCAAAGAGAGAACCTATTCCACACTAGGTGTCAAATTGAAGATAAGGTATGTTTAGTAATCATAGATGGAGGAAGTAGTAGCAACTTAGCTAGCCTTAGGTTAGTTAACAAGCTAAATCTACCTACTACCCCACACCCAGAACCTTATACACTTCTCTAGTTTTGCAGTGGTTTTCTTGTAGGATGATACTAGTTTTGCTAGTCTAAATGATTCTTTATGTAACTCATTGAAAGCATCTTGTAATTAATCAAATGAGATAGATATGTTATTGTTAGAAGATGTTACCTCTTCTTCACTTTCGTAGTCTCTGGCCATAAGTCCCAAGTTTACGATTTCATTTCTGAGTCACTGGAGCTTATGTCATTTTCATCCATGTGATGTAGGATTTATTTGCTTTCTTATCTTTGAATGTCTTCTTGTTTGATTTTTCCATTCTCTTCTTGTAGATTAGACATTCTAGTCTTAAGTGTCCTAGTTGATTGCATTCGAAGCACTTTGGGGTTGAGGAGGAATCTTCTCCTTTCATCTTTGTGTTGAATGTAGATCTCTTTTGATTTCTTCTATTCCTTAGGAATTTGTTGAACCTTTTTATAAAGAGATCAAATTCTTCATCATCATCTAAATCTTCTTCCTCAATGATGTCTTCGCTGTCATATTCTTCATAGATAAGTGATGATGCTTTAAGTGCAATGCTTTTCTTATCTTTGCCATTTTCTTCATTTTGATTGAGTCTCAATAGTTCCAATTCGTATTCTTGAAGTTTCCCAAACAGTGAAGCAAGAGACATTGTTGTAAAATCCTTTGATTCTGCAATTGCTGTCACCTTTGGTTGCCATTGCCTACTCAAACATCTTAAGACCTTGTTAATGAGATCCTCATTTGGAAAAAATTTTCAAAAGATGCAAGATGATTAATAATATGAGTAAATCTCTTTGCATGTCTTGTATGCTCTCATTTTGATTCATCCTAAATAATTCATATTCATGTGTGAGGGTGTTTATTCTAGATCTTTTAACATCACTTGTTCCCTCATGAGTTACTTCTAATGTATCCCACATTTCTTTTGCACTTTTGCAATTTGAAACTCTAAAGTATTCATCTATGCCTAATGCAGATGTAATTATGTTTTTGGCTTTTAAATTGTATTTGACTTTACTTTGGTCATCTTTACTCCATTGATCTCTAGGTGTAATTTTGACTTCATTTCCTACTTGTATCGAAGGAATAAAAGGACCATTTTCTACAGCATCCCAAATGTTTAGATCTATTGACCCTATAAAGATTTGCATTCTTGATTTCCAACAATGAAATCCTTCTCCATTAAATACTGGGGGTCTATGGACTGAGTTTCCTTCACCAAAAAGGGAATTGGATGAGGCCATAATTGATCTTGAGGCTTCTAATCCTTATACAAGATACAAGCTCTGATACCACTTGTTAGAAAGCGGCCTCAAATAACTTAAGAGGGGGTGAATTAAGTTAATCCAAATTCTCTTTCTTTTCGTTTACTTACTTCTTTTATCTTTTACTATAATTAAAAATCTTCTTTTATAATGAAATATGAATGAAAAACTCCTAATCTCTTAATATATAATAAATTTGCAATCACAATTAATAAGTAAAAGTTAAGGGAAGAAGAAATGCAAACTCGATTTATACTGGTTCGGCCAACCCTTTGCCTACGTCCAGTCCTCAAGTCACCCACTTGAGATTTCCACTATTCTTGTAAAAACCCTTTACAAGACATGAACACTCACACACCTTGGAACCCCTTCCCTTGTGTTGAGTTTCACCCACAATCCACGAGAGGCACCCTCTCTTTAACCACACAGTATAAGAACAATTGTTTGTACAAGATAAACTCTCTTTTAGAGTAGATAATACAACTTGAAGTTCCTATAAGAATCCTTAATAATTTGCAAGTGTTTGGCCAAAAATATTCTTAAAGAGATTTCTCACTTTTTGTTATTTCACATTGTAATCTCCTAATTTTTTTTCGAAATGAAGACACATATATATAAGGATGATGATGAAACATTGTAATCCTTGATTAGAAGTCATGTCTCTTCGAGATTTTCTGAAAAAGTGTTCTGGTAATCGATTACAGGAATATGGTAATCGATTACACAGTTCAAAATTGCGAACCGTTGTGCTTGGAATTCAAAATTTGAAATTCCTGCACTCTGGTAATCGATTACACCATTCTGGTAATCGATTACCAGTTCAAAAGATTTCAATTTTGAATCTCATAACTTCTGGTAATCGATTACACCAATGTGGTAATCGATTACCAGTTCAAAAATTTCCTTTTGAACTGATTTTACCTTATAAAAACATTTCCCTTAAATTTTATATTTAAGGCCAAGTAACTTGCAAATTCTAGAATTCTTTTAACATTTTATCTAACTAGACTAATACTTATCTAATACATCTTCTTGTCTTTGATCTTGTATTAACCTTGCTTCTTGATCTTGTATTGACTTTGTTGTCTAGCTCTTTCTTTTGCCAATTCCTTTTGTCAATTTAGTGAACTCATTTTCTTTCCATTGGCATCATCAAAACCTGCATATAATATATCTACAAGTATATGCATCTACAGCATGAACATATGCACAATGATTTTTACAATAATACTCAAATGTGTTTCTTATGTTCAATGAGCATGATGGGATCTCACTTCTAAGAAATAGGACAATCATACCACATAGTTTTAATTGTGCATTGATTTGGGAATATATTGTGGATTATTTTGTTGGTTTGAAACATGCATACCACTTGTTTAAATTTCATTTTAACCAACTAACCCCTTTACTTGAAAAGAAGGGCTTCAAAAGATTAGTCTTTGATCCAGGATCTAAATCCACAAAGTACATAGACAAGATGGTTCAATCTTCATTGAGGGAGTTTTCTAACCCTTATCTCAAATACCTCTTGTTCATCTTCTATGTTTTTCTTTTGCTAATCTTTATGATCCCCAAGTATTTTTGTTATGAACCTTCACTTTGCTTGCTTGGGAATAATACTTATGGGTCTTCTTTTTGTTGTCTAGGCTCAAGGAAGATGTTCAACTTGTGGACGTCCAGCTATACTCCCCAAAGGCTAAGGGCAATATCTTCTTACTTGCTACTTTAGTCATCCATCTCCTTCTTCTACCCCATTCCTCTTCTTCTTATGGCTTCTTTCTAATCTTTCAGATTTAAGGTCGAATCCTTTCTAAGGGGGAGGGAATGATGGAAATTGCCAGTGGAACTCTGAGCTGACAACGGAGCTGAAGGGGAGCTTGGGCCTGACTTAGGCGCATGGAGCTGGACCAAGCCTTGGTCAACCATGTTTTGGTTAACCCTCCCATGGTCAACCTTTGACCACCCTTGACCAAGTCAACAAGAAGACTTCATCTTAATTAGGAACGATTAAATAAATAATTAGGAACTTAAGTAGGATTTAATTGTATCAGGACATGTTTGTAATTTTCCTAATTTTCCTTCTTGTAATGGGCGCTACTTTTAGATGGATTCAAAACTCATTTAGGATAGTTTCCACTCATCTTGTATTTTTCCTTCCCACCTAGCCACGTCCTTTTCCTATAAATAGGAGACCACCCCCTTGTATTTGACAACACTTATGAAATAGTAAAGGCATTATGCCCATTTTTCTCCTCTTGGTGAGTTGAGAGTAAGGCTTGGTGGTTGTTGCTCAAACCATACTGAGACTTATCTAATTCTCCTGAATTAGTGGCGTCTGGCATTGGACTTATCTGTTGTGGGTGGATTCCTGCTTCAGTGGCGTCCCTACCATTTCTTCCTCTCCACTTTTTCTTTCATTTTCTCTCATTTTCTTGCTCTTTCTTGCGCAAATATAGCTGCTGCCCTGCACCTATATTTCACAATTTAATCACTACTTTTTTATTCTAATCGGTTGGTTTTGCTCAATTCTAGATCCTACAACTATCCTTCTATCACCAAGAAACTCTTGGAAAACTTCGATGATGTTCTCGGATCGTTGCTCATCATTCGAGATAATATGAACTTCACTCTCACCCACATTTCTAGCCCTCTTCCTCTTCTTAGAAGCCCCAGCCGATCGATCCAACATTTGATCTTCCTTTGGAGCCTCTGATTGCTCTGGTCTTTCATCATTCTCGACCAGCTTCACTTCCCCAGCATCAGCAATAGACTGTTCATCCTTCACCCTCGAAGCTTCCCTTTTCTTCTCAGCAATGCGACGAGCCATCACTGATTTATCAAGCTTCGGAGACATTTTAACTACATGAAAGAAAAAGGAAAACTATGAGTACATTTAAATAAACTCAATTCACAAGCATAAAGAAGGAGATCTCATACCAATATATCTCTTTAACTTCTCAGGTTCTCCCTCAAGCTCGATAAGCTTCGAGCATTTTAGAGGAACTCAATCCTCCAAGTAACGAATCTTTGCTAAATTAGACTCCGAAAAATAATTTGGATCAACCCCAAGGACAACATTTGGCCAAGGAGACCAATACAATGGAAACATATTTGATCCATCCTTATCCTTTTAAAATGTCATAGTACCCTCTTCACTCCGAAGCCTGAAGAAATTATCCTTAAATTTCATTGACATGATCCCACTGTAGGAACACAGGGAAATACTAGAAGGGGGGTTGAATAGTGTTTCTAAATATTTTAGAAAGCTTTTCGCAAACAGGTACTAAAAGCACGATTTCAGACAGGCTTTTAAGGGGCTGTCTGAAGTTTTCAGACGGCTTGTAAAAACTAATTTTAAAAGATGTTTTGTACCTTTATAAAATATCAGATTAATTATTCTGACCCCTTGATTAGTATAAAAAGAATTGATAAGAGATAAGGGTAAGAAAACTTAGCCAAGGAATTTATCCTGGTTCACTCACTACCACTGTGAGCTACGTCCAGTCCCAATGCCAACTAGCAATTGGATTTTCTCTTAATCTTTCAAGATTACAAGTATTCTTTTACAGTCAAGCCTCTTCAGGCTCTACAACCAAGTATTCTTTTACAAACAAGCCTCTCCAGGCTCAAACCAACAAGTATTTTGTTTTTCAGACAAGCCTCTCCAGGCTCAACAAATAAATACAGATAAGGTAAAATGCTTAAGCTTACAAACTATATCAGTCTTGAAGCTTAAACAATTACAAATGTACAGAAAAATTGAGGTATGCTCAGGATAATACAATATGTGTACAAAGATAAAGATTATCAAAGTTGTTGCAGCGAAAAACTTGCAAAGTTTTTGTTCTTTTTCACAAAAATTCTTCTCTCTAGATGGTCTTCAAAGGAGGGGTATTTATACCCAATCTTCAATCCGTTGAAATATCACCGTTTAGAGATAGCATTAAATTCTATTTAATCCGTTGTGAGACATGCTTTTGAGAGCTCTGATATTTCTGACACGGTACAAGGTTGCTCCTGCCATAAAGCTGCTACAAATGTTGCTGCAGAGACTGCGTTGCAGAGATTTCCTCAGTGGTATATGAAATTCAAAAACACCAGGAAAGGTCTCTGTGTTCCTTGCTATAAACGTGTTTGAAAAGGTACGTGCATCAGAGGTTCAGAAAAGTCTTCACAAACTTCAGCAGAGGGTGCCACGTCATAAATGAGACTTCAGACGACTTCAATACTTCACACTAGTGGTGCCAAGTCATCAAAAGACTTCAGACGGCACTGATACTTCAGACGGGTTGAACTACTTCAGACAACTTCAACTCTTCAGACGAGTTCTGCTTCTTCAGACGGCTTCAACACTTAGTCTTTTTATGTAGGCTCATAGTGACTATTGCTGAAATCATAGATAAAATATTAAAGCATGTGTGTCTATGATAAATACTTTAAGTCAAATTTGTCAACCATTAAAACTTGGGAATCTAGTTGTCTTAAAACATCATAAACAACCTTATGATATTTTTGAGACTCAACATTCTCCCCCTTTTTAATGATGACAAATTTGGTTAAAATATACAAATCTATAATCAGTTTTTGAGAATAAGAAAACTCCCCCTGAGATAGAAATATCCTTTAACAGGTTCTGTTTAAGGTATATTTTACTGATTTGCTCAAATTTCACAGAAAAACATATGTACTCCCCCTGAGTCCTGTAACCACTTCAGATTCAGATTTGGTTAGTTTAATACTCCCCCTTTTGTCATCAATCAAAAGGGAATATCAGAGCAAAACAGTAACAGATTAATAAATTCAGATAAAACATATATATCATAGCACTAACAAGCAACTCAAAAAATATGAGATAAGCCACTGATTGTATTTAATGAATGTTCAGATAAAGAAAGAGACAATCAGACACTTGTTATAAACATGAAAATAAGCAAAGACAATGGCTAAATTAGCAGTTTAATCCTTCTTCTTCAGCAAGGCCTCAGTCAAAAAGGAAATCAAGTCTTCCTTGGCCTTGTCTATTGCTGCTTCCACTGAGGTTTTCAATTCTTGCTGACCAGATCTGATAAGCTGCTGTTCTTGAAGAATCTGCTCTTGTTTAGCCATTAGATGCCTAGTCTTCTTCTCTTGATCAACATACTTCCTTTCAAGCTTCTTAACTTTGGTCTTCAGCTTCAGATTTTCCTCAGACAAGTCTTGCTCAGATTCATAGAAGATTAGCTGGATGTGGGGGAAAACAAATCTAAGCACTCCAAAGCCTGGCTCCAAACTGTATTCAGAAGGTTTGAACACAGGACAAAAGAAGGTGCCAATGGGGTTCAGTACTACCCAATCTTCATTAAAAGAGTCAACAGGTGGAGGAAAGTGATCTCTCAGATAGTGATAGGTGACATTGGTTGTCTTTCCAAGTCCAACTTCACAATCAGCATCAGGACCAGTTGTTCCCAAAGAAGATCCAGCATCTTCTCTGATCTTCCAGTAAGAAGACCACATCCAATCTAGAAGTAGGTGAGCCACGCATCCTCCTTGGTTACTGATGAACTCTGGTAAAGATTACCACTCTGAAGGACTCATCATTTCAGACAGAGGTGCAGATGCAGAATAAGCTTTAGCTTCTTTGAATTTCTCACCCTGACCTTCCTTGAAGGGATACCTAGGAACTATTCTATCAGGTTTCACCAAGATTTGAGTGGTTGGCCTGATTGAACAAGTTCTAGGAGGCCTGTAGCCTCTCATCCCAACTCCCTTGTGCAGATCCCTCTGAAACAGCTCAGACTCAGTGTTTAGCTGCCTCACAAAACTCCATTCATCATTATTCAGCCTGAGGGAATCATCTGAGAATGGATTGATGGGAGCCCAAGTATGTGCAGGAGGGACAACACCCTTCCTGATCTTTTCTAATCCTCCTGAAAGAGCACTGTATTGGTTTCTAACTTCAGCAACAGTTTTTCTGATTAAGCCATGATGCAAGGATACAACAGGTGCTGGTCTAAAATACTGTAGCTCTTAAGACAGGTTGCCAAACTTGGGCAATGAGCAGGGATCAGAAGGAAGAAGAGATAACTGTAGAGCATCAGCAAGCACTTGCTCTTCTTTAGCAAGGATCTCTTCTTGTTGTGAAGGTGGAGGAGATAGATGTGGTAAGGGTATAGGTGGTGGTGGTGAAGATGGTGATGGTAGTTGAGATTGAGGAGGTGAGGGTTCAGAAGGTTGGATTACTTGAGGTGATGGGGGATCAGATGGTTGATTTTCTGAGGGTTGTGGTGAGTTAGGTTCAGAGGGCTCAAAAGGTTGATTTTCTGTTTGTGGAGGTGGTGATGGTTGTGATAGAGGTGAAGATGGTTATTTTTCAGGTGATAGGGGTTTTGGTGAGGGTTGTGGTAAAGGTTGAGATGTTGGTTGAGGGGAAGGTTGAGAGGGTTGCTGAGGTGTTTGTTTTTCTGGTGAGGAGGGTGGTGAAGGAGTTACATTATCAAATCTCACCTTAATTCTCTTGTAGGGAGGCTTGGTTACCTCAGATTCTTTTGCCTTTGCTTCTTCCTTCTCCCTTTGTGCTTGTTTTTCTTCCCTTTTTCTTTTAAAATACCCATGTGCCTTGACATAATTTTGGTATTTCCCAGCCATACCTCTGCTTCCAGCTGAGAGGCAATACTTCTAGTCACCCTAGATTCAGGTGCAGTCTGAAGTAGCTTGCTTTTGGTCCTCCTTTTCTGAGGTGCACTTGACCTCTTCCTTTTCTTTGCTCCCTCAGCTATGGTTGCTTGCCTATCATCTTCAGCATAGGCCAATGCTGCCACCTGAATGAGTTCAGGATCAGATGGGAAAGCAGCCAATGGCTCAGCTACAACTGCATCAGTTTCATCTGCCTCTTGAGCTTGTCCTTCCATTTCAGAAGTAGGTTGTGGAGTCTGTACAGGTTCAGACAACTGACTCACAATTTCAGATGGCCTTTGTGATGCCTTCTGAACAGGTTCAGACACCTGACTCTGCACAGATGCAGATGCTACTTTAGCAGCACTCCTTACAGGTAGCTTCTTCAATTTTGCTTGAGGAGAGGGTTTTGATGGATTGAACTCATGCCTCCTTATGTCTCCTCTGAGTTCATTCTCAAGAAGAAGGATCTCCTTCATGGACGGAGAGGGAGGTCTTGGAGTCAGCTTCACTCCCATGCTCTTGAGGTTTGATTCACCAAACACAAGTTGTGAAAGGCGATCAAAAAGCCTCTCAATGGGGACTTTGAAATGCAGCAAGATCTCAGTGATGATGGTATTGTGAGGGAAGCTCCCAGCAGAGTCTCTGAGACGCTTCTGCATGTGGTACATTATGATGTTGGGGAGGTTCACCTTCTTCTTCTGCACTAGGTGAATCAGAAAAAATCTCTCCAACTCAGAAACATGGTTTCTGCTTCCACTCTTAGGGATTATAGAGCACCCTAAGATTTCATGCAAAACCCTAGCCTTGTCTGACATATGCTTTGCATCCAAGCTTACTGGTTCAGAGGTGCCATACAGAAACTCTGTGAACTGCTTCTGTCCACCATTTCTTGCTTCCCAGCCAGGAGTGAATACAACTCCTTCAGTCCTGACCTCACAGATGTGAGCAAGGATATCTTCATCAACAAAGACAGGGACACCACGTACTGTGGCCTTGATGCTAGTGTAGATACCCTGAGGATTGGGTATTCCTCTGGCAGTAGCCCAGAAATCCAGCACACTCTGCTCATGCCACTGTGTCAAGTTGTGGTTGAAATACGGAGTCCACCCAGCTGCATCGAACTCAGCAAATAAGTCCATTCCCAAAGATTGATGATCCTCCAGGACTACACCCTTAGTCTTCACAATGTTGCTTCCAGCAGATTTCTTAGGAGCCATTGAAGAGTTTTCTCAGGAACTTGAGAGAAATAAATTGCTTGTAGAAGAAGGATCTCAAGAGGTGAATACAGAATAGTGAACGGTGAAGTTCTCTGACCCACTAGCTTATGTATTTATAGACCCATGAAGTAATGATGGCATGTACTGGTTGCGCAAACATAGGAAAACGTGCGAAGTGGAAGAGACAAAATAAATGGAATTAAACCGTCTCAGAAAGCCATGTCATTTGTTTACTTCAGACAAGTGACAGATTTCAGACACCCATATAGATTTCAGACAACCCAAAATTTCAGACAAGTCACTTGTTTCAGACAAGCTGAAATTTCAGACACATGATTTTCAATAGATCAATTCACACACAATCAAAATGCATGTATGTTCAGATTATCTCTAATGAACTTAAATCTATCTTCAGTCAGAGGTTTTGTGAATATATCAGCCCATTGATGCTCTGTATCAATAAACTGAATATCAAAAACACCTTTCTGAACATAGTCTCTAATGAAATGATGTTTTATTTCTATATGTTTAGCCCTAGAATGTTGAATGGGATTTTTAGACAAATTAATAGCACTTGTATTATCACACAAAACAGGTATAGAAGATATAGTAATGTTAAAATCTTCTAACTGATACTTCACCCATAACAGTTGTGAGCAACAACTGGCTGCTGAGATGTATTCTGCTTCAGCTGTTGATAAGGCAATTGTGCTTTGCCTTTTGCTTGACCAACTAATCATATTTTCTCCAAAGAAATGACATCCACCACTAGTGCTTTTTCTTTCAATTCTGTCTCCAGCAAAATCAGCATCATAGTAACCTATTAACCTGTAATCCTTACTTTTCTTATAGCACAGACCAAGATTAGTAGTACCTTTAAGATATCTGAAAATTCTTTTTACAGCTTTGTAGTGAGTACTCCTTGGATCAGATTGAAATCTAGCACACAGGCATACACTGAACATTATGTCAGGTCTGCTTGCTGTTAGATATAATAATGATCCAATCATTCCTCTATACAAAGTTTGATTCACTGGTTCTTCCTTCTCATCTTTATTTAAAAATGTAGAAGGGTGCATTGGAGTTGACATGGGTTTGCAATCATGTAAGTTAAACTTCTTAATCATTTCCTTTGTATATTTTTCTTGATGGATCCATATACAGTCAGAATCTTGCTTAATCTGAAGTCCTAAGAAAAATTTTAGTTCACCCATTAAACTCATTTCAAACTCTGATTGCATTAACTCTGAAAACTCATTGCATAATGAAGAGTCAGTTGAACCAAAGATAATGTCATCAACATATATCTGAACAAGTATAAGATCTTTGTTAGAATGCTTTCTAAAGAGAGTTGTATCCACTTTTCCTCTTTCAAAACCATTTGAGATTAGAAAACTGCTCAATCTGTTATACCAAGCTCTTGGGGCTTGTTTCAGACCATAGAGAGCCTTTTTGAGTTTGAAAACATGTTCAGGAAAAACAATATCTTCAAAACCAGGGGGTTGTCTAACAAAGACTTCTTCTTCAATGATACCATTGAGGAAGGCACTTTTAACATCCATTTGATATAGCTTGATGCCACTATTTACAGCATAAGATAAAGGAATTCTAATTGCTTCTAACCTGGCCACTGGGGCAAAGGTTTCAGTGAAGTCAATACCTTCTTGCTGGTTGTATCCTTGATCAACTAATCTTGCCTTGTTTCTGACTACCTTGCCTTCTTCAGACAGCTTGTTTCTGAACACCCATTTGGTTCCAATAATAGTTTCCCATGGGGTTTAGGAACAAGGGTCCAGACATCACTCCTAGCAAATTGATTCAGCTCTTCTTGCATGGCTAGGATCCACCCTTCAACATGCAGATCTTCATCAATGTTCCTTGGCTCTATTTCAGACAGGAGAGCAAGAGAATTCAGATTCTTGAATTTTGATCTTGTCTTAACTCCTTCTGAAGTGCTGCCAATGATTTGCTCTTTAGGATGATGTGATTTGTATTTCCAATCAGGTTTCTGAGGAGTTATCATATATGTTTGTTCTGTCTGAGACTCAACATTTGTTTGAAGAGGTTTAGTAACAGTAGGTACTTCAGACAGCTGCTCATCCTTCAAGCTGCTGTAGTCATTCAGCTCCATTCCTGCAAAATCATCCTCTAGATCTGATAGTTCCCTATCAGTCTCTTTGTTATCATTGAATTTAACATGAATAGTTTCTTCAACAGTTAAAGTTCTAGAGTTATACACTCTATAGGCTTTAGATGTTTCAGAATATCCAATGAAAAATCCTTTATCAGACTTTGCATCAAATTTTCCAAGATCATCCTTGGTGTTGAGTATAAAACATTCACAGCCAAAGGTGCGGAAATATAATATGTTGGGTTTTCTTCCTTTCCACAGTTCATAGGGAGTCTTTTTCAGAATTAGTCTTACCAATATTCTGTTTTGAAGGTAACATGTTGTGCTAACAACTTCTGCCCAGAAGGATCTTGGTAAGCTGCATGAGTTGAGCATGGTCCTTGCCATCTCTTGCAAACTTCTGTTCTTTCTCTCAACAACCCCATTCTGTTGAGGTGTTCTAGCCACAGAGAAATTGTGTGAGATCCCATTCTCATCACAGAACATTTGAAAGTTTGCATTCTCAAACTCTCCACCATGATCACTTCTGGTAACAGAAATACAGAATCCTTTCTCATTCTGTACCTTCTTGCAGAATATTGTGAAATTCCTAAAAGTCTCATCCTTGCTTCTTAGGAATAACACCCATGTAAATCTAGAATAGTCATCAACAATGACCAAACCATATTTCTTACCACTAAGACTTTCCGGTCTAATAGGACCAAACAAGTCAATGTGTAAAAGTTCTAGTGGTCTGCTAGTTGAAACAACATCCTTACTCTTAAAAGAGTGTCTTGTTTGTTTCCCTTTCAGACAGCTTTCACATAAAATGTCAGATTTGTATGAAAGCATGGGCAATCCTTTAACAAGATTGTGTTTTGCTAATCTTGAGATTAATCTCAAAATGGCATGCCCAAGTCTTTGATGCCAAATATGTTTTTCATTTTCAACAGAAATGAAACATTTTACCTTTTGACTTGCTAGATCCTCTAGATCAATTTTGTACACATTGTTGTGTCTCTTAGCAGTAAAGAGGGTTTGCTCAGAGGAGTCTTTGACTATGCATCCTTCCTTAGTAAAGGATACCACATAACCACTGTCACATAATTGACTTATGCTCAGTAAATTATGTTGTAGTCCCTCCACTAGGAGTACATTTTTAATAAGGGATGAAGGAGATATACCTATAGTCCCTATTCCAATGATCTTCCCTTGATTATTTCCACCAAAGGTGACCACTCCACCAGCTCTAGGTCTAAGGTTTTGGAACAAAGACCTTTCTCCTGTCATGTGTCGCGAGCACCCACTATCCAGGTACCATTTGTGGGGTCTCCTTTGTCCTGTTAAATACATCTGCAACAGGAATAATTAAGTTTTTAGGTACCCATATTCTTTTGGGTCCTTTCTTGTTAGCTTTGGGCCTTGTTTTTCTCTTGTGTTTGCACTGAGCCATATTGTGTCCAGGCTTACCACAGTGAGAACACCCAGTAACCTTCTTTTTGCCTTTAGAAAAATTTAAGACAGTAGGAGGTTCAGACATGTTATGATCACAAAATCCTAGTCCACTTTTGTCAAGGGAATGCCTTTGATTTCCAAGCATTATATTCAGATTTTTAGTTCCTTTGACAAATTTGGCCAGATCTTTTGTCAGTTCCACAACCTGCTTCTGAAGTTTCTCATTCTCTTCAGACACAGCTTGTGAACTGCAATTTTTAGTCTCAAGAATTTTTTCTTTGAGCATAATATGTTCTATCTCAAGTGCCTCATATTTGTTCCACATTTTTGTGTGGGCTTTGGATAGATTCTTATACTCTTGGAAAAGTTCCTAAGAACTTTCCACCAGATCATCATACATTTCTTGTAGAGTAAGAGGAAATACCTCAGCTTCAGAGCTGTCTGAAGATGGTAGACTAGCCATGAGACACATATTTGCCTCTTCTGAAGTGTCTTCTTCTTCTTCTGAGGTTGATTCATCAAGGTCTTCCCATGTTTCCATAAGACCTTTCTTCTTTTTGAAAAACTTCTTCTTCTTGAAGTTGTTTTTCTTCAGTCTTGGGCAATCAGCCTTCATATGCCCTGGTTGCTTACATTCAAAGCAAATAATTTTATCAGTGTTAGACTCTTTACCTGTCTTACCTGATTTGGATGATGAAGGTTGGTTCTTTCTGATCTTTCCTCTGTTCTGCAACATTCTCTTGATCTTTCTGCTTAAAAGAGCAAGATCATTGTCATCTTCTGAGCTATCTTCAGAATCTTCATCTGCTTCTGAAGTTTCCTCAGCTTGCATAGCCTTCATGCTGCCATGCCTAGACTGTTTGGCCTTGGAGTTTAGAGCTAGAGACTTCTTCTTGTTATCATCTTCTCCAAGCTCAAGTTCATGGACTTTGAGAGATCCCAACAGTTCTTCCATTCTCAGAGAGTTCAAATCTCTTGCCTCTTGAATGGCAGTGACTTTGGGTCTCCAGGACTTAGGTAGACTTCTTAGAATCTTCCTGTTGTTGTCTCTAGATTCATAGGTTCTTCCTAAGGACCTGAGTCCATTGGTTATGGTCTGAAACCTCCCAAACATTTGGTCAATGGTTTCAGTTTCTTCCATCTTAAACATCTCATACTGATGTATAAGCATGCTGATTTTGGATTGCTTGACAGTTTCAGTCCCTTTATGGGCTGCTGCAAGAGTATCCCAAATCTCCTTGGCAGAAGTGCATCCATGGACCTTCTCATATTCTGATTTATTCAAGGAACATATCAGATAGAGTTTGGCTTTAGCGTTCATCTGGACTCTAGTCTTCTGCTCCAAGGTCCATTCAGTCTTAGGTATAGGCACACCATTTTGCATAGGCACATAGTCTCCATCAGTGACCACATCCCAAACATCAATGTTGTTGCTCTCAATGAACAACTTCATACGATCTCTCCAGTAGTGGTAATCCACTCCATTGAATGCTGGGGGTCTTGTGATAGAGGCTCCTTCTGTGATGTATTGCCTGTTGTTGTTAGAAGCTTCCATTTGGATCTTTCAGTCCTTAAACACTTGTTAGGTGCTTCAACCCTGAGTAGAGCTCTGATACCAACTGTAGGAACACAGGGAAACACTAGAAGGGGGGGTTGAATAGCGTTTCTAAATATTTTAGAAAGCTTTTCGCAAATAGGTACTAAAAGCACGATTTCAGACAGGCTTTTAAGGGGCTGTCTGAAGTTTTCAGACGGCTTGTAAAAACTAATTTTAAAAGATGTTTTGTACCTTTATAAAATATCAGATTAATTATTCTGACCCCTTGATTAGTATAAAAAGAATTGATAAGAGATAAGGGTAAGAAAACTTAGCCAAGGAATTTATCCTGGTTCACTCACTACCACTGTGAGCTACGTCCAGTCCCAATGCCAACTAGCAATTGGATTTTCTCTTAATCTTTCAAGATTACAAGTATTCTTTTACAGTCAAGCCTCTTCAGGCTCTATAACCAAGTATTCTTTTACAGACAAGCCTCTCCAGGCTCAAACCAACAAGTATTTTTTTTTTCAGACAAGCCTCTCCAGGCTCAACAAATAAATACAGAGAAGGTAAAATGCTTAAGCTTATAAACTATATCAGTCTTGAAGCTTAAACAATTACAAATGTACAGAAAAACTGAGGTATGCTCAGGATAATACAATATGTGTACAAAGATAAAGATTATCAGAGTTGTTGCAGCGAAAAACTTGCAAAGTTTTTGTTCTTTTTCACAAAATTTCTTCTCTCTAGATGGTCTTCAAAGGAGGGGTATTTATACCCAATCTTCAATCCGTTGAAATACCACCGTTTAGAGATAGCATTAAATGCTATTTAATCCGTTGTGAGACATGCTTCTGAGAGCTCTGGTATTTCTGACACGGTACAAGGTTGCTCCTGCCATAAAGCTGCTACAAATGTTGCTGCAGAGACTGCGTTGCAGAGATTTCCTCAGTGGTGTATGAAATTCAAAAACACCAGGAAAGGTCTCTGTGTTCCTTGCTATAAACGTGTTTGAAAAGGTACGTGCATCAGAGGTTCAGAAAAGTCTTCACAAACTTCAGCAGAGGGTGCCACGTCATAAATGAGACTTCAGACGACTTCAATACTTTAGACTAGTGGTGCCAAGTCATCAAAAGACTTCAGAAGGCACTAATACTTCAGACGGGTTGAACTACTTCAGACAACTTCAACTCTTCAGACGAGTTCTGCTTCTTCAGACGGCTTCAACACTTAGTCTTTTTATGTAGGCTCATAGTGACTATTGCTGAAATCATAGATAAAATATTAAAGCATGTGTGTTTATGATAAATACTTTAAGTCAAATTTGTCAACCATTAAAACTTGGGAATCTAGTTGTCTTAAAACATCATAAACAACCTTATGATATTTTTGAGACTCAACACCCATCCGACCTCAACCAAGATGCCTTAGATGCATTGCAAGGGATTGAAGATCCAATGACCAGGGCCGGATCTGAGTGGTTAAAGAGAGCTTTGCAACTCTTGATCACTGAAGTCCAAAGGAAAATAGACCACCAAGCAGAAGAAGAACCAAAGAAATGGTTTAACTTAGCTCGGGTTGAAGTGCAAGAGTGTTATCCAATCTGACAATCGGTTATGTCTGTTATCCGAATCTTAGGAGAGCCTATTTCGGGAAAGTGTATCTAATCAGATCATAACTGATTTACTTAGGATAAGACCTGTTAGGAATCAATATCATGATCTCTTAGGATTATATTTACATCTTTTAGGATTATATTTTATCTTATTTAGAATTAAATCTTTTAGGATTATATTTTATCTTATCTAGAATTAAATCTATTTAATTTAGGATTGTATCTTTTAGATAGTTTATTTTAGGAAATTCCTTTACTATATATTAGCATTGAGAATCAGTTTGTAGACATTTATTTTTTTTCAATATAATTTGAGTTTTCTCATTGCGAGAGCTTATCCTTTGTTCTTGGATTAAAGAACTACTTGATAACTTAGGTTCTACCAGCAGGTCTTCGTTAGGTTCTAGTTGCTTATATCTTGATAACTTTGGTGCTTCCAGCAGGTCTTGGATTGTGTCAAGCTCCTTACAGTTATTTACAGTTAATTGATCTACATGACGTTCCTATCTTTACGCTTCCGGTTCGTATCATTTGGTACCAGAGCTTCGACTCTTGAGATCAATTGGTAACATCTATCCTTATATTTTAGTCTTTATCTTATTAAAAAAACAAAAAAAAACTGCATTAGTTAAAAAAAAAGATGTGCAGACAATACAAAAAAAGGGAGATCCGCAGTAGTAAAAAAAAAAGAGAAAGGTGCAGATAGTTAAAAAAAGGTGCAGTATTAAATTTTCTCAATAGCAAATCAAGTTCTGTATTCCACAATATTTATTCCAAGCAGAATATTTCATCTGAGGTGACGAATCTATCTGAATTGAAGAGTTGTAAGCGGATACACATCTTGATTACTTTCCGGGATAGTGTTTTATCACTAAAAGTTGTCAAGTTATCGTCAACACCTTCTCTATTACTTGTTAGTAAAATCTATCCCAAAAGTTCCTTATTTCAAGAGCTTGTAAGGATAAGTTGAGTGGAAAAAGGCAAGAGTGGTGAGTACAATATAGTGAGAAAAAGCCAAAAATTAGAGTGATACACGAGAGAATCAAAACTTTGAGTGAAAACACGTAAGGGAGTGTTGTAAGGATTCTTATTTTTATCACTAACATCATTTGATTTATAGCCAAATTTCTTTTAATCATGAGTACACTAAACCAACGTGAGGAGGATGCTGGAGAAATAGACCTCAAATCGTTCCTCAAGACACTACAAAGTGAATTTATGAGAATGAGTGCAAGAATGGATGAGATGGAAGATCGGTTTCCAAGGAGAAGGAGTAGAACGTCTCCTAACCGCACTGAAGAAGAGGAAGAGGAAGAAGAGGACAAGGGAAGTAGTTCTAGAAGAGAAAGCAACAGGGATAATCATCTTGGAAACATCAAGATAAGCATTCCTTCTTTCCAAGGGAAGAATGATCCTTAGTTATATTTGAAGTGGGAAAGAAAGGTGGAGCATGTTTTTTATTGCCATAATTATTCTGCGGATAAAAAGGTAAAATTAGTTGTGGTAGAATTTAATGATTATGCAAGTATATGGTGGGATCAATATGTGTTGAGCAGGCGAAGGTGTGGAGAAAGACCGATTCAATCTTGGGAGGAGATGAAGGTCGTGATGAGAAGGAGATTTGTACCAAGTCATTACCACAGAGACTTGTACAGAAAATTGCAGGACCTACGTCAAGGTTCTATGAGTGTAGATGATTACTACAAGGAGATGGAAATAGCCATGATGAGAGCCAATGTGCAAGAAGACCGAGAAGCAACAATGGCTAGATTCATTGGAGGGTTAAAGAAAGAAATTTCAAATGTAGTGGAAATCCATCATTATATGGAGATGGAGGATTTATTACACAAAGCAATCCAAGTAGATAGACAACTCAAATCCAAAGTTGTAAGATTTCCAGGAACTCCTAGTACCTCTTGGAAATGCTGGGCTACCAACAAACCGACAACTCGACCAAAAGAAGAGGCAAAGATGGTACAACCGACCTCAGCCAGTAAAGGTAAGTCTGAATTCAATTCATCTTCTAAAGCACGTGAAATTAAATGTTTCAGGTGTCAGGGTCTTGGACATATTGCTTCTAATTGTCCGAACAAGAGGGTCATACTCATGCGTGGGTGAAGAGGAAAGTGCAAGTGAAGAAGATGATGATGAAATGCCTGAGCCGGAGGATTGCAGTGATGTGCAACACCGAGCCAGACCACAGTAATGCATTAGTCACCAGGAGGGTGTTGAATGCACAACCAAAGATGGGGGGAGTTGAGGAGCAACGTGAGCACATATTCCATACAAGGTGCCACGTAAGTGATAAGGTTTGCAGTCTTTTAATTGATAGTGGTAGTTGTACCAACATTGCTAGTATTTTGATGGTTGAGAAATTAAAATTACCTACCATAAAACATCCTAATCCTTATAGACTGCAGTGGCTAAATGATTGTGGGGACATAAGGGTAACAAAATAAGTTTTGCTTTCATTTTCCATTGGAAAATATGAAGACAAAGTCTTGTGTGATGTTGCACCTATGCATGCTGGACACATTCTACTTGGTCGACCATGGCAATTTGATAGGCGAGTAACTCATGATGGGTATCACAACAGGTATAGTTTTAAATTGAATAATAAAACCTTTGTGCTAACCCTGTTAGGAATATGCACTAGAGACTTATATATTTATGAACATCCATCACTTGTATCATGTTATTTTATAAAGGCAAACTTATTCTTTTAGAATATAATTATTGTCCTTAGAATAGTAAGCTTAAACTTCATAAGAAATCAAATAGGTGACTTGATCGTGAGATCTTATGAATAACTATTCTTAAATAGTCCCTAGTCAAGTATCATCTTAGGACAAAGATGCATTTAGACTAGTATGTGAGTTCATTGATGATCACATCTCATAAATCATGGATATGAGATATCATGTGCTCACATAGGTATCCATTAAGAGTAATGGTGTATTGGACAGACCCACCTTAAGAACGTTGCATGGGTTGTTACATAAGTGTCATGAACGTTTCTTAAATTGATAAATGCTATATGAAGTCCTTCGACCTGAAATCACTACGATTCCTACATAAGGAATTATACGTTTTAATTATCATCAAACGTTACCTGTAACAGGGTAATCATAAAGTTGGTTTTTGGACATATAATAAATTATGTGGTGGAATGTGAGTACCCTAGATGGGATTTGTCCCTCCTATGTAATAGGAGTTATATCTGTAGACCTCTTGATAAAGTGAGACTGCAAAATGCATAGCCATGCTCAGGAGGATAAATATGAGATATTTATTTGCTGTACAATCTACTTGGGGATCAAGAAAATATAAATTGAACTATACAAGGTTTACACAATCCATGCCCTTGTGTTCAATTAGATATTTGGACAAAGGGATAGATCATATAAATTATTATCATAAAATAGGATTCGTCAAAGTTGTTGATATTCTCAATATTTGGATAGTGATGTATTGCTAGATGTCGCTCACTATTTATGATATTAAATATAAAAGGGTTTTATTTTAATATCATAACCAAATATTAAAAGCCTATTGGGTCACACGTATACAACAAGCCACTAGGAAAAAGGATAATAATTCTAATTTAATTTAATTAAAATTATTACATAATGGGATAGACCCATAAGTGTGAGGCTTAAGTGAGTGAGGGGGTAAAACCCTAGCCACAACTCTATAAATAGAGCATGAGATGCACTACCCTAGACATACATAAGTAATCGCTTCATACTTTCTAAGGCTACTAGCAGAGCTGAGGAGGGTATCCTAGTTTGGTTGTTGGCGTGATACCAATAGAGACGTGGCTACTCTTGCCTCGTTTGTAATCCTAATAAGGTACGACCTTTCGTTTTAATACCTTTTATGCCTTGATTCGTGTTTTCGCAAAACAATTATAACAAGGGAGGGAATCCATTTATTTCCGCTGAACCCTGACTACATGCTTGATTCCCTTCAAACCCCTCTTCAACCTTCTGAAGCATATGCAGATCAAATAAGAATTGCTAGGGAGAGCAAGGAGTTGGAAGAACAATTTTCTATTCAAGAAAAAGAAAGAAAAGAGAAGAAGAGAGAAGTGGGCATGGATATCTAGGCTGCAACCTGCGCTTCAGCGCAGACTGGAGCGCAGATCTGCGCTGTAGGCTAGGCTGCAGCGCAGACTGAAGCGTAGGTGATCGAGGTCGTACCCAATCAAATAATATGAGTTAAAGTGTAGTGAGGGTTAGACAACCCAAAGTCGTCTCTCAAGGAATTCAATAACAATTTAAAATATCAGATTTCAGACCAAAAATTTAGAACCACAACTTCAGATTGAACTTAAGACAAATGACTTAATACGATCTTAAGACAAAACTTCAGACGGTCTTAAGACAGGGATTGTCTTAACAATAAAGAATTTCAGAATGTAACAGAAAGAGGGGGTTTTTGGTTGTTTGTTTAGAAACAGAGTTTCGCAAGTAAAGAAGAAGGAATAAAATGATGTAAGAAAACAAATTGATTCTCTTGTTCATTCACAATTAGATCCTTCATCGGTTAAAAATACATCGAACTCAATTTCCAGAATAAATTCGAATTAACCGAACAAGCGTCAATTAATTCAACAATAATCTCACTCAAGAACTAAGCAAACTTGCTAAACCAGACTAAGCGTACTGGTATGAGATTTCTAATCCTTTACCTCCTGAATTAAGCAAACAGTTGGTTGTTTAGAATGAAGAAAACTAAACCAAAATTCTTAGTGAAGAACAAAATTGAATCATCAGCAAGCATTCAAATACAACTCAAGATTCAAAACCAGAATTCTAAAGGAGAAGATGAAATTGAATTTACTGCAGAAATTGAAATACGAATTTGAGTTAAAATGAACCTCAAAATCCAATGTAAAATCACTCAAGAATCAATCCTCAAGAGTTTATCAATCCATAAGAGGAAGAACAGAAAAATGAAAATGCAGAAAAAGAAGAAGAAGAAGAAAACCTAGAAAAAAAAAGAGAAGGGAAAACAAGCGTCTCCTTAACTTCAATCTGTGTAAAGGCGAAGAATATGAAAAGTCTCTCCCAACAGAATTTTAAAAGCCCCTATTTATACTAATCCCTAAACCATAAGATTAACCTAATGGATGGGGTAAAATGGGCCTAGACTAACAAGTTTCAGGCCCAAAAATACTAAAACTACTTCAGCAACTACTTAAGAAACTTGATGTTCCCGCTCAAGTTCTGACAACATCTGAACGTCAACTTCAAACTGAAAACTGCACCTTGTCTCTCAGTGGAATATAGCCATATAGCATAGCAAATTAAAGCCCAGAATTTAGCTTTCCAATACCATTGGAATCACCTCAATCGGACACCTACAGCTCCATATATCATCAAAACAAGACAGGTAGGTCAGTAGGCTTAAAAATCTGAATTTAAACAACATTTCTAATTAAGGCTCAATTAAGTCCAATTTGGTAAATTCCAACTAAAACAGTGGATATAATCACAATTAGAGTCCAAGAAAGCTAAGATTAATTATGCAAAGTGTGAATAAAAATGTGGTCATCAAATTCCCCCACACTTTCCCTTTTGCACTCCGGGCAAAACACCACATGAAACCAAAGATTAATTAGGAGCAAGATGCAAATACAGATGACATAGTTATCAAGAGATCCAAGGAATGCATAGGAGTAGGTAAGATACACCATCCAAGGAATCATGGAGTCAAGAAATATATGAATGGAATTCCCAATAATTTAGCAAATAAGAGGGTAGATCAAATCAAAGGGGTGAATCAAGAATGATAAAATCCTCACAAGACAAACTCCCTAACTCTCAAGTGTTTAGGCTTGTGAATATACACTCAAAGCACTCATGTAAGCAAACACTACCATAGGCTTGGCAAGACTCTAATATCCACAACAATTGAAGCACAAGAAAGCAAAGATCAAGAGGACTTCAAATAGGATGAAATAGGGCCAAGGTAAAAGTAGGGAAAATGAAGGATAAGAAGCTATAAACCAAAGAGAATAGAGGAGTAATGGGGAATAAACTCATGAATGCAAGTAGCATACATCTCAAGATTACAATTAAACTCCTCTTTTTCACCTTTTAACCCAATTTTTTTTTTATTTCAAGCACACTTTATTTCTTTGCTTTTTTTTTTTATATACTTTTCTTTTGAGCTTTTCTTTTCTTTTTTTTCTTTTTTTTTTTTAATTTTCCATCATTCCTTTTCCAATTTTTTTTTTAAAACTAGCCAAGGTCACAATATGATATCCACTTGAGGAGATAAGACAAGAAATTTAAGTACACCCCCACACTTATTCAAGAACCTATTCCCAAAACAATTCCAAAGCTCCTTTATCCTATAAGGCAAGGACAATCATGGTTTTTCACTTTCAAGGCTTGTAATGAGCTTTTAATAACAAGAAATGGAATCCATAGGCTCAAAGGGGTTAACAAGTTGGAAAATTATCAAGGTAGGCTAATATGGCTAGTAGCTCAATTATCAACAAAAATGCCTCAATCATCTCAATTCATGCAAGTGAACAAAGTTGCAAATTAAAGAGTCAAGCCAAGTTCTAGAGCACAAGCAAACATGAGTGAAATCACACAAGAAAAAGAGGGAATGGCATAGAATGGTCCATCCATCAACAAGGCTCAAAATCTCACCAAGGACAACTCCATCACAAAAGATTCAACCCAATAATTATCAAAACCAACTTATTCACCAAATTACAAGGAATTCAATCAATATAAATCAAGAAACCAATTATCCAAGAATGATGAAAATGCAAAGTACCAACACAAATCCTAAAAATCCAATGAAAAACATGCCAAATGTATTTTTCTACTATCAGAAATCTATTTTTGCTGTTAAAATAAATTCTGCTGTCAAGGAAAAACGTACTGTCTGAAATTCTGCTGTAAATAGCAGCAGAAAAACGCACAAACAACATACATTAATAGTAACAACACTTTCAAACAGTAGACAGTAAAATTCAGACAGCAGTAGCTACAGAATAGCTACGCAATAGCTAACAGCTTCAGAAACAGCAAATTCAACAAGTAGTTTCAGACAATAAACAATAAATTTTCAGCAAACAGCATGTTGTCTGAATTTTTTTTTTAAATCCTAAAAATTGCTAACACAAATCAATTAAATCCTAACCACAAACTAATTCCTAAAATCAATTCTAAAGTCCTAAAACTACTATTCTCCTCCCCCACACTTAAATCACACACTGTCCTCAATGTAAAAATAATGAAATTGGAGAACAAGAGACATAGTATAATGAAAAAGTGGGGAAAGAGACTCCCTCATCAAGGTGGAAATATTTGCACTTGAGGGAATTGGGGAAGCTGCAAGCTAAGCTCCTCAACCGTCTCATCAACCAAAGTGGGGCTCTCATGAAACAGTTTGAGACGGTGGCCATTGACCTTGAAGGTCTTGTTGGTGGACTCACTTTTCAGCTCTACAACCCCATAAGGATAAACATGAGTAACAAGAAAAGGTCCAACCCAACGAGAGCGAAGCTTACCAGGCATGAGCTTAAGTCTAGAATTGAACAACAAAACCTTTTGGCCTACAACAAACTCTTTTCTAACAATAGATTGATCATGAAATTTCTTAGTCTTCTCCTTGTAGAACTTAGAGTTCTCATAGGCCTCCAGGCAAATCTCATCAAGCTCCTGCAAATGAAGTTTCCTTTGTTCTCCTGCCTGGTCGCAATTTAAGTTGCAAGCTCGTACTGCCCAATATGCTCGATACTCTATCTCCACAGGTAAGTGGCATGCCTTACCAAAAACAACTCTGAAGGGAGACATCCCAAGAGGTGCTTTGTAGGCAGTCCTATGAGCCCAAAGAGCATCATTAAGGCGGAGGCTCCAATCTTTCCTATTAGGCTGCACCATCTTCTCAAGAATCCTCTTAATATCTCTGTTGGAGATCTCAGCCTATCCATTAGTCTGGGGGTGGTATGGTGTAGAAACTCTATGCACCACCCCATACTTCTTCAGCAAAGCCTCCATGGACCGGTTACAGAAGTGGGTCCCCTGATCACCAACAATGGCTCGAGGCACTCCAAACCTGCAAAAGATGTGAGACCTGACAAAATCCACAACAACTCGAGCATCATTAGTCCTTGTGGCTATAGCCTCCACCCACTTGGAGACATAGTACACAACAAGCAAGATATATATAAAACCAAAAGAAACAAGAAATGGGCCCATAAAATCAATACCCCATACATCAAAGATCTCACAAAACAGCATAGGCTGCTGGGGCATCTGCTGCCTGCTAGAAATGGCCGCTCCTGCTCTCTGACATTGCTCACATGTAGAAGAAACTCTCCAGGCGTCTCTGAAAAATAGTAGGCCAATAAAATCCACAATCCAATACCTTCTGTCCTGTCCTCTGAGGTCCAAGATGTCCTCCAACAGGTGAGGCATGACAGAACTGAAGTACAGATTAGATCTCATGATCTGGAATACACCTACGAATCACCTTGTCACTGCAAAAACGCCACAAATAAGGGTCATCCCATACATAATACTTGGCATCACTCTTAAGTCTATCTCTCTGAGCTCTAGATGCCAAAGGTGGAAAAACATATGCAACAAGATAATTAACAATATCAGCAAACCAAGGGGTAAGGGGAGGGGAATGGGAATCATGTAAAACCAATAGTTGCTCATCCGGGAAGTCATCCCGAATAGGAAATGCATCCTCTTCCCTCTCAATGCGGCTCAAATGGTTTGCTACTAAATTATGTGCACCACTCCTATCCTGGATATTCAAGTCAAACTCCTGGAGTAGTAGCATCCACCTAATTAACCTGGGTTTGGAATCTGTCTTTTTCAAAAGAAACTTCAGAGCAGCATGATCAGTAAAAACAACTAACCTAGAGCCAAGCAAATAAGATCTGAACTTATCCAATGCAAAAACAATTGCTAAAAGCTATTTCTCAGTGGTAGTGTAATTTACCTGTGCTGCATCCAATGTCCTAGATGCATAGTAAATCACATGAGACAACTTACCAACCTTCTGAGCCAAAACAACTCCCAAAGCGTAGTTTGATGCATCACACATCAACTCAAATGGAAGAGTCCAATCTGGTGGCTGAATAATTGGAGAGGTGGTGAGAGCTCTCTTGAGGCGATCAAATGCCTCTCTGCACTGCTCTCCAAAATCAAATATCACATCCTTCTGAAGCAAGTTGGACAATGGAAGAACTATCCTGCTGAAGTCCTGAATAAACATGCGATAGAAACCTGCATGTCCAAGAAAAGATTGAACCTCTCGCACGCAAGAGGGATAAGGTAAATGTGAAATAACATCTAATTTCGCAGGATCTACCTCAATGCCCTTCCTAGAGATAATGTGGCCTAAGACTGTACCATGCTCTACCATAAAATGACACTTTTCATAATTCAAAACAAGGTTAGTCTCTATACACCTATCAAGCACTCTAGTCAAGCTATCCAAACATGCATCAAAGGAGGAGTCATACACACTAAAATCATCCATGAAAACCTCTATGCAATGCTCAAGTAAATCAGCAAATATACTCATCATGCATCTCTGGAAAGTACCAGGAGCATTTCATAGACCAAAAGGCATCCTCCTATAAGCAAAGGTACCAAAAGGGCAGGTAAATGTAGTCTTATGCTGGTCCTCTGGTGCAATACAAATCTGAAAATAACCAGAGAAACCATCTAAGAAACAGTAATTTGATTTACCTGTCAGGCGCTCTAGCATCTGATCAATGAAAGGAAGTGGGAAGTGATCCTTCCTGGTCGCCTGGTTGAGCCTCCTATAGTCAATGCAGACTCTCTAGCTATTCTGCACTCTGGTAGGAATCAACTCATCCTTCTCATTCTTTACAACTGTAATCCCAGATTTCTTTGGTACCACCTGTACCGGGCTCACCCAAGTGCTATCTGAAATGGGATATATGATACCAGCCTGTAGCAACTTGATGACCTCCTTCTTGACAACATCAAGAATTTGGGGATTCAGCCTTCTCTGAGGCTGTCTCACAGGTTTAACCCCATCCTCCAACAAGATACAATGCATACACATGGAGGGGCTAATACCCGGAATATCTGCCAAGGTCCAGCCAAGAGCTCTCTTGCGCTCCCTAATAACATGCAATAATCGTTGCTCCGGATCATCTGAAAGAGCAGTGGAGATAATCACTAGAAGCTTCTGCTCATCCTCCAAATATGCATACTTGAGGTGAGAAGGAAGTGGCTTTAGCTCCAGTGATGGAGGCTGGACAATGGAAGGCAGCAATCTGGTACTGGTAGAAACCTCTGCAACCTGCAAATCAACCAAGTCAGATGTATCTGTAATTGCTGTAATCAAGCCTGTGCATTCTGACTTAATTCGCTCTGTTTGGTGTATCAATTTCAGAACCTGCTGAAAAATCAACATCATTAAAACCTGCTAAAAAATGAACACAATCAGAACTATCAGCAAACATGAACTCATCTATCTCAGCACACATACTACACTTGGAAGAATCAGAACATAAATCACAAATGTAAACATCATTGAAGTCAGACAAGGCAGGAAAATCCAACTCTTCTATAAACTCTGACAGACTATTATCTACAAGTTCAGCAAGCATATCAATGTGGAAAACAGAATGGTCCTCAATGGGATGCTTCATAGCATCTAAAATGTTAAACTGAACCACACTATCTCCAAACTCCATGGTAAGTGTGCCTGCATGAACATCAATCTTAGACCTTGCTGTCTTCAGGAAGGGCCTGCCTAAGATGATGGGGGCTGCACCAGTGAGTGAATCTCCTTCCTCCATATCCAATATATAAAAGTCAGCAGGGAAGATGAGGTCATTCACACGAACCAGTACATCCTCTATAAGACCTGCAGGGTGGGCAGTGCTCCTATTTGCCAACTGAATGACAACACCTGTAGCCTACAAAGGACCAAGGGACAATGAGGTGAAAATAGATAAGGGCATAACATTAATAGATGCTCCTAAGTCAAGCATAGCATTATCAAATTTGTTACTGCCTATAACACAAGGAATAGAAAATGTCCCCGGATCTTTGCATTTTTCAGGAATAGTAGTCACTGGTCTCTCAATGAGTGCAGAGACATTCCTTCCCATACTGATCCTCTCATTGCCCTTCAGCCACCTCCTATGAGTGCACAAATCCTTCAGAAACTTGGCATATCTTGGAATTTGCTTTATGGCCTCAAGTAGGGGTATATTGACCTCCACTTTTCTGAAAGTTTCCAAGATTTCCTTGTCAGCCTCTTCCATTTTTTTACTCTTCTGCACAACTCTCTGAGGGAATGGAAGAGGAATAGAAGGTTGTACATTGCTTGAAGAATTGGGGCTGCCCAAAGGACTAGGACAAGCTCTCTCATGTATAGGGTTGTCTGAAGTTGTACCTGCTGAAACAGTACTGTCTGAAGCTGTAATAATCTCATTTTCTTGCTCAGACTGTTGCCTTTCAGACACTTGCAGACTCTTACCTGATCTCAAGGTGATTGCACTAACATTCTGCTGAGGGTTGACAACTGTCTGAGCAGGAAGCTTGTCTGAACCCTGGGACTGCAACTTATTAATAGTGGTAGCCATCTGACCAATCTGATTTTCCAGGCTTTGAATAGTTGCTTCGGTCCTTTGCTGAAAATTCAGATTGTTGACTGCCATTTGCCTCATTAATTCTTCCAAGGAAGGCTCACTCTTGGAAGGTGCAGCAACTGGTGGTGGAGGTTGCTGCTGCTGCTGCAAGTGTGGAGGTTGGTAGGGTCTACTAAGACCAGCAACATGTGACTGATAGGGTACATAAGACTATTGTGGTGGCTGTTGCTGCTGAGAAGAATTCCCCCATCTCAAATTTGGATGATTCCTCCAACCTGGATTATACCTGTTGGAAGAAAGATCCTGATTATATTGTTGCTGCTGAGGGGGTCTGCCAGAACCATATATATTTGCTGCATAAGCCTGAGGAAGAACAGGAACAACATCATCTCCTTCAGACTCATGTAAGGTGGGGCAGGCATCAG
The DNA here is from genome assembly GCA_026901365.1 of Sesbania bispinosa. Taxonomy (NCBI): domain Eukaryota; kingdom Viridiplantae; phylum Streptophyta; class Magnoliopsida; order Fabales; family Fabaceae; genus Sesbania; species Sesbania bispinosa. The sequence goes on from QLOH01000018.1 coordinate 2,399,847, forward strand.
TGGGATGATCAGCAGAAGTACAAATCCCACACAGCTTAGCAACCTTCTGAGACACCGCCATCTGCTTGACCAAGGAAGCCAAATCATCAAGCTTGCTTTCCAACTTCCTATGATCAGCAACATAAGTGGTCTCCATCTCATGAACTCCTCTGGT